>OX595845.1:2841950-4257925 GCA_951392215.1 Epirrita christyi | reverse complement strand
CTTCAGTTTAGTTAGCATCACGATGATGGTGGAATTATGTTCCCAAAGCATGCGCCAGAAGTCATCCGTAGTATCAGGCAATGGACCTTGAGTGGCAATGTAAGCAGATCTGTACCGGTATCCATCGACAAACGATGCGTTGATGTAGTCAGATCCATCTCGGGGAGACAAGCAGACACGGGATGACTCGTAAGGTAGGATGTGAACGAGTCGGTTCTTATGCTTGTTGCAAGGCAGGCTGGCAGATACGAAACGGTTAGAATCAGCCTTCATGTTTGCAAGCTTCTTGAACTCCAATTCCATGCCAGTAATGTTTTCAATAGTGTCAATGCGCATCAGCTTTTGGATATGAGCGTGCAAGTTGCGCGCTGGGACCTCAGTGTCACCGCAAACAACAGCTTCCAGCAAAGCGTCGTGAATGAAAATATACTGGTCTTCCGTTTGCACCATGTAGTTGCGCTGGGCTCGCAGGCATGTCACATGGCCGTATATATCAACTGTGCGTTCGTGTCTGGCTCGTTCTAGCATGGAATCGATGACGATGAAGCATCCAGTACGACCCACTCCAGCGGAGCAGTGGACGACTAGAGGGCCGGCATCGGCTGGGTTCAAAGCGCGGACACGACGGAGGAACTGCAAGAAAGGTGCGGGATGGTCCGGTACTCCATGATCAGGCCAGGCTGTGAACTGCAATTGCTTGATTTCCCGACGCTCTGCGCTGTTCTCCTTTGTAAGTTGGAATGTTCGAATGCAGTATGTTGCAAGTTCTTGAACTTCAGCAATAGCCACGTTCATGTTACCATATGATTCGTTTCCGCGACTAGGCCAGTACTGATCGCATTTAATCCTCGTCCTCTCCTCCAATTTTGTCATCATTACAATCGTGTTTGTCCGCAATTCCCAACACATTCGCCAAAAATCAGCAAACGTTTCCTGTAAAGGCCCCTGGGTGGCTACGTAAGCGTTATGTTTACGATAACCGTCGCAGTAATTGGCGTTGATGTAGTCACTTCCAAGCACACTGTCCATTGGTTGGAGAATTACACGGCTGTGGTCGTAAGCTATAACATTAGCATAACGGTTCTTGGGTTTGTTTACTTCCATGTTGGAGTGGTCCCACGTGAACTGTTGCCCGGGCTCGATACTTTCGTATTCTTGTGAAAACTTCAAGTTGTCGTTCGCTTTCAGCCGATCAATGTGATCGCACAGTTCGGAAATAGGGATAGGCGGATGCGAGATCATTGCTGGGGTTTGGAAGTTCAGCCGTCTCATTTCTACTGGATCTGAAGGAGCTCCGAATCCGACATCAGCTGACATCAGTGGTCTCGTGACTGCTGCTTGGTCAGGCGTCTTGCAAGGCTGTCGTCGTCTCTTGACAATGAATAAAAGAACCAACAGTAACGACAACATCAATGCTGCAATGATCGGACCAATCACCCAAATCATGCCGGCCTCTTTTCTATTCTCCTCTATCCTGATCTCTGGGTCTCCATTGATATCTTTAGGGTCAGGCCTGCTCGGCTCCTCGCCGGGAGGTGCTTCTCGCATATCTAATGCTAAATATTCCGAGAACGGACTTGAAGTGTACAGGTGTTTTTGAGGAGTATCCACAACAGCTCTTACAAATACTCGATACTTTATACCAGGATTCAACTTTCTATTTGAGAAGCCTTCATACATTTCATCATTACCCAAATGGAATGTGTACAAAATATTTCTCTGTAAGAACTTAGCAGCAATATATGGGGCATTTTCATCATCTGTTCTAGCGTTATTCTTAATTAAATCTTCGGTTAGGAACTGATCGGGATTCTTATGATTATGAGCCTTATCGTCAGGCACTACAACTAAATAATAATGCGAAATAGGTCCGTATTCTTCGGAGGCTTGAGGTAGAATGACAAGTATTTCGTTTTCATAAACGCCGTAGAAATCAGGCTTCACCATCGGTTTGGGAGCAGCCATTTGAGTGGTAACAGTAATTTTCGTCGGCGGTCTGTACGAGTCGTCATTAGGTATAGCACTAACGTTAACGTTATACGTCGTGAACGGCGACAGATCGTTTATCGAGTACGCCGTCCGTTCGTGTTTCATAATGATTTCCCTTCTTGGGATTTCTTGCGTTTGTGTCATCCCAAGTGAGTCAACAAACTCCTTGATCGCATTGTAAGATATCTTATAGCTAACGGGGTTCAAGCGTAAAGGGGGCGACCACGACAGCGTCATGGAATGCGTGGATACATCTTGAGCTCTCAAGTGTAAAGGCACTTCTTCCGGCTTCACTTTTACAGTAACCTTTTCAGATAACCTTCCCAATCCATCAGCTGTCTTTGCTGCTACCGCGATAGCATATTCTGCGAACTTTTCTAAGTTTTCCAAGTCTGCAGAATGTGTTACTTGGACGTTTTTCTGTTGCCATTCGTCTAAGTCTTCTACGGGGGTCATCGTGTAAAATATGACATATCCTATGATCTTCTTTCTAGACCTGAAGGTTTCCCACCATACTTCGACACCTGACTCTGAAGTTGCGACGGCTTTGACCGCCATCGGCGCTCTTCCTATATCCCTTTCAGTATGAGCAGTGACATCTTTACTATAAGGTCCAGGCCCCTGATCGGTGTACGCTCGAACTTTGAAGATGTAATGAGCGTCTTCTTCTAATCCGGTGAATACAGCTTTCATAGTTTCCGTAGTTTTCTCAACAAGCGAAGACTGATCGCCTCGTTTGTAGAACTGAATATCAAACTTCTTTATTTGGCCGCTTCTATCTTCTCTCACTGGAGGTTCCCATCTGACGCTAATGATATCTGGTGTTTGGAAATAATAAGTGACGTTTGTTGGAGGACCTTTCGGTGCGCCCTCAGGCGTTAACCAATACTTTATAGTCTCTTGACCAACACCTATGTGATTCTTGCCCGCTATCCTAAACTCGTATTGAACACCTTTTTCTAGATCTGTAATCTTATGATTGGACATTTTAGGAGGGAAATTGATTTCGTCTGTGAGTTTTTGGTCTTTATTTCCGAACCTTAGCCGATAGCCGAGTAACTCTCCGTACGTTTGAGTCGGTTTCAGCCATTCTAATTCTATTGAGACTATTGGTTCTCTCTCCAAAACCCTGGAACAAAGGCATAATATTTACTAAAATTATATTTTAAAACGAAAATTGGCAAAATAACCAAACCAACATTCTAGCTAAACTGTTGAAGCGTTAAGTAGTAAACGTACTTGAGGGTGACAATAGGCCTGTTTGGTACACCGCCAGGCGTCTTTACGGTCGTCGGCGGGCTTCTATCTCCGTCTCCCTTCCTCGTCAGCGCAGCTACTTGCACGCTGTACCTCGTATCCGGCTGCAGCCCCGTCACGTTCAGCTCCAGGATAGTCTCATCCATCACGTTGAAACGCATCGGCTCGTTCAGGAGACCTTTACCCTGGGGTAACAATTTCTAAAATTAACATGTGATTTAAATGACAATGATAATGGTTTTATGAGTACCTACCTCGTCTTTCAGTTCTTGAACATGAACATGGTAGCCCCGGATGATGCCGTTCTTCTCTTTCTCTTGCGGAGGTTTCCACGTCACATGGATGGAGGTAGAGTTAATCGCGTTGATTTTCACGTCTTGTGGCTCCCCGGGCACTGTAAGTATACATAAAAAATGTGAGACATCTGAGCCGAACCTGTTTGCAATTGACTTAAATGCCCTATCAGCATCTACGGGAGCACTAGAAAATCTACCTTAAGCGTTAAGTTTAAAGGGTCTAAATTCGGAATAAAGCTTCAAAAGAGTTTGGGAAGCATTTATAGAAAAGTGCGGTCGGTAATCCCGTCGGCGATGCTGATAGAGTATTTTGGGTCAAAGGCGAGTGACTACACACGCCTCAGCATCTCGATCGGGCATTTGAATACCAACACACACTGAGACATAATCATATACGCCCTTTCACATCACCATGACCAATTAAAAACCATTACCTGCCAATCCACATCATAGAACAACTAAATCGTCAAGCTTTACAAAGATTCAAACATTTAGTAAGTCATCTATAGTTATCCAAGCTGCGTGTCTAAATCTAGGACATAATTTATCACACACTGCAAGGGATCATGCTTCGGGACGTTAGACTTGGGAGCGTAAAATCGAAAAAGAAAATACCACACCAAGTCTTTAAACTCGTAAAATTACGTCTACGAAGACATGCTTGTCAGGTAACCGCTTGCAGTTTGTTTGAGAGTAGTTAGAGTATTACTAGGAAGACACTACATTAAGCATAGGCACAAGCACAAACGCACACTGATACAAGCACTAAAGTAATTTATACTCACTCTTTATAGCTGTACGGGTTACCGGCAGCCCATACAAAGTCAGTGACGAGAGAAAAAAAGAGAAAAACGCATTCAAATACATTTAAGACAAGTTGTGCGAACATTGCAGGGCGAACGGAACTACTAAGTGAGAGATTACGAGTTGAACGCTTGTCGGCAAAATAGGGGGCACTCTTATTTTATTTCCTCGTGTATTTTGAGCTCTTTAGGAGATGCATTTGTTTAAGCTGTTCGGGACGGCGTCGTTCGTTTCCATGCATTGCCTTATTCTGTTCCTAGTGCACAAATGAGAATTTCATTTCTAAAATGGGTTGAAAATGCTTGCGCGGGCTTTCTTCGCGAGGAGTCTTTTACTATGGAAACAGCTCGCGTAAGCACTTAGTAACAATTGAGAATGAACCAGTTGGAACAGAAAAAGGCGAATGCTGACGTATCTATTCCTTGCCCCGCAGAGAAGTCACTCACACGCACATGTATTGATTAACGCGACGGCCGCTTTGCAGTCAATGTGTGTGTGCTTCTTTGTGTCTTGTTGTCAATGTGCGCCCACCGTTGCTTGTGTGTGTGATGCCTCGTACCTCGTGTTATCCTCTGAGATGTTAGTTTACTGTGTGTGTCCTTTTGCTGTGCTCTTCGAATATACTGTATAAGTAAGATAGTAGGTAGTAGGTACTTAACAGGAGTGATCGGTGCCGGTGTGACGATGCGTTGTTTGGACCTCGCCCGTCGATCAGAAACGGCAATAGCGCACTTTAGGCGTATTCTGTAGTATGTCACAATTATCTAGTGTGCATGCACGATAGTCTGACAGAGATACGGAAGAAAGAAGAGAGGCGAGACTGAAATCGCTACTGCCAAGAAGTTGTAGCACAAGAGCATGTGAGATAGACAGAGAGACAGAGAAAGATAGAGGTAGCGTGTAGTCTATAATAGTACCGAGCATCGGGGAGTACGGGCGAAGTTTGTCAGTTCGAATCCGTCAGATCCGTGTGTGGCCAATTGGATTTAGTGGAATTTAGCGGATCCTCAGGACTCAGCTTCTGCCCGGACGTTCCCTCTAATAGTAGATAGTAGTAGAGTAGGTATAGTGAGTAGAAGTATTGTGAGTTGCATGCGCGCGTGTGGTGTGGGGACGGTATTGGTATTCAAATGCGGCGCTCGGGCCGTGGTGCGAGTCGCCGGCCGCTCCGAGTGCGCTCTCACAACTACTTGCTTAGTAAAAGCCACATTCTAACGCGATCAGCGGCTTTTACGAGGCGGGTAGTGATCTGCACACCGGCCGGCTGGTCCTTGTCGTGCCACGCACTCGCTCTCTCACCTCGTGTCGTCGCTATGTGCTGAGTGCTCCTAAAAGTGCAACGCTTGCTTAACGCAACTGGTACACGGCCACTATTGCGTACCGCAAGCGAACCTATCCGGTGCCCGGTGATAACTGAACGAAAACGGTGCTGTGTCGTAAGAAAGCATGCAAAATTGTGTCCATCGCTAAATACTCAACAACTGTGCGCCAAAATCAAATAACGGTGCCTTTGACACTATACCAGGTGCATTATAAAGTTTGCAGTTCAGTGAGTGCCATCTTAGCGAGTTGACGATGGCGGGCCGTTGACTCGCCATCGGAATGAAATCATTACATGTGACAGTGAGTGGAATTGTCGACTCTATGCCGCCAGTGTAGCGGCTAAAATACAGTGAAACCAAAATATTGTGATGATAAATACATAATTTCCAGCAAGCATAGTAAAGTTTCGTTACGAGAATTGACCTCCTTGTTTAGAATCCTGCTATATGCTCACAAAAAGGAACAAAAGAAAAGAATGACATTAGTATTTAGATAGTAATTGCGCTTGTATGGTTATTACGACTTTAGTAACGAAAATTCTTTTTACCACCACCAGTTGCATATTTAATAATATTACAGTCAAAATGGATCGTTAATTTGCGTGACATATTCATTAATTTGGACTCAGTACAGTCCATTAGAGAAAATCAAATTATGTTTCCATTTTGAATGTCACCCTCCACCCATAAAATTAACCATATCAATTACACAGACAGAATCAAAATCTATTAGGAATAGTTTTAGATTAAAATACCACCATTCCGATCCAAGAATTCATGAAAATTATTAGTTTGTTAATTTGTTTAATTTTTATAGTTATAGAAGATGAAATGTAATGTCAAAGGATGAATACTTATATCATCGTTCTTATACTTATAGAATCTTTAATTTCATTATACGATGATTAATGAAAATCAAATAGATACTGATTACTGACTATAAATAAAAAAATACACGTAATATTAGATATGAAAACTCCTTTGATATTACATAACCCAAAAATTTCGTTAATTTCAAAGGTAATTAAACTATTGTTCAAATTCAATGTTAGGAAATTATTTCTGTGACTCGGAAACGCTCGATCTTATGATTTATAAAATACTTCCTGATATTGCATTAACTAGTAACTAATATGGATCAAGAAGTTGAACTTAGTGGTAGATACTTACTTAGTACAGCAAAATAATATTTATGCTACAAAATTGAGAATTTAACCTCTATATTATTTTTAAAAGGCTTTATTCCTTTGAAATTGCAATTTTTGAACAGTAAAATGTCAATATCAGAAGATTGAGCGTCACTACCAATATTACAGTTGAACGAACTTCCAAGACACGTACCGTCTTCGTGAGTGCGCACAGTGACTGGATAGGACGCGGGCCCGTCACCAACGCTGGTTCCCGCCAGCACCCAGATCCGGTACTCCGTCCATCGCCTCAACTCATCAAGAACGAAGGACGTCTGGTTCAGTTTGACGGCTGTCGCTTCGGAGTCCCCTCTTCCGGATTCCACACAAAGCAGCCTGTAGTAAGCGATCCTCCCATTCGCTCGCTCGGCAGGTGGCGGTTTCCATGACACTCGTATAGCCGTAGGCGAAACGGCCACAGCCGTAACATTCATCGGTGGCGCTCCAGGAACTAAAATATCTCATCATTAAGTATTGTAGACACATCCTGAAACTCAAAACCTTTACCCTATCTGATGCCATCACTGAATGCGAAAAAGTGCTTGAAAAAAATGCATGCAAGTTGTAAGATCCGCTCGCCCATACATCTCTTTTTCTCATCCGTCACTCTCCTGCTGGAAAAACTGTGATTATAATTTTGCTCGCGGCATGAGACATTTAAAATGAAATAGTAATTTGTTTTGTTCTCGAGAAACGGAGCTTTATTCAATACTGAAACGCGATACTTTTATGTCGCGAGCAAAATGGGTAAAAATAATTTGAACACGAGGTGAAAACCTCATTAAACTGACCTACGTACAACATAAAGCTACTACTAAGGTAATGTGTACGCTTAGCTTGGACTTATTAGTTTGGATATGCGCACACATTACCGTTTCGACAATTACGATTACAAAACACATATTGTGATATAAAAACTTGGTGCTTTGTGCTTCAATTACTGGCAGCGTGCCGGGCAGGTGCTTTTATGTGAATTATTTTAGGGAATTACCTTGGAATCCACACAGGATTCATACACTCACACACTTTAAAAAGCATCGGAAGAGCTTCGTTCAAAAAATTGATCTAGAACTATGCGCTTACAAAGCAGTATCGTTTCGTGAAGTCGGAAAGATAAAAGCATTTCTCATAAATTGTTTAGGGCACTTCTGTCTCGGAATTCAACTGTTATGAGGCTATTTTAAAGCGAGCAGTGTAAAGTAGACTTTAACGTCAAGTCAACCCGAAGGGGAGGGGTTGTGGGAGAGGGGTAATTTAGCCTTGCAGTAAAAACAAGTGATACTTTTTGTGAAAGTGTAAACGTGCTCTACACTGCGACTTTTAAGATGGGATGTTCTTGGCAGCGAGAATAGTTAAGGTAAAGATTTCATTACTCAAAGAGGATTAAAACAGCTGTGTTTACTTAAGTGAGTTTAAAAATAAAATACGCTTGACTATTATGTTTTACTACTGGATTTTATATACAATTTTATTTATCTCAACAAGAGTTAAAGCATAAAAACGTTCTCTAACTTCTCGGTCCAGTAAATATCAAAGTTGGTTTAATTTTTCAAATTGCATTTTCAACTTTTGCCATCTATCTTAAATAGTCCCCTGTCTCAGATATCTTTAGTTTTAGTGAAATTGAATTTTACAGAGAGATTGAATATGCTTTCCTTTCTGATGGTACTTCTTTCTCCACAAATGCCATAACCAACATTCGAACAAGTTCTTGTACGTAGCTCCCCCTATCACACATGTCACCACTCCATCACATACCATACTGCTTCGTCCGGACTGCAATAGGCGGGGTGGTAGCGCCCTCCCCGCGTTGCGACCGCGCTGCCAGCCAGATGTAGTAGAGGGTGTTGGGGTATAGACCGTTGAGTGTGTACGTTTCGGTTATTGGTATCCGCCTAAGTGAGGAAACGTATGAAATAGAAAGTATCAATAATAATATCCTATTATTATTTTAAAGTATATATTTCTATGGGCTTATTGTTTAGGTATAATTTAATGTACAATTCCCATGTAGCCTGAAATAAATGACTATTATTATTATTATTATTATTATGACACTGATTTATTTAAAAACTCGTTATAAAATACATTTTTTACTATAAAGGAATACCTACTACTTATCTATAAAAACAAATAGTATATAAAAAACAGTATAGTAAAAAATATATTACAAAACGGTAAACCACCGACCGCGGAGCAAAGGCCCAAGCGGTCGGAGGCTAGGGCTGCAGAGAGAGGAACCTCCTGACTATGCGTGCCGAGTCCAGGAGTACTGCCTTCTGAATCTGACCCTTGATCCAACCATTTAGTGAGAGCCTCTCAAGGTGTTGGTCGAGGCTCTTCGCTATCAGTCCATTCACAGAAACAACTATCGGGACGATAATCGTCGAATCTACATCCCACATGGCGGTAATCTCGTGGGCCAAGTCAAGGTACTTGCTTAACTTGTCCTTCTCAGCCTTCACAAGATTAGCATCATGTGGGATAGTGACATCAACAAGTATCGCCCGGCGTTCCGACCGATCTACCAGCACGATATCAGGCTTATTGGCGACAATAGTCCTATCCGTGATGATAGATCGGTCCCAGTAGAGCGTGGCACGGCCATTCTCAAGAACCGGCTGTGGCATGTACTTATAGTACGGCACCTCATTATTATTATTATTATTATTATTATTATTATTATTATCAATACTATTAAGCACAAAAAAATTTTGATTAATTTTTTAAAGGTCTTTATAAAAATAATTATGGTAAGTAGAACTAGGATCTACTTTGATCAAATAAGTCGTCTTCCCACAACAAAATCTATGTTGTCAGCAACCCAGAGTTTGACTCCGTATCTTAAAGTAGCATGGGTATATCCGCATTGAGATGTATGTTATAGAGTTGAAGGGGGGCTAAGTACAACAGGTAGATCTTCACTATATAACTTACTTCTTATGATGCTCCTTAGCGTAAGTGTCATTCCAGTATAGTTCGTAAGATACAATGTTGTCACCCGCGTGAGCTGGTCGTCTCCACGAGAGCGTCACTGAAGTTTCACCTGGTTCTACCGCTACTAGATTGGAGGGCTGTGAGGGTACACCTGATAGATAAAAGAAAAGGGTTGTATAAATAATTGAACCAAATTTTCATAATTCATTAAACTTTTTGAGAATTTAAGTAATTCTTTTGTATATAGCACGCGAGTGCTATGTTCTTTGATGTTGCAAAGCTTTATCAAGGATGATGTTTATTTGCAAAAGTAAGTAATTTTTCACAATTTCAACTTCAGTATAAGTTATGATTGATATGGCGTACCTTGTTGAGTTTTAACTTGTACAGGAGCAGAGATAGGGCCGGGTCCTACGGAAGTAAACGCCTGGACTCTTATCGTGTAAACGGTGTGAGGAGTCAGTTCGCTTATTGTCGTCAGATGACTGTTGTCCACCTAAAATGATATACATTAAAGTTTTCTTATCATGATCGCATGAGTTCTTACTGATTTGACTCTTAAAATATTATGTAAAATAGGAAAAACTACATACCTTTTGTGAAAGCCATGATTGTAGAGGTTGTGAAGGTTCCGTTGTGAAGTAGATTTTGTAAAGCTGTAAAAATAATGGAGTTATTGTTTGTAATACTTACAATGGTTTTTATAAAGATCCGAGTCTTTGTAAAATTTCAGGAAATCTTAAAAGGGCAGGACATTATCTCACTCACCGTTACTTGACCATTAGGAGTTTCAGGTTCGTCCCATTGAATAACCATGGTGCTGGAGCTCAGAGGTCGAACTTGGACATTCCTTGGTGCCGAGCCTGGTTCTGTAAATAAATATTTTGTTGGCTAAATGGAACCTTAAACACACCTTATGGAATCAAAATAAACCGGCCAAATGCATCTCAAACTACGCATATTGTAGGGTTCCGGAGTCAAGTGGTTACGGACCCGATACAATGTGCAATCTAGAAAAATCATCTTAAGAATTTTATAAACAAACAATAAAAATTACGTGAAACATAAAATGTTATATATAGGACATTTATTAGTAACGTTACCTCAGTGAAGATTGTTAATAGTTAACGTAAAAACAAGTTAAAAATATCGTGAACAGGTGCTCAGGAAACTTCCATACTTTACATGACCCAAGTAACAAATAATATAAATATAGAAATTCGAAGTAGGATCTGTAAGAGGCTCCCAAAGAGAACGTAATAAGTTATTTGTTGTAAATTATGTTTATCGAAACAAGGTTTAAGGAAATTTTAGGATTTTTTTTTAATTTTTTGCAGATTATAACTACAAAATTTGATAACAACCGAGATTGTTTTTTTCTGTTATGTTTCGTCTAATCCGTATCGGTTACTGTCGCCTATTGATACCTTCCAGAGGCATTGCCAATGCATTGCCTGCCCTGAAGAACTCTATTAATATTTTTTTGAAGCGGGTCCATGCTTTATTAAAGAATAATACGTAACGTAGCTATATTTAGTTACAGAGAAAGTTAAGAAGAAAAGAAGAAGAGAAGTGTGATCCCATTGTAAAGTTTGACGTTTACTTCAAAAATCATTAAAAGGGTATATCATATTTTTTAAATTTTGTGTATGCTTGTATTAGTATTAGTTTAGTATTAGTTGAACTATTCTTTCTGTTAATAAAGATTTTTTTCTCAAACTTAAAATAGATTATTCACATAGGTAGATATATCAAAGAATTAAACCAACCTTTTGCAAAAACAAAGGCTAGTATTTGGCTTTAATAATATATTCTACATTTTTACGAAATAGCAAGCATCTCAAAGGTTATTTACATAAACAACTTTAATAAGATTACACGCGGCAAAATCAGGATGAAGAAAATAACAACACATCCCTTTGAAATGAATCCCCTTGAAATCCTTTAAACGCCTACCTTTTATCATTAAAGTAATAACGCAAACAATGCTATATCAAATAAAGAGAAACAAGTCTCAATTACGTACAAAATGAAAATAAAAATAATGGGACAATAAGAGTCGCGGGGCACAATAGCCATCTTAATAGGATTTATAATCGCCGGTTCCAGCACGGTGAAAAAGAGGCGTCACTCAATGAAAATCTTTTCTCTGTTCATGTTATTCGGAAAAGGCGAAACAATAAAAGTTTTTTAGATGGTGTTATATTAAAACGCAATAATCTCGTTTCGTAGCAAAAATCCGGGTCACTGGTTCCGACCCAAACTTTCCCTTTATTAGAAACGAAAAGATATAAAAAAAAAAACTGTTGGAAATTTTATATGGCCACGTTTTTATTACTCTCTCATCTTTATTTCTGCGGTGTTCGTAATTTGCGGCAAACGTTCTTTGGCTTGAGGTACATGAGGTTACTCTTGGTAAATTCTATTGAAATATCTAATTATCGCGGAAGATCAGCAATTGACGGAACGGAAATTCTCTAAACTAATAAACATACATGCAGGTTTATAACCCGATTAAATTACACCGCAATGATATTTGAAGACAATGTTAGACTTCGGTCGCACTGCGTAATAATAACTATATTTTTTGGACAACCTCCACCCATCTTTTCAATTACAAGGACCTAAGCTCAACACAATATGTCATCCCACATACAAAGGCTTTTTTCTCCGCCTTCTAGTCTACACAGACACAGTCTACTATTTCTCCAAGCTGCTCAATTCTAGTCTTCAGTCTATACTTTTTGAACAGTGTGACCTAGGCATCTATTCTCTTCAGCACTACTTAGCGAAAGAATTCATATTTATCTTTTATGTTCAAAACATGACTCGCATTGCGGCCGAAGCTTAACGATATCCCCTTAGGCAACACCAATTTTATAGTAACCCAGATTATTAAATAAACAAAATTATAGCAATAGGTATACTTACTTGCTCCTTCATTATAATGGTCCACTGCAGGCGGACGCAAAAACAAATATAACATTAGAGCAGATGTACGGAACACATCACACAAAGGTGCTTTGATAAAAAACCGTGTGTTCTATCATAGAAGACCTGATTGGTTGTCACAGAGGGTATAATTGAAGTAATAAAATTATTTTTATGCAACCTGTGTCTTGGGGACGCTTCTGTGTGGTAGGGATTTGGATTAGATGAGCTATCTTTAGATCGTTTGCAACGGTCTAGATAGATCAACTGTTTAATTTGTGTTTATAAAATGTTGCGTAGGTATATTAGTTGTATTATTGTTTTTGTGAACAAAAATGTAGGTATATAATTTTATGTTAAACTGTATATTTCACAGAATTGGAAAATGGAATTGGGAAATTACGTATAGGGACCAATTCTGTGAAATATAAAAAAGCTTACCTTGATTTTAATATTTTTTTTGCTTTTAATATATAAAAGCTTACCTTGATTTTTATATTTTTTTTTATTTTGGTGTGCACCATAATAAAAAATCAAGGTAAGCTTTTAAAACAAATTTAAACCTTGAACTTTGAATAACTGCTTAAAATGGTTTTATGTAAAACCTCTGTGACAATCAATAAAGACAATCCTAACACAGATAAAAACGAAATGGTGCATGAAAAAATAAATAAAACCACGCACTACATCTACTACTACAAAAATTATAAGAACAGTGCAAAAGAAATAATAAATAATGTTATAACTTAAGCGAACTTACATGAAAGCGACGCACGTACGTCGAATTATACGTAGCATGTAAAAACGATAAAAGGAAATACGTAATTAACGGATGCCGGGCAAAATGTATGGGCAAATTGACCCAAAGCGCGGCCAAAGATGTTACATTATCCCATTTAGAAGAGATCTTTAAAGATAGAAACAGATAAAAGTTATGTGCCAAAAACATATACATATATTACACAAATAAAAACATTATACATTTAAATGATGAATTTATTCTAACAAAGTTAGTGGCAACATAAGGTAATTGCATTCACCCTAAAGTTTTTTTGCAGCTAATTTTTTTCCACAAGTGCTGTTTTTTTTTTTTTTTTATTTACAATAATTTTCACAAAGCCCTTGCAAACATAAAGCATTTAACGATACTTGAAAATCAGTGTCACATCCCTGGCATCGCATTTTGCTTTGGGCCAGCGGCGCCACATATCGTATAATAATAAAACTGAGTTCAGCAAAACAAACGAAAATCTATTTACCTAAATTCAAAAGAACGGAAAATTAATTAATGAATACGATAATCTGAAGCGAATTAAAAATTAAACAAAAAAGCGATTGTATGATGTAACATAAGAGTGTAAAATGGTTATGAAAAAAATGTGAGTAAACATAATATTTTTCCCAAAAGTTTTCGTTTACCAAATATGATACATTCAAAAAAAGTTTATATCATAAAATAAAAACGAACTCATCTGTTTTCATCATCATATTTCTTAGTTTACCTTCTTCACATGCGTAGTTAACGCATGCTTTAAAGAACTAAGGTTTATCTAATCAGTCATTTACACCCCCTGCTGATTTAAGGTATATCCATCATGCCACTCTTGGATCTCTTGTGGCAGCAGGATCCACTGCTCTCCATCTCCTTCACATTTTATCGCCCAAACTCAACCACAATGACACATCCCAATAATAATTAAGAGAGTACGTACCGGTTTCGCCCGTGGTGATGACGGCCGGTGAAGAAGGAGGTCCTCTACCGATGTTGTTGACAGCGATAACATACATCTCATACTCGGTGTAGGGTGACAGGTTGGTCACGGAGTAGTACTGCGTGATCACTCCTGATATCTCACTGAATGCCTGGGGAAAGATAATAAATTTTACTGATAAAAACATCATGAAACATTACAGCGGTTCAATGTATGGCATGTTTGGCTTTTCAATTAGATGATGCATGAAAGGCGCATCTTATACTATACTGTTTTTTTACACAAGGCTCTTTTCAGTGATACGACATACGAATATAACATAACAATAAAACTTAACAGTCACATACATAGTCCAGAGGGCCTAGCCAAGTGGCATTCGTTTCGAAGCGATTCCATTTCTACAGTCGTAATTCAATACAAATGACCACGTGACATATCGATAGCTAACGTCAATCCCATACATTTTGGACTTCTCTACTGGCGTCATCGCTATTAGAATGTTACTTTGTCTACGGCCTCTGTTCCCTCACTAGGATTCCCTGTATCGTGGGTATCAGGAGCTATGAGTACCATGGTACCGTAACAGCCAGACCCGAAACAAATATTTGCAGGTCATGCAAAAACTTGTTCCGCAGCGGGAATCGAACCCGCAACCTCTTGCATCTCAGCCGGCTACTCGCCCGCCGCGCCACAGACGTCGTCAAGAATAACTCAATTGCAATGTTTGCAGTTTTAGCTGCTAATGCCAATATAGGTACCTGATTAGCGTATTTCGGCTTGTACTGTATGACGTAGTACTGCGGCTCCTCGGGGCCGGTGTACGTCCATGCAAGTCGCACGGTTGTCGCTGTCACCTCCGAAGGCCGCACTTCTGTAGGTGCTCCGGGTAACGCTGAGGACAATGCGGTTGTGTTGACTAAACTAGACCGAAAAAAATTATCCTTCCTTCGATTAAGAGAGAGAAAATATTTAGATGTTCGCTTGTTTATGAAATATAACGGGTGTAAAAAGACTACTCCCGAAAACTGAAATAGTGCACTCAGACCATGATTCTAAAAATATATAAGATGAAAAAAAGCGAAAAAAAAAATGCTCACTTTTGGCCCGCTTTTTTCGTGTTTTCTTGAAATATCAATAAAACATCATAAAAGGAACACAAAAACCTAATTTCCATCAGTAAAACCACGTTTATAAATAAAAACGTCAAAAAAGCAATGAAAACCACCTAAGAAATATTGGCGCAGCGCGTACGATCAGCTGACCGGGAGTGTTGAACTCGAGCAGCCGGTGCGCTCTGTGAACTCGCGCTATATTATATAGCTATGATATAGGTAGACTTACCGGTACCTTCAGTATTCGGGAGCTGTCTTTTTACACCTTTTTACGATACTTTGGTGGGAAATCAGAATTGCACAGGAAAACACTAAAATCCAAAACAAGAAATACATGTTTATTTCGTGAGTGGACCTCAATCGAAATAACCTACCCACCGTATGAATAATGCTGCCTATAAATCTACCCTCCTTCTATATACATCACAGTTTGTTACTCAACATGCTGTAATGGTTGAACTGATTTCGATGAAATTTGTTACAGAGGTAGATTATGATCTGGAATAAACATAGGGTTTTTATGCCTACCACGAGGTTATGGGTGCCACGTGAGGTTACATACGAACAGATGCTAGTAATTTAAAAATGAGTATGTCTGTTGGTTGGATTTAAGAAATACTTATGAAATTGTGTGTGTTGATAGATGTGATTCCAACTTGGGTTTTCTTAGGTTTTTATGGGGATCCTATGGGTAATATGGGTATATGGTATATGCTGTGGTGTTTTCGACCCAGAATAGACCCTCCTTCTCCCGTGGATGTTGTAAAAGCTGACTAAAGGATGACACAAGGGGATGGGCAGCATCCACCTGAGTCCACCAATCCGTCTGCCAACTATGGTGATTATAGCCATTCCCCCTATAGTATTTTAATTTAAATCAATTTTAGCTTTATTGACCGTGGTGGTCTCTCCCTAAGAATAGGACTCCTCCAACTCCTCCAGTGGATGTCGTAAAAGCCAACTAAGGGGTTACACCAGGGGATGGGCAGCAGCATCTACTTAAGTAATCTACACCAAACATCCATCCATCCTCACAAACTTTTACATTTATATTATTAGTAGGATAGGATGATGATGATGTTAAAGTTGTTTGTCTTGAAATCTGTTTACATTACGCAAAACCACATAAACCACGTCATGTTGAACTCTGACCAAAATCCGATTCCGGCTAAGTCTCGAGGTGTGTTTGGCCAGTTAATTGTTGTATACCTTGTCGGGTAAAGTTAATCTCGGTCCAAAGAGGCTTTAAGTATTTCCTGCACTTACCTATTTGTGGGAACTGTGTAGTAAATTACTAGTACACGGTAAATCTAACATGAATAATTTACTAGATGATTATGTCATAGGCTTTTAAATCATCCCACACTAGGATTCCATGTTTTGCGGGTATCAGGAAATACGAGTACTATGCACAACACCCTGACCAAGAATAAATACTTGCTGATCATTTGACCCGCAGCGGGAATCGAACCAACTACTTGCCCGTCGTGCCACGGAGGTCATCAAACTTACTAGTTATTTTCTTTAGAAGTGTGTAGCATAATTATTACAGTGACAGTTCATAAAAAAATGTGCCGTGGTATGTCCGGGAGCCGTGGTGTGTCCGGCCTAAGAACCCTTTATCTCTTCCAATGGATGTGGTAAAAGCTGACTAACGGTTACACCAGGGGACAAAGGTAAGGTAAGGTAAGGTAAGGGGGGGGGGGGCAGCAGCATCCACCTGAGTACTCAACAAAATTACTGCGATCACCAATAACTCGCCTGCCTAGTGTAATGATTATGGCAATTGTATGTTATCGGGGAGGCCTCGTCTAGTCAGTGGACGCCTGAAAGCTGCTGATGATGATAACTATAAAAAAATTAAAACAAAGTATTGAAAACTATTACGTACTTTAAATAAAGTATTATTAGGATATAAATACACTCAAACAAAAAAAAACTAGCTGCTCTCCACCCAAAGGTTGTGTGTGAGAAATAGTTTTTTTTAACGATAAGACCGCTAATTTTACATTTTGTGATGATGTATGTAATGTGTAATTCTTAACTAGTTTGTAAGGTGTACAATAAAGTAATAAAGCTCAATTATTGAGTTTAAAAAGCATTCATTACAATTTATACGTTGCTTACGTTCCTTCATAAAATGGTTTCTCCGAAATCAGAAACATTTTGGCGTATGAACAGCCTCTCTGCTTGTAATTTCGGAGAATTGCGGCGCTCCTCTGAGATTAGTTAGCAACAGGTCTACCATCCCTAAGGATCCTTATCCCTGTTGTTTTGCCTGTTCAAACTTGATATGATAATATTCGCTATATCTACGTAGATAGGTACTGTTTGGCAAATCTTGTTTTGTGAAATAACTTTTGGAACGAAGGTACAAGGCAGTTTTGTAGGTGTAGAGATTGAAATTTATTTATTAAATGAGTCGCACAGAAACTTTCAGTTAATTGATTTTACGTGCTTTACAGTATACAAATATTCAGAAGTATATTGCAGAAGGTTCTAAGGTCACGTAACCGAGGTAGGTTAGGTATGCCTTAAATGGTGAGGTCTTGATTGGTGAGGTCACCAATCAAGGTATTTAATGTGAATTTAACCTATAAGATAAATCATTAAAATTAACCCTCCTATAAATTTTTCCTTCAAGTCGGTGGATGCAGGCGACTCAAGACAATTCGTAGTGGGATTCTATAGTATAGAAATGTTAATGTCCTGCGGTGGACTTCTACAGCTGATCATAATGATGATGATAATTTTATTATAGGAAACCAATCACTATTCTATGAAAAAAAAAGTTAATTAATAATCATAATTTCCGTCAAAACTAATAAAAATATTGTATATTGTTCACTGATTCGTAGAAGCCTTCAAAGGCTCCTTGTATTGACTGATTATTCAGAACCAATACTCTCTCAGACTCGGAGCGAATGAAATTATACTCATAATTTCTTAGGATAACTGTTGCAAATTTATGGTAATAACTTCTCCTAGAAAGAGGGATTTGCGAAAATCAATTTGATAAATTGTACCAAGTCGGGACATCCATTATGAATTAGTGATACTTATAAATTATAATTGAAAGGGTTGCAAAGTTTCGTGGTCCTCGGAGACAAACGGATGTCAGCCTGGTTCATGATTAATTATTACTGAGAGCGCTATTATGTCAATTCGAGTCTTCAATGTAAAATTAATTTTATCGTAAATTCAGCCACATCCTTCCTTTTTAAAGACCTCTTTGGTTCATCGAATAGGGGCGTTCGTCGTCGTCTGGTTCGTGGTAGCCACCGAGAACCTTTATTCTGGTTTATTTGATGTATTTATCACGTAACGAACCGGCGTTTATCGTCAAGTTGTGTCAACTGTTGCAATATGTGAATCATTACATTTTTTTAAGTGCCAATGTAACTTGCGCGCTTTTAAACCGGCGGCTCTTGATCGATCGCCGTGGTATATGGCTTTTGTCCTACAATGCACTTCTATATGCTGATGATGATGATGAAAGAAAGTACTTATATAGTTGTACTTACATTGTACTTTAACTTCAGCCATAGTCTCGATAACTCCTAGCACGCTGGCAGCCTCGCAGGTGTAGTTTGCTGATTCTCTGATATCTTCCAACTTGAGGGTGTTCAGTCCAAACGGGGGATTGTCTTCCGGAGTGATCCACTTTGCTAGACCTGTTTTGAACATAATTTAGTAGTTAAAGCTCCTCGTGAAAGAAATTGTTCATTGAAGTAGGATCACCATACATATTTCTGCAGCCAAACAGTATGCGAGCACGCATTGCTGTGTTCCGTTTTGAAGGGCTGTTTAACCCCTTAGGGTTTACTTGATGCCGGTGAAATTACAGACACATGAGATCTTTTCATCTTTATGTCTCAGCATGCATGGGTAATGCAAAGCCACGAATGTTATATCCTAGGGGGCATGATCTAAGAGGTATTAGCTTTTTGCTTTAGCAAAAAGTACAGAATTTTTTTCAAATAAAAAAAAATTACTGCCTTGAATATGCCCATAACCTGCACCAGAACGAATACCAAGATGTCAGTCAAAAAACTCTGTATCGGGAATCTAATTTTCTTGCATATACTTTTCCAAAATTCTCGCTAAAGCGACACTTTAAGGTAGACCATTAGAATTCCAAGGACCCTTGGACTTAGCTGGGTATTTTACTTAGCCTTATTCTAATGGTGGAATAAAACAATATGGCGTTGAAACTTATCAAACATCGAAACGAGCAATAACTCTTCGAGGTCAAAGTCAAAGTCAAAGTCAAAAAGAACTTTATTCATTGAAATCACAAGGATCATTTTGAATCGTCGTCTTATATAAAATTAAATTACTCTTGTTCCAACGCGACCAAGCCTAGAAGAATCAGGCAACAAACTCGGCTTGGCTTACATAAATGGTCCGTCTTACCACTAGGTGAGAAGCGCCTGTGTGGTGCCTCGGAGCAAGGAGTTGCTGATACATAGTAAATGAGAACTTAAAAACCTTAGGAAGGTAGTCAATAGTAAATAAACATCAGCAAAAATATGCAAGACAGCACACGCTACGCTTGTTATACTTATAAATAATAATCTAATACAAACATGTAAATAGGTAAGTACAGATATTGCAAATTTCCATTTTAGCAGTCGAGGGGCAGAGCGACATCAGGCCACGCGGCTTTATCATTAATATAGTCATCAAGAGTGTAATACGCTTTCTTAATTAGATTCATCTTTATGTAGGATTTAAATCTTCGAATAGGAAGTTTAAATGCACCTTCTGGAAATTTTGTATAGAACCGTACAGAATTCCCCATAAAAGACCCACTTACTTTCTTTAATCGAAATTTTGGTATATTTAGTTTGTGTTTATTTCTCGTGTTAATACCATGCACGTCACTTTTTATCATAAAACTATCCAAGTGTTTATGTGTATGTAATAATATTTCATAGATATATTGCGATATTACTCATCAGTTGCTCATGAAGTATGGATAAATTTGTCGATTCCTACCTTGTCTCCATTTGACCGTGGGCATGGGCGATCCAAAAGCGACGCACTTCAGGGTCAGGTTTCCTCCCAGCATAACTTCGGAACGAGGTGGTGGTGGTATTGAGAACTGTGGCGCTACTCGTCTCACTGGGGACAAAAGATCAGTATTTGTATTGATTGAAATAGAACGACCTGTAAGCTAATTTATTTTTCATTAGTCATGATCTGAAAATAGGTCTTGTAAACTCGAAAACTGTTCCGTAAATACGATTTACGGCCCTAGAGTAGTCAGTAAATTTGAAAACAGAACGAGGCTCATTACATTCATAAGCTACTAATCAATCTACCCTTATTTATATTTAAAAATGGAACAAGCCACAGTCCGGTTGTGAAAAGAAATAAAACAAGGACACAATTGGGAACGCTTACTTTAATTTTAGAAACAAACCGTATTCCTTTTTAAAAAATTTCTCGCATTCGTAATGGACAATTATGTGTTATTTTCTGGTTTAAGTGATCAATTAAATGAGCATCCTCGCTCGGCCCTTGTATTACAATTAAACTGGCTAACTTCAGCCCCCCTATTCCCTATCTTGAAAGTCACTCAGTGACCACGTTTGACAAGTAAAATTACCATCAATTGACAATTCTTCATAATATTTTTTTTATGGTCATTTTACTTGTCAAACGTTAGTCACTGAGTGACTTTCAGTTAGGGAATAGGGGGCAGATCGGAATACAATTTTATAGCGACTTTTGCAGGGAAAACCTCTGACAGCCTCTCGATGCCTTCGAGCAACACGGACTTCCTGCCGCGGGCCGGAAGTCGATGCAGTTGCATCATTATCAAAAAACATGTGACACAGTGCAACAAAGAAGCAGAAGCCCTATTCCGTGATACATTTTTATTTCACCCTTCGTTCTGACTTCGCAATCTGACTGGCGGCGGTCAGATATAACTTTGGGTTGGTAGTGGGTAGTAAAATTGTTTTCAAAATAATATGGAACCTATCTACCTAAAATGTTTATATAATGGACCTAACTGTTATTGCCATTGGCTACTAAATTATTAACAGCACCGACAAGAGAAAGATAACTAGAAGGTAAATATTAGTCGAGAAAATGATTAAGTCCACTATCGACCGACTTCCATTATGTTAATTAATGTTGGTGCCTAGTAACATTCAAAGCGGTATTGTATTGTACCCCAATGTAGCCCAGTGTACCCAACTGTACCCTACTATGCCTCTGTGTATCATAACGTTAAAACTACGTAGAAGCGACACTCCATCTGCTAGGCTAGATACATTGAACTCAGCAAGTGTGCAATTATCATTGTATGCTCTTTTTACACTGACACCAAACAAAATTAAAATGAAGTATTGCCTGACGTGTCCTACAGACGATACGATGGAGGGTAACACCCAAACGAGTAACACTGTTACTCGTTGGGATTTTTTTTCCTATCGAGTAACAGTGTAACTCGATGGGATATGCACGCATTTCAAATCAAATCTCAATCTTTCAATAAGTTTTTCGTTAGAAAATATGTATGTTAATCTATAAGTATACATTTGTATGGGCTTAATCTTTTGGTATAATTTATTGTACACTTCCCATTTTAGCCTGAAATAAATTCATTATTATTATTAAATCTCACTCTCAGTAAGCGTACCCACGTTGAGGATGACCTCAACGTGGTTTTTTTTAAAACAAATGCCAAACCCAATGAAGCGAGTACTTACACCAGTTAAGTGTGACAATGAAACCGATGGTAGGGGTGTTCGTAATAAAAGAGTGAGAAAGAGGGTAGATCGTTACGGCTACCTATAACAATAAAAATCAACTCGTAAAGACTTCAGTTTATCCGTGATCATGGCGCATGAAACTGTGCCGAAATATCGGGAATCAACAAAAATATCCCGTTTCTAGTGATAATTATGTTAATAACCATAATAGTTTCAAAAGTTATAAAAGTTATAATTACACCAGCACAATTTATTTATAAAGTTGCGTTTCTATACGTTAGTGTTACTCTTATCCTTGTACCTTGGCAGTTCTATAGCCTCTTTGTGCCAATGTATACCTTCGGGTCGATCGTCGACTCGCAATGAGACCGGCCATTCAATGTTGTAATTACATTTTGTTTTACTAATGCATACCTCTTGGGTCCTTTAATAGTATGGCTTGGAGTAAGGGTAGCTTGAAACGAAAATAAGTATTTTACAATAAGATGTCGCAGCAATAATTTTCAAAGACGACAACGAAATTATATTGTGAAATATTATTACCTTTTTCTGGGTACAAAAAGCTCCAAACAAACAATTGAAAGGATTTAAACTTTAAACAATTCACGCCGTAGAAAGTTAATTTTTTTCATTTATTTTTAATCAAGCAAACGACTTATTATTCCTATTTTCTGGACAGTTCATTAAGGGTAGACTTCACTCTACCCTCTTTTAATTAAGGTGAGACGTGGACAAAACAGGAGTTCGTGAGACATCCTTTAGATCTGCGGTGGCTATTCCTCACTGAAACGATGGATAAGATGCGGGATCAAGTCAGGAACTTTCAAACAATTACATATTTGAAACTCGTAAATATATTTCCAAAAATTAAGTTCTCCCTATAATATTTTTTGGGTTTAGTGTTGTATAATTTTGGTTACTAAAATAGGAATAATATTGTATAAAATAAATCGAATGACTAATTGCGAAAACACGTTTGTATGATACAGATCTATGAGTTTGAGTTTGTATGATTGTATGATGTGCAAATTGGAAACTTCAACATAAAAAGTAGTAAAAAAGTAATAAAGTAGTATAAAAATTCCTTGAGTAAAAGTAAAAAAAAAGAAAAATTAAGTAAAGAAAGTTAAGTAAGTTTTAAGTAAAGTGGTTGTAAACAAAATTGCCTTAAAAAAATTGTATAGTAGTAGAGTGTGAGCGAGAGTAAATTTACAGAATTTTCGTTAATGTTTGGAAACTAGACAGGTCGAAAGATGGATAGACAGATAGACGGATAGCCGGATCGACCGAAAGGCGTATAGTCAGATAGCTGGATCGACGGATATACGGATCGACGGATCGACAGATATACGGATCGATGGATCGATGGATAGGCGGATAGATGGAAGTACGGATCGACGGATCGACGAATCGATGGATAGGCGGATAAGCGGATAGATGGACAAAAGAAAAGACACCAGACTGAAAAAAAACGATTTCATCAAAGTCCCTCCTTCTAAAGGTAATTCTATAAACTTGGACCAAAAACCTCATAGCTGCAAGGGAAGTTATTATTCTTTTGCTCAAAACGTTTCCGGTACGCTTTCTCCACTTTGTTTTTTTACGATTAATTAAAATTAGTTCCAAGGAGAATAGAGGCCCTATTTTTACGTAATTTAAATGAAGTATTACGTAAGTGTATTTAAATGTCATTATTGTTTTAACCTGGCACGTAAAACGACGGAGTTTTCACAGTAAAAATACTGCGAATTCTTAGCAAAATAACATATAAAAGATGTAAAAGGCAGCTAAGTGCCCCATTGACGTTTACTAAGATTATTTTTATTTGAAACTAGCATTTGCTCGCGGCTCCGCCCACGTTGAAGCTCTATTGGCTCTATGGGCTCTTTTACAAATTATAGCCTTTATGTTATTCTGATGTATAAGCTATACTATTGTAAAGTTTCATCAAAATCTGTTCAGTAGTTTTTGCGTGAAAGAGTAACAAACATCCATCCATCCATCCATTCTCAAAAACTTTTACATTCAAAATATTAGTACGATTAGGATGAAAGGCCACAGCACACCGGCTGCGTAGACGTGCACGTTGACATACCATGACGTTGTAATGTATGGAACTGTATGAGACATGGCACACCGCTTGCGTGACGTGCACGCAAGCGTGTGCCTACGTGGAGACGCGCGTGTCTACGTTATGTGCTGCATACGCATCCGGTGTACTTTGGCCTAAAGTCTTTGCCGCCTTGGCTTCGGACGGATAAATATAATGTATCAATGATATACATAAATTATACATATAATGTACGTATATCTGGAAACTACGGTAAAGTTACATCAATCGGTTCAGTCATTTTTGTCTGAAAAAGGATCGAATAAACTGTATGATATTTGAATATGATCATCATCATCAGCCTATAGAAGTTCACTGCTGTATATAGGCCTTCCCCATAGAACGCTATGAGGAACGGTCTTGGGCCGCCTCCATCCACGAAGTTCTTGCATTCTTTGTAAAATCTTTGGTCCATCGGGAGCCTACACTGCGTTGTCCAGTTTGTGGACCCACTTGAAAATCTAAAAAAAAAAAATACGTCTTTATAGAGGAAATAGGTAATTACTGAAGTTTGGAAACGGAAATCAAGTTACGAACTTTGAAACATATTAGCGATTACACTAACTAGTTTTGGAGATAATTCGACATCGTATCGGAAATGGATTCGATAAGTTTATCGAATTATAGATTATTTTAGGAGACATCAGGGATTTATAATATAATGGTACCGATTCTGTTCAGTATTATCAAATTGTTAGCAAATTTTACCGAGGCTAAAATGTGCAAAGAATTGTGTTGCGAACACAAAGCAAGGACTTATTTAAAAAAAAAGGCAACCATTCCTTCAAAGGTTTACAAAACTGCTATTCAAAAGTAAAAAAGAACTGAATATTTATAATTTACCTTAAGCTCTTAAAGGAGACTGGCGTGTTAAGTGGAAAGGTTGGTTGCCAACAAATTGCCATAGTTGAGTCAATATTCACTGACACCATATGAGCTAAAAAAACTTTAATTTAGGAGCAACATTATCTAAATGTTAATATTGCCTTACGTTGTCGCTCTTATATTATGCTCGGGTACAAAATTCTACAAAATCATTTTCAAAGTATTGATTTGTCTGTCGAGGTCATTCCTCGCATTAACTTATAACTTGAACGATCACCATCATCAATCAATAATAACATCAATAAGACAAACGAAACTGTTATCGTTGGCTGGCAGTCGTCTAGCTCAGGTATAGATGGTACGATGTTGGTCTCAGAATTTGGATAAATAACCGTAGTTTCGTGATATCAAAACAACGCCGGTCAAAATATCAAGTAGATTGATAGTTAGTTATGGGTCTAAATTATATTTGATTATGTATCAAATATAAACTACTTTTACATAGCCACTTTAGAAAACTGAATAGATATAACTGAATAAGGCCTATAATACTTATGCTTGATTTCACAAACAGATTCTTAAATTAGGTAGGTACAGCTGCTGATGGTGTACCCGATTTGCATAGTTGCAAACGTAACAAATCAAATCAAATCAATACTATGTCGATTTTCACTAACCAATACTTATTTTACGGGGGTATGTCTTAAGGTCCAATCGAGTATTATATTTTATGGGTCACATTGCTACATCAGCCCCATTTCAGTAATGTGTATGAAGGTTAACGATCCACGCGGCAGAGGGCGACACTATCGCGTGAGATATATTGTGAATATTACGTCTGTCCGTCCGTTCCAGCCTACTTCTGTATGTGGACTACTTAATGACGTGGGAAGGCATTTTATTTTGTGTAGTTGTTGTGGACGGCAATTTTGGAGAAAATTATTTGCTGGGTCTTATTTTAGGTCTTATGCTTTTTTGTCACTATACGTTCTTACAATGTTTTTATACTTAAGTATATATATAGGGTTTTGGTATCCTGAAACGAACTTTTGACCTTTTGAAATTAAATCAGTTTTCCATATTTATGTATATAAAATGTTTCGAGATCTCGAAAACGGCTCTAACGATTTGGATGTGCTATTGGAAGGTTTTTGGGGGCAAAAAATCGATCTAGCTTAGGTCTCATCTCTGGGAAAACGCGTTTTTTCGAGTTTTCCGAGCTAAGCTCGGTCACCCGGTACTGTTTATTATACCAGCAAGCTACAAAAGTGCTCCGTCACAAGACACAAACAAGTAGATAGCTAGATAAAAACCGAGCTACTAAATTATTACTATTATTATCTAGGTTTAGTTTACCAAAAGTTGTGTTTACTTTTATTTGGAAATAAAAAAATAAACCATCACATGGAGAATTGCAGAGGTAAACGCTCCCAAAAGTTAACCTATCTGTCAGATCATTACAAAACCTTATAAACATTACAACTAACAACTTCGTTTACGTAAAGATCGCCAAAATGGCCTCTGATTACGGCCACTACATCAAACCACGGTACTTCACTAAAATGAGAGCGCTCAAATTGTACTTTTAGGGCATATTCCTTCTTTTTTTCACATGTAGGGTTCTGCTATTTGTGTCCCTTTCGTAACTAATCGCGGTGGCGTGTGACGACCGTATAGTGAATCATTATGTAATTTCGCCTACTTTGTGCTTCCTACCTTTGACGTGGGGGTTTTGAATGATGGTCACGGGTAATCTAGATAATATTTTAGTATTTTGATAGTCGAAACACTTCTACGGATGCATATTTTATTAGAAAACTCATAAACGTAACACGTAAGACTTTTAGTTACAGCGGGGTAATTTGGGGTAATCAGGAAGGGAAAACGTGGGCCAATAAAAAAAAATTAAGAGTTTTTTTTTAATGTTACCATCGTTCTGTTTGTAATTATTATTTTAAATTCTTCCAAGCTACGGGAATTTTAAATCAAAAGTACGTAGATGCACTCAAAAACTTTGTTATTAATTCAATTTTGTGGCATTGTTACATACTTCTCAAAACCCAGTGCAATGTGGAAAACACGAGAGAATTGAGCCACTCAAAATGTGAATACATTCTCTTATTTCATAGTTACCTATAAGATTTGGCCGTAGTAGTCTCGGCCTAAGAAAAGGATTCCTCCAACTCCTCCCGTGGATATCATAAAAGGTGACTAAGGGATTATTTATTTATTTATGGGCAGCAGCATCCACCTGAGTACTTAACAACAAACTGCGATCACCGATCAGCCTACCAAGCGCGGTGATTATGGCAAATCCCCCCTTAGCATGCTTGGGGGAGGCTCATCCAGCAGTGGATGTCTACCGGCTGATGAAGAATATTTTATCTGTATTTAAAATTAGATAAATCTGTACTCGATTAAAAGTTAAATTTTCAGATAAATGTCAATAATATACCCACATTGAAACTTACATAAAATTTTGATTCTTTTGTCAATTAAAAGACGTAATCAAATCGGTACAGCGAACAAAATCGTTTCATACATTGTCCGAATCCCACACTAGGATACCCTGTGTCGTGGATATTAGGAACTACGAGTACCATTGCACTACAACACCCAGACCAGGAACAAATGTTTGCAGATGTTGCAGTTGGCATCCGTCATCATTGCATAACTTTAATCGCAGAAGTCTATAGACTTTATACTGCTGTTCTTTTAAATATAGCTGCGGACATCACAGAACCGATATATAGTACTGAATAGTTTTTGAACTGAATCGCTATAAGAGCTCATGATAATTATACGTTGCACTGCGAAGATACTTGCTTACCTATAGGTAAGTAACAACAAAAGCTTTGTTTCTCACCTAACCTATTTCCTCTTCAAAATTCTTGAAGTTCCACTTCACACGATCTGAAATACGGTCGTGTGCTAAAGTTACACATACCTTTGACATAAAGCAGGGTCGGTTTCGCAAACTCTGTTCCGATGGAATTTTCAGCAACGCACTCGAACTTTCCATGGTCATCCTCTTCACTCTTCACTATTTGCAGAGTACCTGAAAGGGACAAAGTATTTTAATTGGCGTGTAAAGGAATTGTTCAAGGTAAAGTTTCTAAGAAAGTTTCGTGTTCAATAAGATACTGTTGTACGGCAAAGTGGCGACCAACTTAAATTCTTTTGAGACACCATAATATTGTCTGAAAAGTTTGAACAATGTGTGTTGAAATAAGATTGGAGTTATCTGAAATCTCTTTTGTCTGCAGAATGTACCTATTTGATCAACACTTTTACCTTTATATTTTGTAGAACTACTTATACCTTATTGAAAAATAGTGAACATTTTAAAGCAATTTTTTTCTACATGTTGCTTTTGCTTAATTTAAATTGATTTGATTTTTTATTTTTTTTTTCAGTTGGGAATTCTACACTTTTTTTTTGATTCCACTTTTCCCCTAAGGGGGATATTTAGGGGGGAAAAGTGGAATAAGCCGTGTTGAAGTTCACATTTTACACCGCTATATAAAAAAAGATAAATTATACTGGTGCTCACTTAGCCTAGCTTATTTCGTCAGTTTTTTTTTTCGTTGTTTCAATTTTGTTTGAAATGTGATAGTTATTCCACCTTATTGGTGCACCTTTGAACAATTATCAAACGTAAACGTAATTTTAATAAATACAAATCAGTGACGTAATTACCTAATTGTATTATTGAGTGTAATTACTAATGTTCAATGATACAATAAATAATTAATACTAATTAGTAATTTACGGCAAAATATAGCTAAGCTACGACTATACATAAATTATATATTTCCTGCCAAATTAATAAAAAGATAGTATTATCCAGCTAAAACAGGGTAATACGCACTTTCACTGCGGACTTTTATTCCGCGATTTCGCGTGTAAATACGGTTTTGAGAATTTAAACACAGACGCACATTGTATAGTAGTACCGCGTCAAACACAAACGTATTCCTATCGCCTACCTGTTGAAGGAGAAAAATAGACCGAAGAAAAAAAAAAAAAAATGCTAAGTAGTAACTGAAATCCCCTTAAAGGGGATTTCTAAAGGGGATTTCAGGAATAACCCGTAACCCAAAAATTAAAATCACAGACGATGTTTCCAGCAGTGAAAGTGTGGTTGTTATAAAACCATCAATTATTCCCTAACAGTTCCGTGTTCCCTATCCAGGAGTCCGGTGACTTGTTCCATCGTAATCATATTTCCTCTGTGTAAACAACGTTAGTTCCGGTTTTCATTTGGACCTTTTTTGGAACAGAAAGTTTCCTGTTGCGTCCAATTTTTGTCCATCCGAGCAGGAACGAAATAAAAAGAAGTTTTTTTTTAACTTTGTCTATGGTACAGGATATTGGGTACAAAGACTTTTGATTGTATTTTTTGTAGCTGTATTTAGTCACAGAGAATCACACTATATTTATATATTATTATAAATGCTAAAATTTGTGAGTATGTTTCTTACTCCATCACGTTCAAACGGCTGAACGGATTTGAGTAAAATTTGGATTAGAGCTACTTTAATTCCTAGACTAACACATAACAGCTAATTTTCACCATGGTCATCATCAATATTCATCATTGTTCACGCGGGTGAAACCACGGGGCGCAGCTAGTATTATAATATGTATTTTACTTTCAAGATAATTATAAGTCACGCAAATACTGAAATAAAATTATGACATTAACCCTGCATAACCATTTTTGAAACCTATTTTAGTTAAAATGTGCTACAGTCCTTATTCTAAGGTTAAAATAGATTTTGTCTTGACGTTTGACATTTTACATAAGAGAGAACAAAACAAAAGCTATTGTAACAAAAATAGATTAAAAATTGATTATTAATAAGGCCCTTAATGTTAAGTTAAACTAGCATACTACGACACGGCACAGAATGCGAAACTTACTAATCATATCTTTATTGGTGCGGCTTTTACAGTATTCAAACATTTAACAAATTACACACCAAAATTCGTAATTATTCGTGCAATATAACTCATTCAACACTTTTCAACACACATAACTCCGTTCCCTCACTTTACATTTGAGAACCGAAACACCTGCTCTTACAAACAGGTGGTCTTGGAATTTGACTTAATAACGTTAATATTTCCCTGGGAACACTATTGTAGAAGAACCTTTTGGACGCATTTATATATAAATCAGAATAAAGTATAGTAAGAACTGAAGTATAACGTGTCCGTCCTAAGAATAGCCCCTCCGTCTCCTCTTGTGGATGTCGTAAAAGCCGATTGAGGCAAAATACCAGGGCATGGGCAGCAGCATCCATCTGAGTACTTTAAACCAATACTGCGATCACCAACCCGCCTGCCAAGCGTGGTGATTATGGCAAATTTCTACATTGGAAGGGAGGCTTGTCCAGCAGTGGACATCTAACGGCTGCTGATGATGATGATATATAAATATAGTTGCCGCCAGCCACCGCTTGTATAGAGACGCTGACTATGAATAGAATATTACGGTCTGTCTCATAATCATTCTCTAAACCTATTTTAGTTAAAATAGCTTTTGTTTTCTTCTCTCTGATGTGAAATGTCATACGTCAAAACAAGACAAAAGCTATTTTTAACCGACTTCCCAAAAAAGGAGGAGGTTCTCAATTCGGTTGTATTTTTTTTTTTTTTTTTTTTTTTTATGTTGTTACCGCATGTCTCCGGCGTTTATGAACCGATTTGGAAAATTCTTTTTATATTTGAATAGATATACTTCCAGATTGGTCCCATTTTTTTCAGAATCCAGTTCTGACGATGGAATCAATGAGGAATTGAGGGAACTCCTCAAATATTGTAGGCATACATATGGCGATTTTACTATTTTCAGCAACAAACCAAGCATTTGCATTCAAAAAGTATAATAATCCTTTCACCACTATGGTTCTTTCATCATTTTTTTTTACTAAAATAGGTTTAGAGAATGATTATGAAACAGGGGGTTAATATTTGATATTAAACAAAGCATTTTTTATTCATTTTGTTATTTAGAACGATAATTTCTATCTCTGCAAATTCATGATTTGGAGCTTGAATTTAGAAAATTATTTACTTTTTTTAAATTTAAATTTTTAAAACATACTATACAACCATGACACTTCAGCAAAACCGAAGTTTTACTATGTAAGAATGTATGTGATATCAGCATAAATGCTTAAGTAAACTTGAGCGCTGATTTTCAGCACGGACCTTGAAGACGATTGACAACTGTAAGATTGGTGTGTAATTTCGTGCTGATATTCCGTGCCAGTAGTAGATAGGCGCCGGTAATCTGATTTCTACGTGGAAAAGATCTTAGAACCCCTATAGCGGTCGGTATTGCCCGTCGGGCAGGGTTATTACGGCATAAATCTTTATATTTCTTGTTAAACCTCTTTCTAGATAATTTTCTCGTTAGACTAGACCTTGTTTAGTATTAAATTACTTGCTCCGTAATTGTATGGTTGTGAAGTTTATTATATTAAAAATAATAATAAGACAGTATTATTATTACAGAAAAGGTGTTATCAAAAGGAACGTACTCAACAGATTTAAGGCGAGGACTGATCTCAAAAGTAGTATTTTGAACGCCGATCGTGACGAGATTAAATAATGAGATGCAATAAATTGTGTAGGTAGAACAATATACTAATAATAGTTGTAATAGAACAGAATAAAAAAAAAAATGCTTTTGCAAATAAATTCGCACAAAATTACCCTTTTTTATTAACGCTTTGGCATTCAAATGCTCTTAATTTTGAACGGAAACAACACATTTTTTAACGAATTAAATAGTTACTAAAAAAAAAAAAACTCTTCAGGAATGTTTTGTTTAGCAAATATTAATGATGAACGTTTAAATAGTCGAAGATTAATAATTAATAAAGGCATATTAAGATTTATACCTTCTATAAGATTATGGTGATTTTTATTATTATCTTCGAATATAGCAGCCTCTTTAAATTTAATAGGGGAAATTATATTGATTAATAGATTAGTAAGTTGATCTTATTTTTCTATAATTTATTTATGTTTAATTTCATTTTTTAGAGCTGGCTATAGTTTGTACCTTTACTCTTACATCCAACATGGGAAGTATTATTATGGGGTTTATAGTTTTTATGTGGGAGTTTCTCGGGAATATTTATTATTAATATTACATTGATTGCCCTTAAATATTATAATTTTAAAAGTTGATTATAGAATAATTTGATTTTATTAAAATAATTTAATAAAAATAATGATTTATTCTTTTTTTTTTTTTAGGTCTTTACTTGTATTTTAAAGTTCTATCCGCATATTTTTTATCTAGGATTTGTATATTTCGATTAATTTAAAAAATCCCTCAAAATGAATACAGTCTGAAGTGCAAACCAGTTTCATTGTCAAATATGACATGCAATTTTCTACTTTAAACAAAGCCGTTTGGATATTTTATTTTTATTTTTGGATTTTATGATCACACCGTGCCTTAAATGCGTATCTTAAAGATGGATGGCAAATTATTCTCGAAGGTAATCATGAGGAAGTGAAAGAAAGTCAAAGATTCACATATTTATATGAATACAAATATCTGGGCCAATCTATCTTCATACATCGTAACTGTCACCCAATAAAAATGTAAGATGCGCGCGCTGTCCTGGGATTCAGTGACAGCTGTCGATTGGTTCGTACTCTGACGTACCCTGACGAAGGTTTCCTATGACAGATTTATTTGTACGTGAGGAAGTATTTTTAAGTAGAAGTAATTTGTTCTTTCACGTTTATATGGCTTTTATGTGAGGTAAATTGATCTCTCGTACTGATCAACATACGAAAATAGGTATTATGGCGAAGCAAAAACAGGGTGGTGATTTTAGCAGTTTATGTATATGTATGTTTGTTCATCTATTCTCTCGTAGCTCCAAAAATACTTGACGCATTTTGACAAATGAGGTATCATACGAAGTGTCTTAATGTTCCGGGTCTCATATGATATATTAAGACGACAATCTTAATTCAATTTCGCGGAAAAAAAACGGATACAATCCGGTACAAACGCGGTACAATCGAATAGAAGTCATAAAAATCCAATTTTGTATGAGTTGAAAAATAAATTTTTCCACCCCTACCCCTCTTACACCCTTAAGGTTCAAACGATTTAAAGATCGGTACAATCCGGTACAAACGCGGTACAATCGAATAGATATCATAGAAATCAAATATTGTAAACCCAGTTGCTGACCAAATTTTTCCACCCCTACCCCTTTTACACCCTTAAGGTACAAACGATTTAAAGAGCGGTACAATCCGGTACAAACGCGGTACAATCGAATAGATATCATAGAAATCAAATATTGTAAACCCAGTTGCTGACCAAATTTTTCCACCCCTACCCCTCTTACACCCTTAAGGTTCAAACGATTTAAAGATCGGTACAATCCGGTACAAACGCGGTACAATCGAATAGATATCATAGAAATCAAATATTGTAAACCCAGTTGCTGACCAAATTTTTCCACCCCTACCCCTTTTACACCCTTAAGGTACAAACGATTTAAAGAGCGGTACAATCCGGTACAAACGCGGTACAATCGAATAGATATCATAGAAATCAAATATTGTAAACCCAGTTGCTGACCAAATTTTTCCACCCCTACCCCTCTTACACCCTTAAGGTTCAAACGATTTAAAGATCGGTACAATCCGGTACAAACGCGGTACAATCGAATAGATATCATAGAAATCAAATATTGTAAACCCAGTTGCTGACCAAATTTTTCCACCCCTACCCCTTTTACACCCTTAAGGTACAAACGATTTAAAGAGCGGTACAATCCGGTACAAACGCGGTACAATCGAATAGATATCATAGAAATCAAATATTGTAAACCCAGTTGCTGACCAAATTTTTCCACCCCTACCCCTTTTACACCCTTAAGGTACAAACGATTTAAAGATCGGTACAATCCGGTACAAACGCGGTACAATCGAATAGATATCATAGAAATCAAATATTGTAAACCCAGTTGCTGACCAAATTTTTCCACCCCTACCCCTTTTACACCCTTAAGGTACAAACGATTTAAAGAGCGGTACAATCCGGTACAAACGCGGTACAATCGAATAGATATCATAGAAATCAAATATTGTAAACCCAGTTGCTGACCAAATTTTTCCACCCCTACCCCTTTTACACCCTTAAGGTACAAACGATTTAAAGAGCGGTACAATCCGGTACAAACGCGGTACAATCGAATAGATATCATAGAAATCAAATATTGTAAACCCAGTTGCTGACCAAATTTTTCCACCCCTACCCCTTTTACACCCTTAAGGTACAAACGATTTAAAGAGCGGTACAATCCGGTACAGACACGGTACAATCGAATAGATATCATAGAAATCAAATATTGTATACCCGGTTGCCAACTTCACATAGGTATTATTTCAACCTCAAAAAAAATATGATACAAAAATACATTACAAAAATCCCCCAAAAGATGTAGTATTAAGTGTAAAATATATATGTTAGTCATTAAGGTATATATTCTATGGGCTTATTGTTTAGGTATAATTTTATTATACATTTCCCATGTAGCCTGATATAAAACATTATTATTATTATTATTTTAATTAAAAACTTATGTTACCTACACTAATATCAATTACTAAAAAAAAAAAAGTTTTGTAACTAAAATCAGATTTTTATTTTTCTGTACGAAATAAGGCATGTTAAATAAACTTTGCAAGCTATTTACTTGTATTGGAAAACTAGTGAAACACGGCGTAATATGTACGGAACCTCATGTGGAAATATTGATGTGTTAGAGCAAATCTTCTTAAAACATATGTTTTTGGCGCAATGAGTTCCCATTCTAGATTTACGTATTATTTTGGTTTACCCAGAGTATAAATTCACTGAACATAACAAATGGTTTGTCAAAAATATGCTACCTTAGTAAGTACATGCATTTAAGAAGCCTTGCATAATGTAGATGATGATATTAGATAGTACACATGATATCTGTTACTGTGTATGTAAATAGCCAAGCAACTTTGAACCTTATTGTGTCTAATCTAAGTTTATCAGAGCAGTGACAACGTCATCTTGAGGCAACAGGCATATAAAGCTGCATTTTGAGGCGGTACTGGAAACTAGCGTTGCTGAGCCCTCAACCTTTTCACTTATAACCTTAATTTTATTTATAACCTATGTAGTGTGTACTGTATTTGATGTAAGCGACGTATTCGTGCCTTTTTTAACAGTGTACTATGCGAAATAGGGTTTCAATTCAATTTATAAAATTCAATTAAACTAGTAAAGCAGATTGCGCTAAGCACTATTGATCCAAGAAGCCTATCAGCTCGTTGTAACAGCTCTTTGATACCCATCCCGAACCGGTTCAGACCGGATCTTAAATTTCAATTCCATTCACGAATTGTATTACATCCCAGGTTCAGGAAGGTTTGATAAATTAATTAGTTTTATACAGACTTAGCTAGTTACTGATAATTTTACCGCCTGTAAGTTTATTTTGCTCTCATTCATGGTCTCCGGCACAAATAGATAGAAAGATAGAAAATTCTTTATTGCATAACTTAAACGTACTATAGGCGAATTTAATGCTAGATAGCATTCTCTTCCAGCTAACCTTTGTGTATGTGGAAAACAATTTTAAGGAACAAACAAAAAAATTATAAGAAGAAAACAACAAACTACACAACTTATTTATATGTATGTACTAAAAATTATACTAGATACCTAACAATAGGTAAGTACTTTTTTAAATTATTTTAAACAATAAACAAATTACACATATTTGATAGATTAATATAATATAATATAATAACATGAAAACTATACATAGATAAATAACTTTAGTAGAGAATGAGGAGATTATGTATGAAACTGCAAAAAAACTGTAAAATGTACAGGAATCATGAGATATCTTCATTCTTTTTCATGCTTATTGCGCTACATACACCTACACACAAAACACACCTTCACAACACACCCACACACCACTCCCACAACTTTACTCTGTACTATTCCTGTATTTCTTAGATTGCTTTTATTTTTTCATATTACTCTAATATTATCTAGTTTGTACCTAATATAGAATTATAACCTAAATCCAATAATTGGTTAATATCCAATGATCATAGATTAAGGAGGTGGGCGTTGATACACAGCTTTACAACTTTCGCATCATCGTTTTTGTCTGTAATACAATGTTGATGCCAATTATAAATAAATAAATACTGAATAAATAATTTAATTCTTTTTTTTTTTAACTTTTTGTTTCAGATCAAGACTTTCGTCGTGGCATTCTAGGGGGAAGGCCTTTGTCCAGCAGTGGACTTCTTCATGCTAATTATGACGAAGGTATTTTTTTAAAAATCTGTTTACCAAATTTCATTAAAAGTAGCCCAGTTGTTGGCCAACTTTTTTTCATTCAAGTCAAAAGTGTTATTTTGGATCCTCTTATAAACTAAGGGCCGAGAGGTATATTGGCTATTTCTGCGTGCTCGTATATTTTTAACAAAAGGTTTTAAGCTAGAATAATCTCTGCTAATACAGCATTAGCTTTTTTTAAAAATTTTAATGTAGGTAGCTCAAGACCGTTCTTCGTGGTGGAAGGGGAGGGCTAAGTCCAACAGTGGGCTTCTACAGGCTGATGATGATGATGATATTGAACTGCGTTGGAACAGGAGTAAAGCCACATAGCCCCTTAGCTGCACTAAGCCACTTCTATGCATACGCAACAGAACTGCATCAATGATGAGTCGCGTCCGCGATAGTTCCAACAGCATGCTGGCCGTTGTGGCAGACCATTTTAATTTTAATTCCGGCATTATAGCTCACTGGGTTTCAAAACATCAGCCAGTCGCCCAGCTTGTGACTCAATAAGTACCTGTCATCATTATATATTTTGACTACTTTTAATGTGACTGAATTTGAATTTTTTTTTGTTTGCTATTTATTATAATTTTGTATGCCTACTTACTAACATTATTTTTAAGACGTAATTGCTAACAAAATGGATGACATGTGAATTACTCTGTGTGAAATCTGATTAATAAATAAATTATTATTATTATTATTAAGGCTGCCAAAATGATCCCCATTCCCATTTGCTACTGTAATTAAGGTGGCTATCCTGATTGCCCCTCTCCACCCCACTTAACGAATAAATAAAGGCAAATTCGAATAAATCGTCGGTATTAACAGCACTTTGAATTCTATAGACCGCTGACCCTACTCATGAAAGATTTGAAATAATGCTCGCACTAGGCCTCAAAATAGGGCTTAGCTCAGAGCCAGTTTATAGGCCTACGTGACTAGAATACGTTGCCCTAGACAAGGCCTGTGTCACTAAATCGGCTTTTATTGTAAAGTGATCCAGGGCCTTATGCCAGCGTTATGTATGTCTCTGCGAGACGTAAAGAATTCTACCATTTTTAACCGACTTCACAAAAAAGGAGGAGGTTCTCAATTCGGTTGTATTTTTTTTTTTTTTAATGTTTGTTACCTCATATCTCCGTCGTTTATGAACCGATTTGGAAAATTCTTTTTTTATTTGAATAGATATTCCTACTTCCAGATTGGTTCCATTTTTTTCAGAATCCAGTTCTGATGATGGGATCCATGAGGAATTTAGGGAACTCCTCAAATATTGTAGGCATACATATGGCGATTTTGATATTTTCAGCAACAAACCAAGCATTTGCATTCAGAAAGTATCATAATCCTTTCACCACTATGGTTCTTTCATCATTTTTTTTCATCCAAAATTATTTAGTCGAATACTATGGCGGAAGTCGGTTTTTTAAATGAAAAGTTATTACCACACTGGTCTTTCATTATCGTTAACAAGGCCACCTAAAGCAGGGTGATTAAGAAAAACCAGTGGCTTGAAGAAGAAGTATATAGCCTCACGACTAAGCCAACATTGATCTGCACAAGATTCCCTTCTATTCTGCATCTTATATGTCACCGATGACGAAAATATGTATGTAGGTAGATGTAAGTTCTTACCTACGATTTGTGTTAGTTTATGAATAGTACGCCTATCACCAGCTGTCACAAACCAGGTTTGGTTGGAAGAAAATGTTGTTAGCATTAAGCTCACTTTTTTGTTAATTTTTTATAGATGTGCAATATAAATAAATAAATAAAACGTTTGACAAGTAAAATTATAAAAGGTGGCAACATTTTGTGTTGGGCCCCAATTTTGTCTCCACAGATTCATATGGTCTATTTTAAAGTCATCAGTGTAAGACGTCTGCACGTTAGTACTTCATCATCATAATAATCAGCCGGTTGATGCTCGTCTACTGCTGGACGAGGTCTCTCCCATTAAATTTAATGTCAGGCTGATTGGTGATCGCAGCATTGGTGCTAAATACTCAGGAATATGCTATTGCATGTATTGTTTCTGGCTTTATTTTGAAATAAAGCCAGAATTTATATTTATAAGATAGGTACACTTATTTACAAATGGCTCCTTGAATGATTTTTAACTGATATGCCAAACTTTCTTAAAATGTTTACTCATATTTTTTTGGCATGTCTATCTACCTCCCTAGTTTTAAATTTATCATTACTTAGTTATATACATATATACATGCGTCATATAGTATATATACATGTTAATATCTATTTGGATTACAAGTTTAAACAATTTTTGAACCACGGAAAAGAGGGGTCTCTCTTCTAATACAGGTTTTTCTAACTTAAAAGAAAAGCTCCTAACCCATGTAACCACACCTTGTAATTTTGAAATAAACAATTTGAATTTGAAGTGCCCTTTCCTGGTTTAATCCCTTAATATTATTATTACTTTATATTATTCCTTTTATTTATTATTAATCGGCCACGGGAGGAGTCGGAGGGGTCTATTCATAGACGGACAGACCACGTTTTACGTAAGTACTTACTATTATTTATTCTGTACCTAGGCTTCAGGTGGTTTCTCATTACCTGGTATGATGAAATGCCTAATAAAGGGTTTGTGAAATGGGGTAACAGGTGTGTCTATTTTGTGGCAAAGATATGAGGCCCACGTGGGTGGTTTAGACGTAGCTATTCCTACAAATTAGCTTTCAGTTTGTTTTACGCTCAGGTTTGTTGCACGTACTAAGATACTTTTCTTACGTGGTAAACTTAAACTAAACTAGTGGTTCGCCCCGAACTGAGACCTCGCGATGACACCTTTATCAGCCCAACTAATTTAAGAGGGGAAGAAAGGGTTTTGTATTTAACGGCTATGTAAGTATGTTTGTATGGATGATCCATCAGAAATCTAAAACTATCGAGTCAATTTCTCTAACATGAAAGAAATGTGAAGCAAAATAAAAGTTTTTTTTTAATTAAGCAGTGCCATCTAGCTGTAGTTTTGCTACCTAATTTTTAAAGATTTAAGTTCCCTACTCTAAAAATGCATATTACAAAGAATAAATCCTCAATTTTCGACTTCTCCCCGTGGAACAAAATATACTTAAATAATAAATTTCAGCATTACCAGAGACCTTGAAGTATCTTCGAGATATTTTTTTGCATATTTTACTTTCTTCACCCTTCTAACCGATTCCTAAAAACATTTACTGAGAAAAAAATTTAACCTCTATAGGTAATTATTATACACATCATCGAAATAGCCTTTGAATAGGACTAAGCAACAGGGCGAAAATACTACATACCTGTTAGTATTTAAAGTACTTGACGAATTAATTGATGACGTCCTTTTGACGAAAACATAGAACTCCAACGTCATTCATATTCTTAGAAATGGGAGGTCAACAATGGATGTTATATTGGTTATTGTTTTTTATGGTTCAGGTTTCTAATTTCTTCAATTTCAGACTTTTCCCTGTAGTTGTGACACAAAAGCCACAAGCATACCAAATTTCAGCATTGTGGGACTGCTGGAAGTACCCTAGAATTTTTGATTTTTGCGTTTTTTATTTTCCCTAATATCTCGGAAACTACTAAGTTTAAATACTTATTAAAAACAGTTTTGAAATGTCCAACTAAAGCGCTTTCATTAGACACCCCACTTGATCTGACTGTCTCACTTTTATTTTTTTTACCCCCTCTTGGACCCCAATATCTCAGCAACCCCCTGACCGATATAGCTCATAACCTTACCTACAAATTGTACCAATACTATCTACCCCCATACCAAATTTCATGAAGATCGGATTAACGGTTTGGAAGTTTTCATCGGACAAACATACATACATACATACACACATACATACAAACGCCGATTCTTCCAACTTGACTCAGAGAACTCGCTTCGCTCGTTCAAAAACTTAAACTTGGGATATATATGGTAATATATATCTCCCATTTCGTAATCACTTGCATCACAAGTAGGTGCGTGGACTTGAATAATTGACATTGTTGTGTCATCGAATTTGATGTTTAAAATTCATATTCGTTCTGATATTCCGATAAAGCTCTCTATATTTTGCTTGTATTTCTTTTTTACTCGTTGAGAGGTCCTTAATATTAAGCATAAAATAAAATCATTAATTATTTAAAATATTATTATGATTAAAAATGCATGAATTCATTGAGTTTATTTAATTTAATTAATGTATGAATTTATTTGAAACTAATTTATTACATTAGATATTATATGAATTGTTCAAGTCTTATTAAGGTAATAAAAAGGCTATATTATTATATTATTATTATTATATCTCCCATATCGGAGGGTTCCCAACGAGTAACACCCAAACGAGTAACAGTGTTACGGATAACACCAGGGGATGGGCAGCAACATTCACTTGTGTTGTGTGCCACCAAATTGCGATCACCAATCTGCCTACCAAGCGTGGTGTTTATGGCAAATACCATAGTATTCAATGGAGAAGTCTTTGTTCAGCAGTGGACGTAAACAAGCTGGAAATGATGAAGTGGATGATGTAAACGACAAATAGTTACAGTTTTAACAGGGACTTTTCCTCCCTTTTTGTTTTTTACCACTTGTATAATGGGTTGTGTTGTGAAGAATTGTTTGATCTGGTGCTAGCGGCTTCCTTCTACCATCGCACTGCTCGCCGTCGGCAGGGGGTTTATCTTCATACTTTGGAGGCTATGTGGTTGCACACCGCGAGGTTCCAGAGGAATTTTCTCCCGCGATCACTTAAGTTGTGGTATGATCTCTGCCGAGGTTTTCTCTAGTGACTACAGTTCTTCAAAAAAACGCGTTTTAAAGTTCTTAAAGAGTTGGCAACGCACGTGTGTTGGTGGTGTTGCAGGCGTCCATAGGCTACAGTAACCACTTTCCATCAGGTGGGCCATATGCTCGTTTACTTAAGAAGTAGTATAAAAAAAATAAGATTGATAAATCATCAATTTTAGTTTTAAACAACCAAATAGTCCTGTACAGTACAGTCGGCGATATTGTCTAATGCGCCCCCTCACGGCCAATGGGGCCGATCATACTGTTTCTGGTACATTATTGATCAAAGTATCGACTTGGATTTATAGATCATCATGGTTTTTTACACTTTTCCCTGTTTCACGTTGAACGTGAAAATATACGAAGCAATACTTATGTAATATGTTTATATAGGCGTAGTCAAAATAATTTATATGTCGGAATGTAGGTAATTTATGTAGATGAACAAACAATTATTACAGATCCATTTACACTCTTAGGCATGCAAATGTAGTTACAGTGTTAAATTCAATTTTGAAAAGTATACTAAAAACTACAGGTCATCAGTTAAAAACTCTGTCACACCCTACTCTATATACACAGTATAATTTTATATCTGTTTATGTACAGGGTGTAGCGTAAGGAGTGGATAATCCATCAAATGCGGGTAAGGGACATACAAAAAAAAAATTGTACCCAGTTAAAGTATCACGGTTTTCGAGTTATTGGACATTATCGTAGACAAACAAATCTCTCGCTAAACAAAAGACATCATAAAGGTAGCAGAAAGTCAGTGGACGGAGGTGGCCCGTGTCCGTTTATCGAGGCACACTATGCAAGAGGCCTTTGCCCAGCAGTGGCCTTCTATAGGCTGATGATTATATAAATTGAATCACAAATATTATATAATATCCCGTTTGTAGTGAAAATTATTCAGTATGTTGTAGCCTAAGAAAACAAAACTTTACTGTACCACCAAATACCCACAAAGCCACGTCGGCGTGCGTTTAATGTTGACCCACCTTAACAAAACCAACAAAACGCGTATAATGTGCACTCACCGCAACAAAACGCGTCAATAGACACCAAGGGGTCGTAATTAAAAGAAAAATAAGCGCTATTCATTAACGTCTCACGAAATAGCTTGGCCGTTATAACCGCCACTGCAACATGAACTCTCTGTACCTGCAATGTAATAGAGCACAACGGTCAAGATATAATGGATGAAGGCTTTATTACGTAGGACCGTTTAATCTAGCTCTTAGAACAGACAGGTTAGGCACACTGTCCAACGAGGCGTCGCGTTCGTGGTTTGATGCATAAACGTAACATTACAACAGAAATGCATGTGTGTTCATTTATTACTGTTGTATGACACCCTTATTTTTTTCTACCCAAATATCACTAAGGTTAAGATAAAAAGACGTTACTTAGCACGTAATTATGCTTAGCATTGTCCCTGTTACTCTCTAGCACGCGTTTTTTAACATTTGTGTGACAGTGACAAGGACAGTTCTAAGCATTAGTATGGACTAAGTAACGTCTATTTATCTCGACCTTAGTAATATATCTGTCTCCTGATGAACGCCTGCTACCTATTGACGTATTAATGAAAGCAACCTATCTCCTTCATCCTTCACAATGATCCTTGTGATTTCAATGAATAAAATTCTTTTGATTTTGTTTTGATTGTTTTGTTTTGGACTTTCTCGATGGAAATGGGCAGGATCGAGCCATAAGTTGGTTTCAACTTTCACACGGTGTATAGTGGCTGGATACGGCAACAATTATTATGGTAACAGCAACCTGGCGAGTCAAACATATATGATGTGGTAAGTGCGAAGGAATGAGAAGGTAGATGTAAAGAAGCCTTCAATACATTTCAAAATAACCTTGTGACTGCAATGAATAAATCAGGGTGTAGCTGTCGTGGATACCGTCGTGTGTTTTACGTGAATACGAAATTAAGTGACGCAACGAAACGACCTCAAAATAGTGGCGCTTTCCCCTAAGCCGCGCGCGATTTATCACAGTCAACATAACGTAACGAATTCTTTGATCGTTTAGCTATAGAGTGGTCTAATTAAATTTTGTAGATGATAGATATGTTGCTGCAACACCAAACTGTATTCTGCGATTTTGTTATCATCAGTTTTATGAATTGCTTCCCACTATGAATGCAAATTTAATATCGTATTCACGTAAAATAACTTTTAAAGCATTTTTTGGTTGCTTCGTTGGACGGTGTGCCTCAGTTTACGCTTGCAGAGGTTGATTAAACGATATTAGGTGATCATATTTCCTGGAGACACTTATGACCACATTTTCCTGTCTTAGGTTGTCTCGTAAAGTATGATTGTGGGGTATATTGGTTTCGTGAAGGATTATGGGGTAATCCTGCTTTAGCGTAATAGTTTTGCCCTATGACTCAATACTAGATAATGTCTATGGGATTAAAGACAATGTTTAAATTATTAAATTTGAAAGTAAACTGTTAATCAAACAAAAGAACATTATTATTTATCGAAAATACAATACACGGCAAGAGGAATGTTTTCCAGGAGGTAAATGTTTGAATAAAAATAAACACAATCAATGTAACGTATTTTATATACAACGATAGTGAAAAACGTTGAATGTAGCTGGATAAATACATTGTCTGATTCCTTCAACCCACAAATAAAACAAAATCAAACAATGCCAAGGATAATACGACCGTATCTCGTCGCAATAAAGATAATATTTCTGCAAAATATGCTTGGAAACGTACGTGAAAGTCACAGTACGGTTTAAATTCAGTAGACAAACATAGACCCGAATTTAAAGTTCCATAATACCCAAAGAACCGTTTCCGTTGGGTGTCCAGCCTAATAATAGACACCTCCTGCTCCTCCCGTGGATGTAGTAATTGCGTTACTAAGGGATAACCAGGGAATGGGCAGCAGCATCCGCTTGAGTACTTAACACTAAACTGTGATGCCTGCCAAGGGTGTGATTATGGTAAATCCCCCATTGTATTCAATGGAGGCCTCGTCTAGCAGTGGACGTAAACAGGTTGGTGATGATGATGATGACCCAAAGAACCCTATTACTCTAAGCCTTCGCCGTCCGTCTCAAGCGCATAATATAATTCCTTAGTTAAACATGGAAGAGCAACGACGCCCTGCCGTCATACAGTGCGAACTAGTACGGAGGGTTGTCACTTGACCGTGGCCGCGGCACCTAGCACGGCAGCTTACAAGTACTGTGCTACCTATCTATAAGGATCAACTTGATTTTTGTTTAATTTGTAATTTGTACTTCGTTTTTGAATAAATAAACTATTATTATTATTATTATAACTATAATTAATATTCTTTTGCAACTTTCTGGACCATATAGTTTCCAACATTCATTGCACTAAAAATAAATGAAGTAACGAAATCACGAAACAAGTGGAAGTCTTCTATTCTATTAATTACAAATAAATATTTTAGATTTAATTGTTGAGACGTTTTAAGCAGGAAAACTGTTTTTTTTAAATTGAATATTTTTTGTAGGTTTGTCAACGTCATTTTGGATGGTCATGACCCCTACAACCTCCCCCCCCGCCTCGGACCGCCACTGGTCCGTTTGTCTATCTATAAGTGGGGGTTCTGCCACAGGGGTGTATCTTGGCAGCCGTAAGAGGTAGCCACTTGTAATTTTCACGAATTATGGAATCTCTAATCTTATCTTATCTTAATCTTGGAAAATAATAAGGGGCTTCAATGATTTTTGTCCAAGCTCTATCTCAAAAATAAGTTATACAAGTTCATATATAAGTTGAGCGATGATTGCGCCACAGTTTTGGCACGGTAGAGCAGAGCTTTCCTACTGTATTAAATATTATTTATACTGTGAGCGAAGTTGCAACAGTAAACTTGCAATAAAGCAGATTGCACATCGCATCGCTGATAAACAACGAAGTTACCGGAATAACTGAAAGTTTTGGGAAATGTACAATTTTATACCTACTTTGTATCGGAGCGGCGAATTAAGTAACAACGTTATTTACTACGATTACACTGAAAGCATTTTAAGTATGAAAAATCCTTTGAATTCTGGACTATTATTTAGGTATAACTTTTCATTTAAAAAACCAACTTCCGCCATTGTATTCGACAAAATATCTGGATGAAAATTTTTTATGAAAGAACCATAGTGGTGAAATCCAACTATTAACCAGGGGATGGGCAGTAGCATCTCCCACCCCCCTCCAGAGGTGGTTGTAGTGCAGCGGGCAAGTAGCCGGGTGAGATTCGAGAGATTGCGGGTTCGATTCCCGCTACGGAACAAATGTTCGTATGATCTGCAAAAATTTGCACCGGGTCTGGGTGTTATGGTACCATGGTACTCGTAGTTCCTGATACCCACGACACAGAAAATGACCTAGTGTGGGATCAGAACTACGTATGTGACTGTTGTTATGTTAGGCCGGACTCAACTAACAAAACTATGTACGAAAAAGCAAAGACATAAAAATTACGCACTGGATATGACAAGGGGCGGGACACACCTAACCTTAATCAAGCACCGCCCAACCCTGTTATTGTTGTTCGAATTAAGCCTCGCTTTTTGCTAGAACAACAGTCAACCATAGCGTCCCATTCAAAGTTGGAAGGTCCCGCATTTGTATGTTAATGAAACGTAATTTCGCTCGGTGGGCGCAATCACACCGTGTATCTATCCAAATGTACCCCGGGGCGGATCTCGGGGCACACGCAGATAATGTACTAGACGTGTTAAAATTCCACACACAATCTGTCTTTAACCTTTAAAACCCTACACAGAATTTTACGAAGCATATTACAGTTACGAGGTTAGTATATTTTAGCAGTTTATTACGTACTTTCGTAGTATAATAGCGAATTACCATATTTGATACATTATAATAATTTTCGCGTTTAAGAGCAGCTTTTTCAGTAGCGATATAGATAACAGTTATTTTTGATATTATCTCTAGCATTATTTGATGTTACTAAAGTGGTAATGTTAGTTTATGCTTTGTCGTTTTTTTACAGGCCTGTAGAAGTCCACTGCTGATATAGGCCTCCCCTTTAGAATGCCACGACGCACGGTCCTGAGCCGCCTCCATCCACCGACTTCCTGCGACGTTTAGTCCATCGAGTGGAGCACCTTCCTCTACCGCGTCGTCCGGCAGGCGACAGCGAGAGTGGAGAAGACCCCTCCGTGGATTTAGTAAAAGTTTTAATACGGGATTACATTAAGGTATGGGCAGCAGTATCCCCTGAGTACTTGACACCAAACCGCGATCACCAATCACATCTCCTGAAAAACGGTGATTTGCGACATTTTTGATGATATTTAGTAACTCGATGACATTCAAAAATCGCCAGCAGTAACATAACTTTTCATTTAAAAAACAGACTTCCGCCATTGTATTCGACTAAATATTTGGATGAAAAAAAATGATGAAAGAACCATAGTGGTGAAAGGATTATGATACTTTCTGAATGCAAATGCTTGGTTTGTTACTGAAAATATCAAAATCGCCATATGTATGCCTACAATATTTGAGGAGTTCCCTCAATTCGTCATGGATCCCATCATCAGAACTGGATTCTAAAAATGGGACCAATCTGGAAGTATATCTATTGAAATAAAAAAATAATTTTCCAAATCGGTCCATAAACGCCGGACATATGGGGTAAAAAACATAAAAAAAAAAAAATACAACCGAATTGAGAACCTCCTCCTTTTTTGGGAAGTCGGTTAATAAACAGGCTTATGATGATGATGTCAAAGTAAGTCAGTAAAAAATATTTTATGCATTGAAATTACAAGAATCATTTAACTCAAAAGCTAGTTTCAGCTCCAATAAACACCAACGTTCTCGGAACACTATTTAATGTAATTCAAGTATGTGTGGCTTTCTGTAACCTATAAATTATCCCGTAGCTGAATATCCTCCACGTTTGTGGTATATAAATCTAGGTATACTTGCAATAAATAGGTATACCTAGTAGCGGGAAATATAGGATACCTACTAGGTAATCGGAGCTGCAAAGAACTAGGTACCTAATAGAGAAACTACATTGTAATTACCTATTGGCTGAGGTCACGTTTAAAGTTTCTAACACAGGCTGACTAATGTTAGTAACGATAGCGAGTCGAGACAATAGTAAATGCCAAATATTAACCAACTAAATTACAAAGATTTCAAGTTACCCCGATGTCATTGGCCAATATTAATATTTGCAGTCGCGTCTTGGTAACGTTAGTGCATTGCCCACTAAGAATGAAGGTGATTGTTCGGTCAGTGACATAGATGTAACTAGTTTGGGGGAATCAAACCCCACGAAATATTAAAAATGTTGAGATACTTTTTGAAGAAACACCATTGTGGTGAATGTGTTTTTCACATGAATATTAATGTCATTTCGTGTACATTTTTGTTGTTTTATTTTTTTGAACCCCAACCCCCCCACAACTAAAACCGAAACTAAAACCTGGCTACGCCCATGTCCACCCATGTTTTCATTCAAGTGTTACTAAGTGATAAAAAGTAGCCAATGTCTCAATCCATCTTATAATCTATCTGTGTACTAAAGGACATGTTCCAAAATGGCCTATATCGATGAACATCAGACAGAGAATGGCGAAAAAATCAGTGATTATCGTAAAAATACTCTTACTTTAATTTGAAGCATAATTTACTGCACAGAAATGTTTAAAATTAGTTTTTTTTTACTTTGGTAACATATTTTCCTAAGCAGCCATGACAGGGAATGTCACGTTTATTGCTCTGTGGTTGCTTGCTTTATTCGTTCGTTGGGAGTAGTGTGTCTACATAGAATTTGTTGCCTACGATAACTTTATTCAATTATTACGGTCATCACATCAGTACAAGTTCTTCAATTCAACATTTCGATTCTACGCGAAAATATTTTCCTTGCTCCAAGACCTTGCAGCTACGACGCGAACGAAATGCAGTTCTGGTCAAATTAAGTTGTCAACAGTTGTCGAAACATTTTACCACAGAGTAAATTGTATCCACCCCGCCATATTGTTTTGTCTTGTGTTGCTCTCCGTGAGAAAGATATTTTAGGAACCTGCACTAAATGAAGCGAAATAATCAAGAAATTACAATGGGAAAAGGTTTTGCATATACTTAGCCATGTTTACACAAGTGTACACCGACAAGGGCTAGGCTCCATACATCTTGGAACAACACCTTTATCGAAATTGATTTAGACGTTACGGGAACTTCACATAGAAAAAAAAACTCGCTAGTAGCTCGCCTTTAGATAACATTACAGAGGTCATGCCATGCGATGTGATGCACATAAACACCGTATTTCTTTTCGACTTTAAAGTAAGAATGTTACGTTTTAACGTAAATTGTATGCCACTTTTTTATTACTACTAGCGATGTTTCGATATCCTTTACTGATTACGCTCACATACAAATTGTTCGAAAATTATTGTTGTACAAACTCACATCAAACATAGATACTTACATATATCAGCTCACCTCTAGTTCACACTGAGAACTCGCTTCGCTTGTTCAATAAAATATTCGCGTAGAACTCTTTGGTTCACGAATTGAGTACACACTGTATTGAGTCAGTCAAGTTTGGAATACCATTTTTCACTTAAATGCAGTGCAATAGCAAAATAAACCAATTACTAAGTGATAAATGAGCAGAATTGTCCGAATCACCTAGGGTGGCGAACTCAAAGGCCTCACATCGGATTAACAACACTATTGATGAGTCGATATATTAAGGAATCAGTTTCGGGCGAGGGTGTCATTATTGGATTAAACCTTAACTTTGGGCACCAATCAGTGACATTGTGGTATTAACTACTGGAATAAATCATCGACTTATTTGCCGCGAATAAGAAGGAACGTGGTGTGACCGGCCTAAGAAAAGACTCTTCCATCTCCTCCCGTGGATTTCGTAAAAACTGACTAAGGGCTAACACCAGGGAATGGGTAGAAGCATCCACCTGAGTACTCAACTGCGATCGCCAATCCGCCAAGCGTGTGATTATGAAAATTCCCCCCATTGTTATACAGGGTGTAAAAGGACAGCGCCGGAATACTGAAGGTATCGGTAAAGCTACCTATATCATAGCTATATAAAATACCGCACCCGCTGCGCGAGTTCAACGCTCCCGGTCGATGCGCTGCGCTAATATTTCTTAGGTGGTTTTCATTGCTTTTTTTGACGTTTTTATTTATAAACGTGTTTTTACTTATGGAAATTAGGTTTTTGTGTTCTTTTTATGATGTTTTATTAATATTTAAAGAAAACACGAAACAAGCGGCCCAAAAGAACGCACTTTTTTCCCTTTTTTTCAGCTTTAATATTTTTAGAATCATGGTCCGAGTGCACTATTTCAGTTTTCGGGAGTATCCTTTTTACACCTGTTATTTGTGGGTGGCTTTGTCCAGCAGTGATTGTAAACAGGATAGCGATGATGATGATGATGATGATGATGATGATGATAGGAGGGAATTACAAGACCTTTTGAATGACGTCCGTATAACTCACATCTCTAGTCGCATCTTAGACCAATTTCCCGTACATTTTACACAGTCTCTTTTCTATTCAAGCTCGAAGTTCTAACTTTGATACTATGTTAGCGTGTTATTTTTAGCACAAACAATGATTCGAGTACCTTCCAACGCTCTTAATGATATTCAAACTTTCGTATCTGAGTTCTACGCAATCCTCGCCTAGCTCAGTGGACACCTTTAGCAAAACTTCGCTCCACTTCACAAACAAAAGTTAGAAAGGTCTTTCATTGTCATAGACAATAATAAATCCGCGAAACATCGAAGGCGGAATTAATCTACTCGAATAAATTAAAATAAATGAGATTAAAAGAGCCTAAGTCCGCCTGCTCTAAAGCATCGGTCACACAAAGCCAGTAGATTACTCGCAGCGAGAAATCTCAGCGAGAGATTGCTTACGACCGAATTCTGATTTGACTAGTAACTATCTTATTAAATAAATGCAATAGAAGTCTCTTTAAAAAATTCTAACGAAAATATATGGCTTCCACAGAGAAATCGTAATAGTAGGCATTAACTATGTTGTGATTCGAAAGTGTGTCAAGTTTCTCGCCGCGAAATAAACTGATTTTACTAGCAGTGATAGAACTTTCAGCGATTACTCGCTTGGTGTGGCTCTAACTGAATTTAAATTACTTTCTCACCTCTTCTGAAGTGCATAATAGCATTAAAATTGAGAATTATTAACATTTTCGTGGGAGCAGACGGACGGATTTAATTGTTTGCGGCAAACTTCTGGGTTAATTAATTTAGGTCACGGTTGAGGAGTTCCGGGTATTTCAGTTTATAAGCTAGTGGCAAAGAAATATTTGACTAAGCTTATAAGAGCCCGAAGTTCTGCGTATTTAAGGCAGTAAATTTAAAGTTGTATGAAATAGTAGTAAGTACCTATTATGTTTCGAAGTTATGAATGATTCTTTTATTTATTTTGGTGATTCCTTTAATTTTATTTGATCATTTATTAAATCAACATTTATAGAAAACAAAACCGTAACATTTTTTGATAATTTTTTCTGCGCTCGCCTCGCCTTCTAGAGGCGATGAAAACTTTGAAACAGGGTTACGATTTTTGAATGTACTAAATAATAATCTTCAAAAATGCCGTAAATCACCGTTTTCAGGAGATGTACTGGAGGAAGCACTGTTATGGATAAAATATAAATTTAGATAGAAAGATGAAAATAGAAGATATAAGATAGTATAAACTCTTTATTGCACACCAAATAAAAATACAAAAATAACGGAACCATAAAAAAACAACATACAATGGGTGGTCTTATCCCTAAAAGCAATCTCTTCCAGAAAACCTTTGGATAGATACGATAGTTTTTTTTTTTTAACAAAATTACTATTTATTTCAATATTTGGCACTTATCTACATTCGTGATACTTTATGCAATTGACATAAAGGGTGCGGTAATAAACCATTAGGTGCTATATGAGCGCTTTGGCTAGCGATAAAATAAAAATAAGTAGAAAGTAAAATCTTAAAACTTTTAGGTACAATTGAAATGCCGAGCCTCCTCTGGTCATTTATTTATTTTGGTAGTAATTTTCAAGGAATCTATTTATAGTTTAAAGCTCCAGTTTACTCTCCAAAGTTCCTTTGCTAATTAAATTCGTCGCAACGGGGAGCTTTTTTAATTAAACTGAATTTAAAGCTCAGGTTTATCACCTTTATTGCAAAGAAGATTAATATTACAGTTACATGTATAATAATCTTGATTTAGAGAAAGAATAATACAACTTATACATTTCTCATACATACACACATGAAATTTTTCATGATCTGCAATTTGTTCCGGGTCTAGGTGTTGTATTTACTACCATGGTACTCATTCCTGATACCCACGACACAGGGAACCTTATTGTGGGATCTGAGGGCGTATTATGAGTTTTGCATTGCAACTCTCGAATTGCGAATCGTGAGCGTTCAACGTGACTTACGTATAAAATATTTATTGATCTGTGCTGTTTCTATCTGCGCGGCACAGAATGATTATTAGTTTCTACGTAAGTCACGTTGAACGCTCACGACTCGAACATCGATAGTTGCAATGCAAAACTCGTAATACGCCCTCAGGACTATGTATGTGACTTTTGGGTGTGATGAGATGATGCGATGTGATGAATACAATATGTACAAATTTTAATAAATACAAATGGAACAGTTGATCTGTCTACAGACCTTTGCAAACGATCTAAAGATAAGATAACCATAATATTATATTTATGATAATGGTGTATGGTACAACAGTGAAAACTGCATCAATATTGTCCAGTAAGATTAAAGTTTGTTCCAAAACAAACTTGATTTATATACAAACCCTCTCATTCATAATCAATTTTTAAACCTTTGATAGCTAAAATAGCATTTGTCTTGTTTTTACTCATGTCATTTTAAATCAGAGAGAACAAAACAGAAGCTATTTTAACTAAAATAGGTTTGATAAATGATAACGAATAAAGGGGTAAGTATTTTTGTTACGGCAAAACCTGTACTAGGTACTTAACCATATATTCATATTATTATATTATAGTCTACTTAACCATACAACAATTTCTGGACGCACGTTCATAGATGAGTTAATTACTATTGTTTATAGTTTGAGTTGAGGTTAACGATCAAGCAAAATTAAGTTAGCTTAAGTTAATGAACCGGAAAAATAACTTTCATAATGGTTGTTACAATGGAGTCGGTGGTCCATTATTCCGGTATTTTTAGTTATATATTAATATCATATTTATTACTATTAGTATTACCGTTCAGCATGGCAATGCAGCAAGCATCTTGGCAATGCTTTGCTGGTAGTGATTTTGATCAGTTTATTTATCTTTAGATCGTTTGCAACGGTATTTTGATATTTTAGAAAAATTACGACTATCACCACTTACTATCCTGCTGACTGCTGGTATTTTGATAGTTCAACTATTCCATTTGTATTTACTTGCATTAGTTACATTAATCTATCTGTAAATAAAATTTATTGATATATTATTATTTATTTTCCAGATTAGGGTTCATTTTTATCGGAATGAACAGAAAAATGCCAAGTGAAAGCTTGTTTTTTGAACGAATTTCGGAACGGAATACCCATCCAAAACCAATATAGTTAATTGATTAAATAAATAAATGATTAAACTGTACTCTATATGACCGGAACAGAGTTAATAAAGAGAGCGGCTTACGCGGCATTACCGGAATTACGCGCGGACTTTATTAAATGCGCACATCTTCCTGGTTTGAACATAATTCCATGACTCCGTGGATATAATTCGGTGATACCGAGAATGATCCAATTACTTTCTTTTTTAATTTTGCCAAATAAACATGATTTTGGTAAAGATTACATACATACTACATAAGATATATGGTATTGTTTGAAAGCTCAATCTCAAATAAACTGGAATACTACCAAAGAATTACAGTTAATTTAAGAGCCGTGGTACTCTCGGCCTAAGAATAGGATTCCTCCAACTCCTCTTGTGGATGTCGTAAAAGGGGACTAAAGGAATAACGTCAGGGGATTTGCAGCAGCGTCAACCTGAGTACTTTACACCAAACTGCGATCACCAATCTACCTGTCAAGCGTGGTGATTATGGCAAATACCCCCATTGCACGCTATGCATGCTATGGCTGAATATTGTTGCTTTGTGGTTGTCAATTGAACTTTCCCATAAAACCAAGCGATCGAAGTTACAATGTAAGTAAGTTAGTAATAAAATATATTCTTAAAAAGAATAACCCAATAAAAACTTTATTAGAATTTGACACGGTATACGTACGCCTGATGGATGTGAAGATTCCATTAAAGATAATAATAAATTGAAGATTTGCTTCAGACAATCTAAAGTAAGTAGGTCACCTCTGAGACTTTGTATTCACAATGTCGCGAAAAATCTCAAGTAGAAATGAAGATCACACTTCTTGAAACAAAAAATAAAGCTTATTTCGTCAAATCCTCGCAGAAAAATAATAAAAACCGTTTATTTGTTTGGCTTTTGACATAATTGGATAAACGGATTTTAATCTCATCAACTTTTTACAAAGCCTTTTATCCAGATATAATAATATGTTTTATTTATGAATGTATTCAATGAGCGCCTAAAGTTTTACCAGTGTGTAAGATTAGGTAAAAGAAAACAAAAACAAACAACAAAATATCAAATCGACTTGAGACCCGATTACTTATTCGGGTCTTTAGTCGTTTTGGTCCTCTCGATGTTCGGTACGCGGAAGAAACGACTAAATCACTTCTTGAAGGAGGCAGTTTCGGTTCGCTATTCGCTAGAGTATTGCACTATATAATATCAATATAGGTATCATCGTTTTCTTTGCACAAGCATACATCACCTATTAGTATTAAATCTTGCAACAAAATTTAAAATTATAGCTATAGGAGATAGGAGCTATGGTAGTCTGTATTTATTGTCAATGTTTCACATACCTATTCCAAAGAATTCCAAACAAAAGTACATATCAACTGAGCAGTTTTTCACACAAAATAAGATGTTTGTGACACAGTAAAGCCGGGTATTTATTAGGCAACATTTGTTAATAAACACTGTTTATAAACAGTGTTTATTTACAAATGTTGATTTAGATTCGCCCCGAACTAGTTTTTTACTGTATCTCGTATTCCTCCTCCTCGCGTGGTACTCAATCGGTTGGGTAGAAAAAGTTCTATCTAACCGATTGCATACCTATCAAGGTCCGGTAACAATAAAATATTATGGTGACAGTGAGCTAGATCTGATGATGCATATGAAAGGTGGACAATGTAACTCTTTAATGAAAAATAGTAGACTAGTTGTGTTTAGGCTCATTTTGCTTTGCTGTAGTCAGGTAAAAAATTATTTTTTCAACAGCAAATATAATATAAGAATTATGTCGGGTCATCATCATCATTAGCCTGTAGAAGTCCACTGCTGGACATAGACCTCCCCCTTAGAATGCCACGACGAACGATCTTGAGCCACCTCCATCCACCGACTTTCTATGACGTGTATAATGTCTTTAGTCCATCGAATGTAGGGCCTTATATGAATTATTATAAATTATATAAATATTCAATTCGCAGTATAATCTCGTCTCAGTCGCACTGTCACGTATAGTAACTATTAATTAATCTTCGCGTTTCTTGCGAAGATTAGGTAATAGTTACTATACGAAACAGTGCGACTGACACGAGACTGGAATGTTTTTAAATTAGAGAATTGGGCCTCTGGTTTGTGGTCGCCACTCGAGAACCTTTATTTTCCGACGGAATTAATATAATTTATTGTCAGCCACTTTATCAAAATAACTTCGTTCCACAACAGATTCTAAGGAAGAAGAGATATCTATGGTATTTTTTCACTCGGATTTGATTATCCTTCAAAACCCATTAAAGGATAATTCTTCAAAGCGACTCCGAGCATACAAGTAAATTGTTAAGTTACATGGAGCTGGTCTAGTTAAAACAAGGAGTGTCCAAATTTTTCCACTTTCCGATACACTGAAACAACTGACCGATGACTGGTAGATAATGCTATTAGCATTAAGTCCTCGTAGCACTATTGATTTGTGTGAAAGTTTAAAATGAATAAATACACATAACCTGCTAGTTTTAGCTAACATTCTGGGTACTTACCATGCATCTTGTCATTCAGAAGTGCGTATCTAGGATTGGCGGCCACATCAAGGGGTAGAGAGTTCCACAGCCAGCGTATCTTGGGCGTGGGATTACCAGCAGCCTGGCATGGCAGCGTCGCAGTGTGACCGACTTCCACCACCATGGTTGTGGGGGGCGGTGCGATGTTCGGGAAGCCTGGTGGTGTTTTGTCAGCTGGAACAAGAGGAACTCTTTTAGTTGGTTTCTATCTATCTTTGAAAGAAAGTATTAGGAATAAATAAATATTTAGGAAGGTACCTTTTTAATATGTTATCAGAGAAAATTTTGCTATTATTCGTATTTAATAAAAATAACTGGTTCAAATAGTCAGTGCAAACAGCATCTATCATCTCCATTGAATTTGTATGCAAATTCTTTTCACATGCGAACCGGTTAAATTCGCCATTACAGCTTCGGAAAGTCGCTATCATTTTAGTTCAACTGATATATCATCATCATCATCATCATCATCATCATCACCAGCCTGTTTACGTCCACTGCTGGACGAGGGCTCTCCAGGGATTTGCCATGATCACAACGCTTGACAGGTAACTGATATAAACACGGATATAATATGCATGGGACAGTTCTAGAAATTGCGAATAACAAAACGAAACTTGTAATCTACGTCGTAGCTGTGCTACGGTTGTTGCATGTCTACGGCGTAGACACTCTACGTCGATACAAAATAGTTTAAACCACGTCGGAATGTAGACGGAACATGTTGGGCTACTAAAGGGCTGAAGTGGACATAAGAAAGTATTAGGTTTTGATGAGATATAATTTTATTGTTGTTATATTTGAACATTTTTGGCACAACCTCAATTAACGATTACGGTGGAATTCAATCGAGCAACAAATCCTGTAATTCCTGTGAGTAAATCAGGTATAGAAAAGGTTCGTTTGTAACCTGTCTTCAAACAACAAGCAAAAATTCTTAAAACGTCCGAAAATTTCAAATAGTGAAATGAAATTCTCAGGCCGAAAATTTGATTAAGTTAGGCTGTCATTATTTTCAGAAATTCCGGGTTTCATCAGTTCTTTATCAACGAGTGTGAAAGAGATAGCGGCTCAGATTGCTTTTGTGAACTTTAAGAGAATTAAATTAATTGCCTGGTGGGCTCTCGATTAATTGGATAAACAGTCGTTCAGTTAAAACATCACACAACTTTAAGCAAGCATTCGTAATAATTAAATTTGAATAAAGACATAAAGACAGGTAAACGAAAATTTTGTAAAACTACAAACTACTATTTTTTCTTAATTGTCAAATTATGACAACTGAAATGCATGTGCACATAAGCGTCACTCAAGATTTTATTCGATGATAATGAGTGTTTAATGATCTTCATTGTTTAATCAACTTAATCATGCTGTAATCATCCATCTACATGATGGTCCAAACAATTCATATATCTATATCTATACTAAAGCTCTCAACTATAATGGGAATTAGGATCATTTGATTAACGATTATATTAGTTGGGGTTAACATGCAGTTTATGTTATAACTTAATCTGGGTGTGGTACACCACACCCGTGAGATTTACCAGGGTTTCTTACACATTAATAATGATAATGGTGTAACATTGTCTCTAGAGGTCAGAAATGGAAGTCCCAGGCCAGGGCCACAGTGCGGGCCTAGCGCGGTTGCGACGGCGGGCGCAAAATATCAAACATATGAAACCGCCGTTTGCGTCCATAGTGTAGTTGGCTAAGGCGGGCGCCTAGCGCAACGGTCATGAGCGTTTGGCTCGCGTAGTTTTCAAACGTTCCTATCCTCGCGTTATGGCCACACTACGGGCCTAGTAGGCAAGCGTCTCAATGCGCGGGTGGCGGGGATATCAATCCAGTTTGGTCTTATCCGCGTCTTATAGCTCGCGCGTTAAGACGCTCACGCTCCCGCCGTCGCGCCCGCAAAGGCGCCCGTCCCTGCGCATTCACTGTGGACGCGCAATCAATACCGGGAACAACATAATGATGACTCGATACTCTATTACTTCTAATCGTAAGTACGTCAGCCGGAAAAAAGTAAAGACACGAAAAAATATCAAAAGCGATAGTTTTCACGTGTGCTGAAATAAAAATGTAGTGTTCCTCTGTTACCTAACGAACACTCAATTTGTTAATAAAAAAAGTTGACGAGTTTAGGGGATACCATGGTAGATTGAGCCCTCAAGGTAAGATGGGAAAAGGGTATAGTTTCGGGTTGACGGTACACGTACCTACCTATGACACAGGGAATCCTAGTGTGGGACTATCTATGTGACTGTTTAGTGTTATGTTATTCCTTTAAAATAATATACCGTACGTAATTAAAACAGTAATAAAACCTGATAAAAAGCTCATAACCGAATAAATTAGCAGCCGTCAAAGGAAGTATGGTACGGAAGGTGAGATAGAGCAAAAAAATCCTTTCAACGTTTCCAAGTTTTTAACGGCAATCCTTTTCTAAAAAAACCCACGCGAATATCGACTTTTAGGCGAAGAGTTTAAGTATGAATTGCTTCGCAATCCAGAAGCGGTAAGCCCTCATAAATTTATAGCAAACTTGATATTAATTACGCGGTGCTCTCCGACTACCCACAAATTGTACCTAGAACTGTAACGCCAGATACAACGTGCCTTATGATGGGATATTGTTTAAAATTACAAAACATTTTCCTCATTTTATGCTCAAATCTCTTTAGATAGATAGATAACAGTTTATGCAAATGTGCTAATTTATGCAAGCGCATAGAAAAGCATTCCACTTGGACCCCCTCTTTGAGCCCCTTGGGAGATCCACAGGGCATATCCACGGACACATATTTTGTTCAGCAACTTATTAATTAAAAGTAAATTAAACTTAACTTTACTAAAACTGCTGGTCACTGAGGGAGCATATATAACTACTCCCCACAATTCCGGCAACTATTAATTGATCCTCACAATAAACAAACGTTCTAATATACCCCATCACTAAATATGAGAACCTTACATATAAATCAGTCTAGGGTAGACCTTTGCCCAATGGGCTTACATTAACTTAAAAATAAAACAAAAAAAACATTCCAATAACATGTAAACTTAATATGCACAATATTATGCACAATTAATGTGTAGTATAATAAGAATAATAGGAGACTTAAATAAATAAACTAAATGAATTACATTAAAACTGAACTATCAATAAATAATCTACCAATGTCTGTACAATTATGATAAACACCCAAGGAAGGGCACTAATTGCCATAATACAAGTTTTTTTGTAAACTTAGCTTGGCAAATAGGGCAACTAAAGACATTTGTACAAAAGATAAATAAATGATTTGATTTGATTTTGATGTTATTTGAATCTCTCTGGAAGATTACACAATCTCTTCTTTTAAATTGGTTAGAAAAGAGCCATAACAGGAAAGAAGGTGAGCATACAAGCCTAAATGATTTACTTACAAAAAGAAACAATATTTTCGAACAAACATTGCCCGGTATCGGAGGAGTAAAAGCGAGCAACTAAGTTATACCGATTTCCTCACAGATACAGATGTCCATTTGTACCAAATCGTGTTTGCTAACTTACTTTCCTTTCGGTCGGACAATTAAGTTTTCTTTCGTGAAGTATGTTACGTTCTTATTGTTCTACTTGTAAGTAATTATTGGAGTGTTGTAAGCCAATAAAAGTCGCAAAAAATTACCGTTATCTAATGTTTGGGTACCTATTTTATCCTAAAATTTTTTGAGGTTTGGATTGATATGTAGAGTACTTTCGTATACTATACTATAGTATGCTTACTATACTTATTATATCCATGCTATAAATTATTTTTACAGGTATAGTATACCTGTAAAATTAATTTATTTTCGAAGGTCACCGAAATACACCTTTGAAATTATTAATTTTTAATAAAATTAATTAAAATTAATGAATGGAATTTAGAAAATGCTGGGTTCATTATTTTTTACAGTGCGATGGGTATGAGGTATGTATTCAAAAGCTGAAAAGAGACAACAGGACTTTGACATGACCAAGGGAAAAGCAGGAATAATGTGTATCATAGATTTTTCGCAAATGTACTAATCCCTATTTTTTATTTTATTTTAGTAAGTGAAGTCTATGGCCTGTCGCCCACCTGATGTTAAGGGGTAACCCTTGCAAAATTACAATTGCAATACCTATAAGGTCCACTACCTAGGACGCGCCCTACTTGGCATTGCACTGCGCCCGTCATCTTGAGACATAATATATAGATGAAAAGTCTCGTATGCCTGTAATATCACCGGCACCCATACCTTTCAAACCGGAACACAGCAACGCGCGCATTACTACTTGGTGGCAGAAATAGGCATGGTGGTAGTACTTCCCTGGACGAACTCTTTCACAAGGAGATCTACTACTACTGAATGGCAGCCTCAAATTCTATGTAATATTTATATTTATTGATGATACTGACTAATCAATGCAGCTTATTTTTTGCTTCAGTTGATTTAGTAAACTACAATCAGTGATATGAAGAACCTTGGGGAAGTGGGCAATAAAAATAATCTATAATGAAGGCATCGCACAAAACATTCTAAGTACTTTTCATATATTATATTGAGTGTAAGCCCATAGAAGGCTTTTGATATTTCACAGCGAGATTTAATTGCTTTTTCACCTATAAAGCGAGTTCATACGAGTATATCTTTAATTAAAATTTCAAAAGCTCTTTGCTCGCTGTTTGTTGGTTATTATTTACAAAAATTGCTTTCTATTCTATCGGTTTAATTAAATTGTAAATTAATTTGAAAATAAAGCGAAAAAAACTTTGTGTGATCGATACTAGAAATTAAATCACAACCTCTATTTCATGCCTAACTGTAAAGTTCCCCTCAATCTTCTTCCGTGGATATCGTAAGAGCCGTCTAAGAGAGGGGATGGGCAGCAGCATCCAACTGAGTACTCAACTTGAATACTGCGGTCACCAACCCACCTGCCAAGCGTGGTGATTATGGCAATTTCTCCCAATGTTTTGCTGATGGTGATTATCAAGTTGTGTTAATTTGTAGGCTATACCTACCTAGATTCACTTTTCATTTTGTCCTAATGTAGGTAGAACCTACACACGTACCTTTGATTGACCGGCTTCTCTCTCAGTTGACGTGTTTTCTCAGTAACCTTACATGTCTTGTTTTAATTTGTCGTATTCTATTAACTTTAAACTGGTGAATGAACAATCTATCAACGACTGGATAAGCGAACTTTACGTTATTACATTGGGTCTTCATCAGCAATAGACGTTCACAGATGGAAGAAGCTTCCCAATAGAACAGGGGATATTTGCCATAATGACCACGCTTGGCAGGCGGACTGGTAATCACGCAGTATTGGTGTTAAGTACTTATATGGATACTGCTGCCCATGCCCTTGTGTAATCCTTTAGTCGCCTTTTAGTACATCCACAGGAGGAGTAGTTGGAGGAGTCATATTCTCCGCTGAGAGCACTACGGCTGTGGTACTTAGTTAATTGTAGGTATCTGTTTTGTTACACACGTAGCAGATGCGGTACTATTTGATATGCGTATAAAAACTTATCGCATCTGAAGGTATCACACACGTAGCAGATACGATAATATACGAAAATGATACATTCACGCGGAAACCTTCATACTGTCTATACTTGTTTCTTGGTGCGGATTGTATACACTGATATAATCTGTCCATTTTTTTATATATATCGGTGCCTACAGATGCTTGACGGTAAAATATAAGTGATCTGCTACGTGTGTGTTGCTCCTTGAGTTTAGTACAGAGAGCGATATGGACAGATACGCGCTCAGATACATATATCTTACCGCATCTGCTACGTGTGTGACACACTTTATTGTCGAAACTGCTAGTGAATTTGTAAGCAGCTCAATATATCCAATATCATTGTAATATTATACCTATCGCTTCACGCTGCCATACTTCCGAAACCCTCCTAGTTAAATATTAAACACAACTACATTACTTTGGTTCATAATCTCACCATTAGGTACCAGGTGACCACAGCTCCAATAATGGCACCTGGTTCATATGAGGCGTCCCTAAAGCAAACAAAAATTCATACAAAAAAAAATGTCCCGCGCCACTCGATAGAGGCATTTTTAACCGACTTCCCAAAAAAGGACGAGGTTCTCAATTCGGCTGTATTTTTTTTTTTGTGTTTGTTACCATTTGGTTCATAAACGTCGGAGATATGACTCCGACGTTTATGAACCGATTTGAAAAATTATTTTTTTGTTTGAATAGATATACTTCCAGATTGGTTCCATTTTTTTCAGAATGCAGTTCTGATGATGGGATCCATGAGGAATTGAGGGAACTCCTCAAATATTGTAGGCATACATATGGCGATTTTGATATTTTCAGCAACAAACCAAGTATTTGCATTCAAAAAGTATCATAATCCTTTTACCACTATGGTTCTTTCATAATTTTTTTTTCATCCAAATATTTAGTCGAATACAATGGCGGAAGTCGGTTTTTAAATGAAAAGTTACTAGTGGTTCGCCCCGAACTGAGACCTCGCGATGACACCTTTATCAGCCCGACTAATTTAAGAGAGGAAGAAAGGGTTTTGTATTTAACGGCTATGTGAGTATGTTTATGGATGATCCATCAGAAATTTAAAACTATCGAGTCAATTTCTCTAACATGAAAGAGATTTTGTGAAGCAAAAAAAAAAGTTTTTTTTAATTAAGCAGTGTCATCTAGTTGTAGTTTTGCTACCTAATTTTTAAAGATTTAAGTTTTATGCTCTAAAATTGGATATTACAAAGAAAAAATCCTCAATTTTCGACTTCTCCCCGTAGAACAAAATATACTTAAATAATAAATTTCAGCATTACCAGAGAACTTGAAGTATCTTCGAGATATTTTTTTGCATATTTTACATAGACATACACTATTTAAATCTATGATATTTTACTTTCTTTACCCTTCTAACCGATTTCTAAAAACATTTACTGAGAAAAAATTTAACCTCTATAGGTAATTTTTCTACACATCATCGAAATAGCCTTTGAATAGGACTAAGCAACAGGGCGTAAATACTACATACTTGTTAGTATTTAAAGTACTTGACGAATTAATTGATAACGTCCTTTTGACGAAAATATAGAACTCCAATGTCATTCAAATTCCTAGGAATGGGGGGTCAACAATGGATGTTATATTGGTTATTTTTTTTATGGTTCAGGTTAAATCAGGTCAATTTCAGACTTTTCCCTGTAGTTGTGACACAAAATCCACAAGCATACCAAATTTCAGCATTGTGGGACTGCTGGAAGTACCCTAGAATTTTTGATTTTTGCGTTTTTTATTTTCCCTAATATCTCGGTAACTATTAAGTTTAAATACTTATTAAAAACAGTTATAAAATGTTCAACTAAAGCGCTTTCATTAGACACCCCACTTGATCTAACTGTCTCTTTTATTTTTTTTACCCCCTCTTGGACCCCAATATCTCAGCAACCCCCTGACCGATATAGCTCATAACCTTACCTACAAATTGTACCAATACTATCTACCCCCATACCAAATTTCATGAAGATCGGATTAACGGTTTGGAAGTTTTCATCGGACAAACATACATACATACATACATACATACATACAAACGCCGATTCTTCCAACTTGACTCAGAGAACTCGCTTCGCTCGTTCAATAATGAAATTATTCGTAAAATATAGTCAAATTTACAAAACCCTCACAGTAAGTCTTCGGTTTTATTGTATTGATTTTATTTATCTAATTTTTGATCCAATTATCTCAGCTTACCTTGGGGCTAGGTAATGTTGTGTGAAATGTCCAGCATTTATTTATTTATTTATTCATCCAAAAACGAAATATTTTTTTTTGTTGAAAAATATGTTTTACCTATGCTTAAATTGAAAGGCACTTAGAACATTCTCAGTAAAGGAATAAACAAGTCTATAGGGACAGTTGAACAAAACGACTCAGACGATATAATATTCGAAGCTGGTCAACGAATGCTTCAGCTCATATTGGGCGGATTTGGATTGGGCGGAACTGGTTTTTAATTCAGTTACAAGAATTCGTTTTTAATTTCTTTTTATACAAAATTAACAAGTGAAGTTAAAAAAAAAAAAAAAAACATTTGCAGCCTGATGGCGCCATGTTTTTTTTTTCAAAGGTCACTTCCCAGGCGCTTAATCGTCCAAACGTAGCTTTACTTAGTTCTTTCTTTAACTTACTCAGCTGTTTTTTCTATTAACTGTGGTATGACCCTATTACCTAGTGGCTTCTGAACGACACAGTAGCAGAACGCAAACTTTGCTCTGCACATATTAATTCCAAGTTTCACCGTGTTCATATTTGATGAGGATCTTAGCTGCAGCGTTGTGTTATGATAGTAAGCGGAGTGAAGCGGATTTAAAAGTGGTTTATACCAACTTACAATACGGTGCTCGACATATTATGCTCTGCGTCAAGAAAATAAGGATTATAATCGTATGTCCATTTTATTAAATGACTTCGAAAATCAAACCAACGGATATAATATTGCAAACACACATCGCTCTCCCAAACTAATGGTTAATTTGACCTTAGTTTGTTTTAGTGTGGAATCGCCGTGTTTGTACGGCGTTAGAATAGACCCCTCCGTCACCTCCCATGGATGTCCTAAAAACTAACTATGAGATTATCAGCCAGAGGTTGGGTAGCAACCACCTGAGTACTTAACACTAATACTGCGATCACAAATGCGCTTGCCAAGCGTGGTGATCATTGCATTGTCCAGCAGTGGGCGTCTACTGTCTGATGGTGATGATGATGCACGTTTATTAAAGTTAAAATCGAAGTTAAATGCTCTAGAAATGTAGAGCTTTTCTCCAAATAGGGCCGAGGATTAGTTAAGCAGGTAGCTCCATCGATCTTAACGGCAATTTTCCTTAAGCTTTAAGGTGCCCACGTACACGTCTTATTTAAGGCCACAACACACCAACAACTGCGTACGCGTAGACATAGATGTGCACGTCGACGTACCATGACGTGGTAATGTATGGAACTGTATGAGACATGGCACACCGCTTGCGTGAAGTGCACGCAAGCGTCTACATACGAAGTGACGCGCGTGTCTACGTTACGTGCTGAATACGCAGCCGTTGTGCTGTGGCCTTTAACGGCTGAAAGACGCTTCAACTATCTCTAAAAAAATCTGGTTGTTTCTAAAATCTCTAGCGTAATCTTTTAATCTCCATTTACTACATCCACCGGAGTCCTATTCTTAAGCCGAGACTACTACGGCTCTCTATCATTATTATTTTTTTAACTCTGTACACCGTCGTCCGTTATTGCTTCGCTCATTACTGTCCATACAAAGGTTGCCTGGAAGAAATCGCTTTCAGCGCTAAGGCCGTTCATTGTAATGCTAAATTTAATAAATTCTATTATGTACTCCTGGTGAACAATAAAGTGTTATCAATCTATATTTATGTAGTTAATTATTAACTTTATTAACTTGACCAGATCAAGTCTGCAGTGGGTGGCAACCTGCATGAATGCACTAGGATGTCCACCAATAGGGATAAATGGCGAGATATCGTGAGGCGAGCCACATCTGCCCCCAACAACAGTACTTCATGACGACCACGACCACTCTGTCAAGAGTGTAACGACTGAGAAAAAGACTTATTAACTTTAAAAATAGATCAAAAATTCAAAAACCTTGAAGCGTCATAAGCCGGTCTCAAGTATCGTCTAGCACATGAAACGGTGTCGCGTGAGCCGGGTAACAAGACTCTGACAAATCCACGCTGATCGAGCAAACTGACTCCCTTTCATCGAACTGGAGACAAGGCTGTTACGACTTGAAGAGACAAGGAGTATAAGGATTAAGAGGAGGTTACCCCCTGCTGGTGCGCTTAAGCCCTTCTGTACGCGAACGAAGTTTACTTCTATTTTGGCTATTATTTCATAAAACTCCAAAAAAAATTGATTTGCACGACTAATGTCAAAAAAGAAATATGTCCAAAACCAATGTCCAGAAGTAATACTGTCCAATTATAAAAATGGTTAATTATTAAAAAGTCCAGTACTAAAAATGTCCAACAATATATATGTCCAATTATAATAATGTCCAATTGAAAAAATGTTCAAATTGAAAAAAAGGCTAGTTCGTTTAGGTTAGGCGTTTTTTTTTTTTTTTTTTATTCAGAAAACAACACTGTATATTATACGATAGATAGGCGTCTCTATAGTTGGTAATTTTTCTGGTTGGTTATTTCTATTCTTGGTCAGTTTTCTAGAGGGCCTTTTCTGTATCTGGTAATTTTTCTAATTGGGCTTTTTTAAACATGGACGTTTTTCCGATTAGGCGATTCCATAGTTGGGTATTATTAAGCTCCTGGACATTTTTGTTTTTTGACATTAGTCGTGCAAATCGAAATTTTGTACACATGATCAGTACACTAATATCTGGACCCGTGGTGCTACAAGTACAATCACTACAATCTAGGTTACCTACCTATTTATTTATTTATTTATGTACTTGTTTTTTTTAATAAATAAATAAATAGGTATCTCCATAGCCCGCTACGCGATTTAATGAATATAGCGAATCCTACTTCCTTCCTACTAATATTATAAACGCGAAAGTTTGTGAGTATGGATGGATGTTTGTTACTCTTTCACGTAAAAACTACTAAATGGATTTGAGTGAAATTTGGAATGGAGATACTTTACGCCCTGGATTAACACATAGACTACTTTTCATCATCATCATCATCATCATCATCATCATCATCATCATCATCATCATCATCAATTTTCATCATTATTCACGCGGGTGAAACCGCGGGGCGCAACTAGTATGATATAATTGTACGTAACTTAATGTATGTAGAAGCAACGGAATGAAACTATATTTATTGCGAAGACAATATTGCTACGTCTCACCTTTTATGTAAGCCATGTGTTCAAACCACATTACCCAGGTGTGGAAAACACTCAAACTAACCAGATAAAAAGTAAAATTAAATTACGACGACATAAAGCCCTCCAGACTTCTTAGCATTCAAACATCCAACAAAAGAACTCGTATCCAACAAATGTAACGCAAGTGTAGGCCATTAGCGAGGACGGTAAAAAGTGGCTCGACACCTACACGTGTACCGAGTCCGACCATTTGCGTTTGTGAGGTGTGTTTGGACAGGCGAGCTACTTGCTCTAGTTACTAAAGACCAGTTCAAAGTGCAGTGCGACTGTGGTGCCACCTGCCAGACTATGACGCAACAACTAGATTGCCCCGCTTGCCCGAGTTCATGCACGAAAGCCGACCTAATCATCGCTTCGCACGCCACCGGCAGCATTTTGGGGTAAAGACATCTGACACCATTTATATTTTGAGAGAACATTGACGCGATAGAAAAAGTAGAAGACAAAAAATGAAAAACCACGTTTGTCTATTACAAAACATAACACCCAAAAGCCCTGACATACATACATAGCCCTGATCCTACATAAGAATTTCCTTTGTCGTTGTTATCAGGAACTTCGAATATCTACCATCTTCCAGTCTTCTAGTCTTATGCCACTTGTGCTTTCATGCCGGTGATATGGTTGGATTGAAATAGCCAATTTTGACTGTTGGTAGAAGGCACCAAAGATTGCTAAAATGTTCGTGGCTTAAAATATGGTCTAAATCCGACGACTTCAATCCACAGTTTATAAGGGAACTTTATTCCCTAAAAACGGAGGGAGTCTTCAGGGAAAATAGTTCCCTTATACATCCCTACAAGTAAAGTTAAAGGCCACTGCACACCGTCTACGTCTACGTGTACACTTGTGATTTTTTGTGTGTCACGATGCAAAATTTTGTATAAATTTTACTATAACAAAGCATTTAAAGCTAGTTACAATAAAACAGTCTCAACGCAGCACAGCACTAGCTGTAAGGTCATTTTACACAACGACTGGTTGTAGTTCAAAATCCTTACAATGACTTAGATACCCGAAATACGTAAAAAGATAAGGGTGTTGAATTTTTAGGGCTCTTGTCAACTTACGTGTTAGAGTGTCAGTCATCAGTGTGACGAATTGTCGTGCTTAGGGTTGGGTTACGGCGTCTAAAGTGGGCTTTATATTATGACACACTTTTTATAGCTTCATAAGAAGTTAGTGGATATGTATAATAAGGTAATTTGCAGACGTTTTAGAAAAAAGTTTGCATTGAAGATTTTATCGCTCATATAACTTATTTAATTCTGTAGTTCCTCCCATTGTATATTATGCGTATATTATATTATTATGTATATTATGAGGCCTCGTCCACCAGTGGACGGCTAAAGGCTGCTGCTGCTGCTGCTGATGATGATGATATATTGAAAAATAAACGTGATTTTTTTGCCATTTTTATAGATAATGGTACGGAACCCTTCGTGCGCGAGTCCGACTTGCACTTGGCCGGTTTTATTTCTTGTTAAGGAACGGTATTCTAAAAATGAACAATAGCTTTAGCAACTACAAGAAAAAAGGCTGGTTTGATTAAAGTCATTTTTTTATGTTCTGTGAGGAAAACTTTTCTCAATTTTGCCAATGTCAAGTAATTATTTTAATAAATTTAGGTCAAGTCGTCAAAGTCTCGGTCAAGTCATGTTCTAGTTAAGCAATGGCAGTTTCACTAGAATGTTCGTGGACAATTTCCACCCATTTGAAAAGACACGCAAAACTCTTATATTTAAATTCCCTACCATGTGCTCTTTAAATAACCTACACCGGTTAAAATGCTAACAAAATTACACGATATATTTTATTTTAGAAAAATTACGACTATACACCACGTACTTTACTATTCTCCTGCTGACGTTTCGTTGACCATTTAGAGGTCCATCCTCATGAGCACTGACCTCTACCACGCTCAAAGGTTGTGAGACGGGAACTAGCTCGGCATTTACACGATATAACTCAAAAAAAAACTAGAAATTGAAAAAAAAAAAATTATGGACAATGTCTCGTTTCGAAAAAGTTGTTTTGATTAAAGTAGACATAGACAAAAGTTTTGCTTTATTAAATTTAATTATTTTTCATAAACGGTTATTGTTTTATGCTAATAGATTCAAAGACTAAGCTTTATTACAGGTTCGTCTGAGCTATTATATTTCAAAAGGTGCCCTTGTAGTAGCTCTACAATGCAACACGTCTATTTTGAACCTTATTTAATCGAAATATGTAACAAAATTGGCTGGCGTTGATTGAACCTGTACAATGAACTCAAACATTTATTGTTATAAAAAGTGTATTCTTTGCGTTAAAGGTCGGGAGCTTTAATATAATAGACTATTTGAAGGTGTACTATGAGGCATTGTTCACTAAATATGAGCCAAAATTGTTGCTTTTGTAGCGGTGAGGAGTCAAACGAATGCCCGCGAGTCAATACAAGTTTTTTTGATGCTTTATCATGTGGTTCCTAAAAACAAGTCTAATTAACACTTTTTACTCGACCACGGCAAAGCAAAAGGAAGGTTACGATTTTAGCAGTCTTTGCATGTTTTTCCTCGCAGCTAACATTAGCATTAACATACACCCAACAGTCACATACTGATCCCAGACTAGGATTCCCTGTGTCATGGGTATCAGGAACTACGAGTACCATGGTACCACAACACCCAGACCAGGAATAAATATTTGCAAATCATGCAAACATTTGTCCCGCAGCGGGAATCGAACCCGCACTTGCGCGCAACCGGCTACACTTGCGCGCAACCGGCTACTCTCCCGCTACGCCACGGAGGTTGTCAAATTACTCCTAAACTACTAGACAGATTTTAACAAATGAGGTATATAACGCATCTTGACGTTCCGTGTGTTGTAAATGACGACATACTTAATTTAATATGGCGAAGATTTAAAGGTATTTTCCAACCTTGAAAAAATAAATTAATATAAATATCATGAATTTGGTATCAAATGAAAGGGATAATTGATGAGTTCAATCTGAATTTACATCACACTGGTATACAGGCGCACACATACGCACGTAGCTCACACGCACACGCACACACACACATACACACACACACACACATACATACATCACAGTTAACCAACTAAAATGTGTCAAAGGTGATTTTAAATCATAACCATCCTTTTTGCTTCGCCGTAGTCGGGTGAAAATTAAGTAAGTAGTTGATGGTCTTTACTATAAAATCGTGGATTTGGCCTTCCTTTACATAAAACATTTTGTTGCTCGTTAAAAAGCTTTTTCGCAGTTGGGTTTTGCTTTTAATCTTTTTTTTTCTAATAAAGAATTGATTTTATCACTTGAATTAAAAAAAAAGAAAACATAACTAGTATTATTAATGTAGAAGTTTGACATCAAAACAACTGAACATCCAAAAAAACTGTTCAAAAGTTGTTTCCTATCATACCATGTAGAATGATCTCCTTTTTGAAAAGCATATCATTATATTACAGTCTGAAACACCCTGTATAGCAAGACTCCTTCAGTAGTACACACTGATACATTTAACAAGAACCTGCTGTTTTCGAAGTCGGTTTAATTATGTAAATTCACAATAATTCGACAGCCAAATTGCGCATTAAGACGCACGTTTAAGTCGCAGTCTCACTTTAAATTTATAAATTCAAATCTGAATACGCAACGCAATCTCCTGGCTGTGAGATGAAACCGCGGCTTATTTCACGCACGCAAAATGTATAATTAACTTTATATTAACATACAGTGTAGACAAGGCTTTACGAGATTAGATGGGATCTTCCGATGGGGCCGACGTAACATCTCAGCAGGCATGTCACATCAAATCAGCTTGCTATGTAAAATGAGCCTAAAATCCGTGACTTAAGATTCCAAATGGCAAGAATTTCAAAAGTAATGCAACAGAGAAGTCCTATGTAGATACGTGTAATTATGTGAAATGGAAATATAGCTATCATACGCTGACTTTAAGTTTCAATATAGCTCAAGTGTTGGTAATGAAGGTTTGTATGAGGGCCGGTTTCCACCGGCGGAGAGGAGAGGAGACGAGGTCAAAGCTGGCAGGATACTGGCAGGCAGGCTTGACAGGTAAAAACGAAAAGGAAATAACGAAATCGGATTGGTTTATTCAAACACATCTCCTCTCGTCTCCTCTCCTCTCCGCCCCGGTGGAAACCGGCCCTTAGTGTCAGTTTTAGAGTCGTTGGAGTGAGACTTCTGTACGTAGCACAGTTAATTCTTCTGTGATCTCAGCATTGATCTCGTATGAGATACGGAAAATTTCGAACATTTTCTCGCGAATTTTCATAAGAGCAGATTAAGTTGATGTTGTGTGCAAAGTTTTTGCAAATATTACCACGCTATGGTACACGCCTTATTTACAAACTGTATTTAGTTTTTGAAACCAGGTGATGTGATATCCAGGGTAATTAGTAATTTACCTGATGGCTCTATGATCTTGATACCTGCTATTCTGACGATTTTTGTTCTGCGACTTTTAGGGGGTTTTACTCGAATAAATGTAAATTTTTAAGTTTTCCAAAAATGGAATTCCGAAATGAGTCCCTGGTGTCGTGGAGTGAGTATGTTGGTTTTGGCGGTGGGATTTGTAGTCCGTGAGCTTTCGGGTGGATTGCAGGTGCCCCAATATACTATACTAAACCACTAGTTTTAAATTTACCGTACTGCCTACACTTTGTAAATTTATTTCGTAAGCTAGTATGGTAAATGTCTGTCTAAGAAATTCTGTTATATAAAATGTAAATCCTTTATTGGCCATAAGATTTTCTTATAAGAATGCTCTGTTTTATATTAAGAGCTATGGATTTTGTTCAAAAAATAAAAATTTGATTATCAATTTATAGGGTACCTACGAGGTAGTATGTCCGGCCTAAGAATATACCCCTCCTTCTCCTCCCGTAGATGTAGTAAAAGTCTTATTAAGGGATTACATTAGAGGATGGGCAGCAGCATCCGCCTGAGTACTATTTCTTATAAAATTGTATGGATACTAAATCATTAATCAAAAAAAACTTTTTTTTTAAACGGACTCTTCACGGTTCTAGATATTAGTGCACTGATCATGTGTACAAAGTTTCAAAGAATTTGAAGAACAAGACAAATTAGTAGCAAACATCGTTCGCTACCAGTACCCTTCTCTTAATAACCCAACAACACAGGTGCTTGAAAAAATGAGATTCAATGCTCAATATAAGTATGAACAGATTAATTTATTTATCTCGTTCTTACAAACATATACTTTGTAAACAAGCCACAGTAACAACGTTAGGATTGACAGCAAATACACTTATCGTAAAAGGAAATACATTTAGGACGATGCGATGTTTTCGTCACAATAACTCAATTTGCCATAACGGCATCAATGGCCCGCCTCATTGGCTTGCTTTGTACAATTCTGACAGAGTAAATTGGATAATGTGAGGAAGTTTTCGTTGTTTGTAAAAAGAAGAAAAACCATCTATTTCTGTAAAAAAAAGTCCCAACATTAGAGTTTTCCATTCGTTAAATTCTAACCCCTTAATTCATAATCATTCACCTTTGATAACTAAAATCGGGTATCCTATTTTTTCTTATAAAAACTATCTACCGATAAATCACATCTCATAACAAACTTCTCATAAACATTATTTGTTATAAAATTAAGATCTCATAATTCTCTATTTTCCTAATACTTTTCAATTATCATTATGAGTAAATAATAGATAAGTCTCCTAAATTTGATAGTACGTGTAATAATAATAATATAGCCTAATGATAAGTATTCCGAATTAATATATATCATAAGCATGGTGTGTTATAATGATAACATATCATAATGCTTAGGTTTTCCAAACAAATATTTGTACAGACCAAATGGTATATTTTGCTAAAATTGGCGGGTTCTCAATTTCTAACTAGTCGTGTTTTTTTCTCTCGTCACCAGAACCGACGCTTTGGCGTCGACATGAGTAGGTTAGGTTAGACAATACCAACCATATGACGTGCGTCGATGAGCGTAGCGAGGAGGGGAGCCGCGGTAGCGGCCGCGCGTCACCAGAACCGACGCTAAAGCGTTTAAAAGAAGGCACAGAAGACCTTATCGTCGTAGAACAAACTTCTACAGGTTGATGATGATGATGATGATGATGCTTGTCTAATGGTACTAGTGATGTTGAGGGTATAGATATGACATTGATAGTAGGTACTACTGTGACTGTACTGGTGACTTGCATTATACGTGATATCAATGTAAATGCTATATGTATCAATTACATAAAGAGACACTTCATAATTTTTCTAGTACAATTGATGGTACTTTCAATAGTATAGAGGCAGAACTTTATACATTAAATTTTTTAATCAAAATCCTGACGTCATAGGTGAAATAAAGCAACGCCATGACCTAAGCGATTCATCCATCATCCTGTGACATTCAAATCCCATGTTGCAGGGAAATCTGGCACATTCTATAAATAAACCTCTAAAAAAGTGAAAACAGAATACATTTCATATCAAAAAACAACGGGCAAAAATGTTTTTCCTCGCTGTTTATATTTGATAACGCGATACGAGTTCTGGGAAGTGGGATGAGTATAACACAGGGATTGTCAACTATTTTCTTACATGCTACTTCTATGCATGCTATCTTATAATCTTAATTATAGATTACAATTGGACATAATAGATAGATAGATTACCACTTTAATGTTTACTAGGAATAAATAGTAGGATTCATTCAAATTAGCAGCACATTATAGGAGACCTTATCGCTGAAAGCGATTTCTTCCTGAAAACCTTTGCATGGACAGTAATAAGCGAAGAAGTAATAAGCGTAAGTAGTAACGGACGGCGATTAAAAAATAATAATAACAATCAAAGCTGGATAATATACAACTTTTATGTAACTCGAATACTTATAGTAATTAGTATACTTTTATAAAATAGAGTAGACTAATAAATAGTAATGAAGTTAAATACTATATACCTTATTATAAGAAAAGGACTTACTCAGAGGATATTTTCACATTCCTACCAAAACGTGTGTAGTTCAGACGGATAATTTATTATTTGATGATTTTATAGTTTTTGCTTGAATTGTTCAGAGAAGATGCCTGCCTGATTTCCACCGGCAAAGCATTCCACGCACCATGGAATGTGAAAAATTTCCCATAAAAGGAACTGCCGTGCACAGGCATATAGCGATAAGTATTTTATGACCTAAACGAATAAGAATTGGAGCAATGAAGATACTTAAACCTTTCTTTAAGATAGCAAGGGGAGAATGGATTGTATATAATTACATTGATTGCCATGCATAATATGGCATTGGTAAAAAAACTGGCTTATTTCATCATCGTCAGCCTGTGGAAGTCCACTGCTGGACATAGGCCTCCCTCATAGAATGCCACGACGACCGATCTCGAGCCGCGTCTATAATATAATCAAAATTAAAATAGTTTTGGAATGTATAAACATACACTTTTCTTATGACATTCCATTTAATGATAAATTGTGCCGCAGGAAACTTCCCCATTTTTGGGGAAATACTCCCAATTAAAAATCACCAACGACAGAAAAAGTCTATGGTTTTCTAGAACAATAAATAGAAACTAAATAGGACGTCCTCGTAATATGATGACACTGATGCTCTTTGCTGTTTATAATACCTACATTGCTACGAAACAAAGTTTTGTTTTTATTTGCTACATGTAGAAAAAGGTTCGTCATCCCAGATGGAAGTAGATACGAGTTGAGAGCGTATGTACGTCTCTAAACAGGCTTAGCTAGGGATGTACAGCTACCGCTAAAAGGATATTTATTTCTTTACGACTTTCTTTATTTTTGCCAGGTTTTTCTTGTGAAGAATATGCCTCAAGGCAGATTCAACTCCAAAATCAGCAAAAAGAAAAAGCTTAAAACGTCGTGACGTTATGGAATTACAATATTTTACCCCATTAATACTATGGAAAGAGATGGAAACAAAGTAAACGGTTAACTGTATAGAACTGTGGTAAGTCATCATCATCACCAACCTGTTTACGTCCACTGCTGGACGAGGTCTCCCCATTTAATTCAATGGGGGGATTTGCCATAATCACCACGCCACATCACGTTACACCAAGGGAAGGGCAGCAGCATACGTCTGAGTACTTAACACTTTTACTTTTTTTTAATGTACGATCACCAATCTGCCTGTGGTAAGTACACTGGCCGCCAAAAAAATCGACCCACCCGCTAATTTTGAGTAACAAAGTTGTTATCTTAAGTATGCGTTGACATACTGGTATGTTTTGCTTATGTTTATAAATAAACATCTGAGTACCCACTTGACATTGTTTTAGACGAATACAAGTGCTATTGTGGGTATTTGTAACATTTTAAAAGCACTGATAAAAAATTAATGACTTTTGCATAGAGTGCAAGGTTAGTTTATTTCGAACTTTTGCCGCGGCATATTCATTCACCGTGCATCGTAGTGATTTAATCTTTTGTTAGAACAATCATATTTGTTGCTTTTAACCATAAAATATGGATACAACTGAAGCAGAAGCCGCTCAAGTGGTAGCTCTCGTTCGTGAAGGGCTAAGTCAGCGAAATGTGGCAAGAAGATTAAATTTGAGTCGATCAGCAGTGCGTCGAGTTTATAAACGATACTTAGAGACGGGAGAGTACCGCCGGAGACCAGGATCTGGAAGAGGACGTGTCACAAACACGACGGATGACCGTTTTATTGCCTTGACTTCCTTGAGAAATCGGCATCTTTCTGCTGTTGATGTGCAGGGCAGGCTGAGAGACACTCGTGGAGTGGCTGTAAGTGAGAATACGGTGAGAAGAAGACTTCGGGAGCAAAACCTGAAACCACACAAGCCTGCCAAGGGACCAAAACTCACTGCATCTCATCGGCAAGCAAGGTTAGAATTTGCTCGGCAACACATCCAATGGGATCTTGGTCAATGGGAGACAGTTCTGTTCAGTGATGAGAGCCGAATGTCCCTTGTAGGCTCTGACGGACGTCGTAACGTTATGAGAAGACCAGGAGAACGTTATGCTCAGTGCTGCATAAGAGAAACAGTCCGGTTTGGAGGAGGCTCTACAATGTTTTGGGGAGGCATCTCTTTGACCGGACGTACGGAGCTGGTTTTCTTTCGGAATCGTACGGTTAATGCTGAAAATTACATAACGGATATTCTGGAACCTCATGTAATGCCATACGCGGGATATATTGGCGAAAATTTCCAGCTCATGCATGATAACGCAAGACCACACGTCGCCAGAATTGTAACCGGATATCTTAGGGAGGTTGGCATACCAGTTATGCAGTGGCCAGCCAATAGTCCGGACCTAAATCCGATCGCACATCTCTGGGACCAGATAAAAAGGAAAGTTAGAGCCCGAAATCCAGTTCCAGAGACGTTAGATCAGCTGGAAGCCGCATTAACGGAAGAATGGGAACAGATACCCCAAGAAGACATCAAAAAGCTGATCCGTTCGCTGAATCGGCGTATGGCAGCAGTCATTAAAGCAAGAGGAGGAAATATCCCATACTAAGGTGAAGCGAAAATGTTTTTAAATGTCAAAAAACATAAATTTTGCCACTTAAAGTAAAATCGTTAATTTTGCCAAATGTTATGGTTTCATTATCATAACACATTTTTATGTAAAATATACCGTACCACGCGAGATTTTTAGGTTTTTTACAACCCCATAATTGCATTTTTTCATTATCAACATAAAAAATATCTATCGATTGCAGTAAAAACCCATGGGACACTTTTTTGCGAAAAAACGTAGGTGGGTCGATTTTTTTGGAGGCCAGATTCGGTAGTTTTATTTTTTTATTTTTTTTAATGTTTGTTACCTCATATCTCGGTCGTTTATGAACCGATTTGGAAAATTCTTTTTTATTTGAATAGATAAATTTCCAGATTGGTCCCATTTTTTTCAGAATCCAGTTCTAATGATGGAATCCATGAGGAATTGAGGGAACTCCTCAAATATTGTAGGCATACATATGCCGATTTTGATATTTTCAGCATCAAACCAAGCATTTGCATTCAAAAAGTATCATAATCCTTTCACCACTATGGTTCTTTCATCATTTTTTTTCATCCAAATATTTAGTCGAATACAATGGAGGAAGTCGGTTTTTTAAATGAAAAGTTATATCAATCAAATTTGTATGTTTCGAAAAATGAAACAAAAATCTGCTACAGATACGTGCGGGCATGTAATAGCCAATTTTCGAACAACAAAGTTTTTAACTTTTTTTTGTATAAATGTATTTAATCTTACCAATTGGTATGTATTGCAGCTTAAATTGTCCGCGTCACAAAACGTATTTGAAATAAGAAAATATAAAGTTTATTTTCACAAAATCTAAACCGAACTTAAATGCATACGGCATCTTCTTTGCTAGATGATATTTTGGTAAGTTTTTCCAAAATTTTCCATGAACCATTTGGTTTGCAAAAACCAACGAATCTTATCAAAATTTTGCTAGTAGTTAGAGCTGTTTTGTGTAAGGATTCGTCTGGGAAGTACTGCCTATTACCTATTTTGTAGTACCTACCTATTTCTGCCGCCAAACAGTAATGCTCTCATTAGTGTGTTCCGTCCGGTTTGAAGGGTATGGGTGCCGGTGAAATTACAGGCACATGAGACTTTTTATCGAAGTGGTCGGCGCAATGTAGTGTTACGTAGGGCGCGTCCTTGGTGGACGTGGCCTGTGATGCATTGTTATAGACACAGGTCTAGAGCTTAGCATCAGGGCTTATCTGCTAAATGATAACTTGAAAAATATCAAACAATTTGCTCTAGTCTAAATTCAGTTTAGTTTCAGTAGTTGAACCATTTTAAAATTGGGTCCATAAATTGCAGTTTCCTTATCACATTTTTATTCGCAACAAAAGATATCTCGTTCTGCTGTAGCCAACCTATTTCAACAAAATCTTTGTCTGCTCGATGTTGTAATGCATTGAGTCCTACCTGAGATTTCTCGAGAGAATCTACGTACATGTCTGTAATTGTGCTATTCTTTTTCTAGTGGAAACTAAACAGAATTCAGCATAACTTAGCAATTTATTTATTTATTTTACCAGATTCAAAATCATGGGGATGTTGATGACCTCTGTGGCATAGAGGCTGAGACGCAAGAGGTTGTGGGTTCGATTCCCGCTGCGGGACAAATGTTTCTATGATCTGCAAATATTTGTTACGGGTCTGGGTGTTATGGTACCATGGTACTCGTAGTTCCTGATACCCATGACACAGGGAATTCAAGTGTGAGATCAGGACTTGTATGCGACTGTTGGGTGTTATGTTATATTATGTTATGTATGTTATGTTGTATTTTCATTAAAAATATAAGGCCTTACTTCTTTCTTGCGTCTTTGTATACTTAGCGGATTTCCAGAGTAAAATCTAGAAAGACAGATCTGTAGGCCTAGCCAAACGACATTCACTTCGAAGCGATTCTATTTCTACAGTCGTAATACAATACAAAAGACCACGTGACATATCGATAGCTTACGTCAATCTCATACATTTTGGTGTCTACTAGCGTCATCGCTATTAGAATGTTACTTTGTCTACGGCCTCTGATGCCGCAATGTAGCAAGCCCATTGGACCAAAGACATTATAAGGGTCGCTGAAAGTCGGTGGATGAAAGCGGCGCGAGACCGTTCATTGTGGCAATGTATGGGAGGCCTATGTACTGCAGTGATATAGGCTGATGATTATAATGATGATTGCGATGTTCATGCAACTTGCTAGGTCCGCTCGTTTGTCGGTCCACTCAAGACTACAATATCTCCCTTTGACAATCAAGAAAGAAGCCTGACTACATGATAGACGAATAGAGCATTTTTAGCTCAATTTTCGGCTACAATAAACAAACTTATGCCAAAAGCGGTAATAACACACTTTCATGTGCTAGCGTTGCCTGTGGAAGGAGGAAAAATACAATTTAACCGACCGTGAAGTCAGCGAGGTAGATTTGCCAGAAAATGTATGTTGTTATTGTTATCTGATGGGGACGGCTCATTGGTTTACTTCCGCCGGCAAAAATTCGATTTACAAGAGCTTGCATATTGCCAAGAGTTTGAATATTGTCAACATTTTAGGAGGGCATTTTGGTTAAGGTTAGAATGTTACCTTATAGTCTTAAAATATTTTATTTGTGAGAAGTTTTAGTACAACTAGTAATTTTTTTCAAGAGTGTTCCTAAGAAATAGGTACAGTTCAAGTCAAGTAGATTTTGCTTTTCATCCCCCTATAAGAATCTTAGCTCACCATAGTCGTCACCATCATCAGTATTGGTGTTAAGTTAAGTACTCAGGTGCACTGCATCTGCCTGTAGTCGACTGTTAAGAAATCCACGGGAGACGGAGCAATCTATTCTTAGGCCGAACACATCACGACACCACTTTATACTACGTGATAGAATCCAAAATAAGGAGATTCTTAGAAGAACCAACATCACTGACATAGGTCTGAGAATTAGCCAGTTGAAGTGGCAATGGAGAGGTCATATACTTAGCTCGCAGAACTACCAACCGTTGAGAATATAGGTTCTCAAAGGGCGACCACAAACCGGACTACTCAGTGTAAGAAGGCCCTCTCGATGGACCAAAGACAGGAAGACGGTGACGGTGGATTTAGGCAGCTCCAGACCGTTTGTTGTAGAATTGTATGGGAGAGAACTAATGCAGCAGTGAACTTCTAATAGCCTGAAATGTAAGGTGCATGATACCGGTGGATGGAGGTGACTTAAGACCGTTCATCGTGGAAGCCTATGTACAGCAGTGACAGTTGTTCTATAGGCTGATGATGATGATGAAAAGCTATTGTACAAAAGTTTATAAAAGGGCGTGCTAACTAGACGTGAGGACGCGCACCAAAGAAACGAAACTTATAAGACTACTAATGTTAAATTCAAAATTGCTTGAATTCTACTTCACGTCGTTGAAGTTTGAAATTAATATAACTTTATAATTTTAGTAACTTAGAGGAACCTAAGAAGCTTTCAGACGGAAGGTGTTACCAGCTAAGAGATGGAAGTGCACTAATTAGCTAACCGGTGGGCCTACATACTTGCAAGAATGATAACGTACGGTTAGTAAAAGGCTGACTAACATATAATAACACCCAACAGTCACATATACGTAGTCTTGATCCCATACTAGTATTCCCTGTGTCATGCGTGGGTATCAGGAACTACGAGTACCATGATACCACAACACCCGGACCCGGAACAAATTTTGCAGATCATGCAAACATTTGTCCGGCAGCGGGAATTGAACCATCACCTCTTGCGTTTCAGCCGGATACTCGCCCACCACGCCACGGAGGTCATTACATATTACATTATTCATCAAAGAATGATAGCGAGACGATAACAAATGTAAAATATTAACCAATCAAATTACAAAGATATTGTTCAATGACGTCGGGGTAGGTTGAATACCCCGATGTTATTGGCCAATATTAACATATGCGGTTATTTAGTGTGTAACTTTACCAAGCCTGTGTTAGCCGTACTGTGTTGCTAACTTTCTCCATATCATTTTATAAGAAACTGACAAAACACGGGCCTAGATAGTATAGTGAATTGATCATGTTTGCAAAAATTTCATGGAGTTTGATGAGAAAATATTCAAGTTAAGAGCTTTTGTTTGTATGCAGATAACTCAAGCGCCCTAGCAGTACACTTATCTTAAAATATCTATGACAGGTGCATTGTGGTCGTACCCTAATCCAATTTAATTGAAACTTAGCGAAGATGAGTGATATATCTCGTAGAATCAACAACCATTGGGAAAAAAAGGTTCTTTAGTAACCAACAACATTAAGGTAGCAAGATGTTGGTGGTCGTTCAAAACCGTTCGCCGTGACATTCAATGGGAAGGACAGCAGTGGACTTCTTCAGACTGATAATGAAGATGATGATGACACGAGAGCGATTCGCTGAATCCTTGAAAAAATAGTGAGCCGCTGATGATGTGAATATCTTTTTCGTGGCCAAAGGGTCTTATGAACTGTCCTGTCTATCTAGGTATAAGTAACGATTATGATTCCGCCAAAATTTATTTTTACAATCATGAAAACTTTTACTTTAAAGTAGTTATACCAAAAATCCTTCTACTTCTGTCTATTCGGCTCTAGATTTCCCTTGAGTATTTAATTTTTCTTTTTTTTACTGTAAACTAAGGAAGGTAATACAAGCAGTAGGGACACTTCTTTTCATTACCCAAGAGACACTTCAGATAGGTACAATCGCGTTCAAATGTGGAGTTAGTTTATTTTTGAATACTAGTTATAGAAGGAATGTTTTCAAAACATGCTGTGCGTCATCGTTTTTCGCTAGGTTTATGTAAAGTAACAGATTGGTGCGTTAGTTCAGTTACGTAGTAGTTCCATTAACTAATTCCATCATGGAACGCCGTGACATGGCGAACTTTTTAGTTGCAATATTTGTAGCCTGATTTTTGACTGGCTTAAATAAGAGTCTCGCAGCAGGCTATGGAGAGAGTTATACTCGGAGTCTCACTACGTGATAGATTATAAAATAAGGAGATCCCTAGATGAACCAAGATCACCGACATAGCTCTCAGAATAAGAAAGTTAAAGTAGTTATGGTCAGGCCATATAGCTCGCAGAACTGACATCTCGAGTGGCGACCACGAACCGAACAACGCAGTGTAGGAAGGCTCTTTCGATGGACTAAAGACAGGAAGACGGTGGATGGAGGCGGCTTAAGACCATTTATCGTGGAATTATATGGGAGAGGCCTAATGCAGTGGACTTCTATAGGCTGATAATGTTAAAATAAGAGTAGCAAACATTCTGCCTGTCCAAAGTTCGGTGTGTCCATCCATGTCTCGTTATTATTGAACAAGCAATTCACAATGTACCGTAATTATCATCTCAGTCAACTGTCATGACTGTCACTGCGTACGTAGGCATAATAGCTATTCAAGCTTATTATCTTCGCATGCCTATGTTATCTTTAATGTGTTATGTTATCTTTCTCGCTCTAACAAACATCTTCTTGAGCGACAGAAAGGTTGATGATTATTCGAAAGATGACTGAGACGAGATTATATTGAGAATTAAATGTTAAATAATTACAAGGTAATAATTATGTAGGTATATTATCATTATGTGTATTATATTATACTGGTAGGATATATATATATATATATTTATTATTTTGTTTTTTAAATCAATTTGTTTTATTGTAGACTGTACGTTTATCATTGTGTGATTATATTAAGATTTACGCCACCGTCCTTATTTGTTAAATAGTTTCTGTTTATCCAAAGGTTGTCTGGAAGAGATCGCTTTTAAGCGATAAGACCGCTCATTGCACCTCTGATTTGAAACTTTATATCCTTGTTTTCTGTTGATTTTTGTTTATGGTGTACAATAAAGTAACAATCTATCTATCTATCTATCTACAAGAATTACCTTCCTGCAGTAACTAGGAGATAAATGACTGATGAAATTGATTAAATAAAAGTAACGTTGTACATTCTAACATCGCAAACTTTGTAAGAAATCTTCTTTAAATTTTCTATTTATTTTTAGTGTGCAGACATCTCTGTACCCGATAGTCTGGAAGTGAAGAAACATCGGTTACTCCAACGACACGTCTGCACTGTGAGATAGTGCTAACTACTGGCCAAGACGTCGAAAAAATAAACTACTATTGCGCTCGACGGTACATCTGAGACGGCGGATTAATTTAAAAATGTTGTGTTAATTTTTAACTGTCATTTCTTTTTAGTTTTACAGAAAACTTGTTTTTCTGAGTTGGAAAACTAAAAAGCTGTTATTCGTATAGTTAGCGCATCGTCAGCGTTTTTGTGCTCGTATTTGATGTGAATTAAAGCTTTTTGCAAACTGTATAGTGTTAAAGTTTCTACTTATTACTTGACATGCGTCTATATGCTCAAGAATCAAGAACTCAAGCATAGATTTGTTAATTTAAATCTGTCATGAAAATCTGTCTCGCTTCTGTTAGAGTTTAGTTCCTTACTGTACATACATAAACACACGCCTTTTTTCCCGAAGGCGTAGGCAGAGCAATATGGACAAGAGAGGAATATGGACGTGAGAAGTGGTGAGCTCATCGCCGCCATTACTGTCTACAACCAACTCGGCTAAAGCTTTCTTCCTGTAATAACACACTTCTAAATAAGCCAGCAGCCAGGACAAATCTTACACCAACGAAAATTGGCCAACAAGTCCGGCAGGTCTATTCTCTATCTTACAGTAATAGTATTTTTTAAATTCTCACAATTAGAACACATATTTCTTATATTGTCACGGGTATTTATCGCGTGTTACCTTATTATTTACATACAGTAATGTAATGTAATAACATTTCATTTAGCATTTACGTCTATGTCCAGCACTGAACTTCTACATGAAGATGATGATGATGATACCATTTCATGTAATACATTCAAATGGTTATTTAATATTCTCTAAGAACAAGACAAGCTAGAGATAAGAACGAGAAAATTATTTTCAAATTACAAACTTCGAGCGTAAATCGAAAGTGGATTGGATCGTGGATTCTCCGCAGACTTACGTAAAAATGTCTATGTTGGAAATATATGTGTCCTTTTTTTTAAGTATACTCAGAATTATATGATCAAAAAGTTGTCTCGGTTACAAAACAATTGTCAGGATGACTGTGTCTGCAAGCAAGCGGTCTCTCGAGGGCACTTCACGGCGACCTAGCCAGAGTGGTGTGATTGCGAACAAAATTTGCCTGAATTTTAATTAAAGTGAATGTGTGAAACGTAGGTTTTGAGTCGAAGTAAATGTGTGAAACGAAGGTTGTGGGTTGAAGTGAATGTGTGAAACGAAGGTTGTGGACCGAAGTGAATGTGTGAAACGAAGGTTATGGGTTAAAATGAATGTGTGAAACGAAGGTTTTGAGTCGAAGTGAATGTGTGAAACGAAGGTTGTGGGCCGAAGTGAATGTGTGAAACGAAGGTTATGGGTCGAAGTGAATGTTTGAGACGAAGGTTGTGGGTCGAAGTGAATGTGTTAAACGAAGATTGTGAGTCAAAGTAAATGTGTGAAACGAAGGTGGTCGAAGTGAATGTGTAAAACGATGAAGTGAAGACTGTAAGTTTCTGTGAGCGTGTTCCAGTGAATTTTCATGTGACTACCTTTCAAGGCGTGGCGGGCGAGTAGCCGGCTGAGACGCAAGAGGTGTAAGTTCCGCTGCGGAACAAATGTTTGCATGATCTCCAAATATTTATTCCGAGTCTGGGTGTTGTGGTATCATGGTACTCGTAATTCCTGATACGCATACCATAGGGAATTCTAGTGTGCGATCCTATGTATGTGACTGTTGGGTGTTATGGTATATGTTGTGTTACCATAACACCCAGGATACGTTAAATTTTTAGGCAGCTTTCAAATTACTATCTAACCCGGTGACGATCTGGGTGGTTATTTGCTATAACCTAAGAGATTCCTTGTCAATAACGTGTGACGTCACCCATACGATTCAGCGATGATTCCACGCAGATATCGTAACGAGCCCGCGTTATGTTACGTTTGTCATCGCGAATAAGGGGCCTGGTTAGGAATGAATGAGTAAAACGAAGTTTGTGTGTCGAAGTGAATGTATGAAACGAAGGTTGTGGGTGACGATACATAGATTATTCTCACTTACTTTTGATATATACTCGGTTTGATTATAGGAATGTAAAGTTATACATATTAGACATAGTGACAACGTAACGTTTATATCATTGACCAACTCGGTGGTCAATTCTAAGTCTGCAGTAGGTAAATTATTCAAGTGGGCCATAATTGGTATATTCAATAAATTACGTTCGTAGATGGGACGTAGATCGACGTGGACTGACGAACGCCTCCCTCGGGCCGATCCAATCGCAGGACATTACAGCCTGTTGGGAAGTTAATGTATTGGACGTTTCTACTAAATGGGATATAACGTATAAATAATTCGAATTCCGTATGGCATGGAAATAACGTCGATAAATCTCATGATGCCTGATAAGTAGTCTGCTCAATCTTACAATGCTTGTCAATGGTCATACAAATGGCTTACCTACTTCTGGTCTGGTTCACAGGGCTTTTACAATTCATGATCTGAACATGAATAATATTTCATGCTATTCTAGGTGTTAAAAAAGGAAGAAAAATATATATATGGATAAAGTATAAATGTAGAAAGGACTTTTAGATTGTAAGTATACAGTTTTATCTATGTAGGTGACAATAGATGCAGCTGTATAATATAGGTCTTTGTCAAATAATCATTAGGAAAAATAATAAAATTTCAATTTTTTGATAAAAACTTTCGTTCATGAATACCACATGATTAGAAAGATTTTAGCCGGTTTAAGAGCATCTAAATTGTAAGCAGCTGTATCATGGAAGAAGAAATACAGACTGTATAAAAGACTTGTCAGTAAAATTAATCAAATTAACTGTGTCTGTGTGTGCGTGTGTGTGTGTGTGTGTGTGTGTGTGTGTGTGTGTGTGTGTGTGTGGGTGTGTGTGTGTGTGTGTGTGTGGTAATATGCCTTATTCACCAGATATTCTTTTATATATTTCTTAAATCCCTTTGTTCAGATCAACTAAACGTTTTGGTAGTTTTACTCACTTAAAACTTTAACTCTTAAAATAAATAATAAATAGATTATTCTAAAGAAAGAAAGAAAGAAAGAAAGAAAAAGCTTTTATTTGTGCCAATATGATCAGAATGACACGGGAAAAAGACACACTTAGAACTACTTATACAGAAAACAAGCATTACAATAATAAAATAGTGTGCCACTCCGTACCTAAGTACAGTTCTAATCTATATAATCACTTAATCTCTATAAAGATTACAAAAAAATATTTCGTGTTTTTTTAGATACCCTTAACGCAAACTGACGTAATCACAAACAATCTCAAAGCGAAGAAGATTGCTGCGATTCGCAATATTGTTGCGATGGGACCGCAAGTTAGAAGCGATAGCGAGTATGTAAGACATCACACGTTATGTTAGCCAAGTTCGGAAAAGAGACGCCATCACCATATTTAAGCAGTAAAAGGAATCATTTTTACTAAAGTTATCTACACTTGGGAAATATAAAAATTTTATACTAACCCAAAAATTACCAACCAGGCGGGGATCGAAACCTCGACCGATTCTTTGATACGAAGATGCGTTAACCATTGCGCTACTGGTCAAACCCACGGCTGGTCGAAATAGTGGATTGGTATCACCGGCTCAAAGCTCCATAGCAACACCGGTTTCGATCCACGCCTGGTTGTAAATTTTTGTGATTTAAAAGCTGCTGTGTAAAATCATAATCTGTAATAAATATAGGTATATATTAGGTAGGATATTTATTACAGAAAAATAACGTATTTGGGTTTTGATTGTCATTAGAATGCTATGACCCAATACAGTATTGAGATGCCCACGGACTTTTCGCGATATTCTGTTAGGTATATGCATTCCTAAGCACGTTTGTGGCCGCCTTTTAAGGCAATAGCTGAGCTAAAAGCCGCTAAACCTTTACATTTGCACCACAAAATGACTTATAAGTAAACGAAGGGATCTCTAAAGTGAAAATACAGATTGCGACTTAACAAAATGTGTATACGCTGTTATTCTGCTAAAGTTTGCTCGTTTATGGTGCAGCTCCAGACTTACTTCGTTGTTTTAATTTGGGTTAATATGAATGTGTATTAGTATCAAATCTCTTGGCTGTCAGCAAGTTGCCAGCACGTCTGGAAATCCCATTAGGAAACCTTGATTCTATAGATAGAAATTACTTTATTGAATTCGCCTTAAAATAAAATTACATAAATGCTATCTTACAGTGGGTTTATGTGTCTTTTGAAAATTGACAATGGAATTCCATCCATTTCTTCCCTCAGAGATTAACTACCGATCCCCGAATTGCGTTAGTAACTAACCATGGGGAACGCAACTATGGCGATCATTTTGGGAGTCTTAACGCAGTCCTACGAAGACTACGTATGTGACTGTTGTGTGTTATGTTATGATAGTCCAAAACTTTTAGGTTACAAACTTTAGACAAAGAAGTTCGCCTTTTCAAGTTTAAAAAGTTTTGGACAGCGCTAAAACTAGTAATATTATACCTATACATGCGCCTCCCATGGCCATAAGCTAACGCTTTTGGGAGGCCGGTGTCGATTACTCAACGGTAAACATGTCAATTCGTCAATAATTAATTTAAATTACCAAGTCTTGAAGCTATTGATCGGTCATTCGTTCATCGTATCTCTGTGTCTTTCATGGTTGTTCAGACACGAGACTGAAAGAACCAGTGAGGTAAAAGGATGCATATGGCAGAGGCTTTTTTAACTGCATATCTCTAATTGTCTCTAATAAGCATGTCTCCATGACAACACAATAACATGAAGACCTCCGTGGCGCGGAAGGCAAGTAGCCGGCTGAGACGCAAGAGGTGCTGGTTCAATTCCCGCTGCGGAACAAATGTTTGCATGATCTGCAAATAATTGTTCAGGGTCTGGGTGTTCTGGTACCATGATACTTTTAGTTCCTTGATAGCCACGACTTAGGAAATCCTAGTGTGGGATCAGGACTAAATGTGACTGTTGGGTGTTATGTTATGTCTTTTAATTTTTGGTTCTGAGGTGGACCCCTTGAAACACTCACAATGTCCTCCAACAAGTACATTTAAAAAAAAACTTTTAAAAATGAATTATTGCAGGATTGGGATTCAGATCAATCAATGTTTCTATCGGTAGTCAGGTTTTAAGAGGCAATACACACTCTCCCACGACACGCCTACGTCCGCGTGGTTTTTTTTTCATACAATCTTCAACACTTAACTTATTAGGGGGAGAATTTCAGAAAAACCTTTCGTAAGACACCCTTAGACCAGTCAGTCAGTCAGTCATGCAACGATTTTATATTAGCTATTAATATTAATGAGTATAAAGTTAACTTCAGAATGGTTTTTAAAATAAACTTACTCATTCTTATCTATTCACAGTCAATAAAAATAATTCCAAGAGTTTCAGCGAATGTCCTATCTAAGCGCATGCACCGTAGAAAATTGACTTCAGAGTGGCATCATTTCGAATTCACATTTTAAATTCAATAAATGGTTTGATGCTGAAATGTTATTTTACAAGAACTCTGCCATATTTACGTTCACGCAGTAATAAATTCGATTTAGACGATACATGTGAACATGCACACACTTTAAGATTAAACCAAGTATTTTTAAATTGCCGTATTTCTTTATTTTGAACAGTTGCGGCTTAGGTGTAAGCTGCAGGTAAGATGTGTGCAGAATAAGATGGCAAAAAAATTACACTATACCGTGGTGTGGCTGGCCTAAGAATAGACCCCTCCATCTCCTCCCGTGGATGTCGTAAAAGGAATTTCACTAGGGGATGGGCTGCAGCATTATTTAAATTATAAACTTATGCGGCCTTATTACAAAACATGGTCTAAATCTGAATTTAGTCCAGGCGTACTAGTCTAGGCTTAAATATCGACATTAGGCATATACGACTCTAATACGAAAGCAGATGGTTTGTTTTTCGAAATCAATTCTCGCGCTACTACACTTTCCAAAGTATCAAACTGACGGATTGTGTCACATCACAATTGAGATGTCGAAATGTTCCCAGTGGTCTTACTAGTAAGTCTGTTGGGAAGAAAATTCCCAGTAGTTCAACTGGTAAAACTACCGGGAACAGCCGGAAATTCATACCTCCAACAAGCAATCAACTGTCTATTTGTAGACCATTGCTAAACTAGGGAGCTGCCTGGTTTTAGAAAAACCTGAGATAGTCCATGCTTATGTAATTTTTGGCATAAGCTTGGACTATCTACGTTGAAAGTTGCTTCTGGAAAACAAACCACTGCTTTTGAATTACAGTTGTTTAATACCAAAGGTCGATATTTAAGCCTAGACTGGTAGTCCTGGTACTCAGACTAAGTCCATGTTTTGTAATAACAACCATTGATGTTCGTTTGTAATTATAGTAGAAATAAAAGGGGTTGAATTTATAATAAAAAATAAATGAAAATTAACGTGGTTCATGGTCTTTATACCCTAAAATAAATATAAGTTTAGTCGATTTAAGAAAATACTACTTCAGTTGACGTATTCCCAAATACGAACTGTAGCGCTTGAGGCCCACTCGATTTAGAGTTTAATTTATTCCATTTTCTAACTCAATGAGATATTGTTTTAGAGCAACGAGACAAATTAATCTGGTTGTAGAATTCAATTAGTTAGATGACGCCATCGACATTGAAAACACAAATGAAAAGGCTTAGTTTTAGTCGTGCTAATTAGAATTTCTAAATGATAATGTAGATTTTACAAGTTAATTCAAGTAAGTACAAGTTCGTCATTTGTTTTTTTGGTAAGCCAAATTCGTCATGAATTCACAAATGAGAAAAAAATATTTGATGAGATAGACCACAATATTATATATATTTTTTCAAAATTTGTCTCAAATTCGAAATCAATTAGATGCGCTCTCCATGTATGAAAATCATTACAAAATCTAGTTTAAAAGAGCTTGCTACATGAGAAGTTTGGTAAGAAAGTAATTGATATGGAAAGACTCAAAACAGCATTGAGTTTTTATTGGAAATATGAGTTGTAGATGAAATAAAAACGATTGTTTTAAGGATTTCAACATGATAAATAATTTAATATCCTTTTATAAATACTGGAAAATATTATATTTTTTTACTGACACCGTGGACACGTCAAAACCAGAGAGATGAGATCAATGAAGGTGTTCTTTCACATATTTGATATAATAACTTTTTGTACAGAACAAAGGTTAATTTTTGAAAACCAAATAAGAAAAACCAACAGTTTTAAATAATTTTATGATAACTTTTCATTTAAAAAACCTACTTCCGCCATTGTAATCGACTAAATATTTGGATGAAAAAAAATTATGAAAGAACCATAGTGGTGAAAGGATTATGATACTTTTTGAATGCAAATGCTTGGTTTGTTGCTGAAAATATCAAAATCGCCATATGTTTGCCTACAATATTTGAGGAGTTCCCTCGATTCCTCATGGATTCTATCACCAGCAGGGCGATTCTAAAACATCGGAAAAGTTTCCGATCGGATTCGTTAGTTTTTCATTTCGATGTGGTAAGTAACTAAAACAATTTTCTAACAATTTTCTCTAGTTAAACTCAGAAATATACAATATTTATTGTTTTTTACTGTGTTTTACTAGAGAAAATTGTTTTAGTTAGGTACCACATCGAAATGAAAAACTAACGAATCCGATCGGAAACGTTTCCGACGTTTTAGAATCGCCCTGCTGAACTAGATTCTGAAAAAAATGGGACCAATCTGGAAGTATATCTATTCAAATAAAAAAAGAATTTTCCTAATCAGTTCATAAACGGCGGAGATATGCGGAAACAAACATTACAAAAAAAAATACAACCGAATTGACAACCTCCTCCTTTTTTGGGAAGTCGGTTAAAAATAAGAGTGCAATGGGTCATGAATGTAAGATGTTGAATTTTTCAAGGTGGAAACGTGTCAGTTTACAAAGAAAAGAAGCAATCGAAAGCATGGTCCTATCGTTTCTACATTATTTAAGATATTGATATCTTAATATAGGTACCGTACCATTATCCTATAAAAACGGCAAAAAAATCACGTTTGCTGTATCGGAACCGCCTTAAATATTTATTTTATTCTGGTTTTTAGTATTTATTGTTATTGTATATAAATCTCGTGTCACAATGTTTGTCCTCAATGGACTCCTAAACCACTTAACCGATTATAATAAAATTCGCACACCATGTGCAGTTCGATCCAACTTGAGAGATAGGATAGTTTAAATCTCAAATTATAGTCGCAATTTTAATTTATTGCAAATTATTTGTTTATTATTTGACAGTCACAATTATCTGTTAGCTCCAAGCGATTCTAACAGATTGCGGTATCTGTTGATTGGATTGAGTAAGTATTCTAACAGATGGCGTTTGTTAATTTACCGGGACCACCGGGAACACCGGGACCACGCGAACGAAGTCGCGCGCGGGCAGCTAGTCTTTTAATAAGAACTGAAGCACATTGATATTGGTTTTTGTTTATGGTAACCACAAACCGGACGACTCGGTAGGAAAGCCCTCTACTCGATAGACTAAAAACAAAACGTCGCAAGAAATCGGTGGATGGAGGTAACTCAGAACCATTCGTCGTGGAGTTCTAGGAGGGAGGCCTATGCCCGATAGTGGACTTCTACAGGCTGATGATGATGACGATGATGTTATTACGTAACATGAAAGGCCTGTGATCTCACCCAAAAAAAAAAAGAAAAAAGGACGAAATAAGACTCCTCCAACTCCTCCCGTGGATGTCGTAACAGGACTTACGCCAGGGGATGGGTAGCAGCATCATTCTATCTGAGAATTGAACACCAATACTACGATAACCGATCTGCCAGTCAAGCGTGGTGATTATGGCAAATCCCCCCATACTCTATGGGGAGGTCTTTGTATTGGACGCATACCAGTTGATCAAAAAGAAGAAGATTTTGTATCACGAAAGTAGGCGTTACTTTACAGTTTACACAATAGAAACCACGTTTTGTTCTACAAGTTAATCATTCGAAGATTCTAGCAAAATATCTGGGGTAAAAGTATATAAAGTGCTATAGTGGGGATTATGTTTTTTACCCCAAATATATAACCTATGCTTATTTCTCGAATCTTAAAAATAATCAAGTGCGGAAAATTCAATACTGGCAAACACCTTCAATTGTTTCAAGATCTGAGACAGCGTTTTACGAAATACATTTAACCAAGCTCAATTTCCCATATGAGTTACAATCTAACTTACACACATACATTGTAAACTAAGCCTTACTGCACCAGCTTAAAGTTCATAAACTGCAGATGACCGGCGCACTATCAAAAACCTTTCAGACGCGACACGTTTCGCCGAATTTAGTACCATTACCCACAAAAGCTGCCGGAAAAAATATGGCGCCGTTTGAGCTCGCATTACAAGGGCTCACAGATATTAGTTGGTATAAGTCATAAACTTATTTTTATGATTGTGCGATTGCTTGTGAAATAATAAGCCAAAGAATATTTCCTTGTGTTTACAAGGAAATATTATTTGGCCTATCTATTGTTTTCAGTGTTGAATACAATTTCCTATCCTAAATAAATGCAATTATCATGAAACTCTTTTAGCTGAAAAATTATCCCCCAATTAAAGTAGCAAATTGCAATGGCGAACGCAACAAGAGGGATCATTTTAGCAGCCTTAGCGCTATTTAAATCTTATGAAACTTGAATACGCTAAACTTCTTGACCTAAATATTCCTCCTTTCACGTTTCAAAAGATATGGACAGCGCTGAGGCTGCCATAAGGATCCCCATTGTTGCATTTGCGATTTCCATTAGCTACAGTAGCAAATCTTGAATAAACATCGCAAAAATATTCATCAACAGCGGAAATATTGTTGAATCAATACTTTTCGCAATCTTGATTGAATTCATTCAGAACTCCATTTCTTATAACTTGTGCCTGACCACAAGGCTTTGTTTCAAGTGGTCGCATTTATTCTGCCCGTGTCCGAGTCCACTTTAATTATGGATAATTTATATTCAGATTAAAGCTGCCAGGTGGGTGGGCGAGGCTTGTGGTCTATGGTCTATGCCACGTGACCGTCATACGCTATTTCTATTCGCGCGAGTTATTATCGAGTAGCTAGTACTAGTAGCCCTTTGATGTTCTGTTTTTGAATTTCATTTGATGTTTATGATTTATATTTACTAAGTGTTTGATATAGTATTCAAAGCTGCGATTACCTACATGTTTATACATAAAATACATAGTAAATCTAGCGGCAAAATATTTGTTAAGACGAAATTAAATATGTACTTAAGTACTTACTTCGTTGAGTCGTTGATATATTTTTGATCATAGTTAAACTGATCGTTGATGAATTTATTTTAAAATCAATTGGCCTTTTCGTACGTCATATTAAAACTGACATGCCTTATATAGTTACAGATAGTCCCAAATCGTAAATAATATTTAACCAATAGTTGGCGAAATTTAGGCAAGTTTGTAGAGATATGAGAGTTAAGTTGGGTTTCCGGTAGATAGTGCGAGAATCAGTACTAATTACCAGTAACTGTACGCATAACTGATATTGAAAATCGTAGCTAGACACCCAGTAACGTCCGAAAACGAATACGAAGATGTATTATAAGTAGACCAAGACACGAAACTTGGCAGATAAGTAGATCAGGATAGGAAACTTGGCAGGTAAGTAGATCGGGGCAGGAAACTTAGCAGGTAAGTAGATCAGAATAGGAAACTTGGCAGTTAAGAAGATCGAGGCAGGAACATTGCTAGGTAAGTAGATCAGAGCAGGTAACTTGGCATTTGCCAAGTTTCCTATTAATAGACTTACCTAAGTCCGGCCTGACAAAAAATACTAATAATTTTAGATCATCGTCGCAGTCTCAGTTTAGATGATTTGTCTCTTCAAATCCAACCGGAGCTCAAGGAAAGTCTAGGAAAAATCGTCCCGTAATCAAGATATGATTGAGACTATCACTATCTATCAAACTCAGCCCACACTCGCCCACACCTCAGGCTTATGCTCCGACTTTCCACTTCTGCGCCAATTAGAAATATTAATAGAAGCTAATTTTAATCGCAAACAAACATCCGCACATTCACATTTATATTTTAAATATAATTATTCACTTCCCAGGCAACACAGACAAAATCAATGCTACTATTTATGTACAAATTACTGAAGTTGTGTACAATATTATCGTTTTTGTATTTAAATACCAACCATCATTATTCATCGGAGGGTTTTCGGTTCATTAATTTACACGTGCTCCGTCGACACGTATGCTCCGATTGGTTTTTTGTTTCGCTTATGAATGATTGAACCTTTCATTCACAAGGGTGTGTTGATTTTGAGAGTGTTTGATTGAAGGACAGATACAAAGACATAAAAAATATAGACAAATAAATTAATTAGTATGTAGGTTACGTCTATAAGCTGTTTTTTGAGTCCATTTGACCAATAGTCTCACACGTAGGTTCGACGACTTCCAGCCTTCTGAACAAGCAAGGTTTCGAAAAGGCTTTAGTAGAGTAGACCACATTTAAACGCTCAGGCAGATTATACAGAAGACCGAATAGTATAATCAGCCGCTGTCTAGAGTTTGTGGACTACGAGAATGCCTTCGATTTAGTTGAGACCTGGCCAGTAAAGACTGTATCTTTACAGCCAGTGGTGCTAGATCAACTACTGCAATGTGCAGGTCATATAGCTCGCAAACTGACAACCTTTGGGGCATGAAGGTTCCCGATTGGTGACTACAACCCGGACGACGCCCTCCTCTCGATCGACTAAAGACTTTATAAAGGTTGCACGAAGGCATTGGATGGAGGCGGCACAAGACCGTTCGTCATGGCATTCTATGGGGAAGGCCTATTTCCCTCAGCAGTGGACTTCTACAGGCTGATGATGATGATGTCGGTGATATTGTTTCGTCGCGGTGTAGGAAGGGGGTCCCCCCGGCCTGCCTGCACTGTGACTTCTGGTTAGAACCAAGGTCTCGACGGACCACCGACATTTGAATGGTCGCATAAACTCGGGAGATGGAAACGGTTCAAGACCCTTCCTCATTACTTTATTATGGGGAAGGCCTGTGTTCAGCAATGGACTACAGGCTGATGATGATGATGATGACTGTAGATAAACCCCGCCCAACGTGTAATTGATTATTTCGTATCCAAGAAGCCAATCTACATACTGAAAGTGAAACTTCGTGTTACCAGATACTTTGTTTAAAGAGCAAGTTCCGATGCCTCAGGCTTGTACCCTGTTGTATTTATGTGGGGGAATTATATTCTGTGTGAGTTTGGAAGCAATTTTTCCTTTCTTGTAGGCATAATATGCTGTGTATATGTAGGCATAGATTGGGGTTAACTTGTTTTATTTAGGTATTGACCAAATCTAACTTCGTTTATAAGCAATTTTTTTGCAAGTCTCCTGCGACATCACTCAACCTTACCAGACATTTCCTGGGGGTTGATTTTCGGATTGTACGTCCACGATCAGAGAATTGGTCCCCTGGAAAGAAGTCGGGCTATGTTTGAAAACACTTACAAACCCAACAATTTAGAAAACTTGTTGCTGAAAATTTGTCACCGCACACCGCGACTACATGTCGCAAGGTTACGGCTGTGACTGCTGTATTCTCTAGAAGCCACTAGAGACGCACTAGACTGGTGGGAGGCACTAGAGACGCCTTGGAAACTCGCGCTGCTATCTTGATGTTAGGGGAGCCCAGAAGGTTTGATCAGGGTGATAAAGGGATTGCTGTTGATGGGTTTGGTGAAAGACTAACAAATTAAACTGAAAAAGTTCAGATGTGATATTCTGCGCACGTAATTTTCACATCGGGTTTGATGTCTCTAATACCCGCATAGCAGCAGCAATCCCTTTTCACATTGATTATCAAGAGATTCAAACCTAGGCTGTCCACGATGATTTCGCGATGCGCTGGTCTGTCATATGTATAAAGTAACATACTCATTGCGATCGCAGTACATCCCCAGCGATAGCCCTGTCACACAATGCTCCTCGCGCTGCTGCGATGTTGCCCTGTCTGGCCACACATTGCTGTACTCGCGAAGTTCCGCACAAGATCGCTCGCCTTTGCCTTTGGTCCTTTGACTCGCGTCCAAAAAACTGGCATAACAGGGAGCACTGGCCATGACGACAAGCATGACGTGTGGCGTGACGAGTAACGTGGCCCTACTACGTCTCTTTCTCCTATCCTCGCTATTTCCCATGCCACTCGACGATTCCGTGCGGCAGGTCTATAAGATAATAAAGCAGCGCGTTGCGTTGTAATATATGGAAATAAGCGAACAAGATTCTACTGAGGCTTAACCTTTAACCCTGCAATAAAAAATACAATCCAAGTACTTACGAGTTTAAATACGTGCAGATTCATACGCACATTCGTGCCGCACGAGCTTTACGTGCGTGTAATGTCAACCAAAGACACCTAAAATATCAGCCTTATCACAAGGGCGTAGAGTCTTGAATTTTAAGGGTACACACCTGTCTGATTGTCGGATCACAGCCCAGTCCCCAAGGAGCCGCCTTAAAATTGCGTAGGGTCGTCTGACCGCACAGGCGTGGCATGTTAAATAAAACAAGAGTTAAGAGGTAATTTGAACGTGTACGTGAAATACTTTCATTTTTATGTGTGATTTTTATTTGGATTTATAGCGTGTTTATTCGTGTAAAAATTCTGATATTATTACGGCAAGTGCTGTGGCGTATCCGGTCTAAGATTAGACCGGGCACGATCTAAGATCTGTCTTCTCCCGTGATGGATGTCGTAAAAGATAAGAGATTACACCAGGGGATGGGCAGCAGTATCCACCTGAGTATTCAACACCTATAATGCGATCAATAATTCACTTGCTGAAGTCAGTTTTTTTTACTAAAATAGAGTAGAGAAAGGACTAAAAAGAGATGGATGGACTGTGTGAAAGATGACATGTGTATAGGAATGGTGTGAGTACTAATATGACGGAAGATAGGGAAGAATGAAAGAAAAGAACATATTGTGCTGACCCCACCTAAGTGGGATAAGGGCAGGGAGATGATGATGATGTATATTAATTACGATGAAGAAATAATAACAGAAACAGCCTTAATATACCGTAACTGGTTAATTAGCGCCATCGTGTTTAAATTTTCCTTTCATCGAATTTTCAATGATTACCATAACATCCCCACCTAAATCAGGCCGCCTTAGAACATCGATCATAATTCTCTTTTTTTTAATATGACGTACTAAAGAAAATCTTTAAACTAAAATATTAAAGTCAAGGTCATATTGATCTAAACAGATTATACGAACAAACCAATTATATAAAAATACAAACCGTCAAAAGCTAAATAAACAGAAGTTGTCGCAGCGCGACAGACTAATTGCCACTTTTTAGTCTGTGTATTTTTTAGTTACGACTATGGCTGCGAACCAAAGCATCGTGCATCGTTTATAATAATCATTATGTAATTTCCTAATATAAACCATTGGAAGACGTATTATTTTTATTGGAGCTGTTTGTTGCTTTCAAGAAGAACGTCCGTCCTCAACAGAACCCTTTTAAGCATAAGTTTCTAGCCTTATTGCAGCCATTGCCAATGCTGAATTTTGAAAAGCCAGTCAAATTAAGAAGATTTAAAGCAGGTGTAGCTAAACATTGACAGACACAGGATCTACATGACAAAGGCCAAACTTTATACTTGTATTATGTTATGCGAAAAGTAAGCAGTGAAAATATTGAATACACGAACAAATATATAGTAGCAATTCCATCCCTCTCCACAGAAAACTCAGAAAGAATTTGACGAATTTTGAAAACGTGTGCAGGAATGTGCACATGATCTGATCCTACCAACTCCTTCTGATCATAGAATAAGCAGGCGCACGGTTTAGTTGGTACTGATGATGGAAGTATACTAATGAACCTCCTAACCAAACCGTGTTTGGGCTTATTAAAATCGCCATGAGATGCACTCTGGCTATGAATGATTTTAATGGTAATATCCCGCATTCAAATTGCGCTACTTGGGTCGTATTTTATGTGAGGCCTTGATTTAATCGAAATATTGAATTGAACCTTTCGCTAATAATTATTTTTGTTTCAGACTTATTGAGGTAAGTTTAAAACTTAATTAATAAGTGTATAGAAATGAAAACCTTATAAATATAAAACACAACTCATAAAAAATAGGAAATTATATTAAACTTATTTAAATAAATATTTTTTTTTAATTTCCTATTTTTTATGAGGAAAAAATAAGAATGCTTGTTGCACTATTTCCTAGTTTAATTAAATATTTAAACTAGGAAATAGTGCAACAAGCATTCTTATAGGTATCTATTTCTTTCATCGGTCAGTAGACGTACAACGAGGCGTCCCCAGAGGATATGTCATCGCAGTATTAGTGTTAAGTACTCAGATGGATGCTGCTATTTATCACCTACAGCGTAATCCCTTAGTCGCCTTTTACAACATACACAGGAGGAGTTGGAGTCCAATTCTTAGGACGAGACCACCACGTCCATTAACACATTGTACTAACCAAAGTCCTACAGAGCAATAGCACACTAATTTAATGTCTAACTTACAAGTTATGATCTTGCTAACTTCGCCGATTCACGGCGGAACTGGGGTTAGCAAATAGATTATTAAATTGCGATAATTATATCATAACTCTGCGCCGAGACATTAGCTCCTTCGCATATATTGCGGAAAGGGGACATTTTACTTCAGGAATATGGTGATACTGTTAATATTATAAGGGTCGGAAATGACGACACCATTACTTGTAATATCTGATTTTTCATACAGTTTCCTAGCTTGAGTGGTACCTTGCGCATCCATTATGTAACAGTCTCTCATAGAAATAGTTTTATTGCATCAAGAGAGGGTAATTCAGGGTTAATTACAAAAATTCCTATCTCACTAACCCCTATGCTACAAATGGAATATACCCTCCAAATTTCAGGTCTCTAGGACTTACCGTTTAGGCTATGCGTTGATAGTCAGTCAGTAAGTGAGTCAGTGATTTTGCATATATTGATGATGTAATGTCATCACTATAGATAGATAACTCAATCATTTATTTATATATACATATTGTGATCAACACCAAAACAAAAAATAATAATAAAAAGACAATGGGTTGTTCATCCCATTGTTTTATTATTGTAGAAATATTTTACACAAAAATTAAAACAATGGACAGCCGTGTGCCTTATTGTATTTGTGTCGTCGGTATTCAGTATCTATATCCATAATTATATTTTATATAACTATAATTGTCAGATTCCCGAAAGTAAAGCTCCTTGTAAAAGAGCTCGTCCAGGGAATACCATTAAAGGTGGTTAACAATGCCAGATCCGTCATTTATACACTCGAGAGCAATGAATCCGGGTCACTTAAAGAATGTTAAAAATCTCGGAAACTAAAAATGATAGATTAATGCAATAAATTGTATTTAATAGACAATGTAATACTCCTTAAATGAAGGTAAAAAAAATATGAGTCACCATACATTTTATTAACACAAAATTACATAAAGAAAAAAACTGCTGATCTCTCCTTAAAACAAAAATAGGAAACATGAAATTTTTGAACTTTATTACGATTTTCTTGAATTTTAATACTTCGTATTGCCTCCTCGTGCTTCCATTACTGCGTTTACGCAGAAAAAAAACAACAAAAAAACAGAAATCAAACAATGATAAATGACAGATTACAAACAAAAGCAAAACCAAATGCTGTAATTTCGTAGTTCCATCTTCGAAAGTGGCCCTTTTTCAAATTTGATTTTTTTATGATATAACTTTACAATAACTAAGAAGTTTTAATACCTTCATTTAAGGAGTATTACATTGTCTATTAAATACAATTTATTGCATTAACCTAGCATTTTTAGTTTCCGAGATTTTTAGGATTCTTTAAGTGACCCGGATTCATTGCTCTCGAGTGTATATAGAAAAAAACACTACTCTTTTACAAATTGCATTTCATTTGAAAGTTAACCTTTTCACGTACGAATTCACCTAAAACACAGTATAAATTCGGACTGCGGCTCCCCCTATCGGGCACGGTCGTTTTAATGCTTATTTATTGAAAGGCCAGTGTCTTCGAGTATTTTCGAGAGTATTTTCAGGATCAGAATGTCGCAATGGTTCTATTTTATGTGGCCGAAGGTCGTTAAGGCCCCCCTAATGGCAATCGAGGCAGTTAAAAAAGCATGAAACCAATTTAGTTAGACTGTTTTGATTTTGGAATTTCTCACACGTTCGTGATAACCGTTTATTTGGTATTATATTTTTATTTGCAGACGTTTGAGAAAGCATTTAGGGGCAAACTGCTTCAGATCGTATGAAACTTACTTTTTAACCGTTAATAATGAAGTCACCTACAATTATCACTAGGGAACTAATAATAATAATAACTTGTCTTTTTATACTTAAATCCAATAACCTTGTCATGAGGTTATTGTTATTATTTATAACTAATACCATGTAGTAAGTATAGGTAGGCGTTTAGTAATTTTTAGGAACTTGTATAAATGTAGAAGGTAAGGATATACTACTACAGTTAGGTAGGTAGGTATATATTTATGTAGGTATGTTATAATTGTGCATCGCCGTCTTTTTTGTTTTATTATGTCCATCCAAAGGCTGTCTAAAAGAGATCGCTTTTAGCGATAAGACCGTCCATTGTACGTCTTTTTTTCTCTTTGCTTTTGTATTTTTATTTGGTGGTATTTTATATAAATTAACCCCCTGAGTCAGAAATCGTTAATTTACGCTATACGTCTGTGATTGTGTTACCTAACTCTGTATATGTACCAAATTTAAACTTTTTTGGTCCAGTAGATTCAGTGAAAATTGTAGATTACAGTTTGCAGATAGACAGCTGAATGATCCTATGATTGTTCCGTTGATACCTTTTTAAGTACGAAACCCTAAAAATACAGTCTAGTCTATGAAAACCTAAAAGGTACAAAATAATTCGTACGCGTTGGATTTTCTCGACAATGATGATCTCCATTATTTATTCTTCGTTCTATTTATAGCCAATAAGCACTTACCTTCAAACACTGTCAGGGTAGCGACGGCAGACACCGCGTCGCCCACTCCGTTCTCCGCCACACATTCATAGGTCGCGTCGTCTCTCTGCGCCCGCACTGGCTCGATTCTAAGCACAGCCCCGTTGGCATCAGGTCCAGCAGTCGCTTCCATCGCTGACACTTGGTATCTTGATTGCATGCCTGTAGAAAAAAATGGAAATTAACAATAACTACTCATTGGCCATTCGTTGGTAAAAGATTTGTCCTGGCCACTGGCTTATTTAAGAATGTGTTATTGCTTGAAGAAAGCGTTAACATACTTAGTCGTGGAAAAGCAATGGCGGCGATGAGCTCACCACGAGTCACGTCTATAGTCCTGCGATTGTGCGACGCACAGTGAAAAGAGGCCCATTGAGACTCTGCCTACCCTTACACGGAAAAACATTACATAACATAACACTCAACAATCACATACGTAGTCCTGATCCCTAGGATTCCCTGTGTCGTGGGTATGAGAAACTAAGAGAACCATGGTACCATAACAACCAGGCCAGAGAAAAAATGTGTGAGTTGTGTGTCCATAACTATAATTTTGACCACGCAAAATAATGAAAGAGAAGTAATTTTTAACCGACTTCCCAAAAAAGGAGGAGGTTCTCAATTCGGTTGTATTTTTTTTTTTTTTTTTTTTTTTTATGTTTGTTACCGCATATCTCCGGCGTTTACGAACCTATTTGGAAAATTCTTTTTTTATTTGAGTAGATATACTTCCAGATTGGTCCCATTTTTTTCAGAATCCAGTTCTGATGATGGGATCCATGAGGAATTGAGGGAACTCCTCAAATATTGTAGGCATACATATGGCGATTTTGATATTATCAGCAAGACACCAAGCATTTGCATTTAGAAAGTATCATAATCCTTTCACCACTATGGTTCTTTCATAAAATTTTTTTCATCCAAAATTATTTTGTCGAAAACTATGGCGGAAGTCGGTTTTTTAAATGAAAAGTTATTTATGAACAAAATAACTGACTAAGGGGTTACCACCAGGGGATGGGCAGCAGTATCCACCTGATTACTCAAAACCAATGCTGCGATCACCAATCCCCCTGTCAAGCGTGTGATTATGGCAAATCCCCCCATTGCATTCTACGGGGAGGACTCGTCCAATAGTGGACGTCTAAAGGCTGCTAAAGGTAAAGGATACACGGGTACCTTGAGCTTACTTTCTTTCATAACAAAGACTGATTATTTGTTTGATATAAAATCCCTAATACTTTTTACGAAACCCCACGGAAACACACATGTCAAAAGTATTGTAAAGATATAAAGAATTTTATTACGTTCTTTTTATCTTTATAAATACTTTTGACATGTGCGTTTCGAATATTTATTTCTAATGGGGTTGCCACATACATCCACAAATCATCGTAGCTCTACATCTGTGTTCCAATTCGGGACCATGGGAAAAGTTACTCGCGAGCTAAGTCACGTACGTGACACGATATAGGATGCAATGGCAACTGCCGTGATTTTCAGTTACAGGGTAGGTTTGATATTACACTGCGGTAATTATTATTATTATTAATTAATTTTCAGCTCTTTCTTGGTCATCCCGCCCCTCGTCAATTTTTTGGCTGAATAAATGTTCAACTGTTTTTTTACTGATTGTTTTTGTTTCAAACTAGAGCCAGACTGAACGAAAAAACTTAATTTTACGTCTATTTGCCATTTTCATTACACGGATAGCGAAAAAATCGTATGGAATCGGAAAATTGGATATGTATTTCATGTTTTTACAAATTTTTTGTAGAACTAGACCAACAGCGAAAACATACTTTTAAAACAGTTTACAAACATTGTATTGACATGTTTCATTTCTCAGAAATAAGTATAGTCCCTAAGATTTTGGCACATGTTTATAAACTTTATTTCTATCAAGTCGTGAAAACGAGCATCATTTACATTTACACAAAATCTAAAAGGAAATTTACAAAAAGCCCACTTCTTTTTATTTAACCTGAAGTGTTATTTCTATTGATCTGAATATTGTTAAGAATAAAGCTAAATTCGGGAAATTTTTGGCTTTTGTAAACATCACGTTTTAATCAATTTAGCAGGCTAAAACTCTGGTTAAGATTTCTCTGATTTCCTTTCATCTTTAGTCACAATATCGACTTTTTAACGACCTGAGAAAAATATATATAAAAAAAACATGTATTACCATCATTAAAACATCACATTGTTAAAACATCATTATTAATGCTTCGCACTCACCGCACATTCTTGCATTTTGCATTTTTCCTACCAAGATTGCAACATAAAAACAACGAGACTATCTAGCAAGCCCTGATTCTTATCTCAACGGAGTAAAGTTAAAATTGCCTTGCACTTTCTACAGTAGGGGTGTTCGACGTAGCTAAATCGCCTCTGTTGGTAAGTGCCAAGAAAATGTATTCCATTTACAAGTGAGAATAATTGTTGTCTTTCTAAGAACGTGCAGTTCTAGTCATAACGGGTTTTTTGAATAATTATGTGTGTGGAGCACAGCACGTATGTTTTTTAACAGGCGTAGGCAAGAATGTGCTGGGTGTACAAACATTTATTTTGCATGTGTACAACACATTATTGCTCGTTTTTGAGTGCGCATTCTAGCCGTGATGCCGTAGTGTGTCCGGCCTAAGAAAAAACCCCTCCATGTCCTCCCTTATATAGATGTCGTAAAAGCCAACAAAGGGATTACATAGGAAGATTATTATATATAACTTCTTGTGAAAGAGTTCGTCCGGGGAAGTACTACCACCGTACCTATTTCTGCCGCCAAGCAGTAGTGTTCGCATTGCTGTGTTTCGGTTTGAAGGGTACGGGTGTCGGTGAAATTACAGGCACATGAGACTTTTCATCTTTATGTCTCAGGGTCGGCAGCGCGCGTGTGATGCCTCTGGTGTTACAGGCGTTCATAGGCTACGGTAACTGCTTTCCATCTGGTGGGCCGTAAGCTTGTCTGCTTGCCAAGAAGCATAAAAAAAAACAACAACAGTGGGCAACACCAGAAGCCCAATTCTCGTAATAAAAAATAGTCAAAATAAAGTTCGGATTATTTTCCAATTTAGTGTCGATGTCAGAAATTATCAAATGATCCAAATATTGTTCTCCTCCACTGAAAATACAACAAGGCTATATGACTATATGAAACAATCCTATGTTATAGAATCCGAAATTAGGAAATCTGTATAACTGTAAAGTTTCATTAAAATTCGTTCAGTAGTTTTAGCGTGAAAGTGTAACATTTCATTTCATTTATTTATTTCTCAAACAATGTCAATTGTGTCGGAATATAATATAACAAACATCCATCCATCCATTTATCCTCACAAACTTTTACATTTATAATATTAGTAGGCTTGAATATGAGATAATAAGATATCTGATGATAAAGCTAGCGATGCTACAGAAAATAAACCTCAGGTACCTACAATTTTCATGACAAACATATAACCTCATTGATCACGCTTTTGTTATAAAAAAAAACGAATGACACGTTTGAAACTCTACTTTCCATAATAAATCTTTCAGGTGCGATAGGACTACAAACTTGATTCAATACAAAACTGAAGTATTTTTTTCACTGCAGCATATAAATGGAACACTATAAAAACATACAGTAAAATCCGTGTGAACCCTAAAGTCACTTCCTCGTACCTGTCTCTTCTCCCATTGACATAAGGTTGAAATTCTAGAAGAAAACTCAGGGGTTGATAAATAAGTAAACAAAAGGAATTTTGGTGGGGTTATAAAAAATATGACCGTCATGAAGTAATATCAGATACACGTGGTTTGAATACTAACAAATTTGGGCGACGAGAGATGGTTTTAGAAGGTTACACTTTTGTCAAAATTTTAATGGAAAAAATCTTTATTTTTATCTTAGTCACAAAATAACTGCATTTGGCTGTGGTATCTGTGCACCAAATGCAGATAAACAGGCATTTGGCCTACGTGGAAACCCCTATGTTCAACGCTGTATAGTTATTTGGTGAGTATCAAGAGTATATTTAGCAACAAAATTAGATCAAATTATGCATTAACACCATCTGTGATGCCGTCAACAATCCTGTCAATAGTGTTAATCACCGTAAAAAGTGTCATTAATTTCGCAAGATCTTCATGTTCCTAGTTCTAGATTAGGGTTCATGATTTATGCAATCCCTAGAAACATTCAAACGAGTAATCAAGTAACATAAGAAACAGTCTAAGTCGCAGTTATATAGATTCTAGCAACCCTAACACAAACCTAGAGATGTCATCAATCACGAAGAGCGATGCCATCATCCGTGATTGACAAGTCGCGTAAGGTTCGCACGGGTGGCGTTACATTACTCATTTTGATGATAAAATTGTGCAGATCTTCCTTTTTTCCGTATAAGACTATATTTGCACGTATAGGCAATAATATCATAGTCCCTAAAAGTGATGACATACATTTATGGAAGTTACAACCCTAACACAAACCTAGGGTTGTCATCCATCACCGAGAGCGTTGACGCGATCCGTGATTGTCAATCTAGCGTGCGACAAGTCGCGACAGCTTCGCACGGGTAGCGTTACATTACTCATTTTGTTGGCGAATTTAGTGAGAAATTGTACACTTACAAATGAATGTTTCGGTAAATTGTTTTTGAGGTAGAACTTAGCTTTGAGTATTAACTTTTATGGACGAGCTAAAATACAATCTTGTAGTTTATTAAAATAATTTAAATGAGATTGAAAGAATCAGCTTTCTTTTATAACTCAACGAATTCTTTCTCCATCTTTTTCACATTCATATTTTTATGAAACAACAAAGAAATATTATTCTCATAAAATATATTAATCAAATAAATTTTCCTTGTCAAACTATCTAAAAGAATAAGAGGTCACGTACCAAAGTGTCAAACTATCGAGCAGACAATAATAATAAATTCAAGTTGACACATAAATCAAATTATGTTTAGGAATGTTACACATAGCGCGATATTTCTCAATTCTATACAAACGAGAATTTTGTGGCTATATCAATACATTATATTTGAACTAAGAAAATACACTAGCATAAACGAAGGTTTTATAATTGTTTAGAAGTTGAATGTAGGAACTTGTCGAGTATTTATAATTCTGTAAATATGTTTTTCCAACATCATGTGTTTATACTGCGTAAAATTATGCTCTCAAAAGTATCGTATCAAACATATATTTATAAGAGCTCCAGAAAAAATAAAATTCTTTTCCGACGCTTCCTATTGATGGATTGACGATTGGGACAAATAGTGACTCAGATGAGTCACATAGAATATGAAATGAGATACGCCACGAATACGCGATCATCACTCTTTTATGTCCGGTCCGAATGATGTATATAGTTACATTTTTCATGAGAGCGATCAAACTACTCGTGCGGATAGGTTGATATAGTTGGACAATGTTGCTAGAACCAAGTAACAATTTTTGCTAAAATCATGGGATTTTTTTAGTTATATTGCTTTTATTTAACTTGCCCTTTTAGTATGTATGTTAGTGTGGGGCAAATCTTGAAACTGAAATTCGAACCAGTTCCACGCAACCGATTGCACTGAAATTTTTATACCTATCAAGTTCAGATGATAATACAATATTATGGTGACGGTGAGCTGATCTGATGATGGAGACTGGAACCGTTCCGTTCGGTTTCGGTTCGGTCGGGCAGTGTTTGGGCTCATTTTGATCAAAGTCAAAGTCAAAGTCAAAAAGAACTTTATTCATTGAAATCACAAGGATCATTTTGAATCGTCTTAAAGATCAGCTCATGGTTCCGATTATTGATTTAAAAAAGCTTGTTTTGAAAAAAAAAATACAAAATTCTTATTTGAAGCTAACTATATATTATTGCAAAATGATTTCAAAATAATTAATCAGAATAAAACCATAGAAATACTTATTAGAAAAATTACGACTATACACCACGTACTTTACTATTCTCCTGCTGACGTTTCGTTGACCATTTTGAGGTCCTTCCTCATGAGCACCGACCGCGACCACGCTCAAAGGTCGTGCGACGAGAACTGTCAGGTGTTCTCGTCGCACGACCTTTGAGCGTGGTCGCGGTCGGTGCTCATGAGGAAGGACCTCAAAATGGTCAACGAAACGTCAGCAGGATAATAGTAAAGTACGTGGTGTATAGTCGTAATTTTTCTAAAATGATACCAAGCCACGATAATTTCAATTCTATCATAAAAATACTCATGACACATTTTTTATGCATTTTTTTTATTTTAGTAAAGTTGACAAAGTTGTTTTACTATTTTCGGACTGGCAATACAGCTTGGCGGCTACCAACCGAAACTTTTTTCAGCTCATTGCTCAGACCATAGAGGAGTCATTATCGGTCCACGTTATTTATGTGCTAAAACCGAGCCTTTACATTTCAATCACGACTAAAAATAGTGAGTAAAGCAATGGGTTTTCTCGATTATTCTCGGGTTTTTACCGGATTTGTCCGAGGCCGTTTCGGTTACTGATTCGTTGATTGAGGCTGTAAGTTAATGTGTGTTATACGATTGATTACGCAAATTTTTCCGATCAGCGTTTAAATTTAAATTACTTTGAAGTATTTTTGTATCGATGTATCTAATGATGATGAAGCAAACCTATCAGCGTACCATAATGTTTTATTTTTTTATTTAATATTTAACGCAGTATACAAGCAATAAAATAAATTAGATTTTATTTACTTTTTAGAAAAATTACGACTATACACCACGTACCTACTTTACTATTCTCCTGCTGACGTTTCGTTGACCATTTTGAGGTCGCGACCACTCTCAAAGGTCGTGAGACGGGAACATTCGCCAATCTAATGTGCTGGATGTGTTCCCTTGCTCATGAAGAAGGACCTCAAAATGGTCAACGAAACGTCAGCAGGAGAATAGTAAAGTACGTGGTGTATAGTCGTAATTTTTCTAAAATGATACCATAAGCCACGATAACTTCAATTCCATTATTTTATTTACTTACCATACTTATACATAGATTAGTACTCTAAGTATAATTATGGTGGAGTTACACAGTAGTGGATAGAGACTTTTATAGTAAAGGTCAACAAATAAAGGTACGTAAAAACTTACTATAAAATTACAAATATTATGACGTGGATGTTCTCAGCTGAATAAGTTTGTAGCCCTTGACATTAGGAATAAGGTCATTTTATATTGGTGACTAGGAATACTTACTAGAAACTCGTTTTCCGTTCTTCCTCCACTGTATATTGGGGATGGGGTCGCCTCGAGCAGCACAAAAGAACGCTGCGATGCCGCTTGCCCGCACTTGCAGGTTACGAGGCCGGATAGTAATCTCAGGCGGATCTGGACACACAAACAAAGGAACTTGGTTAGTATATGCGTGAGGTGTAGCAATGTCTTTGAGTTGTATAATGGATCGTAGAAGTTATAAATACGTAATAATGGTTAGTGTTTCTTATTTTCTTGTTGCTAATCTTGTGTTTTAATCCTGTTTAAGTGTTAGGAAGGTAATGTAACAGGTATCAAAGCAAAAGGAACAAATGTCGGCTTTTAGATGAATAGTAATCAGCTCAAAAATTAGCTACTCTATGATAGGGAAGTAATCTAATAAAAAACTTATCCCTTCATCCAAAATGCAAATGCGCGGTGTCCCTTAGCCAGCGGCCACTGTAACTAATCCGACAGTCGGACAAAGTTGCTAATATGAATTATGTATGTGTGGAGACCGACATGGGTCCACTTTTATGAGCTCTATGGCCACTCGTTACCGCATTCGCTCCATTCCGATCCAATTTTCGACTATGAATAAATTAACGACATCTCGAGAACCGAGGAGCACTCTGCAAAATTACCCTTACGTTACCCGAACCGCTCTAACAAACGCGTTTAACTTCTTACCCCGGAAACTCTTCTCTAGAAAGTTGCCCTGAACTTTCTAGCTTCGTGTGACACACGTACAGAATTCGCCAGAATTGTTTTCCACCGAATTACACAGACAGAGGACGCTGGAGCGGTACATTTTCATTACGCCGAGCGAGATTAATGGCATTATCTTGTAGAAAAATGCGCGCTCAGCGACGAAACAATTATGTGTACGAAACGGGAATTCTAAACTTGCTAGCCGACCCAGTCACAGCCGTGGCTGCCAAACGAACCAGAAACAAAATATCTAAAGGGAGCTATCTCGGAAAGAACATTGGACCTACGCCGTGGGAGCGTTTGATTCCTGAACTAGAAAATGAAAACCCATTTAGTTGTGTACGTATAAAGGTCGTCCCTCGGGTGGCGATCCAGCGATCGATGTCACATTAATAAACGAATTCGAGTAACGTATTTTTCGAGGATGTCACACAGGAGTTAAAATATTCATGGAACGGACACCGTCGAGGTCGCGGGCCAGATTAGAGATATCTGAAAAAGCGCATATCGGGTTTGATATAAGCCAGTAAGAGTGTGAAACAATCGAACAGTCCCGGGAGTATCGGAATTGCGGAGGACGGCTCGGCCGCAAATAAAAATGGCATCTAAATTCACCGGCAGATATCGACGGACTTAATGACCGCGCTCGATGTCCAATTACAGGCTGATAGCGATATCTCGCTAACTGCGGGAATTGTTGGGATTCAAATATTTGTTTTTGAATCAGTGCACGCGTAGGGATGACAAAAAGTGTGACAAATATGTGTATTCCTGACGGGCGAGGTGAATGGTCACGTTTTATGTACGCAGGAGGGGTAGAAACGGGTTTTGGGGGAGCCGAAGAGCGCATTCAAACAAAAACTTTTTCAACCGCGCTTTTGCATCCTCGTTTCTGATTGAAATAAGAGTCTATAGCAGTCCGGTCTAGAATTTTCTGGATAAATATTTTTATCAGAACTATTCGGAAAATTACGTAAGTATCATTTTTGTGGTTATATCAGTGATGGAATTTCCTAGCTTGCCGTTTATGTTGCAACCGTGGTTAACTCAAAAATTTAATGCATTTCCGTTTTCCCGATACACATTGAAATAAAAAATAACTATTTATGTCGAAGTTTGTGTAAATTCACAGACCCAATCAGTCTACCAACATTTATTATGATTTTAAACGTTGGTAGGTATGTTTGTTTATTTAATTGTACCACCAACGAAGTTATCACAACAAAAGATATAATTCCAGAGTTAATCAAATCCAATAGTTAGTAGTCTAGTTTTTTTAGTTAATTTAGTTTATTTTAAACTAATGCAGAAACCACTTATTTACAGTTAATCAAATCCTAAAATATCTCTTATTTCATGTAAATATCGCACCAAATTCTGCATTCATTCAAAATTTCCATCGAAAATTGCGAAAACCATCGAAATTCGTTACCCAGACATTTATATCATAACATCAAGCAATCGCACGCCTGTAAATTCTCAGCCCGTGACAATAAACGCAACAAAGAGCGATATTTCGTTCAATTAACGTCGAGTATTCATTAGTCAGCGATGTGAAATCGTTTCGTTATCGCACCGATGTCGAATGTTTCGGCGCATTCACTAATGAAACAGGTTGCCGTCAACTGTCCTATACCGGCACTTACCGGTAAGAAGCGCTTTTAACATGCGCTATTATGAATGCACTTCAGCCCTATGTACATGGTAGTACTAAGTAGTAGTTAAGCTAGAACATCAGGCATTTTATTGGTTAGCGGACTCTTTAACGAGGCCCGACAGCCAATTAAATGCCTCCTGACCACTGTCCTGGCCGATTGGATATTTATTTATAAAAAAAAAAGAAATAATAATATAGCATGTCACATCAAGAATTAGTGTTAATTAATAGTATAACGTTACGTTGTGCTTGTGCATCGTGTGCTTAGGGCCTATGTCCAGCAGTGGACTTTATACAGGGTGATGATGATGTTGATGTGTATCGTGCGTCCGTATGCGTCAAAAGACGTAAGCCGAAATTACAGATCTCGAGACTAAGTATCGACTCGTATCAGTAAACGTCGGTCGGACAGGCAACGGTTATCTGCTTTCTGTGTGAGTGTAGCCTTTTGCGTGAATAATGCTTTGTTGGCATCAACATTTTGCTGGTGCGACAAAAACTAAAGGCACAAATTAAACAGCAATGCGTAATGATACTATAGGACTTGATTTGAGTGAGATATTGTTGGAAACGAATTCAAATGAATTGTTGACCTGTTAAATTTTAGAAGCTGACGTGACGGCCTACCGTGATATTTAGTGGACGAGAGAAGTCTAAACCTACCGGCGATAACATTTTCTGCAATGGATTCAAAAATATTGCTGTATATACGAATCTTGCGTCATAAAGCATTGATCGCAACTACCAATAAAGATTAGTAACGTCCAAGATTTTCCTCAAATAAAAGCTTTAACGAGAAAAATACTCGTTTTTTGAATAACTCAATAACCGAATATATACCGAGTTCGGATCCACTTTCATTCAAAGTTGTAATCGATTTATGCTCTCGTCAGATATAATGTGATTGTGCGGGGCGTATTTCATTACAAGGCCCAATAAGGGCCCAATAGAGTTAATCGAAATGTGCATACGCTGCTGCGACGTACGCTTACATCGCGTAAATGTGCCCATTTACGTATCAAACAGGTTGCCAGCATCAACTGGCCTAAGAATGCCGGCATGAGTTCACACACAATGAGACATTAGTGCGTGGTTTCATGTTCGTAAGCCGGCCAGCCGGCGCTGTCACGCCATTAGACCGGGAGCGGCTATTATCGGCTTCCTACGTAAATGCGCCCAATGTTTGTACGTCCGTGCAATTTATGACAATAATCTCACCGTATCCGCCCATAAATGGTTTTGCGGATAAATAGAAGTGTATTCCGATTTAAACAGAACAAAATTTATTATTTTACAGTGCGGATATGGCTATTAATTTGGATTGGTGGCGGGAAACGTTTGCGAGTAATCTTTGTGAATTACGAGAGTGTGGTTATATATACATTTATTATTATACTTACAGGTAAGAACTTCACATGTTTGTTTCACTTCTCAATATATGGTACGGGTGCAGGTGCAATTACAGCCATACATACATGAGACTTTTCATCTTTATGTCTCAGGATGACGGCTGCAGAGCAGAGCAATGCCAGGTAGGGTGCGTTCTAGATAGACGTGACGTAACGTAAGAGGTATTTGCATTTGTAATGGACTGGGGTTACCGCCTAACATTAGATAGTTCCGCCATATATTTAAAAATAATTCAGACATCCTGTTTCATTACCTTCCTATAAAAAATGGGTTTCGTTGTTAATCTTTGTTTTAGAATTTTTGCATAAGTGTGAAAATAGAACTGAATTTCAAGCACTCATGTCAATGAAGTTTATTTGATCAAAATCCTAATGTACTGGCAGCGTTTGAAAAGTTCAACCCTGGCTGCTGGATGTGCGGCAACTTTTAGGCAAGCAATTTAATTCCATCGTGTAGAGAATATTTTTAGAAAATCTATATCTGCTCAAGTCCAGATGGCAGCAGATATTACTTCGCATGAATCTAAGACTGTATAACCTGAAACAGAAGAACACATTAGGCCAACTTACGTGTCAAATATCGTATGTAAAGGTCAGAAGTACTGTCGTTAACTGGTGGCAAAGCTGGTATGGGCGGCACAACTGGAGGAAACGACCCCGTCAGCGGTGGCCTTACATCCGTATCAAGTTTCTTAATATTTGGGTAGTTGTAGTGTAAATCTGGGGGTAATCCGTCAATATGTGGCGGTAAACCGTCTATATCCGGGGATTCCACGGTATCTGGAGGCTTGATAAAGTTCAGTTCTGGATTGTAGATTATGTGAGGTGTACCACCGTATATGTGAGGGGTGTTATCATTATCTGTTGAAATGTCTATTTCTGGAGGTAGTTCTTCTTCTGATGGCAGTTCTTCTGAGGGTGACTCTTCCGGTTGTACTGATAGGTATTCAGTCGCTGATGTAGAACTCGGCTCGGTTTCTTCTATTTCTTCCAAGTCTTCGCCTGAAGAAGATTTTGGGGTTGGTACGAGAGCGGTTGTCGTATTTTTGCGCGGTATTTTTAAAGTTAAGATTGTTTTTGGGTTTTGTGGCTTTTCTAACACTTATGTGGTAAACTAAAAATACTTAATTCTATAATTTGGGCTTATGTTGAAAAATAAGCCCAATTGTTACTCGTTAGATTACAGATATTTAATAAAAGGCATATTCGTAACTTTTCAACGCACAAAAACTGTAAAAATATACGCAAAATTGTTCCTCCTTCTGATTAATTGGTATGTAAGGGTGCGATCACAGTGCGAAGAGCACGCGAGAGCGATATATCATTCGCCCCGGTACTTGAATAAATCGCTTTTCTATCGCTCGGGGAGTTCAAGCGCGCTGGTTAATAGCGCGCATTAATATGAACCTCGTTCGCTAGTGTTTTTCGTTCTGTTGTTTATTTACATGCATTATTTCACACAATATAATTTTGAATATAAAATATATTTTCTGATCAAACCATTCTACTAATCATTTGGTAACAGGGGATTTTTGAGTCTTCTTCAAGGTCTTTCCACTATTCTGAGTTTTGAACCATTTTCTCATTAGAAGTAGCGCTTCTACACATTTATAAGAAACAACATCAGTCTACCCAACTCGAGATCACCCTATGTTACCATACCACTTAGCATGTTGTTGTACCATAACACTTAGACCCGGAACAAATATTTGCAGATCATATAAACATTTGTCCCGCAGCGGGAATCGAACCCAACCTCATGCTGCTCATTCGGCTAATCTCTTGCCGCGCCACAGAGGTCGGTAATAAGATCTAGGGTGCAAAGATTTGTTTCCGTGTGTTCTGTTTTTTCAAATTTTAATATAAAACTGAAAATATATTATAATAATAAATATTTATAATTTTAAATTGTGACGTCCTACGTAAATTATATACTTCTCTATCTTACTACAACATATTCATCTAATTTATTATGTTTGTGAATAGCTAAGTACAATTTGTACACGGATAAACAACTGGAATACCTTTAAAACAAAGTTCACAAAAGAAATCCGTTTTTCCTCCCAAACTTTCATTCAGTGGGTATCTATTATCGTTTATTTTCACCGTAATCTCTTCGAATTACTTAGGGTCTTTTAAGAATAATTTCCGAGAAATTCTCGGGATTCTTTCAGGAAGGTCAGGCCGAGTTATAAAGTATTGAAGGCACTTTTAAAAGGTTTCTAGCAGAGCGACTCTCAAAGTTGCTAAGAAATTAGATTTTGTAATAAACATGAAATACGATGGAGATCCGTTATTAATAAATTGTTCAGGACTTTTACCACTTATATACCGATTCATCACATTTATATATATTGGTTTTCTTTGATACAAAACGGTTTAGGTTTTCCGGTCCTTCTACGGACCAATGTGATAAGGAGGGCTTCATCATAGTGGAAAGGAAGAAGAAGCTCACTTGCAGGAATCAGTGTAGAACTGCCGTACCTACCGACTGAACTGAGCCAGCAATGCTTGCTGCGTATGGAGGTACCTACCACTCCGCTATACGTGTCGCGGGTACACTTTATGCCCGAAAGGGTGGTGGAGTACCTACCTCAAGCAGAAGACCGAGCTCACTAATTGGGTCGAGAAGTTTGGGTCTCACCATAGCATGTATTTTATTTAGTTTATGGTGAGAGTGCCGACTGACCGTGTTTTGACTTTCATGAGTGAGGAGTTTATCTTATCCTAACTAGAATTATAAATGTGAAAGTTGGTATGTTTAATACCCAATCACACAACGGCAGAACCTATTCTGATGAGATAGATAGATAGACGATGTACTTTTTATCCCACAAAGTATAGAACCAACACAAATTACGGATGATTATGACGAATTAACACATTGCTAAATTATACCATAAAAGCTTGTTTTGAAAGGATTTTCATGTCACAGCTAAGGTGACCAACATCAATCAATTCAATGCACGCATTTACTTTTAAAATAACATTTTCTAAATTCCCACCACGTATATATATGTATGTGATATCAGGGGCCCAATTCTCGTAATTATTTGATTCAGTTCACAATATAATCTCATCTCAGTCAACTTCATCTATCTCTCTGTCACTCAAGAAGGCGTTCGTAAGAGCGAGAAAGATAACGTATGCATGCGAAGATTAAGTGATAGTTACTACATTTACGCACGCAGTGTAAGACATGACGCAGATGAAATTCTACTGTAAATTGAATGTTTTTTAATTACGAGAATTGGGCTTCAGGTATGATATTTTAGAAGATAAACAGTAACTTTGACAGATGCAATAATTTGAGGGTGTATTTTATTTTTTCCTTACACCGTGTCCTAAGAGGCTATTGTTTTGACCATTGTTTGTTTTGTTTTTAACTTTTTTGTCTTCCATTCATTATCGCAGAAGCCAAGGACTTCTGAGACGCTTTGATGTTGGCGTAAATTTATAAATGACCTCGTTTCATTATTTTAATGGATATAATACTTCTTAGACTTGAGAATATAATATTTAGTAAGGTCCATTTCAAAATTTACCTGAATTAAAACGTAATTTAATTTTATCAGATATAAATTTTGTGCTAAAAGTGATTTGTATATCATAAAACAGTTATCGCATGTCGTGCATCTACTGCCAATATAACTAGGCCATGCAGAAGTTAACCATTTGGCTGTGCATTCGATTATTAATGTTAGGAACTTTTTTATGTATTTTGTTTGGTTAATAAGACAAGCATAAGGACCACATAATGTTAAGCACCCTACGTGGCTAGATTTTAACCGGTTTAACTTACGTAGAATATTTTCGAGTATACGATCCGAGGTTTCAAGCAATTTAGATGCTCTTAATCATGTATGAGTGTTATTCTCGCTACGCAGCGCGGAGGGCACTGCGCCTCTCAGCTCTTGCGGCCCGGCTGGTGACCGCCGGCGGCGTGGGAGTTACGATGCGAATGAATCATCCGCGTCCTCCGAGCTACTTGGATATGTCGATTGAATCTATCTAATTATGAATACCACTGACGAAAGTTTTTACCCTACGTGGCATTGCACTGCATCTGATATATATATAAGTGAAAAGTCTCATCTGCCTGTATTTTTCACCGACACCGGCCCCCGTATTCTCTATCTAGCGATAGGTTTGCAACAGGCGTAAATTGTATGATCATAGCTGTCAAACGTCGCTTTTATACAAAAGTTACCGTTTGACAGCCCTGTAGAGTCATTCTGTAAAAACTCGAACGCTAACTCGAATTCACTCAAGTGACCGCACTTCGAACGCTCGTCAGTGAGGCGCTACAGTATTTTAGAGTCGTACGTAATACGAAATTTGAACCTCACCGCGGATTCAGCTTTTCGAGGTTCGAGTGATGTTTACAGAATGACTCTACTGATTGCACTATTTACGCCTGTTGCAAACCTATCGCGAGATAGAGAATAGCCCTGCGGTACTCTTGAAGTTGGAACACTGCAATGCGAGCATTACTGCTTTTCGGCAGAAATAGGTATGTTATAGAACTAAATTGCCTGTGCGTTTCGAAACGGTCAACTTAAGGGCTGCCTCGGTATATCGATCGTACTATAGCGAACTGCTAAAGGTACTATATCAATAAAATAAATAATAAATTAAATTTAAGTACCACATGCACGGGCCAGATGCGTAGAAAAATGATATCTTGAGTGCTAAAACTTTAACTCACTGAACACCCAAGAAACTCATCCGCAGAAATATAAAGGCAACCATTATACGTTTTATCTCTACATACAATAGTCTATGAATAATGGCGGCACTATACCCGTCAGACAGTGCCGAGATATAAATCTTTCAATAATCGATGTTGCTCGGATGTTTATTTATTGCGTCGAGTATCGAGATATTGGCCGAGAGCTTTTTTCTCGGTAATAACAATGGGTGATTTATAGTTCCGCAACTAGATGGTTTCCGAAGTTGAGGTGTAAGTTACATCTTTGTTCACGGGCGTTCATAGCAGAGTAAATATTTTAGTTCAAAGACATACATTGTAGTACTGCTAGCTGTGTCATACCCATCTGTCAAAATCAACTTTAATAGTAGGGTTTCGCCATTGTATGTATGTCTTACGAATGTTTTAATTACTACGACTACCTTCATTTAACTAATTATCCAAGTTTTTATTGTTGTTTAATTGTTGATATAATAATTATTTATTATTATTATGATTTATCCTTTTAATTGTATTTATTTTCATAAATTATCAATTTTTGATTGTTATGTCTTATCGTTTTACTACCAATGCTTGTAAATTCTGTCATATATTAATATACACTCATTTTCATTATTTTATTATTATTGTATTTTTGAAACTCTCGCGATTAGAACACATATTTATTTATATTGTCACGGGTATTTATCATATTTTTTTATTATTATTATTATTGATTATTTGGTTTGTAACTAATTATTTTTATCAATAACTGAACTATGAACTATAACGTTTAACCTTCTCAAATATCGCGATAAAGCGTATGTACCTATACTAAATTATTAATTATTTATTTCGGGTTTTTTTCAGTATTCACTGTACAATATCCGAACATTTGGGAAAACTCTTGGCCAGTACGAAGAAAGGTAAAACTAACAGAAAATACGTAGCAAAAACCCCTGATGGAAACTGTTTCGAAAAGAATGTTCTTAGTTTGTGGCAAAGTATCATAGCTTTATACACTGTAAACATCGTCATCCCAAAGATTTACTACCTTGCCCAAGTCCACTGAGGCACTATAAAACTGTTTACATTGTACCTGAAAGTATTCGGGCTATTTCATACGAGAGATTGGGCCATAACTCTGTGCCATCGGAACACAGCTTAGGTACAACAACCGGCTCACTCCTTAGTGCAGGAGTGAGACGGTGAACACTATCTTATAAACTAAAAATGATTAAATGATTTCAATATTTGATGATGAGTAGATATTGTCATGGTTGGTTCTAGGACACAACTACTTAGGTACTCATAAAGCAAGTTTTGTTTTTTTACGAACTGTTCTTTTAGTTTTTAATGTTTCCCCAACTGTAGATTTATTGCTGAATTACACGTGTAAAAAGATGTTACAGTTACAATGATTGATTTGTTATTGTTGTAATGATTTTGAGAGTTTCTGTGTGTCCAAAACTTCTTTAACTAAACTTTCCTAAATTTTGGGCAGCACTTATACTTTCAAAATTATCCCCATAACAACTGTCACAGTTATCAAGCTATATTTATTTACTGTAATATAAGCCATGCCTTGTGATGTTACTACAAGTATGTTAAATAGTGAGATGACAACTTCTCAAGGATCAAAAAAGTTATCGGATTACCCTATTATAGGTTCTAATAGAGTTCACCAGTTGTCCTTTTCTAAGCTGTGATAGCAGGAACTAATAGAGTCTTCCTTAGGGGCCATTAAACGTGTTTCATATTCCACTCAATATCCTGTAATGATACGCAACGAGTATATTTCAATTTTTATTGCCACGCGTCGTGTTTGAAATGTGTGGGAAATGTGGTAATTTCATTTGCTTGTGTTCGAGGAAAAATAATTTCAATTTTCAATAGATGTTTTTTGTCGATAGCTTTTGTTTAATTCTATAAAGTTTCTCATATATTCTTTTGATAAGAATAAATTCGTTCTCTGAAACTGTAATGTATTTTTGCACGCTGTATCAAATATAAAAACCGAATCACTGCCAACGGCAACAGGGACACACTCTGCCTGCTCTGCTCATGTCCTATGCATTTGTTATAGATCTAGATGTAGGTAGTTTCAGATAACTGTGCCTAGACAGTATAGATACATTGCCAGGAATGAAGAGATGAAGAGAAGAATGAGGCAAATGAGCGAATATGTCTACATTTTTACCCTCAGCATATTAGGCATAAAATGTTATAACTAAATCAGCGCTGTCTGCCTGTCTCATTATTTAAATAGCTGGCTGAACTGTCCTAAATTGAAATAAATTTTATTTGAAACACCAAAATAATTAAAACAATTCATTTTAATATCCTATCGGAAACAATATATCAATATCAAACCGCTATTAATGCTATAATATTTGTGTGCTATACACAAATATTATAGCATTAATAGCGGTTTGATAGACGGATTAAGGTTAATAATTTCTACGGAGTTCACATTTTTAAATGCGTCCATATTTTAGTAACATAATTCTGTTATTAGTGTTTTTAGGAGTAAAAAAAAAAGACAAGTTCTGGAAAACTTTTGATCAGATGAAGAAAGCTAGATTCATTTTGTCTAAATTTAAAAAAATTAAACATACCAACTTAAATTTACTAAAGTATAACTACTTATCAAAAATTCATATACTTTTCTCTGAATATTTCCTCCGTTACGATAAAACCTAACCTATTTCGGCCCAGTGCGGGACCAAGCTGCAGTTTATGTCCCATAAACACTGGCGAGGTAATGGAGTCATGTCATTCCAGGTTAATGCACGGTGCAAGAATATGGACTAACTTTGATGTACAGCGAACGATGCTTTCAAACATTTACCATTCAGCAACTGCTTGGGAACTATTTCTAAGTTGTTCATAAAAGTGTACTACTAAACTTGATAATTTTGGTTCATGTACGGCAAATCTGGCTTAATATTCCAACCTGTGATTCTTGAACGAAAATTATGGCGAAATATTTCGACTTGTATATCCGGAATGCAAAATACAATAGACGCAGTGGTGGAGCATGTGGAAATCTCAGCTGGCTCATATTAAGCTCTTGGAGAATTAACAAGAATGGTAACCCTTATTATATTCAAAATCATGAATCATGAGTTCATACGAATATGCCTTTTACTAAGCTTAACTTACAAACTAACTTAAAACTACTCATATACAATATTTAACTTACTTAAATAACAATCAAATTATGACGAAATGACGAAGTAACGACATGTAAATAAAATTAATTATTTGCTAAATTTTCAGTTTAGAAGTCTGAAGAGTGTATCAGTGATCTAGAGAATGTCAACGATAAATTCCAAAATATTTTACCGAGCACGTAAAATTTGCGATAAAACACTCTTGAATATGAGAATTAGTAAACATCGGTGCATAAACACATCATGGAGAATATTCAAGCGAAATTCACAGGTATAAAAGAAAATAGCTGCAATAAAAAATAGGTATGTGATGAGAATAACTGTACATTTACTGTCTTATGCAGATACACACGGTCTTTGAGTTTATCAACTGAACAAGTAGTTTTAAGGCATTATTTGGAATATAAAGTGATGCTGAGCTGTTCCATCTTGTCACTTTTTTTGGTCACAATTCCTGAGGTTTTGGTAACCGTAAAGGTTATAATCATCAGCCGATAACGTCCACTGGTCGGCTGGAAATACGCCCCGATAGAAAACATGGCGAACGGTAATGAGCCACCTCCTACCACCGACTTCCTGCAGCAGTTACGATGTTATTGGCCCATTGAGTGGGGGGCGTCTGAACGGACCAAGAACCAATGGGTAAAGGAGTCAGCATGCCTCGCAAGGAAGAGTCTTGTATTGGCACAGTTCTACTTATTTTATCTGACTGACGACAAAGACGTCATACGAATATATAAAAGGGTAAGGGGTCTCGTCGTGTGTCCGGCTTATGTATAGACCTCTCCATCTTCTCCCGTGGATTTCGTAAAAGCTGGAGTGGACATCTACAGCTGATAATGAAGGCCACGAAATAAAATACAAATCGGCTCGTCTTTTATATATGGGACTTGTAGTAGACTATTAATTTTTTTTAAGCAATGTGCTTATTATCTTGAGCAATCTCACGAAGTTTCAGATCTAGGAAATAACTTTAATTTTTGTACGTAAAAAATCTTGAAACCGCAAGAAAACTTCTTACACAGGTCATAGTATAGACAGGCCCTCTGTAGGTTGTTAGGTTTTTTTAAAAACTTTTTTAATGTATTTGTACACAAAAAATCATGAGACCACAAGAAATCTTCTTATCGCAGGCCATACTATAGACAGGCCTTCGGTAGGTTGTTAGATTTTTTTAAAACTATTTTATAGTATTTGTACAAAAGAAAGCTTCTAATCACAGGCCATAGAAATGTTACCTAAACATATCCTCAAAATAAGAATTTAACAAAATTATAAAAAATAATCATGCATTTCCTAAACTTCCCCTATGACCTCCGACCCCTCCTTCACTGCTCCCCACCCTCAAATGTACTCTTATATGTACCCTTATATAAAAGTCCTTCCTTCAAATCTATTCTTTGAGAAGCCATTTTGAGTATCTTATGGATTTTATAAATACTGTTAATGGAATTCCTGGAATCTTTGAAGATAGGTAGTTAAATGAGTAATAAATAAATAAAATATAATTCGTTTATTTCAAGCCCATAATTTTAGAATACATTCAAACTCGATAATACTCTATGATAATAATACACTACAATATCATAATAAATGTGATAAATGTGTAATGTGACGTTCTTTACTCCCTTCAAAGATAAACCTCAGAAAGATCTGATATCACGAGTAGCACGAATAACACGTTGCTTATACAATAGAAATCCAGTTGCACACGTAAGCTCAGTGTGTATACGTTATAAAATCTCGCCGCAGTCTATGAATGTACGTATACGAGGAGAATAAAGCCGTGACAAGATTTTCTGCTTACCATAAACAGTATTACTTGAAAATTCCTACGCGGACGTACAGTTGGAACAAAAGATCACATTCGTGTAGGAAGACTTGCCGGTGGCTGTAAACCAGTACTTGCATGTATTCACCACGTAATAACTTTGCGGCTGGTATTAAGGAATGCACCCCAGGCGAATATTTATCGCGCCCGCGTCGGACTCACGCCGGGCACTTGCCACGCCTGCTCTGGTAGCATAAGTTTAAGTAACCTCTTATGTAACAACCGCCAAAACATATCGAGCCCAGGCGATAGAGACCCGGGGCCGGCGAAAACGCTGGCGTGGGCACGGTGCTGGTACGGCGTTAAGCCCGCACTCTCACGCCGCTTTCGCACGTGCTCGACCCATCACACTACTATACCATATACGCGGCATCATGCTGGTATACTGGTGGTAACCTGCTTAATACATGAAAGTTTTAGAAGATAAGCGCCGGCAGCTTGTTTCGTGGCTGTCAGTTGTTTAGCTCAGTGACTTGCATTAGCAGAATTACCTCAATACGAGGTTACTGCTACCGGTTTTAAGGAAATAGCTGCAGGTATTTTTCTGCAAGTTTTTTGCTGAGTGCCTAGATGTAACGACATCGTCACCGTCGTGTTTATGAAAACCGTAGGTACTACAAACGGTAAGTGGATGCCCCAGCATTATCTTCTCTATATTTATAAAAGGAAACGTCTGTCTGACTGTTTGTATCATCATCACCAGCCTGTTTACATCCACTGCTAGACGAGGCTCCCCCCATTGAATACAATGCGGAGATTTGTTATAATACCCACGCTTGGCAGTCGGATTGGTGATCGCTGTTTGGTGTGTTGAGTACTCAAGTGATACTGCCCATCTCTTGGTATAATCCCTTAGTAAGATTTTTACTACATCCACGGGAGGAGAAAGAGGGTTCTATTCTTAGCCCGGACATACCACGGCACTATGTATGACTGTATATATGTACACTTATAATTACTTACTAGTTCTATTCTTCAATCAAAATGCGGTGTCGGATATATATCTAGGTAGATTTTAGTTTACAATAATACATCTATGTAAGTACTAAATTTGGCCAGCAATCTCGAATTCTACTACACGGATTTTGATGCAATTTTTACTGTCATGTAAGCAATTTGGCAAGGAAGGTATCTAGAACATCAGTTTAAATACTAAGGTTCAACGCAGGCGGAGCCGAAGGCTCATGCTAGTTTCACATGATGTACCTAATGCATAGTAAGGGTAAATTGTTTGTTGTCACGCAATGTTATTATGGCGAATACAATCGAGTTTCAAGTCCGTTTCCAAATACTTTTCGTGTTGATGGCTGTGTCGTCAGCATTTGACAGTTAGCACAGACGTCAACACTATGTCAGCATGCCTGGAAGCTCTATCAATAAACCCTAATGAGTGTTAGGAATACAATGGTCAGTTAATATCAGATAAAAAAATTTTTTTGCGTTCACTTCGAACTTGCTTTGTTTTTAAACCAACACATACCTAGTAGATACAACCACGGGTATATCAAAAGATGTATCACTCCAGGTTTTGCATAAAGCTGTACAGAGCTCACGCGGTTCCTAGAACGGGAGCCGGGATGTAACGAGTAGATGAGATTTAGATTGAAGGAAATAATCAACTGGAGTCTTCGTTGCAAGCAAAGGACTGAATAAATTAACACTATTCGCAGAACCTGATAGCGTAGTGTATCTGGCCTAAGAATAGAACTCTCTTTCTCCTCCTGTTGATAATGTAAAAGCTGACTAAGGGTTTACAATAGCATGGGCAGCAGCCTCTACCTGACTGCTGTGGTTTGTCCGGCATGAGGTGACGTATGTGTCCGGCCTAAGAATCCCTCATCTCCTCCCGTGGATGTCGTGAAGGCTTCGAGATTACGCCAGGGGCTGTGCAGCAGGATCCCCTGAGTACTTAACACCAATCGGCCTGCCAAGCGTGGTGATTATGGCAAATGCCCCTTTTGTATTCAATGGAGGAGGCCTCGTCCAAAAGTGAACGTAAACAGGCTGATGATGATGATCCACCTGAGTACCTAACATCAACACCGCGATCACCTTCTTAAGCGTGGTGATTATGGCAAATCCCTGAATTGCATTCTATGAGGGAGACTTCGTCTGATGCTTTAAAAGGCATCGGACCATTCATAATCATCAGATTATGATGATGGGAACAAATATTTATTGTAGGACTATCCTGTAAGGATGGCAAATATGTTATGTGACAGTACATTGAAATCAAACAGTACACAACACCTTTTGACTTTTGACTTCTTCCAACTCTTTTCACTACTCCCTCTAATAAGGAAAAAGAAGAAGGAAGGAAGAAAAGCATAGGTTACTAGTGCCTTTACTGGTGCCTCCATACCTGAAGCTGGTCACAGAACTAACGCAAGGTGCCCAAAACAGAACCAGAGACACGAAGTAGTAGTATAGGGTAGAAAGTAGGAAGTGCTTCCAGCACTGAAACCTAAACTAACTAAAAGTTAAGTACATCAAACGACCATTAGAAAGACCTTGAGACCTAAATAAAAAAAATTGCCTCCAAACACTGAGGTATTACGCAGTGCCTCAAAATTAATTTTAAATGCTTTCAGCTAACATCACAAGAAGAACAGCCCGACAATAGCTCGCGATCTTTATTCTAGTTAATTTCCTCAACGGAAAGAAAGTCTCCATAAAAATGATGAAGGATGATTTATGGTCCCCACACGTTTTTCCCGCCATAATTATTATCCCAGAGTAAACACCTTGAGGCATCAGGTGGCTGTGGTAAGGCCGCATTCACAAGAAGCCAGCTACCGACTGTCTACCAGTGCTTATCGGCACGAAACTGCTTAGCTACTCACCTGGAGGCCGAGTCAAAATTTTTGCAAACAATTGACACGGACGTATGGTGTAGTGTTACACGGATTTTGTATGGCGACACCGATGAGCGACCCTAGAACTGTAAACTCCGTGTAACTACACCATACGTGCGTGTAAATAGCTTTTTAAAACTCAGACTTCAGTCTCTGATGGAAAGTGACGTAAGTATGCTCGAAGATGCAGTACGTTTATCTAGAAGATACCTACTTACCTGTGATTTGAAAACTCTTTGTATTTATCGGCGAAAACAGATGCTAGCAAAGTGTTCAATTCTTTTGCTATTCTAATGATCGTCGACTTAAGCCGTTGGGTGGACTTTCAATATAAAATGGCACATTGCTGAGGTTCTGGTTGTTCGAAATAGGGATGCCAGAATCAGGTAGCTTAGTCTCTGTGCACACTTTCTGAAATTAATTTTGTAGAATATCTATGTTCTAGGCTTTGCAAGTTAGCCTCTATCAACGTAGCGTCACCAATTAGCTTTTTTGGTGACCTTCGCACTTGGCCATTTCGTGCGAGTGTTTAGTGGTAAGCGCCGGTAGCCTGCTTTGTAAGTGGGTGCGACCTAAGGAAGCCAGCACACGACACAAGCGTTAAAATTATTATTTAACATGATTAGTTTCACATGGCGGCACTTGGCAGAGTGTAGTGTGTAAACTGTAGTTAGTGATCATCTAAAACTCACACTAAACTTGTGTTCTTGGTTCTTATCTGTTTCACTGTTTCATAACTTTTTAAAGGTGTTTATATACTTTTATGTAACTTATTAGACCTACCTATAGTATATTAACCTCTTTGAAATATGTGTGTGTATAGCATTAGTTACAACAAAACGCACAACCTACATTATAAATCATTATAATAATACATTATAAATCCAATCGTTTTAGTCAAGTTTTAGTCGTTCTTTAAACTTCTTACATATCAATAAGCATCTAAAGTACTTACGGGTTAGGGGTCTTTCGTCACAGGGTAATTTCGTTATCCACAAAATATAGGGTAAATTCGTAAAGTAATTCTATGTAAAGACATTATTTTCAATATTTTAAGGGTAAAATCGTCATCGATTTCTTTCATACCAGTGTTTTAAGTGGGAGTGTGACGTAGACCACGCGTACATCAATCGTGAATAAAAAATCTCGAATTAAACTAAAAATCCAACTCAAATTAAAAATCTCCAATGAAACATCTCGAATGAAAACTCTCGAGCTAGGTAAGCTAACTCGGTGTGTTATATCCTTATTTGTTATTGCCCTACATTTTAAGTTCTCGTATCTTGCTTTAGTGGAGTTGCAGTTCTATGAAGATAAAGTGTCGCACAGAACACGTTTCTATGAAGACAAACAGGCGAGCGAACTCGGGACGATTATATGAAGATGAACCACAGTAGCAATGTAGTTTCTGTGGCTAGGGTGTGTCATAGATTTAAAGTGACTACTTACACATATAATAACATAAATATTTACAGATAATGCAATCATTTGTTCCACAGCGTTCGTACTAAGAGTAGGTACGTATAAACTAAAACAGTGTGAATCTATTTACTCTAGACGCACTGTACTCTACGTGTATGCATGTTATGATTGAATGGAGCACTGCCCGTTTAATGGAACTTTGTTGGTAGTAGAACTTCCCGTGAAAGAGTTTGCCCGGGGAAGTACTACCATCGTATCTATTTCTACCGCAAAGCAGTAGTGCTCGCATTGCTGTGTTCCAATTTTAAGGGTACGGGGTGCCAGTGAAATTAAAGGCACATGAGACTTCATCTTTATGTCTCAGTGTCGGCAGAGTGCGTATGATGCCTCTAGTGTTACAGGCGTTCGTAAGCTACCGTAATTACTTTCCATCAAGTTGGCCGTATGCACGTTTGCTTGCTAAGAAGTATATATAAAAAAATGCTGACCCTGTGAAGTTTGGTAGCGGTCGGATCAACAGATTTTTTTGTTTTTTTGTTGATAACGGGGCGGGTCGCCAGCGAGTAGGCTATATTAATCAGGGATAGTATAGCTTATATTAGTGAAGAGTGAGTTTTTTTTTCAGGTTAGTAGTTCCAGTGATTAACCCCCTATAAATATACAAACAAATTTTACCTCCTTATAATATTAGTGTAGATGCACAGCTTTTCATATATGAATCTGCCCTAATTTATCTGAGTCACCTGGTCTACATCGCCACCTCAAACCGTGTGGTAGCCCTAAGACAGCGACGCTTACGACGTGTGTATTACAAGATTATGTAAATCGCTTGGAACTTTACGCTAGAACTTGAGATCTTTGCACTTTTCTTCTTGATGCGACACCGCAGGAAATATGGGGCAGTTAAAGCCGCCATCTTGTTATGATTCATTATTTATTTATTTTATTTATTTATTTAAGGAAGACCAACACAGCTTAATTTAAAAACAATCTATGCTAACAAAAATAGGAGTCGGAAAAGCCAATTAATGGTCCTCACGGATTGATACAAATTTCCTTAAAAACGCAAACAAACAATGATATGTTATTAACAATTTAAATAGCTAAAAAATAACATACCTATATGTTATATATAGTTTCAGTCTACTTCAATTTGTATATATATATTTGAGTTAAATTTTATTTTTCTCAAAGCGCGATAGTATTATCAAATTTAATCGATATTTTCGTTAGAAATTAAAAACATAACATAACACCCAAAAGTCACATACATAGTCCTGATCCCACACTAGGATTCCCTGTGCCGTAGGTATCAAGGAACTACAAGCACCTACAACACCCAGACCCAGAATAAATAATTGCAAAACATGCAAACACTTGTCCAGTACAGCGGGAATCGAACCCGCACCTCTTGCGTCTCAGCCGGCTACTAGCCCACCACGCCAAGGAGATTATCAAAATCTAATTTGATGAATTAAAGATTTTTGTTACATAAATATTTTTCAAAACAAGCTTTTATGAAATTATCGAAACTGTGAGTCAAAATGAGCCTGAAATACGGCCAGGATGCTGTTAATCATCGAGAAGTTCCATTGCCCACCTATCATCAGATCAGCTTGTTGTCACCATAATATTGTATTGTCATCGGAATTTGACTGTTAACAAACAAAACTGTACACTGGTACAAAATTTCAGTTGGGTGGAACTGGTTTAAAATTCAGTTGCAAGACATACCTACGCGTAGTGTTTTTATTGTTTGTTTCTTTTTTACTACATATTCTTCTTCATCTTCATCAGCTAGTAGATATCCACTGCTGGATGAGGCCTCCTCCATAGCATGCATAGCGTGCAATTGCATGCGTGGTGCCATAGTCACCACGCTTGGCAGGCGGATTGGTGATCGCAGTTTAATTTTAAGTATTCAGGTGGATGCTGCAGTCCATCCCCTGGCGTAATCCCTTAGTCGCTTTTTACATCATCCACAGGAGGTGTTGGAGTACTATTGCACCACGGTTTCCGAGACTACCACGGATTTTTTTCTTTTACTACACAACAATTAAAATAATTAATTGATACAAGCGTGACTTTGTGGAAATCCATTCTACAATATAAAATAGATGAAAAAATAAAATTAGTAACAATTCCGCTCCTCTCCAACGAAAACTCTGAAAGAATTCGACACGTGTTTCGCCTCTCAACAAAGCATCCTCAGGAAACAGTAGGCTCACTGCGTGCTAGAACAACTAAGACACACTACTGCAAAAACTCCGCAGCCATGTTGCCTAGCCGAATGCCGAACAGAAAGTCGTTGAGAGGCGAAACACGTGTCGAATTCTTTCAGAGTTTTCGTTGGAGAGGAGCGGAATTGTTACTATATATTTAGAATATAATAGAATATAATTTATTTGTATAAAAGAGTTACACAGAGACACATAAAAAACTTACGACTAAGAGGAAACAGACCCGAAGGTACAAAGTGTAACTCCAGTAACAAAATGGCTCTGTCTCAGCATGAGTTGGTTGACTAGCGAGCTAGCAACCAACGCTGGTCTTCCGTCAGAGCCACTTGTTCATCTATTTTATATTGTACAACAATTAAAGTTAAATAAAAGCTTTTAAATACTGCGAAAAGAATATCGCGCTCATTGGCAATCCAACCTACCCCACACATTGGCAAGGAACATAATACTCTCTAACGAGAGGCACGTTGGCCTGTAACTATGTCGTTTAGCTTTGTACATTGAAATGCATCAAGATGACACTACCATCTCCCATCAGCGTTTATGGTCTCACAATATGGGCCATACTTATTTATGTAAACGTCGTTAGATAGTACCTACATGAGCCAACTGGCAGAATGGGGCCATTACTAATAGTTTATTAGACGTACAAATATTATAACTCTGTCATTGTGTCTAACCAAGTAAGCAACGAGCCAGCTAAGTAGAGTACTTTTGTAATATCTGCGGTAATGCAAAATAAACTTAGGTACTGTATCATTTGTATCTGAGCGTGAATCATAGAAATAAATACACATTTTACTCAAAGATATGTACCTTTAATGGCGGCAACTTTTTTAAATTTCTGACAGCAGATTCTTGTTCAGTGATCATCATAATGGACACTTAAAAACAGAAAAAAAGTTCAATTTCTGCACGTTGTCACGAGTGGGGGCCGTTGGCACTTTTTTCTCCCAACGTTCCCCAGTAGGGCCAGACAGGTGGGGGACGCTGGGAGTAAACGATCATCAACATCAGACTAGGCCTTCCCCATATAATGTAATGGGGGTATTTTCTATAATCACCATGCTTGGCAGGCGGATTGCTGATAGCAGTATTGGTGTTGCCCACCCCCTGATGAAATGCCTTAAACGGCTTTTACGACATCCAATCCACGGGAGGAGACGGTAGGCCTCAGATTAGACTTCTCCGTCTCCTCCCGTGGATATCGTAAAAGCCGACTAAGACATTACATCAGGGGATGGGCAGCAGCATACCACGGCAAATAATCCTACTATCCTATCCTATCCTACTATCCTACTAATATTATAAACGCGAAAGTTTGTGAGTATGGATGTTTGTTACTCTTTCACGTAAAAACTACGGAATGGATTTGAGTGAAATTTGGAATGGAGATACTTTACGCCCTGGATTAACACATAGGCTACTTTTCATCATCATCATCATCAAACGCGAAAGTTTGTGAGTATGGATGGATGTTTGTTACTCTTTCACGTAAAAACTGCTGAATGGATTTGAGTGAAATTTGGAATGGAGATACTTTACGCTCTGGATTAACACATAGGCTACTTTTCATCATCATCATCATCATCATCAAACGCGAAAGTTTGTGAGTATGGATGGATGTTTGTTACTCTTTCACGTAAAAACTACTGAATGGATTTGAGTGAAATTTGGAATGGAGATACTTTACGCTCTGGATTAACACATAGGCTACTTTTCATCATCATCATCATCATCAATTTTCATCATTATTCACGCGGGTGAAACCGCGGGGCGTAACTAGTACAACATAATTATTGCTAGAAGACGTAGTGTAGGACTACCATCGGGTGAGGTTCAACCAGCCCCCCAATAACAGTAGCAAATGGCAATGGGGAACGCAACAATGGGGATCATTTCGGCAGCCGTAGCGGTATCCAAATCTTATGAAACTTTAATAGTGGAAACTTATTGACCTAAATATTCCTCCTTTCAAGTTTCAAAAGATTTGGAGTGCGTTAAGGTTGCCAAAATAATCACCATTGTTGCGCTCCCTTTTGCCATTTGCTATACCGTAATTGGGAGCTCAGGATTCAAACGAGTGGGCATCACTAGCCACTACACCATCTGTACTGTCAGCACTCAAAAGTTTAATAAATTGGAGTTTTGTTTTTAAATTATGCCCATTTCATCACATTTATTGTTGTATGATTGTAAGAAGACTTGGATAAAAATGCGTCGAATTGAATTTGCAAATTACAAATTGCGAACTTCGCTTAAAAATCGATTCATCCATTCCAAACAGGGAATACAAACACATTACCGTACCTTTGTTAAAAAGGTTTTATCGAAAGCAATTACCTTCCAACAATAAAACCGTGTACCGTTGGCAGAGAAAATGTACCGAGTCAACTGGAGAGTGAAAGATTTTAACGACTCGTGTTTGTATCTCTCCAAATGATGTCCTCTGGTGAAAATTTCCCTCAGAGTTCGATTGAAAACAATGTCAAATATACATATCCTTAAGACTTTAATCCTCGTCAAGGATATAATCACTATTAGCAGTAGTCAGAGGCAAGAATGCAGAAGAGGCATGCCAATCAAAGCGATAGGCAAAGAAGTCAATAATAAATATAAATATTTTTCTTGGTGTCGTAGTCAAGTGTAGCATATCTGGATAAAAAAAGTGTTTTAATGTTATTCTCGCTTGAAGGATTCAATGAATGACTGAAATAGATAAAGTTTTGAATCTTTTCAGTACCTAATTGATGGATAAAAACACACATCGCAGTTCTCTCAATCAGTTCCGATTTGCAGAGTTAGGATACAGAGCAAGTGATTAATAATCAAGGATCTGTAAAATTTATGGCTCCCGCTTTTCTTTTCAGTCATTTCCGTTGTTCCGGTACGGTCAGAAGCAAAAGCGCTAACTCGCTTATTAATATTCAGCGAATGGCGACCTCGTCTAATGAAATTACCACAACAAAGCCGAGGCCTGGTGCAAAGGATTGTTGTGCAAATATAAACATCGAATCTGACGATAACGGCGCCGAACTAGACAGTGAATAAGTCACAGAATATAAATGACTTAAAAAGATGATAAAAGAATGGGTCCTAAAAAAAATATATAGACAATGAAAGGAGTGAAAACTTTACAATGGGACCACGGGAATAGAAACCTAAATATAACGAGTAACTTCGCCATGAAAAGTGTTAAAGTGAGCGCCAAATACAAATGTATGAACAGTATAGACGACAAAGGAGCAAAGCAAGATATCGGGCAAAGTATAATGAAGACAATAACATAAGGATAGAGTGACGCTCAAAAAAATATTACACTGTATATTGAAAACTCACCAAAAAAGAAACGCAAGAAATGCAAAGTAAACATAGCCAAATGATAAGGAAAGACGAAAAGTTCAAAACACGATAGAAAGTTAAATTTGTGAAACATTTCCTAAAGTATTCCTCGGAATGAAATGAACGCTAATGATACACTCGATGAGATTCGAAAGAAAACAGATTTTTATTATTACAAGGAAAAGTTGTGCCGTCAAGAGCGCTCACCAAACTTCTCCAACCAGAACATCTCGATTTGAACAACAGCCAATAAGCAAATTGAAGAATAAACGATGAAGACAATCGACCTTGTCATGGAGAAATTTTAGTCAATTTACTAAATATGCCACCACCTTCAGAGAATACACAATGGAATGGGCTGCATTCACGCAGAAACACCGGCAAAATTTGCGAAGTAAACGTAGAACTAAGTTTGAGATTGAAATTGATTCAGTGTGAAGTTGGTTGGTTGGTTCAAATATGCATACTAAAGTAATTAACCGCTTTATTGCAGCCCCTATAAAGACGTTGTGAGCTGTTTCCAGGTATCTGTAGCCTGTTTTCTAAGTAAATGAGGCAGAATTCAAAGGAAACAAAACTCCCTTAATAATAACAAGGAAACGTCTTCAATCAACGATAAAAATAAAGTATCGTTGTAAAAACGGATCGAATTCGAATCACGCGCAGTTTTAATTCGAGTAAGTAAATTAAAATGCGGCTGCCCTCTCTGAATACAAATGGTTTATTGGAGCAAACGGCTCTAATTCCGAGTGTTCCGCAGCACTCTCCCTTCTAACTCATTACCATTTGACTACTCGAAGCGCTAAGGTTATTTATTACACCATTTTTGGGTTCAGTGCTTCAAAAGGAAAAAAACAGAATCCTTATGGAATCACTTTGTTGCATATATGTCTGTATTGAAACGGCTAGAGAGGTATCGGTCCAAATAATTAAAGGTCCCAGGTTACTGTAAAAAATTCCGCGTTATAAATCTATATAATTATAAGATACGGCCTTGAATGTCTAATCGCTGAACTAAAATGACGAGTCCGCAAAACCTTCCAGTAGTCTCTACAATGCCGAAATTTGGCGTGATATCTTTTTTAGCGACAAATAGATAAAAAAAACATTTCATTTAAAAAACCGACTTCCACAAAATTGAATTTTTGACGGACATTTTCTAAAATCGGAAAGTAAAGTTTGTTTTGAAAAGTTTACAATCAGCATGATATTGTAATTGCACGAAACCAATCTGAGCGAGAGTCTACTCGCACTTGTTCGAATAATTTTATTTATAGGCGAAAGGGTGTCTTGATTAGATTATACTTTTTCGCGCAATCCGGAGATATTAAAATGTCTTCGTCTGAACCTCGAATATAAATCATGACGTGATCCCTTTTTGTAATCTAAGAAGATAATATCCACCTGTTTCCGTTCAATCTTTTTGTCAACGTAATAAGTGTGAATATAATAGCTTGAAGATCAATTTCAAGGAGGCCAAAGACCGTTGGAGATCGAAATTAGGAATTGAATTTGTAAAATGATATCGGATAAAAATGAGACGCGGAATTTCCCCTGTTATTTTAAGAGAAATAACAGGCTGTGTGAATTTGGCCGTGTAGTCTCAGCCTAAGTATATAGGACTCCTCTAACTCCTCCTGTGGATGTCGTAAAAGGTGATTAATGGATTACGCCAGGGGATGGGCAACTGCGATCACCAATCCGCCTGGCAAGCATGGTGATTATGATATTTCCCCCCATTGTACGCTATAGGTTGTACGCTATGCATGCTATGGGGGAGGCTTCATCCAGCAGTGGATGTCTAATTGCTGATGAAGAAGAACAGGGAATACCAATAAGCCAGGGAGTACTTTTGTACTTTTCTGTTTGATGACCTCCGTGGCGTGGGGGCGAATAACCGGCTATGACGCAAGAGGTGTTCGAATCCCGTTAGGGCGCAAATGTATGCAACGTTATGCAAATATTTGTTCCGGGTCTGAGTGTTGTGGTACCGTGGTTTTTGTAGAAGCATTCATCTGATTACTCAACACCAATACTGGGATCATCATTCCGCCTGCTAAGCGTGGTGATTATGGCAAGTCCCCCCATTGTATTATATGGGGGAGGCTTTGTCCATTAGTGGACGTCTAAGGGCTTCACATATTTCCCAGTTTAATTTAAAATTGTAACATTTAAAAACAAAAATTATAAATTTAACATTTCTAAATTAAAAACATGAGTCGGTGGATAGAGGCGGCTCAATACCGTGTTTGTGGCATTCTAAGGGGGAGGCCTATGTCCAGCACTGGACTTCTACAGGCTGATGAGTATGATGATGACATATAAAAATAAAAAAATATTTTTTTTTGCTTAAAATCACTACTTCTTAATGCCTACACTGATTTTTACTATTTTTGTACTAAAATTTACCTAATTGCTATACCTATAATTTGTATTTTAACTTTTCAATTATGATAAAATATCGCTAGGAAAGGAATATAAATTACACTACGGACTTGGTGGTGTCAGTCGAACTCAGTAGCGCTCTGCTATTGGCTGGCGTTCAAGGTCGAAGACAATAGTAATTATCTTAAGCCTACTGGTTGGGTATTTAACAAATCTATATCAACATTTGCTTTGGTCGAAGTATTGAACGAGGTACATGCCCTAATCACACACGCGGTTTGCCTATAGCTTGTTCTTGGTATTGAAACAAAGGATATTAATATTGAGATTATATTATGTGCCCATTAGGTGTGAGTGTGACCACTACGTGTATGGGACCATAGTAAATTCACGACGATACTAAAAATCCATATGATTTCAATGAAGAAAATACTATTGACACTATTGTTTTTTTCTTAGTCTGTTTTGTGGCACCGATTTACGTAATAGATTTCTATTGACCATTTAAAATGGGTAGCCTAGCTAATATTGCCATAAAAAACATAGCTGACGAATTGATAATCTCTATTTTTGAAGTACGATAAAAAAAAATTATACTTGTTCATCTATAGTTTTATTTTGTAAAATATATTAGTAAATATAAATAGAAGTTTAAAAAATAAAACCCAACTACACAAAAGCTGGAACAAGTTTAAAAATGTTGCAGAGAACAACCAGAGGATGGTTCGATTCCCGCTGCGAGACAAATGTTTGCATGATCAGCAAATATTTGTTTCGGGCCTGTTTTTGTACCATGGTAACCCGTAGTTTCTGATACCCACGACACACGGAATCCTAATGTGGGATCATGACTACGTATGTGATTGTTGGGTGTTAGGTGCAACTTCACTTGGTATATTCGCAAAGTATATTTATCCAAGGCAAAATCAACCATGAATCCATCAGTACACAATGTTGTTTGCCTTGGCAAAATAATGCAAATATTTACGCAAATACGCCAAGTGAAGTGCCAATATTGTGTGCACTCGTCAGTAATTTGAACAACAATATTCCAGAAACACACAATTTATTAAAACGTATAATTCCCAGATGAGAATTTTAAATAATACTAATAAACAACAGTATTATATTAATAATAACATAATGCTGTTGTTTATTGTTGCCGAAAAACGTTCAATCATTTTATCAATTACTATTCGTTGTATTCAATTTAAATTGTGTGTTTCGGAACAAAAACATCAATTTTCGGGTGACAAACACAGTGTCAGAATAGGGGCAAAAATATAATTATCAATATATATAAAATAATTGCGTGACTGACTGACTATCAACACACTGCCTAAATTGTAAGTCTTAGACCTGAAACCTTAATTATTCTAAAACTAAACTGAAAGTTGACTAAATTGAGGCTGAAGTGTGAAATTGACAGAAAGTTGATATTCTGCTCCCGCATAATAACAATTTAGTCTACTTTCGATTCACGGTGACTACCATTAGAGTAGGATAGTTATATATATATAACTAAAACTGTTATATATATATATATATATATATATATATAACTAAAACTGTTAATAATGATATATATATATATATATATATATCATTGGAAAGAGTAAAGAGAGACTCCATCTATTTAAGCTAAAATTATTGATAAACTTTGAATCGTTCAAGTTTCGGTTACATTTCGATATAATCACAGAACCGTGTTGTATTTTAAGTTAGGATAATACTTTTCTGACACATAATGGTTCAACTTCACTTGGTGTATATTTGCAAATTTTTGCATTATTTATCCAAGGCAAAATCAACCATAACTCCTATCAGTACACAATGTTGTTTGCCTTGGCAAAATAATGTTAAACATTTACGCAAATACGCCAAGTGAAGTGCCACCATTAGACATCGACACAAGATCGGAATTCGAAACGTGATCCGAACTTTATTTTGACTAATTTTTACGAGAATTGCCTCTGATATTTGAAGGGTAAGTACATTTCTTTTGAAGTCTAGAGGTGCACTAAGAAAGGAATTTCCGAAATTCACCCCGTAAGGGGTCTTGAGGTTTGTATGGAAAAAAAAACTCCACGCAGACGAAGTCGCGGGCATTCCACAAGTAATCTATACATAATTGAGTCATCAATTCTCGTCGATCTATAAAGCGGGATGAACTCATTAACTTCTGTGTCGGATTTCGACGCCGCCATTTTGTCACTTGTCACTCGATCTATGACGTCACCTGATAGGCTTTCGGCTTACGTCATAAGCAGTGATGAAGGGAGCTGTTTTGGTAAAACAAGAGGAAATATAGATTGTTTTCCAGCGGGTTCGGAGTAAAGTTGTTTTTTTTGCTTTTCGGTTACGTTGGGAAAAAAACTAGGAAATGTTTGTATAATAACTTTTTGATTTTGTACATTTTTAAGGTTCCGTACGTCAACAGAAAAAACGGGGCCTTTATAGAATAACTTTTTTGTCCATCTGTATGTGTCTCCTTGTGATGAACCTTTTTCTTTTTTTTTCTTCTCAGGAACGTATACGTACATAAACGTATCAACTTGAAATTATACCAAATATAAGAAGTTTATAGTGCCGTACTTAGTCTTCTAATTGCTTTCTAATATTGTGACTGGAATGATAAAAAAACATTCCAGTGAAACTCTTGTCAAAATGCTACCCTAATTGATGCTACATCATGCGCAATCAGTACGAAATACTGCCGGCCAGATGCCCTAATGTAGCTACGGCATAAATTCAACAAGTAAGTTATCTCAGGGTTTTAATTCTGCGGCTTTTATCCGACAATGGTACGACCGTATATCAAAGCCGGCAACCCTGATATTAAACCGGCTAACATTAAGAAAAATTACTGTGTTGCCAGTGAAATTACTTGTAGGGAAAGCTTTAAAGTAAGTAAGAAACGAGCAAATAAGCGAGGAAATGTGTAAAAGGAGGAATACAGGTATTTCCATACGTATCATTTGATATGAAGGGTTCTTTTAATTTTGGGGTTAAAGTTTCTTCGAGATGAAAAAAGTTTTTTTACGTTTAGTTACGGAACCGGTTTTTCCATATGAAGGAATTTGCCGTTCCTTATTATTCTTAGAATTTTCTGCGTACCGGAAGTGACTATTTGCTTTTCTGAAAAGAGCGCTATTTTGAGTATATGTATTATAATTTTCAGAAAAATTTGCCATTTACGATTTGGAGTCGCACATCAGGGTAACTTATATTTTTTTTATCTGTGACTGTATTCAGTCAGTCAGTACTATGAAACACTTATGATTCCATTACGAATTCCATTATTATGTATTTGTTTGTTGTTTATTTGCAGGTATTGTGTATCGTCTTCATCATCATCACCAGCCTGATTGCGTCCACTACTGGACGAGGCCTCCCGCATTGAATACAATGGGGGATTTGCCATAATCACCAGGCTTGGCAGGCGGATTGGTGATCGCAGTTTGGTATTAAGTACTCAGGCGAATGCTGCTGCCCATCCCCTGGTGTATTCTTTTAGTAAAGCTTTTACTAAATCCACGGGAGGAGAAGGAAGGGCACGGCCCCTCACCTTTAATAGGCCGGACACACCACGAGACGATCCATAGTAAAGCTAAATTTCGTGACTTCATAATTATCAAATAGTATCATAATATATTAACGTATTAATTTTTAACTTTTAAGCTATTCACTAACTTACATATTTGTATTTTATATTATTTGTTAGGAACTCCTAATTTTATCTTTACGGAAGAGGGCGTTGGTGTTTGCGACACAGTTTTTATAACTTCTGCGGCTTATCATCGTTTTCAATTGTATTTTTAACCGACTTCCCAAAAACGGAGGAGGTTCTCAATTCGGTTGTAATTTTTTTTTTTTTTTAATGTTTGTGCATATCTCCGGCGTTTATGAACCGATTTGGAAAATTCTTTTTTTGTTTGAATAGATATACTTCCAGATTGGTCCCATTTTTTCAGAATCCAGTTCTGATGATGGGATCCATGAGGTATTGAGGGAACTTCTCAAATATTGTAGGCATACATATGGCGATTTTGATATTTTCAGCAACAAACCAAGCATTTGCATTCAAAAAGTATCATAATCCTTTCACCACTATGGTTCTTATGGCGGAAGTCGGTTTTTTAAATGAAAAGTTATTATGCCACTATTTCTTGTTCCTAAATAAATATATTTGATATATTAACCTGCCCTTCAGGCAAAAAAACAGACAGACGGTACGGATCCTTAAACTTGATAAATTTATTTTCACAACCATTTTATATATTTGTATTTTATGGGTTTATAAATTTTCAAACAATCTAAAAGATTCATTCTCAAAAGAATAACGTGTGGTAACCGTACCAAAGTCAATATATTTCCGCTATGCCAATACCATCTTTACCCACCTGTAAAAGAAAGTACATGCTTATATTTCGCCATAAACGTTTCACATGCTACCCCTGAATTGGAGAACCGTTTGGTTTTATGCCTTTTGTTTGGTATCGCATCTGCGGCCCCGAATTCGGGTGACATTTTTGGTAAAAATATAGCATATGAAAATATTTTACGGTACATGTATTGAAAGATCTGCCTCCCTATACCCTAACTGAAAGTCACTCGGTGACTAACGTTTTGACAAGTAAAATTACTATCAATTGTCAATTCTTAATGGTAATTTTGAGCAATTGATGGTAATTTTTAAACAACTTCACAAAAAGGAGGAGGTTCTGAATTCGGTTGTATTTTATTTTAATTTTTGTTATCTCATATCTCCGGCGTTTATAAACCGATTTGGATTTTTTTTTATTTGAATAGATATACTTCCAGATTGGTCCCATTTTTTTCAGGATCCAGTTCTAATGATGGGATACATGAGGAATTGAGGGAACTCCTCAAATATTGTAGGCATACATATGGCGATTTTGATATTTTCAGCAACAAACCAAGCATTTGCATTCAGAAAGTATCATAATCCTTTCACCACTATGGTTCTTTCATCATTTTTTTTTCATCCAAATATTTAGTCGAATACAATGGCGGAAGTCGGTTTTTTAAATGAAAAGTTATACTTGTCAAACGTTAGTCACGGAGTGACTTTCAGTTAGGGAATAGGCAGCGGAGCCCCAATTCTCATAATTATAGAACATTTAATTTATGCTGGCACTTCACTTGGTGTAAATTCGCATATTTATGCGTTATTTTGCCAAGGTAAAAAACATTATATGTCAATAGATTCATGGTTGATTTTACCTTGGCAAAATAACGCAAACATTTGCAAATATACACCAAGTGAAGTGCCACCATCACAATATAATCTCATGTCAGTCAACTAACATGTCTGTCACTGCGTGCGTAGACGTAGTAGCTATTACTTTATCTTCGCATGCATATCTACACTATCTTTCTCGCTCTAACGAACGCCTTTATGAGTGACAGAAAGGTCGACGATTAATCGAAAAATGACTGAGATATATATTGTGTGTTGAATTTCAAATAATTAGGAGAATTGCCTTGCAGAGTCAGTTTTTTAATGAAAAGTTATTTCTTAATATTTTTATCTACTCTCATACTGAAATCTAAAGATTAAAAAATTCAAAACAAAACTAAAATGACAGTCTTTATGCACATACCATCGAAATAAATTTAAAAAATTACTTTACGATACAGCTCTTCTATGGACAACTGTATTATAATATATTTTTTTTTCTATAACGATACAACTTCATTTGGACCAAAGAGGTTGCAATGCAGTTTTTCTATACATAATCTGTGGACGCGGCGCAACACGCTCGCGCGTATGGATTTTGGCGCTAAACGTTTACAAATAAATGCAAATATAAGCTGTAATTTTACGCAAATTTCATTGCCAAATTAGTCTTTGTTTTAAAAAGTGTCTGAAAATTACAGTAGCGATACTGAAGAAAATTTTACACCACCAGACATTCTCGAAGCTGCAACGAACAAATGAACCTCTTACCGGTGAAATCTAGAAGGTATTACAATAAATGTTAAATATAATATTACCTATTTCATGAGATTAGATAAAGTAGTGTATGAAACTGCACATAATTTGGTCTTAAAACACTCGTGTTTTAAGAACCCTTATTATGCAACAGTTTCATAAACTACTATTCTTGCATATGTCTTACTCCATAAAATAACAGTTACATCCAAACATTGCCACTGGAACATTATGGGCACAAACATAACACACACTGTAAAAAGCCTCAAACCCCACACAGTAATGAAGTACGATCGTATTCGGTTCGGTGGTTTTCTTTACAAACCTCTCGAAGTTCCAGAGTGCTTCCGAGCTGACAATTTTAAAAGAATATCCAAGATACTTGTGTTGATTTGCATCTCTTTGGAGTTGGGTACATCAATTTAAAATGATGAGGCCGCAGTCGCATGAGGCGTTCATACAGTTTTAGCTTCTATGATTATACCCGACAGCCGAAGGAGGGTTAAGATTATTATTATTATTATTTTTATACTACTTGGCAAGCAAACAAGCATACGGCCCACCTGATGGAAAGCAGTTACCGTAGCCTATGGACGCCTGCAACACTAGAGGCATCACACGCGCGCTGCCGACCTTAAGACATAAAGACGACCTCTGTGGCGCGGCGGGCGAAGGTTCGCCTGCGACGCTGGAGGTTGCGGGTTCGATTCCCGCCTCGGAACAAATATTTGTACGATCTGCAAATATTTGTTCAGAGTGTTCTGGGTATTTTTCTATGCATAATAAAAAATATCTATCTATGTAATGTATTGCATTAAGTATATCAGTTATCTAGTACCCATAACACAAGCTCTGCTTAGCTTGGGGCTAGATAATGTTGTGTGAAATGTTCCAGCATTTATTTATTATTTATTTATAAAGATGAAAAGTCTCATGTGCCTGTAATTTCACCGGCGCACGTACCCTTCAAACCGAAACACAAATATTATACATACATAACATAACAGTCACATACACAGTCCTGATCCCACAATAGGATTCCCTGTGTCATGAGTATCAGGAACTACGAGTACCATAACACCCAGATCCGGAAAAAATATTTGCAGATCATACAAATATATTTTGTCCCGCGGTAATCAAACCGCGCGATTATTTATTTTTAGATGATATAGTCGCAAAACACCTATAAATGATATAGTTTTTAGATAGAGGCAGCAAAATACCATGCGAAAACAAAAAAAATCTGACATATATCATATATACCTATATATTTTAATTTATATCTTCTGAGGCCCAATTCTCTAATTAAAAAACATTCCAGTCACAATTTAATCTCGTGTCAGTCGCACAGGCATACTATAGGCAGGGTAACTATTACATAATCTTCGCGTATTATGAGAAGATTAAAATTAGAGAATTGTGTGTAATTTTATTTTGACTACATCCTTTTACTAAATTTTACAAAATACTTTGCTCTAATAAAGCTTCAAAACCTCAAACTTGAGTTCTTTTTCCCGAGTGACCTACAGTGAAACAATAAACACCGAATATATCGTATTATTTTACGCACCTACATAACGCAAATAAGACTTTGAACCCTACGCCTAGCGAATAAGGATTAGTTTAGAACTTAAAGTACCTTTGGAGCTACACACCACGAAATTCAATACGAAATTGATCCTTACTGCCTTCACTTACGGACTAGTTTGGTTCATGTACTTAGAGATTGCGGAAGTACGCTCCCTAATAAACGGTAATAAGTATTTTTCCAACGTCAGGAACTCTCGCCTGACGTGAAAGATTGATGCCAGGAAACGCTGAGAAAACTCTATGGGGGATGTTATATATGAAGCCATATAACTCAGTCTTTGCATCAATCATAAAAATGCGAAGATAAAGGCGATTCGATGATTCGTTAGATCTAATGTTTATTGAGAGACATCAAAAATAGTATTTTTATTTTTATATATATTTCATCAACTAATTACGGACAAATAAGGCTTAAAACATACAACATAAACAACTCCATGAAACTTTGTACAAATGACACACCAAGGGTCTAGATATTTTTTTTTATGCTACTTGGTCAGCATACAAGCATACGGCCCACCTGATGGAAAGCAGTTACCGTAGCCTATGGACGCCTGCAACACCAAAGGCATCACAAGCGCGCTGCCGACCCTGAAGCATAAACATGAAAAGTCTCATGTGCCTGTAATTTCACCGGCACCCGTACCCTTCAAACCGAAACACAGCAATGCAAACACTACTGCTTGGCAGAAATAGGTACGGTGGTAGTACTTCCCCGGACGAACTCTTTCACAAGAAGTTCTACTACTAACAGACAGATACTAATATAGACTATTAATTGTACTAATCATGTGTACAAAATTTCATGGAGTTTGATGAAATAATAGCCAAAATAGAAGAAAACTTCGTTCTCAATACAAAAGAACGTAAGCGCCTTACCGGTAAACTTCTCTGTGTCCCATAAATAAGTATGATACGGTGAAAAAGGTCATTAAACTCTGTCTGATACGAGTACTTTTTAGATCGTTTTCACCAACGTATTTTACGAGACACTTTATGCATAACAAATTGACAGGTTTCTATGATATCAACTCACTAATATTATAAATGCGAAAGTTTGTGAGTATGTTTGTTACTCCTTCACGCTGAAACAGCTGGTGCGATTTGGTTAAGGAATGGAAATAGCTTATACCATGAATTAACATATAGGCTACCTTTTATCCCGATATTCCCACCGAAACGAGACTTATGCGGGTAGAACCGCGTGGCGCAGTTAGTAAATAATAATTCTAAGTATAATTCTATAATAAATAAGTGGCCGTGGCGTATCCGGCCTAAGAAAAAACCTCTCTATAACCTCTTGTGGAAGTTGACAGGTTTCAATGATAAATAATAATTTATAAGTAAAACTTTAAATTGAAAAAACGGCTAATTACCACTGTTTTCCGTCACTTTTGCTGACGTTTCGAACACCGTCGAACGCGGTCGCGGGCGGTGCTCATGATGAAGAGGCTTCTGAACTCAGTCTCGAAACGTCAGCAAAAGTGACGGAAAACAGTGGTAATTAGCCGTTTTTTCAATTTAAAATGATTCCCAACCACGAAAGTTTCAATTCTATAAGTAAAACTGACATATTTGACATGCGATATGAGTCACGTAAGCGTTCCCGTAATCATCATCATCGGCAGTTAGACGTCCGCTATTGAACGAGGCCTCCTGAGGGGATTTGCAGTAATCACTAAGCTTGACAAGCAGATTGGTGAACGCAGTATTGGTGTTGAGTACTCAGATGGACTCTGATGTAAACAAAGTCAAAGTCAAAAAGAACTTTATTCATTGAAATCACAAGGATCATTTTGAATCGTCTTATATAAAATTAAATTACTCCTGTTCCAACGCGACCAAGCCTAGAAGAATCAGGCAACAAACTCGGCTTGGCTTACATAAATGGTCCGTCTTACCACTAGGTGAGAAGCGCCTGTGTGTTGGCTCGGAGCAAGGAGTTGCTGATACATAGTAAATGAGAACTTAAAAACCTTAGGAAGGTAGTCAAAAGTAAATAAACATCAGCAAAAATATGCAAGACAGCACACGCTACGCTTGTTATACTTATAAATAATAATCTAATACAAACATGTAAATAGGTAAGTGCAGATATTGCAAATTTCCATTTTAGCAGTCGAGGGGCAGAGCGACATCAGGCCACGCGGCTTTATCATTAATATAGTCATCAAGAGTGTAAAAACCCTCAGCCAGCTTTAACAACATCCATAGGAGGAGACGGAGGGGTGTTTTCTATGACTTGAACACACCACGGCAGGTTCCCGCAATTGGTTGGTGAAAATAAGCATTAGAACCTTACAGTAGTAGCTGTAAAGGTAGTCACGGTAAGTGTGTTGTTTTTCTCATTATATTTCTTTGGGGGTGAAAAGACCTGCATTGGCGTTTCACTGTGGGGTGAATATCTCATTGTTACTGAATAAATACTGTATACCTACGCATTATTTATTGCAATTTAGTATAATATAAGATTGCTTAAAACAACTATGCTTTTTGAACAATGACATTATATAATTTTCAGTTAAGAACAGACTCGGGCGATTCATTTGTGATTTTCAGGTCAGCATTTTCAAAGCAGTGAAAAGAATTCTGAATGGAAAGAAAGTAGGGTTTTCTTTATATTCTCGAAAGCGCGGTTAACTTAAAATAGTCTTTTGAGACTTGCAAGACCTGCATTTTGATTCAAATAAGCGCTGAGACAATAAATAAAAGTGGATTATTTTTGGTTGATTTGAAGCCGCATTGGTTTACAAGAAACAATATTTTATTTCGTGTATAATCATTTTTTTACTGGAAACTTTAGCATTTTTTCTTTATTTTTGTCATATTGTGAGAATATTAGTTTTTACGATTACCATTAAAAAATTAGACATTCATTGCCATATCTTTTTAATGGAGTTAGAAGCTTGAATTTTATACAGCACTAATAAGCCAACAGATTTGTAGACTCGGTATAAATTTCAAATTGATACTTTAGTTGTTCTCGTGAAAAGGGTCTTAAAAAACAAACAAACGGACAACAAAGTGATCCTATAAGCGACAAGCGTCCTGTTTTTCCTGTTAAAGTACAAAACCCCTAAAAAGAAAAAAAAAACTACATGTATGTATACTACCACCGTACTTATTTCTGCCGCCAAGCAGTAGTGTACACTGTGGGGGCACAAAGTGCTTATGTATGCGGGTTGCAGCATTCCCCACTCCCCGCAGTCGACTGACACAAAACCAGTCTCTAACCGTCCGCCTTCAAGAATTGTACTCTACATATAAAATATACGTTTATAAGTGAACGGACATTATTATTGATTCCTCCCACCGAAGGTCCAAAACATGCGATAATCCGGAAGTGTCCCCTGTGAAGTCCTACCAGCTGCGTGTCATTGCTGTGTTTCGGTTTGAAGGGTACGGGTGCCGGTGAAATTACAGGCACATGAGACTTTTCATCTTTATGTCTCAGGGTTGGCAGCGCGGTATGTGATGCCTTTGGTATGCAGGCATCCATAGGCTACGTTAACTGTTTTCCATCAGATGGGCCGTATGCTTGTTTGCTTGCCAAGTAGTATAAAAAAATGTGCTGTCCGGACAATTTTTGATACATTTTATTATAACAAAATCTTTTGACAAAACATCTCCTGGAAACAATACACGTCCTATTAAAAATGTTATGAACTAATAATGTAATGTTATGTATATATTTTTTGATTACAACTTACAATTCTCGGGAAGAAATAAAAGTTTGCGTCCGTGGACCCCTTATAAAAACATTTATTCCTTGATATTCATAAAAAAATTGCTCTCTTTTATCCACTCCTTTTCACAGATAATTGATCAAGATTGGGACACTGATTAAAAATTCCCGAATAAGCGCGGGAATTAATTAGTCGCAAGTTCCGGAAAGTTCCGAAGTCCCAACTTCGAAAGTAAATATTGAGAATTGGTTGTCGGGACTTCAAACTCGGGACAGTGTTGTTTTTTTTAACCACACTGTTCAATAACAAGGTAAGTTGTTTGAAAGTTTAATCTATAAATTCAAATTCGTGGAATCAATATACAAAAAACAGGTCTCAAGAAAAAAAAAATTTTTATTATAAGTGCGAACTCACCATAGTAATACAAAACCAATTTAGAAAATCCCATGATATAATAATTTGTATACTATCTTACGTAGCTATCTCTCCATCTGGCACTATACACTGTAGAGGGTCTACGCCGTAGCGTCGCATCGTTAGACTAAGATATTAGTAGTAACTTTGTATAGTCATATAAATAATAATATATTATAATAATTCAATATTATTAAAATAAATAAATGAATTTGTTGCGAAAAAAAAAATTACCCATAGCCTATCATGCTGTTGTGTGTCCGGCCTAAGCATGGCTCCTTCATCTCCTCCCGTGGATGTCTTAGAACGACTAAGAGATTATACCAGGCGATGGGTAGCAGTATCAACCTGAGTACTCAACATGAATAGTCCGATCAGCAATCCGCGTTATTATGGAAATTTCCCTGATTGTATTCCTCGTCCAGCAGTGGACGTTTTAAGGCTAATGATGATGATGATGATGGTGATGGTGAAGTCTATCATTATATATATTGGCCAGTTATTAAGATACCACCTCATTTAGTCGCTAATTGAAAGTACACTTAAATACAAGTAGTAGTGGTAACGTTTCGCCAATATTTGACTATAAAACGGATGTTCAAAATACCCTTCTATAAAATATCAAAGTCGTTCACATAAAAAATCGTATTGACAAAGTATTGCCAACGAAACCATACTCGTATCGAACAACAGACCAAGGCGCTTTTATACACATTAAAAGTTACGAATAAACTTGAAGAGCCCTTTGTACACAGAATAAAGAAAAAACTTCCTAAAATACGCAACTAAGCGATAAGAGTAGAAATCGAACGAGTATTTATAGCATCACTGAATTGTGTGGGATATTAAAAGTGAAATATGTGAGTATGCGTTCCTTTGTTAACCAAACAATTTTGTTTTTTGTTGGTTCTGAAAAATTATGAAAGAAAACACTTGATGATTTTGATGGTCGAATCCTTCTTCAGTGTGTTTTGGCAACACATGTAAAAGTCGTGAGAATACAAATCAACGTTTTAATTTATTGGTAGTATTTCTCGATGGATTCTATAGTTTTAAGGTTGCAGAGAGTCGGTGGATAGAGGCGGCTGTGGACAGTTCGTCGTGTCATTCTTTGAGAAGTTATGTCCAGCAGTAGACTCCATTCAACTGCTGACGATGATGATGATGAAAAACATCTCATGTCTCATTTATTTCATTGCATCTTAAAATAAAATGTACAAGTGGAAAAACCTACTTTCCCAGCCTTCGGGGACAAACTCTTAACATGACTTTTAATTATTTCACAAAGTAATCTCAAAGTAATTACTTGAATAATAGGCGTGTATTTAAGAAGATTGTGATTGTGATATAAAATTCAGCATCTGCGATGCCCGAGGCGTATTCAGAATAATAATGACTTTTCGCTTTTTTATTGTGACAAGCGGATTGTGTTTCTTTTGATTTTTAGCTTTTTATTAGATGGTCTTCTTGTAGTATATAATATGTTATATGTTTTTAATCGAATTCATCCTACTTATTTTTTTTGACGACCTCTGTGGCGCGGCAGGCGAAGGTGCCTGCGACGCAGAAGGTTGCGGGTTCGATTCCCGCTCGGAACAAATATTTGTAGGATCTGCAGATATTTGTTTAGGGTGTTCTGGGTATTTTTCTATGTATAATAAAAACTATCTATCTATATAATGTATTGTATTAAGTATATCAGTTATCTAGTACCCATAACACAAGCTCTGCTTAGCTTGGGGCTAGATAATGTTGTGTGAAATGTCCAGCATCTATTTATTTATTTTATTAATGCAAAATATTTAATGGTTAATTGTTTGTTTGTAACTCAATCATGACGTAACTGTTGCATCGATTTTGATGGATACAAAAAAAGGATAGGCGCGCCCTGTTTTTTTTATTTTTATTTCGCCCTGCAGTCACATACATATTCCTAACCCCACACTAGGATCCGTAAATTATTTCAAAATCATAAGAGCCCATTTTGTGTTTCAACCACTATTTCCTGCGAACTTCATTATCCCTTTTAAGGGGTAACAAGTCCTCAACTGAAGACTTTTCCCTATATTTGTGTTACAAAGCCTCTTTAGCTATCCTTAAAACTATAAGGTTACTGGAATTACCTGGAAGTAGATGTTTTTCATTCTAAAGGTTATTTGTCTTAGTATATTTGTTACTGGTAGTTAGACAACGTGGTTTATCGATCTTTTTTAATCAAATTGGTTCGTAACAAAGTGCTCAGAGGTAGGTACTTCCAGCACTCAGGGTAATGGAATTAAACACACCATCGATATAATAAACATGTAGGTACTAGACAAACACAAATACTCGTAACACAATAGATATGTTACATACATACATAAACACACGCTTTTCGCCCGAAGGGATAGGCAGACCCTCAAAGGGCCTCTTTTCACCGTGGATTGCACACATCGCAGGAATATAGACGTGATAAGTGGTGAGCTCATCACCACCATTGCTTTCCACGATCAAACCGGCAACCGCTTTCTTCCAGTAATAACAATCTTAAATTAGTCCTAGTTAGGCAGGTGGATGGTGGTAGTTTTTTTATACCTAATTATTACTTGAAGTATTCATTTCCAAGCGTCGTTCTCCGTAGCCTCAGAGCAGATTAGAAGTGGCCTTAGAGGGAGGAAACTTATATCCACTAGTGGCTTACTACAGCAGACAAGATGTACTGATGTTGACGATAGAATTATACTCATAACAATAGGCACTTCAGCTAGAGAAACAGCGACTTGTTTAAAACAAAAAGTAATAATTGTGCTGCTAATTTACCTAAAAGTGCTCTAAGAGCCCTCATTTACAATTAGCCAGATGAGTGAGCTGTAATTGAAGTTAAAAACATAAATTGCTGCTACCACAGTGTAATAAAAGATACTGGCTTAATACACAAGTATGAACAACAGTTTGAGAGGGATATGAACTGATCAGCCATCGAAATAAATTCAACTCATAGGCAAAAGCAAAACTTATGACCGAGACGTTCAGCGTAATCGACGCCACTCTCTATGTGAGCATCACTATTTGTATTCGAGATTGTTTGCATGTGAACTCCAAGCGTGAAATAAATTTATGCAACTGTCAAAGGCTGTGTTTGCGCTCTAAGTATAGCTGTTATTACTTTTAGAACAGTAACTGCGTTCTGTAATTATTCGTGAACTTTGCAGTAATTGTTATAACTACCAACTTTCAAAACTTTGGTTTTAAGTTAAAAAGCTTTATGAGTTGTTTCGTGTCGAGTCTTAACTTGGAAGGAATATTGAACTATTTAAGCGTTATATACAAATGCCTGGGCAATTAAATCTACAATTTTTTTAGGTTTATTAATTTTAAACCGACTTTAAAAAACGGATGAGGTTGTCAATTCGGTTGTGTACTAGACGATCTCTACTGTGTTACTCGCTCATTGACTTACACACACAGCCACACACCCCAAACCGTCGTAGAAAACAAAGTTTATTTCCTGTTTGAAGCAGTGCACAAAAAACTAATTAACAAAAATCTACCCCTTGTTTACCTGAATGATAAAAACACTTCACTTCACACACGAGGGGGAGTAAATTATTCGTGATATTCCCGTGAATATCACGAATGATTTACTGAAGCAGTTTCTTCGTTAAGCGCAAAGAAACTCAATTAAAAAATTCGTATGAATGCAATCAGTCTCCACAAAAAAAACCAGAATAATCCGTCTAAGCTTTTTTAACCGAGAACTAGAATAGGCGGCTATAATTAGAGGAGACAAAGGATTCCGTACAACTATCAGTTTTAATTAAACCGGGAATAGAGCCTGGGACAGATTTTGAGGTTTGTTACACTTGGGGATTCGCCACTTTAAGGTTACGAGGTCTTTTGTGGAGAATGGGGAAAGATATCAGAAGGTTTTGTTTTTGCTGCTATACAACACTTGCTGAAAAACATCCACATATGCTCTGACGACCTCCATAACGCGACGGGGCTTAGAAGCAAGAGGTTTGCAGGTTCGATTTTGCAAATATTTGTTCCAGGTCTGGGTGTTGTGGTACCATTGTACTCGTAGTACCTTGATACCCACGATACAGGGAATCCTGGTTAGAAAGCTACAATATCCCTGATTAATAAATGCTATGTTAAAAAGCAGACGAAGCCGCGGGGATTTAGCTAGTATTCAATAAAAGGCTGCATAATTTACTAAATTTAAGTGTATCATGTAGTGTCATGGTGTGTCCGGTCTAAGAATATCTTATAAAGATAAGGAGAGTCCATCTCCTTCCGTAGATGTAGTAAAAACCTTACTAAGGAACTACATCAGAGGCCCAATTCTCTAACTAAAAAATAGTTAAAATAGAGTTCGGATCATGTTTCGATCTTGTGTCGATGTCTTAAATGTCAGAAATGGTATTCTCTTAGCATAAAATACAACACTGTAATGTGATTATATCGAAATGTGACCGAAATTTGAACGATTCAAAGTTTTTTCGATAATTTTAGCTTAAGTAGATAGAGCCTCTCTTCACTATTTCCAATTATATATTATTACTATCCTACTCTAATGGTAGTCACCGTGAATTGAAAGTAGATTAAATTGCTATTTTATGAGGGAGCAGAATACCAACTTTCTGTCAATTCACAATTCAGTCTCGATTCGGTTAACCTTCAGTGTAGTTTTAAAATAATTTAGAGAATTGGGCCTCAGAGGATGGGCAGCAGCATCCACCTGAGTACTTAACATAAAACTGCGATCACCAATCCACCTGCCAAGCGTAGTGATCATGGCAAACCGCTACATTCTATTCAATGGGGAGGTCTCGTTCAGCAATGGACGTAAACAAGCTGGTAATGAAAGAACCACAATACTAAATTTTTTAAGTTTGTGGAATTTGTTAAGAGCTTAACGGGATGAATCATAAATGATACAAAACCTTAGTTAAGAAGAATGCTAAGAATGTTTTTTAACAGAGAGTCTGAATTTTAACACAATTTTAAGTTTTTCGTAAAGAGGAACTTCGCATCAATACCAGAGCCAACAAAGCGAAACTAAAGCCTGTTGAAAAATTAATTGGATCAAGTTCAGAAATTGAATTGTGTTCATTTTTCTTGCAAGTAGTTTTATTAACAAAACTGGTAAAAGTTTCGATAAGTTAATAGGATAAAGTTTCCTCAATTTTGGGGTAGAACTAAAAAATTCACGACGCTTTTTAGACCTATGAAAAATTCAGTAGATATTTCTCGAAAATTTTCTGCAGTCTTTTTGTTATAATTATTTTCTCTGTGCTTTGTTTACTTTTATCTACTTTGTTTAATTAAAAAATACAACCGAATTGATTACCTCCTCCTTTTTTTGAAGTCGGTTAAATATACGATGAGGGGAATGGCAATAATCACCATGGTTGGCAGACGGATTGGTGATCGCAGTATTCATGTTGATTACTCAGGTGGATGTTACCTATCCCCCTGGTATCATCCTTTAGTCAGCTTTTACAACATCCACCGGAGGATATGGAGGGGTCTATTTTTAAGCCAGACACACCACGGCCACTTTACTTTTTAACCGACTTCACAAAAAAGGATGAGGTTCTCAATTCGGTTGTATTTTTTTTTTTATGTTTGTTACCTCATATCTCCGGCGTTTATGAACCGATTTGGAAAATTCTTTTTGTATTTGAATAGATATACTTCCAGATTGGTCCCATTTTTTTCAAAACCCAGTTCTGATGATGGATTCCATGAGGAATTGAGGGAACTCCTTAAATATTGTAGGCATACATATGGCAATTTTGATATTTTCAGCAACAAACCAAGCATTTGCATTCAGAAAGTATCATAATCCTTTCACCACTATGGTTCTTTCATCATTTTTTTAATCCAAATATTTTGTCGAGTACAATGGCGGAAGTCGGTTTTTTAACCGACTTCCCAAAAGGAGGAGGTTCTCAAATCGGCTGTATTTTTTTTTTTTGTTTTTTTTTTTTGAATGTTTGTTACCGCTTATCTCCGGCATTTATGAACCGATTTGGATTTTTTTTTATTTGAATAGATATACTTCCAGATTGGTCCCATTTTTTTCAGAATCCAGTTCTGATGATGGGATCCATGAGAAATTGAGGGAACTCCTCAAATATTGTAGGCATACATATGGCGATTTTGATATTTTCAGCAAGACACCAAGCATTTGCATTCAGAAAGTATCATAATCCTTTCACCACTATGGTTCTTTCATAATTTTTTTTTCATCCAAAATTATTTAGTCGAATACAATGGCGGAAGTCGGTTTTTTAAATGAAAAGTTATTAAATGAAAAGTCTTTATAATTTCCAAAAACATCTGTCGTAAGTCACTCAAAAGTAAAACTTTTCATACGATGGTCGAACCGTTATGTTTATTTGTTGTTTGTTGCACCACTGGTGTTTCTTGGTCACCTAGCGTTGGGTCAGCGACCAGGTTAAGATACAGTTAAAAGGGCCTTGTGAGTTGTGAACGATTGTTAAATAACCAGTTTGGTGAAAGGATTCCCTGCGTTCCTCTCATGTATAATGCAACCGTAGCTTAAAACTCTTCCATTATAATATGAACATCAAAGTCTTTAAAATTACCAAGACTTTTGTCCACACTTCAGTTCGGAACGCGGTCGGGGTCTTACTTTTATTTGGCTCGGCTATCTTTGCGTAGCTAATGAAATGATAGCTTGGTCTCTAAGGCCCAAGTCACACAGTCATGAGTTTCGTTAATTAGTAGCGTGCAGTGTGGCATGCTGAACTAGATCCTACATATTTCTTTCTTTTATAAAAAATCGCTATGTTACCTTATAGTCAATTAGCGCTGCTCCAAGCGCCAGTGTGGCCATTGCGATAGTTAGCCGTGCGTTTGTTTGCTTATGTCACTAAGCACGCAGCATAGCTATAAGCCGTAATATCGTCTGATGTCGAACCAATTCAAGAAACTTGTTCGAACGTCACTATCATACTCGTAACATTTAGAAATCATGAAAAATACTGACATGAAAAAGATCTTCTTAAAGTGTTTTAGGAGACCTACGACTTTTAGTTCTAATAAGTACAAAACGTTAAGGCTAATCGTAAAAAAACGATGCCCTAAGAGTTTTTAAGGTTTGGTTTCCTGATTTTAAAAACTTAAGCACACAACACCAGTGAATGATGAAGATACGGATATCTTGATCAGATCGCTTTTCGTGATAAGACCACCCATTTTACGTTATTCATTAATTGTATCTATTTTTACTTGGGTGCGTACTAAAGAGTTTATCTACGGGTATGGACTGACCCAGCTGCGACCTTCATAAACCATCACTCGGCACACAGCTCAGCCAAATTAAAGGTAAACTAATTCCTGTAATGGAATTTTGCCCGTGAGATAGACTTGATGTTTAATTAATAAACTGTCGCCTTTTATTTTTGGATTACTCTTCCGTTGTGATGCCGCCCTGGTACTTTTTACATACATAACTCACATCTCTTCCAGGGGGGGGGGAGGGATAGGGAGGCAGAGATCATGTATCCACTTGCTATCCTGTCTTTTCTTTTGTGCTTCATTCTCTCTCTCTCTCTCTCTCTCTATCTCTCATACATTCCGTATTCTGTACTAGCGGTCACCCTCGGTTTCACCCACATTATTCACACGAGGTAACTAAATTTTAGGATAAACGATATCTATGGGTAAGTGTGTACCGAATATCATAAAAATTGGCTTGGCCAACACTCACTAAAACTAGTGTAAAAGCAACATCCAACCATCTCAATTTTTAATTCACAGATTTGTAGAGCTAGGGCTTGTTTCTTGAGTGGCAATCATGAACCGGATAAAGCAGTCACAAAATAGAAAGCCGCTGCTTTTTGTGACGTAGTATAGGACGGCTTGACTCGATAGACCGACGCCATTTTACGCCAGGTCAGTGGATGGAAGCGGCTTAGGACCATTCCTTTTGGCGTTCTTTGGGGCCTCTATCCAGCAGTGGCATTCTTTCGGCTGCTGGTGATGACTATATCAGTAAATAGAATCAGATCAAAATTACCACATGCCATCTGTACTTTTTTCTTGTTGCATTTTACACAATTTCATTCTTAAAATTCAAGAAAATTCATATATAAGAGAATTCTACAATCAGAAGGAACATAGATAGCGCTATCTTCTAACACATTGACAAATCGTTCCGCCAAGCTGGACTCACGAGCTCGGCTATATTTCACATGGATATCACACCCGCAGTCCAGATTTGGTTATCTAGCTTTTATTAAGATGAGCTACCGAGACTTTTCCGTAATAGGTAATAAAATTACCGACTTAATTACTTATTTTATTAAACTTATGTAAAGTTAACAGGTTTCTATAAAAAACTGTCAAATTGGACAAGCGTTAATGTCTTTTTCACCAAACTGGCAAATTTATGCGAATACTTGGCACCATCATCATCATCATCATCAGAACTAGCCTGTTTACGTCAACTGCTGGATGAGGCCTCTCCCATAAAATACGAGGGTTTTACAATTTTGGTGATCGCAGTTTGGTGTTGAGTATTCAACTGAAAACTCGCAGTTGGATGTTTGGAACGTCGCAAGAAGTCGGTGAATGTAGGCGGCTCAAAACCTTTTATCGTTGCATTCTACAGGCTGATGATGATGATGATGAAGATGTTTTGTATTTGAAAACGATCTCTTTAGATAAGAAACAGTAAGATTGAAATTTGGTTTTTAAGTTATAAATCGTCAGTGACATTCTTAAGGCTAGCAAGCTCACCATTAACCGACAAGTAAGACAAGTAGGAATTTAATTTCAATTACGACTGAAGGAGAATTTAAATGGGAGTTACCCGAGTAATCTGGGTTTTTATTTCCCCGTGTAATCCTATTGGTTTCCAGGTATCCCGGGTACAGAAGAAATAATAGTACTAAAGTACAGAAGTTTCACTCCGATGGAACTTCTTTGTGCCATTTCTTAATTGGTCGCCCAGCTAAAGGCTATGGGGGCCCTTGCGAAGGATGCGTGAATTGGCCTTCTTCTTTCATGTTTTGTTTCAGCGTTTGAGAGAAATATTGAGCACAACAAATCTAGAGTTGAATTAAAAGCCATGATCAAAGGAACATACTTATGTTCCTTTAGGGGCGTCTCCGATCAAGCCAACTTTAAAACGCGTATTAACTCTTAGTTTTTCTCTTTTGTGTGACTTGCCTTATTGAATCTTAAATCAGCGCAATACAGCTCTTTTACATTAAAATTCGATTTGGAGTGACTTAGGCTAGTTGTATCAGATGAGTGCGTGCCCTTTAAACTGTTTATGCTGAGCTCTTCGGGTAATGTTGCTGAGTGGGAGGGTTCAGGTAGGTGTACTCTGTTTAACACAGGAAAAACATTGCGTAGAATATTCTTGTTTCATCATCATTAACATCAGCCTGTAGAAGTACAATACTAAACATATGCCTTTTCTATAGAATGCCACATTAATGGGTCTTGCGCCGCCTCCAACCACTGAAATCCTGCGATCTATAAATGTCATCGGTCCATCCGATTAGTTTCTGAAGGCATTTACAGATGTGGCAGAAACAACATCGTCTGGTAGTATGTTTCTATTACGGTAAAAGTGATATTATCATAATTTTCTTGTCTTCAAGAGGTTAAAGACCAACCAATAAATGAAAAAAAAAACTTAAATTCTGTGTCCGGCATGGTACACTATCTTCTAGTCGCCTCTCAAACATTATTATTTATATAACGGCATCCCTAAAGAGTAGAATGTTTTAGAAGCTTGCGATGACAACTTTCTTGTCAAAAATTTGTAATAATAAATATGTGAAAAGTTACAATCGCAAAAACGTTTAAAAATTAAAACCAAAATGAAACTGCAAATGCCGACAACAAATGTATCAAGAATGAGGCACGTGTGGAAGATCTATTGCCAACATGAACTGACTCGACGGTAGCGAAAGAATGGTGGCAACCTGTTTTGTACCTAAATGCGTCCCTGTTATTGTGTTTTGTTGTCCGATATTTATTTGACGCAGAAATAATATAACATTATTCGACATTAAAATGTTGCATTCGCAAACCAAAGTTCTATTAAATATAAATGTTTTTGTGGTTTAAATATAAACAATGCATAATATTTTGCAAATTTTCCGATTGACAAGTTATGCAAATGAGATCTATTTGAATATTAATAATTTCATAGTTCGATATTATTTATTATCATACAGATGGCAAGGTGCCTTTGCTATCTCCTAACATATTATTATTTCTTGGACCATCAGGACATTTTAGACCAAAACAGACCTTTGATCTTTTTAGTTGATCTCGCGCAGTTAAGGAAATACGATGTGATTTTAAGTTTTTATTTAGATACACAAACACAATACAATACACAAACAACACAATAATCAATTTTACAATAACACTTTCAACATCAGTTTTACTTTAGAATTAGCAATTAATGAAATGTGAGGACAGTTCCAAGACACGTGTTCACTCGACGACGAACGGTAAGCAACTGTGTCGTTCTCCGCATTGTGAGACCGCATCAAGACTCTGTCGAAGCGCGCCAACTCCGCGACCAATTGCAGCGCCGACGACTCGCAGCGTTATCGCAACGTAACTTAAACGTTTCTTGGCCTGTATGCATTCATCACTAGGTATGAAATATTGGTACCTATCACACTTCAAGCCTTGTCTGCCACCTATCATATCACCTTTTGAACACCTTCTAGAACTTCTACGGTTACTACTTTCTTTATTTTTTGTCAATTTGTAATTCCATTTTTTCTTAGGTGTGCAATAATGAGGTTAAAAACTAAAAAAAAAACAAATATGTAAACCTTTAGTAAAATGCATTTTTGAGTATTCAAGTTCACCATAATCACAGCAATTGACTACCGTCGAAAATCTGACCAATCACAAAACTACATCCTGTGACGCACATCTCAGGTGGTTTCACGATACCTCTATTAGGGCTATTAGCCTAATTACTGGATTCAAAGCGGCCTCGGAGGTCCCGGGTCTCGTTAAGGCCCGGGAAGGCCGGTTCAGGGTTGCCACTTGGGAGTCGCCGGGAATTTTCAATTGCCTGCCATGCGTGATCGTTGTAGCTGGTTTGTGGCTGGGATAACGAAGTTTTACAAATCTTTTTTTAAATAAGATGAAGGAAAAACTATTGCTATCGAATAAGCCGAGGATTTCACAGTTTTATTTTACGTAAGATTATTTTTATTAACTTGTGTTAGTCCACTGTTGGACATAGCCCTCTCCCAAAGCGTGCACTTTGGCCCGATTTTCGGCTCTTCTACAGCCGCGCAGATCGTTGCTTTACATAGCAGAGACATTTGAAATAAATTCAAATTTCATTATTTTTGCTAGCTGAAAAGAAGATGTTGCAGCACATTTATTGATCACTGTTTTTTGTGCGTTATTAATAATTATAAAACGCAAAAGTTTGTGAGCATCTGTTACTCCTTCACGCTGAAACAGTTGGAGCGATTAGGTTAAAATTTGGAATGGAAACAGCTTATACCTTATATTTATTTATTAACATATAGGCTACTTTTTATCCCGATATTCCCACCGGATCAAGACGGGTGGAACCGAGGGGCTAGTATTAAATATTCTGTACCCTTCACTGTCTAGCCAGACCATATTAATATTACTAGCCTGCTCCTAGATTATTATATTCACTCTTTATTAAAATTCTCAGACTGACAGACTTCAATATAAATTCTTTGTTATTGTAGTAACTATTAAAATCTTGTGCCATTGGTATCAATGCAACCACCACAGTAACAGATTATGTAAATATAGCGGGGATCGAACCCGCGACCGTCTCTTTGATACGGAGATGCGTTAACCGCTGCGTCACTGGCCGACTCCACGGCTATTTGAAATAGTGGGATGGTATCACCGGCTCAAAGCGTCATAGCTTCACCTAAAGGGATAACATTTAACTTATCCAAACCTGTTCTATAACTAAAGTTAGTTTAGTTAAATTGACGAGTGGTGTCGCATTTGTTTTTATTTTTATAGTTATTGGTTTGAAAGTGGTTAGGTATTGGAATATTATAAAATCTTAATTAATATCTCCCATAAGTGTGGGGTCCTTTAATTCCTAATCATTTTCCTCAACATCACACCCGGTTTTGAAGAAAAATAACACCTTAAAACCAAAAACTATGTGTCAACATAACTGTTAGAACATCGCTGTTACTATGTCTGTTTGATCCAGTTTATGCTGAGCCCATGAGGGACGCATTTTAACACGCAACAAGCATTTTAAAACTATTTAATCTTCTTTTCACTCCTTTGTTTTATGTAGGTACTTTTGTTTGCATGATTGTTTTTAACCTCATCAACACCAGCAATGGGTGAGGCTACGTCAGCAGAGAATAAAGCTTCACCCATTGAAAACAATGGCGGGATATGCCATAATCACCACACTTGGCAGGCTGATTGGTGATAGCAGTTTGATGTTAAGTACTCAGGTAGATACTGCTGCACATCCCATGGTGTAATACCTTAGTACGGCTATTACTACATGCACGGTCTATACAGCCGGCCACACCACGGCAACGGTTGTTTTTAGAGAGACAAATAAATACATATTCGGGGGTGTATGGTCCGTCTTGTATATTTTCTTTTTTTAACCGACTTCCCAAAAAGGAGGAGGTTCTCAATTCGGTTGTATTTTTTTTTTTTTTTTTTTTTAATGTTTGTTACCGCATATCTCCGGCGTTTATGAACCGATTTGGAAAATTCTTTTTCTATTTGAATAGATATACTTCCAGATTGGTCCCATTTTTTTCAGAATCCAGTTCTGATGATGGGATCCACGAGGAATTGAGGGAACTCCTCAAATATTGTAGGGATACATATAGCGATTTTGATATTTTCAGCAAGACACCAAGCATTTGCATTCAGAAAGTATAATAATCCTTTCACCACTATGGTTCTTTCATAATTTTTTTTTCATCCAAAATTATTTAGTCGAATACAATGGCGGAAGTCGGTTTTTTAAATGAAAAGTTATTCAATCTTTGTTTTGTAATTATTTACGAAAAATTATACTTTTCTAGGTATAATACAAAGATGGTTTCAGTTGCAAAAAAAGTCTATTTTTGGAAAGGAAATCATTAACACATAATTGGGCACACAAAAAAGGAACTAGCCAAACCGAAATAGGGTAGTTACTTTACCTCCGGCCGGGTCGTAACATTTTATTTATTATTCTCTCTACGCTTTGACGCCAGGTAAAAGGTTTTTTAGATTAGCCGTTGCACCCTAATGAAGATAAAGGGGTGGCTAATGGTGTCTATGGGTAGGTAAAAGAATACTGTAAACTTTAACGCCCTGGCCGACTAATTGGCCTGCGATTCTGCCCCCTGACTGATTTATGGAGTGATTACTCATTGTTACGTGCTTAGGCCGTGCACTGGTGTGTTTGGCCTAAACTTTTATAGTATGTTTTGTTTCCTGTGTGCTAAATTTATTGCGCTTTTATAGTCTAATGTTATAAAGAGGAATATTTTACTAAAGTAACTTTCGTGTATTATATCATTCATTTTGTAAAAACGGGAAATTTTTAAAAACAACACAAGAATCATATCGGTACGTGAAAATTTCCCGTTTTTACAAAATGAAGAGGAATATTATTTTAAACTAGCTGCGCTCCGCGGTTTCTGCCACGTGAACAATGATAAATAATAGCCTTTGTGTTAATCCAGGGTATAACGTATCTCTATTCAAAATTTCACTCAAATCCATTCAACCGTTTAAGCGTGAAAGAGTAACAAACATATCTCACAAACTTTTCGCATTTATAATATTGGTGTGATTTATAACAGCCTTTCAGACAAAAATTAGATACTGTTTTATGATAGCCAATCACAGTTTTTTTCCATAAATCAAAAGCGTTACTACGCTCACGTATGTAGGAATGTAGACAATCGTAAACTCAAAGCGAAAACGTAAGGCGCTAACTTGCAAAAAAAGACGGTTTAGAAATTACACCCAACAGTCACAAACGTAGTCATGATCCCACACTAGAATTCCATGTGTCGTGCGTGAGCATCAGGAACTACGAGTACCATTAAACCCAAACCCGAAACAAGTATTTGCAGATCATACAAACATTTGTCCCGCGGCGGGAATCCGCAAAGTTTTACCAAAGAAGGTAAACTCACCAAAAATTTCCGCAGCGTCGATAACTGCCTCAATCAGCTATATTAACAGTCGTAATTATAATAAACTATTAAATTTCAATCTCGTGTGCACAACGGGATATTAATTTGTAGGGGCGGTGATTACAGAAATTAATTGGGTAATCCAATATGAATTTACCGACATTCCCTTATATTCCTATGTGATAAACGCTGGCTTATTTATATTGGTTCTTAGACAAAAATACCGCTAGAGTCACGAAGATAAATAAACGTCATCTTTGATGTCGCAAAAAGAAAGACCAACAGATCAGCAAAAATTCTTTTTGCATAGTAAAATAGTTTTTTTTGTGCCTTAGAAATAAGCTGCACAAGTAGAGTTTCGTTTGATAGCATTTAAAAGTACCTTTAGTCATGCAAATATCTTTGCATGACTAATGCAAACTATAATTATTTTCAATGAAAAATGAACTTTACCGACTTTTGTATAAATACGTTATTTAACGTAAAAGTCCCACTATAGACTTTTTAATTTGAACCTCTTTACCTATCCTACGGGCGTACCTCTCACTACACTGCATACTTGTTCTTTCCACTAACGGTCACAAAGAAACACATACCTCCGGCAGACCAAAATAAAACAAAAGACACAATGAAAGAAGAATAGGTCCCGCTGTATACAGGTTCAGCACAACAAATCAAAAAATTGTATTCATTGAAATCACAAGAATCATTTTATGAACTAAAATTACTCTTGTTCAGACGAAAAAACGAAACCGTGAAAACGATTCTCCAATGTTTTTCACGCACTTAAATGATATTCATTAATTTAAATTGACTTTAAATTTTGTTTTTCGCCGGATAGCGGATTAATTTTTGGGACTGAAAATACTTCATGATATCCGGTCAACGTTTGGGAATGGGCAATTATTAATCTTTATTAATTATATCTTTGTTTTATTTTTACCAAAGGAACCAAAAGGGTCCTAAGTATTAGGACTAAATCTGACATTATCATTTGTTACGTGGAAAAATCCATGGGTATTAGAAATACCAGCCGTTTTACTTAAATAAAGTAATGTCAGAGCATAGAATACATAATAACCACAGGGTCAGAGATAGTCCTAAGTATTGGGACTAAATCTGACATTATCATTTGTTACGTGGAAAAATCCATGGGTATACCTCAGTTCATTGGGATGGTATTTTCTCTCTATGGTCTTTTGCTACCTCTGTGGTCGCTGGTTCCTAGAGAGAGAATAGCATGTAGTGTTGCTGTCCCAGTGCTTGTGAAGTTGTCAGTTTGACATTCCGGCGAGACGTCGGATTTGGGTCTGTCAAAATAGGTCAATGACCTGCTTTTGGGAAATGTGTTTAGTTTTTATGCACAATAACAATGGTTTTTAATGTGTTTCCAACAGAAATTATATTCTGTTGGTGGCGCCCATATTTCTTAGTTTTAGTTTTGCTAACCTAGTAAGACTTTTGATGGTAAAGATAATTAGTAAAAACAATTGCAATTCATCTCAGGAAAACCCACTTTTCTCTTCGACTGTAATTAGCTGGCATATTTCTACATTTTTAAGTACTCAGTTGTTGTCATCTAGGAAAAATTCACTCAAATACAAAACATTCGATCAAATTGACTTTTATTTTTATATGAACCTAGACCCCCCAGGAAAATAGGTAACACATTATATATACATATATACTATAAACAAAAGCCAGTGTTTCCACCTTAAAAATCTCCTCCCTCCATCTCCTCCCGTGAAAGTAGCCACAAAGGAAAAGAAGTCGACAAAGGGATCACACCAGGTGATGGGCTGCAGAATCCACCTGAATCATCACCATCGGCCGTTTAGACACCCACTACTGGACGAGCCCTGCCCCTCCACCCCTCATAGAATGCAATGGGGTAATGCAATAATACTCAGGTACATCATCATCATAATCATCATCAGCTGATAGACGTCTATTGCTCAACGACAACCCCGTAGAGTAGAGGAGGATTTGCGTTAATCACCACGTTTTTTAGGCGGATTGATGATCGCAGTATTGGTGTTAAGTACTCAGATGGATTCTGCTGTCCAATCGTAATCGCTCAGTTGCTTTTTACGACATCCACGGGAGTTGGAGGAGTCCTATTCTTAGGCAGACAAGCACGGTAACTTTCTTTAACAATCTTAATAACATTTATATTTTGCAATGAGTCTGGTATTCGAAACTATATAGGCATTTTCAAAGTTATTGCTTAAATTTAATAGCCAAGTCTGGTCCGAGGTTATATTTTCATTAAGAATTTAACAGGCATCGCTCATAAACTTGAACTTAAGTAAGTAATATAAACAGGTCAAAACTAAACACATGGTTCACTCTTCACACGTAGCAGCTAGGACCTTTTACCGTAGAAACGGCTACGGTAAAAACACAACAGTGGTAAATAAATAAATGCTGGACATTTCCACACAACATTATCTAGCCCCAAGCCATCACAAGCTAAGCGGAGCTTGTGTTATGGGTACTAGATAACTTATATACATAAAACGATACATTACATAGATAGATATTTTTTATTATGCATAGAAAAATACCCAAAACATCCTAAACAATTATTTGCAGATCGTACAAATATTTGTCCCGAGGCGGGAATCGAACCCGCAACCTCCTGCGTCGCAGGCGAACCTTTGCCCGCCACGCCAGAGGTCGTCAGAGATCGTGCTCGTATTGCTGTGTATATATGGACTGAGGTCTTCTCTTTTGTATAGAACAGAACACAATTTGATGAATGCGTTTTACCTTTTGCAAAACCTCATAACAGCTGGTGTTTTTATTAACATACGACTCAATAGTCAATGGTCAACTAGTCTTATTTATGCACGTTTATTTGATTGTTATGGATGTGTGGTTTTACGAATAAATGGCGGCAAACGCATATACTTACTCAACCACGAGCTGAAGTGACCAAGGTGTTTCCTATTGGCTGTGTAAAAGATAACTTTGAAAGGCTTTCTCGAGAATCTAACGTTTGTTTCGCTAAGTGATATTTAACGTCAGTCACTTAGAAAATTATTACAGACTTCCAGTAACTGAGTCAACTGATGTTTTAAAATTTACAGAATAATGTTTAAAACAATCATTCTGAATATTTTCAAGTTGAAATACTTTATCTTTGAAATTAGCTTTGTAATTACAGATAAATTTAGTATTCATTCATGACATTCCTACTGAGATACGGCTATAAAAATGTTTATTTTCAATACGAATCGCCAGATGTAAGTAAAACTACATTCAATTTAAATTAACCTCTTTTGCAAGTCGAAATACTTTTCTGTTCCCTTCATTTATAGCTACGCGTATGTTTATACGCGTAGCTAAAAATGAAGGGAACAGAACTAGAGAGAGGGAGGAGACCTGTCCTGAGGCCTTACCATGAGCTCTTATAGCGATTCAGTTCAAAAACTATTCAGTACAAAATATTGGTTCCGTGATGTCCGCAGCTATATTTAAAAGCACAGCAGCAGAAGGTCTATAGGCTTCTGCGATTCAAGTTATTCAATGATGACGGATGTCAACGACGAACTGATATTTTGTACTGAATAGATTTTGAACTGAATCTATAAGAGCTAGTAAGGCCTCAGCTCACTGTATGGCGTAAAGGAATGGATCAGAAAGTGCCTTTTTACTTTAAATATTCGTCATAACGGAACAGAAAACATTTTGGGGATTCATGTCTGATTCTTCTCTTTTCTGCCTGTCATTTTTGCTGGCATTATTTGTTGCATTTTGTAAGATTCTTGGTAAATTACTACATACAAGTTGGTTATGTAGTACACACAAGTGTACATATGGACAAAAACGGTTGGAAATTTGTTCTCCATTGGATAGGGAAGATCTTACACAGGACTATCATAAGACCAACATTGTTGTTGGGAGGTCAAACTCCAGGATTTCGATTATGCACGGTTTAGAACGATCTGCGTGATTTCTTGGCGATAGAGTTATCTCTTGAAAGAACTCATTTGCGTTATTTCGTAATAGCATCTGAGTTCTTCAATTTGGATTGGTGTCACTCACAATAAATCATACTTTTAACTCAATAAAATCGTAAATATGAGTACAAACAATGCACGTTGAGATTGATTTCACCATATTCGAGTTATGTTTAATAAATCACTCTATATGTATTTTTGAACTAAATAATAGTGGTTCGATTCCCACCTCGGAACAAATATTTGTTCGATCTGCAGATATTTGTTCAGAGTGTTCTGGGTATTTTCTATATATAATAAAAAATATCTATCTATGTAATGTATTGTATTAAGTATATCAGTTATCTAGTACCCATAACACAAGCTCTGCTTAGCTTGGGGTTAGATAATGTTGTGTGAAATGCCCAGCATTTATTTATTATTATAAGTATGGGTTGAAATATAAGCTATTGGTTTTAAATATAAAAATGGTTCTCAGTTCAGTTAATTCTTAGTTAAAGCCTATTTCCACATGTATTTCAGGTTTTCACAATGTATACTTTGACTCGCATATCACTTTCGAATACCGAAGCGTGGTTGCTCAATATTCAAGCCGATACACCTACAAAGCTCACATAAAATCTACCTTAAACCAGCGCATTAAGTACCAAACTTGCATGATGAAGTGTCGGAAGCTCAACACTTCCGAAGAAAACAGAAACGGAGCCTTGAACCAACAGTGTAAGTATCAAAGTTGTGTGTAAAGTTTTGGAACCAGAGTGTTGCCCAGAATCTGAATTCTTGAGGAAAGTGCGGTATTCCTCAGAGGATCGATGTTCGACGGTTTAAAAGCTTGTCCGTCAATCGTGTTTTTCTTTATAAAAATACATTGCCAAGTTAGCAGGATAGGATGGGAATCACTAAGGTTTTGTCGGTTATAATCATTATGATACTGAGGAAAATTTTCTTTATATTCATTGGCATATTTTTTTATCATTCTTATTTATTTATCATCGCTCTTTTTGAGCAAGCCAAGAAGAAAAAAATACAAAACTGTGTTTTTAAAATGAACATTTAAAAGACCAAAATGTTATTAGGATACCTAATTTGGAACTTCCTACAGCGGATACTATATTATAAAAACTAATGAACATGTTAACAAAACATTATTCTATCATCAGTTTTCTGTTTGAAAAGTTTTAGTTCGTCTCTGCTTGCATCCCACGTATTCAAAGAAGTTCAAAGAATTTCAATTCAATGCGGGCTGTGAGTCACGTCTTTTGAGTTCGCTCAAAACATACTCAAACGTATCGTACTCAATCGTATATGTTTGAATACATCGAAAACATCAAATCTATACCAGGGTTATAGGGTAACATAATATTAACCCTATTACCTAAAACATTTTAATAATCTGCAGTGTATGAATATCCGCAGTGAACGGGGATAGTCATTGTTGAATCATCCCCTTCGCATCATTATTATCAGCCAATAGAAGTCCACTGCTGGGCATAGGGCTCTCCCATAAAATGCGACGACGAACTTTCTCAGCCTACCTCCATCCACCAACATGAATGCGATCTATATAATTTATTTGGTCCATCGAGAGCTTTGACCTTCCTTTATTGCGTCGTCCGGTTCGTGATCGCCACACGAGAACCTTTATTTGTAAGTTCTGCGAGCTATATGACCTGCCCATTGCATTTCAAGCACTTGTGTGTTTGTGTGCATTCACAAAGAACTCTTTTGCTATCTGTGAGTGAAAAGAACGGAGTGTTACCTCAGGTATCCAAGTGCCTTCGAAGATAGGTATATGACAGGCAGGGAATTGTTGGTCTGCATTAAAGAAAAAAAAATAACGCTGGACATTTCACACAACATTATCTCCAAGCTAAGCAGAGCTCGTGTTATGGGTACTAGACTAGATAACTGATATACTTAATACAATACATTACATAGATTAATATTTTTTATTATTTGTTCCGAGGTGGGAATCGAACCCGCAACCTCCTGCGTCGCAGGCAAACCTTCGCCCGCCGCGCCACAGAGGTCGTCAAATTGTGTATTATCCACATATTACATCTATTTATGTATACCTAGTTAAAAAATACTGTATAATAACATCACTTTTCGCTTTGACAGTACAAAAATAGGGACTTATTCGTCATCTCGCGGATCTGAAACTCGCTTGAATCCGCGAGTTGGCACCTTCCGATTTTACCTTTTTTTATTGTCGTCAACTCGCGGGTCCATATAAAGAAAAGTCATAACAAAAATGGATTGAAACCAGAGTAAGTACCAACTATCTAAAGACCTCATAAAAAAATAAAATAAACATTCATAGCTAGACTGTATCTACTTAGATTTCGAGTGAAAGGTGCGGAATGAGGCAAGGGGGACGCGGTCAGTGACGTGGTCATGCTATCTTTTATGACGTTGCCTGTGCGCAAACCCGTTTTTTTGTTGCTGTCATAGCGCTGTCTCTTTCTAATTTATGTTGCAAACTCGTTAGGACGTCATTATTTTGTCAGTGACGTTAGTACACTACATATATTTTGTTCAAGACATTCCTACCTTATTTTATTTGTTTCTGAAGTGAAAAATATTAAAATGTGTAAGTTTTTACTGTTTTTGATGTATTGTTTGGGTTAAGTTTATAATGTTTTAACTTATTTGCTTATTTAGAATCTATAATATTACCAACATATTTTATAACAGAGTTACTCCATCACAAAATGAATCCCGCGTGAATTTTATCTATTTATAATTTGTCGAGACAAAATGTACTCAAAGAAATCTACTTAAGAGGGCACTATACTACAATTTAGGCTTCCTCTTTAACGTACGCGATAACCTGCGAGCCTTCTCGCTCGCGCTTGCGAGTGTCGTGCACAAAAATGAAGTTTTTTATTTATTATGGCGAAAATAAAGTGTTTATTATATGTTAAGTGTGTCACAAAAAACTGATTTTAGTATAAGAATAAATAGTTATTACCTACTTGTTGTAGTAAAATTTATCTTAAAACATCGTAGGGTTCCTGAGATTTCTTTCAAAACGTGTGTAGGGAACAAGGGTTTTTTAATTAAATGAAACTATCGAGGTTTTTTTTTACATATCGTGTTTTCAACTTTACACAATAAATGCAAATATATAAAATTTTCATATCCTGAAATATTTAACTCGTAGAACCCATAGATACTGAGTTCTAGATCGATTTTGTTAGGCAAAATCACATAGTACGCCCTCTTAAAGAAGGTGTAATATCTGATTTTGCCCACCAAAATCTATCTAGAACTCAGTATCTAGACGAGACTATTTCCATAATAAACCAAATTCTTGAGTCATTGTGATATTGTTGATAATTATTATGAAAATTAGCAGTTTTATATATATGTCATGTTGTAACATAATATATATATCTCAAAAACTATATTTTATTTTATTTTAAACTCAAATAATATTGTATTCTATAGGTACATTCAAAGTAGGTAACTTTTTTGTAGATGACTGTACATTAATACGTCGGATATTTACGATCACGCGAGTTGACGACAGTAAAAATAGATAAAATCGGAAGGTGATGCTAACTCGCGGATTCAAGCGAGTTTCAGATCCGCGAGATGACGAATAAGTCAGAATAGGATGCATGGCTAACCAGGATATTTTGTTAGGTAAATTTTAATTTATTTCGAGCGTGTCCTACCGGGATACTGGCGAACCGGGTTGCGATGTGACCCATCCTGCCTTGCACTTACAAGACGCTCCATTGAGTCTTTATTGCGTGTTACAAAGAACTTAAGTATTTGTATATGAACATAACTAACTGCTAAAACGTGTCACGTTATCACCGTTAACGTTAAATAAACTACGCCAATAAGTTCCCCACAAACCCGACAAATGTCCTCAAAAATCGGGAGGGAAACCAGGGCAAGTGATTGGTGCGAATCGCCGGCGAAATTGAAACAAATTGTACAAGAGTGGAGCGAGTTTAACGTATTTACCAGGAACCACCTTGGGGAAAGCGGTTTTTCTTGAGCAACTACTGATCGTATAAAACCGTATTTATAAAGATTAGCTTTAAAACGAAGTAAGCAATCTGCTAGATAGACTAATACCGTTTTAGACATAAAGCTAAAGAAAATTACATTTAGTCATAACGCGACTTAGTTCCACTAATTCTCTAAATGATTTTAAAACTACACTGAAAGTTAACCGAATCGAGACTGAATTATGAATTGACAGAAAGTTGGTATTCTGCTCCCTTATAAATAACAATTTAGTCTACTTTCAATTCACGGTGACTATACCATTAGAGTAGGATAGTTATATATATAATCGCAAAGAGTAAAGAGAGACTCCATCTACAATGCTAAAACTGTCGAAAAAACTTAGAATCGTTCAAGTTTCGGTCACATTTCGATATAATCACATTACAGTGTTGTATTTTATGTTTAGAGAATACCATTTCTGACATTTAAGACATCGACACAAGATCGAAACATGATCCGAACTCTATTTTAACTATTTTTAAGTTAGTGAATTGGGCCTCTGGTTATTTATTATAGTCTGAGTTATCTATGACAGACTTGTCCTTCATACATACATAAATACACGCTTTTTCCCGAAGGGAAAACAGAGCAGGAATATAGACGTGATAAGTGGTGAGATAAACAGTTTGGTGAAAGGATTGAGTGCGTCTTGTTCTTTCGTTCGTCGTGTCAATAGTTTTTTCTTGGTCATCCTGCGTTAGGTTGATGGTAGCCTTGAAAAGGGCCTTGTTTTCGATGGTGCAGTGCGCCTCGCGAGAAGGCTCCTATATTCTAACCTTTCTTGTTGGGCAATTTTCATTGGTATAAGATTTGTTCTGGCTGCTGGCTTATTTAGGAGTGTGTTATTACTGGAACAAAGCGATAGCCGAGTCGGTCGTGGAAAGCAATGAGCTCACCACTTGCCAAATGCCTTGCAACCCTTTGATGCCCTTTGAGGCTCTGCCTACCTTTTCGGGGAAAGAGGTTTATGTATGTATGTTTGTATGTTACGTTAAAGCAGATTAATTATTGTTGAACTGACTAATATCTTTAAATACTACATTAATTACCTAGTAATGACTTATTGGCTTCAGAGGCTGTTAGTATACAATCACAAGCCAAGTTAAACCTTTGTGAATAATAATACACGTGAATGCAATTTCCTAGTGAACTAAATAATTCAGAGTTACCTCACGGGTATAGAGTCAGTAAACAGGTATTCAGATAGATTATGGCGTGTATGTAGAGCTAGCGGATGAACAGGAGCGGATGGTCCGCTCTGTTTTTATAACATAACACTCAACCGTCAAATACGTATAGTCTTGATCCCACACTAGGATTGCCTTTGTCGTGGGTATCAGGAACTACGAGAACCAGCATGGTACCATAACACCCAGACCCGGAACCAATATTTTCAGATCATACAAACATATGTCCCGATGCGGGAATCGAACCCGCCCTCTTGCATCTAAGCCGGCGACTCGCCCGCCGCGCCACAGAGGTGATAAGTAATGGAATTTAGCTTGAAACGTGAGAGATAATCCAATTTGTCTGCAAAGCATGTACAAAAACTATATTCTCTCTCATATTCTAACAAGTCATGTATCAAGACATGACTTATGATAGTTACCTTTAAATTATGAGAAGCAGGTGATCCACACTGTCAAATATAACGCTCAATATGCCCGATAGCGGCAAAATAATACGAACTAACTTTATAATTCCACAAGCTTTTCTATCTTTATACGTAGACGATTCAAAGCGAACGCGATTGCGAAGCGATCCGATCCGAGCGATTTGCCATAATCACCACCAAGCGTGGTGATTATGACATTTACGACATCCATGAGAGGAGTTGGAGGTGTCCTATTCCTTAACCAAGACCACCACGGTCACGGATGCGGTATATCCGCAAAATGTTTATAGAACCATAGAGTCAGCAAATAAACGTTGTTTAGATACCTAAATAGAGAAAGCGTTGACTAGCAGATGTGGAGTCAGCGACTTAGATATGAATTATTTATAAGTAAACTCAGGACATTTCTAGAGATAGAATTATTGTTAGTTAAGTACGAAAAATGCTACCATTTTGTGAATTTTAACAGTAACGGTAGGTGGTAAGCACATTTGCAATCCCTACTTATATTGTGAAATAAATGATGATGGTTTAATGTTCGTATTGTTTTCACGCCAAACCGGCTGAACCAATTTTGATAAAATTCGCTATAAATAATAAATAATCAAAACATACAAGACTTTTATCCTAAAATTCAGTCCCTCAACTGATACTACAAAATATAATTTTCATAGATTTGTTGAAACTACTGAAATCAATTTTACGAATAACTAAACATAACTATACCACTTTGGAATAAAGCAGCAAAACAATTATCCATGATTGGAAACATTCGAAATGCTCACTGCCAACTAATTAATATGCACAGAATCGCATCAGCTCAAAATATCGCTCATAATAAATAAATTGTTCTGGATTTGTTTAATGGCCGCCGATAGACCGTAAAATTATTTTAGGCTCCCCCGATATCAATTAACAGTATCTGCAAATAATTTTAACGATTACGCCCCGATATCCCGTTAATGGATGACAGTTAAAATATTTACCGAAGCGGTTCAGTCAATACAAATACTATTGTGCGCGATTTATTTATCAACGCTTATGATGAATGGGAAATCGTGAAGTACAAGTAATTTAGTAGATTATAATAAACATGCGCTCGGCATGGCGAACACATAGAAAGTGAGCGAGCGCGCGCGAGCAAAAACAAAGTTAGTTCACTACCCGAAAACCAAGTTACTTTTGAAAGAAAGAAAGAAAGAAAAACAGTTTATTCATGATCCTGCAAAACACACACAAACACTAAAATATCAAACATATTAAACAAAAATGACAAAATGTGTGTGCCAGTTGCGAACCACAAAAGGGTCCCCAACTCAGCATTTGCTAGGCCGCCTAAACAACCTAGCGCTGGTCTTCCGTTGGAGCCCAGAGTGAACCACGGAAATCCGCTCACCATTGAGCGTCACTATTAAGAAGCGGTAACAACTACATTATTAACTACATAGAGAACTATACAATCACAAAACAAAAAAGAACAAATTTATAAGCAATAATCAACTAAAAAAACTCTGCTTCTTGCAACACGCACATTCAAATACCTACATAAACAGACAAAATAACTAATTTATTTGTCTTATGGCATTAGACAATATCAGTTCCATTCCACTACCTGTGCACCTACTCCGGCAGCATCAGATAAAAGACACCTCATTAATGAGATGTTCACTCTCCTTCTGTCTACAACAAAGAAACAACTTCAACTTTTTCCTGAACCCATAAATACTCTGCATATCACGGATCGGGGGCGGGATATTGTTCCAGCACTTGGTCGCAGCGTACCGGAAGCTGCCTCTGAACGCTGCCGTACGATGCTGTGGAATGGCCAACTGCTTAGCACACTTACGTGAGGAACAGGATCTAGCGTTTGATAGCCACGTTAGCTTTTTAAAAAGATAAGAAGGAGCCTCCCATTTGATTACCCCGAAAAGAAGACACGCCAAATGTAACTTTTGCCTAGATTTCATTTTTTAAATTGAATGTTTATTAAGAAATGGCGAGACGTGCCCTCTGGAAGGAATTTTTCAACATACAGGTTCATTCACCAACCATAGACCAACAAAGACTTTACTAAACTGAAAATGTAATTGAGCTGGTCATGTTATATGCAAAAGTTTAGCATAAAAATATAATTCCTCTATTTGATACACGTAGAATGCTTGGGGTCACTTCAGATGGGTTATGAGATAATCTATCCCTTACTTTACTTGATCAATGGATTGGTTCTCTTTACGTCCGATACCACTACGTCGCGAATGATCGGTGAATCAGTACCCTGAATAATGTCAAAAGTTACGTGAAAGCTGAAGGATGACTCCAGCATATAATATCTATAAGCTACTCATGATGTATCGTGTAACATGAGGACAATTCTGTGTTATTTAAGAGGGCGTAATATGTAAATTTGCCACCACAATCTTGCTAGAACTCAGTATCTACGGGTTCTACGAGTTAAATATTTTGGAATATAATTTTTTTATATTTTTTCATTGGTTCTGTAACAGTGAAAACACGATATGGATAAAAAACCTCGATAATAAAAATATATGAAAAATCCTAGTTTCGCACACGTTTTGAATGAGAAATCAGGAACCCTACGGTATTTCAAGATGAATTTTATTACAACAAGCAGACAATAACTATTTATTCTCATGCTAAAATCAGTTTTTTGATAAACACTTTATTTTTGCCGTAATAAATAATGAACTAAATTTTTGTGCACGACGCGACGCCCGCTAGCGCGAGCGAGATGGTTAAAGAGGGAGCCTAAATCGTGCATGGTTCCCTCTTAACGATGTGTATCGGGACCTTTTGTGCGGCATCTGTAGGTCCCGGTCTCGGGTCCACGTATCAATAACAAGCAAACAATATAAAAGTTGGACGGTCAGAAATTTTTCTGCGAGCATGTTTGTCAATGCGAAGTCATTTTAGTTTGACCTTACTCCCTTCAATATATTATTATATCACAACGTGTATCTGTCGCTAACGTTTAATTTCATTAAATAAGCACACGGCCCACCTGATGGAAAGTAATTACCGTAGTATGCCTGCAAAACCAGAAGAATCACACACGCGTTGCCAACCCTGAGACATAAAGATGAAGTCTTATGTTCCTGTAATTTCACCGACACCCGTACCCTTCAAACCAAAACACAACAATGCGAGCACTACTGCTTGGCGGCAGAAATAGGTACGGTGGTAGAACTTCCCCGAACGAACTCTTTCACAAGAAATCTGCTAAGTACTAACAAAAACAAAAATTCTAAAATTATAATACATTCGCTTCAAACTCAAGATTGAAAGAAAGGATTTACTTAAAAGTGTTGACCGTGTCTTGCATTCATTACAAAGCTTTCAGTATACAATATTATCAACGAATCAGCAAACTGCACATATTTAGATAGCTAGACCAACTAAAACATCTATTAAAACAGCATAGACTTCGAAGATCGAAAGTTTGCTCGCTAACGATAACAAACACGCCACAAATCCGGTATGAAACTAGGGGAATTCGTTGAAAAATATGCTACCGCATAATCCTGGCTCTGCACAGGCAGAAGAAATAATAGTACTTACGTGTAGAAGTTTCACACCAAAACACCAAAATAGACCGTGTATAAGTTATAGAATTGAAACTTTCGTGGTTGGGAATCATTTTAAATTGAAAAAACCACTTGTTTTCGTCACTTTTGCTGACGTTTCGAGGCAGAGTTCAGAAGCCTCTTCATCATGAGCACCGCTTGCGACCGCGTTCGATGGAAGACCGGCGAATACCGTGTGTAAGTTTGTGGCACGCATGCAAGCGATATTAACTTAAAGACAGCGAACGGTGGCTCAAATTCCATTCGACCAAATTAGACAACTTAGGGCAAACAGGTATCCCATATTTTCGAAGTTAATATTGGTCACATCCGAGCCATATTGAATCTTAAACCAACGCGATGAAGATAATTTTTCGTTGAATCCCGTTTAAGAGTGACCCAGGCGGCTCTGCTACAGAGTAAATCGAGAATTTAGACCGGCCACCGCGGGATTAGTCGATGAAAAGTTTTACCGAGAGCCTCCGGTGAAGTTTTCATCTCTTGTTGATGTTGGCGAGTATAAATGGATCTAGAATCATAAAATAAATAAAAGTTCTTGTTTTTTCACCGAAAACGTTTTAACAAAAGGTTGAAATTGAGATAGGGAAGATAATAAGTAAGGTGGTAAGGCAATACAGTATATTCGGCCGTAGGGTAAACCACAATTCAATAACAAATTCAACAATAATGTTTAAAAACAGGTTAAGGGTTGTTGTGCACTCTTGTCATACTTCTATTATCACCAACGGTATGAATTATGTATCACTAGCTGCACCCAGCGGTTTCACACGCGTGAGCAATGATAAAAATTGATTGATGATAAAAAGTAACACATGTGTTAATCCAAGGTAAAAGGTATTTCCATTCCAAGTTTCAATCAAATCCGTTCAGCCGTTTGAGCGTGAAGAAGTAACACTCACAAACTTTTGCCTTTATAATAATTAATATTTATATTACAACACACTAATAACACTAATAATTTTTTTTAATAATATCATTATTAAAAAAAATATTAAATTAAAAATAAATAATTAAAAATTATTTAAATTATTTATTATTTATAAAGGTATGTATATAAATATATAATACAAGTGTATAATATATGTAAGTTAATGATACTGGTAGGATAAATGCTTATTATTATCATCATCATCAGCATATTGAAGGCCATAACATAGGCCTCCCCAATATAATTCTCGAACGATATTATAGTGTTTACTTACTATTAATAATGGGGGGTTAGCCATAATCACTACTTATTCATAATGCTTATTATTGGTATTATTAATATAAATTTGTTTAATTTTTTTGTGATTGTGATTATTACAAAGATGTACGCCACCACCCTTAGATATAGAATCGAAGAATTAATTAGATCTTGACCATCCTAAGGTTTCTAGAAGTGATCGCTCTTATGAGCCAATTTATTTCGATTTGAAGCTTTGAATCTCTATTTTAATACGCTTTTTGTATTTATGATATTACTAGTTGCGCCCCGCGGTTTTACCCGCGTGAATAATGATGAAAATTGATGATGATGATGATGATGAAAAGTAGCCTATGTGTTAATCCAGGGCGTAATGTATCTGCATTCCAAATTTCACTCAAATCCATTCAGTAGTTTTTACGTGAAAGAGTAACAAACATCCATCCATACTCACAAACTTTCGCATTTATAATATTAGTAGGAAGGATGGTATACAATTCTATCCTACTAACATTCAAAATGAAAAATTTGCGAGGATGGATGGATGGATGGATGCTTGTTACTCTTTCACGAAAAACATACTGAACGGATTTTGATGAAATATAATTATAATTTAGAATAATTTATACTTAATATATATTCCATGCGAGCGGAGCCGTAAGCAAACACTAGTATGGTTATAATCTATCTATTTATCTTAAAAAACACCACCTTAATTTAAATTAAATATTTAATTCAGTTAGCTTTTGAAGTCTACAACGTTTAATTTCAATTGCTTAACAAGTTTAAACGGAAACAGATAGGTAACAGCGGAAATAGCCGTCAGGGGGCCGCTGACAGGGGTAACTACATATAGACAGTAACTATGATGTACGGAGGTGAATATAACATTCGAAGCGATGAATAAAGCATTGTTAGAGCCAGGTGACTTCTCTGAATTAAGACTTAAGACGGGCCTTATTCTCGGACCACCGCATTTATTGCCTAATTGCTTTCGAATACGATTTTAAAGTACATTGCACTTTATACTTTGATTATTTCTGCTTTTGAAAACATAACATAACACACAATACTCACATACGTAGTTATGATCCCACACTAGGATTCCATGTGTCGTGGGTATCAGGAACTACAAGTACCATGGTAATGGGCCAACAACCAGACCCGGAACAAATATTTGCAGATAATGCAAACATTTTGTCCCGCAGCGAGAATCTGATTCGATAAAAGGCATAGATATAGTTCGTGATCTCGAATAGCCCTATATGTCTCGCAAACAAAGCGGGTAGCAGCTAGTAAAATTGACAAAACAGTATCTAACCGAATGCCTTTTAAAATTTGATCTATTTTGACATAGCCGTATAAAGTGAATAAAATTGGACCACAAAGGTCGGTGGCTCGGGGTACTTCCTTGCGCAAAGGAAATCTGATTTATTTCTGGCACTGTATCAAATAGTACGTCTTCGCGAGGAATGTGAAATATTGGAGACGGATAATACTTTACGGATATTATCTATATAAATATGAGCCATACTTATTCATGAAGGTTTAGTATGTATTTGTTTGTATATAATTCTAGCAGTTATACGTTTTTTGTTGAATATATATCTTTCGAGACAACCTGTATTGAAATAAACTTTCGACTAATGAAGATTCATGTAGTAATTAGTAGCCGTGGTAGTCTCGGCCTAGTAATAGGACTCTTCCAAATCCTCAGCTCCGTCAAAATACAGACACAAATTATACAACCAACATGGCAAACGCGGTTACTTGTCATGTTGTTTGTTGTTGACTTGTTTAGGAAAAACATTGACAGCTATTTCAATGTTTTAAACAAGATATTTATATAAGGTTTTCATAAACTTAATAGACGAAGCTTCATAAAACACTCATAAACACACATAAGTAAGCAAGACTAAGCCACTTTTTTATTATCTGTGTAAAAACTCAGTGCACAATCATTCTTGCTACCATATCGCGACTTTATGACGTGACACATGATTCTTTATAGGAGTCATAGAAAAGGAAAGGTCCAAAAGAAGAAGTTGACCTTCTACCTTTCTCGTGTCAGTGGGTTCTTTTTGGTCAAGAGCCTGAGGTAAAGAAGTTCGAGTAAGACATCTACAATCAACAACTATACGTAATTATTGTCGCTAAATTACCCTTTTGATGGACAAAGTTGTGTTATTGGTTTGTTCACCATATCATGGTATCTATTTTTTTTATGGAGAACTAGCATCTACCGGCGGCCTCGCTTACATGGTACCGGGAGAAAAGCAGTCTATAAGTATGTCAATCCAAGTCATAACCCAGGTTTTCCTATAGTTTTGCGAAGTTACTTTTTGCTCATCATTCTGAGTCGACAGTAATGAACGCACCCAAAGCCCCGATTTCTTTTTTGTTTTTTTTTACGTCGAATCTCTGCTTTTAGCACAAGGTTAATTCTACTATCGATAGTGTCTTAAGTTAAGCTTTATGAGGAACGAGCAAGTTGTGAGTTAAACAACGGTCTGAAAAGGGAAGAATCTGTTGATTTCTCGATAAACTTTACTGTCTCCTTTGCTGAGCAAAGGTGTTCACGTTTCCTTCCAGACACGAAGAGGTCGCTCTCAGTGATAATACCGCCCATTGTACTTCCATATTAATAATATTATGATTATTTTTATATTTATTTTTTAATGTGGTGTGCAATAAGCCACTTCAAACCAAACTTTCCGGGAGTAGTCACTCATGCCAACGTATTCTAGATCTGCCTTTGCATCGTCGCCCATCTTACCCACTATGCGATAAGCATACCGACCCAGCTATCTGGAACCTTAAAACCAAAACTATGAACTGCAAAAAAAAATAGTTTTTTCTTCTCACACTGCATTATCTTTACTGTGTCACGCAGCATCATAAGTAGCTCTATAGGGAATGAGCTGCGGAGCTGGCCCTACATCACAACGAGTTATGAATTCCGGAGCGAAGTGAAATATTGCGCGGATCGCGGGACGCATTCGTTGGGACCGAAATGTGAACGCGGAAAATTCTGATGGTATTGAGAGGTGATTCAAGGAATTTATAACGAGGAGTAACTTATTGCTATATAAAGAGAACTCGGAGAAGATGCCGAGAACGTGTAGACTTGAAGTTAGTTGGTTGACTAGCCCCCGATTTTATCGTTCGAGATATTGGCTGTAGGTATTGTATACAAAAGTAAAAAGTATAGTAGGGTACCACAAAGATCAAGAAGAGACTCTAACAAGAGGTATTTTACATCTGTCACAGCTCCCCTAATGCCATATTTAAAAAAAACTTAAGGTAAACTCGTTCTCTCCAAAAGGGACTTATTTACAAACCATAAGTACAGAACTTTATTTGTCGAAAGTCGACAACCGGTTTAATTAAAAATTGTAAACAATGGAATTTCCGAACAAAAAAGTCGAGTTTCTACGCAGTTTCGGAAAGTATCACAGGGTCTTTTCACACAATCAGAAAACATTTTATACACTCGGAGCTTATGCAAAACACCCATAATCGTTAAAAATATTACTTCAGAGCAAACGTTGCGAGCCAAAATGTTCTTCTAATGTATTCGAAAAAGTTATTTTATGAACTGCCTATAAAAATATAACAGGGCAGTAGATGTTCAAATTTGCGTCCCTATCGATGTAAGAGCCGTATAAAAGACTTACTCGGGGAATGAAAGTCCGGGTTGAAGCCTACTTTAATATTGTGGAGCCATTTTTTGGACCATTACGAAGTGTACGGTACGAGAGAGAGTTCCAAACGACTGCATAATCTGGACGGTTTATTTAAGTTACTCCGCTTTGGCTTATCATAATCTTTTTGGTTGTTAGAGTTCAGGAGGATTAACGAGTTCTGGTTATGATTTCGCGGAGATGGAAAGGTCATGTTTCACACTTGCGTCTCACTGAAGATACCGACTATGCTAAAACTTTACCAAGTTATTCATAAAATCCGGAAAACAATGTAATACATAAGAAAGCGCAACTAAATTTGTTTCATGTCTTCGAAAGTGATTTCCCTGACACTAAAACTCGTCTCGAGGGAGTTGTTTCGTATGAAAAATGGCGATAAAGAAAATAAACAGCGCTCTAAACTCACAAATGGTACACTCTTGAGGTAAATGTCCCGAGCACAGTCAGTTTCAGCTGACAACTGTGTCATATAAATCGCCAAGACCGGCCATCCGTCCCCGCAGCGAAAAAAAGGAAAATTTTATTGTGCCTCGTTTTCTATGCGAGATTTTATGTCTCTCATGTGAGCTCGTTCGTATTGGTATGAACAGATTCGTTGCCCCGCAAACAGTCGTAAATCCAACATCCACTCTATATGTCTATAGTTTCATGTAAAAGATACAACCGCCAGCATTGTTTGAGGTTTACGTGATTTTTTTCAATAAAATCTTCATTCGGCCAATTGGTATGCGCGTTGTTTCCCAAATTCGAACATCTAGTTCGGAAAACGCGGGATGTGAATATTGGTAAGTTTAAGCCGCTCCGAGAGCTTTGTATTCTTTTTCATTCCTCTTCATAAATATTGAAAAGGGTCGTACCGGTAATTGTAGCCGAATGGCCGAGTCATTTGATACACAGTTCGGATAATTTATATTTTATTTTTTATTAAAAAGCCAGCGCTATTCGGGGAATTACAATACGTTTTATTATGAGGCAATTGAATGTAATGCCCCTTAGCTTAACCTCGTTAGGAAAAAAGCAGAGGGCGAGCGAGCTTAAAACGTTTCTGTCCGAGAACCATTTTTGAACTGAATTATCGTTAAATGAGCTCACATAACGTCAATTCCCGTCACTTTGTGCCTTTATAAAACAAAGATGCGAATTAATGGCTCTCATTCGGAAAGGTCTATTGTGAAAGCCGGTCCCATGGGTGTACCCTTCCATTTCCGAGAATTGGACGTCCATCACGACCAATTTATCGAGATCTTCTGCGTTTCCCGCAAATCATATCGATATCAGCTAACGAGGAGAGGTCGCCGCACGTACTGAGGGTCTTATAGCGCTGGATGCGTATAAACAAACGCGATGGATACGGGCTACGTTTATTAGATTCGTCGCTTTCTTTCTTTACCTTTGACTGAGAGGTTTGTATTGTCTTTTGAGGAGGCTGTACGGTTTGACGCTTACTTACCGATCCGCAGGAGCAGAAATGGAACGTCTTATAATCGAATGTCGTATTTTACGCTTCATATCGAATTTCGTCATTTTATCGTGCGAAATGTGCCGAATATGTAATATGTAATATGTGTGTAGATCGTGAGTGGCGGCTTGGATCAATTCATATTATTCCATACCTACCGTCTAAACATATTTTGTATAATACATACAGCGAGTTTGTGTATCAACATTGTAACAAGCGTCGGCATATTTTGTTGACTGAAGGGTGTAGCTGTCAAGTTATGTTCGTGTTCTACAATGCTAAATGTAGACAAGAAATCGCTAAATTCCTGGGACAGAAAATTTAATTTGTTGAAAGAAATGAGAAATATCTGTTCTCGTAGGTACTACTGAACGGTAATAAAACGTAAGAACGAAGGAATGAAGTGAACTTGGTATGCCGACCGCGACAGAAACACACATTAGAAATATTTCATTCGCAGTTTTACGATTTACCGTAAAATATTACAATCGCTCGTAAAACAGTAAAATCCCGACAAACGCGTGACAAACTCTTGTTTGATCATTCAATTGTTTTATAAAGCTGATTATTAAGGTTGCGGTGATGGCCGCACGCTAAATCAACTCGAGAATAGCGCAAAAGTCGGCCTGCATATTGCTGTCCCTGTTTGGCTAACGCAGGCGCGCGCGGGGCACAGCCGAACACTTATTTCTATTCTGTGGCCGTTACCATTCATAATTCGAAGCTGGTATTTATTTTTTATGCAAACTAGCATTTGACAAAAATATTTTTTTGGCATATTTGGCATTTGTCACAAACTTTTTACATTTATATATCTAGCAATAAAAACTCCTTGGTACCTAGTTCTGCGAACAGTTAGAACTCGCGAGCACAAACTTTTTTCCAATAATTGTGATCAGGGTGGTTATTCGCTATGACCTATGAGATTTCTTTTCAATAACGTGTGACGTCACCCATACGATTCGGCGATGATTCCACGCAGATATCGTAACGAGCCCGCGTTATGTTACGTTTGGTCAGAGCGAATAAGGGGGCAAGTTGGTGCTTTGATGATCGTTGAGTTTGGCTCAACTTTCCAATAGCGACTGTGAGCTAGGAGGTTCATATTTTTATCACATGTAGACACAAGCCTAAATATGAAATGGCGTACTGCGGAAACCAATAGTTTTAGCATTGTGAGCTATGACAAAAAAATCAAAGAAAAATATTTCAAAGTAAACGCTCAACTTTCCTTTAGCTACTGCTAGCTAGGAAGTTCACATTTTTATCACATGTAGGTTCACATAGCACAAGCCTAAATATGAAATGGCGTACTGCGGAAACCAATAGTTTTGGAGCTATTCATTTTTAAAATTTGCTAATAACCGCTTTCCGAACGCCATGTTTTGGTGATATTTTACTTTTTATCAGTGTTCCCATACGAAAAAAAATATCACCAAAAAAATATATAGTAAAATATCACCAAAATATGGAGATCGGAAACCAGTTTTTAGCAAATTTCAACAATGAATAGCTCCAAAACTATTTTTTTCCGCAGTACGCCATTTCATATTCAGGCTTGTGCTATGTGAACCTACATGTGATAAAAATATGAACCTCGTAGGTCACAGTCGCTAAAGGAAAGTTGAGCATTTACTTTGAAATATTTTTCTTTGATTTTTTGTCATAGCTCACAATGCTAAAACTATTGGTTTCCGCAGTACGCCATTTCATATTCAGGCTTGTGCTATGTGAACCTACATGTGATAAAAATATGAACCTCGTAGGTCACAGTCGCTAAAGTAAAGTTGAGCATTTACTTTGAAATATTTTTCTTTGATTTTTTGTCATAGCTCACAATGCTAAAACTATTGGTTTCCGCAGTACGCCATTTCATATTCAGGCTTGTGCTATGTGAACCTACATGTGATAAAAATATGAACCTCGTAGGTCACAGTCGCTAAAGGAAAGTTGAGCATTTACTTTGAAATATTTTTCTTTGATTTTTTGTCATAGCTCACAATGCTAAAACTATTGGTTTCCGCAGTACGCCATTTCATATTCAGGCTTGTGCTATGTGAACCTACATGTGATAAAAATATGAACCTCGTAGATCACAGTCGCTAAAGTAAAGTTGAGCATTTACTTTGAAATATTTTTCTTTGATTTTTTGTCATAGCTCACAATGCTAAAACTATTGGTTTCCGCAGTACGCCATTTCACATTCAGGCTTGTGCTATGTGAACCTACATGTGATAAAAATATGAACCTCGTAGGTTACAGTCGCTAAAGGAAAGTTGAGCCGCTACTATTTCTCGCAAAAACTAGGTACTGAATGGTAAACAAAGCACAAGTCGTAGGTATGTTAGTTACCTAGGTTACTTCATTCCAAATCACAAGGCAAATCTAAATAAAATTACAAAAATATTGCAATGTCATATATAACAAACAAATAGGTGAACAAACACAAGAGCAAGCGAAGCGCGGGGTTACACAGTGTACTAGTGTGAGTGCCTGTCGAGTTGTCAAACATCACACAACCGTAGTTCCCCGACCGGCCCTCGGTTCTGACGCGATAGCAATATGGGCGTTCAGAATTTTTTAGAAATTTGTTCAAGTTCCGTAATACCAAAAATGATGAATAAAAACTTGTTGTTTTTTTTATATCGTGTTGTTATTCTGTTACTTGACAATATAAGCTATGTTCCTACACATAAAATACGTAACATATCGTTGTTTTTAATACGAAACAAATAAGATGAAAACATGTCGTTTAGGTCGTAAAAATATACAAAAAGTAATTCGCTTACATTTCATTTTAGGTATATATTTTGATAAAAAAAACTATCTGGGAACATAGATAAATACTATCCGAATCCGAATAATAGCATAATATGGTGGAAATATGCTCGAATTACAAATGACGTCGGTATTACGTTTGTATGGGCAGTCCATCCTTCGCTGGGTTCTTAAAGTAGTTTCTTAATATATCTATTATATATTCTTATATCCTCTTTGTCGTTTTTTTTAAATAATTCCTCTTTTGATTGGCGAGTGTAAAAAAAGTGTAATATATTAAGGCTACGTAGGCAAACTGTGTAGGCTGAGTGAGCCGCAAATTTGTGGCGAACTTAAATTCGAGTCAGCGGCACACTCAGATCAATTTGCCGGCGTCGACTAGCAAACTGTTCCGAGCTGCCGCTGCTGCCGACTGAATCTTCAGTTTAATATTCAGTTTAGCAAACTGTACTCACTACGCCGGCGAACTAAAACTATTTCGCCGCCGACTTGAACCGGTTTTCCTATGACTCGGTCGCCCACTGAGACAGTAGGCGCGCGTAACGCTGCAAACTGCGTAGAGTGAGCGCAAAACTGGCAAACTGTGAACACTCCATATAATATGGAAGGGTGTACTAAGCCGATACGCCGCTAACTCAGTCGGCGGCGAATAGTTTCCCTACTGGGGACGCAGACAAAAAAATTAGTATGCAAGATACAGTGCGTCTTTTGTTTTAGTGAAACTAAAAACGTAAACAACATTTTGAATAATTTTCAACACTTTGCACCACGTTAATTTAAATCACCAATCTAATATAAATTAATTAGCTCCTGTAAATTATGAACAGTGCTTCAACTGCACAACGCCAAATATAGCCACATATGTGTATTATGTAAATATAGTTTGAAACATTGAATTCGACAAAGTAAACCACACTGCTCACCACCATTAATTAGGATAATTATTAGTCAACTTGCGTTAAATGACGTGTGATAAAGAATATTATTTTATAAGCTTCTAACACGAATAAAGTCCACAAAAAGATGCGACCAACGACGCAATTAATGGCAAAATTGTGGGCAAAGTCTGTTGACAAGCAGTTCGTAGTGTTTTATATTATACAAGTTTGCTCGTCAAAGAATGCCAGAAGCACTGAAAGGGTAGAAAATTTACTTCAAGTCATCCACAATTCTGCCTTCGGGTCCCCAAGTTATTTAAAACTTTCTTACTTTTTCCCGGACGATTTTGACAGATGTCTTCCTTTGGGAGAAAAGGTCATTCTGCTTTGAAACTAATTCAATAAAGCATCTCCTCAGACGAAAGTTTTATCTACTCCGAGTGTTCAGTGTTGAGACTATAGACAGTTGAAACAACAAAGTTTTTTCTGTTAAAGTTTATGTACATATTATATACTAGGGGTCGCTTGTGGTTTCGCCCAATTTAATTCCTGATTGAACTGAATTTCGAGATAGAAAGTATCCTAGAAAGCATGACACATAAACAACAAATACACTCACAAACATAAATCGTTTAAACTATTGTGATACTAGTTGCGCCCCGCGGTTTCACCCGCGTGAATAATGATGAAAATTGATGATGATGATGATGAAGAGTAGCCTATGTGTTAATCCAGGGTATAAGGTATCTCCACTCCAAATTTCACTCAAATTCGTTCAGTATTATACACATTTTGGCTGTAATGGCTTACACATAAGATATAGATATATACTGTGGCGGGCTTTTTTGTAGGTCTATTTAAGATAAACATTTATATCGAACATTACATGTGTGTAACTCTAGCGGTTTTGGCAGCGCACGTCAGAATAGCTCGCAGATGGGAGATTTTTTCCTAATTACTTGACACTTATCGTCATATTATGGACAATTCACACAATATCTTTATAAAATGTAGCCTATGTGTTATTCTGATGTATTAGCTATATTATTGTAAAGTTTCATTAAAATCCATTCAGTAGTTTTTACGTGAAAGAGTAACAAACATCCATCCATACTCACAAACTTTCGCGTTTATAATATTAGTAGGAGCAGGATGTTGTTTGCGACTGACTTTTGCACTCACTTTCTGAATAATATTTCTGTTTCGAAAATACGAAGATTGCCGAAGGCATAGCTTTCGTAGTAGTACTGTACGTATACGTTCTCGTATAGTATTTCAGCAGCTGCAGGAATTCATCATCATTATCATCATCAGCCAGTAGAAGACCACTCCGCCATAGAATGCCACGACGAACGTTCCTAAGCCCCCTCGGCCCACCGACTTTCTGCGACCTCTATAACATCCTTGGTCAATTGAGAAGGGGCTTTCCTACACTGCGTCGCCCGGTTTATAGTCGCCACTCGAAAACCTTTATTCCCCAACGGTTGTCAGTTCTGCGAGCTATATGACCTACCCATTGCCACTTCAACTTGCTAATTCTGAAGACTATGTCAGTGATCCTTGGTTCATCTACGTATTTATTCTTTTTTTTTTATTTCGGTTTCTTTTACGTAGTTTTGTTAGTAGTAGAACTTCTTGTGAAAGAGTTCGTCCGGGGAAGTACTACCACCGTACCTATTTCTGCCACCAAGCAGTAGTGTTCGCAATGCTGTGTTTCGGTTTGAAGGGTACGGGTGCCGGTGAAATTACAGGCACATGAGACTTTTCATCTTTATGTCTCAGGGTCGGCAGCGCGCGTGTGATGCCTCTGGTGTTACAGGCGTTCATAGGCTACGGTAACTGCTTTCCATCTGGTGGGCCGTAAGCTTGTCTGCTTGCCAAGTAGCATAAAAAAAAAAAAAAGTAGTAAAACTCCGAGCATAACTCTCTCCATAGCCCGCTGCGCGACTTTGAGGTTGTGTATAAGACCAATAGTTAGCGACCACGTCTCAGTGCCACAGGTCATGTTACTGCGGTTGTGGGAGTTATTTTGTTGCATTGTTTATTAACATCACTTATGCCGTACGTAGCTGTGGTGTGTCCGGCCAAAGAATAGACCCCTCCGTCTCCTCCCGTGCATGTCGTAAAAGTCGACTAAGGGATTACACCAGAGGATGGACAACAGCATCCACCTGAGTACTCAACATCACTACTGCGATCATCAATCTGCCTGCCAAGCGTGATCATTATGGCAAATCCTCCTCATCGCACTCTATGGGGGAGGCCTTGTCCAACAGTGATGATGACAATGCCGTAAGCAGCCTTTTTAACCGATTAAAAAAAAAGGAGGACGTTCTCAATTCGAGTTAGTGTACCGCGGATCCTATACCCATCCTGATGAAGACCCTCGATTAGGGTCGAAACCTGTTGGTGCTTCCACCAACATATTGGTACGTGAAAATTTCCCGTTTTTACAAAATGAGTTCTCAATTCGGTTGTATTTTTTGCTATCAATGCATTACAGATCCCTTACATTTCATAATATGTACCAATGAATAATCTAAAAACAGAGAGGAAATTCGAATGTATAAAACTTGGTTGTACGTCTGTATAAAGCGCCTAATGGATTTGAAAGGGGATCCCGAGGGTACAAAGTATCTTTGTAACGCAAATTGATTGGACTGAAACTCGATGGTGACCACTAATCCTTGGAGATTTCGCTTTTTCTATGGGGTCTTATTAAGAAGAATACTGGAAAAATATGACTCAGAGCCAATTTCACCATACTCCGTTAGTTAGTAAATGTCTTGTTAAATCTAACCACTGGTCAAGGTGACAGATAATCTTTGAAAACACCTGTCAAAAAGCATTGGTTAGGACTAAACAGTTGTTTAAACGCCTGTTATTTGTTGGTAAAATCAAACCTTAATATTGATTTTAAAATGAGCCCCGATTTGTGTTATTATTGAACATTCAATCAACAATCTAATCTCATTTTAGAAAAATTACGACTATACACCACGTACTTTACTATTCTCCTGCTGACGTTTCGTTGACCATTGTTGAGTTCCCGTCTCACGACCTTTGAGCGTAGTCGCGGTCGGTGCTCATGAGGAAGGACCTCAAAATGGACAACGAAACGTCAGCAGGAGAATAGTAAAGTACGTGGTGAATAGTCGTAATTTTTCTAAAATGATACCAAGCCACGATAACTTCAATTCTATTAGTCTAATCTCACCTTAGTCATGTCTGTCACTGCGTGCGTAGACGTAAAAACTATAACTGAATCTTCGCATGCAAAAGATATCATTCTCGCTCTAACGAACGCCTTCCTGAGCGTCAGAAAGGTTGATGATTAAACGAAAGATGACTGATTTAAGATTATATGAATTGAATGTCAAATAATTACTTAATCCTTAATAAGATTAATAATCTTCATGATTCATTGCACATCGGGTGAGTCAATTACTATAATAATAGTTGTAACGGAACCAGCATTATAATGGACCTCGCTTACTACATACATTCAGCTTAGTAAATATAATCGGAATAGTTACACTTTTCAACTTAAAACCCGTCACCTGCCTGGTAATATTTTTATACTAGCCATGAATTAGTCAAGGTTTGAAAACATCATCCATGTAAATGTAAAGATACTAACAGGACAACAAAAACGTATGGAATACTATTTATAAAAAGTGGGCAACGTACCAAAAAAATAATTTGGACTTGTCTCTGATTACCCTCAGTAGTATCTACACAGATCTGAAGTGAGAGTGCTATTACTGGAAGAAAGCGTAAACCAAGTTGGTCGTGGAAAGCAATGGCGGCAATGAGCTCACCATTTGTCACGTCTATATTCCTGCAACTGTGAAAAGAGGCCCTTTGAGGCGGGCTCTGCCTACTCCTTCGGGGAAAAAGGCGTGTGCTCATGTATGTATGTACGAATGATGACGATGGTTAAATGTTTGTCATTCAAGACAAAAATGCCAAATGAGTTATTTAGGTACACAGAAAGATAAAAACCGGGATTGTAACATAATTAGGGTACCGTACCTCAAAAGGTACTAACGGAACCATTACAGGACCACTCAAGTATCTGTCTGTCTGTCTGGCTGTCGCAGATCATTTTCTCCGAATCTACTGGACTAAAAAAGTTGAAATTTGGTATATAATGTAGAGTTAGGTGACTCAATCTTGTACGTACAGCCGAATTCTAATTTCGGGAGTTTCAGTTTGCCCTCCAATTTATTATTATTATTTGGAGGGCAAACTGGAAAATAAAAATTCTTTAAATTGTTAATTATTAGGTACTATTTATAATGACATGGTAATGGATGTATCTACCAAGTACCTACTTATGGGAACTAAATTATATGTATGTCATATGTATGACTGAGTATGTTGGACGTGTGAATTATGACCATCTATGTAAAATTACCATATTTAAAACAAATAAATTATCTTTATCTTTATCTTTAAAAAGAAAATTGTGTAATTAATGAATGTGACGTATAATATATCAAATAAAATAACTCGTTATGAGAAATACTAGGGTATTTTTTAAATTGTATAATGCTCAGTTTAAAAGATATTAAAGAAAATATGTGAAAATTTACTATACCCTCCTCCCCCATCTTCAAAACAACTAAGGCAAATATTTAAAAAAATATACGCTGTATTAGACCCCAGGCCTCACTCATAGACAAAAAACATGATTGAAAATGCTACGTCTTTAAATTCCCACGGGAAACAGAAAATACTAATGAGAAAATGCGAATAAAATTGTGTTGATTGCCTATTAAGTTAGTTGTTATTATAGTAGTCTACTTGTACGGAACCCTCTGATCTTGTTCTGTTTTTTTATTACAACATTCAGTTGCCTCAAGAGAAAAACGCGGATGAAACCGTGAGTGACCGCTAGTGATCAACAAAGAGCATGCTAATTTATAACGAGAATAAAAAAAAATGAAAAGGCAGCAATACATTACTTGCCTAAACGAACCTACTCGTAACACTAGATGCTTGCTTAAATCACTACCACTCAGCTTTCCTACTCATGTATTTTATTTTAAAAAGTTAGAAAACTATTACTTACAGACTGACACACAGTAAAGTGTTTGCAACCCCTTGAATACAACTGCCGCCCATAACTCACCCGGACGAATGTTGGACAAAAAAATTCTTTTTAACTTGCATGTACCGAACACTTGTTTTTTCATTGGTACTTAATCACCTCGGTTCGTATTTTATTACTTTCAGCGAATAGAAAATTCAGATTGTGTTATAAGTAAAATTAATGAGGTGTTGATGCAAAAGTTCGTTTCGTTGGCACTCATGCAAAAGTTTGTCAACATAAAAATTTGAATAAACGTTATTTTGTATAAATAACATTTTGGACTTGTAGAACAATTTTCGTTGTTATAAGATTTGATCTGGCTACTGGCTTATTCATAGAAGAATGCTATACATAATACCAACGGGTTTAAGCGATGTCTCTTTAGAATCTTGATATTAGGTTTCAATGATAACAATGTTTAATTTTGTTCCAGTGCCCGGTTTATGGGTAATTTAGTTAATAAGTTTGCAACACTGTAACTTTGTCGTGTTTACATATTTGATTACGAATCTAGATCTGAACTATTGTCAATGTTTATATGTGTACGCTTATTTGATTGTAATCTGTTTGGTGAACTTAAATAAATAAATAAATAAGAAAGCATTAGAAGAGTTAGTCGTGAGAAAGCAATAGGGGGTTAATTAACCACTAGTAAAATATTCCTACGATTGTGTGACCCTCAGTGAAAAAAGGTCCATTGATGAACTTTTGATGCACATTCACAAATAAAAAATAAAAATTCATTTGAGCATACGTTTTTATGTACCCTTAACAATCTAGCCGTAAGGCATGCTAATAAGTAATTTAACATTGACCTAGGTTTATAAAACAAACTATAGCTAAGAATGTGGCACTTTTCTTACTGCAATTGTGACGTTTGCTACTGATTAAACTTATTCTACTTCATCAGCCGGTAGACATCCTGGATGACGCCTCTCCTGTAGCATGCATATACAACAGCGGAATTTGCCATATTTACCACGCTTGGCAGACGGATAAGAGATCGCAGCTTGGTGTTCATTGTACCCAGATGAGTGCTGCTGCCCATCCCCTGGTATAATCCCTTAGTCGCTTTTTACGACATTCCCAAGAGGAGTTACAAGAGTCCTTTTCTTAGATTTTCACGGCTTGGAATATTATAATAATAAACTGATTATTTTTAATTTTATACCTTTGCTCGACGCTGACCAACCCAGCGCATATCCTGCAATCGCTGTTTCCTCAAACCTCTATCTATTTAGATCAAAATCTACTAAAACGTTTTAAACATCGCATCCACAAGACGCTAAGCCTGGTGTTACTTTACGACCGCTCGTTACAATGCCCGCTAAAAAGATATACGTTGGGTTAAACGAGCAAAACAATTGTTTTAAAACAACTTTCAAAAGTCTGCTTACAGAGTTATTTAATGTTTTTTGTTAAAACTGTATTTAAAAAAAAAGCTTTTATTCAATTAGTGATCGGAACCGTGGGTTGATCAAAATGAGCCCAAACACTGCTAGGCTACTATCATAATCTTTGTGCTTGACGTAGTCCAGTACAAACTATTTGACGGTTTGTCATTGTCAGTTTGTCCTTCTTCTTTGTGTCCTTGTCTTGCCTAGAGTGATCAAACTCGGTTTTCCACTATCAGGTTTTTCACTAGGAGGTATGCTGTATCCTACTATCCTACTAATATTATAAACGCGAAAGTTTGTGAGAATGGATGGATGTTTGTTACTCTTTCACGTAAAAACTACTGAATGGATTTGAGTGAAATTTAGAATGGAGATACTTTACGCCCTGGATTAACACATAGGCTACTTTTCATCATCATCATCATCAACAATTTTCGTCATTTTTCACGCGGATGAAACCGCGGGGCGCAACTAGTAATATAATAGTGGCAAGTCTACTATTGCTTTTTTTGGGTACAGTATCTATCAAAGTGATAAGGTATTCTTTACACTGCTTGCGAAGGTTTTATGGAAGATACTAACGTCAAAGCATAGCGAATACCTTGTGTACAACCGTCATAATGACAGTACCGTCATCTTATGAAAGCGGCTTTAGCTTCAGTTATTCGTTCATTTTTTATCGACGAGTCTCAGCAAAACGATAAATTAAACTGGAGTTAAAATCACAGCAAATCCTTTCGTTAAAACATTGTAGTACATAATCGGCAGTTAACCGTCCCATAACACAATTCCAGCTGCTAATCCGTACTGACAAAAAGAACTTCAGCAATGTTCGATTTCCCAACTGAATCGGAAATGCAGGCCATCGGGCCCGGACTAGTACAGTGACCACGATAAAGCTCGTTCACTTCACCGAACGCTACCAAATTAAATACTTGCAAAGTGGGATGTTTCTGTAGGAAACTGTCAGCAACTTTTGTCAGGGATTTTGTTATTTTACTCTGAAGAATCTTTGCGTAAAGCCTTGACCCAGTGTGAAATCCATATTATGGTCATAGGATAACCACCTTGGACAGAGTAAGAATTAGTTTTTTTTTAACACTGAAATTCATTCATACATATACCATTTTCCTCGAAGGGATAAGCAGAGCCTCAATTGGCCTTGTTTCACCGTGGGTCACGCAGTCGTAAAAATATTGACGTGACTCCATCGCCGCTATCCTACCCACGGCCAACTCGACTCGATTCCTCCCAGTAATTATAACTCATTCCTAAAAAAGCTAGAGGCCGTAGTCTAAGTTTTTATTAAACAAATGACATAGAAGTATGGTGTGACACGGATTTTGTATGGAGACACCGATGAGCTTCACTAGCGTATACTTTGTGAACATCAATTTACATTCTAAAATCCGTGTTAGATCACACCACAAGTCCATGTCACATTACACCACACGTCCGTGTCACATTACACCACACGTCCGTGTCACATTACACCACACGTCCGTGTCAATTGCTTGTTAAACCTCAGACTTAGGCCTCAGGACAAATCATATACCAACGAAAACCAAACGAGCTAAGTCAAATGACTTATTGGTTGGCGAAGGGACAACGAACAATGAACCCTTGTAAATGAGCTTCAGTCGTCGTGGGAGATAATTTTGAGATAGTATGGACATAGTATACCTAACAGTAAGGAACATCACATGCGGTTGCTTTGAGACATCTTAGACTTTTTGCGATGGTCATATTGACACCTCATCCTCTGAGCAAAATATTGTTCAACCATGTTGTTTCACTATCAAATGAACTAGCTGTCTGTTTTCTAAGCTATTCTCGTAGCGCGCTAGACTAGGACGGGCATTTATTTTTATGGCCGACTATAAAGGCTACTGAGAAAAAAATCAAACGAACTTTATGCTAATTTGATTTGCAAGAGATTTTGCAAAAGGGATTATAAAGCGGTTTAGTTTTAAACTATTTTAGTAATCCTTTGATATTTAAATGTGAAGAGAATTCGGTATATATCAGAGGCCCAATTCTCTAACTTTGAAACATTCCAGTCACAATATAATCTCGTGTCAGTCGCACTGTCTCGTATATTAACTATTACTTAATCTTCGCGTATACATGCTAAGATTAAGTAATAGTAACTATATAGGTGACAGCTGACAGTGCGACTGAGACGAGATTATACTGCGAATTGAATGTTTTTAAATTAGAGAATTGGGCCTCTGAAGTGTTGTTATGTTTTTTCGTCTGTGTGGGACACAAGTTGACACAACCTATAGGTATATATGTCGCAGACGAATTTTATAATACGATGTATTACAAAACGCCTAGCCCCTTTGGAAAACAGTGCGGTTTTGGTAAATAGCTCAACGACGTTCATCGATTTTACATAATTACTAAACTTTAACATGCAGGATTGGATTTTTCATTCGAGATTTTTCGTTCAACATTCGAGATGATATTTTGATTATACTCAAAATCTCTAAATCAGTATCGCGTGTGAACAAAAAGGACATACATTTTAGTTTTTGCTAGTCTTTTTTGATCACGCGATCAGACGGAACTGTTTCGCGTGATCAAGCAGGACGTGATCAGTTTCGCGGGATTACGCCAGGGGATGGGCAGCAGCATCCACGTGAGTACTTAACACTAAACTGTGATCACTAATTCACCTGCCAAGCATAGTTATATAGTGATGGATCCAGGGAATCCTAGTGTGGGATCAGGACTATGTATGTGATTGTTCGGGTGTTAAGTTAATGTTTATTGAACGAGCGAAGCGAGTTCTCTGAGTCAACTTGGAAGAATCGGCGTTTGTATGTATGTATGTTTGTCCGATGAAAACTTCCCAACCGTTTATCCGATCTTTATGAAATATCGTATGGGGGTAGATAGTATTGGTACAATTTGTAGGTAAGGTTATGAGCTATATCGGTCGGGGGGTTGATGAGATATTGGGGTTCAAGAGGGGGTAAAAAAAAAAGTGAGACAGTCGGATGAAGTGGGGTGTCTAATGAAAGCGATTTGGCTGGACATTTCAAAACTGTTCTTAATTAGTATTTAGACTTAGTTTAGTTTCTGAGATATTAGGGAAAATCTAAAACGAAAAAATCAAAAATTCTAGGGTACTTCCAGCAATCCCACAATGCTGAAATTTGGTATGCTTGTAGCTTTTGTGTCACAACTACAGGGAAAAGTCTGAAATTAAAGAAATTAAAAACTTGAACCTTAAAAAAAAATAACCAATATAACATCCATTGTTGACCCCCCATTCCTAGGAATTTGAATGACATTAGAGTTCTATGATTTTTGTCAAAAGGACGTTATCAATTAATTCGTCAAGTACCTTAAATACTAACAGGTATGTAGTATTTACGCCCTGTTGCTTAGTCCTATTCAAAGGCTATTTCGATGATGTGTAGGAAATTACCTAGAGGTTATTTTTTTTTCTCAGTAAATGTTTTTAGAAATCGGTTAGAAGGGTAAAGAAAGTAAAATATGCAAAAAATATCTCGAAGATACTTCAAGTTCTCTGGTAATGCTAAAATTTATTATTTGAGTATATTTTGTTCTACAGAGAGAAGTCGAACATTGAGGATTTTTTCTTTGTAATATCTATTTTTAGCGTAGAAAACGTAAAACATTAAAAATTAGTAAAACTACAACTGTTTATTTAAAAATCTTTTTTTTTGCTTTTCAAAATCTCTCTCATGTTTGAGAAATTGACTCTGTAGCTTTAGATCTCTAATGGATCATCCATACAAACATACTACATAGCCATTAAATACAAACCCGCTCGGTCTGATAAAGGTGTCATCGCGAGGTCTCAGTTCGGGGCGAACCACTAGTTAGATATAGAGAGCCACCATCACGGGCTCTTACTACGCAGACCAAATAGGTAAGCCGATTGCGGGAGGCTGTAAGAAAAGAGACGGGGCAAACTGCCAGCAGGATTCTTGTTTCACCCAGACAACGCATCCGCATTCCGCACACAAAGCCGAAGTTGCGATGGCTGCCATTCAAGCAGGTTTCAAACTTCTTGAACACTAGCTACACTCAAGTAGCACCCAGTGACTTTATACCTTTTTCTTCGGCTCAAGGAAAAGCTACGGGGTAGGAAATTTAAAGAAGATAGCGAGGTGATGGAGGAATTTGTGGAGGATCAAGAAGAAGATTTTTTTCTAAAGGTTTTCAGAGTTTTGAATAATAGATGAACTAAATGACTTGAACTTAAATGACTTATGATGGACTTTGACTTGTTAGAAAAATTCGTACAAAAATAAAAATAATTTTAAAAGGTAAGTTCTTAAATATTAATTTTCATTACTTTTGAATCATCCCTCGTATATGCTGAATACGGTACTGTTTAAAGACGATGCTCTACTATGAGTTATCTTCGGTTAAAGCTTTAATTTTAACATTGATCATAGAGAGACGAAACACTAGTCTTGAATAATACATTCCCAACCACTACAACCAACGACATCTAATCACACAATAACATAAAGCCGATAAGGAACCCACACGAAGCATTCGACAACAAAAGGGTGAGATCGCATTCGAGTCACGGGCCCCTTATCTACGATAGTTACATATTATTAAGTAACTGTTGCCCATTCTGTATGGGCCCAAAGGTAGCAAAGAGCCGAAAAACCGACGTGGTGCGCGAACAAATAATTAAACACGAGAGGGAATTGGTTGGAATAGTACCAAGTGGGAGGTAATCAAGGCTTGTGGAGCTGTTTATGAAACTAGTTCGTGTTTACATTAGAACAAATGTCTAAACGTTTGTGTGTAGGTACTGAAGCAGAAATTGTATGCAAAACCAACATGTGCTACCTTTACTTGTTTTATTAGTAATATTAGCACAGGTATGAGTGTTTTTTTATATTAAGGTAGACACTACTAAGCCGATGATAATGAGTCCCCATAGGCCTAGAACACCCCAGCAATGGGTGATAAGCTGATAATGAATTGCTGAAGGTATTAAGTTTTCATATAGGATCATCATCAGTAAAACAAGCACTGAACATACACTTAGAGATAAAATATTTTTTCTACATAGATTAAAAGATATTTTACCAAAAATCCGTGAAAGACCCTAAAATATCTTCACAAGATCCACTAAGCTTAAGAGAATAAAACGTTTCTGCTAATGCCAGAACATTTTTCAGACACCAAATAAATACGTTAAGCTCAGCCGGGAGCCCCAATAATAATTTCGAATCACGTACTAACTTATGAATATTTTTCGAGCGAGCCGTATTTGTTTCAGTTCTTATCGTGTGAAGAAAATATTCTAGTTTCTTCAAGATAATATCTTTAGAAAGAAAAACCTTTCTTGGAATTGATAAAACGACAGATGGAGCATTTTCTGTGAGCAATACATTTTATACCTAACAAAATGATTTTTACACTGAAGTAGAGATTGTAGATATCCCACATGGGGATTGAGTTCGTGAGCCAATGTATATGCATATAAATATATATTATGTAGATACATTTGAACACTAAAAACGAGATTTCTATCAAGATTTGTATTTTATAACCCTAATATCGTAAGTATTTGAGGTTGGTTCGTATTTTATCGGCAGACAAAACGATCAACCACGAATCAGTTTAACCGGACATTTATAGTGATAATCATATTCATAACTTGACTTAACTAACTTAACAATAACTAATAACTTCCGCAGTACTGCTAAAGTTAGTATTAGTATTTTCTATGTATCAGCTTCTCCCGAGGCACCACACAGGCGCTTCCAACCTAGAGTAAGACGGATCATCAAATTAAGCCAAGCCGTGTTTGTTAAAAAAAAAAACTTGTTTTTTATTTTAGTGTAATGTTGAAAGTATTTTCGACGATTTTATGAATGGTGATGCTGTGATAATAGAACAAATTACAAAAAGCAAATAATTGACAAGTCACTCATAAAATACTCCCCTCATATTAATTACCATCACGTTAGCCCCACAACGTACTCCACTCGTTACCCGAAACCCTATCACTGCACGTGCTAGAGCGTAACAATAAGGGACGGCCAGCAGGTGTCGAGTATGGACAGGGGATTTTTTACTCGACCCTTGTGAATTCCATTCATCTCCAGAGCCATGAGTATGTAATTATTTAGAAAGCAATTGACACGGACTTCACCATTATCATCATCATCATCATCATCATCGGCCCGTAGATGTCCACTGCTGGGCATAGGCCTCCTCCTAGAATGCCACACGAACGGCCATCTCCATCCACAGACTTCCTGCGACACGAACGTATGGTGTAGGTAATAACTGAGTGAGATTATCAAAGTGTCCGCCAGGGATGTTTTTCATGTTTCCATACACAAATATTTGTAACACTTCACCCACTCACTTCACTTCACTTTGTCCGTTTCAATTGCTTGCTAAATACAGACTTACGGCTCTGCAGATGAATGGAACTTGCACGGGTCGAGAAAAAAATACCTTGTCCATACACCTGACCATCCCTTTTCCATGTCAATTCGCTTGCGGCCCATATGCTTTTACGTAAATTTGCTCAATGCTCGTCTAATAAAGGGTTTTTTAATAGGGACCGGGTATACTTGAATCGAAATAAAAACATTGTTTATAATTAGAATATATTTTCTTTTTTTGAAGGCTTACCTTTTGGCATTATGTATGGAATATCACATCATTCAAATGACCAACTTGGCTTCGTATGGTAGCGCGAATACGAGAGGTAAAAATAAAATAAATAAATAAATGCTGGACATTTCACACAACATTATCTAGCCCCAAGCTAAGCAGAGCTTGTGTTATGGGTACAAGATAACTTATATACCTACCTACTTTATACAATACATTACATAGATGTATATTTTTATTATACGCCCAGAACACCCGGAACAATTATCTGCAGATCGTACAAATATTTGTTCCGAGGCGGGAATCGAACCTCCTGCGTCGCAGGCAAGCCTTCGCCTGCCGCGCCACAGAGGACGTCAAAAAAGAGAAAGAGGTGGAAAGAGGTCCAATTTTGCATCACTTTTTGACATAATGGCACCTCCATCTCATTGATGACGTCATAACATACCACCCAACAGTCACATACATAGTGCCCCCTTATTCCCTAGCTGAAAGTGACTCGGTGACTAACGTTTTGACAAGTAAAATTACTATCAATTGACAATTCTTAATGATAGTTTTGAGCAATTGATTGTCATTTTACTTGTCAAACGTTAGTCACCGAGTGACTTTCAGTTAGGAAATAGGGGGGCTGATGCCACACTAGGATTCCCTGTATCGTGGGTATCAGGAACTACGAGTATCTACCATGGTACCAATGGTGGTAAGTTTAGTAATAGGGGGTACTTTTTGGGTACTTTACTCTAAAGATTACAAATAAAGAACATACTATTTAAAAATCTATTTAATCAGAAATCGACTCTCACATAAAGCGGCCCAGTTACCCAGTCACTCAAGTTTTGTTTTAGCAAACAGCACGTATCCACTGCCCCGGCACCGGTTGGGTACAAATGAGGGGCTAATTGTCGTGGGGAATCCATTGGGTATGGATACGTAAAGGGTAAAAGGTGTATAGCTATAGAGTTGAGAGTACGGCATTGAGAAACACAAACGATAGTCCTCAGTATTGCTTAAACTGTACCCTAAACCATACCGTATATAGGTTCTCGAGTGGCGACCACAAACCGGATGACGTGGTAGAGGAAGGCCCTCCAATCGATAGACTAAATACATTATGAACGTTGCAGGAAGTTGGTGGATGGAGGCGGCTCATGACCATTCGTCATGGCATTCTAAAGGGGAGGCCTATGTACAACAGTGTACTTTCACCGGCTGATGATGATAAAATATACTTCATTGTATATCATCATCATCATCATCAGCAGCAGCGGCCTATAGACGTCCACAGCAGAGCTGGACGAGGCCTCCCCCGTTCAATGTAGTGGGGAAAATTGCCCTAATTACCACGCTTGGCACGGTGATAAAGGGGTCTATTCTTTGGCAAGACACAACACGGCATGGCACACATACTTATACTAAATAAATGATGAATACAATGTAAGCTACATAAAAGTAACTGGAATCACTAATTGCTGAAAGCTATAGCCATCAAGCTAACAATAGCAGAATGGGCGTTTCAAACTTATATCAATGTGTTGAAGTCGTATTCACATCAATCAGTCGATAAGCCCAGTCGAACACTGTTGTCAATGCCGATCGATTGTTAGATACCGAATTGATGTGTTTTACGCGGATTGTATGACCGCATTCATTCTTTTCTGTTTTCTTTTATTGTTTTTCGATTTGATACTAAAATAAGTTTTCATTTAAAAAACCAACTTCCGCCATTGTATTAGACTAAACATCTGGATGAAAAAACCATAGTGGTGAAAGGGTTATGATACTTTCTGAATGCAAATGCTTGGTTTGTTGCTGAAAATATCAAAACCGCCATATGTATGCCTACAATATTTGAGGAGTTCCCTCAATTCCTTATGGATTCCATCATCAAAACTAGATTCTGAAAAAATGGGACCAATCTGGAAGTGTATCTATTCAAATAATAAAATAATTTTCCAAATCCGTTCATAAACGCCGGAGATATTATGAGGTAACAAACATTAAAAAAAAATGAAAAGAAATACAATCGAATTGAGAAACCTCCTCCTTTTTGTGAAGTCGGTCAAAAAAGGCATAAATTATGAATATATAATAGTTTAAAACACTAAAAAAATACGCTATTTATAGAAAATACAACTAAATAGAAAAGAACATGACATGAAAGATTACTTGACGACTGGACATTGTTTGTAATTATCTATGCTACTTGACATTGACGCAGACCTTCCGGGTCTCAGGAAAACAAAAATCGCTGATCCTGATTATCCTAGTAAGGATAACGGGACAAAATGTTTAAAATATTGAATTGTCATCGGTCCTTAATAAGTATGCCGAATTTCGAGTTAATCCGACGTTTTGAAGGGGGTCAAAATCATGTTCAAAGATTCCGTTACATACTAACATACAAACATACTAACATACTATAACATACGTCTGAAGCTAATAAAAGCGTATGAAAAATCAGTCGAGTTTATTTAATAAAATTTAGCACTAACCCGTTGCTCCATCCGCGTGGAACCTAAGTACAACCAACACAATGTTTAAGACACAAGATCTTCTTCAGTAAAATCCCTACACTACAAAGAAAACTGAATCAAAATCCGTCAAACACTAAAACAGAGATCGCAAAAAGTGGTCGTCCTTTCATTTGGATTTCCTTTTCCCATCCGCTCTTCTCCTCATCAGCCGGTAGTCATCCACTGCTAGAGGAGGCCTCCCCCATAGCATGCATAGCATAGCGTGCAATGGGGGGATTTGCCATAATTACCACACCTGGCAGGCGGGTTGATGATCACAGTTTTGTGTTAAGTACTCAGGTGTATGCTGCTGCCTATCCCTGGTGTAATCCTTTAGTCGCCCTTTACGATATCCACAGGAAGTGTTATCCTATTCTTAGGCCGAGACTACCACGCCTCTGACTACTTTCACAAAAATACTTCCACAAAAATAGCTCTAGCTCTTTGACCAAATTTAGTAAATGTATTATATTCTAAAATCTGTCTTAATACCCTACACGACAATAAAAACAGCATTACAATCCGTGAAGCAGAACTTGAATTATATCTGTACAGACAGCCAAGGCAAAGCCTGTCTACTTTTTAAAAGCATATAGATAGAGTGATGCAACTCTACATTAAATAGCTTGCTGATGTTACTCCGAGGATAGCTCGCAAGACGGTATCGATTCGCGATTCGATAGCAGGTACGATTGTTAAGTTTACTTTACTAATGGGTGCTTTCGTAGGCTTTTGTTGATTTTTGACGTTTGAATAAACTTTGATCGTAGTCTAGTTATTTAATTCTATTAAGAAAATACCATTAGGCTCAAATCACACCGAGAAGGTAGTGGCCGGCAGCGCAGCTAAAGTTTACGCAGTATTTTTAAACTCATCATCATTGCTAAAATACAGAGTACCGATTGACGCACGGAATACTCTGCAATCTTGGTGTGTTACATATTTTTTTCGTCAAGCAGGACTGCTGTGTCCAGATTTTATGGGCTCATAAAAGTGCCAGTAAAATTACAGACACACGAGACTTTAACCATTTCGAAAACTCTGATGATGAGGCATGACCGTTTAGCGTGTGGTAAGCGTGGTGGCGTTGGTGGGTAAGCTTTTTGCGATTATATACAACAGAGAACACAAGAAAGAAACACTTGGCCCTTAATACCATAAAAAAAACTCTGGTTTGTTCCAATTAATTTCTTAGCAACCCGCAATATCCCGCAATCAAACATAAAAATACAAAGCGCTCTCACGAAGTTTCTTGTATTTATAACAAACGTTATTACAGTGCTCATAGACCGACAACTTTTGGGACAATTTTATAAAAAATAGTGGAGCATCCGAAAGCGACTGAAGCGACATGATGTGGAAACAATTGTAGAATTTATTTATGAGTTGCTCAATTGCTGCCTGACTACTGAAAACCTTAACTATCTATTGAAGATTTTATTTTTCCATAATTAAAAAGTGTTAGATTAGACGCACTCTAACACGATATAGATTGTAACATTGGGTAGGTACCTAGTTTTTATCGTTTGGTAGGAACTATTATGTATAGTTATTATGCCAGTGACTATTATGTAGTAAAGCACTGGTATATTTTAATCTGATGTTATATATCATGTGGGCGTCACCATAAAATCGCAGTGTGTTGCTCAATAAAAATCGCCCGTCTGAGTGTTTTAAAAACAGACGAAATAAAAGAAAAACACTACAGGAAGTAACAGGAACATGATTGTTTTCTTGATTAATTGTGAATGGAATCGCATTCTGCGACGATTCGTTCGCAAGATGTATAATTAAAAGCTTGTCTTAAAAGGGAAGTTGATTTTGGACGCAAGACGGTTCTACTACGAGTACAACCATCTTCTTTCTCACTGTTTCTTTGACACTCTGCATGCCGAGGTATGGTGCCTCTGGTAAAAACATATGGAGACCGTTCGTTGTTTTGTGAAAAGTATAAGGGTGCGCCTTTAAGGGAAGCTCTTTTTAACCGACTTCACAAAAAAGGAGGAGGTTCTCAATTCGGTTGTTTTTTTTTATGTTTGTTACCTCATGTCTCCGTTGTTTATGAACCGATTTGGAAAATTCTTTTTTTATTTGAATAGATATAAGTACTTCCAGATTGGTCCCATTTTTTCAGAATCTAGTTCTGATGATGAAATCCATGAGGAATTGAGGGAACTCCTCAAATATTGTAGGCATACATACAACGATTTTGATATTTTCAGCAACAAATCAAGCATTTGCATTCAGAAAGTATCATAACCCTTTCACCACTATAGTTTTTTCATAATTTTTTTTTCATCCAGATTTTTAGTCGAATACAATGGCCGAAGTCGGTTTTTTAAATGAAAAGTTATCATGCAGCTTGTCTACTTTTTAACCCCCGGCGCAAAAAGAGGGTGTTATAAGTTTGACGTGTGAATCTATTCTATGTAAGTTTATCTGGTATCGTAGCTCCAAAACGGATGAACCGATTTTGATTTAGATTTTTTGTTAGAAACTTGATCGAGAGTGTTCTTGTAACAGTTGGTTCTTGGCGACCGCGACCTGCGACCGTGGTCGCCACGCCACTGTCTAGCCACGCCCACCGGTCGCGAGTCGCGGTCGCCAAGAACCGAATGTACTCCATATAAATCCATACTAAGCAGTGCGTCGAGCGATACATTCGCGGTCGCCAAGAACCGACTGCTACCTTTAGCTATGTTTGCTTGTGTCAGGGGTTTTTTGAAACTTTAATTTTTACCTGTCATCAACATCATCATCAGCCTGTAGAAGTCCACTGTTGGACTCGGGCCTTTCCCATAGAATGCCACAACGAATAATTTTAAGCCATCTCCATCCACCGCATACATTGGTCCATCGAGTGGGTGGCCAACCTATACTGTGTCGTCCAGTTTGTGGTTGCCCACTGGAGAACCTTTATTCCCTAGTATATACTAAAATATACTTTTAGTATCTCCCTTATATTATTACCTACTTGAGCAAAACCCAGGGTTTAAAATATCCTTGTCTCTTACTACGGAATTAAATCTGGGTTTTGTTTCGACTTTATTTTATCCATCTTACGTAATGAGACCGATTGTGTTCCATTTCGTATTGTTCACTTTGAAAAACCGGTGACTGAAATATACATAGAAATTCATACAATCTACTTCCCAAAATATGGAAATCGCTCCGTACTATTCAACGTACGAAATGTGTAATTATGAATTAGTAACGACCTCGATTCAAATGTCGAATCATTATACCACAGAAGAAAATATACTACTGTAACAGTTACGTACTTACAAGTCTCACTTCGATACGACACGAAAACTAACTCGTGTATGAATATTGGCACATTAGCTAAGCTGAAACTTAAAGCTAGTGCGTGATAGTTCAATTTCATTTAACATCCAAACTTTTCAGGACTTGATTTGCTTGCAGCATTTAAACTGGGCACGATAAAGTTCAATGTAAACTGCAAGCCGATTTGAAGTGATACATGCCTGATTATACCTTGGTTGGTACCTACGTAATGTAGTGAAAGTGATTGTTTTATGACGACTGCTTCGAGGTCAAGGCCACATCCAGTTATTCAAGCCATTATAATCACATCGCGTTGGAAAAGAGGCCGTAGCCTGAGTTTTGTAGCAACACTCGTAACGATGACGATTACGCCGATCGTGTTACCCGAACATGCCCGAATCGTGACTAACTTAGTAACTATCAATTATTCTGCCGTTTCCATTGTTCGCGGCATCTAAGTCAAGTTACATTCGGGCATGTTCGGGTAACATGATCATCAAAATCGTCATCTTACGATTGTTTCAACAAAACTTGGAATACGGCCTCTTTAGCGGGAGTTTATGAAACGATTAATAATGGTTCAAAAATAACGTTGTATGCCTGGTATAATCCCTTAGCAGGCTTTTACGGCATACATGGGAGGAGACGGAGGGGAATACACATGCATAGCCTATATAATTACACAGATTAGAAAGAATTTCCCACTAGGGAGTATACCAAACGTCCTATTTCAAAAAGCCAGGTATCATATCGTAACTGCTATCATTTCTCTTTCCCCAAAAAATCCAAACATTGCACAAAAGCCGTCCTAACTAAACATAATGGCTGAAAATAACTTTTTAAAACTAATAACCGAGGTGGGCGAAGTTTCCCGCCACGCGCCCGGTTAAATACTGGCTGGAACTATGTGGTGGTAATATCGTTCAAACTGTTTATGAGCTGTCGGTTGTTTAGTGCCTCAGAGACGGACTAAAGGAGGATTTTGTAGAAAGGTAGGTAAGTACTTAAATTATCTATAGAAACAAACATCAGCATAGAACTTTTTTAGAAGCTTTTACTTAACTTGCAATGTATGTAAGTTTGTCCCGGTGGAATCTTGCAAATGAATTTTAAATCAGTTATCTTTAACCGATTGAGCTGAAATTTTTCATACCTGACAAGTTCAGATTACAATACAATATTATGGTGACGGCGAGCTGATCTGATGATGGAGACGAAAGGTGCTGGACAACGGAACTCGTCGATGATTAGCAGTAGCCTGGCAGTGTTTGGGCTCATTTTGATCAGGTTTCGATGACGAATTTATCAAAAGCTTGTTTTGAAAAATAAATTTTTCACAGTAAACTTATTTATACTTTTATCTTTGAAAGAAAGAAAGAAAGAAAGAAAGAAAAACAGTTTATTCATGATCCTGCAAAAAACAAACAAACACTAAAATATCAAACATATTAAGCAAAAATGACAAAATGTGTGTGCCAGTTGCGAACCACAAAAGGGTCCCCAACTCAGCATTTGCTAGGCCGCCTAAACAACCTAGCGCTGGTCTTCCGTTGGAGCCCAAAGTGAACCACGGAAATCCGCGAAAATCCGATCCGCGGAATCTTTGTGAGAATTGAACTCGTCACTTTCCTTCTTGTATTCTTTTGTGATTGAAGTGTGGCGTGATTACGACCAACTCGTTTAACGCTTTATTCTAGTAATAACATAGGTACTCCTAAATAAGCCAGCAGCCAGGACAAATCTAATACCAACGACAATTGCCCAACAAGTCCAATATATTTTTGCCGTTTTAGTTTTGCGAGCTCCACTGAAAGACTTCACTTTAGAATGAACTAAGCATAAGGTAAACTCAATTTACAGTGAACTTAGCCTCAAACTGACCTTATTGGATTAGGAACTTAAAACGTCCCTGCACCGGCCGTAACTAAGCTCTAGATAGCAGCTTGCAGGTAACCTATGAAGGCATATCTAATCGGCTCGGGTGTAACTTGGGCTGGTAAAATTCTTAGGTGGATAAGAAGGCTTTTAGGGTTTGTAGTAAAATATGGCAATTCGGTTGCATCTTGATCGAGTTTTTCGTCTATTGAGTAATTCCCATTTGTTCTATTCATGACGTCAAACTAATAAGACTTTTTCTCCTAGTTGTTATATGCTAAAAGTATAGTAGTTGCTGGATAGATGTAGAAATCATCAATATCAGCAGCTTTTACTTGTCCACATTGCTGATGCCTATCCCCTGGTGTAATCCTTTAGATGACTTTTACGATACCCACAGAAGGAGACGGTTGGGTATATTTTTAGGCCAGACACACCATGGCATAGAATATTGTAGGTTTAGGTGAAGAAATATCTCTACTATTTCTTGGCTAGCGTTACTTAATTTTTGTTGCTGGAAAAAACCAACGTGGCGAAGGATTCATAGTGCGCTCGGCTCCTTTCAACTCTCTTAGATACGTTTTATATACAAACTTGTATTGTGTCAGTGCCGTGACCAATCTAACCCCACAAAATGGAACACACATCAATTTATCCGGCAGATAGACGTCATCACGAAAACCAATAGATCTGTCATAGTTTTGTTATCATGACTCAAACTCTGAACAAATCCTGAATCTGTTGTGTTGATTGATGTGATTGAGTGATTGGTGAAGGAGAACTACGGAAAATTATGGAATAATATTAGACATTGGATAATTTTTAATTGTAAATACGGCTTATTACCACTGTTTCCGTCATTTTGCTGACATTTCGAGTCTGATTTCAGGGAGAGGGGGTAATGTCACCGATTGACTTAACGTCAGTAAAGTTGGTGTTAATCCCCGATTTCCAAATTAATGTATATAAACTCATTGATGACTAAAATTCTTACGCCTATATGATATCAATACAAGTACCTCCTCCAGTACATCTCCTGAAAAACGGTGAGTTTTCGGGCTTTTTCATGATATTTAGTCACTCAGTGACTTACACTCATAGATCCGTGGTGCGTTAGTTTCTTATAAAATTATTTGATTACCAAATCAAAAAAAAATACAAAAAAAAAACTGACGCATCACTGGTCTTGATATTAGTATACTGATCATGTGCACAAAGTTTCACAGTTTCACTTTTCATTTAAAAAACCGACTTCCGCCATTGTATTGGACTAGATATTTGGATGAAAAAAAAATGATGAAAGAACCATAGTGGTGAAAGGATTATGATACTTTCTGAATGCAAATGCTTGATTTGTTGCTGAAAATATCAAAATCGCCATATGTATGCCTACAATATTTAAGGAGTTCCCTCAATTCCTCATGGATTCCATCATCAGAACTGGATTCTGAAAAAAATGGGACCAATCTGGAAGTATATCTATTCAAATAAAAAAAGAATTTTCCAAATCGGTTCATAAACGCCGGAGACATGAGGTAACAAACATAAAAAAAAAAATACAACCGAATTGAGAACCTCGTCCTTTTTTGGGAATTCGGTTAAAAATAATAGCCAAAATAGAAGCAAACTACGTTCGCGTACAAAAGAGCGTAAACGCCCTACCAGTAACTTTCTCTTAAGTTTCTCAAATTGAGTCATAGAGAACGATTAGTCTAGCTAGAGAGATTGTAGTCCGACAAAAGAAACAGGAGACAAAAAGAGCCAAGAATCGCTCGCACCATGTTCAACACTAATACCAAGACAGCTCATTCTTTGTCTTATAAATTGATACGTCAGAGTCCAATCTCTGTAGGGGCTACATCTATCAGCCAGCCCTTAGCCACATTCACTTAGAAAGCAGGTAGCCGGAACCTGGTTCCCAACGCCACGCACTACGATGACGACAAGGCATTGTTTATTGTATGACAAAGCATGCAGGGCAAGGTCACATACTTTGCAATTATTTATTTTATGATTATTTTGAGCATTTTTGTTTTTCTGACTCGCTTTTAATCTGCGTATTTAGCCATATAGTTTGTAAGGACTGCTTAAATTTTGCACGCTTAGCGGCAGAATGTACAGCAGACTATAATAATGTAATATATATTTATCATCTATGTTTTGTACTGTAACTACATTCTAAGCTAATAAGTAATTCATTCATTCATTTATTTCAGGTCAAGATGTTGTTTTTGTTTTCTTCCTTTGTCTTATTTTATTTTATTTAAGTAAATCACTGAACTGCCATGTGGCCCACCTGATGTTAAGCGGTAACCCCAGCTCATACAAAATGCAATACCTCTTAGGTCACGTCCATCTAGGACGCGCCCTACGTAAAATTACACTGCGCGCGTCGCCCTGAGACATAAGTATAATAAAATTGAATGTGCCTGTTATTTCACCGGCACTCATAACCCTTCAAACCGGAACACAGGAACGCGAGCACTATTGCTTGGAGGCTGAAATAATGTATACCCTTCCTGAGGTATTGTGCCCTGAAAAGTGACAGAGTGGTGAAATGATCAAGGTCCTTTCGTTTCTAATAGGATGTTAAAGTGTCATTGTTATCGCGTTTCATTAGCTATCGATACAGTGAATCTTTATTTGGTCCAGCTATACAAGGATTTACCGTATCAAACGTATCAAAAATTGTGAGTACAATGTATGTGACTATTGGAGAATGATTTAGTGAGCGCGTTCGTACCGATACGCACCGATTGGCAGCCGGCTACCTGCTTCTTTCGTGAATGCAGCCAAATGATTGATGGGCATCGGCTGACCGGCCACGAATTCTGACCTTCGTCTTACATGGGGTAAAAAGCGAAGCGTGTACCGAGGCGGAACGATTAAACGTTAAGACGAGGACCTGATCTCAAAAGTAGTATTTCTGAACGCCCAGTGCGACGTGACGACATTAAACAATGAGATGAAAAAAATTGTGTAGGTAGAACAATCTTGTAACCGAAAAGAATTTCGAAAACAACACAATTTTTTTTACGAATTAAATAGGTAGTCTTCTACATGTTATAGTAGTTCTAACCGCATATTTTTTATCTATGATTTGTATATTTCGATTAATTCAAAACAACCCTCGAAATGAATACAGTCTGAAGTGCAAACCAGTTTCATCGTCAAATATGACATGCGATTTCCAACTTTAAGCAAAGCCGTTTGGATAAAAATTTTGGATTTTTGGATTTTAGGATCATACCGCGCCTTAGCCGTGTTAGTTCCGGTCTCGAATAGGGCTACCCCATCCCATCCCGTGGGTGTCGTAGGAGGCGACTAAGGGAGTTTTGGAACCTTGTGCAGACTATCGCACCTTAGGTCCACCGCGCGGTGGCGGGTAAACCACCTACAACTATTCCCAAGGAGGGTTGGTGTCAGGCAGGCGGCCGACTGTAAAAATCTAGCCAAAACCTTCTGCAATATGACCGCGCCTTAAAACGATTATACGGAGAGCCGGCTTTCTATAAGATTTGAAAAGTAGAATTATGTGTAAAGATACGATATCAACCTTTGAGTTGTTGGTCCGCTAGTCTTTTGATTTATATAACAGGATCGATGGGCATCAAAAAAGTTTTAGTGTAAATAACTCATTTTCCTGCTGACTGTAATTTTATACCAAAACCAGAATAAATAAAACAAAACCAGAATTACAATCAAATTAATTTACATCTTTTAGGTCGCATACCTATTTACTAAACCTTACGTTAGATATATCTATGTAGGATAGCGGTTGGATTACGTGGTCCCCAGCTATCACGTTCTAATCCGTCTATAAAACACAAGCGTGTTTTTGCGAAGCGTTATTAGACCTCTAAGGAAAGTCTTCGAGAAAACTGCGAATGAGGATTTCCGTGCCTTAGCAACTATCATATTTTCTTTGCTGTCAAAACCACAGAAAAATAAATGTGTGAAAGTACAAAAACGGACTATAAAGTGTATAAGGAAATACAAAGATCCTTTGCATTGGGTACTAACCGTTAACTAGGTAGGCAGTGTACTTGTAGAGCAGACTTTGGAGTCCACAAAATTATTACTTATATCTGAGTAATTTACTTTTCTCTATCTACCAGAATCTATCTAGTTGTCAAGAGTCCTTCGCTAATTATATTAGTCGTTCCAAGATTAAATTATACTTTTACTTATCCTAAGTGTCACTTGCGTCTACAGTCATTTTTTACAGGAGTTATACTAAAACCCAGGGTTAAATATTATGTAACTATGTCAAAACTAAGTAGTGTTTAAACTACAAGTCAACGGAAATACGTTTTCTGTATTGCTTTAAAGTTGTGGAATATCGATACGTGATTTTTCATAAAATTGTAGTTCATTGGTAAGGCAAACTTATTCTTTACGATTTGTGAGGTTTCTAACTAACAAGAACGAAACAGCCTTTTTGGAATTTAAAAGATCACACATAATTGATGTTAAGCGAAAACGAGTCGCAAAATCCAAGAATATCTGTAGGCCAACCGAGAAATTAACTTAAAATGAGATGCAAATTACGAGAATTTATTATTACCCGAGGCCGAAAAAAGGAAATCCCTAAGAGGGGAATAAGGGAATGTTATTAATAAGAAGAGCCGTAATAATCAGATCTCGGAAGTCAGGATTTTTATTGCTGTATTGACGAAAAATTAAAACAGATTGAGGCGGATCATATGCCAGGTGGGCCGATTATATTGAAAGAATAAATGTTTGGTCTTGAAATTAAATTGTCTATGAAATGACAGATGGTAGTAAGTTCACAATGATAAATTGGGCTGAGTTTGGTTTGCTTAGATAAATAGAAGTTAGAAAACACTTTATTGCACACACATTCAAAATTAAAACATTAAAACAATCATATTACTATACGTATTTAAGTACAATAAGCAGTCTTATCGCTGAGAGCGATCTCTTGAAGACAACCTTGGGATGGACTGGAATAAAACAATAAAAGCATAAGTGTAAGTGTTTTTTTTTCTTTTTATATGCATGCATAAATAATAAATTATTTGCGAAACAATATAACAAACAATACAACATTACAGGGCATTTAGGCTGCATGTATTACGTTGACATGCCCACTATTCCGCTACAAACGGTATTGGATGCGCGCCAGGAGTCAACTTCATGGAAACATCACGAAGCTGTTATGATTTGTTGCCCTAAAAGTTTAAGGCATTATGTCCAAAAGCCAGGTGACGGCTCCATTTCATTTTGTGATATAAAAGTGAATGGATACGCAGATGCGGGTGTTATCATAACTAGAATTGTCAAAGTCAAAAGTACTTTATTCATTGAAATCACAAGGATGATTTTGAATTTTTTATAAACTAAAACTACTGCTGTTCCATTGCGACCAAACCTAAGAAGAATCAGGGCAACAAACACTATTTTTTTATAATCCTTCGTATTTCTTTGCACCTAGCATAGCGCCTCAAGAATAAGGAGTAGCTAATTCATAAAAAACGATAACTTCAAAATCTTAGGTAGATAGTAAAATGTAAAAAGAATTGGCAAAAGTTTACAAGATAGCACACGCTACGCTTGATATACTTACGTGCCTTTATCATTAATATAGTCATCTAGACTGTAATAAAATCTTCGCTTTCTAAATTAGATTTTTTACTTCATAATCAACAATCTATAACGTTCTCAAAGCTACTCTACTGTATAACAGCTTACTACAGCCGTATTTTCGACAAGCGCGAATGAGTTCGTTGCAATTGACTGCTATTTATTTTATAGAATAAAATAATCGTGTATTCATACGTCGGTCGTCACAAAATTACAAAGCATATTTTTAACGTTTTTTGTGCTTTTGTAACTAAATTTTCATGTTAAACAACGAAAAATGGGCAAATTTCCGGCATTGCTGAACATTTATAACCAAAACATATTGCATAGGAAACTATTACCGAACTAGTTTAAATCACACAGAATACAAAAGCTGAAACGCTGTTTTTAAATAAAAAATACTAGATGTTCAAAATATTCTGATTGCCATAACGTGTGACAAAGTTCAATTCAATAAGCATCAAACTCGACCAAAACGGGTCACCCGGACAGCGGTATAAAGCATCAGCTACACAGGACAAGAACGCGTTGTTTGTCTATTATATTCATAATTAACTTACACAGGGAGCTGAACCTAAACTGAGTGTAATCGAATTTATTCGTCATATGATTTTTTTACGCTCAACGTTGATGTCAACATTAAAGCCTGTATTTGGCAACTTGAATTAGTTTTCAAATAAAGCGGCATCGAAGACGGATGACTACAGCAGTTGCAGCGATTATATTCAAAGATGTCTAGGAAGAATCGTAAAAGACCGAGCATCAACTGTGACGCTGGGAGTAGAGCGAATGTATTGATAAAAATACCCAAATCCTAAAATGTTTGAGAGTGAGTAACTGAGCAGAGTGTGTTCTCTCATTACTGAGTCTCATTTCCACGAACCGTGGCGTGTTGTGTGTTTTGCGTAAAGTGACCGTAAGTGCTCGCGTAGTTTAGTCAAGCCTTTAGACATTGAAAAATTGCCGCAAAAACGAAGCTTAGCCAGGCTCATATAAATGTCTGCGGAATTTGGGAGACCTCATAACTCTACATTGGAAATAGATTTCCGCTACGATATCGTTATTTAAAATTCTCGATACACGGGTATATGAGACGCATTTTTGTGTTTTTTTTTTGTTGTTGTTTGACTGCCATGTTCAATTTTAGTAATGAGAGGTGTACATGTAATTTTATCAGTTTGTAAAGATAGATAATGGGTTTCCCGTAGTAATTATTTCATAAACCTACCCTATAATAATAATAATTATTATTATTTATTTACATAAATATGGTGCTTACAAAGTTCTTATGTTTAGGTAATTTAGGTGGCTCACATTTCCCACGTCTGGGATACAAATGTTAACAAAAACAGGGACGTTATCAATCCAAAACCACCTCAACAAATATTACATAAAAATAGATACCCAATAAATCTGAAATGTCAATAATGTCACCTTTAGTTACCCTCTTATTCTACTAATATTTTAAATTCAAAAGTTTGGATGTTTGATTATATATCACGTTAGCGAAGCCAAAATTGGACACCAGTAATGAATAAATATCGAATTGGAATCACTTTCGTATTAAATCAAAATATAACCATAGTAAAGTGGTATAACTGAGTCGAATATTAACCGTATTCTGAATTGACCGATACATTTCAGTAGTTGTTTCAGAATAAATTCATTTTAATGAGCGGCGAACCCATACTTTTGTGCTTTTAATATTTATTGAGTACAAAGACAACAACATCTATTGAAATTTAATAAATAGTTAAATAAAATGATCATCAGTCAGAAGTCGTCCGCAATTGACTGGACCTAGGCCTCCTTCATTTTATTCTCCCGCTGTTATTAGTTCTGCGAGCTATTGCTATGGCCACTTCATCTTATGTAAATCTATTAATTAAGTAAATTGGGCAATAACCACCGAGTGGCACCCTGACCGAGCAAGAATGCGACGCGACAGACGAAAACAAAGATGGCGGGATAAAATTGATAATATTTTGACTAAGTAGACAAAGCACAGGATCATGATGTCTGGAAAGAATGAGAGAACCCAGCAGTTAGGTCAGGGAGGGCTATAAATAGAAATAGAATAGAAGTAAATTGATCTGAAAACATTTGCTTTCGAACTATCCAATCTGAATCAGTAAAGGCCAAAACGGACGTGACACCAAATTCACTATACACCAAAGAAAATAATCTTCTAATAAGGGTGACAAACATAACACAATATAAGTAACAAGGACAGAACAAGGGTTTTATCTCATTTCTTATAACAGTAATAGGTCGAGAAACAGTCAAAGCGAAAAAAGGAACAAACAAAACGAATAGTACAGAAGAAATAATAGTACTATTGTACAGAAAGAAGCTTCACTCTGACCGAGTCATATTGCTAATAGACACTACGCATGAATCTGTGCATGAACGCAAGCGATATCGGAACTTAAAGTAAGCAATTCATAACTCCCTTCTCTTAAACAAAAATAAATGATTCGTCCATTAGGCCATTATAGACAGCTTGCAGAACCAATAACCGTTTTTGGCGAATAAAGTTTCTTGAGTGGCGACCATGGACAGGACGACAAGACCGCACTCGATAGAGCGGCGAAATTGTAAAGGTCGGTGGGTGGTGGCGGCTTAAGCCCGTACATCAGGGCATTCTATGGGAGAGGGCAGCAAAGGACGTCAATTGTCTGAAATGAAGACAATTCGGGTTATTCCCGCTCATGTAGCAACCTCAATTTTTTGGAATAAGAATTGCTCTCTTTCCAGCTATATTGGAGTCAAAATCAGTACGATAGAGCTCATGGTATTGAAAGCCAATTCGGAGTGATACAGCCCACTAACAGGAAGGGAAATGTGCAAAAAGAGATCATTACGGGCGCCTTGCACTGCTTCTTGCCAGTTATAGCTGTGGCTTACAAACGATTACTTTGAGCTCAACTAAAAAACATCACGGCTTCTTTGTGTTTTTTTTATTTTTAACGTATTGGCCAAATTACTTTGCAGTTGTAATATTAGCTGCAAGTGCCTCTAATGACATATTTCCTAAAGCTCACAGAATGCATGTAGTGCCACCAACTTAGTTGTTTAGGAAGTAATCTTCTAGCGAAGCTTTCAACTGTACAGGGTTTTATGTAGTTCTGTGTTTCCTAACAGCCATAGTTAGCCGCATCATTCTATACGGGATTTGAGCGAGTTCATAGTAACCCTGAGGCATACTAAAGGCAGATTTGGGACAATAGTAAAAACTTCGTGTAAACCATAATTATGTGTGGTGTGACCCTTGAGATGGTAAACCCTACATCTATCTTGGACATTGTTCAAGTTTCAACATAGAGCATAAAACTAAGGAGATTATGAGATGCAAACAGCTGGGATGGGCAGCATTGCCACTCGCTGGACCACATGCCACAGTGCCACATGGACGCTCGCTAAGGAAGCTGTACAAAGGATGAGGGTCACAAGGGCTATGGAGGCCATGGAGTGTGCCATGCTTGGCATATAATTACTGGATCGTGTCTGCAATACGGAAATCCAAAGAAGGACAAAGGTGACAGGATATAGAAGACCGTAATGCGAGACTAAAGTGGTGCTGGCCAGGACACTTGAGCAGATTTGGTACGGCCCTGACCGAGTGGTGCCCAAAAGGGAGCCCAAGAGACCGTGGCAGAACATCAGTCAGGTGGTTGGACTATATAGAAGCTGTAGAGGGAAAGACCTGGATGAGAATAGCACAGAACCAATTGGAGTAGCGTTTTAGAGAATACCCAGTAGTGGGCCATTATTTGACCTGCCAATAATTATAATGAAACCATAATATATACTGTATATATTATATGCATCAAAACTATTTTGTCTTAATTTGTTGCTAGCAATAGATGCTTTTATAGGCTACAAATAATTTTGCGCGCCTATTAAAACCTTGGTGCTATTACCTTCTAAAATATTTGATTATAAACTGAGTAATCTATTTATGTATGTACCTAAGTCATGTTATAACTGGACATAAATTATCCGTGAGCGTCTAGACTAATTAGATAACCCGAGGGTCTCCTAAGAGCATCTAGGGTTTAACAAGCACCTACCTATACCTAACTTTGTATATTAGTATAGTTATAATACCCATAACTATGTTTGACTACGTTTTATGACTAACAAGCGGTCGCCCTTGGTTGCACCTGCCTTTAGTTTAGTTTGAATGAGGATACTGACTTTTGGAATAAAAGTACCCTGTTTTAATCCAGACTTTGTACCATATTTCATCCAAACATACAAACTAGTGGATCACTCTAAACTAAGAACTCGTGAATACACGGTTGGTTACTTTCATAACCTAACTGACTCTAAAAAACGTTTTAATATCAAAATTTTAAGGGACCCCTTTTGAGATCATCCCCTGCATAGCAATGAAATAACCATATAAATTGAACTAAACAAAGAAGCATATATTGTTTTTTAAATACATTTTTGCTAATATCTCATAAACTACAATGTCTAAAACAAAAATGTAAAAAATTGCAAAGAACTCCTTTTCACATATGACAACCCACTTGGCTTGATTGGCTTTTTTAATCCCTCTTCAGCCAGAATACCTTAATCCCCCAGCTGATTTAACTACCGACCAATTTTAGCACATAACCTTACTTGAAAATCTTACTAGTACTATCTACCTACCTACCAAATTTTATGAAGATCAGATTAAAGGTTCGAAAGTTATCTTCAGACGGACAAACATACAAACTCCGATTCCTCCAAGTAACCTCCGAGAACTCGCTTCGCTCGTTTATTAAACATACACTATTTAATTAAAAGAAAAGGGACTTTTAGAATTATTTATTTTTAATTATAAAATAAGAAGAAACATTAAGGCTCTATTTCTGTTTAATTTTCCTTGCGTATATCTGATAAGTACTTTAAAAATAATAACATACAGAGTTACATTGATGCATTTTAAATCGATCCACAGGTGGACTTTATAAGACCGCAAAAACTTTCACACATCAAAATTACTCGTAATCACGCGCTGCGTAAATCATCTGAGAGAGCGCGCTACCGTGGCTCGGTAATTTTATTGCTCGTAAAGGAATATTGCGTTCGCAGGCTTACAGACACCCGGAGTGAACGTAGAATGCCGCGTTGGATCATCTGTCAACTATCTCAGGTTTTGTTCTGGTTCATTCTTTAAAAATAAAAATTATTCAAACTTCTATAAATTTTATTCTATCTGGTTAAGTAGGATAAAACTTATAGAGGATTCAATACAATGTTTGTCGTTACCTTAAAAAAATATTAGTATCTGACTTTTTTCGTTACTTAAGGTTGAACGTTTCACAAGTGGCGCGAAATTACACTATAATTTGTATAGTGTAAAATAACACTATACAAATCATTCATTGACATTAGCAGCTAAACTAATGATATTTATGAGATAATATCAATTAAAACATGTGTATTAGGTCTCCTGATTCCAACAAAACCAGTGTTCGCTATCTCAAGAAGTGTTGATGAGCAGTAATCAGCAAAAAACACAATAAAATTTGAATATTGCGCCACTTGTGAAACTTTCCACCTTAACTCTAGTTAATAATAACAATAAGTCAGATATTAGTAAAAGTTGATATACCATTTTTTTAAACACCAGATAACCAGATTTTTTGTACCAGATAATGGGAGTTGAAACGTGATCCACTAGAAAGTTAGACGTTTACTCCGAGAGACTTTTAAGCACTTCCGTGGTGAGGCTGTGTCAGAATTTACGCGTATTTGTGTACTATAATCAGTATGTGGTTGCTCAGTTATATGGTGAGATAATTCAGAATAAAGCCGTGGTGAAAGGGATGGAATTTATCGAGTTGGGATTCGGTTTGTAGCCACAAACCTACGAATTTTCAGTTCAGCTTCATTTTCTTTTAATGCTGGGAGTATTATGAGGCTCTAAAATGAACCTTTTGATTTTGAGACCCAGGATGTGGTTAAATAATTCGGGTGTGCCTGCAGAAAGGCCTTTTTTGATGCACAGTTACATTCATAATACATATTTTATACAAAACACCAAACAGTCACATACATAGTCCTGATCCCACAGTAGGAATCCCTGTGTTGTAGGTATCAGGAACTACGAGCACCATGGCACTACAACACCTAGACTCGGAACAAATATTTGCAGATCAAGCAAACATTTGTCCCGAAGCTAAAATCGAACCCGTACCTCTTGCGTCTCAGCCGGCTACTCACCCACCGCGCCACGTAGGTCGTCAATTTTGTAATTTAACCATAATTTACAACATCACAAGTAAATAACAGCCAACTGTCACATACTTAATCCTGTTCCCACGCTAGGATTCCCTGTGTCGTGGGAATCAGGGTATAACTGTATCTTTTATATCAGATAGTTGATTTTCAGTGCTCTTATTTGGCCGATATCCTTTTTATCCTGTATTGTAGTAGTGTGTCTAGTAGTGTAGCACTTCATTAAGACCATATCCTACAATGAAGCGATGAGACTGACAAAATAAAAGAAAAACATATGAAATAAATTGTTCCTAAGGTTTGTTACAGAATGACTATCTAAATGGCATACCTACTCGTAAATATGTACACTTTCGTCACGCATATTATGGAAACACATACCCAAATTCCACACAAACCCATTCACATTCCACAGTTCTATTTATAAAAATCAGAAAAAGATGTCAAAACCTTAGTTATGCATAACCTTCTGTGTCATAAAGAAACTCACCTGCGAATGTATTTGAATTACAAAAACGAATTCAATTAGAGCTTAGAATACTATTTACATTAATGAGCACTTTATTACGTCCCATTAAAAGCCTAGCATGCAGCTTAAGGAACTATTGTTTGCGTTTCAAAGAAATTGTTCTTGAACTTTGTAGGCCAAACTTGGATAACAAAAGAAAATTATGTATTCTTTATATTATGATAGGTCAGTTCAAATACTATTATTTCTACTGTGGTTTGACTACCTTTTGAGACAGTCAAAATAAGTTAATCAATCTGTAAGTAGAGGCTGGTTGTTAAGGCTATTGAAGAGACTGGTAGTCACCGCTAGAGCCTTTCAGAGTATAGACACTGGTAAAGTATTTAGGTGAGAATAGTAGAACCACAGAGATTTTGACGACCTCTGTGGCGCGGCGGGCCAGTAGAAGGCTGAGATGCGAGAGGTTACGGGGTCAATTCCCGCTGCGGAACAAATGTTTGCATGATCTGCAAATATTTGTTATGGTACCATGATACTCGTAGTTCCTGATACCCACGACACAGGGAACTCTAATGTGGGATCATGACTACGTATGTGATTGTTAGATGTTATGTTATGTTATGTAGACACAGGAAAAGTCTTCGGCATGCCCTGGTAAACATCGAATTCTCTTGCAAAAAAACTGCAACCTTTCTCACTGATTACTACTGTGAAGTGACGCTACAGTAACAATTATCTAGAATTGCACATAAACAAACTCGTGAGACAAGTCGAATACCTAGGTTTAACTTATTTATTTATTTTAAAAGTCCAGCATATATTTTATTTCTATTCGTTCGGACACAAAACAAGACAAACACTTGTTTCGAGAGTCTCTCCAACATCACGTACATTTATTTACCAATTCAACACGTTACCTGTTTGCGATTGCCGGAGACATTCTCACCTGTTGTGAACTTTTACGACCTTTTCGGGTTTATACTCTCCTGGTACTTTTGTTACTGATCGTTTTAAGTGTTATCCTGTCGAGAGTAAAGTATTTTTAAACCAAGTTTAAATACTACCTACGTCGATCCTTCATTATATTTTGTATTTTTATTTTTATTGACTGAGAAATATTCAGCTATTGTAGATTTTATGGGATGATTCAATTGATAACTAGGATATAGAAATTCAGTACAAAATTAATAATAACTTCGTTCAAATATAGAATACTGTACTACTCATTTACCCAGTATTTCGCATTTAAAAACTGAAATACTCTCGAAACTCTAAAAATACGTTTTAAGTGACCAAATAAAAAGCAGCAACAATTTCGTTTGAAAAACAGCAATTTAAACTTTTTTAACTACATTTTATAGCGCATACTTCCCAACAATTTCCCTAGTAAAGTGATTTATCGGACACGTTGCAGCGTAATTGCAAGCACCTGTGACGTATGTCGGCGTAAATCGGTGCACTATAAATGCATATTGCAACTTATTTGCCACTGAACGGGGCGTGAGAACAATACTAAGTGCTCAGGTAAAAATTATATTCAAACGAGCCATTTTCACATTCAAATTATTGAATTTAAATTTGATAAATAATTATAGTTATTGGTTTTAAAGTATTAACCCACACTTATGGGATTATTTTATTAATAAATGTTGTTTATTTTTGTTTTGCACGTCTATTTATAATGTCTTTAGTCCATCGAAAGTAAGGCCTTCCCCTACGGCGTCGTCCAGTTTGTGGTCGCTACTCGAGAACCTTTATTCCCCAACGGTTGTCAGTTCTGCGAGCTATATAACCACTTCAACTTGTTAATTTTGAGAGCTATGCTGGTGATCTTGGTTCTTCTACGGATTTCCTCTTTTTGGTGTCGGGAAGCCGGTATATGGAGGCACCTCAAGACCGTTCGTTGTGGCATTCTAGGGGGGAGGCCTTTATCTAGCAGTGGATTTCTACAGGCTGATAATGATAATGATGATGACGTCTATTTATCCAAAGAATACAGATTCAAATTAGACGTGCAATAAATAATACGAGTGACCAAGCAAGTACTACAACGCATGGCGTAGGAGACTGCTACGAATTTACCAAATCATTGCTACGACGCGTAGCATTGTCTACGAAGCTACGAAACTAAATTAACTCATAATAAATGTGTAGCATACAGATTGTATTTAATATACGTGCACTGCTACGAGTATCTCGGCTAGTGCTATGACGCCTACGAACCGTCCAAATCATCGCTACGAGACGCGGAGTATTGTCTACGAATCTACGTAACTAGTCAAGGAAGCGTCTGAAAAAATTTGAGAGTATAGTTTTTACAATTTATGTGATTTATTTGTTACATGAATATACATGATTACAGTGACACCAAGTTATATCGCTGTCTTACTAGTTTTTGAAATTTTTCAATGCTGGACAAGAATAACAAACCTTAGTTTAATTTTATCGCTGGCTGCAAGAAAGCTAGCTGAAGTAGTTACACTATTTATTATTATGCAATGAAACTTAGTCGTTACGGACTAGGTGAGAGTAAATCAAGAAGCGTTGTGTAACCTAAGTTCGGTGCAAGAACCCAATTTTCACCAAACCTCTTACCGAAATTCCAACACAAAGCCAAATAGATGTAGATTGTAGCGTGTGAAATGAAACGGCATCGTATTGTCAACAGAGACGGCAAAGAGCCAGGTAACTGGTGTATTCAGATTAATACATTGGTTTTTCAGTACTATTTTCAAGATATTACAAATTACAGTGTTTATGTTTGGATACAAACACTATATAAATGAAATTTAATTAAATGATTTTTAGAGTCTAGAGTGCCTAGAGTTCTCTAGGTTCACAAGGTAGGTTCTAAGGTGTACAAAACATTAAATTAAAATAGTAATTAAAGTCATCTGAAACATCATTAAAGCAACCATTTCATTAAAAAACATAAAAATATCTAGCAACACAAATTAAAAAACTATTCAATCCTACTAATATTATAAACGCGAAAGTTTGTGAGTATGGATGGATGTTTGTTACTCTTTCACGTAACAACTACTAAATGGATTTGAGTGAAATTTGGAATGGAGATACTTTACGCCCTGGATTAACACATAGGCTACTTTTCATAATCATCATCATCATTATCAAATTTCATCATTATTCACGCGGGTGAAACCGCGGGGCGCAACTAGTGTCATATAATTCAATATCCTTTAAAAATTCGTCAACAGAGAAGTATGCATTCGTTAAGGGCCTGCTTGAACTCCATAATAGTTTGCTTGGCACGTATTATCAACTACTAACTATTAATAATTAACACAATTTATGATTGCTGATATTATACAAGATGTTATGACACGAAATACAATGTATAGTTAAATGTAAGAGCTTGTTCGTTACATCCGTAACTTAATTTCGTAATAAGAACTTTTTTTTTCACTGTAACTGAAAAACTTTAGTTGTTTATAGAAATCAATGCTTCCTACAAAAAACTGTTAATCTCTTAAGCTGCTTAGTAGAGTAAATCTGGTTTAAAATAAAGATGTATAAGGAATAATTTGTTTTGCTAATCGACAAAGACTGCAAAGGTAAACGGCTTCAATTTCAATCAAACAAAAGACGACGGTCTAGAAAGTGCACAATTAAAAGCACCATTTGCAAGCAAATTACAAAAACTGACAACGCTACCGTCATTATTCAGTACAGAATACACAGAGCATTGCAAACAGTAGTCTAAAATCAACAAACACTTGGCTCGACACTCGATGTTTTGTAGCGATACCGTACAAAACAAACAGCAAACCGAGTTTGCGGTTTAAAAATTGATGTTTCTTTTTACTAAGGTACCTAATATAAAAAGGTACACCTAGCCAATGGATTAGATTACCACTTTTGATGAAAATATATTTAACCCAAAATATTGCAATAAGGTTGACATTTCATAAATATTAAACGCTTAAATAACCATCGTATAGACAGGCAAAAATAAAAGAAACTGCTGATACTTTTAAAAGCATTTTATAATGAGGTTGATGCTGAAACCTTTGACCTACGAATGTCAGCTAAAAACGCAAAAATAAAAATGTTTTATCTACAAAATAAAAGTCGTGAAGACGTAGTTTTACTCAGACGCATACTGTGCAGCTAATCAGAATAGAATAGATAGAAGGAAAATTGGAGAACCTAGGTAACTGACATAGCTCTCAGAAGTAACAAGTTGAATTGGCAAAGGGTAGACCGTATAGCGCGCAGAAATAACAACCGCGGATAACAAAGGTTACTCAAGTGGCAATCGCGAACCAGACGATGCATGTCCTTCGATTGAAGGATGGTCCTCCAATCGATAGACCGCCAGCATTGTAAAGGTAGCAGTAAGTCGTGGATGGATACGGCTTAATTCCATCTATCGTTGCATACTAAAGGGGAGACCTGTTGTCCAGCATTGGACGTCAACCGGCTGATGATGTTATGAGGGCTTAATAATAATAATAATATTTTTTAACGAGATTTAAAATAAATTAGTGAAATAATAATAAATAATGGTAATTTTACACAACATTATCTAGCCCTAAGCTAAGCAGAGCTTGTGTTATGGGTAACTAGATAACCGATATAATCAATAAAATACATTACATAGATAGATATTTTGTATTATACATAGAAAATATCCAGAATACCCTGCACAAATATCTGCAGATCGTACAAATATTTGTTCCTAGGCGGGAATCGAACCCGCAACCTCCTGCTTTTGCCTGCCGTGCCACAGAGGCTGTCAAAGAGGTAAAAAGCAAAATTTTATTTCGATAATAAAGATTTCACGTGAAATAATTGCGGCTATACCAACTGTAGTTTATCCTCACTGAATTTTTTCCCGCGCAATGTAAGTACGTCTCATACGCATTCAACCCACAAAAGTACGAGGTTAAATAATTTAATAATTAAAGCTCCTGTCGCACCTGCGCCACTTTGAAGAGGGACCTACATAAAATGTCATGGATGCATGTGCTTTTTACAAAAAGGACACCTCGCAAAACGGGCGAAACGGTCGGGTTAAAAACATTATTTGCATAGATTCATCAGGATGGTAAATTTATGCAGAGATCCCAATAACAATCGTGAACTGGTTTATCATTTTGGGCTTCTTTGTTGGTCTATTCGAATTCAAATATTGGAAATTCGTATGTTCCATACGATTCGGTGATTTGATTGCCATCTTAAATATAAGTGCTGCTTTCTAAGGCCAAAGAAATATTTAAAATGTATTTTTTAGTTATTCAATTTTACGTGAAGGTATTTTAGGTATCTATGAAATTGTGGAGGCAAGGCAAGTGCCTGTACAAAATTAATGCCCCACCTGGCAAAGTCACGCGTGTCGACGTTCTTTCCTAATCTCCCCTAACCTCGTAAAAAATAATAAAGCTTTATAAACGAACACGTGTGATAAAAAAATATATGGAAACTCTTTGTTTTACAGATTTCCTTTTTTTCTTATTCTAATAATAATGCTGTGATGTGTCCAGATTTTTTGCCCCCAAAAACACGCATATAGCAAATTTTTTCGAAATCGTTGGAGCCATTTTCAAGTTCTCAAAACATATACACACGTGGAAATATTGTTCGTTTAATAGTATAGGATTATAGCGCCCGTACGCCGACGAATTTGCGCAATGAATATCATGATTCGCCGATGAATTTGAAAGTGTTTGCGCATATCATTCAGCACCGGACACTGATCGCATACACCTGTCTGAGACTACCGCTGTTAGCATCACACATCGACACTCAGAAGTCACTACAAATCAAAACTTCTGCCCACGTACAACAGTTCCTAATTTCACCTCAATTCCCAAGGCTCTAAAATGTAAATGAGCAAACAGTCCAAAACAACACATAAATAATTACACGGGCGGTGAACAGTGGGACAGTGGCGAGTTATGGCCCGGCCACCTAGTGGGTGAAATGTATGTAAACTTCTGTGTCTATTCTAATTTACTAAGGATGTCAGTTTAGACATACGGAACCTCAAAGTCACGCAACGGACTATGGAGAATTACACTGCGTAAAAAAATTCAAACTGAATAAATCTCAAGAAAAGTCTACATCGACATTGCTCTTAGAAAGTTACAATGGCTATGGGCAGGCCCACAACATATTGTGACATGTTGCTCATACAAGCGAACCTTTCGGGAATTAAGGTGACCACGTATTAGAAGATACAATGTGTAGTGTAGGACAGCCTCACCACGATGAACCGATGACATTGTGACGATCACTGGAAGCAGACGGATGGAACAGGCATAAGACCGTTCGTCATAGCAATTCGTTGGGGAGGCTTACGTGCAGTAGTGGACTTGTTCCGGCTGCAGAAATTTAAAAGAATGATGACCAAATTCAGCATTACAGATCTACCTTAAGAAGAATCAATAGTATTCACATATGCTTAGAGAGATAGTGACATCCCTAACGCCTAGCTATCCCAGATAAATAGCGACACCTAGCAGTATAAATATGCAAACTTCTGTAGCTAGCCTATCTAGGTTAATTAGGGTACGAGATAAGGCGGCGGTTAGAATGGGAGTTCTTGCAACATCTGGACTCTGGGACTTAGCTTTATACCCAACGGCGAAGCAAAGAGAAGGATAATGAAAATTCCTCTGGAACGATTGTTAACACTTGGATTTATCCTGCATAAACTGTCCATGCCCCGTTAATAACACAAAATTGATAACGATATGGCCTTTTTCAAAATTATACCTACAGATAATTCTGCCCGATTTAACTAGGTCGTCTTGAAGTTTGCCGTTTGGCTGCGTAATATACAATTTATTTCAATTCTTCCCCACTAACATTGTGCAGACAATCGGGTAACTTCAGAGCAGCAATTATATCCGCTGTTTTATGCCTACAGATTTACTGTGATAACCTGGCAACCATGTTTGACGTAACCAAGTGCGCTGTAAAGCTCCTACGGTTAATAAATGAGTATGATAAATGGTATGATGATAAATGAGCAAGGCGGCATCGGTGGAGCGGTGGTAGACCACGTAGGCGGTGGTGGGAAGAACTAGTCGCCTATGAGACGGACTGGCAAACAGTAGCACAAGAATGTAATGACTGGCGGAAGTGGGGAGAGGCTTTTGTCCAACAATGGGACAGCACAGGCTAATAGTACAAGGGACTTGTTGGTCAATTTTTGTTGGTATAAGATTTGTCTTGGCTGCTGGTTTACTTAGGAGTGTGTTATAAGTGGAAGAAAGCATGCTCAAAGACACCACTTGTGTATATTCACATATTTGTATTACTGCGACTGTGAACTCACGGTAAAATGAGGCTCTTTAAAGCTCTGCCTACCCCTTGGGGGAAAAACGCGTGTATTTATGTTTATGTAATAATAATAATAATATTAATCAATACCGCTTGCCTTTATAATACATTAAACACATGTTAACGAGACTATTATCACAATTAAAATTAAATCTAAGGCTGAATGCACTTGCTAGTTTGATTCTCATAAAAATGAAATTTTAGTTGTAGAGCAGCATGGCTCTTGTAACGTGAATGATCAGCTAGGTTTGTCTTATTTTTTACGATTATGCTATTAAATACTTTATACCACATCAAACTTGATATAAAAAGTAAAGTAATAATTAATTCAAGGTCAATGGCCGTAGCTTTATTATGTTTGTACTATCTGGCGGTTTATTATTATTATTTTATAGTATTACAATGGACAGTAGAGTAGGCCTTTGGTTAAGGGCTTTCTGAAGTAGCTTTTATTATTTCAGTTATGGTTCATCTAATATTCAGCAGTAGCTACTGCCCTGCAATACTGCGTATAGTACGTGCAGGTTTTCAAAGCGGCATTAAAGAATTATGATGAATCCTTATAAATAAAAATAAATACTCCTAGTAGAAAGCCTCTTTTTCGGGTTTCGTATTCTGTATATCAAAACTATAATAACAAACGTATGTATGTTGGTTATACCTTATTAAAACCAACTTTTGTTGAAAGTTTTTTTTAAGATTCATTACAAAAAACAGAATTTTCCAACCTTTTCTTGATAAGTTGGAGGGGGGCACACTTTTCACGACTTTAGAAGCGCATACCTCACTAAATCATGAACTATTTACACTCACCAAACTCATTTTGAAACCTCTATGTAATATTTGAAGACCTATATAAAAATACCTCACACGTTCACGATATTTTTCGTTATTTCACTGATTCATTGTATAGTGGATAATACACCTACTTTCCAAATTTCACGACAACAGCCACCGAACAAAATGGCTGTGATATACGGACGGACAGACGCCCAGGACGAAATTATAAGGGTCCATTTTTTGCTATTTGGCTATGGAGCCCTAATAAAGCAGCGTCTGCATACCTGCTAGATGGTAAGAATATGACATGACTTTGACATAGGTCGTGACATGATTAGGTATGTCAAATTACTTCGGAAAACATAAAGGCCAAGTAACCCAAAATAGGAAGGATGGGCATTAATTTGTTGGGTGCTTGTAGCTAGTTTGTACATCCAGTGATACTGTAGCAGAGGTATAGCAGTTAAACGAGTTATACTTCGTCAGGACGTCAAATGTTGGACGAGGCCTCCCTCAAAGTATGCATTGGGGGAATTTGCCATAATCACCACGCTTGGCAGGCGAACTGGTGATCGCAGTGTTGGTGTTAAGTACTCAGGTGGATGCTTCCCATCCTTTGGTATAATCTCTTTGTCGACTTTTATGATCCACGGGAGGAGACGAAGGGGTCTTTTTGACGTCTATAATTCTAACAGGTTACACTTCGGTTATACTCGAACAAACAAATATGTATCACAAAAATCCCAGGCATAATCTATATATGCCTTTGGCCAACAATGGGAAAGCACAGGCTATTAGGAATAGGAACATGTTTGGCAATTGTCATTGGTATAAGATTTGTCCTTGCTTATTTAGGAGTGTGTTATTACTGGAAGAAAGCGTTAGCACCACTCGCCACATCTATATTCCTGCCACTGCAACCCACGGTGAAAAGAGAAAAGTATTTTTCCTAAAAATGCGTGTGTTTATGTATGTATGTATGTACCACGCTTAGCAGGCGGGTTGGTGATAGTATAGGTGTTGAATACTCAGGAGGATGCTGCTGCCTATCTAGAGCCTATATAGTGTATATCCTCAAAATCCTAAATGCTTTTACGACATCCACGGGAGGCGACGGAGGTGTATATTCTTAGCCTGGACACATAACAGCGCAAAACAATAGGTACACCCAAACTCTGATAGTTATAATCAAATACGCAAATAATTCCGTTGTTTTCCCTCATTGGGGTATTGCGTGCGAGCTATTGTGACGGAAAATTACAAGGAGCCAGCCTTGCTACGGCCAAACCGACGCGACCAAAGCGATAGCGAAAGGTTCAGAGGTTAGACGGGGGATAGACGCTGCCTTTGTTTTTAAAAAAAAGGTGTGCGCTAAATGCTTATTTCTACGGATTCAGTGTTTCGATCCTTAAAAACCAGTGGGACATGATTGCAAAACGTTGTGATCCAGTTTGTTTCATGATGTGTTTTCTGTAGCCAAGTTAGGATAATGGTCAGCAGGCATTTCATTGATCAGCGGACCCGTTTACGATTTCTTTCTAGGCGCGCCAACTAATGAAATGCCGCTGACAACTGGGTTGGCTAATAGTTACATGGAAATTGGGCGTTACAAACGCTTCCGTGTCGAGGTTATTCCCGCTTCGCTTAGTCGCATCGGTTTGGCGTAGCTTTATTTTTAGATACGTGCGATTTTGTGATTTTTTATGTATGTTTTTGTGAATGAATGTTTATAAATAGTATTACTACATATCCACTTTTTATCTCTAAAAGTGGCCAAGTACATTTTTCTGTTCGCAGAACTACTTACAAGTAGTTCTGTATAAATACAACGTATTACATTAAGTATAGGTACAAGTATAAATGGTAGGTCACATTGACACCAAGTCATTATCGGTTAGCGATTATGTGTTTTGATTTACTACACCAATTTGCTCCGTTGTGGTCGACACTGGCCCTAAGAGACTCAAGAGAATAATTCTCCTTGACGCGGTAAAATTCAAAATAAAGGTTTTACAATATACCTACCCTAAATACACTCCCAAAAAAGTAAATTGATAAAAAACGGCTACATTAAACACGAAAATAAATATTTAAACAATACGGAAGCCACGTGTGGCCCCATCCTATATTTCCTACGAACAATGGCGGGTATAAAAAAGAACTTAGGTAACCAAAATTTCCCCTAATCCGTACCGAGAAGGGCCCAGCGTAAAGTATGGCCCTGGAATGCGCGTGAAGGCCGGAGTCATAGAGTTGTGCAAAATCGCGAGCGAAAGATGTAAATGATTGGTATGATGACACAGATCACACATGATCATCACCTTTAGACGTCCAATATTGAACTATCTCTCTCTAGCATCTTGACTCTTACTTCAGTGAGAGCATTGATCATTAATTAAATTAGTCATTCCAGTCTGTACCGATGCGTCTCAAATGTAAAATCGGGACAGAGCAGATTTTAATTTTAAAGATTATTTCTATTCTGCCCAATCCCGCGGGTTTGATTTACTTCAAATTTGGTCAAAAATATAGCGTGTCAGTAACATAAGTGGCCAATGTTATCATAAATTATTTAACACATTATTGTTAATCAATTAAACACTACTATACATTACAGCAAATGTTAAAGAAACTTGACAAAATAAATAAGATTTAAGCTTATATATTATAATCAACATACTCGTTTTGTCTATAACTATTTGCAGCTTCTCAGTTGCGATGTAAAATCGTCGACAGGCTATGCTTCGAATCAGAGCTGAGATGAGTTAAAAGAGTGATCCATATCAGTGGTGAGAAGAGAACCGGTGTTCTTCTAAGCGATACGTGCAAATCTACAGTGAAGTGAAAGTTCGATTCGACCCGAAAATTGACCGACATAAATGACCGGACGACCCGAGGCGGTAATAACGGTCACACGATATCTGTGAGTTAATAAAAATCCCGTGCAGAGTGATTGAAACACCCTGTTACATTGACCGGTTTTATCGATGCATGCCCGATTTGTAGGTTTTTGGGTTATTTTTTGCTGGTTTATTTTTTGTTAGTTCGTGAAGGGTGCGAAATATAGAATAGTACATTTAGTTATATAACATTTATAATAATAATTCCTAAACCACCACAGAACGACAAAAATAATAGAAATCTGCTATTTCCAAAAATATACGTGGAATTCCCAAATGACAAATTGTTTAATAAAAGCGACCAACTAACTTTAATAACAACATAGTATTTACGATTAAACAACCGAGTGATCACACGCCATTTAGTTATGGTAACCAAATCTCTGAAAACTGAAGTGACTATTGAACTATAATAAAATCTTTTTTAGAACAAATAAAAAATGTGAGGACCCTTTCAAAGCTGTATCGCCGGCTTACGCTTTCTTCCAGTAATAATTCAGTGTCCTTAATCAGCAACGATAATCTAATAACAACAATAATTGCCCAACAAATCCCGCTATCATCATCATCGCCTGCCTGTTACGTCCACTGCTCGACAAAGCCCTCCCCCATTGAATACAATCAGAGAATTTGCCATAATCACCACGCTTGGCAGGCGGATTGGTGATTGCAATTTGGTGTTCAGTACTCAGGTACATGCTGCTGCCCATATCCTGGTGCAATCCCTTAGTGGATGTGCCTGGTGGCTTTTACTACATCCACGGGAGAAGAGGGGTCTATTCTTAGACCAGGCACATCACGACACTGACTACGTGTATAGTAAATAAAAAAAATTAAGTGTCCTGTGACTAGTCTCTTAGAGTACCCTATGTTATAATATAAATGAAGTGTTTTTCGGCAAAGGTATATACGAGAAACAGCCAAGTAAAAAAAATATACAAAACAAAAAATCTAGTAACAAAAACGCTACAATAGTGTTTTAATTAATTGAAGTATCCAAACTGTTTTAAAAAAACTTCAGTTACCAACTTGAAAACTAGGTCAATGAGTTTTTTATCAAGAATAAAATATAAATGCCCGCGATAAAACCAGGAAGGGTGCCAAACGTTCTGAATCTGGCAAAACAGTTGCATATCCGAGCCTAGCGTTAACACACTTATCTTTAAAAACAAAACCTGTTAAACTCCTCATGCATGTCGTGTTCAAAGACAAACACCCTCGCGAAACTCTTAAACGGTCTAGATAAGACGACGCTTTCAAACCGACTCCCATTAACTTTGGCAAGCATAAGCACGGCTCAACTATGCATGTATCATGTGTACATCTCTTTTCAGCCTTCGCTGCCCACCGTTCACACTAGTTAACATTCAGTCTACCAAGCCGCAAAGAAATGAAAAATATAACCTCAAAGGTGAGCTAACACTCTAGTACAGATACCATCTTTAGAGGGTGCGCGAATTCGATCTCTTTAATGTTCGCCTTTTGAAACGAAACCTTTTCACTGGCCTAAATAAAAATTAAACATCTATCAAAGCGGTCAAAGAATAAATAAGGTCCGTAGGTAAAATTACGATATGCCGTATTTACATTACAAAGAGCGTTTTGAGCGGGGTCATTCTGAAACCCTATCTTCGTCCATTAGTTAGTGGCAGGTTAATTAGGTTCTTTGTTGGCGGTGCTCCACGCTTTTACAGTTTTGCCGGTGAATACGGCTTATCTCCGGGCTTGTTTGCTTACACTCATGGCAAAGAGCGTGTTCCAGTCATTTCCAGACCAATTTTTGTAGAGTTAGTTAGAAATTACGAACGCAAGATAGCTTCGTGATAAATTTATCTCGGTTTTAGGGACTACTCTGTGAGTTTTATGGAACAATATAGCCGTGAAGCGTAGCACCTTTTAGTGCTTAAACGTTATGGTTATTAAATATTTTATGAGCATCTTAATTACCCGTGGTGTATGAAAAGTAAGCTTCGTTATATATATATACATGATTTTTGCAACATTTGTTGCGAAAATGATTAGCTATATAAAATACAGTAAGAATTAATGTAAAAATGAAGTTTGAACGTAACTAACGACACTAAATTATAAAAAAATGCAAAAGCAATCGGTTTCCCAGGCATACAAGTATCTTATCGAGAAAAATTTCGTCTCTCAAAATCCGTCGTAGAGCCTCTCAATAGTCGATTTAGGGGCAAAATGGAAAATTAATGGCACGGAAGTGAAATTCTTAGGGTAGACTGAAGACAATAGACTTAGACGGTCGTTTTTGAGCTTAACTGAAGACATTTGGAGCCATTACTAGCGGTGAAAACGGGAATGTTCAAATTATAAAAAAGTATATAATATATTATTCACCCACGAAGCTAAAATCTACAGGAAAATCAGATTGGTAGATATTCCACAACTATTATTCCACTTCGCCAGAATGCCGAAAAATAATAATAATTTTAGTAATCATCTTTCTAAAAACCTGTGTCTTTTTTTCTGTATAAACAAAATTCGTACAAGAATAAAAAGTGCGTGGGTCGAGTTACATGAAGTTCAATGTATATTTTAAGCTGATAATGTGGCACTGACATAATTATTTATGAATCCAGTAGCGCTCAAAAACTGTAACTATATCAAGAAAACGAATCTATCTATCCGTTTTTGAAAGCTCTCTGTCACACAAGGTAATAAACATCTCAATGGTCAAAAACACCTTCGAATATAATAGAAATCCCAAGACAAATCTGGCGACACGTGGCTGCGAGGACATAATCTAAATGCTAATGTATCTCCGTCACGATACCGCGGGATTTGACGTCACATTTTACCTTGTATCGGCTGGGACGAGCTTAGTTTAAATAAAGAAGAATATGTTCTGTACAATTTCACAAGTTGCTTGAAACATAGGCAATATTGTTACTTAGCTTTAAAAACAGATCGTAAACTCTCACCTTTGGGTTTCGATACAATACAATTTAGCGTCACAAGCTTCGCTTGAAGCCAGAGAATAAACAAATTGAATGCTTATTAGAATTCAATTGGTTTATTTACCGTTTTTCTTCTTTGTATCACAGTATTTTTCTTGTCACCCTTCTATATGTTTGTTTTCCTTGTAACGCGCCGTATGTTACCTATGGCAAACAACCAGAGTGGTGAAAGGGTACAGTGCGGCATGCCACGTAACTTCTCATGTACTCCTTTTATGTTTTTTTTGTTATACTACTTGCCATTTAAACAAGCATACGGCCCAAATGATGAAAAGTAGTTACCATAGCCTATGGACGCCTGCAACACCAGAGGCACACTCGCGCTGCCGACCCTGAGACATAAAGATGAAAAGTCTCATGTACCTGTAATTTCACCGGCGCCATATTTCATGTATATCAGTATATACCAACACATGTAAGCCTTTTTAGTTCTAGTACATGCTGGTTTCAGTCACCGTATTTTTTCAAGTGTAAAAATCAACTGTTGTAACGGGTTTCGAACTTACAACCAGGGTCAGTAGTCGAGTTTCTTCCAACTAGACAATCAACGCTCTACACTATACATATCCAAATACCTACATATATTTCAGATGCCCTTCAGATCCTTGAGATCTTACTGGGGATAAGTCAGAGGCAAGTCAAATTAGTTAATTGATACATATTTTATACGTGACAGGTCCATACTAGTCCTAACGAAACCGACAGCCATGAAACCGATATTACTATCTCTATCTTTTCATCATCATCATCATCTTCAGCCTGTACAAGTCCACAACTGGACATACCTATGCCTCCCCATAGAATGCTACGATGAACGGTCTTGAGCCGCCTCCATCTACCGACTTTCTGCTACCTTTATAATAACTTTGATTTTCCTCCTTCAGGAGGAGGAGGATAAAAGATCTTCCTACACTGCTTCGTCAGGGTTGCCACTCGAGAACCTTTGTTACCCAACCGAATAACTGTTTACAAATACTTTTTACAAAATACAGGAAACTGCAACTTTTTAAATCACCTCTATGATAAATCATGTACATTTATCATCAACATTGAATTCTAATACAACAATATATCGTGCTCGCGCGCCGGTATCTACGCTCATTAATATGTATGAGCGATAACTACTCTTGAAGATAGCAGTTATTGTTTTGAATACAACTCTCTTATCGATTTTCCGCTTCGTGCTTCCGGAGGGAAAATTATTAGTTTTCCTATGTAGTGTGGGCTGATTTTATTAGTTGGTACCTACGTTATTTTGTAGTTTTGGTTTAATAATTTCTAAATAAGCGTTGCAAATCAGTTTATAGCAACAATGTTGGTCTTTTTTTTGTTTTGCGTAAAAAAGGAAAGCTAAATTGGATTGGCTGGCTAAAAAAACGATATGACGTTCATGTTGCCTGCCATTAGGGCAATTCTAATTTCCATTCTAATTATGGAAATGTTAAAAGTGAATGTTAACATTGAATCTAATATGTTAAGGAAATAGCATTCATCCATGTAGTCAAAAAGTCAAAGTCAAAAAGAATTTTATTAATTGAAATCACAAGGATCATTTTCCTTTTTTTTAAAGTAACTGTTCAGACAACCAAACCTACCTAGGTAGAATAGGTATATACCTAATTGTTTTCCCAAAATAACTTTACTCCCATCGTCTAGGAATAGGATACCAATTTATATTTTAATACATTTAATTCGCTCTAACGAAGTTTTATTCATGTTTCTTTGTAAATTTTGACAGATGTCATTGTCAAATTATGCTCACAAATTCTTGCCCCGGTTAACAACAGCCTAACAATCGCAACAAAAGTGAGGGTAGAATTGAGAACTGAATGTACTACACGAACAGCTAATATTAGTACCTACTTACCCAACCAGTTGTAATTTTGGACTACTGCGTAGTTCTAAATGATTTTGTGTTTGTAATTACTACTAACCTACTTATCTATTCTTATTCTTGAGTGTGAGTGAGTGTGAGTGTTCTTGTTCTTGTGAATAAAAATATTTAACCTCAAATGTACAGGCTAGAACAACAAAGACACACTACTGCAAAAACTCCGCAGCCATGTTGCCTCGCCGAACGCCGAACAGAAAGTCGCTAGCACGCAGTGAGCCTACTGTTTCCTGTTGTGCTTCGTTGAGAGGCGAAACACGTGTCGAATTCTTTCAGAGTTTTCGTTGCAGAGGAGCGGAATTGTTACTATATATTTGTTCATCTATTTTATATTGAAGTTTATTTCATCCAAATTTAATTTTGTTGCAAAACTAAATCAAAAATTACGAAACAAAACTTAATTGAAAATTACGCAGCCAATTTGCAAGTAGTATGTGTGGCCATATTTTAACAGAAAGCACTGAACGACCTATACGAACCTACTTAAGAGTACAAAACTGGATAAAGTTCGAATGCGATCATTAATATTATTTAGAGTTCCGTTCACTGTCGAAACGTGCAGAATTGAATTTACATTGAAATGGAATATTTTCTTCGATATTGATTCGGTGAAGTGACTCCGTTCGAATGTCTCAAGTTTCATATACATTTGGTATTTGCTCACACGTCTTTACTTACGGATATTAAAAAGGGATTTCAACATTAGAGCCATGGAACGTTATTCTGAACGAATTCCGCGTTTTGTAAAACCATTCTTGTATTTTAGGCAAACTGTCAACCGCTTGGGAATAAAGGTTCTCGTTTAAGGCGACCACAAACCATACGATGCGGTAGACGAAGGTCTTGATTGACTAAAGATATTATAAAGCTCGCAGGAAGTCGGTGAACGGAGGCAGGTCAAGAACATTTGTCGATGCATTCTAGGCGGGAGGCCTATGCAGTGGACAATCAATCATTATCCATAATCAATAGTTATTAAGCCGACAGATATATTTCCCACTACACAAAATAAAAACAAAACGCGATTCAATATAAACAGTAAAGCTGTGTACACAACAATAACCGATAACGAATAAAAAACAAAAGGAGTCCCGCAAACCACAAAGGTTCTTCGTAAAAATCCCATCTCCAGCCGGCCCGTCGGCGCTCGGTTAGATATTAATCCCGGCCCAATAATCGCTTCTGATAAGAGATTTTCTTTCGATCCACGGTAATAGGAAGTTTCTGCATCACTGAGCAACGCTATTTAAGTTTAATAACGTTTCGCATCGGTTCAGCCCCAGGGTTCGGCTTTTGTGGGCAAACGGGCAAAAACGTGACCACAATGCAGTGTGGGGTGTTTAGTAACCGAGAGCACTTTAATTTTCTAAATTTTAAAAAAAATTATGAATTTTTTGATACAAATTAATTATGCAGTGTCCTATTTTTGTAAAAAAAAATTAGCAACTTTGAATTTAACATTTCTTGATAGCGTTGAAATTTTATAGAATTGTGTGAGGCCTATGTTCAGCTGTGGACTTCTATATAGGCTGATGATAATAGAAGCTTGGATTTGAGTTTCTTCTAGAACATTTGCATATTTACAATCGGTGTCGAATTTACCCTTATTTTTTTCGGAGACAGACAAATTTACCCGATGACGATACTACCCCTTGTTTTTAACTTTTGTGTAGTTTTGGTTGTTTTAGCACCAATATTTTTTTTATTTAACTGTTTATTGAGCTTTAAGCTCAATAACATCCAACAAGACAAACTCAAGAAAACGTTCGAAAGTAAGACTAAGAAAAGTTATATAAAGCGGCCCAAAAGACGGATGGGTCACAAAACGAACTCTGATATCTCCCGACCAAATTGAATTTGCGCCAGAGCCCGATAAGTCTTTGTATTGCTGAATTTTATCATCTCCCATCCGCGAGTTGACATAAAAACTCAAATAAAGGTACGAAAGAGCCTTCCTATTTTCTCATTCTGCCCTCGATATGTCAACTCGGCTATCGATTGTCTGGTGACTCCGCACACGTCTGTTTTACATGATCACAATATGACTGTTTCATTCCGATATCCCCTTGTGCATATTAAAATGCAAATCAAAACAGTTTTTTTCATCGCACATCGATACGGTGTTCGCAATAGGATAGTCACGTCTACCATTTTCGGATATAAATACTCATCCGAAATCTATTTTACTTATTCTATTACGTGGAAGTATTATATAAGAGACTTTTTTACGACGGCAATAAAGTTCTTAATCGAATATTAATGTAAAAAAAACGGGTTGTTGTAGAAGAAAAATGTGTAATTTGGTTGTTTGTATCATTTGGTTCATTAATTGCGTTCATAAGTTTGATGGTTCGTTTTATAGCCGAAGCAGCCGCCCCAGCATGCAAATGAGCGCGCCGCGTGGCCCTAACGTCCACATTATAACAATTTAAGAAGTCTAACAACAATAAGTGTATCTAATAACTCTAAATTGTAACCAACCGCTTGCTATGTGTACCTACTTCATCTTCAGCATATGATATTTTATGTTTTACGACACACGCAATGAAGACCTTTCATAAACCAGTACGTGTGTGTTTTGTAAAACCGGCTTTAAAAGCTTAGAGTGCGCCACTACGCATACTAAGTAGCCACATTTTGCGCATCTGTCTTTCGGGAGTTTAGAAAACAACAGTTTATTATAGAGTCGTTTTATTTTAATGTTTCAGACCGTTTTTACGTCTCATTTTCATGAAGCGAAGTGTAATTATGCTGGAAGGCAGACCCGGGAGTCGGATGAGATTTTTGGTCTGTGTTTTATGTTAATGTAAGCGTACCTCTCCCCTTTATGCTAATGAGTGAATATGAACCGTATTTGTGATAAAACCACTATTTAACCCCTCTTCCTTCTGTTGCCAAACGTGAACTGAAACTCAATTAATGAAAACTGGAATTTTAGGAAATTAAGACACTTACGAATTATGCTTAAAAGCCTGTTTAAATTACTAGTTAAGTTAGTTTTTCTTAATATTTACTCTACTCGAGTTTCATTGTCATACGAACAACTTCATCAAGGATCGATCGCTTCTGACACGTGACGCTAGCTGCGGGCCAGCTCGAGTGCCTCTCGTCTGCTAGGCTGCGGCCGGACAGGTGACGCGGCCCCCATCCGATTTGATTCGAGACTTACGAATCACTTGTAATTCCAAATTGAAGCAACTGCCAAGAGCTTTTCTCATAAAATGAAGTCTAGTTTTTATAGGACTTATTCAAAGCTCCAACAGAGTGGAATGGTATTTTATTAGATACCAAAGTAAAAAGGTAATCCAAGTTTTAAGTTTCTTAATTTAAACCAACTTGTTTCATGAATCTTTAATAAAAGCTTAACAAGGGCGCCTAATTTATAATATACCCTCATTACAAGATACGATGAAGTCACAAAATCGATTTCACTTTAATTATAAGTCGCTTGAAATAATTAAAGAGGCCTCGTTCTGATAGCCCAAATCAGCCATCAACACACATTATAAGTACTTACACGTATGTATAAACTCACGTGTAACCACAGCAATAAAAAGTCCGAATGAGAAATAAAACTCGAAATAATCACGCTACAATTGACGTTGCTTCCATAAAAATTTCAATTATACCTTAAGTAATTACGGTCTGACCTCTCTACGATTGTTATTATGCTTTTCAATGTCGTTTGTCGTTACTTCGTCTTATCGTTTTACATTTTTTATCTGTAAATCTAAATGTTGGACTTTCATTTGTACCTATCGATTGCGACACTCATAAGGACGCTTCAAAATAATATTCAAAATAATTTCAAGTGTTTGATGAGTATTTTCGTTTTCGTTCTAGTTGTCTATATAAACTTTAGATATGAATATCGATGATTTATACCGGCCAGGTTAGGTATAAATGAGAGTCCAAAAGATAAAACTAAGACTAAAAGACTTACCAGATGCGTCGACTTGACAGTTCAGAGTGAGGAGGCAGGCAAACAGCAAAACGACGACGGTGCGGTTGTGCGCGATGCGCCGCTCTCTCATCTTACCGGCGCCGTGCCGCGCCTGCGCCAAAATACACGTGACAACGCACCGCTCGCACACGCAACATCGACGACGACAAGATGGCGGACCACTTAAAATGGCCGACCTTCACAAAATGGCCGGCAGTTACGACGACACCTTACTTACGATACAGCTTAACTAAACACATCACAACCGAGTTTTGCCACTTATTTTAATTTACATTAAGATTTTAATTAATTAATTGATACGACTTTGTATATCACAAAAATACGACAACCGCTTCGATGAAAAATTTTCAAAATATTTAAAAGTTTAGTAAACACGTAGACAACGATTAAGAATTAAATTTATATATCTATATTTACAACAATTTTTGTCTAATCTAATCTAGATATTCGTTTGATTTAAGTAGTTTAGGCTTCGTTTGATTCACTGCGCGTTAGTATTTTCGGAAGCACAGTTTAGGCGTGGGGAACTGAGTTCAACCATATTCCATTGTTGTACTGCACAGTTTGGTTATTCTCATCAACTGTAAAATTTTCGAGCACTGCACTGGCACGTTCGCCCGATTTCACGAGAGACACTCGAGGTTTTCGAAATCAAACACATTTTTTATCGTTTGATGTAGGAATCATGTGTTGCTCCGCTGCTCTCGGACCTAGAAAGATATCAATAACATGTTGTAGACTAACATGATATTTAAATCATGATATTCAACAACAAACAGAATACCTTGAAGACATTCTGTTAACGGAACTGGAATGCGCATACTTTCATCTCTACAATTTCAAAGCCAGTTCAATTAATAACAAAAAAAAAACGCTCATGCCACTATCATTTAAACGAGCAACGACGTTTGCTTTTCTATCTGTCTGTACAGAACCACTGTATAAAACAGGTAGGTATCTAACAATTTTATGAAAACTATCTATCTTGTTCCCACAGCTGGGAAAAATGCCACAGGTAAAAAAGTTTAGCAAAGCTCTTATTTTTTTGAGTAAATAAAAACAAACTAGTGTTTATTCCACCTGATATTGCGCTGCACTTGTCACCCTGAGACACAAAGATGAAAAGTCTCATGTGACTGTAATTTCAATAGCACCTTCAAACTGGAACACAGTTATGCGAACACTACTGCTTGGCGGCATTGATTGGCAATTGATATTATGGTGGTAGTTTTCCCGGATTAACTCTTTACAAGTTTACGAGAAGCACTACCACTAACGTAACTAAAGTTGTTTATGAAACAAATCCCGAGCAAAGCTCAGTCGTCCAATGTTTTAACTTACTGTTGTACTTAAGTATATTGTCGACACAAACAATAAAACAACCGAGTCGTGTAATGTGCCACAAACCGCTAGGCTACAATTAAATTCACGATGGTCAAACATAATTCGTATTCTGTATACCTAAACTACTGTGGTTTTCTTTTCCACTTCGTCGAAACCACAAACTAGATTCTCAAATTAAAACTAAACTTAAAGAATGGTCAAGAAATAAAATATTATAATGATACAGAAACCCTACTAGCGGTTATCTAGTAACTGACTTTCAAAATATCTAAGCCAAACTCTCATCATTCAAGACACACACTCACGCGCACGCGCGCACACACACCCTCATACGTAAAACGGGTAAAAGGTTGTCTGGAAGAGATCGCTTTTAGCGATAAGACCGCACGTTGTACTTTTTTTTATGTTTCCTTTATTTTTGTATTTTTATTTGGTATATATAAACACACTTTTTCTTAATATTTCTTTTTTTGTGTGTCAGACCTACTATATTATGTTGTAATAAAAAAACACGTAAAAATTACCATAAAATGGGAAGGAACTGACTCTTGACATACAGCTAACGCTGGTTCAGGAGCCAGGGCTTCAACCTACACTGTATACTGTGGTTTGTTTCAATAAAAACTTTTCACTTTTACTTTTAAGAAACTTACAATTAATTTAATTTGATGGCTTATTTGTTAAGTTTGAAGAAGATATTCGTACCCAGCCTCCTTTATATAAGCATGACGTCATTATCATAAAAGCCTATTAAATAAAGGGTGGAACAATAATTATGATTTACATCACAAACCCTAATATTCAAAAGTGAAATATCACCAACCACTTTACAGAAATGATTACTCATTGAATATTAAACATCAAAATCTATATTCAAACTCCTGTAATATGGAAGTAGGTATTTCAAATTCCAATATCGGAGGATAGAGACGAATATATACGATGCTTCAGGAGTGAGAGAGATGGAGTGAGCCAGTTTGCACAAGTTATAACTTCAATAAAGCCGGACCAGGTGTGACCGTTGATGTTACGAATAAAGCTATTTGCATAGTTCTAAGGAATATGTTTCAAGGGAGTTAACATCTCATTATATGCTCCTATATTTTTAAATCAAGACCCATGGTACATAAGTGTATTTTTTTTATTTATGATTTGGTAACCATATATTTTTTAAGAACTAACTAACACCACGTTTCAAGATATTAGTGTACTTGTACAAAATGTCATAGGACCTTATTTATTATCATTATTTAAACCTGAATAGCTTTTGTCTTGTTCTCTCTGATGTAAAATGTCATACGTCAAAACAAGACAAAACATATTTTTACTAAAATAGGTTTAAAAAATAATTATGAATAAAAGAGATAGAATTTAAAGAAATAATAGCCAAGTTAGAATCAATCGCGTACAAAAGGGCGTAAGCAACCTACCGGTGACCACCTCTTAAACCTCAATCATTGACATAAGTATATCTTTATAGGTATACCCATAATATTTATTTATTTATTTATTTATTTATTTAATTATAAGGAAAACCAACAGCTAAAATTAATTTACTTAGGTAACTAAAAATAGCTTCAGAGAGCCAATTATAGGTTTTCGCTGATAGACACATAATAGCAGCAAAAAGGTGAACACTTACATTTTAACACTGCAAAGAATATGATAAATGCTGTATGCCACTAAAAACTGAAATATTATTAAAAAATGAATACAAAATAAAAATACCCAACCAGATAAAGCTAAAAATAAAAAATATAAAACTCAAAAACCTACCTAAGTACTAAAAAAGTTACAGGCTAAGCACTGCCTTGCCCTGCTAATGCTGGTACTAAATGGATCAATGTCCAACATCCTACTAAAACTATTAACGGTATCACTCGCTCGCACCATATATGAATTCTGCCTGTAGTTAGTAGAGGCTCCAGGAACCTGTAGCAGAGGATTGTGCCTAAGCAATACACGTGGAACATTAAAGCTTAATTTACTGAGGAGGTCCGGACAATCAACATCATTAGAAATAATTTTGAGAATGTATAAATAATCAGTAATATCCCGTCTGATTTTAAGTGGTAAAAAATGGAATTTTCTGCAGAGGTCAATATAGTTACTAGAATGATATGGAATCCTTAATCTAAAACACAGGTATCTTAAAAACCGTTTTTGAATAGCTTCTATGCGATCAATATATTTATCATAGCAAGGGTTCCATACCTGAGAAGCATACTCAAGATGACTTCTAACAAATGTGCAATATAATATTTTTATAGTTTTGACTTCCGTAAAGCTCTTAGAAAGGCGCATGACAAAACCCAGCGATCTCGAGGCTTTACTAACTATTTTATCAATATGGACATCAAAGAGCAATTTGGAGTCATGGTGTACTCCAAGATCACGTATAATATGGCCGAATTACTTTAAATTCAGAAACCTTCTCGGAGTTATTAGACCGTTATAAGTTTTGTTGGGTTATAACTTTATAAGATACGCTGGAGAGTTACTGAATTATATTATAACGTATTTCCAGTTTAGTTAGCTCGGCTTCTATGTTTAAGTTACTTAATTAGTTTATTTTGATTGTAAGTTGACAAGTTTTAAAAATATTTTTTCAAATCGGTTTATAAACGACGGAGATTCATGAGGAAACATAAAAAAAAACATCCGAATTGAGAACCTTTTTTGAAGTCGATTAAAATGGTAGCCCACTTTAAAAATTAATTAGCTACTTAAAGGAATAGGCTCTACAAAACATAGCAAGAAATAATTATACCATTTACCCATTTGGTTCGTGCTAGTAATACAACTACTTTCGTTAATTGTTGAGAACGTAGCAATTAGTTGAGGAGCCGAGCTATCATCATTTACATTATGTGACTCTACACAGGTTTAGTGATCGTCTCATTCATCTTAACATATTCATGCAGAATGAAACATCCTATATGTGAAGCTATCGGCGCTTCTAGCTAATCTGAGAGAGCCAAGAATTTACGCCACACTGGTAAGTTGAAACGTAGCAAAATTAGGTAACGCGTCACCGCGAATATGAAGACTAGAGTCCTATCAGATTGGAGGATAACAGCGAGACTTCGTACAGCAGTTGACGTCTAAATTAAGGCTGCTGATGAACCTTCTATTCGTATTGTACCTACTTCATTCTGTTGAGTTGTTATTACTAGCAGCCAGCTAGTTCAAGTTTCATGGGCTGTCACCGCGATAGGACTTGAGTCCTATCAGATTAGGGGATAACAGTTCAATTAAATATATAATGCAGCTTATGCAAAGACTGACACGTAAACTATAGCAGCACTCTCAATTGCGACAACTTCGCCCAACTACAAATTCGAAGCAGAATAATCGTAGATCCAAACAAGTGATAGCTAAATTGCTTTCTCGTACGTTTGCAACACCAAGAACCAGTGATAACCATCTGGTATACGACATTTAATCTCGCAATCTTAATTAACTCAGTAACGAACTTTATTAGCAAACTTTGTGACAACTTACGAACATTTTCAGTATTATTTATGTACTTAATGAAGTACCTATCTGATAAACTAGCAGTTATTCGTAGATATTTAATGCCACAATACCATTTAAATGTGAATAAGTGCCGGGCCTGGCATATGGCACAAACTTCTGCCAATCACAACTGACCCACGAGGTACATGTTGAAAAACCTCATACACATAAACACAGTAGTGCTAATGGAAAGGACTGGTATTACTTCCCCGAACAAAATATTTAACTTTGAGCCCTTCCAAAAAAAACAAGTAAATACCACGTACCCTTGAAACCGAAACACAGCAACACTGAAAAAAATAAAACGTGGATTTTAAATGTACGAGGACAGTAAAAAAAAACGGTAAAGAAAACTGATTTTTAATTAATAATAAATGATCTCAAAACGTGCAAACAAATAGTCAGAAACAGTAAGAAGCATAACAGTTATTTGAAATGATTGAACATTACTATTCACTGTAACAATCAGTTTCCGATACGTATTACCGTTTTCTGACTACAGTGAACAGTTACAGTGACACAGTAAAATCTACTGTTACAACTTAACTGTTTTCCGCCCAGTTAAATTTAATTGTTAAGTTAATTGGGTCCATTTTTACTGCCCAAAGCAATAATGGTTACCGAAAAATCGATTGGGTATACTGCTTATTTTTTTCAGTGAATGCAAGCACTACTGCATGGCGACAAAAATAGGTACGGTGGTACCTCCCCGGACGAACTCTTTCACAAGAAGTTCTCCTACTAACAAAAAAAAGACAGATAAAAAATAAAAACAGGATGTCAGTTTTTTTATTTCAGGTCGTAAAATACGAAACTTTACTGAGGGACAGAATAAAAAGTAGGTTTCGTGAGCAACTTTGATCTTTTTTTTTGTTAGTCACTGTTTTGCTAAAGAAAACTATTCGTAGAATTACCTACGTTAAAATATCGGGTTAAAATATTTAACCTGGTTTTTACAAGCTAACTTGACCTTTTAGTATGTATGTTAGTTAGTTAGTGTGGGACAAAACTTGAAACTAAATTTTGAAACAATTCCATCCAACCGATTAAGCTGAATTTTTTTATACCTGATTGGTAGTTCAGATGACAATACAATATTATGGTGACGACGAGCTGATCTGATGATGGAGACGGAAGGTGGACAACGGAACTTTTCGATGTTTAATAGTAGCCTGGCATCCAACATTGCGTCAAGTAGGTACACCTTTTTGTAATAATTATTCAGCTATTTATTTTGGTTTGTGCAACTTTGCAAAAAGATTTAAAATAATAAATGAGTCAAAAGCCAATTCGACAGCCAAAATAGAACACACAAAGGTTGTAAATTCCATTCAAGAGTTATCTTCAGACGACATCAAAGATAGCTTTATGAAGTACATTTGGGAAATTATTTCCATTTTGGTAGATGAAACATTTGTATACGGTTGCCATTGCCAGACTGAAAATATTAAAAAGTTTCTCTCAAAAAAAGCCGGAAATTTACATGATACTCAGTTATAATGTATCGCAATTTGGTATTTGAAACCCGCGTAGGGTGGCTATGGGGGTTATTTGTTAACTAAACTGGTTCTGTCTATCCGCTCTTACAATCAAAGGCTCTTTTAGAACACATCGCCAAAAAAACCCCAGTGAAACGAGACAAAAATAGTCGGATAAAGGTCTCAAAAGCCGTTCACAAGACAACCCTATTCCTGTCCAATGCAGTTTCCTGTAATTTCGTAATTATTAAGAGGAATTCAAAATTCTGCGTCAAATAATTTCATTTAACATCATGTGAGAGAAAAATATTCGCAAAATTTGGTATTGATTGAGCTGAAAGCATTTAATATTTTTTATGAAATGTTGTGGGTAACGTTTGGAACAAGCGGGTCATGAAACAATTTCGCTATAGGTACTTAGTTTGACATGACGCTGCTGTCGATTCGAATGACGAAAATCTGTCCTGAGGGCCTAGCCAAGTGGCATTCGCTTCGAAGCGATTCCATTTCTAAAGTCGTAATTCAATACAAAAGACCACGTGATATATCGAAAGCTAACGTCAATCCCATACATTTTGGACTTTTCTACTGGCGACATCGCTATTAGAATGTTACTTTGTCTACGGCCCCTGTTCAATATTCGTTTTTAACTGAACATAACAGGCGTAAATTTACCTAGTTTATGAGACAAATCGGTATGAGACAAGGCGTTCGCTAGAGCGAGAAAGATAACGTATGCATGCAAAGATAAGGTAATAGTTACTCCGCACACAGTGACAATCATGACAGTTGACTTCTTCTTCAGTAGCCTTTAGACGTCCACTGCTGGAAGAGGCCTCCCCCATAACATACAATGGGGGCCATTGCCATAATCACCACGCTTAGCAGCGTGAGTACTCAGGTGGATACTGCTGCCTATCCGCCCTGGTTAAATTACATTAGTCGGCTTATACGACATCCATGGGAGGAGATCGAGGTGTTTATTCTTAGGTATGTCTGGCCTTTTTGTGAATTGAATGATCCATAATTACGAGAATTCGGCTTCTGTTTACATGTAATGGCATATGTGGCAAAATATCATTACCATGAATAGTTCGAGATTAAAAGTGTATGTATACAATAACATTTTAAAGCCGTATAAAACTTTAGCGTTTCTCGATAAACATTGAGCGATGCATTCAGTGTAGAGGTGAAATTGTATCGGGAAGATATAAAAATAGCGGTATGCAATATTTTTCCACATTAACAGAGCATATGAGCTCGCTCCATCGCCTCCCGTCGATGTCATACAAGCCGACTAAAGGCTAACACCAGGGGATGGGTAGCAGCATCCACCTGAGTACTCAACATCAAATTTCGATCATCAATCTGCCTGCCTCGTGGTGATTATGGCAATTCCCCCCAATGTATTTTGTGTGGCGAGGCCTAGTCCAGCAGTGGGCGTACACACAGGCTGGTGATATTGATGATGACCAAGCACGTCGTTTGTTCTCTTCTCTGACTAACCCCTCAAGGGGTATACCTACACGTTTAATGTATTGAATTAGAAGCATGATTTTTTACGGCACTATAAGCTCAACAGACCTTTATATTTGATAGGGTATACATTTTAAGTAGTCCTTTAGCCGTTCCTGAGAAAAAGGGTATTTACAGACAGAAAGACAGACGGAAAACATAGTGAACCTACAAGGGTCCCATTTTTCCCAATTGAGGCACGGAACCCTAAATAAGCCAAGCCGTGTTTGTTGCCCTGATTTTTCTAGGCTTGGTCGCGTTGGAACAGGAGTAATTTTAGCTTATAAGACTATCCAAAATTATCCTTGTGATTTCAATTAATAAAATAGACTTTGAATTAAAAACCATTTTGGAGAGCCAGACCAATTTGAGAACCAGTTTAGAGCAAACTATCTTGAGCTTACAATTTATATTCATTAATTTCCTGTCAACAAAACGAACCGTTTTAAAATGTGAATAAATAAACCAACATATAGCAACAAACGAACGTTATGAAAATTCAATATCCGCTGTAGGTCTCGAGAAATGCAACGCAACAATGAGTTGTGAATTTATTCTATGAATCGAATGATTTCAAATGAATTTTAGAGTAGCGCAGACGGGATTTTACAGTACTTTGTAAATTAAAATTGTACGAAGTCACCTGAGATGAACCGGAATTAATCTAAAACAAAGCAAACTGAAGTCCGATAATCTATCAGTTTTTGTTTTGACAATTTTATATTCCGAAACAAATGCAAAACGTTTCGAACTCACGAACAAACTGACGGGCTAGTTTCGTTTGCACTCATTTCCTATTCGCCGGTTTGTCTGAGGTGACCTGAGGCCTAACCATGAGCTCTTATAGCGTTTCAGTTCAATAACTTTATGTAAGCCAAGCCATGTTTGTTGCCTGATTGTTCTAGGCTTGGGAGTTCGAGTTGGAATAGGAGTAATTTTAGTTTATAAGACGATTCAAAATGATCCTTGTGATTTCAATGAATAAAATTCTTTTGACTTTGACTTTGATTGAACTATTTAGTACAAAATGACGGTTCGTCGTTGACATTCGTCATCATTGAATAACTTGAATCGCTGATCGCTGTTAGAAGGTCTATGGACATAGACCTTCTGCAACTGTGCCTTTAAATATAGTTGCGGACATCATGGAACCGATATTTTGTACTAAATCGTTTTTGAACTGAATCGCTATTAGAGCTCATGGCTCTGTACGGCTTTCCTAGCCACTAATAACGTTACCAAGCCGCTAGCGAGATGACTGCAAATGTTAATATTGGCCAATGACATCGGGGTAGCTTGAAATTTTGGTAATTTGATTGGTTCATGTTTGACATTTACTATAGTCTCACTAGCGACTCGCAATCGTTACTAACGTTAGTCAGCTTGTGCTAACCGCACTTATGTGTCAAATTGGACTACTAAAGTAATTTTTCATTTAAAAAACCGACTTTCACGATTGTATTCGACTAAATATTTGAATGAAAAAAAATGATGAAAGAACCATAGTGGTGAAAGGATTATGATACTTTCTGAATGCAAATGCTTGGTTTGTTGCTGAAAATATCAAAATCGCCATATGTATGCCTACAATATTTGAGGAGTTTCCTCAATTCCTCATGGAGTCCATCATCAGAACTGGGTTTTGAAAGTATATCTATTCAAATACAAAAAGAATTTTCCAAATCGGTTCATAAACGCCGGAGATATGAGGTAACAAACATAAAAAAAAATACAACCGAATTGAGAACCTCCTCCTTTTTTGTGAAGTCGGTTAAAAAGGTAATATAAGCATTTAAGTACCTATATGCCAACTTTAAGTGAAATTTTAGAATGGCGCACTACTAAAAATATTTTACGAAGGAGGTAATGAAGTAGAAGAGATTATGTCTCCCATAAACATAGGAAGTTATTTTCTTCTTCTGAAGAATATTTCGGATGAAACTACGGTAAGTTAACTTCGAAATTTTTCTCAAGTGTCCTCGTAACTAAACTTTACGTGTGAATTATTCTGATTCTTCTGAATATTGTATGGTGAGGAGGTATTTTATCGTATAGCTTAACATCCTTAAGAGAACGGTGTGTAACAAACTTTCTTGAGTTTTATATATGATTGTTATCGTTATGTCTGTCATGGTCTTGACTATAACTGTTCAAGTTATATTAACTGAAAACAAGCATCGTTTAAGACTGAAGTAATCTTTTACAAACATCTGTTAAATCATGCTCCTGAGCCCAGCCTAGTAAAACACGACAGAAATCCAGAGGAACAGAGGAATAACTGAACTATTATGCCATTCCATCTGGATGTAAATTCGGCAGCTTGATCCAATGGGCGTATGTTAATCAGCTAACACAGTGATTAATTAAGTCTGGAACCAAGATCTTTGTCATTTAAATTAGGTTTCTTGATAACTTGGCAAACGTAGGTTAGGTTTAGGACAATGATTCCGGCGTTAATGATCTAATAAGTTTAGGCCAAGATACCTGGTGGGAGATGACTTCATGAAGAATGTATCAAGAAAATACATTACTTTTTGAAAAATTATTGTTTTTATTTATGAACTGATTAATACAATATTTAATGTCTCAAACAAATCCACAAATTGTTTACAATGGAAATATGTCTCAACCTACCCACTTCAATGCTTCAAATTCCGCTCCTGAACATAATGGCTCCAATGTGGGCCCTTAGCATAGTCTGTAATTCTCTATGACAAATTTTGCTTCAACTCTACGGTAACGATTTCCATAAAACATAGTTCTGGAGACACTATAGGTATGGCTTACCTTATACGCTAGGCGGATTACCGGCCCTTTAACTCTTCCAGTCCTAAGTCTCCGTAGCCCTCTTTAACCAATTAAGCCGTCAACCTCTCAGTAAAGTTGCACGTAAACAAGGCAAGTTAAATTGGTTCACAGTGAAACGCTAATTAGCTTTAATTACATAAACCGCAGTGAACGTAGATAATGGATTTACAATACTTAGCACGAGTTATTAACAAGAAAATGCATTTTTGATAACCTCTTCGTTTTTTGAAGCCTGTTAAAAACAATTATTATCACAGCCAAAGTCAAAGTATATTTATTGCTGAATTACATAAAAATAATTATTATTTTGCTGAATTGCAGCAAATAGATATGCCTCTTTTTTGATAAGTTTAGAGCCAATTTCACCATACTCTGTTAGTTAGTAAATGTCTTGTTAAATCTAAACATTGGTCAAGGTGACAGATACTCTTTGAAAACACCTGTCAAAAAGCATTGGTTAGACTAAACAGTTGTTTAACCGCTTGTTACCGCTTGTTTGTTGTTGTTGTTGTTGGTGAAATCAAACCTCACCCACATAATCAAACCATTACTAAGAATGAAATTGACGTAACCATAAAACGCTGCAATTTAGAATCTTTATTCAAGTCCAGTAATTATTTAACGATAAAATAAACATTAATAAAAATAAACAATAGGAATTAGAACCATTATGGTGTATCGAACGTTTAACCAAAGGTCATTGCTGCTTGGCTTCAAATTCCAAAACATTAGTTTTAATGTTGGCGGCTGGCTTATAGCAAACGCTCAAATATTGCCATTTAGTAAGTTCCCAACATAATGTCTTTTCAACTTCGTGTTGTTATGACGTGGTTGGGTATCCGTAATACGAAATGTTGCCAAGAAACATTGTGATTTTAGTAAAAGCCAAATGCAACACGAGTCATTTAAAAAAACAACTTTCTCTCTTTAAGTTAAAGTTCTCTGTTTAACATAAACAATCATAGATTTACACCATTAACAGGGAATCCTTTTTTCCTTTCCGATTTCCTTCTTTTTTAATATGACTAAATAACGGACCTAGCTTTTGGCCCACCTGATGTTAGGCGCTACCCCAACCCAAACACAAAACCTCTTAGGTCATGTCCACCTGGGACGCACCCAACTTAAAACTGCACTGCGCCCGTCATCCTGAGAAACAAAGATTAAATGTCTCTTTCGCCTGTAATTTCACCATACCCTTCAATACGGATCACAGCAATGCGACTACTGCATTGCCGGCAGAAATAGATATTAGAATCCTAGTGTAGTTTTGTACTGTTGCATTTTTTTTTTGTTTGGTGTTATCTTTCATTTCACTATAGTGGCAGAATTGTACATAACTTAATAGAATGAAAACATAAGACTTGCAAATGGACTGACTCCAGTCGCTGACTCAATGTAATCTTCAAATAAATCAGCAACCAAATTACCCCTAACTCAGAATTTTCAATAACAAATCACCGAACTCTGAATACGTGGCCCATTCTTCACATACGATATTTCTACAAAGTTTATTAAACATAAGGCAGACTTTAGCTCGTACGCTAAACTTTGTCAATTAATGAAAACTACCGCGAGTTTTGACTGAGAATTAGTCGTTCGGTTTCAGTTCGGCATGCGGTATGGAGTTATCATGCAGGATCTTATGCAGATAAGCGATACTGCAAAATGCAAGCTGCTTTGTCGAATTTGTGAGAAAGAAGCTTGAGTGAGAAAGCAGGTACATTTATCTGATTTGTAACGGAGGTACTAGAACTAATAATTTCTAAATTTTATTCACAGCAAACCTAGTATCAGGGCCCCAATTCTACTAAACAAATTGTGTTTGAATTGTTAATGAATTATCTCAAAATGGTCACTATTGACATTTTTGCTATACCAAAAGTGTCAAAAATGACAATTTTGTGATAATTCATTAACAATTCAAAGACGATTTGTTTAGTAGAATTGGGGCCCAGGAGTATTACTTTTATACCATATAAGCCAACTTCGTTCGCGGGCAAAAAGGCGTATTACCTTTTGTTAGCTACCGGCGACCTCCTCTTAATTTGCTTGTTTCGAATAACAAATTGTTATGGTTTTTGTGCATTATTTATATTGAATTTGACTTGGTTTTCCAAAAAATATGGTTAAATGTAAAATATTTTATAGTTAACTTCTAGAAATTGTAAGATGTTTTACCAGTAACTTCTAATTCCGTTCTAGAGATAATGAAAGATACGAAAAACCAAATTACACAAGCGCAATTCAAATTGAACGCATAAATCAAAAACTGAGCAAGGGAGCTGCATACGTGCTCAGCGGGTGATTTACTCACAACGTTGTTCGTTAGTTTGTTTGTCGTGATATCAGTAAGTTCATGGTTACGAGTTAATGGCAAGAAATAAGATGTTTCAGCCATAGTAACGTTCATAGTAGATAAGTAGCTTTATAATTTTCATTTTTGTGGGCATTTTCCTTAGTGGCACAGCGAGAAAACAAAAAATACCAAAATAAGAATGGCTAATTTCAGAACTTTTTTTAATTCACTCATTTATTCATTCATTCGTTCATTGGCAGTTCGGTTACCCACTGCTGGGTAAGCCTTCTCCTTCAAACGCCACTTCAGTCTGTCCTGGGTCTTTTGCATTTATTCCACCACACACAGACACACATTTATTGTTGTTTGTTTGTATACGTGTATTATTATTATTAATAATGCCATTGGCAGTGTTGTGTGATATCAACAACACAAAAACTTATAAAATGTATTGAAAGTCAGCAGTAAGGTCCACATCATAATTAAAAAAAACTATTAACGTAAGTATACAAACAAAGCATGTAAAACAAAAGCAATAATACGACCGCATCCCTTGCTCAGCAAAAACTGACATAGAACACAGCACAGCCCAAAAAGGAAAGCTGGCCAACAGCATCTTTGTTTCTGTAGAATGAGCTGGTCATCTCGCTAAGTAGTTTTAGTTAAGTTTTAAACTGGCTCTTATCTGGTTCAACGAATTCGTTTTTTTTCTATACTTCTTGTCAAGCAAACAAGCATACGGCCCACCTGATGGAAAGTAGAAAGTTACGTTACTTAATTAATTTAGTAGAAAGTTAAGTTAGTTAAAATGCGCACGTGTGTTGCCTCTGGTATTGCAGGCGTCCATAGGATACAGTAACTGTTTTCCATGAGGTGGGCCGTAAACATGTTTGCTTGCCAAATAGTATTAAAAAAAAACAATCGAGAGATATGCTTTTAGGAAAATGCAAAAAGTGTTACTTTAAACAAAGGTTCATCAACAAACAAAGGTCTTTTTCGACATCAAAATTACTTTATACGCAAAAGAAACCAGACGTATTAATAATTACTAGGCAAGGAGCTTTAGGCATCGTGCGAGAATATTTGTATGGTCTCATGAGATAGTGCACCAGCTGGTTTTTCCACAGCTGTGGTAATGGAGAACAAAACTAACAAACTATAATTGAATTACAGGTTAACTTTTTGTTGATTAATATCCAATTAATTGGTAAAACCAAAAGTTCGAATTTTAATTCAGGTATACATAGTTTTAGAAACCTAACTGTATTCAAGTTCTGGGCAGGCACAGAATATGTAATTGCTAGTACCAGTGGTACGCAGTGGTAATTTTTAGTATCAAGAAGTATAATTTCAGTGGCAGTGCGATGTCCGTGGCACTGCGGGTGAGTAGCCAGCTGAGACGGTACGGCTGAAAAGGTACGGGTTCGATTCCCGCTGCGGGACAAATGTTTGCATGATCTATAAATATTTGTTCCTGGTCTGTATGTTGTGGTACTATGGTACTCGTAGTTCCTGATACCCACGACACAGGGGAATGTTAGTGTGGGATAAGGAGAACGTGAGTAACTTTAAAAAAATATAGGTTCGTGGATAAGTCCTCTTAAATCACAGTTAAAAACATCATAACTTTGTTGTGATTTTTTGATGCATTATAGAACGAAGTATTTTCTAAAAGCATTCCCTGTAGAGTGCTAAAATTCAAAGAGTACCTTAAGAGGCTATAAAGACGCAAGCGATAATTAATTTCAGAGCAATATAACTTAGGTGTACCAAATTAAATTCCGACCACTGTGCAGGTGCTCATTACTAGCATAGATGCCCATCGGATGGCCTGGAACTGAGCCAAATTTTAACAAGTTATGAACGAAATAAAAATATTCTCTATAGGTGTATTAAAGATCGTGGCTATCATGTTCGTAAAATAAATCAGTTAAAGTAATTTTACTAAATTCGCAGAGTTTCCATCGGCATCAGATTGATGTCATCTGTGAAAAGTTTTTATTTATTTTTCGACCTTAGTCTTCCCAAATTCTTCCAATCATCCCGGAACCTCCACGGTTTCTGGCGGGCCCTCACCATCCTTTTTACGTAAGCCTCGAGATCGTCTCTCGGCCGGCACCGTCGCCGCATTCTGTCTTCAAGGGGCTTAGTACAGTACGTCTAGTACGGGTTTTGATAGTTTTCGAAAACTATCAAAACCTGTATTGAGCCCCCAGGTTTTGATAGTTTACGAAACTATATAAAGTTTCGTTTCCATCCAATACATTTACTGACAGTGTCCTTAGTTTTCTTCTCGTTTTCGCTAGGAGCGCTGCAAGTAAATGTATGGAAGGAAACGAAACTTTGTATAGTTTCGTAAACTATCAAAACCTGTACTAAGCCCCCAGGCATCCAAGGAGTAACGATATTCGCCCACTTCTCGGAGTACATTTGACTTAAGTGGCAAGTATTACCACTTGAGTTTAGCTGTTTTGCTTCTCACATCGGCAATGCCAGTCATCGAACGCAGCATGGTGCTTCGGACTTGTTAGCCGATCATGGTGAGTTCCATTGCCCCCAGTGACGAGTATACTTCATAAAAGATAGACAAAAATACGTTTAAGATGAATGAACCCATTGCATTGTTTAATTCATTTTAGACGTGTATTTGGTTGGTTTGTATTTGTGCAAAAATAAAACTTTCCCAAAGAATTGACGACCAACTTTTTCCGATATTTGAAATGAGCCAAACTTACGTCAACAATCATTTTGCGTTGAAAAATTCTCGTTGAAACGTACTCAGTTTATCAACTTTATCAATAACGAGAAATACACAATTCGACTTGATGGTCCTGAAACATAATTTGTTTAAAAAATTTGACCACCATTTGTGAAAGTGTTAGTTCAAAACAAAAGATAATTTTCATTATTATCATTTTGAATAAAGATGAGTATCCATGTATTAGTTAAGCGATCAAGTCAAAATGGTGAAATTCAAAGATAAAGGAAGTTTTAAGTCCTATCTTACCGAGCTTGTTCATTTATCACCCCACTCTTCTCAAGTCACCGTGTAAGTCACCATAAACCCGAAAATATTCATCTTCAGTTTCAAGAAAACGTTTTCAAGCCAATTCATTCTTAATTGAAGACTTAAAACTTGCTATAAGGAATTCCGGAATTTTATCACCTAAGGAATTTCGCAATAAAATCGGGAATTTTAGAATTAATAGGTGCGATAATACGAAATGGGCATTTGGCACAAGAACGGCACATGATCAGGATTAAAAGTGATGCAAAATATTATTCCGTGAGCGAGCCAATGTTTTGAAAAGGTATACAGGTTCCGACAGCTTTTGGTAAGATTAAATTTAATATGCTACGTATATATGCCATACTATCCACATGTCTGTCAGAGATCGCTACTCTGCGATAAAACCACCCTCTGTAAAACATAGTTAAGATTAGATTGTTGAATTGTTTTTATTCATGCTGTGGAACGAAGTATTATCTATCTGTGCAAAGTTTTTTACATTTTCTTTCTACACAGGCTTTGAACATGGGTTCATAATATCATTACTGAGGCCTTGAGTCATTACTGAATCGCTATAAGAGCTCATGGTTAAGGCTTCTGATCTTTTTCATGGCAACGGATATAAGATGGGTGCCATATTTCCACAGTTATTGACTAGTTGTCAGCGAAACTGCACTGTAAATCAATTTTCGTTTTCCCAGATGGAAGTACTAATTTTCATATAAAAAGCAAAACTTGTAAGGTATAAAACCAGCTTATTGTCGAAGTTACAAAGCCCTCATATATCACACAACGAGTCATAATATAAACACCTTACATAGCTGTATTAAAGCTTATTTGGAAAACTTGGAATGTAGTCGAATCCCAAGTTTCACGAATTCGCGACGTAAAGCCAACGAGAGCTTTACTGCATTTATGCTGTAAAGTTTTACAATAAAATATGTTTTGTATGAAGGTTTTAGTGCTAAAGGATACCCTGTATTTTGGCCCTTATGAACAAAAGTTAAGAATTATCAAAAAATTCTGCGGGTAATTAATCTGTAGGTAATTCCTGGCTACCTAATTGCAATTAGATTTTGTGGAAAAAAAACCTTAATTTTTCTATCAATTTTCTACTATAATGGTATTCATATTCATTTATTTATTCAAACTTTAGGATCACAGGGAACACTTAGGTACGTTTTTGTTAGTTAAGTATATTTTAGCAAAGTTGGGAATAAAACTTTTTTTGCGGGTAGATACCTAACCAAAAATGTTACTAATACACTATCTGCCTTGCAACTTACTTTAGGAATGTCTTGGTGTGTTTTTGTGTATTGTATTTTTACTGTTTATAGCCAGGGGGGCTGTTTCCGGTCTGCTGTTCTTCTCTGTGAAACTGAGACTTTTTTGACTACGAATCTTACTTTTACGGCTTACCTCGGCTTGCACATTGAACATTTGATTTAGCGTATTCGATTTGAAATAAGAATTATAGAAGATATTCGGTGCGTTAAATCTGCCCTAGCAATAGGTCACTGAGAAAGGTATTAATTGGAGTCAGAGGCTATACAAGCTATAGTGACAATGTGACAAAGTGAGTCGATGGATCACTCAACGTCCAGTTAGTTTCTCATAAGAAGTAGATCAATAAGTAAGATAACATCCAATTTATTTATTTATTATAATATTATATTTATTATTCGAATAAATATTTTCAGATCGTGTTATCATTTGTCCCAAAGCCGGAAAGGATTATATTTTTTGCGGGGAGGCCCGCATTCTATTTTTGTCACAATTACAGATGAGGACCGATTTTACTAACAACGTTTTTCCATATTTTTGTTACCTAATTATGATAAAACCTTTGCTTTTGTTTTATTGATTTTGTTATTGTAAAAACTAGTCTCAATAAATCCTTTAAAAAAAATCTACTCAAATTGGATTACTAAGAATTTTCTATTTTTATATTCAACAGTAACCGAAACAACCACGGACAACTCAGACATATTTCAAGCTAAAAGTACGAAACGTAGGAAACTCAGAATAGAACAAAGCCTGAAATAACTACAAACAAAGAGAAAAATCAAATAAACAAACACAACAATCTGAAACACTTACAAAACTACAATCTGTTAACAGCTCCCACAAAAAAGCGACCCAAAAGACAAGAACTGGTCGAAACTGAAGGTAAATAAAAGGACACGAGCAAGACAAACATATTACCAAACTTAGGAATCTACAATTCAAATTGCGAACAAAAACCATGGTACGGAACCTTTACACAGGAAACACAAAAGCTGGCCACTCTACTCTGAAAATTAATTTCAGAACGCGGACTTACGCGACACGATACTAATACAAGCTAGTGAACCAAAATACCATGTAAGATTATCTATTTTGTTTCTTAAAAACTGATATTTTTAATAATATGGCATATATGGAAACTGGCTTCTGAATTAACTTACTGAGTGCAAGGTGAGATCAAAGTGTTTAATGTAATTACTGTGACAATTCAAATTAAAACGTATTTTATTCGATGAAATCACAAGGTCCATTTTGAATCGTCTTAAAAACTAAATTTACTCCTGATGATATAGCTTGCATAAGATCACCAGTAAATGAAACGTCACTCATGTCATAATTACTGCGCTAACTATGACATGAGTAACTAAAAAATAACTCTCACCAAACATTGGTGACGACATGCAAATTGTTAAGATTGAACCAGCTTTTATTTCGAGCTGTAACCTTTACAGAATAGAATGGTATAGATTCGGAAGTCTTCCCGAGTAGCGTCGATAAATCCAGCAGCTATCCAAACTCGGAAGTCGCAATACAACTTTGCCTGCCGGTGAGGCAATGGCAAAAATTACTCTATTTCCTACTTCCTGAAATATGGCTTCATGGTAATGAAATAAACTGAAAAACTGAGGTAAAGAGCACTAGGAGTTCAAACTACCAGGAGTAGGAGTAGGAGGTGTGTGGGACAAGCTCGATGCTGTTTTAGAGGTTTTAATGCGAAATAGGGATATTTTCCAGTAGCAGGAATATCAATTATACTTAGTTTAGAAATGTAACTAATTTAGTAAGTTTATTACAAATTCAAAAATCGGTTTCAAAATTATTTCAGGGTTTCTGGTCGAAGCTCTTATCTGGCTCAACGCATAGTATTGTCACGTTTGCATGATCTGCAAATATTTGTTCCTGGTCTGGGTGTTGTGGTACCATGGTACTCGTAGTACACACGACACAGGGAATCCTAGTGTGGGATCAGCAGGGCGATTCGACGTTTCCGATCGAATTCGAATCCGATCGGAAATTTTTCCGACGTTTTAGAATCACCCTGCAGGACTATGTATGTGACTGTTGGGTGTTATGTTATGTTGTGTGCCTGTCCATATCGAAACATTATTTTAATTAAATTACTATCTAGCAGGAAACTAAAGCAAACGTAGATATCATTTGGTTGACGAAACTCTCAAAAATTATGAAATTAAATCATGATACAAGACGTAGGATCTACAAATCATTGCCAAAAACGTAGCTCATAGAATCCAGATGTATTATGAAATGAAGCACCATAAAAATTAAGAGGCTTCATCTATTCCATTTTATTATAACACTCAAAAAGTAACTTATGAGTCCCGTCTGGCACCCATTGTGCATTAACTACAGGCTTGGCTAATTGGGGTAAGGGTGACCACTTCTTGAAAGGTTATCTGCAAAGTATTGGCCGTGTGTGTATAATTACCCCAGAATATAAACCAATATAGAATTTATTTCTTTATACAGGGTGTCAGACTTGAGGCCGAGACTCGACTTATTTGAGGTTACTTTATGCGAGATCCCGGCCAATAATCTATGTTTATTTTAATCCGATTTTCTATTTAGAAATTTACCTTTCCATTCATACAAGGTGCCAAAAATTTATGTGAAGGTGGATTTCAACCCGAACCTTGGATTGAAAGAAGCATAGATTATTATTATTCTATAGGATCTCATATACTGTTCAATAATAATCACCCGGTATATTTTGACAAAATCAGTGATTGCATTCGTTTGTACGTCGAGCCACGTTCACGTCACGTTTTATTACAGTAAAATGATTTTAATTTCAAGTTAGAACCGTGCTGGTTTTCATGGAGCTTTAACTCTTTACCCAATTCCACGGCCGAACCCCTTCCAATAAGGATCTTGTCAACTCGAGATGTAACACAAATCGCCATAATAAATACGAAACTTTACCAATTTACGTCAGCGCTAACCGAAGAGGCGAAATTATAAACCATGATTAAATTAAAACATAAGTTATAGAAGTTTAAAAGAAATTGCGATTCCGGCTTGTCGCGAAACTTAAAGAGAATTTAATTAATGTGTACTGAGCAGTATCGTGGGGGCATATTACTCAGAGGGTAAGTTGGACCCTCTTAAAAAACAACGCTAACGTAAGGAGCTTTTCAATATTGAAACCTAAAAAGGCTCGCAGAACCGACATCTACTGCGAAAATATTCATTATTATCGTTATCAGCCTGTAGAAGTCCACTATTGGACATAGGACCCCTAGAATGCCACAACAAACGGTCTTCAGCCGCCTCTATCCGGAAACTTCCTGCAACGTTTAGGTATGTCTTTAGTCCATAATAACTTTTCATTTAGAAAACCGACTTCCGCCATTGTATTCGAACAAATAATTTTGGATGAAAAAAAAATATGAAAGAACCATAGGCGTGAAAGGGTTATGATACTTTCTGAAAGCAAATGCTTGGTTTGTTGCTAAAAATATCAAAATCGCCATATGTATGCCTACAATATTTGAGGAGTTCCCTCAATTCCTCATGGATCCCATCATCAGAACTGGTTCCTCTACAAAAAAAATTAAAAACAAAAAAATATGATTATATATATATTATTGTACCATAATAGGTAGTTACTGTTACAAAAATATGAATTATATTTTCGTCGAAAAAAACATTGTTTTAATTTTTAGTCCAACTAGCACCATCGAGTTAAGTCTCTAATTAGTCGAATGAAAACGTTAAATCGTATGGAAAACCAAAGTTGAATTTGACTTATTTGCGATGATAGTATTGGTGCAAATGGAGCATAGAATTAACTCTTGTTATGTCTGTTAACCAACTCATGAAGACCTACTAATGCATCGAAAACCAGTTACGCATCAAATGGTACACACCAAACTTTTTAATTTATATAAATGTACCTACATCGGTTAAGGAACCAAGCAGGGTTCACAGGATTGTATTAATCCAAAGTATTTGGACTTCATAATAATAGGTTTAATTATTCACGAACCGAAAGCTTTCAGAATTTGAAAGTTTGTATTATAATGAATACGCCAATTTTCGTTTGTTATGTCCGAGGGACCAAGACAGGATAGTCGGACATGTTGGATAATGATGATGAATGAACGGGATAATCAGAAAGGGTTCTAAACCTTTGTACATATATATATATATGTGTGTGGTAGTCTCGGCCTGAGAATAGGACTCCTCCTGTGGGTGTCGTAAAAGACGACTAAAGGATTACGCAAGGGGGTGGGCAGCAGCATCTACGTGAGTACTTTACACCAAACTGCGATCACCAATCCGATTGCCAAGCGTGGTGATTATGGCAAATTCCCCCCTTGTACGCTATGCATGCTATATGGGGAAGGCCTCATCTAGCAGAGGATGTCTATACCGGCTGATGAAGAATATATATATAATATATGTATATATATGCATATGTATGTTTGTATATATATATATGCATATGTATGTTTGTATATATATTCTGTGCCTTGGTTATAGTGAACGCACGAGGGCGGATACCGCGCGGCTTGCTTGCGGTGACAGGATGGTATAAATACAAAGTCAGTGCGGAAAGTGCATATTAAAAATAAAAAACCAAATTACTGATTTTGTATTGTTAACAACAATGGTAGCGAGCCATGCAAATAAATCGTTTATTTATTGAATTGTATGCAATATAGTATTTTCTATCAATCTAAGAATTATTACTTGTCCGAATTATTTTATGATTGGTGTAAAATAAATTATTTTTAATCTATTATATTCTATTATTCAGGTATCAAAACCATTCGCCATATCACAATTCGCTTTAAAAATAAAGATTCAAATAAAAAACCCAATTGATTGAAGAACTCACGAAAGCTAAATTGAAATCAGAGAATCTGTGATCTCCGTATATCAATTTACCAAAATTTCGCTCAGGGATACATAAGAAAACAGGGATACGACTCAGCTGAATAAAGTTTCAAGAGTCGATATAGCATTCCCGAGTAACTATAGGTATATTTGAAGTCGAATGAAATTTCAAGTATTGAATACACAATAGTGGGGCGAGCTATCTTGGAACAGAATTGGAATTTTATGTTGATATTTATGTACTTAACACAAATTACGATCAAAACAGTTCTTTGAAAAATAGCTAGCAAACCTAGTTTTCCCACATTTTAGGTGTTTGGACCTCAGAAATAGCGAAAATTAAAAATCCAGTGATATCACAATTCTGAAAGTATCTACTAGGTAATTACCAGATTATACTACCAAGGTTATTACCTAGGGCAATGATATTGATTACTGGCACAAATGGCAAGATAGAACTTTACCTATAGAGTTTGAAAGCCAAAACCCTCGTCTAGACTTAAAATCACCTAAATTGAAGAAAGAACATTGAAGAAGGTAGGTTGGAGGTAGAACTGAGTAGGTATGCTCATAATCAGGAAGGTGATTGAAATTGTAAGTCGTAAATATAAGACACAAAATCCCCAATTTCCAATAAGCAAGACATACTAAGTTTTGTAATCTGTGACGCAAGCAATTTCACGCGGAATTTTTGCACTAAACCTCGAAATACTTTCCTTTACACGTGCCCTAAGCTTAAGTAATAAATAGTTTTAGTTTCGTAAAGAGTTCATGTAATTAAAACTTGAGATTACTTAAGTTTTAATTGGGTCTGGGAAGCGTGTAAGTCGCGGATATGTAAAGCCACTGCGAACCCTTTCCGATTCCACATAGATAAGTAGAAAAGGGAATGTCCCCGTACAACGACACGATTGGTATCTGCCCTCTGTACCACGCACGATGCGTCCCCTGCACCACGACGCGATGTGTTCCTTGTAAGGGCGCGAAGTTGTGATAACGATAGGTTTCGTTGAATAGTTATGAAATAGCAAACTAGCGTAAACCAGTTGCACATTAAAAATATTGTCCTAAGTAAACAAGTCCTTTCATAAATTTTTAACTGACTTAACTAAAAGGTTATCAATACGTTGGCTATGTATTTTTTAGTAGATATTGTTCTTTGGTAACAATGAAAATATCATCCATAATTAAAGACCAATTATATGGCATTAAGTCTGTAAGTTGAGTTGATTAGTTTATAACTACAGTTACTATTAAAATAGGTTTAGTCGTGTCTGAGCAATACACGTGAAAACGTCATACAACAATATTGGAAAAGTTACAAAATTTGGATTATTGTTATGAAAACCAATATCTTTATGGGCGCTTTTCGGGTTCTCCTTGATCTCCCCTTTTCTCTGATTGCCATATCTTTCACTTCAGGCCCCCTAACTGAAAGTCATTCGGTGACTAACGTTTTGACAAGTAAAATTACTAGCAATTGACAATTCTTAATGATAATTTTGAGCAATTGATGGTATTTTACTTGTCAAACGTTAGTTACCGAGTGACTTTTAGTTAGGGAATAGGGGGACTGGTCGTATGTTTGTCTCTTAAATAAATAATTTAAAAAAAATAACTTTGCAAAGTCATACATTTTTTATGAATGTTATTTTTTATGAAGTTTATTATTTACTGAAGGTCTAACTAGAACTACTTAAGGACTTTCCATGGGCACCTCGACCTGCGTCCTATAGCTTCACGCGTTCACGTGGAAGACCGCCTGTAAAATAAGCATACTATAGTTTTGTCTCTTCCATGCACGGCCGCTATGTTCTTAGATTGTTTCAATTGTTGAAATAACCTATCTTACAAAAGTAAGCTTCCTGAACTTAATCGGTAGTTTACTATCGGTTCATAATTCAGTGTTATTGCGTCATGAAATTCAGCACAATTTCGTTGCAGCGAAAATGTTAATATGGCTACCAAACCGAATTTATAGACTTTTTCACGTCAATAAACTTAAATAAACTATCTAGAATCACACAAAAGCCCATTTGGAAATATCCGCGAACCAGAATATACGACACCGAATGAAAGCTAAGTGGGCTGCCAGACATTCAGAGCACGTTCATACCGCCCAGGCCGCTCGAAAAACTATAAAAATACGAAAATAATATTAAAAAGTCACCATTTTGTCCACATTCACATAATCTGCCGGCACCAGCGCCGCCACTTACCGGTACGAACTCACAGTGCTTGGTTCGCGTGATGTTATAAACCTCGCCATTAAAATAAAATTTGCAAAAATCGGTCGCATACTTTCAAGAAAATACAAATTATGGATACAATATAGAAAAAATATTGATGGCTCTATAAATGCTCTTCTACACGAGCAGCACGATATCAACGGTAGAGGCAACTGCACCCGTCGGTGACAGGCGTCGAGGCGTCGTCGGCGGCAGCCGCCGACCTATAGCGACGCTTGCAGTTGTGAACGGCTGTCGCCGACGGGTGCAGTTGCCTCTGCCGTTCACATCGTGCCGCTCGTGTATTGACATCGTGCCGCTCGTGTATATGAAGCCTAACACGGGTTTACAGCATTTTTTTCTGTGCTAACTTTTTTTAAAAGCCGGCAGTGCTCTTGGCGTTTTTATTTTCGACTTAAGAATAGGACTCCTCTAATTCCTTTCGTAAATGCCATCAAAGGCAACTAAGTGATTATACTAGATGATGGGCAGCAGCATTCATCTGAGCACATAGCACCAATACTGCGATCACCGATCCGCCTACCAAGCGTGGTGATTATGACAAATACCCCCTGTTCTATGATGGGGAGGCCTCGTTCATCAGTGGACGTTAATTAGCTGATGAAGAAATACTTTAATATGATTTTAATAAGATAAAGTATTTTATTTCCATCTTTGGCGCAGTTTATACTTAGGTAAGTGCCGGTATAAAGTCGGCAGCGTCGGCAATCTGTTTTATCTGTAAATGCGTTCTTTGGCACTGTTCTGAGCACCAATAATTGATATTTTCCATTTGAATTCAGACTGTGTTTGGACCCCGAGGCTTTTTGAGGGAGAAAAAGGGGGTCGTTAAGGACCTCACAAAGAACGATTCAATCGACCTCAGTCTGTGTATCTTATGGCACTGACGTGAGAGCAAATGTTTGCCAGTGTACAGTCGGTGCCGAAAGTGGTAGAGCACATCTAGAAAAGCGTTGCCAAAGCAACAAAATTACAAAGAAGATAGGCGACTTTTGACTAAGGTCAAAAAAAACAGGAGGCAAAAATTCAAATTGCCTTCATGGAGGCAATTGGTATTGTTCTAAATAATACTTTTTGGCCGATTTTCCCATAGACCTTGTTTATTTTTAGAAGTAGGGAATCAAAAGTTACATCTAATACAAAACAAACAAAACATAAGTTTTTGTTTATAGCAAAAACTTGATAATTGAATACTTTATAAAGAAAGAAGTTGCCTATAAAAACAACTTGTTTTACTTTCAACCATAGGATAGCTAATTATAATACTTGAAAGGGTTGTTCTGTACAATTAAACCTAAAACAAAATTACCAACTTAAATAGGAACGTTTATGGTAGATGTTTCATGTCAGTCGATGTGTCATACGTAATTCGTGTTTCAACCGAAAATTGCGAAGTTTTTTATGTAAATAACCTCTATCAATTATTTTCCCCCAACTACTACACACTTCATTCATTTTGCTTTTGCATATATTACCAATAACCAAAAGTATCTCTGCTGAAGGTAACGTGAAATTGACAAAAAAATGTGGGTCACAAAATGTATGGAACATCACCATCCATCTTTCACTGATTATGTTGAGTTTAAAATTTGCTGTTCTTCAATTAAGTTTTGTCTTGAGTAATAAGATTTTAATAAATTATGCGCGCTGAGTTTCATAAGTACATTTAAACATAATCGAAGCTTGCACGGTCGCTAAGCTATAGCAGCAGCTTCAGTAAACTAGCAAAACATTGTTGATCGACTTGCGTCGCCGCTAGTACGTTCCCACTGGGACATTTTAGTGCTCCGTTTGTTAGCAGTATTTATGGTGTGTAAACGCACTTAATTCCGGAGCTGATTGAAGATAAGGGGTTTCGAATGGAGAGACAGACGCATCCCTTTGTAACAATGCTTACGTGAATCTATAACTTGACTCTGGTTTGACCTGGCTACGTAACAAAGCCTGTTTTTTTTCACGAAGTTGTTAAACGGAATGGTTAATTATTAAAAAAATGAGAAGAAGTACGTATCGGTCGGTCCAAACATGGCTTATTTTCAATGACCACTTTAGTTACTTGATTTTCAGCTTTTGCGTAGAGAGGTTTTATAGTTGGAAAATTGTGTTTTATTTCTGCCATATTGAATTTAGTGTGACGTCATACGCAGCCTGTAACACGCGGAACGTCTTGAAGTTCCGCGTGTTACAATATCAGCAATATCTCATTTGTCAATATCTGTCAATTAGTTTCTACAATGAAACAGATGAACAAAGTTACATACCTACATACATAGAATGCTAAAATCATAATCCTCCTTTTGCTTTGCCGTAGTCGGGTAAATAGCTATTATCTGTTCTATTCGTTAAGTGTGTCACACACGTTGCAGACGCGGTAAGATATCTGTATCTGAGCGCGTATCTGTCCATATCGCTCTCTATACTAAACTCAAGGAGCAACACACACGTCACCGACATATATTAAAAGATGGACGGATGATATCTGTGTATACAAATTTAAATACAATACAGTTTGAAGGTTTCCGCGTCAATGTATCATTTTCGTATATTATCGCATCTGCTACGTGTGTGATGCACTTAACGCTAAACTGACACCGTGTTCAGAGCCATCTATTTGTAGCGACTATCGCTGTAAAGTCGCATGCCACTTCATTGGCAGATTAGCCGGTCGATACTTGCAACCGCAAACAATGATCTGCAAACATGTCGGGCAAACTAATTTAGGGTGCATTGCATTCATTAGAAGAAATCACTTCCCCTAATGAAAACTCCTTTTGGGAAATTACTTTGGACTACTTCAGAACTGACAGGTGGTTTGCTCAGCGCCTAGAGCCTAGCGATCCAGACAATTGAAAACCATCTTCTCTATTGAAATTTCTGTGTTTGGTGATCTCAATTGCCTTTTGCACCAGTCTTGGTATGTTATGTCGCTCTACTAAGATTACCTGTGGATTGTGTAACCGTGTTATAGCCAGATTCTAAGAGGTGTTCTGCTATGGCTGACTTCTGTGTGTCGATGTTTTTAACCGCTCGGATGTGCTCTTGACACCGACAAGCTATCGTACGTTTTGTTTGGCCAATGTACGAACTCCCACAGCTACAATCAGCCTTATACACTCCTGAGGCCGTAGACAAAGTAACATTCTAATAGTGATGACGCCAGTAGAAAAGTCCAAAATGTATGAGATTGACGTTAGCTATCGATATGTCACGTGGTCTTTTGTATTGAATTACGACTGTAGAAATGGAATCGCTTCGAAGCGAATGCCATTTGGCTAGCCCTCTGGTTTCTCTCACTTTTGAGTTTATGTATTTACGTCCATGTTTGGCTTTCATAAGTAAGCGTTGGTAAAAGGCAGTACCTAGTCTCCAACTTTCTCCTTTAACTTATAAGTTAGCAGTCTTTGCATACGGCTAATTAGCGTTACTGATTCTAATGGTCGTCAGCCAGTAATCAGGACAAATTTGGAGCATTCTCTTAACACATTGACTAGCTAATGTGTCTGAGTGTCGCCACAAGCGTTGGCGTCGTCTGGTTATTCGTGCATAACGGCTCCGTTGATGTATAGAAGCACCAAAAATGAATGTATCATCATTATTAGCCTTTAGATTTCCCATGCTGGACATAGACCTCCAAATAGAACGTAATGAGGAACGATTTTGAGCCGCCTCCATCCAGTTCCTTCGACCCCTAAAAGGTCTTTTTACCCTTTTAAATAAAGTTTTTTGTGGGAGAGTTTTCAGTTTTTGAAATAAATAATATTACACTAATACAAAAAATATAAAGAATAATAAAACTAATACAAGTACGTACTAAAATAACGTACTTAAGTCATAATTCATACAGTTATCATAGTTTTTCTAAACAGTACCTACGTACTGTTACTTTTTTTCGCAATAGCACTATGCAGTATGCTTGCTTGATTCATTTATCTTGTATTTATCATTTATTTTTGGTAACAATAATAATATAAATAATTTCATTCGACATTATTACCACCTCCATACAAAAATAATTCTTTGTATCCTTATACGTTTGTAGTCTGGGCGGAATGGTGAGCGACTGAAGACACTACACTGAAGATATACATAGTTAGATCACTAGCTAGCCACGCTAGTTAGCCAACACTTTCTGGCTGACTAGTCAGTGTAGTCTAATGCTTACTAATGCCTTTAGACTTTGCCAATTAGTGCACTGACCAGCAACCTTGACTGTCAGCCACACTAATTAGTCAATGTCTAAAATATGCCCTTAGCAAGCCACATGTCAGTGTGGCCTTTGAAGATCGCTTTTATTGATTGGCTAGTGGTTGCTCGCGTTATACATACTGGGATTTGTATCGAAGCATCCAAAGCTTTCGCGTTTATAATATTAGTAGAATAACTTCATGTAACATGAAAAATTACCTATCCTTTAATATAAGAATGTATTCTCATGTAATTTAAAAGAAGAATTACATAATAATCATCACTCTGCCTTATACAAATCCCTACGTATTTTCTTTCTAAGTTCAGGCCCAGGTTTCCGATCCAATCTCGATGCTATTCGAAGCACATACATAGTTCGCAGTTCGGCGTGAAACGAACAGAGTGTGATAATTGAATCGAAACTTAGAACGTGGATTGCACACAGTGATTGGATGGGTTACGCAACGGCTTTGGCGGCAAAATCTTTTGAACCAACTAGAGTATTGATTGGCGAATATAGCAGCTAGACTGTTGGCAATGGACTATACCGATTGCCACCAACTAATGTATGCAATTTGAGCATTAATGAGATGCCGAGAGTATTAGAGCTGCACTGCGAGGTCTTTTTCACCCACGAGACCGCGACGAAGTCGCGTCTGATCGATTAAATCGATTGATATTGCTAGACCAGTCACCATTGATAGATCAGCTTTTACTTACGTACATGGTATTATTAGGTTGTTATTTATAAGTATATCAAGCGTATATTTATGTTTATTTAAATGAATAAAATAATTTGACTTTGCGGTGCTACTTTTGCGGATTCTCTTTACTTTTGACTACCTACCTAAGATTTTAAAGTTTTTTTTCTATTATTTATCAGCTTGACCTTGTTCTCGAGCCACCAAACAGCGCTTCCCGTCTAATAGTAAGAAGGATTATCAAACGAAGTCAAGGTTTGTTTGTTGGTCTGATTCTTCTAGGTTTGGTCGCGTTGGAACAGGAGTAACTTTAGTTTAGATAGAATAGAAAACACTTTATTGCACACCACATTAAAAATTAAAACAATCAAAATTATAATTATACGTATGGAAGTACAATGGGCGGTCTTATCATTCATATCGTTTATTAGACGATTCAAAAGGATCCGAATGATATCAATGTGTTGACCCTAGCACCATCTAGGGATCAACTGTGGAACTACAACACAAGGTATGTAAACCTAATTGATTTCATCATCTTAGAAAGCCACCTAGCTATTCATTTAGTTCCGATTATCCCCGCTTGTGACGCTGCTGCGACTGACAAGACGGGATGATCGAGCCTGAGCAAGCCTCTTTTGACGGACATCGTCGTGAACACACCTATTCAACAATATAATTTTTATTCTCTGTTATAGCTGCCTGGTTTCCTTTTCTCCCAATTTATCACAATGAATAAAATACTTTGACTTTATTAATTTAAATCACTAACAACTGAGAACTGACAAAAGAAAGTACAAGTTCGCTTTATAACGATAACATTTAAATAACGTACAGCAGGTTTATTTACCCAAATAAAGTGTGACATGAACCTTATCGTGGTATGAACTGCCCATGAATTCAATATAACCCGCGATAAAATCAGTAATTTCACTATGAATCAGCGATTTTTATACCGATATATACCACGGTTTAATTAAATAAGCACTACTATTAAACTAACATTAGGTGGTATTCCACAAGCGATTGTGAGACCTAATAGCTTCGGGAAAAGTTCATTGTAGTGTACGTCAGTGTAAAGTACGAACGCGGTGATCTACCGGATTTTAAGTCTAAAGGTATGACATTCAAGGGATTTTGATCTCAATGCAACACTTCAGAGTTTGAAGTGAAATAGCATAGGTGATATAATGGGGTATCAAATTGGCCACTTGAGTTATTTGGTTTTGCAGTAAGTAGTGTGATCACTTCATGGGAAGTTGTATCAACAAGATTAAGTTTAGAGAAGAAGCACCACATAAACTTTATCCATGACTTTTATTCCCATCGAGAATATCTCTACTCAGAGACTATGGGATATACTCAAGACTCCGAATCAGAGCCGAGAGTATATCCAACAAGGGGTTAGTCAGAGGCAAGAACAAACCATGTCCTTGGTAGGGACATGTCCTTTGCCTACTTTTTGTGGTAGTGTCTAAGAAGTTGTAAAGGTTTCACTTGTTCATTTTTTTTTATTTTTTTTTTATTTTTTACTACAGTTTAACCCATTGAATGAATGAAGCAGAACTGGATGAAAGAGATTATCTCCCACAACACAGGTTGTACCTAGGGTGGGAGTTAGTGTTCTATTACTGCATTATCATAACATACCTAACCTTAACATCTATGGTAATTAACTGTTTAACTTAACCTTAATCTTTAACTGTATGTTATGTATTTTCATTAAGTTTGTTAAATATTATTATTATTATCAAGCCAAGTCTATTTCTAAAAGTCTGTTGTCAGATCTTACAATCTATCTTTACAAACCGGGCGTCTTAAGTAATAATATAATTCGAATTATCCATAAACAACTAACAGCTCAAACCAAACGTGGCCTGATTTTTTTAAAAATATTAGGTACTTTCAGATTAACTGTGAATGTAATAAAAACAATAAGCAACTCTTATGACACCTTAAAGCAACTTCTTTTCCTTCTTTTTAGCAACTTTTACTTCAGTTTTCACTCTTCACTTTGCTATAATTATTTCAAAAAACACATCGCAAATAGGTATACCTTAATTCCTGTATAACTGACACTGACCATAGAGAATACAAAGTTATTATTCTGAGGTCCTCAGAATGATAACTAAAGAACATTACACTAATTAGCGGAGCGACGCCATTACCACAGACTTTCTACGTTCGTGATGTCACAAACCCTCGGGCCCTGTCTGCAAAACCAGCGCCGCGCCGTATCTACTTGTAGGTTCAGTGTGGCTGTATCAAGGAGGTGTATGCTGAGACAGGGAACTATTTGACCACACACGACACGAATGATAACATTTGGTGATTTTTTTATTTTGTGATAATTTTGATTTTTTTTTGATGTCAAATCTTGTGATTTTGGGGGCAAATAAATGTATTTGCTTGTTTTCTTTGTTTCTTTTCTTAAATACAATGAAAGCATAAACAATTAAACTGAAACTGGACGAATAGAAAGATTTCATCGATAAATAAATACGAATGAAATACTCAATGGCATTACAACAAAAATAAAACAATATGCGTGGTTTCAAATAAAACAAACACAGTGAGTCGGTAACCGCTTGTTTGTTCACACTCAACTATTTATAATGAAGTGCAAACAGCGTGCTCTGGAGATTCAATGTTAATTAGCACGCTGTATTGCCGTCATTTTTGTTTAATTGTCCTGATTAGGGCTTATTTTGCTTGATTTATGAAGTTTTGACGTACTGAAAAGCCTACTGCATTTGTAAAGACAATTTTTTTTATTATTTTGATGTACATAAGTCATAATTATTACTAGAAACGTGATATTTACCATGATTTTTGAGCTTTATTAGTTCCCGATATTTCTGCACGGTTGCATGCGCCATGATCACGGGTTAACTAAAGTCTACTCAATAAGTCATTTTGAATGAAATGTGAAACGCAGAAACGACGTCTTTTTTAAAATTAAAATAAAGATGTCATCATCATCATCATCAGCCGGTATAGACACCCTTGATGAGGCGTCCCCCATAGCATGCATAGCGTGTGACCCATAGCGTGCTATGGGGGGATTTGCCATAACCACCACGCTTGGTAGGCGGATTGGTAATCGCAGTTTAGTGTTAAGTACCTACTCAGGTGGATGCTTCCACCCATCTCCTGGCGTAATCCCTTAGTCGCCTTTAAGGACATCCACATAATGATTTGATGGACTCCTATTCTTCCTACCACGGCAATAAAAACGTGAGTTATATAATATAATACTTTTAATAAAATACTAGTTTCTGTGCGCAACTTCGCTCGGATATGTTAAGGCTACTTTTTATATAATTTGATTAATTTAAGAAATCCAGGTCTATATAGGATCTATATCTTTACTAAAATTTCGTTAATCGGTTCAGTATTAGTAGGATGTATAACAATATGAACGAATGCACAACACGAAGCGTTTAAAGCACAGAAAAATATATTTGAACTTACAATAATAACAGTAAAATCATTTTAACATAATTTATCTACTGTTTCCTGAACTTAAGCTGACAAAAGAATATTATCCATATTCATGAGGCCATTATTCGTATAATATGCAACTTAGTTCCGCACCTCATGTGAAACACACAAAATGTTTTCATAAACTTCCATTAGAGTTAGTTAACTAGCTATCTTTTATTATTTACAGAAAGAATAATACAATAAATACGTTATGTTTACGTATTAATTGTTATGTTTGTGTAGAAATTCTTGTGAAAGAGTTCGTCCGGGGAAGTACTACCACCTATTTCTGCCACCAAGCAGTAGTGCTCGCATTGCTGTGTTTCGGTTTGAAGGGTACGGGTGCCGGTGAAATTACAGGCACATGAGACTTTTCATCTTTATGTCTCAGGGTCGGCAGCGCGCGTGTTGCAGGCGTCCAAAGGCTACGGTGTCATGTGGGCCATATAATTGCTTGCTTGCAAAGTGGTATATAAAAAAAACAATAAATTATAAACAGAACAAAAACAAAATTAAGTGGTCAGTTTTAGTTTTGTTCCGAGAAAGATTTAAGCATTAGAGTTGTTTTCTTTCACGTTTCACTTCATATAATTCGAAAGAATAACCTCACATTAACATATTGTAATGAATTAATGTTTCGTTTTACAAAATGTTCATGAAATGATGGAAAATATTTTGATACAAACTAGCTCGGTTGCTTTTCACTATGAGATGAAGCCAGCCCATTATCGCGCACGTCACGCAAACGCCACGTACGGCTATCGCACGACAACAACGCTTCCGCAATTTATATTCTAGCAGCTGTAAAGTGACATCGTTCTAATAATGGTAAGTATAGTGTATTGTTTATCAAAGTAAGAATAACATAACATAACATAACATAACACCCAACAGTTACAAACACAGTCCTGATCCCACATTAGGATTCCCTGTGTCGTGGAGATCTTGCAAACATTTGTCCCGCAGCGGGAATCGAGCCCGCACCTCTTGCGTCGCAGTCGTCTACTCGGCTAAGGTATTTCCTTTGATTAATCCTGTATTGATGAAAGCTGTCGCTTTTAAAGTATTGGATAAAGCTGCTGGTATTTTTAAACTAACGAACAAAATTTCCCGAAACTAATTTGCAATACAATGCGGGACAATCCCGTAACCGCACTAAAACAACCGCCTAATATGCGTCGATGTATAGCGTTTAATCTAACTTTCCTCACAAAGCGCTCCCCGAGACGACAACTTCAACTTGCATTAATTTATCGCCGCAGTAGAGAACTATCTCAAGAAATAAACACAAGACGCGTTTACTGTTTATTTTCATTCGCACAAAGAGGTTAATACAATTTTATTACAAAATAAACTAGAAACATGACAGCTCTATTATTTAAAGAGCTCTCTAAAAGCAAAACGAAGTTAAACAACCGAGCAAAAGTGTATTAAATTTCTGAATATTTCTCCTCACAAACTAATTAATTAGTTTCAAAAACTCCAAGCCGAGTGTTAACGATGATCTAAGCAATATCCAAGTTTCAACCTGCCGTGAAGCTTTACAACCTAACGAGAAGTTGCGAAAATCTGTTGCTTTGTTATTTAAGTAGTAGCAGAGCTCCTTGTGAAACAGTTCTTCCAGACAAGAACCTACTACCATACCAACTAACTATTTCTGCCGCCAAATAGTAATGTTCGCATTGCTGTGATCAAAGAGGTGCCTGTGATATTACAGGCAGTTTTGTTGTTTATCAGTAAAGTTATCTAATAATCCAGCCACATTAACTTTGTAAATGCTTACTTATCAGAATCCAAAAAGCTGATGTTAGTGGTGAAAGGTCTTCAGGATCGACTATTGTCATTGGGTTACCACAGGGTTCAATACTAGGCCCTTTTTTGTTTCTAGTTTACATTAACGATCTCCCTTATCTTGTAAAAGACATTTGTGTCATACTTCTGTTTGCTGACGATACTTATTTATTTTTCACAAGAAATAATCTTTTACTTTGTGCTATAAAAACAAAATGCATCAAATTAATATTAAAACATAACAACCATAAAACATTATCCAACTAATATTTAAAAAAATGGGAAGACTTGATCTTAAAAAATCTACTATTTTCTTAGAGCTTAATATTGACGCAGGTTTGCAGTGGGCACCACAAATTGAAGCACTTGCTCGTAGACTTAGTTCCACTGCATATGCAGTTCATAAGATAAGGCATCTTACTAATGAAGCTACAGCTAGCTACAGTTAGCTACTTTTGTAGTATTATGTCATATGGTATCATACTATGGGGGAAAGCAGCAAGCTATATTTGTCTTTAAAAACGAGCAATACGTGACATTCCTAAAATGAAGTCACGTGACTCCATTAGGGAGCATTTTAAAGAAATCAATTTTCTTACAGTAATATCGCACTATACATACACACAAGTTTTAATAGATAAAAGACATGCATCAGCTTCTCCTTGCTTTCGAGGCACCACACTGGCGCTTCCCATCTAGTAGTGAGGAGGATCATCAAACCAAGCTAAGCCGTGTTTGCTGCCCTGATTCTTCTAGGCTTGGTCGCGTTGGAACAGGAACGCGATATTTTGAATCATCTGATAATTTTAGTTTTAAAAATAATCCTTGTGATGTATTTTAATAAAATAACTACTTTGACTATTTTACTTTTGACTTTTATACTTTGAGATACAGCCGGTCGGAAACCCGTTGAAAGATAGCCAACTTTAAAAACTCTTAACGCAGCACCAGACGGACAGACGGATAGTGCAGACTTAGTAAAAGGGTCCCATTGGCATCCTTTGGGTACGGAACCATAAAACAGTAGTTCCGTGTTCATACATCTAGCAGCGTAATCAAAAATGTCGGGTCGGCGGAAGTTTTTTAGAGGCTCATGAATAACTTAAGGGTGCGACACGCCTCACTTGTTGTTCGAAAAGTTTTTTTTATTTTCTTCTCCATTAAAAAGGCGGGTCGACTGACGATTTCGCGACGCGGCCGATGAATAATTAGGGAATATTTCTTGCCTGTCACGCCGTTAATGAATATTAGAGAAGGTCGGAGCTTTGGTGAAATTTTCGAGAGAAAAATCGGAAAGAAATCTGCGGTTGTTCGGAGAGAAGGAATTCCGTTAATTACGGCCGGTTGAGAGATAAATAAGTCACTAAGCACAAATTTGTCTATCCTTCTTGTTTTTGTTTCGTTTCCGAGGAGTTACTTTGTTATTGGGTCATTTTTTCTGTGAGCGACCGAGTGAATTATATTAGTCGTTTGTGTGCGTGAATACGGACGGAAAAGTCCATTATGTTCCATTTTGTGGGTTATAAGAGGCTTTCGTATAGTAAACAATACTTTTTACGTTCACAAAGAATAAAAGATTTGTTAACAAATGGATTTTCGACTCGACAAACGCCAAAGACCGAATAATAATAACAGAGAATGTACTTATTTCTAAATACATATTCTACGCTTGTATTCGCTATATCTCTATTGTCCCTCGTGTCAATAATTCGTCTACTAGAATGATGTATCATCACCATTAGCCTATAGAATTCCACTCCACATAGGAATCTGAAACTAGAATGCCAAGAACGGTCTCAAGCTGCGTCTATCCAGCTGCTTCCTGCGACCTTTATAATATCTGTAGTTCATCGAGCAGAGGGCCTATGCCACTGCAACTTGCAAATTCTGAGAGCTATGTCGGTAATCTTGGTTCTTGTACGGGCTTCCTTTTTTTGGATTCTATCACGTTGTGAAACTCATAGCATAGCGCTTTCTATAGCCCTTTGGGGGACTTTGAGCTGGTCTATACAGATATTATAGCTCAAACTGACGACCTCTGTGGCGCGGCGGGCGAAGGTTCACTTGCGACGCAACAGGTTGCGGGTTCGATTCCCGCCTCGGAACAAATATTTGTGCGATCTGCAAATATTTGTTCAGGGCGTTCTGGGTATTTTTTCTATGTATAATAAAAAATATCTATCTATGTAACGTATTGTATTTAGTATATCAGTTATCTAGTACCCATAACACAAGCTCTGCTTAGCTTGGGGCTAGATAATGTTGTGTGGAATGTCCATCATTCAAAAAAAAATATATATATATATATATATATATATATATATTATTTATTGATTTACGATCTATGCAGCTGATTGAAATCTTTGATGCACCAAAAAGTTAAAATGAATCAAAGATCACATATATAGGTGTAAAATCCAGTTTAATTTACCCGTACAAGTCACACGCCACACTTTGCATATTATATGTTTTTGTTAACTTTATGCCTAGGATTTTGGAAAATAAGCAAAGCACGTAAAAAAAACTTTAAAAACAATACTAATAAATCAAACAACTACAGCTAGCGTTAATGCGCCCGTACAAGACACACACAACTACCTCTACCTACACACTCATGTTTACGTTGGGCACACAATGCCATTGATACGGGCCGGACAATGGGCCCCAAACATGAGGTCGAACCAAACACGGCGAAAGATTTTTATGTTAACAAAAAGGTAGAATTCATTGTGAATAAGCCAGAAATGTGAGTTATTGTGACGACCAGTTTGAAATGTTTGAAGGGTTTCATTATTACTACAAATCTGAATTGTGCGATGCTCAGTCCTACAACCCATGTGGTGTGCCTGGCCTATGAATAGGTCCCTATCATCTCCTGTGCATGTCGTAAAAGCCGACTAAGGGATTACATTAAATTGACAGAAAGTTGGTATTCTGCTCCCTCATAATAACAATTTAGTAAACTTTCGATTCACGGTGACTACCATTAGAGTAGAATAGTTATAAAAATAATTGAAAAGAGTAAAGAGACTCCATTTAATGAAGTAAAATTATAGAAAAAACTTTGAATCGTTAAATGTCCGGTCACATTTCGATATAATCACATTACCTTGTTGTATTTTAAGTTATGAGAATACCATTTCTGACATCTATGACATCGACACTAGATCAGAACGTGATCCGAACTTTAAATTAACTAATTTTTATTACGAGACTTGGGTCTCTGGTAGTTATCAAATTAAAATATAGAGAGCCTCAAGAAAAGCCAGAGCGTACAAACAATGTACCTATTTGTCACACGTCTGCGTTTGGTACGACAAATATTAACTTCATTATTTTCTACCGTTATAATGCCATCATTATAATAAAAAGAAAACTTGCACATCTATCTGGAAACATGACAATGTATTAAAATGGAACCACTAGCAACATTGCAGAGCGTTATCCCTCGCGTGTTACCAACATCTTGCCCGCTTCCTGAGCTGAGTGCAGGAAAGGTTTAGAGCGAACTAAGCCAATCCAAATGATGTTCCAAGCGGGAGTTTTTAGAACTCAGGATATTTTCAGGAATCGACGCAATTGCATAAGTGGAGAGAGATTCAAAAGGGAAATTCAATTTAGTTTTGATATTTTTTGTTTTATTTTTGATATTACTTATGCATTCGAGTTGCAGAAAGACTTCAATTTGCGATTTTTGTTTATTTCGTTATTTTAATTATTTATTGACAGAATAACTTTTGAAAATATCATGGTTATTAACATAATTATCACTAGAAATGGGATATTCACCATGATTTTTGAGCTTTTTTGATTCACGATATTTCGGCACAGTTTCGGCACATATTGGGAATCAATAAAGCTCAAAAATCATTGTAGATATCCCGTTTCTAGTGATAATTATATTGACAGAATGTTGTATAATATTTGATTTGTCATTAGATTGTGTTGAAATTTTGAATAACTGTCGAATTTCGATGACAATATTAATTATTTTCAATTCTATTAGGGTAACAGCGAGCTACAGCTGATCTAATAATGGAGATGCAAGTTGGACCACACAGGCGCTCCTTGCTCCGAGGCACCACACAGGCGCTTCTCACCTAGTGGTAAGACGGACCATTTATGTAAGCCAAGCCGAGTTTGTTGCCTGATTCTTCTAGGCTTGGTCGCGTTGGAACAGGAGTAATTTAATTTTATATAAGACGATTCAAAATGATCCTTGTGATTTCAATGAATAAAGTTCTTTTTGACTTTGACTTTGACTTTGGACAACGGAACTCTTTCGTGTTGAAGTAGTTTTGATCAGCTCACAATTCTGATACGTACCTACCTTATGGAGTAGGTAAACATCCGGAATACGAAATAACTTCCAATAACGACCTTCCACAAATTGTATTATTGAATAAAATTATTCAGAAGCCATCGAACAAGCTAAATTAATTACACCGCAGTCAATTAGCCAATTAGGTAATTAATTATGTAATTACTTATGTATACGACATCAGCCCACACGGTCGAAAAAGGTAATTAAAGCCATGATTTTTCAAGAAACTTTCGTTGGTATACCTATAATAGAAAGTAGCTGTAATTTATAAAGATATAATTAAGGAATTTGGTACTCAGAGTATTGTTTTCCAACACATAAAAAAAAACTTACAAAATTTCCTGCTCAACATTTTTTTTATTTCTACAGCAAGTCCTGAGCAATTAGAGTAGCCGGCTGAGACACAAGAGGTGTGGGTTCAATTCTCGCTTCGTGGGGCAAACGTTTGCATGATCTGCAATTATTTGTTACGGGTCCGTGTGTTGTGGTACCATGGTATTCGTAGTTCCTTGATAGCCACGACACAGGAAATTATAGTGTGGGATCAGCACTATGTATGTGAATGTTGGGTGATATTGTATGTACGTGTAATGTAAGTACATTAGAATCAACGCTAACATCAGCATTCCTATAAATTCCAAAGTATGTGCCAAAGCAGGAATCCGTGAGTCATTGCCATGTACATACTTATCTGTCAAAGTAAGATTACGATTTTTGAAATATAATAATCTTACTAGACAAATTAAATTACTCGATGTAACGGTCAGTAAAAGTTATGACAAATTTTTATTAATTAAATAAAGAACAAATGTAGATCATATTTTTTTAATTCAAATTTTGTGACTCTAATCTTTGTAATGGAGGAGACCAAATATAATAAAATATGGAATAGAATATATTCTATTAATTGATCACCAAAACTACTCACATTTTGTGAGTAGTTTTGGTGATCAATTAATTCTTCTTTCAAAAAATATCGCTCTGCCATCGCCTGTTTTCAGGATTGTTTTGCATTGTAACTATCGATTTGCAAGTTGTGAGCGTTCAACGTGACTTAGGTAGTAACTATTAATTAATCTGTGTTGTTTTTATCGACCGCGCGGCACAGAATGACTAATAGCTACTACGTAAGTCACGGTAAACGCTTAATCTCAAATCGATAGCTGCAATTCAAAAGTCGTAATAGGCCCTCTGAAGTGTTTCTCATATCCTTGTCCTTGTAGAAAGCGATTGTTTTCACAAGTAATATCTATCCTACAAGTGAAATAGAAGACCTACAAGTAAACTTAAATGCAAAATTGTTTTTGTTATTCTGATTCCCAGAAGATATCCATATTCCTCAGATCTTTATCTAACTGCGACATATCTACACATTAAAACACACTGCAAATTTAGGATGTTGAATTTCGTGTACAGATATTCGAACGCCATGTATCGGAGAGACGAATCACATTACGATTGGTATCGAAAACACATTTCGAATCCCACAAAGTTATTCTAAGCAAATATATTTTTAATTTCAGTTGCTTCGTGTTTACACGAGACTGGAATGGCCGAAGAATGTTTATATTCTATCAAAGAGAAACTTGTTAAAGAAAACTTTCTGAGCGCCTGCATTCCGGGATAAATAAACTCGAGGTTATTACTTATCTGTGATGTTATCTTGAATTACTGACGTCAATAAATTATAAGTTGCTTGCTAAATAAATATGTTTTTCAAACAAGCTTTTTGAATTAGTAATCCGAGCCGAGCTTCAAAATGAACGTGTGGGTTAATTTTGTTTGCTAGTCTATTTATCAACGAGACTCAAATCTATCTTATTTGCTATTATAACTTGAAAATTTTTAAGAGTGCTATGTAATTATACCATGGTGTATCCGGCCTAAGAACCTCCATTTCCTCCTGTAGATGTCGTAAAAGACAACAATGGGTTTACACCAGGGGATGGGCAGCAGCATCTACCTGAGTACTCAACACAAATATTGCGAACACCAATCCGCTTGCCAAGCGTGGTGATTATGACAATTCTCCATAAGGGAGGCCTTGTCCAGCAGTGGAAATCTAAAGGCTGATGATGATGATGATGATGATGATGATGGAAATATAATTAGAATTTAAGGCATCTATAAATATTATAAAATATTATGTTATAGTTGACATTTAAGGACAATTAGTAACTCCAAAGTCTACAGGATCATAACCAAGGGATATATCAGTAACTACTCATAATATTTGCCACAAACAAATGCAATTATAGCTTGTCCCCAAAATAGGTCTGAGATTTTCGATCAGCCTCTCTGTTGCTATGCCCTAAACACATGGTATATGTGAGACGGTTAGTGGCTTTTCGTCACAAGACCATTTTTGACGTGAACACGTCATTAAATTTGCTTCCATAGTGGGAGGTAATCTGCTCGCATTGCTGCGTTCCGGTTTGAAGGGTACCAGCACCCGGTAAAATTACAGGCACATGTGACATTACAGGCACATGTGACTTTACAGGTAACCGTGACCTAAGAGGATTTTGAATTTGTAATGGGCTGAGGTTACCGCTTAACAACAGGTGGGACACATGCCAGTTCCGTCCTTTCATCATCATCGTCAGCCTATAGAAGTCCACTGCTGTTCATAGGGCCCCCTAGAATGCCAAGATGAACGGTCTTGTGTTGCCTCCATCCACCCAACATTACCTACCGTAATCAACCTCTGTCGTTTGCTTATTTACTGAAATAAAAAAATAAAAAATCTATTGATGTTTTTGGGTCTTTCAGATTGTATCTATGAACGACCTACATGTTACGAACACAATTGGAAAAGGCAGAACAAGACTGTGAAATCATTAGTAAAGTATATAACGGTTGGGAAGTAGTCACCGCACTCAATGCCTAACCCTTCATTAGTAACGCCGGTCTCTTTTTACCCCGCATTTGAAAGCCTAGTTCTTGAGACGGATCTAATTTGTTTCTTTTCAAGTGCGGCCTCGTTTCATTCGTAGCTGATTGCGGGTTGTTCGCTCATCTTGCTCATCTCACCCTTGTCTGCAATTTGTTTGTGTAAGACATTCATGAGCTTAATGATTTCCGTTCAAACCTTTGTTACGTTCGGAAATATTTATTTGTAAACCACAAACACATAGAGTATTTTTAAAACATGCAAATTCAACAAAATGTTCTTCTAAAGGCACGTGACAAAGTGACCATGCGATTGTTTGCGTAACGCTATATCGCTAACTAAAGTATAAAGAAGACATAGCGGTCAAGAAACGAATCGCGCCATTTCTTTTTTACCGTAGATAATAATAAAAATTAATAATTCATAAAACATTCAGACAACACATTAATCCACAGTGTTGGTAAGGTTATGATTAAGGGTTAGTTCTTAGGTACTAACCCTTAATCATAAGCTTACTAACACTGTGTACATTAGTACAACCTTAGTACATTAGTAGTTGCTGTGTATTAGTATTTAATACAGATTTCATCTTCTGGGAGAGCTTCCACGCTAGATGTCATTCGTAATTGTTTGCAATTTTATTCAGGATGCTCGCGCGCACTCTGCTAAGCAGTGAGGCAGTTTTTTTCCGTCAGATAGCGTCGAATGTGTGCGTGCGCGCATCGGTGAACATGCCTGAAGCACTACAGAATCGTGGGAGCCGCAACAGCGTTCTGAAAGCGTTATTGAATTGGACCAGTAGAAGCCGTTCCTTTGTAAACTACAGCAAAGCAAAAGAAGGGTTATGATTTTAGCAGTGTTTGTAAGTATGTTAGTTTATTCATCTGTTCCCTCGTAGCTCCGAAACTACGAAGGGACAGATTCAATCTCATCGAGTATAGGCCCCTGCCTTTAGTCCCAGCAGTGAAAATATTTACATGTTGATTATGCTATAGGTCACTCATAAGGTACCAATGGGTTTTCCATCAGTTTTACTGTCTCAGAAAGCAATGAAGTTCATGAAAACGCGTTAAAATTTGTCCTTTACTTCGTTATCACATTTACACTCTGTATTTAGAAGACTTATTAAAAAAGCAAAGCTGCTTTATTATTTCTTTCTTCCCGGGCGGCGGGGTGATGTCGGCAACAGCAAATTTAGTCCTTTGTCTAAACGCATCTAACGAGGGCTCGGGGATTCCACGAGCGAGGCACAGAAGTAATAATAGTTATTGCTGTAGAGAAGTTTCACTCCAACTGTTTTAAACCAGACACACCACGTAAAAGACGCGCTCAAGCAATGACGTGCCGACAAAAGTGTTTCCAAATTTAAAAGTCTCTCTTCCGGTCATATTTTAATCACAAAGTACTTAAAGGCAGCGCGCTTCTATTTTGTGTTTAAATTCAGTGCAATATAACTCATTACTCACCAGCATCATCATCATCACCAGCCTATTTATGTCCACAAATTACAATGGGGTTCATGTTAATACAATGAAAGGGATTTGCCATAATCACCTCGCTTGGCAGGTGGATTGGTGATCGCAGTTTAGTGTTAAGTACTCAGGTGGATGCTGCTGCTTATCCCAAAGTGTAATCCTTTTATGATCAGCCTGTAGAAGTCCACTGCGGGACATAGGCCACCCCATTGAATACAAATAATACTTTTTTATGTTGAGAGTTGGTTTGAGTGACACAGGACTGCGTAAGGTTAAGTTCTTGTACTACCTATTTACTAACTGAACACCGCATAGAAATTTGCAACCGCATTTTTGCATGAAAGATGCAAATTTTCGCTCGCTTTCGAATATTATACGAGTTTGTCGGCTATTTCAATTTTCTTCGCTCCCATAGCTGTAGTTCTTTTTTTAGACCACGAGCTCTTAACTGTCTGAAACTTTTATTACTTATGCGGTATTTTAACGAAACTCTGTTTTAGTTATGTTAAGTTACTCTTTTTGTGCTAATTATGTATAGTATGCGACAAAATTTCCTAACTATAAGAACCGTGTTCCTGAACTATAAGCTCGAAGTGATTCGAGACACAATCATTGATTTTCAGACTGTTTATCATTCAAAAAACTTTTCTTAAGTTGATTCAGTTCAAGTTTAATTCTAGAACGTGCTAAGTTTAAGTTTAGCAGACTGGTTAAGTGACACCCAGCTAGTTGCGATGCACAGAGCGTCTATTTCCTTTACCAAGTTCCAACTATCAGTATACAATTGCAAGTTTCCTGACGAGTACGCAAGACTTGAATTATAGTGCGCAGTTAGAATGTGAAACTTTAAAGATTGGGGTACAAATATACCCACTATAGCGGAGTAGGGTTACGAAATTCTAACAATAGAAAAACTAAACATGAAAGAAACCTCAATAGGAGAAGCAGGATGGTAGGTAGGTACTTGTTTATGTTAGCTGTCTACATGTTTCACTTAAGCTACATGAGACATTTGAGAATTTAAAAAACTTCATGAATTTAGCATACAAAATGTAATCAACACTCCGTAGCTTCGTCCTATCGTACGAGGGGTAAAGTTGAAACTTAAAAAAAATCTTTTCGTCCAAAAAATGCCCAAATATCGGAAAACAGAAGAGCCAAGTTTCTAATTCAAACTACTCATAGTTCATGCAACTCAAGTAGTACAAAACCTGTAACTAGTTAATTTGTACATTTTCATTGTTCGAAAAAATTCGAGTTTCATAAAACAAGCAAGTCCTTCCACGAAACAACAGCGAGAAAAATATCGCTACAGCGCTGATTTCAGATTAAATATGGCTCGAACGCGATCAATCAAAATTACGAAAATTAGGGTGTCTGCCAGCGATGACCGTCTTCTTCTTGCTCACGTCCGTGCCACAGATTCATATACATTGTCAATTAGTTACCAAACGCGTCATAATTAAACTTTTGTTAACAGGTGCGTTAGTAGTACTAACGTACCTAAAAAAGACAAAAAGAGAAATAAATGTAGGTACTTACTTAGTACCTACTTTTATTTATTTCTTTTTTTTAGCGAAGATAAACTATACGACTAGTGTCCACCCTTGGCTTAGCTTGCGTGGTACCGGAGTAAAACAGAGCTCATTATCTCAATTCCGGTCATAATGTATTAATTTATCAGCCTTTTGTAAGAGTTACAATAACACATTTACAGTATTAGAATTTCAGTATTAGTGCTATAGTAGTCTCGGTCTAAGAATAGGACTCCATCAATTTCTCCTGTGGATATGATATAAGCCGACTAATGGATTACGCCAGGAGATAGGCAGCAGCATTCACCTGAGTACTTCACATCAAACTGCAATCACCAATCCGCCTGCCAAGCGTGGTAATTATGGCAAATCCCCCATTGCAGACTATGCATGGGAGGCCTCATCTAGCAGTGGATGTCTACCAACTGATAAAGAAGAAGTATTAGAATTAATTAATATACCTAAAAAACAATGAATTAATCAAGCAATACTAAGCAAAGAAATTATGTTAATCAAGACACCATTAGGGTTTCAGAAAATCTTTTTTAAAAGACATTATTCAGGCAAACAGTCTGGGAGCGACCCTAATTCCGTGTTAATTATTCAGTGGTCGACCAATCGGACCATTACCAAACTCTTCAGTGGGGGCACCCCTAAAATCAATTAGTCTTTGCTCACAAAGCTTTGTGGAATTTATATCAATCGACATTTTCCAATCTTGCGATTCTATTTTGGTTTGAAGAATATGTTAAGAAGCGGGGCATCCGGGGTTAAATACAGACTAAACAGCGTTTTAAGTCTAAATAGGACAAGTCGTACTAACTAGCGTTGTAAACAAATAGTATCTACAAGTTTTGGTAAAACACACTAACTAGCGTTGTAAGTGGCAAGTACAAATAGTATTTATAAGTAGGTGTAAAACACACACTAACTGGCGTTGTAAGTTGCAAGTACAGAATAGATAGTATCCACAAGTAGTGGCAAGACACACTAACTAGCGTTGTAAATTGCAAGTACAGGTAGTATCTACAAGTAGTGGTAAGGCACACTAACTAGCGTTGTAAGTGGCAAGTACAGATAGTATCCACAAATAGTGGAAGACACGCTAACTAACGTTTTAAGTTCCACTTATAGTATCTACATAAAGTGGTAAAAGTCATACTCACCCCCTTATTCATAATAATTATTTGTTTTGTTTTACAATGACATACGCCACAACAAGACAAAAGCTGTTTTAGCTATAATAAGCATTTTTTTTAAGCATTTTTATTGAGGATTAACAAAAATATAGAATCATGTGTACAGTTTGAAACGATGATGCCTGTAGAAGTATGAAAACTACTATCAATTATTGATTATAAATAAAAGGGTAACTATATAGCGTGGTATGTTGCATGTACAAATAATATCTAATAGTAGGTGTAAAAGACACTAATTAGCGTTGTACGGTGCTTGTACAAACAGCATAAGTAGTTTAAAGTTCAGATGGTATATATACAAGCAGTGGTAAAATACTCACTAACTAGCGTAGCGCATCCTGCAACAATTATCTTTCTCGAAAAAGTTATGCCTTCTTTGCATAAAAATAGGACTCAGTTCAACTAAATCTATTATTTAACTCAAAATTTTCTCGAATGAATAAAATTTAAAAAAGAGTAGTTTGTTTATTCCAATTATTATTTATTGTGTAGAGTTATTGTTGCACAATGATGACTCTCGTTTTTACAGTTGAGAGAGCTTTGCATGCCCAAAAGCTACCGACTGAAAATCTATTGTTTGCGTTTAAATAGCCGCTTTTAAATTAATTGTTTTATTTTAAGCGTCGCAAATTTTCACTTTCATAATCCCCCGTACCAATAGATCTTGTCTAAAGCCAAAAGGCAAACGTATGCACTTATAAAAATGATTATCTTGTCTTGCTATGAAATTTCGCACGAAGTGAAACTCCTACCAAAATCCGTTCCGAAGTCCTGATTTCCCAGTAGAGAAATAAACTGGAATTTAATTTTAATTTGTGTTTTATCCATAGCAATGAAATTTCTTTTTTGGGAAAAATTACTTATAAGCAGGCAAAACAGATCGATAGACAGGGGTCCTTTATTGTATTTTCTTATTTCTAGAGGATATTTTTCTAGAATAGGTACGGACGAGAAAATATGAAGAATTTGATAAGGGTAAATGACGCGAGAGAAATGTCAGGTGGCAAATGGAAATCGGTAGTAACTGCCATCCCTATTAGTAATACAAGAATACAGGGTGTTGATTTATACACGCACCATATTTACAAAGGTTCAGATCTATAGCATCTGGTTTTAATTAAATTTCATAGTCATATATTATAATACATCTAAGTTGAAAATCTGTAAAATGCTCTCCGTTGCGCATTCAATTCTTTGACCATTACTTCGAGCTGGTCTCTTACCTGACTAAGGGTGACCAACAAAGAACCGGTGACACAAAGTAGTAGTGGTTGAAAATCAAACTTTCCATACAAATCGCACTACCATTACAATCTAAAATAGAGATAGTATGTATTTTCTATTTGAATATCGAATTAAAATGAATACATGTTATTTTAGGATGTCGATCAGAGTAACCCCAGTATATTTAGCCGGATAGTGATATATGAGTGATATACACCTAACACTGACTTTGCCAATTTCTACTGCAAGCAGAAGTGCTTGCATTACTGTTTCAGTTTGAATGGTACGGGTGCCGGTGAAATTACAGGCACATGAGACTTTTCATCTTTATGTCAAAGGGTCGGCAGCGCGACCCGCTGCCGACCCTTCTGGTCTCTGGTGTTGCAGGCGTCCATAGGCTACGGTTACTACTTTCCATCAGGTGGGCTACATGTTTGTTTGCTTTCTTTGTTTTATAAAAATAAAAATAAAATACCCTGTATAGTCTCCACCTTTCTCGCTTGTATACCTGCTAGACATAGACATATCTATAGAATGCGATGACGAACGATCTCGAGACACCTCCAACTTTCTCTATTCTTTTTTTATCTAAAATCGGAAACTTCGTAAGCGTTTAGAGGTCCATGGCCGGGCATCTCGGGCGCATTAGCAAGCGAACCGATAAGGTCACGTGATAAATTGCGATCTCGGGGTCTGTACGGGAATGAGTATTAGTACGCCTAGTTACGCAATGAGAGATTGGATCGATCGAGGAATATTGAGAGCTTGGAAATGATTTGTAAATATATTCAAGATAAAATTAAATATTTCGTCATTGCTCTTTAACAAAACGTTGTAATTTGGTAATTAGTAAAGCTTGAAGATAAATTATTCTGATATAAGCACGTTCGTTGTTTCTAAAATACAACCGAATTGAGAACCTCCTCCTTTTTTGAAATCGGTTATTAAGATACGGCTGACGATTGTGACTGGCGACAGACGAAAAAAAATGTAGCCCTTTACAATATATTCCGTACAATCATTTCACAAAACTTTTCAGACAATCTTGTTATCATGTTACTCTTTTAAACGAATATTCAAGATCTAAATCCATTTGTTTTTCCCGCATTCGTCTAGCCTCCACATCTGCAAACTCTTTGACAACTTATTATGAGTTCTGTCTATCAAAGAAACTTTGGCGCAGTTTAGTAACAAGTTTGAACTGCTTTATGTTAGTTTGCGCAGCCGTATTCACCTTTGAAAATTATATGCGTGGAAAGCCTAGCGGCTACCTACGGGCTAATTTACTTCCACTGAATTTCAAGCTTGGGGGAATAGATTGTGTGTGAGAGACCGAAGCCCAACATTGTTCTCTTGTCGGTAAAGTGAATTACAGACACATGAGACTTTTCATCTTTATGTCTCAGGGTCGGCAGCGCGCGTGTGAAGCCTCTGGTGTTACAGGCGTATATAGGCTAAGGTAACTACTTTCCATCAGGTGGGCAGTATGATAGATTGAATGCCAAGTAGTATAAAAAAAAAGTGGTGAAAGATATTGAAATATTCCTAGACCAAGACTATTGTTGTCACAATAGAATTGAAGTTATCATGGCTTGGTATCATTTTAGAAAAATTACGACTATACACCACGTACTTTACTATTCTCCTGCTGACGTTTCGTTGGCCATTTTAATTCTTCCTCATGAACACCGATCGCGACCACGCTCAAAGTTCGTGTGACGGGAACACCGTTTGTTGTCATCGTGAATGGATTTACAAAATGTTATATTATATTTTAGTACGAGAAATAAACATTTCTGTGAAAATGTGTCCCTAAAACTTTTGAAGAACCCCAAGATGCAGATCTTGACTTTCATAAATAAAATATTAGACCGCAATCTTTTGACGAGTCACGAGCTAGCTCTTAACCGACCCAAAAACAGATCCGAAAGAATTAGGTCAGAAGAAAAGCAAAATATTTTCATTCTCCAGATACTTCCATCTTTTCAATAATTCAAAGCTAAGTTGGGTCCGGTCGAGATCAAAAGCCCGCAGATATAGAGCTCAAAAAACTATAAAAGTAAAGTTGTAAGACCGTCTTGGAAACTGTTATTGAACCAGATTTATTGGGGATAACGGGGTCTAATCCTGGTTATGGGAGGAAAGCGGACTTTAAGAGGCTATGGGACCTTCGATTGAGAGGTGAAGGTTCGATGGCAGAGTATATAAAACAGATTACAGGCACGTTATGTTACGGATATGACCGGAATACCTAATGGACTAAGGTTTACTGCGGGCATTGATGTCTCACTGGGAGTTCACTAACTTGTTCTAAATTTCGGTCAGAGATCGATTCAAAAATGGTATCCTATTCTGTTGGAAGATCTGGTATAGATTTGCGGATATTTATACCTAGAATACTTACTAAAATTTATTACGGAGAATCGGTTTCATGTATAATGATATTACAGTTGATAATATTTAAGGAAGCACTGTATCTCGTCTCGGAATCTAGCACTATTTACTACTATATGAATTCATAGAGGTTACAATCCTCTTGCTAAGGCTAGTCTGATCTTGTAAGCTCTTTGTAAATCCATTGCAAGAGGATTGTACTATCTTCTATCAATGTAAATCTCTCAATTAGCAAGTAGGTTAGGTTACCTAATGCATTCAAACTGAATCGTAATCTACCTCAGGTACCTAATAAACAAGCATTTTTCGACATTAGTTTTAATTAAAATTCTGCTTCAAACTACAGCGTTTAAAAGCATTATAGAAAACATTAACCTGCCTACGCTATCTCCCTGTCGGTTAAGCGGCGTACTACAAACTGCAATCGGCCACTGCTTGCCGTAATTGATGATAACAACACCTTATCGCCTTCCGATTGCTGGGCGCTTGGCAGTTCTTTCTAGTTAGTGTTCTAGAAAGGTTCTGATTTTGTATGTGCGAGTTTCCGTGATTCAAAATATTAAAAAACGGTTATAATACTTACTTTCTAGCTAGAAGTATTTTTTAGTAGAACATCATCTTAACACCTTACCAATGCTAGACGCCTGGTACTTCTTTTTAAAAGTACTTTTGTTCAGGACTAAGAAGAATAATAAGAATTGCAAATTCAAAAGCATTATTGAAATTTACTTAATAAAAGTTGTTAATTTTTGGATATTTAGACCTATAAAAGGATTTTCTAGAAAAAACATAATTTAACTAGACGGTGCAGAGTTTACACAAGTTCAAAGAACGTCTCAAACATTTTTAAATTGAAAACATGATATAAAATGAATATAGAAGCGATAACCTTATAAAAACTGTATATAGAAGCGACGACGATGGAAATAAAACAGTATAGAATTTCAATACACACAAAACTAAAACTAACTAAAACTAGTCTTGAGCTCTTGCCGTGTTATTTATAAACATAGTTTAGGCACGGTATTGCTAACTTTATTGCTTTCTTTCCACAATGCAATGTACGTTGCACTTTACAGTAACATATCCGTAGAAACGAAGGAGTATGCTAGCATTGCCGATTTTAGTCCTAACTTTAAAATGTTACTAAAAGATTAAACTCCTCGATATCTATGTTACCAAAGAAAATTTGTTAAAATGTAACTTTTCCATTAAGTTACAAATTTTCTTTGGTTTTCATGATATTAACTTTAAAAGTTTCCATATAATCTTTAAAATTGCATAAATATCGTACCAAAGTGAAATTTCAAAACTAGAGAAGCATTTTAAAAATCTATCATACATTTAGGTGAAATAATAAAGGTATTCTTAATGAGCGCCAAAATATGTTACACCATGTTATTTCACAGCGACTAAAACTCAGTGACGTCACTGCGAGTTTTGGTCGCTGAATTTTGAAAATAAACAGTATATTGAGCAGTAAAAGATCTAATACTTAGTTCTCTAAATGACTAATTCAGAGGTCAATTTTGATCAAGTAAAAACCATGAATATAGGTGTAAAATTTTGGCGCTCATTTAGAATAACTCAGGATCACTTCATAATTTCCCCATAACATACTTCTTCGTTTGTTTGGAAAATTAAATGATAGTCACGTGCCTTGAAGAGTGCCTTAAAAAAATAAGCTAAATTATACTGAAGCTAAGCCATGTTTATAAAAAACGATGTCAGAGTAAGTGCAAACATAGAAGCCTGACTCCACCCAAAACTAATCACAACACAAATATCTCTGTCAATCAAAATCCCGTGCTTAGGCCCCGACAAACGGGGCATAAACACCGCACATTTGTACCCGAGTCACGCGCGATCATCCGTAACCAACAAAGGATGGGGACTGCGGGGACAAAAGCGGCCCGCGGTTTGAGTAATAAGCGAACGACGTCGAGACATGGGATTAACTTACTGCTAATTGTGTACTGTGCCATTCAGTTGGAAATAGCATTGTGAAAGAAAATAAATGAAATAGTATCACAATCTGCTTTGTATTTTTATAACTTGCTTCGAGTTATTGTGAAGTTAAATATAGCGATCTTTGAATTGAATTACATGATCATACTTGAGATATAAGTTACTAATAACAATTAAGAAAAAGATAAAGCTTTCATTTAAAAATATAGTTTTAAATGATATCTTACAAAATGTTCTTACATTGTACATACGTGGATTGTAAAGAACATTGTACCTATGAATTCAAGAGTCTTAAGTTTTCAAGTTGAATTAATTGTAGTAGAGCCTAGATTTCCCGAGGGATGAATTCTTTGAAACTCGGTATAAATTATATGAAAGCCAAATTCGGGATTTCATGTTGAAATTGAGTTAAATAAACTGTTATGTTTTGTCTGCGTAACTGCTAATTTATGAAAAGGGAATGAAACGTTAACATACCCTCCTAATTTCAAGTTTGAAGCCAGGACCCACGGCATCCTTGACGAGAATTCAAACTCAGAGCTAGGTTCAATGACTATGGTTTTCGTTAAAACCCGTATTTTGGTAGTCAAGAGACGTACAACTTGCACATACAGTGCAGACGGACTGCATGTTTGCACTCACTTTTTTTTAGTCTTTGCATTTGCGCTTTTTTTGCTTTTAGCATGTTATTAGTTTCAAGTATGTTTAGATTAATTTGCAATTTGCAACGTTACACTCTTTCTAAGTCATCAAAGACTCAGTCAAGTCATGTTTTAAACAGTGGCAGTTTTACTAAAACTTTGGTAGGCAATTTTCACCTCTTTGAAAAGTCACGCAATACACTTATTTTTTTATTTCACTGCACTTGAGCTTTTTAAATAAGCTACACCGGTTAAAATGCCAGCAAAGTTACACGAAATTACTCAAAAAAACATTAGAATATATAAGTAAATAAACGTAGACATCGTCTCTTTTCGAAAAAGGCGGGAAGAGTCCATATTTGCAGTTAACATAATCGGCTGTTTGCAGGGTTGACTGCTCAACTGATAGCTCACGACAGCGCGCATGCAGTCGAGCTTGTTCTCTACAAACGTGCGGTCTGGCCAGTAAAGTCCGTCTGCTGGAAGCCGTCATAATAACTTATATCAACAAGTCTTCTAGGCGTTTGCAATATCGGTATTAATTTACTCAACGCTTGTCGCGTGTGGCTTGTTCAAAAGTGCGAACGTCACAAAGCCGGCCAGGCGTACGTTTTTCAACCAGCATGGACTAAGCCAGTCAGCCATGTCACAACTGGCTATAATACAGAAATCATACAATCATGAAGCATCACATTCATGTATTTGTAAAAAAAACAGGACAAAACAAACTTTTAACATAACATAACATTTGTTTAGTGTAGATATGACAAGAACGGTCTGGAGCTGCTTCCATCAACCGACTTCCAGCTACCTTTTTAATGTCTTAGGCAATTGAGGACTACCTCTACTGAATCGTCCGATTTGTGGTCGTCACTCGAGAACCTTTATTCCCCAACAGTTGGCAGCTCTGCGAGCTATATACCTGCCTATAATATTGCCTTTTCAACTTGTTAATTCTAAGGGTTATTGACATTAATTTAATTTCACTAATAACACATTGACAGTGGAGTCAGTGTTTTCAAGAAAACACGAGCAGCTCTATAAATGAGGCGTACATAAAGGTGAAATATGGTGTGTTTAGTGTTTATGAATGGTGTTTACCAGCCGTTGTGTAACTGAGCTCTACGCTTGGCCATTGTCAGTGCACTATCACTTGCATTATCCTAATTGTCAGCCCTCGGGACGCAGATACAGATAACATTTCGGAACCAGGCTCAGCCATTAGTATAATGGTTAATAGAGCGGTTAATTAACAAGCAACGGTAATTTATTAGGTTTATAACGTTCCTTTGAGATACGTAGGAGTTTGCGGCTTAATAACAAAAGCTTTGTGAGCGTTTAATTTATTCAATTTGGACCATTTAGTAAACGTAGACGAAACTAAGTGTTCCCCAAATTAACGCACCAGTGGACTCTCATTTAAAAATATTATTGTAACTGAATAAATATCTTTTGAACTAAAATTGAGATAAAGCTTTAAACCAAAGATGGCGGCAACGATGGTCGATTTGTATACTTAAGTAAATACTGAGCAACGTTAAGCATCGTTTTTAGAATGATACAGTACTCTAATCAGTCTGGGGCTGCGCTGGCGTGGTGGTCACCTGAATGTAAAGTTGCTTATATGCCAAACCTACCCTTAAATTGGCTAACGAACTGATAATCGCTTTCGATTAAGATTTTACAGTACATTGCGCTTTAGTGGAATATTAAAATGTAAATATTTTTGATTTTTTAAAAAGATAAATCATGTGTTTCTAAAATGTACTACGAAATCGTAGTTCAAAGCGATTACCAGTTCCTCAGACAATAAGGGGGCAGGTCATCAATAACACTCACAATAATATTATAAATGCGAAAGTTTGTGGGTATGTTTGTTAATTCTTCAAGCTCAAACGACTTAACGGATTTGAGTGAAATTTGGAATGGCCTGGGCCACCTTTACCCTGGGTTAACACAGGCTACTTTTCATCATCATCATCATTGCTCACGCGGGTGAAACCGCGGGTCGCAGCTAGTATTATAATAAATTCATTGCTTAACTAACTTACTGACTGACTGAATAAACTGTAAAATAAGTGAACCTGAAAGAAGGGTAAGTACTATATTTATTTTGTGGTCTAAGGTGTACAGTACGGTATTGAAGTTCGTATGGGAAAAAAACATAAGGACGTAGTTGCAGACATTCCACTAGTAATCTATATTTTTACTTTCGGAGTGATCGAGTAATAAACATCCAAACTTTCATATTTATAATATTAGTACGATATATTGATCTTAGTAGCAGACACGAGTCGTGTTTAAGTTAGACGTAATTACTGATTAGTTATGGTTTATTTGCACACGTATTATTGCTTGCTAGCTTAGTCTGTGTCAACTTAATTAAGTAGTTAGAACATGCTGTGGTGTGTCCGGCTTATGAACATACCCCCCGTATCCTCCCGTGGATATCATAAAAGCTGAGGGATTACACCAGGGGATGGGCAGCAGCATCCACCTGAGTACTCAACACCAATACTGCGATCACCAATCCGCCTGGCAAGAGTGGTGATTATGGCAAATCCCCCAATGCATTCTATGGGGGAGGTCTCGTCCAACAGTGTATATGTAAAGGCTGCTGATGTGTGTCAGAACACCTTATGTAAAACAGACTGTTAACATGACGAGTCATGGTTTTAGAATGGTTTTGGAATGGTCTTCTTCTAGGCTTGGTGCCTACGTGGCAGCCCCAATACCATTCTAAATACTTTGACAGATAGGTGGGACTCTCCGTTTCTGGGGCACTGGATAAGCCGGCATACAACACTTTTTAAGGGGCGCTGCCCTGGGAGCTGAGGGTTGCTCGTATTTGTTTTTGTATGTCTGTGTGTGTGTGATTGTTATGACCTGTGTAATTATTTGACTTTTTATATCTTTGACATTTGCTTTCAATTTTTATTATGATATTGTAGTGTAATGTTATTATTGATTAGTATTAGTATTTTTTATTTGAATGTATTTTAAAATTATGGGCTGATAAGGCTTGAAATAAACGAATTTTTTTTTTTTATTTTTTTTTTTTGGTCGCGTTGGAACAGGAGTAATTTTAGTTTATATAAGACGATTTAAAATGATCCTTGTGATTTCAATGAATACATTTTGATTTGATTTGATTTGTCTAGATATAAGTAACTCAACACCTATTTTCAATAATAAAAAAAGTTAGAAAGAAAAATATAAAATTTATTTGTTTTTTCCCAGAGAACACAACACAAAGTTAAAAGATATGAAACAAATTACCAAAAGACAAAACATAAGAAAATAAGAAGAAAAAAATCATACAAAATTTACTGTTTGATAGCAATGATCGCACAATTTACGCCTGTTGCAAACCTATCGCAAGATGTTATATATATATATATATATATATATACGGCTACCTGCGACGCAGTGTAGGAATACCCTCTCTCAATAGACCAAGGATATTATAAAGGTAGCAAGAAGTAGGCGGATGGAGGCGGCTCATGACCAAGATATTGGCATTCTATGAAGAAGGCCTATGCCCAGCAGTGAACTTCCACAGGGTCATGATGATGACGTTGATAATACTTACAATAATATATGTAGAGCATTTAATGTTTCCATTTCCCAGGCAAAATTTAAGTTTTCCATTCAAGAAACTCAGCCTAAATTATTAAGCATGTTCGTAAGCTGTGTGCACAACGGCGTAAGATCAACATCAGATAGTTTAATACGCCCGAACGTATCAAACGTCAGACTATCCAGTGAAGCGGTTAATCGCTCGATCGGGCAGAACACGCCGACACGGTTCTGTCTTAGGATTATATGGCTGATAGGTAATTTATTGTAAAGGTTATTAGCAACTTAAGCTACTATAATGGCCAGCATTTTCCCGCGACTCAGCACACGTTGAAGCTAAGTATTTAAACGAATGTATCTTCTTAGGAATTGGTCAAAATTTAACCACCAAGTCCCACCATCATTACTATAATTATAACATTACTATAGGTACCCAAAATCGTAGAACATACATGGCAGTGATTCGGATAACCGGCTCTTATATTAAATACAAATTATTTAGATATTGCACTTAAGCTTTCTGCGAAAATAAACTACACACTAGTGAAAAAGAACATTCATATTCAGAAGGACGTTGCCTTATAATCCTTAATTAGATTTGAGATAGACCGTTTATTAAAAGGTATATCCTTTTAATGCGAAGATGACTTAAGACGATATTCACGACTTCAATTTCAAACACACGAAATTTAACAATATTACTGAATGAACGCCGCAAGGAATCTCTGCATAAGTACACACGTAGCATGAATTCAATGCGAGTCTAAAAAAGTCAAGAAAATCAGACGATGAGTTGCCATTTTAAATTTTAAAGGGCAGTTAAAATAAATGGTATTTTGATTGTTCTGCATTTGATAGGGCTGTCAATATATAGGTTTAGCAAAATGGCATCACGTTTGGCTACAATTTCGTGACTTTCAGGGTGGTGCATATTGTTCTCATAACTTGAAGAAATATAATGTAGTTTCATGGGAAAGATTCCATTAAACCTGAACTAAGGTTTACAGGTTACCTTAAATTAAAAAAATATTATTTATCGGTTTACCCAAGCCAGATTAATTTCGTAAACCAAAACAAACAAGATCCCGAAAAATTACCGTTCCACGCGAACAATTTAAGTTCGTTCACAAAGAAAGCTATCTGCCAACGGGAATGGCTCGGGAATTTGGAAGCAGCCCTAGCGAGACAGGTGCGCCCGAGTTCAGGCCCAATCGTTAAGCCTGAACTGCTCGAAATAATAAGTAGTTCCACCATTTGAGTTGCGGAAAACGTCTTTGGCAACCCTATTGAAAGGCCGAATGAAGATAAATGGTGTAGTCGACTCCGTAACGAGGCAAAGTCGACTGTTTTCAATTTGCCCGTTCTAGCTTCAAGTTCGATTTAGTGTAAATTCTGAGAAATATATTTTATATTTTCTCGTACTTCTTGGCTCGTGCACTTTGATTTATACTGTCTATAAGCAGTATCGCTTTCAATTGTCGTAATCGCTATTAAGAGTGGTTTTACTTGTTTCAGTACTGGTATAGAAACCAAAAAGAGTGTTTTTAGATTTATGAATAATAATATACGCGGCCTGTATTTGTCCACTCTGGTAGTATAGAGCGTTTGGCTTTTTTGTAATACAAGAAAGAAAGTCATAACAGTCGTTATTATGGTGGTGTAGCTTTAGAGTGGGTTAGGAGGTTTTCGTCATAGCCCCAAGAATGATTATGCAGTTGCCTTCTCCAAAATGAATGACTGGAAAGAAATAGCGCCTGGGAATATGTATAATTTAAATAATTCAAGCGCTGATACAAGCTCTGCTCTCTTTCATTCGCTTCATACGCGGTTGAATGGAGGATGTCACTAACGAGACATTTTTAACAATTTCTAGGGGAGTGGAATATAATATAACATAATATAACACTAATGAAAAGTTCTAATTAAGATAGAATAATGTCGGGTTTACAATCGAAATTGATTTAAGACTCTAGTCTAGCAATGCAAAACAGCTAACCCAACCCATAAAAAATAGAATAAGTGCCTCTTAGGTCACGCCCTTGGACGTGCCCTAAGGAACCTTGTACTGCACTAGTCATCCTGAGACATAAAGATAAAAAGTCTCATGTGCATGTAATTTAAGGCCAAAGCACACCGGATGCGTAAGCAGCACGTAAAGTATACACACCCTGTCACACCGGGTTACGCATACGTCCACACTTAGCACGTTTGTTTGGCGTGACGTCCAATGGAAAATATCATTGAATACAACGTCATCACTGCCGCGTTAACTTACCGCTTTGCGTAGGGTGCGCCGTCTGTTTGTCTCATGGGAGCTGCAATGCGTAACTGCACGCGTTGCGTCTACGTCCACGTGCACGTAACGCAAGCGGTGTGCCATATCTCATACAGTTCCATACATTACAACGTAATGGTACGTCTGTGTGTATATATGAATAATTCGACTTGGAGTAAATTTTGGAAGACTGCAGCCTTAACAATAACAGAAACAAATGCAAACAAGTAACGATGTTATGAAAAAACAATAAGTAGCTCGGGGAAGTCTTGAAAGATTAAAATTCAGCAAACTAAGCACCGAAACCTGTTAATTTCTTAGTCAGTCGTAACATCCACTTACTAAGGCTTACTTAATTGGATATAAAAGTGACGGCCACTGTACTTTTAAAACAATACTCTGCCAGTATTCGGTACCAGTTTCATATTACAATACTAGATCGATAGACTATCTATCCGAAGCAATTTTTAAATCTCTTTTTAGGGTTCGGTACATCAAAAGGTACCAACGAAACCATTATATGATCACTCAGGTGTCTTTCTGTCACAGCCTCCGTTTTCTCCGAATCTACTGGACCAAATAATTGAAATTTGGTACATATATCGACTTAGTTGACGCCATCACCAACGTATAGCGTTATTAAACAAATTCTGATTTCGGAGGTTCCATTGGGGGGGAAAACTAGGAATTTAAAAAAAACTTGTCAAATTCATCATCTATTATATAAAAGGCAAAGTATGAAACAAATTAAATGAATCATCGTTACGAATTTTTTTTTTTATAATTTTCAAAATCTTTGTTTAAAGGATATTAAAGAAAATATGCGAAAATTTACCATGCCTCCCTATATCCAAAACCAACAAGCCGATTTAAAAAAAAATACAAATTGTTGGTTCACTCATTGTTTACAGGAAAATCTTAAGTACCTTTTTAAGTTTCCAAGGGAAACAGAAAATACTCTGAGAAAATGGGTTTAAAATTTTGTTAATTGGTTAATAAGTAAATTGGTCTAGTGGTTACTATGGTACTATATACATATATATATATATATATATATGTAATATATACACACACATATAGTACTGTTTATATGGTACTATGGTTACTTGTACGGAATATAATCCTCTCCACGCGAGTTCGACATTATTTTATTTTATATTATCTGGAAAAAAAATTACAAGCCACCTACACTATAAACATAATAAACATGTTTTCATTTAATAATTACTGATACAATTTTAAGGTTCTAATACAATAAAACTATCAATTAAACATGTAACTTTAACCAGTGGTGCATACTTAAAACTTTGACACGATAGCAAATATATCTCGGCTCTGATTATTTGCTTAGGCCTGTTCTCCAGCTTCAACAAATAGGTGGAGAATGCCCTTGTTACAACAGCAACAAAACTTCGAAATAAAAGATACACGAGGATATATGTAACTTTGTAACACTATGATATTTTAGTAGATCGATTCCCTTGTACTTTATTTGAGAAAGTGACGGTACAGGCTAGTGGTCTTCGTAAAAGTAGGAGGTAATACAATTATAAATAATACTTCTAAGGTGATACGTGCCCTACGTGGCACTGCACTACGCCCGCCTTATATACTCAAGAAGTTTAGTAGTACTCTGTACTAGATATTAGTGTACTGATCACGTGTACAAAATTTTATAGAGTTTGAAGAAATAATAGTCAAAATAGAAGCAAGTTTGGTTTGCGTATAAAAGGGCGTAAAAGCCTTACCGATAACCTTCTCTTAAAGGTGAAAAGTCTTATATGCCTATATTTTCAACGACACAGCAATAAGAGGATTAAAGATTGGCGACAGAAATAACTATTTTTACCAGTGGGTAGTACTTCCCTGGAGATCGTCCAGAGAAGGTCCAGGTTCAAACACGCCGTAACGGCAGAATTGATATCGATTAAATTTTGTTAGAGACAGATTGATAAAATATGACTATTCATGGTGTTTAATTTGGATCGATTAAAAATTTGTTTTTGACATCTTAATTAATCATTGAGAATCAAACACAAATAAACAAATATAGGACATGGATCGACTGTATAATGGTACGTACCAGTCGCCTAATTGGGCTCAGTATGATCGCTTATAAAGCAAAAAAAACTAAACTACATACCTACAACTACTACTAGCTTATAAAATGTTTATCAAAAAACTGATTTTAGCATAAGAATAAATAGTTATTACCTACTTGTTGTAGTAAAATTTATCTTAAAACACCGTAGGGTTCTTGATATTTCTTTCAAAACGTGTGCGAAACAAAAATTTTTCATTAAATAAAACTATCGAGGTTTTTTTCACTTATCGTGTTTTCAACTTAACACAATAAATGAATAACTTTTAATTTAAAAAACCGACTTCCGCCATTGTATGCGACTAAATATTTGGATGAAAAAAAAATGATGAAAGAACCATAGTGGTGAAAGGATTATGATACTGTTTGAATGCAAATGCTTGGTTTGTTGCTGAAAATATCAAAATCGCCATAAGTATGCCTACAATATTTGAGGAGTTCCCTCAATTCCTCATGGATTCCATCATCAGAACTGAATTCTGAAAAAAATGGGACCAATCTCGAAGTAAATCTATTCAAATAAAAAAAGAATTTTCCAAATCGGTCCATAAACGCCGGAGATATGGGGTAACAAAAAAAAAAAAGAATACAACCGAATTGAGAACCTCCTCCTTTTTTGGGAAGTCGGTTAAAAAATGTTTGAAATGACACCAGATGAATGTATGAATGTAACAACAGCGTATATGAATGGAGACGAGATGAAGAGATTCATATGATAGCTGCTAAACTATATTAGATAAATTTCTCGAATGTTCGAGAAACAAGAAATGTGCCTAAATTAATTTTAGGTTAGAGTAATAGAGAAGGTACTTTGTTATATTTTTTTGTGAATAAATATATATTCTAGGGGGGAGGCATTTGTCCAGCAGGATTCTGATGAAATACCTAGTGAATAAAGAAAATTTAATAATAATTAAAATTATAAAATTTAGTAGTAATTTCCGTTTATTAACATGACGTCATGATTTATTTTCTCCCCACCTCGGTGACAGAATAGTTCTTATTAGTTGAAAATAAGTTTCGTTCACTCAACAATCCATCAACGTTTAGGTACTTCTGAATTCGAAGGCCAAAAGATCGATGACATTATCATTTCCCATTTAAAAAGGCGACTCAAAGATGGGGGAATTACTCAATTCGGCGAGATCTTTTACAGTTCATTAATCCCCCAGATTGGGGCCTTCACCGCTTAAAATTCACTGCTTCTATAAATAAGGGCTGGACTTAGGGGCGAAGTCAGGCAATAATATATCAGTCTGCAAATGTCTGTGAAGCTCTCTGAAGTTAGCGTGAACTTATCTCTCTATTTTTGCGGATTTTCTTAGTGTCGACATCGTTGTAACTTTAGTGATAAATCTCTGAACATGAAGTGGAACCTTCTTCCAGTAAATGGAATTTTCGTGAATGTTATGTGACTAGTTCACGTTAAAACTCTTTGGCGTTTAACAACACGAATATGTTAGGTGGAATTAAATATAATTTTAAGCAAAACAAAAATTCTAGGCTGCTTTTTTCTATTCTGAATTAGCCCATAAAAACATTTATTTTAAATACAAGGTACTCAAAATGTATATTTATATGAAAGGCAGCTCTATCTTAGAGATCTATAGTGAATACGCTATAGTAATATACTAAAAATGTATAGTTATCTGAAAGGTTGTGGAACAGATAAAATTGAATGTACCAAACTAAAAAGCTTCATTCTCACAAACCGCCTGACTACGAGCATATAAAACGCATAGCGAGGTTTTCACCCTCCTGCTATCGGAACTATTTGTTATGTGCCACGGGCGATGGTATAATTCGTGTAATTTCATCGTAAAATATAACAGACACCGTAAAATTATAAGGCATAGAAACATACGCATTACTTACTTACTTGCATTACTTCAGGGTCTAATTCTTATTGGGACAGCGAGCAAACCATCGCAACGTTCCCACGAAAGATATATACCTACCACATCACTCAATGTCATGCGGTCCTTGGTAGTGGGCGATAGTTGTTCCTTCTACCTTCTATCAATTATTATTGTACAAAAAAAAAACTTATTCTTAAGCTTTGAGTACCATGGGTAACAGGCTAGATCACATGACCAAAACTTAAACGGTTTCGTCATCTTGTTGCACAAGCATAAAGTTAACAAGAATTGTTGCCTGCCTGCATTCCTTCTATGCCTTTTAATCCCATGGTCCCAAGTATTGGGATAGGGTCACAGGCGTGATAACGGCTCGCAGCACGCGACGGTAAATGGAGCAAAAATGCGACACGCTACCATTTCTTTTTGTCGATGGATCTTGTAGCACTATGGTTTTAGCTACAATGTTTTTTGTTGGCTGAATTACATGCAGGCGACATGTTCGTAGATTATTTAAATCTGCAGTTTGATGTGTACCGGGATTACTGTCTGTCTATAAGCGGTGACCAATTTACATAAGGAGGGCATGACCATTTCAAATAATCTAAGCCAGGCATGCATCTCCATCAGATAGCGTAGGGTTTCGAAGACAAGAAAGGCAGCCGTGTTTGTTGCCGTAATTCTTCTAGCTTTGGTCGCGTTCGAACAGGAATAGTTATCTCATAGTCAATAGTCATTTATACATAATATTCATTATACGTTAATATGATAGGCACAATATTGTACCATGAGCTAGCTATATAATTGTATAGGTAACCTAAAATACAATCATTAAATATATATATATATATATATGTATGTTAGAGCATATAAGTTGATCAAAATGATTCTTGTGATTTCAATAAATAAAATACTTTTGATTTTGACTTTAAGTCACAGTCCTCTCAATAACTCGCAAAGAAAACATCACAACCGAATTATTTTTTGTTGAAAATCGATTCATTTTATCAAACTTTAGTTAATTATTATTCAATCAAAACAATAATATTTATCCAATAAAGTCATGAAGGAAAGTTCATGCCACACCAACACATTTGTGAAAAATTTAAACTGGCTAACTCTTACAGCCGCCAAGATATACCTCTGGGACAGAATACAGACAGAGGAATGGACGGACGGTGCAGGCTTACTAATATTATGGTACCGTTGGCACCCTTTGGGAACCCTAAAAAGTATTGTGTATTTTATTGAAAATACTGCCTACTAGAGTCTGCATGTGGCTTTGCTAAAGTGGTACCGGGCTAAAAAGTAGCGTTAAAGTAGTAGTGTTAATCCAGATTTTCAATATTTGTAGCAAATTCAGCGTCACTAAAAGCTTGCGCTGCAGCAGTTTGCTTCTTCAGCAAATCTGAGTGGTGACCGGTTTGTGACGATATAACGATCACCACTCTGTATGTTTGTGTAGTGAAACGCCCGCGACTTCGTCCAAGTGGCGTTTATTTACACACAAACTTCAACATCTAATATTGGGGTGAATTTGTTTGTGTGTGAATTTAGAAAATTACTTTCTAATTGTACCTCTAGAGTACAAAAAGAATTTTAACTTTAAACAGGTCTCTACGACACGATTTAGACTGTGCGTTGCTAGTCAGTCAGTGGTTCAATCAGTCACGTAACGATTGTATACATTGATTTTAAACTGTTTGTTTTGTGGTGCAAATAAACTTTTTGTATGTCTGTTTCAAACATTTCATTGAAATTGGTTCAGCCGACGCGATAACAAACAAGAGACAACATACATAATATATATACATATTTGATACATATATATATATATATATATATCCAAAGTATCGCATATAATTTTGGTAAGATTTTGACTAACATAGTGTTATTTCATATTATTTGTTACAAAGTTATTGGTAAGGTAACCTCTGATTTCAGTTATAACTAACTCAAAGTGCTGGCCAACCTGCCGTAGCAAAAGCAAAAGTTTTCATTGTAAAATATGTACACGGCAAGCAGATTGTGAAACTATTTTATAAGCAGAACAGTACCTAAAATTTAATTTTACTAACTTTAAAATACATACATTATGGTTTAGTTCAAAGTAGGCCTCTCTGCGAGTAGAACCGAATTTTGTCACCGCAATTAAAGATAACATAACACCCAACAGTCATAAACATAGTCCTGACTTCATCGGCCTCGATGCTCTTGGACAGGGTGGCTAAGAACTAGTGTCACGAAAACAAGATTGATAAAATTTATAGGGTCTCGTATCACCACACTGGTTGTATCATCATCGGCTATGAGGTTATTTTCAGAGAGAGACTTAGTTAGGCAGGGTACGTCGTTTTTAACCGACTTCCCGAAAGGAGGAGGTATTTTTGTATTTTTTTTTTGTATGTTTGTTATCGCATATCTCCGGCGTTTATGAACCGATTTGAAAAATTCTTTTTTTATTTGAATAGATATACTTCCAGATTGGTCCCATTTTTTTCAGAATGCAGTTCTGATGATGGGATCCATGAGGAATTGAGGGAACTCCTCAAATATTGTAGGCATACATATGGCGATTTTGATATTTTCAGCAACAAACCAAGCATTTGCATTCAAAAAATATCATAATCCTTTCACCACTATGGTTCTTTCATCATTTTTTTTCATCCAAATATTTAGTCGAATACAATGGCGGAAGTCGGTTTTTTAAATGAAAAGTTATTTTAGATCTTTCTTTCTATTGCCATTAAAATTATTATTAATCTCAGATTAATCAAAAAGGTGTCTTATTTAACAAACCAAGAGGTTAGCAAATAATATGGTTTCCAAACCCAGCTCGTTGCGCAAATTCAACCCGACACTAACATATTGAATTTCGGTATACCAATAATGTGCGAATAATGGCTACATTGTATTAGAGAATTGTTAGGGCCAGAATTTTATATTTACTTGTTTGAGTAAATCACAGATTCTGTCCTTTGGCCTACATGAGACAGGGCCTGTTCCACACACGCATAGCACAGAGTGGACTAATTGGGACTAACTGACACTTTTGTTTATTGTAGACATACAATGGTTTGTTTGTGTTGTTATTTGTATTTTCTATGCTTTCATTTCTTCTACCTGTCTGTTTTGTGTATCTGTGTGTAGTTGAATAAATGTATTTCATTTTTTATTTCACATTATCTGTATCGAATAACTTGTCCATTACAACTGTAATAGCCTCGTAGGTCATATCCGCCTAGTAACACATGCCCTAGTTGCATTGCACTACGACCGCCAACCTGAGACATAAAGATGAAACTTCTCATGTAGTTCTGATTTCTCCGGGACCCATACCTTTCAAACTTGAAAACAGCAATGCGAGCACACAGTGCACAGCAATTGGTTGGCGACAGAAATAGGTATAGAGGAAGTACTTTCCAAGACAAACTCTTTCACAAGGAGCTCTCATCGTCATCATCATCAACAGTCTTTAGATGGCCACTGTTGAACGAGGCCTCCCCAATGGGGGGGATTTGCCAGAATCGCAGGATTTGTGTTGTGGACAGGATGCTAGGATGCTGCTGCCCATCCACCGGTGTAATGCCTGAGTCGGCTTTTACAACCTCAATAGGAGGAGGAGAGAGGTCAATTCTCAGGCCAGACAAGCAAAGGAGCACTACTGATACTAAAGTCTCTCATTTCACATCAAACTCAGTACGTGGGTCTCAGTAGGTAAAACAATATCTTTGTGGAGGACGAAAGTAGTAACTCCAAAAAAAAACTTGAAAAATATTCGTAGTCATGTGCAAAATAAGAATTACGAGTGAAAAACGTCGAAAGCATGGCGTTTCTTAGGATTTACAGTTTCTAGAACATCGCGTGCTCAAAGAGTATCGACCGAAGTTTGTTACTTACAGTAAACGAAATGTATATTTTAATGAATGATATTGTTTATTGCAAGGGCTTAAGACTCATTTTGCCAAATACCTCCAAAAAAAAAAAAAAAGTGTATCGACAAGTGGCAATAGTAAATCGATGTATAACTTTAATGCAATCAATGAAAACCAATGTAATGCATTAATTATAAGTGAATAAATATTAAAATAATTACAATAAATTATTGCATTCTGTAAAGATCATAAATTGGAAATGAACGGGCGAGAATCGAATATCTGAAACCTGATACCGAACTATTACTGAACTTAATTGTAGGTATGTATCAACTTCCTGAATACGAAACTCTAATACGTTTCGTTATGACTACAAGTAACGTAGTCGGTAAGGATAGAATCATGATGATTCAGATTTCTAAGTAACAACTTTTCAAACATGCCTAAATTAGAATAACTCTACTTATAATTATTTTCAAAGAAAGAAGACGAAGTTGCTAATATTGTACGGAAATGTAAAATAAAAAGTTGTGTAAAAGCTATCCATTCATTAAACTGAAAATATGTTATTCCTTTTAATTTCACAAAGATAACTCATATGTTTTGTATTCTTTAAACTGAAATAACACGATAGAAATAAAAATATTATCTTTAACTTTGACAGCCTCTCAAACACTGTTCGCTGCACCTGCATTTTTTACGCCTACTGTACCCTATCAAAGATTAAATCAAGGCCTTTTACAAAAAAGATTCCTTTTACTATTTTTGCATTTCGCAAAAAGGTCTACCTCCATGCGCATTCCAATTCCGTTTCAAACACAAACACATTACATGGACACTTTCACATCACTAGTTCGACTCGCTACGCCGGCGTAGCTGCTACGCGGGCGGTCTACGCGACGAGCGTCGTAGCACTGAGGCGCGGAGAGATGCGGGCGAGCCTTCCTTTTCAATTGCGTCGATGAAGCATTTGATTTTTTTAAATCGGATTTTAGGTCACACACTAGTCAATGGAATGAAAAGTAAAAGAGTAGATTTGTAACCAAAATAATTTTGAGTGAAATTGACAGTATTTACTAATTTCGCGGGGAGGATTTACAACTTGATCTGAATTCATCTAGACAGTTTTTCCAATCTACTGTAGTCAATGAAAATAGTGAAATAGGAATTATACATGGAAGAATTATACCGCCACAGATATTTTCAGCAACACTGCTGTGCTCAATGATTTTTTAACGGAATTTCGTCTATATATTTTTATTCGTAGGGATAATGGAATTTAAAACAAACCGTTCTATAAAAGTTAGATAATATTTTCAGATTTATATAGTGGATTATATAAATCATATTTACATATATATATATAATGGTGTCTTCTTAGCAAGTCAATCACGAAATGGATTTGAAAAGTTTCAGCCTATAATCGTCAAATGTTACAAAAACTAATGATCTCTAAAAGCAAACAAGCGAGTCACAAATCGCAAAACACAATAAAGAAAACGATTTTGTTTATTAATGATTTATAAAGAGGGGATCAGTTACGTCACGGAGTATTCCCTTATTTTTTCTCCTGGATTTCCCCCAAAAGCCGCTTTACAAAAACAGATATAAAGAAAGAGACAAATAAGGCGCGCCGGTGATTTTTTTTCTTTTTTCTCTTAACGAATAAATATCAAATGGTTTGTTTTGTTTTCATAGACGCTCATTATCGTGAGGTTTTTTTTTTTTACATCCTTTAGACTTCCTCTTCTGGACGAAGCCCTCCCCATATAATGCAATGAGGGGATTTGCCATATCATCACGCTTGGCAGACGGATCGCAGACGTGGTGATCGCAGTTTAGTGTATAGTACTCAGGTGGATCCCATCCCCTAGTGTAATCCTGGTGTTTAATTAATAAATCATTCATAATGAGGCAGTAGACCTAATTTGGTTGATGAATGATGCATAATGGTGATAAAGAAAGAAGAAAGGTTGGAGACACTCATGTCAAAAAAACCCAAAAATTCAATAAAAAAAAATCATAGCCTATTTTTTTGTATAATACAGATGAGATTGGTATGCTGATCGATTTTTTTTTAAGAAACTACGTATAAAATCCAAAGAAATTACAAAAACTATTTGTTAACAAGTTTTTGTTTACTGTTGAAAAATATGTTTTTCAAAACAAGCTATCATGAAATTGGTGAAATTGGATTTTTTATGTACAAAACAGATGAGATTGGTATATGCTGATCGTTTTTTTAGAAACTACATATAAAATCCCAAATATTTACAAAAACTATTTGTTTAAGTTTTTTTTGCTGTTGAAAAATATGTTTTTCAAAACAAGCTATCATTAAATTGGTGATCGGAACCGTGAGCTGATCAAAATGAGCCCAAATACTACTACCATTATTAATCACTATTATACTACTACAAAATTATCGAGTAGTTCCGTTGTCCACCTTCAGTGTCCATCATCAGATCAGCTCGCTGTCACCATAACATTGTATTGTCATTATTGTATTTCGTGTACTCGACATACATCCAAAATTTCAGTTCAATCGTTTATGTAGAACTTTTCAAATTCAGTTGCAAGATTTGCCCACATGCAAACTCGTTTTAGTTTTTAACCGACTTCACAAAAAGGAGGAGGTTCTCAATTCGGTTGTATTTTTTTTTTGTATGTTTGTTACCTCATATGTCCAGCGTTTATGAACCGATTTGAAAAATTCTTTTTTATTTGAATAGATATACTTCCAGATTGGTCCCATTTTTTTCAGAATCCAGTTCTGATGATGGAATCCATGAGGAATTGAGGGAACTCTTCAAATATTGTAGGCATACATATGGCGATTTTGATATTTTCAGCAACAAACCAAGCATTTGCATTCAGAAAGTATCATAACCCTTTCACCACTGTGGTTCTTTCATCATTTTTTTTTCATCCAGATATTTAGTCGAATACTATGGCTGAAGTCGGTTTTTTAAATGAAAAGTTATTCGTTTCTTTTTTTACTACTTACTACTAAGTGGTATTAACTAAAAGCTTTTAAAATGGCAGAAGTACTTGTAACAACAGCATTTATCGTGGAATTGACATTGGTTTAAAATCGCTATGACTGACGCCGCGATTCCGTTATATGACGGCTGCAACATAGCGAAATCTTCAACGAGCTCCCCGCGAATAAGGTCTCAAGCCTAGCTCAATACAAATGCAAAAAGATTCATCAAACTCTGTCTCGCACTTGTTTTTACGTCCTGTTACTGTAGTCATACAACAAATCAGCATGATTGTAAATGATGCCGAATTAGCTGGACTCTTGTTATTAATTTGACTCAGGTGTTTCCTGTCTTGTGATTAACTGAGGACTTGGAGCAGGCTTTAGGCTGATGGGAATTCCTGATTGAGTTTATGGCGTGCGCATAATGAATGGGTGTATGAATTTGTATGGAATCCTTAACGATTTCAAAATGTATTGCTTTAAAAATAAATGAGAAACAAATTAAATGCAACGAAATACATTTATTCGACAACACACAGAGAATAACGCCTTAGCACTATATTCACAAACGCAATATTATTTATTTTTGGCGATTAGTGCACGTAGATTTGACAGCTGGGTTTCAAAGGAAATAATTCGAACAACAAACCATTACCAAATATATTATTAAAAAATATCAGTTTGATCTATGTTTTAAATCAAAAACTATTTTGGCTTTCCATTCTTGATAAAATTTAACCTGTCAAACTGTGTCTTCAACGTGACATAACTGTATGGTGCTTATTGGTACAAAAGCTATATATTGGCTCTAAGAACATCAAATTTAAATACCTAACCCAACAAAGCCCCAAAGCCACTTAATGCCAGTAATACGAAAGCCACAAATGCACAAACAGCCATAACTCAACGCTAAAAAATTTGGAAATTTATGGCCGATGATAATCAAATGTAATTTCGTAGCGAGCTTGCCTATCTAAATTATAACACTTGTTCAAACTATGAAAAATTATGAATAGATAGACATTAAAGATACCACCACAAGCTTTTAGGGCAGTGAACACGAACCAAGTAATAAATATTATAATTTTTGGTACAGAAGCCATCAGAAGTGGCTGGGCAACTTTTGTATCCAAAACCACCTTTTTACGTAAAAATACCATTGGCACCCAACCAAAGCGTTCAAAAGCACCTAAAAAAGCCGAGTTAAATACTAACTCAGTTATTGAAAAGTTATATAATCTATAAAAGCACCAACAGTGCCATACTATATAGGTAGGTATATATCATTTTGAGTGCGTAGTTATATTTAGTCACCAGAGCAGTCTTAAATGTTTAACAAAGAATTTTCACGGACGCATAGTGTAACACGGATTTATAGAGACACTGATGAGCGCCCCTGGCGGACACTTTGAGAATGACAATTTCTATACGAAAACCATAATACACTACACCATACATCCCAGTCGATTGCTTGTCAAAACTCATACTACGGTCTTTGAGTTGCTCAGCTACTTGTGATGGCGACTGTAAAAATTACACACGGATTCATAAATAAATCTGACACCAAGTAATAATCGCGGTGAAATAAACCGTGAAATAATGTTTTGTAAATGCTGCTTCAATCTGCTTACAAGTCACAATGAATCTGATCTAGATTTGATGTGGATACGTCTTGTAACTCGATCAAACGATATAAAATTTTATGTAAGTATTATGTAACAAGAAAGCTTAGGTTTTGAAATGCTATGAAACACTAATACCTCACTATGAAAGCGTTAGGTAGCCCATAAATAGTTAGTAAAAGTGAGAATAAGTATCATAAAATGAATACTCAAAGTACCTATAACAACGTTACTCTAGACATAGGTACGTAAAAATAGAACATTATGCATTCGCTACTTCATATAAGTAAAGTAGCGACTACACGTTCATTCAAATAAAAAAACATGTCAAGTCAATGGTGTTCGGTATCGGTAGGAATATCTTAATGGCGTGTGCAGTCAAGCCTTGTTTACTCCATACGCCCGCACGCTTATTATGAATGCCGCTTTACCGGATCAAATCGAATAGCCATCTTGCTCGAGCGGGTTGTATGAAACCAACGAGCCACCACGCTCTGCCGGTTATTACGTTTCGTGCTATGAACAATGCATTATTGAAGGCAATCATGAGCGCCGCCAGCCAGGTGGTTGTATACTTCGATTTGCTGATCAATTATTACCTGCCTGGCAAAGACGTTTTTTTGCAATGTTTTATTTTTGTGCTTGTAGCATTAGTATATAGTTATTTAGATACGATATCGAGTTTCAATAACTAGGACAAATAATTAGATGTGACGAAACTGGAATTATTTTTCCCGTTGTGCTAGACTAATACATAACCTATCTTTTTTGCTCGTTGTGCAAGGCCATATTTATTATAATGGGTAGCAGTATGACTCCACGGCCAAAAAAGATGCGCTGTGAAGCTGTGACTTGATGAGAAAAAGTCCCGTATTGTCACAATGTTACACATCTGGGTGTTACCCAACGGGAACTCATAGGCGACATCTTTCTTTTCTTTTTTTTTATTATGGCTTCTGAGGAATATCTCAATATTGCCAACGTAGATTAGATTATTCAAATAGGTTATGTCGTTAAAGTCTTCTGTCAAGTCATGTTTAAGTAAAGCTCTGGCAGTTTTACTAGAATGTTCCTTCGACAATTTCCACCCCTTCGAAAATACACGTAATACACTCATATTTAAATTCACTACCATGTGCTCTTTAAATAAGCTACACCGGTTAAAATGCCACCAAAATTACACGGTATAAATCTAAAAAACACTAGAATTTGAAATAAAACAAAATGAACAACGTCTCCTTACGAAAACGTAGAAAAAGTCCAGAAAATACATTATATTTGTAACTAAAGCCACAGAAACCATAATTAAAAGAAGAAGAAGAAGACATTCTATTTTCGAACTTCGATAAAATCGGTATCGAAAACAGGCTATAATGTACCTTTTCTCTTAAACTTTTTGTTGGCTTCTACTACCGAAATTGTATTCACTTCATCCTACCTTTAGCGACCCACCAGCTTTAATAGACTTAGAAATCACATTTACTTGAATGTTTCTTTGGCAAACAAACCTACAATTAGAGGCACAATCGATTGTTTATATAATTAAAGCAAAACAAGGGTCGCAGATAATGTTCGTACAATAAAAGGCGCAAGTTTTACAACTCGTAACATTCCGGACCCAAACCTAATTAAGATTTCGTCCGACTCCCATTCACGTACTTATTACACAGATGGTAATCACTTTTGTTGGGAAGTCTTCCTTTTGTACGGAACCCGAACAACGGATGATAAATGAGTTCAGGTATCACTGCTTGATTAAAACGCTATTAATGTGAAGCGTCTCACCGTTTTGCAAGTGACCACTTAAACGTTGTACAATTTCGTTAATGTATGTTACTTTTTAACAGACCCTTTAAGAGGGCTATTGTTGATATATAGTAAAGCTTGTAAAACATTTTTATTATGAAATAAAACCATTGTAAGAATCGATTGGAAAATAGTAGTCTTTTGAAGTCAATCGCTCGAAGAGTTTGTGGAGTTGGTATTTGATTAATTGATAATATTTCTAATACGTAACTCATAAGGAGGTCAGGCCCTGTAATATGAATGAAAACATCATGAGCAAAAATAATAAAAAATATACAATTTCAAACTACGCCACGCAAATTCCATTCTTTTAGGAACACAGTTATTGCAGAAGCATAGATCCTGCAAAATTATGGGCAAGACGTGGGACGGAGCGAGTATTGGTGCCCCAAACTGAGGCATATAAGTTGTATTAAGTATGCCCTTTATTATTATTAATATTATTAATCCTATAATATTTAATGAGCAATATTTGTAACTACTATATTTTTTGAGATCTCGAATACGGCTCTAGCGATTTCGAAGTAATTATGGAGGTTTATGAGGGCGAAAAATCGATCAAGCTAAGTCTCATCTCTGGGAAAAAGCGTTTTTCCGAGTTTTCCGAGCAAAGCTTGGACACCCAGGTATTTATTACTATAAAAGGTATTTTATAAATGCAATTGTGAGTGTGAACCCAGCAATGTGTTTATACGATATAAATTGAAGTGTCGGCCCACTGCCTGCTACCCGCTGTGGGACTAATGTATGCATGGTCTGCAAATATTTGTTCCGGATCTGGGTGTTGTGGTACCAAGGTACTCGTAGTTCCTGATACCCACAGCACAGGTAATCCTAGTGTGGGATCAGGACTATGTATGTGACTGTTGGGTGTTATATTATGTATGTATGTGGCCTGCGTCTTCGCTCGCGTTATACCAGTGTAAAAAGTAGACAGTCTCAATCCAGGTCATAATCTATCTATTTAGTTATAGAATTATTATCAATTGTGTTGTGTAGTGTGTATCAAATTTCATCAAAATCTGTTCAATCATTACAGCGTGATTGAGTAAACGACAAAGATCCAACTTTTGCATTTTTATTAGTAGGAATAACGGAATAGTTTAGATTAGAAGTATAGTGAGCCGTGGTAGTCTCAACTTAAGAATAAGACTCCTCCAACTCTTCCTGTGGGTGTCACCGAAGGCAACTAAGGGCATCAGGGAATGGGCAGCAGCATCTACAAGCCAAGCGTGATGGCAAATCCCCCATTGAACGCTATGCATGCTAGCTTCATCCAGCAGTGGTTAACAGCTAACGGCTAATGGCAGAAGTGAAGAAGAGGAACAAAGGAATAGTTCAAGTCAGAGTTTCACCTTTTTTTTAAATAATTTCAAAAAAAGGAAGAGGTTCTCAATTCGACTGTATGTTTTTTTATGTAAATAAAGTTTTTGTTATGAAAATTTTATGAACAATAAAATAATTAAAATAATAAATAAATATTTTTTTTTCTATTTTTATAACGAGTGCACGTGTGACGTGAGTGCAAGTGAGTGTGTGTTAGAGTGAGTGAGTGAGTAACGAGTTTCAATCCATGTAATTCTTTTTATATTTTTGTTGTCCTAGAATAAAAGTCACAGTGTATTTTCAGTAGTAATAAAACCATCATAATCATCCAGTACAAGTCCACGCTGGACATAGGCCTCCCCCATAGAATTTCACGACGAATGGTCTAGAGCCTCCTCCGTCCAACGACTTCCAGAGCAGAATTTTACATTAGAGAAACATTTACTCAGAAGTTAGTAAAGTCAAGGTGTAATAAATGGGAAAGAATCAAAGACATTAAGGTGGCGGTGATGGCCGCACGCTAAATCAACTCGAGAATAGCGCAAAAGTCGGCCTGCATATTGCTGTCCCTGTTTGGCTAACGCAGGCGCGCGCGGGGCACAGCCGAACACTTATTTCTATTCTGTGGCCGTTACCATTCATAATTCGAAGGTGGTATTTATTTTTTATGCAAACTAGCATTTGACAAAAATATTTTTTTGGCATATTTGGCATTTGTCACAAACTTTTACATTTATATATCTAGCAATAAAAACTCCTTGGTACCTAGTTCTGCGAACAGTTAGAACTCGCGAGCACAAACTTTTCTCCAATAATTGTGATCAGGGTGGTTATTCGCTATGACCTATGAGATTTCTTTTCAATAACGTGTGACGTCACCCATACGATTCAGCGATGATTCCACGCAGATATTCTAACGAGCCCGCGTTATGTTACGTTTGGTCAGAGCGAATATGGGGGCAGGTTGGTGCTTTGATGATCGTTGAGTTTGGCTCAACTTTCCAATAGCGACTGTGAGCTAGGAGCTTATATTTTTATCACATGTAGACACAAGCCTAAATATGAAATGGCGTACTGCGGAAACCAATAGTTTTAGCATTGTGAGCTATGACAAAAAAATCTAAGAAAAATATTTCAAAGTAAACGCTCAACTTTCCTTTAGCGACTGCTAGCTAGGAAGTTCACATTTTTATCACATGTAGGTTCACATAGCACAAGCCTAAATATGAAATGGCGTACTGCGGAAACCAATAGTTTTGGAGCTATTCATTTTTGAAATTTGCTAATAACCGCTTTCCGAACGCCATGTTTTGGTGATATTTTACTTTTTATCAGTACTATTCCATACGATTTTCGGCTTTTGACAATGACAGTGACAGACCAAATGGTATATTTTGCTAAAAATTGGTGGTTTCTCAATTTTCAACTAGTCGTGTTTTTTGCTCTTACGGACCAGTCGGTTACGTATTCCTTGAACGTCAATGAACTCGGTCATCGTTTGTGTTCTCAGAGTTGAGATTGTTTACGTGCTTACTACTGTTTGAGAATTCATCGAAGGACTTTCCTTTAGCGACTGTTAGTATAAGGCTTGAGGGGGGAGGGGACGGGTGGGGGTTCAATGTCAAAAGCCGAAAATCGTATCCGAACACTGACAAATAGTAAAATATCACCAAAATATGGAGATCGGAAACCGGTTTTTAGCAAATTTCAACAATGAATAGCTCCAAAACTATTGGTTTCCGCAGTACGCCATTTCATATTCAGGCTTGTGCTATGTGAACCTACATGTGATAAAAATATGAACCTCGTAGGTCACAGTCGCTAAAGGAAAGTTGAGCATTTACTTTGAAATATTTTTCTTTGATTTTTGTCATAGCTCACAATGCTAAAACTATTGGTTTCCGCAGTACGCCATTTCATATTCAGGCTTGTGCTATGTGAACCTACATGTGATAAAAATATGAAACTCGTAGGTCACAGTCGCTAAAGGAAAGTTGAGCATTTACTTTGAAATATTTTTCTTTGATTTTTTGTCATAGCTCACAATGCTAAAACTATTGGTTTCCGCAGTACGCCATTTCGTATTTAGGCTTGTGTTATGTGAAACTTCATGTGATAAAAATATGAACCTCCGAGCTCACAGTGGCTATTGGAAAGTTGAGCCGCTACTATTTCACGCAAAAACTAGGTACTGAATGGTAAACAAAGCACAAGTCGTAGGTATGTTAGTTTAGGTAACTAACATACCTACGACTTGTGCTTTGTTGAAGTATCCCAGGTGGTTACTTCATTCCAAATCACAAGGCAAATCTAAATAAAATGTCAAAAATATTGCAATGTCATATATAACAAACAAATAGGTGAACAAACACAAGAGCAAGCGAAGCACGGGGTTACACAGTGTACTAGTGTGAGTGCCTGTCGAGTTGTCAAACATCACACAACCGTAGTTCCCCGACCGGCCCTCGGTTCTGACGCGATAGCAATATGGGCGTTCAGAATTTTTTAGAAATTTGTTCAAGTTCCGTAATACCAAAAATGATGAATAAAAACTTGTTGTTTTTTTTATATCGTGTTGTTATTCTGTTACTTGACAATATAAGCTATGTTCCTACACATAAAATACGTAACATATCGTTGTCTTTAATACGAAACAAATAAGATGAAAACATGTCGTTTAGGTCGTAAAAATATACAAAATGCAATTCGCTTACATTTAATTTTAGGTAAATATTTTGATTAAGAAAACTATCTGGGAACATAGATAAATACTATCCGAATCCGAATAATAGCATAATATGGTGGAAATATGCTCGAATTTCAAAAGACGTCGGTATTACGTTTGTATGGGCAGTTCATCATTCGCTGGGTTCTTAAATCAAATAACGACAAGTGTCAAACAATGGCCACCTATAAACAAGAAACGTCACATATAAAGCGCTTACTAAGTTAAAAGTACCAAGCTTGTATAAGGAGTTAGAAAATAGATCATCCGTATTCACTTTAGAATAGCTAATAATCAGCGACTCCAAACTGCACCATTTATAAATACGTTCAATTGACGATTCAATTCAGAAGACAAACTTCGGGTCGCGGCAATAACAACACAGACAGTTCTACCGCAGACACGGAATAACGTATAACCAGACCTGTGTCACTCTGAATCAACTCTCAATGTAAAGTTATCTTTATCACGTTGACTTTAGATTTAATTTGGGAACAATTTAATAGTCTGCTGACTCAGCATACTTAGCAGAAAGTAAGAAGTGGCAGCGCTTTTTCTATTTTGTGTAGTGTCTCTATGTTAAAGCAAATCAACGCATAAAATCAAACATTTAGGTCCAGATAAATAGAACGTACTTCACGGTGACTAAGTCTAAGTCTTACTTTGAAATCGTCCCTGTCTCTCTCTAAAACGAGCGTTTTAACATTTGTGTGACAGTGACAGGGGCTGGTCTAAGCATTAAGTACGTGCTAAGCTTGTGCTAAGTAACGTCTATTTATCTCGGCATTAGAAACGTCAAAACTTTTTTCCAAAAAGCCATTTTTTTATTTGAACAAGTGACGTAACAAAAATGTATTCCCACCTGATGTTAAGCGGTTACCTCTGCATATAACAATGCATAACCACATAGGTCACGTCTACCTAGGACGCGCCCTACGTGGCATTGCGTTGGCGGCAAGAATATCTAATAGTGGTAGTACTTCCCCGAACGAGATCTATCACGCAAAAATCTCTACTACTAGCCCTAGTGTGTTCGGCCTAAGAATAAACCTCTCCGTCGCCTCCAGTGGATGCCGTATAAGCCGACTAAGGGATTACGTCAGGATAACAGCAGTAGAATCCAACTATAAAACCTGCGATCACCAATCCACCTTGGTAACTATAAAATCCCCTCCATTTTATTCTATAGGGGAGACCTCGACCAGCGGTGTACGTACTAACGGCTGATAATTTTGCAACAACACGGTCCAAAAACATGTAAAAATTAATAAAACAGAGCAAGCTATATTTTATAAAATTTTACTGTCAAAGATTAGAAACGAATATATATTTATATATATATTTATATAGTACAGTCAAATCAGGTGATTTTTTGCAAAAGTGTGGAACTAATTAGATGTAGTCATGAAAACTTTTCTAATTGTTTTGTATGGCTTAAAAATCACCTCTAATAATAAGGATCAGTAATTTCACCCTCCGGAACAGGGTGAAATAGGGTGAAAAACCTTAAAATATCCGTAACTTAATGGGGTAAATAGAAGTAGTCGGTGCAATTTGGCATAGACTTTGAACCGTTATGATCTACATTTGCACCAAGTATTTTTTAAATCCGACATATGGAACATATAAAAAAAATCGTTTACAAAAAAAACTTTTTGTGGTTATTACGGCTCCGGGAAAATTAAGGTAGTCGGTGCAAATTGATAGACTTATCAGAAAAATGCTCGAAATACATTACCAGGTTTTCACCATGGTGCGTCTCACGGAAGGCACTTTTCCATATTTTATTGTCGCTCTACTTCGGGGAAAATTAATGTAGGTCTGGAAATTGACTTAAACTTATTCATTTAATTAGTACTATATCCGCCGGAAGTTTTATACTGGTTTTTTTTTACGGAAGATGCATTTGTTCAACACTGTGTTCCCTACATGCACGTGATTTTTATTAAAATCATAATGCACTAAAACAGTCTCTCTATACGTAATTTAACTTGCATCAAGTAATTTCTTCCTATTTTAAAGTTTACGGCCTTTTTAAGTTTGTACCTAATATTTAAAAGGGTTCCGTAAGCGCCAGAAACGGTGCAAACCTAGGATAAGCTTATTTTCGTGTCATCTAACGTTTACATAAGAATCCACAACTACACGACTTAGGTCCACACTTTTTGCTAATTTGCCTGTACTAATATTATTAAGTGTAGTGTGTGCTTTTATTGATTCTCTTTACATTTTACTTTTTATTACCTACCTAAGGTTTTTAAGTTCTCTTTTTGTATGTAACAGCTTCTTCTTGTTCACAAGACACCACACAGGAGCATCCCATCCAGTAGTAAGAATGATCATCAAATCAATGAAGTCTGTTGTCTGTGTTGTTGTTGTTGTTGTGATTTTCTAGGCTTTGTCGCGTTGGAGCAGGAGTAATTTTAGTTACTTTTATAATTCATTTATTTTTAGGAAAACTTACAGCTAGTACAAGTGTTTATGAAAACAAAGTGGTAAACAAAGACTAATTAAAAGTTTCTATGTAGTTTGTAAGACGATTCGAATTGATCTTTGTGATTACAATAAATAAAATACAATTTCACTTTAACTTTAATGATGCAGTATAAGCACCGCATATAGGAGCCGGGCGGGAAGCATAATGTCCTATGTGAGTACGCAAATACATTTCACAGGCGGTCAAACTTCTGGCTAGCCAGATAAACCGTTTACCAGTCAACAAGTTACCTGGGGAGCACATTCGCAGTCTTAAATTGGACTATCGAGTAGAGTATGCCAAGTTTAGTTCGCCCAGAATTTGAAATGAGGTAAATCCTTTACAGAGACGGAATAGTCGAAATAATTCGCAACTGGCCGGATAGGCAAAGATAATACCAGTATCTGGATAAGACGCTGATAGAACTCGGTAGACTACCTAGGGAGTTGAGAGTACCTACCAACTAGGTATTGTTTAGGTTAGAGCTAAAATATTATAAGTAGTTGTAGCAGTCTCAGCAGCGCTTACGTAGCGCGTTATTTAGTACGCAGTACATAGTTACGTATGCACGAACAAACATAGTGAAGTGTAGTTCTTAGGTAGTAAGAGTATTAAAGGTCTTTCGGACATTGTAAAATGCAAAGCTATATAAAGTACCTATAAAGATTATATACAACAATCATATACAAAGAAGATTGTATACGATAGGTATTATACATCACTCGGAACAAATCTCTAAAAAAACGTTTTTAGACAGACATTTTGTCTTGTTTTTGTGCCGTGAAGCGTCCGGCCTAAGAATAGACCCCTCCGTCTCCTCCCGTGGATGCCGTAAAAATTGACTAAGGGATTAAACCAGATAGACAGCAGGCCCACCTGAGTACTCAACACCAATACTGCCATCACCAATCCGCCTACCAAGCGTGGTGATTATGATTATCATTATAATCTCCTGCATACTATGAGTGAGGCCACGTCCAACAGTGGTCGTCTAACGGATGAAGAAGAAGAAAATGCAAAAAATAATTTTAAAAAACGTGTCACCCTTCGTTCTCAGTGCAATAAAATTGTTCGTGACTTATGTGAACTATTCATACATAAATTATACGATACATGGCATGCGCCCTACGTTTTTAATTTTATTTAATTATTTTATACGTTATAGTCAGTTTTAAAGATGTATTTTTTTTATAACTGTTTTATGGTTTTTACTCTAGTGTGTTTCAAATAATTTCGCAATTTATTTAAAACATCTTGATGAGATTATAAAAGAGAAATTGCAAAATTTGTATAACAGACATGAAAGCGAGTTAATATTGCATTGTATTTTTTAAATATCAAGTCTGTAGCTCATCGGACAGTTAGTTTAAAATCGATTGCAAATTTTTTGTCGAAAAAACAGACAGAAAGCGCTTGTCAGAGAAGAAAAAGAATTAATAAAAACGTGGTAAAAACAAAGGGTTAAACTAGTAACTATACATTTTTGTTTCTTTTGTGTTTGTATCAGACCTGTGGAAACCTAACAAACGAAATAAAAAACTCAGTCAAATAAGTGATGCAACAAACAAAAGCATACGTTGAGTGAGAGTTCTTTTGATCAATTTATCGTCACATCCAAAGGAATATTAAACTCTGTCCCATCATATTATAAGTAATCTTTCTGCTTTTACGTGTAAAAAGGAATCATTATCATCATCACCAAAAAAAAAACAAATCAAGCTATAAATATAAACACCTGGTGGAATTTGCCACAATCGCGGCAGGTGGATTGGTGTTAAGTACTCAGGTAGATGCTACTACTCATCCACTGGTGCATAACTCCTGTAGAAGGCTTTTATTACATCTACGGGAGGATACGGAGGAGTATGTTCTTAGGCAGGATACACCACGGCAAAAATGAGGCACAAAAATACTAAAAACAAATAGAAGGATACATTTTGTCTATCAGGTAACGTAGTAAGAGAGAGAATAGCGCCCGTAATAAATTATAAACAAGTGATTATCAAGTGTTATAATTCCCGTTAAAACAATGATGACCCTTCTAACAAGAATAATGCCTTGTAAAATGGAAGTGTCACAAGGCTGGTAAGAAGCTGTCACTCTGACGTGCTAAGCGAAAATGGTTTCCCTCGATGATGGCGGATATCGAATATTCTTGGACTAAGTGGAGCAGTGTGTACACGCCCTAATGGCACTATCTCCTTGGACTACAGGGTCTATTTTGCAGTGTTTTCAATTATTTTCTATACAACTTAAGGTTGGCCCCGAACTGAGACCTCGGGATTTAATATTTTTTTTAATGAACTGTTTATATGAATTACACAAAAAAAAGTAAAAGTAAAAGTAAAAAAAAAAAGTAGTAAAAGTGCATTTTACACAAATATATGAATATTTGAAATCATCCTTGAATTGGCAGTGGAGGTAATTATTTGCCTGGATTGTCATTTTTAGCAGCGCCATTTTGTTTTCATTTGAGAAAACAAATAAAACCCGTGACCAACCTTACGTCAGTGTCATTCTGATTACTTTGTTTTTTAAAACGCCTTTGATCATAACAAGATCAATAAGCATGCTTTTAAATATGTTAGTTTTTCACATATTGACATTCCCAAAAACAATGTCTAAAAAAATATAAATAGTCCTTTAGACTGGATTGTCTCACTTTGAAATTTCGTAACCTTGTTCCAGTTGGAATCCAAAAATTATAGTAAGTATTTTACCTGCGTATCTACCAATGTTCAGGAAGTTCGAATGTTATCTGACAAACAAACATACATACATACATACATTCGTCGAAGTTGAATGTGAGACCTCGCTTTGTTCGGTCAACAAACTGTGATGCAAATTGAAATGTGTACAAAATACTTTGATAGGATATTGACGTCACATGTCAGCTACGCTGTCAATGACATGTAGGACTAGAGACACAAGCCTCATTTCGCACGCGTCCAAAATAGTGAAGCCACGTTACTATCTATCCTACTTCCTACTAATATTATAAACGCGAAAGTTTGTGACTATGGATGGATGTTTGTTACTGTTTCACGTAAAAACCACTGAATGGATTTGAGTGAAATTTGGAATGCGCCCTGGATTAACATATAGGCTACTTTTCATCATCATCATCAATTTTCATCATTATTCACGCGGGTAAAACCGCGGGCGCAACTAGTAGTAATATAATAAGTTAAATATAACTGTAATAATAATATTATAAGTAATATGACGACCTCTGTGGCGCGGCGGGCGAAGGTTCGCCTGTGACGCAGGAGGTTGCGGGTTCGATTCCCGCCTCGGAACAAATATTTGTACGATCTGCAGATATTTGTTCAGGGTGTTCTGGGTATTTTTCTATGTATAATAAAAAAATATCTATCTATGTAATGTATTGCATTAAGTATATCAGTTATCTAGTACCCATAACACAAGCTCTGCTTAGCTTGGGGCTAGATAATGTTGTGTGAAATGTCCAGCATTTATTTATTTATGTTCATTTATGTAGGTATTACAAAAGTTAGTCCCAAAGAGTAAACTAAGTACTTACACCAAAGGTCAACCTGTAGGTACTTACCAATATTACTTTTCAAAAAATTTACTACTTTATTTGTGTCATTCGCATATAAACATTTTCAAAATGTTTTCAGACGAAACTTGCTATTTTAACTTGACAAAGAGGCCAGAATAACGTATTCAACCACGTACGTATCCCGAGTAATACGATATGAGTAAATATACGGACAAGTGCGAGCAAGACTTGCGCCCTGAGGGTTTCGATACGTAAACTATTTCAAAAGCGTCAGTACGAGATTCAGCTACTTTTTCCTACAAACTTCACCATCCCCTTTAAAGGGTAAAAAAACGAAATTCCCCAATATTAGACTTACTTTATTTAGTTTTTTAATATCCCGTTGTGTGTTATTTTCTTATAAAATTATATGGTTACTAAATCAAAAATAAAAATAACTTTTCATTTAAAAAACAGACTTCCGCCATTGTATTCGACTAAATATTTGGATAAAAAAAATGATGAAAGAACCATAGTGGTGAAAGGATTATGATACTTTCTGAATGCAAATGCTTGGTTTGTTGCTGAAAATATCAAAATCGCCATATATATGCCTACAATATTTGAGGAGTCCCCTCAATTCCTCATGGATTCCATCATCAGAACTGGATTCTGAAAAATGGGACCAATCTGGAACTATATCTATTCCAATAAAAAAAGAATTTTCCAAATCGGTTCATAAACGCCGGAGATATGAGGTAAACAAACAAAAAAAATACAACCGAATTGAGAACCTCCTTCTTTTTTGTGAAGTCGGTTAAAAACTATAATAAATGTACGCACCACGGGTCTACATATTAGAGTACTGATCGTATATACAAAATTTCATGGACTTTGAAGAAGTAATAGCCAGAATAGAAGCAAACTTCGTTACCAACCGGGTACCAAAGGGGGTAAGCGCCCCACCGGTAACCGGGTTTTTTGTACAGCACTATAAAATCACAGCCTTATATTTGGTATACATATCAATTGGATACCTTTAGCCATTCCTGAGCAAAAGGGTCTTGACAGACAGACAGGCACAACAAAGTGATTCTATAAGGGTCTCGTTTTTTACGAGATACGGAACCCTTAAAATTACTTGAAGTAAACATAAACCCACACAGATGCTTGGAAATACCGGCGTTTATCAAATATCAGCTATCAGAAGTTCGAATATTCCTATTGTATTTGTGTGAACAGGGCTGGTAGTTGCTACTTGTTCCGTCTTCGTACTTTGTTATGAAGGCACCTAAGGTACCTACCTTCGTCTACTACATCATCTACGTTAAATCGCAATAGTGCACGGAAGTTTCTTCACTTCACTTCTTAGTTTATGATGTACTAGTTGCGCCCCGCGGTTTCACCCGCGTGAATAATGATGAAAATTTATGATGATGATGATGAAAAGTAGCCTATGTGTTAATCCAGGGCGTAAAGTATCTCCATTCCAAATTTCACTCAAATCCAATCAGTAGTTTTTACTTGAAAGAGTAACAAACATCCATCCATACTCACAAACTTTCGCGTTTGATGATGATGATGATGATGAAAAGTAGCCTATGTGTTAATCCAGGGCGTAAAGTATCTCCATTCCAAATTTCACTCAGATCCATTCAGTAGTTTTTTCTTGAAAGAGTAACAAACATCCATCCATACTCACAAACTTTCGCGTTTGATGATGATGATGATGATGAAAAGTAGCCTATGTGTTAATCCAGGGCGTAAAGTATCTCCATTCCAAATTTCACTCAAATCCATTCAGTAGTTTTTGCTTGAAAGAGTAACAAACATCCATCCATACTCACAAACTTTCGCGTTTGATGATGATGATGATGATGAAAAGTAGCCTATGTGTTAATCCAGGGCGTAAAGTATCTCCATTCCAAATTTCACTCAAATCCGTTCAGTAGTTTTTACGTGAAAGAGTAACAAACATCCATCCATTCTCACACACTTTCGCGTTTATAATATTAGTAGGATAGGATGTATGACAGTATTGACAACCAAATATTTACATCTTGCTTTGCATAGAGTTATCAAAGAGTATCAAGTTATTACTTGCACATATTTGTTTCAAATCTTGAAAGTCGATTTTGAAATTCTTTATCAGGACCGAATGAGCTGAAACTTTGCATCTATCAAGTTCGGTTAACAAAGCCATATTAAGGTAGGGTGCGTCTAGTCAAAAACTGAACGCCTCTCCACCTCCATTTTACATTAGAACACAACTCTTGAGTACTTTTTTTCTAAATAAATCAATGCGTCTCCTCTCAAACCACCCATAGTGTAGGCTTCCGGAGTTTACTCATCTCAAGGCTAGATTTTGCAAATAAGTAGATTAGATCGGTTTTATTGTTTGGTTTGAGAATTCTTGTACGGGGGACTCCTCTTACGATATATTTATAGAGTTTTTATAAAAAAAAAATGTATAGGGTTCACGTCCAAACAACAGATAATCTGTAAAAAAATAGACTGGCGATCACTTACGAATGTCTAGGTACAACCCTGTGATAGAAGGCATACAGACAGCCAGACGGATAGGCGGTGTAAAGGCTAAGTATTAGGGTCCTATTTGGCACTCTTTGGGTAATGACCCCTAAAAAATAAATACACAAATAGTAATGCGGGAACTGTGATTTGTCGTAATTCCGAATGAAGACGCGTAATAGAACAAGGTTTTCGCTTTTCTTGGAAAGACTCATAATCATAAATCGTGGGAGGTATTCTTATTTCCAGATGGTCTACCACTTCTCAGAACAACTTGACTAAAATAGGTCTGTGTATGCGAGAGTCAAATTCAAAGCACTTAGCAATACAATTGAAATTATAGTAGCTTGGTATCAGTTTAGAAAAATTACGACTAATTCATGAGGAAGGACCTCTAAATGGTCAACGAAACGTCAGCAAGAGAATAGTAAAGTACGTGGTAAATTTTCTAAAAAACACTTAGCGTTTATTAAATGAAATCTCAAGGATAATTTCGGATCGTCTTTTATATTAGATGACTACGACCCTTAGATATATTCACAGCTCACGCCAAGAGCTAGAAAAGAGTTTTTGTCCAGGGTTATTCCTTTCTCCAGAGATGCTTTACAACCCTATCCTACAGCTTAGCTGTGTGCCGTGACGAATACGATTTGCATATGAAACTGAGCTGAAACATCACTTTGGCGCACGCCTCTAGTTGAGTTATGTTTTCCTGGTACAGACAAAGACGATGTGTTGAGTACTTGGGCGTTAGCACGCAAGAAATATGGCTAGACTTCATAGCCTAGATGGGAAAACAAAAACTAAAGGAGTAGGGTAATCGTTTTATTTCTGAGATTATTGCAATTCAATTTTTTTTTCTTATTCGGCACGTATAATACGTGTCCTTTGCACTTATGAAAGTTATTTTACAAGTACTGCTTTTTACAGTATACATTATAAGTAAAACATAAAAAAAAAAACATACAATAATCATACAAGTGAACAAAATAATATCAAACTCAAAGTTTTAATAATTACAAACAATGACAAAAAAAACACACCTTTCAGCCCGAATACATTTAGTACCCTAGCGAAACGATCGTCAATGTCCGATATTGGCCAATGATATACGAATAAAAATATTCAATGCCAATGAGATCGGGTGGCTTGAAATCTTTGTACAATGGTAATTTGATCGACTCGATTATTTCAGATATTCGTGCTTCGAACTCTTAAAGGTTTTGTACCGTTGTATCTCGCAATGGCTCTTTTATTGCTCACTATTTAGATGGTTTCGTTATCTTTAGTTTAAAACAATTCCAAAACTATATTACTATCTATATTGATTCACTTAGATCACCAGTTTACTTTAAAAGCCATTAGTTTATTTATGCCCGGTACTTGCCCCTATTCCCAGCAGCTGAAGGCGTACTACCGTTCAGACGAGGTGTCACAGAATAAATAACAGTTATTAAAACGGGGTGGCGCAGAATACATACATAACATTTGCTCTTTTGCACCAGAAATAATAGTAGGTACATAGTACAGAAGTCTCAGTCCAACGACAATTTATATCTTGAATCTATTTCAAATACTCGCAAGTAGGCAAGCAATGTGCGTGACAGTTGAATTTAATTTGACACAATTACACGAATCCCCCAAGGGACATCATGGGGACATCCCAAACATTTCCAAATAACGAAATGCTCAATGTATTGCCATATAGAATCTAACTACAGCGCGATTAAAGCTCAATTTCCATTGCAAGCTGACTGGAAGTGACACACGCCTGCTGAGTAGTGGGCACGGTACAGATGGGTTCAGTACGTTAATATCTAATGAGCAGTAATGGAGCTCGTCTGCGCACCATAACATTACCCGTAATGAGCGATTTATTGAGGACCACAGAGTATACTACCGGTATTTAGCAGGCGGTGAATGTAGCCATTGATCGCGGTTAGGCAATCTGTGGAGTTTTATTATCTAAATATTATAAACTGACTTAGAGCCATGGAGACCAATTAGAACCAGCATCATTTTCTGATCCAGCGGTCATATTCGAATTTGATGACGTAGTACACCTGAATCTACAGTTTAAAGACAGCCATCAAATCAAATCAAATCAATCATTTATTTGCAAGAATACTTATTTTAAAATGTCAGGTCTTATAACTAATTTAGTCACTGTATTCAGCCTGCACGCAGGCGTGCAAAATTGTTCGTGAGTCATATTATTATACTTAGGTACTATTAAAATTATTTACTGTACAATTTAAACTTCCAAATATTCCTTTACATTATAAAAACGTTTCTCCAGTAACCATCTACTTAACTTATTCCTAAAGATATCTCCATTCAACTCTTTTATGTCTCCTGGTAATTTATTATAAATGGTGATGCACATATTATAAATATTTCTCTTATATATATCAATCGCATTAATTAATGCTTTACTTGCTAGTCAAACATAGACATAATTCTAGATGTGAAAACAATACTAAAAGCTGATGATAATACAAACGATTAACTAACTTGAAAAAAAAAGAAAAAGTGTTTGCCTGCTTTTAGTAAAAGTACTTTCTAGCAAGTCAGATGACAACATTATGTCCGCGTAATTTCACTGGGTCATTATCTCGCCACAAGCGAACGGAGCCAAGTGGCGACACTAACTTACGGCATAACAGGCCCTTGGCCAAATTGAAGTCGGTTACGTGCCAAACGAACCTTATTTCTAACTCGAGGACAAGACTGCAGGCGATTAGGAACGCCTTCATATGGCTGCGGCCAAACTGACGCGACCAAAGCGACTGCGAAGCGCGAGCGTCAGCGTCAACATCACCCAGTCCCCTTCTGCAATTGGATAGGATCCGTGCCCTGAAGTTGGACAGACATAGTAGCCCTGCTATACAAACGCAGGCACATAATAAACTCAAACTTCGTACTCAAAGTACTCAAAGTAATTATTTCTTAAATTAAATCTTTAGGATCATTTATGTAATCGTATGTAGATATCAGAGACCGAAGTCCAAGTTTGAATAAGCTTTTGACACGGACTTATGATGTAGTGTAACATGGATTTTGTTGTAGCAACGGATGAGCGCCCCTAGCGTACACTTTGTGAACGTCATTAAAATACAAATATAATCGCATACAAAAAAGCGTGTGACCGTGTCAATTGCTTGTTATAAATTTTATAAAATTCTTGTCACACAACATACGTCTGTGTCAATTGTTTGCTAAAAACACACACGTTACATGTTCATCAGACACCCGTGTAGTTGCTTGTTAAATGTCGACTTGAGGCTCTGCGCAGCTAAGCCCGTATGAGTGCGTGTGGCGTGTTTTGTATGGAATTATTTCAAGATGCAATCGCACGCGCGGTGCTTATGACATTCCAGACAAAACTAGCTTTGTTATTGATGCTTAAGCATAGGTTTAGGTACTATGGTGTGTAAGTTGACACTGACACGTTGTCACTTCGCAATCGCTTCGGTCATCGGTTTGGCATTGGCTTAATATTGCCGGCAATATGAAGATGTTCGTTTTAATTCATGGATGGGATAGCCGCATCTTCAAAATGTTCGAAATAATTATTTCTGACTAAAAAGCTGGCCCAAGAAACGGTGGAGTACGTAGTAGACGTAGTATTACACGTACGTTGAGTCGTTTGACACTTGTTTGCTTGACAAAAAACTCTTTTATATTTAGTTTGATATAAGTAGAGAATAGAGAATGGGACAGAAGTAAATTCATTATAATTATCACTAGAAACGGGATATTTACCATGATTTTTGAGTTTTGTTGATTCCCGATATTTCGGCACAGTTTCATGCGCCATGAACTAAACTCAAAAATCATGGTAAATATCCCGTTTCTAGTGATAATTATGTTAATAACCATGATAGTTTCAAAAGTTAAATTCATTATAGTTTGTAACACGATTCAAAACCTTGCGATATCAATGAATAAAACACTTTTGATTTTGAATGTTTTTAGTTAGTAGATATATATTTTAAGTCCACAAGCGTTGTGACATTGTGGCCACCATCATCATCATTAAAAGACTTACATTTGGATCCAATCTATTTGAATGACTACTGGCAATTGAAATATTTACGCTTAGTGAATTTATTTTGTGGGTTTTCGACAGTGATTTTATTTCAACTCAAAAGTTTTGTGACATTATGAAACTACTAGCGATCGCCCGTGGTTTTACCCGCGTTATTGGTCCAAGGGAACTGCATTTCAAGATGCATTACAGGTTTTTATGCCAATTTTGATCTATCTGTATACCAAATTTCATCGAAATTGAGCCAATAACACCCAAAACACCCAACAGTCACATACATAGTCCGGGTCCCACACTAGGATTGTCTCTGCCGTGGGTATCAGAAACTGCGAGTACCACAACAACCAGACCCAGAACAAATATTTGCAGATCATACAAACATTTGTCCCGCAGCGGGAATCGAACCCGCACCTCTTGCGTCTCAGCCGGCTACTAGCCCACTGCGCCACGGAGGTCGTCAATTGGTTATATATACTAGTAGTATATATAACCAATTGACGACCTCAATCGACTTGGAGCTATTATGACTTATTAGTAATAAGTCATAATAGCTCCAAGTCGATTTAGCATGAAACAACTACAACTAACAAAGAAACAGACAAAGGTCTCACTTATATATTTTTGGGTATATTATATTAAACATAATATATTCATGGTGTTATGTTACCATGATGGTACCCGTAGTTCCTGATACCCACGACATAGGGAATCCTAGTGTCTTCCCTTCTCTTCTTCTTGAGTCTAGTCAAGACTACGCATGTGAGTGTTGAGTGTTGTGTTGTGTAATTAAATTTTTTATAATTATTAGTTTTACGGATGTATTTTAAAGTTCCAAAACTCATGTAGCTTTTCTAGGAAAAACATTTATTTTTATTTTAGCCCATAATAACAAAATTAAACAAAGGTATAAGGAAAATAGACTAATCTCATCAAATGTCTTGATCTCATCAATATTTCAGGCGAGCACACAGAATGTTTCGCCCCAAGTTTCGCGAAAATGAATCTTTGGGCTGAATATCTTCGTTATAACAAGATGGTCCATTCATAATGGAGGTTCATCGAAGTTTGGAACTTAGTTTCGTATCAATTAAACGCTGACTTATATCCGGTTACACGAAGCCTTAAAAGCGGGAGGAGGTAAAGTTTAATGGTTTTCAATAGTTTGAATATGTATTACAAACCTATAGAAATTTAGCATTCATTATTTAGTGCCTAGTCAGATTGGTATTGAAGAGAGAGTAAAATCAAAAAAATTCTTGTGAATAAATATTATCTTATCTTATCTAAGTGTTAAATGAGTTGTTAATCTTGCTCAAGTTAAATAGAGTTACATAACATAACACCCAACAATTACGAAATAGCCCTGATCCCACACTAGCATTCCCTGCGTTGTGGGTATTAGGAACTACGAGTACACAATGAGTACCACACCACCCAGACCCGGAACAAATATTTGCAGATCAAAACATTTGTCCCACAGCGGGAATCGAAACCGCAACCTCTCGCATCTTACCAGGCTACTCGCTCACCGCGCCACAGAGGTCGTCAGGTTGGAAATTTATGGTCAATTACTTCTAACTCTATTTAAGATAACTTTTCATTTAAAAAACCGTCTTCCGCCATTGTATTCGACTAAATATTTGGATAAAAAATAATTATGAAAGAACCATAGTGGTGAAAGGATTATGATACTTTTTGAATGCAAATGCTTGGTTTGTTGCTGAAAGTATCAAAATCGCCATATGTATGCCTACAATATTTGAGGAGTTCCCTCAATTCCTCATGGATCCCATCATCAGAACTGGATGAAAATGGGACCAATCTGGAAGTATATCTATTCAAATAAAAAAAGAATTTTCCAAATCGGTTCATAAACGCAGGAGATATGCGGTAACAAACATTAAAAAAAAAAACGAAAAAATAAAACAACCGAATTGAGAACCTCCTCCTTTTTTGGGAAGTCGGTTAAAATGTACCTACGTCCTGTCTAAAACTGCTCGACCTTATATTTCATTATACATCATTCTGTACATATACACTGCAGGATGAGGCCCCCATTGCATGCATAGCGTTCAACCCAGATCGTGTAATGTGGGGATTTGTCATAATCACCACGCTTGTAGGCGGATTGGTGATCACAGTTAGGTGTTTAGTACTCCGATGGATGCTGCTACCCATCCTCTAGTCGTAATCCCTTAGTCGCCTTTAACGACATCCACAAGAGGAGTTTGTGGAGTCCTATTCTTAGGCCGAGACTACTATGGCATTACAACTATTTCATTAAGACAAAATAAAAAAAAACCATAATCTGTAACCAGAAGGACCATTTTCGAACGTCAAGCTTGTGGACGGGCGTGCAATGCTAAAGACTGAATGCAATTTAATTTATTTGCCTTTTCACTTGTCTTTGATGGCTAGTTTAGTGGCATTTCACAAAGCACTTATGTAATACCTTGACGATATTATTCTGCGAATAATTATCAGCCAAGTAAAATCCTTTTAAAAAAATACTTCTTTAATAGTGATATTTGTTAAAGTAGTGTAGAAAAACAACATAAATCCGGCGGAATAAGCCGACGCGTAATCCGCTTCGGCTTGTCAACATGTTGTTAGCACCAATACGGTAATATTGTAGCAAATAGGGTTTTGGGAACGCGATTCAGTGTTGGCGACAAAGGAAGTCTTTTCATAAAGCTCATAGAATAAAATCTGTAGGATTTTGTTGACCTTTCAACATCTTCCTTAACATAATAAACGACATTTACCTATAGTACTACTATTTCTTGGCACCTATTCTTTCTTTGTCTTAAACTAGAGGCCCAAGTCTCGTAATAAAAATTAGTCAAAATAAAGTTCGGATCACGTTCCGATCTAGCATCGATGTCTTAAATGTCAAAAATGGTATTTTCGTGACTTATACAACACGGTAATGTGATTATATCGAAATGTGCCGGAAACTTGAACGAGTCAAAGTTTATTCGATAATTTTAGCTTAAATAAATGGAGTCTCTCTTTACTCTTTCCAATGACATATATAACAATCCTACTCTAATGGTAGTCACCGTAAATCGAAACTAGACTAAATTGTTATTATGATACCAACTTTCTGTCAATTCACAATTCAGTCTCGATTCGGTCAACTTTCAGTGAAGTTTTAAATAATTAAGGCCCTGAAAAGCCTAATGATCTATGTCGAAAGAACCAGTGCGATGAAAGGACTCAGTGCACCTCGCAGAGGCTCTTTTCGTACACGTTCGTTTTCATACACATGTCACAAGTCTCCGAATTCTGGGTTCTGGGTCAATTTCCTCACGATGTTTATTTCCTTCACCGTTTGAGAGTTCCTACTTAATAACATCTTCATCATCAGTCTGTACAAGTCCACAGCTGGACATAGGCTCCCCCTAGAATGCCAAGACAAACGTTCTTGAGCTGCCTCCATTCGACTTCATGCAACCTTTGCATCGAGAGGGGGGTTTCCTCTACTGCGTCGTCCAGTTTGTGTTTCGAGGGGGGGTTTGCCATAATCACATACTCATAATTGGTGGTCGCAATCACTTAATATAACAGACATCAATTTTACCTATAACCCTCTGTGGTAGAAGTAACAATCATACACATACTCTTTTATACCAAGACGACTTGTCATTATTTTGTATTAGCTTTACTCCTCACCGGAGATTTTGCTCCTTTGGCGATTGGCACTATATAATACAGAGTGGATATTATAGGGTCCAAGTCTTGTCCAAGTTACCACCTTCACTAATTATTCGGGCATTACTGTCAGTCACCTAATACATACACTGCGGTTTGTCTGCTACAAACTTTTGCCAGACGATCCGCAATTCGTTTCTCGTCTATTCATCGCATTGATTTCGTTTCCGCTCCTGGCTCTTAATGTTGAGGCCATAAAACAAGTGGAGATTATTAACCTTCTCATATCTTACGACTTCCGTGGAGCGGTCGGAGAGTGGCTGACTAAGATTCCCGCTGCGGGACAAATGTTTGCATGATCTGCAAATATTTGTTTTGTAGTGTAGGATCAGGGCTATGAATGTGACTGTTGGCGTTGGATGTTATGTCATGTTATCTTGGAGCACCACAGCACAGCACAGGTAAATGTGAGAAGGTAGGGCGATTGAAATAGTTGTCTTACATCTTTTAAATACAAGATTTCGTCCTACCGCCACCGCGTTGTGGGCTGACTACGCTCACCCTAGGGACCCCAAACGGCAGCTGGGATAAAAAGCCCGCACATAAAACCAATTATTGAGGAATACTATAATATGCAGTAACTTTAATTTGTGCCTTATTTGTAATATGGCTACATATAAATAGTTCCATCGCATGGGGCGATTATGACAGTTTAGAATGTAAACTAAACTTTAGATGGTATAAGCTTATAGGTTCGGTGGAGTTTGAAGGAGCCGCACAGCAAGGGTATATACATTCCTAAATGCAGAATCATTATAAACCATAATAACACGCAAGGAAGGTATACATTTCAAAGGCTGGTCGAAGCTATAAAAAGATTGACCTTCAGGATGCCACAGCGGTATTAGTCGGCAGCACTCGGCCTGCTACGACATGCCTTGCGGGGCCAGAGGGAGGCAGATGTTCGTCTACTTCGTCTCCCTCTTATGTTGTAGCTAGGCGTGAGTAAATACCACGATAAGATGCTGCGGCATGCCCAAGGATCCCTTGCCATGCCGATTCGTCAATCTGCGCCAGACTTTTTCAGATTTTTTTATCGCTAGTTTCGCGGGCTCACATTGAGAGAAGCCAGGAGTGCTGGCACTAACTCAATTACAGATATCCGGCTTGTTGAGGGCCGATTCAATGACTCCGAGGTTTTCTTTCAGCTGAGAGATCCTGAGAGTATCTGATCACCATAATTACTGCTGCATTATGCGCAAGACCCTGAAATGTTTTAGAAAATGCCAAATTGTATGACCGGTCTGCCCCTCTTGACAAATGGATATCGATGCTGAAGAGCGACACGAAAATGCTAGGAACGCGGTGGCGTTTATCATCTCCACACATTTGCTAAACAAGTGCTTTCGTGTCGCTTGTCATCTTTTTAACTTGTGTTCGAAAGCATCGACATTGTCATCCAATCCAAGCTAAGCTTGCACTTGCGTGGTTCGTTCGTTTATCGAGTCGTTGGTTCTTTCTTGGGCATTCTACGTTAGGACAGTGACCAGGTTGATGTATAGGGCCGATGGCGGTGTGGTGACAGGATTTGCAGTGCGCCTCGCATATATCACGTCCTCGATTTTTTTGTTCTAAGATATGCAGATTTAATCACGATGTTTTCTTTCACTGTTTAAGAATATTTCGCATACGAATTTCTAGTATAAAAACTTGTAACGAATTTGAACAGTGACGGTGGACGGAGCCCGCTTAAGACTTTTCGTCGTGCATACTATGGAGGAGACCTATGTTTAGCTGATTCAGCTTTCTTATTCAGATCAGAGAATTCAGATTGTTCAGCGTATATTAGGCACTAGTATAGGTACGTCTCTGTATCAATGGATAGAAAAGATCATTCAGTTTGTGAACAGTGATTGAACACAAAAACTCGGGACGTGTAATACAGAATATATTTTACGGTTCCAGAGTTTGACACGTGTCGCTTGAGTCAGTCAACAACTATTTTTGTGACCTCAGCCTGTATTCTGAGATTCAGTGCCTACATGGGCATTTGTATGTAGCATACAAATAGATTATTTGAGTATTTTTGTAACACTACAGGTATCAAACGCGCGCTGCCGACCCTGAGACAGGAAGATGAAAAGTCGCATGTGCCTGTAATTTCACCGGCACCCGTATCCTTCAAACCAAAATACAGCAATGCGAGCACTACTGCTTGGCGTACCACATGAAGTTTCTTAATTTCAGCATAAACCATGCCACCTAATCTAAAACCAGAATACGTGCCTCTTGGGGTTTAGATAGAGCTAGACAATAATTGCAATTGCACATCAGTTTTATCCAGTTCCATACGGTCTTATTCGGGACAGCCTCGAGCGATGAGGTCGGAGCGGTCCGCGCGAGTGCGTATTGGATTGACATGTAATTTTGTGATCGCGCTGCATTCGAACATCACTATTCTTATACATATGGAAAAAAATACGTTCTGTCTGGTATTTTAGTGGCTTTGTATAGGGGAAAAAATCTGCTCTGATTTTTGTGGTGCATTCGCAGTAGTTTTATTATAGAATCTATCATAGAGCAAAACTAAGGGGAACACTTACTATTTCATCACGTCAAAATAAAATATTCCATAATCCGTAAACACAAGGACCGTTTTTGAACGTCAAGTGCCAAGTAAAAGCGGTGGAAGAGCGTGCAATTTTAGACTAGGCGCACCCTCACTACCTATATGCATGTGGGTACAATTGGTAATATGGATTTATGAGGGCTACAACAAAAAACTGCCACCTACAAAAATACCTATGAATTCTGACCTAAATGCAAGTTTGTTTTGTCAGCAATATTACTCATTTAATTCACTACAATGCTGATAATATCTTCACGGATGAATTGCTTACAGAATATGGGTTTTCAGAAGTGCTGATGTGAATCATTATGTAATCAGATGAATCTACCTCTGTCTAACTACTGTAAATATACTCGCAGTATACAATAATACAAAAAGCTATGCAATGCTAGGTTTATGTAGATGAAAAGTAAGACACAATGTTTAAATCTACTCCCTCGCACTCCGGTATTAAGCACCGGGAGGCGCTTATCCAAACTATGTGCAGGAGTGCTGAACGCGTTGGTCCTCGCTCAATTTTTGAGATTTTCGGAGTCGCTAATTGAATATAATAAGGTATATGTTTAAAAAAAAAAAATTAGAACCTACTATCACCAATCTTTATTCACTAAGGTTATTAGGTTTTTTTCTAGGGCGCTGTCTTGCAATAGATTTTCTACGACTTTTATGTCACAATTGGTATGTAAGAGTGCAGTAAAAAATATGCTAGGGCACAACGCGTTTAGCATTGGCTTATACACAGAGTTTGGATACACGCCACCAGGAGCAATTTCCCATTTTCTTCAGTCGAGCCGTGTACTGCACTAAAGTTATATCCTCTACTATAAATTTTACTCACTACGAACTCATAACTTCGTGAGTAAACATACAATAAATGTTATCTATAAAAGATAAATTATCCTTCGCTACAGTGGTAACAACATTTTTTCCTCAGCGAAATGATGATAATGCATTTGTACAAAAGTACAATACCCAAGTAAAATAAAAAAGCAGCTTATTAATTGTTGAAGTTTACTTCCTAAGTAAATTCTCGATGGACCAAAGACTTTACAAAGGTCGTAGAACGACAGTGGATGGAGGTGGCCCGAAACAATTCATCATTTCATTCTACAGGAAAGACGCATATACAGCAGTGAACTTCTAATGACCGGTTTTTTTTGTAAATAAACAGTAATACAAAATATATAAACTAAGGTAGTTAAAAGTTATGAAAGTCCTTAAGTTATGAAAAATTAGTCAATGTGAGACCAACACCGTTTACCACAGATTACAAACTGATGATGCTGATATTGATGACGATAACTTCCCAAATGAAAGCAACATATAGCTTGGTCCCGTTCTTTCCCGAAGCAAAAGAGCAGACCCGAGCTAACAGATACTGATCTTCGAGTAACAATAGTAGTGGTCAAGCATTAGGTGGATTACACAGGGCGCGCCCGACGCGCGAAATGACAACTTAAGCACCTGCTCATCGTCTTAATGTCGAGGTGAAAAGATATACAGCCTGGATCATAGAGTACTATCGAAGATTATCAACGAAACAGCTGTTTACGCTGGAAATAACCTGGGGTTATGAAGTCGGTTAAAAACCGACTTCCGCCATTGTATTCGACTAAATATTTGGATGAAAAAAAATTTATGAAAGAACCCTAGTGGTGAAAGGATTATGATATTTTTTTAATGCAAATGCTTGGTTTGTTGCTGAAAATATCAAAATCGCCATATGTATGCCTACAATATTTGAGGAGTTCCCTCAATTCCTCATGGATTCCATCATCAGAACTGGATTCTGAAAAAAATGGGACCAATCTGGAAGTATGTATATTCAAATAAAAATTAAAAAATAAGAATTTAAATCTTCTTTCTTAATTAGAAAGTTAAGAATTTTCCAACTCGGTTCATAAACGCCGGAGATATGAGGTAACAAACATAAAAAAAAAAAACTACCGAATTGAGAACCTCCTCCTTTTTTGGGAAGTTGGTTAAAAATCAGCAGCATTAGTAAGTATACGCACTTGCAAAAACTCGTATGAAACCCGACTGAGCATCTACTAAAAATGCAAAAAGCGTTTCATGAAGCGTACATAACTCACACACAAAAGCAAGCATCAAGCTTTTTCACATGTCGTCTCACATAAACACCTCGTGTGTTCAGACTGTTCCTTTATAAAATCGCACCCGGTGTGACTTTTAAATAAGATCGTGTTACACAACATGATATTTTCGAGGGGAAGCCCCGTGAAGCACTCTATGCAAACTTGTATAAGGTGCAGTCTGCTTTGTGACACGTGAGATGAGTGCAACTATTTTTTGTGTAGTTGTTCAGCTGCGATGGTAATTTAACGGTACCCAGATGTGTTGGGTGAGCATTTTAAGAATATTTATCATCATCATCAGCAGTTGGTAAACGTCAAGTTTAAATTCCCACGGGAAACGAAAATGCTTATAAAATGTGTTGCAGATAGACTAATAAGTTTAATTGGTCTAGAGGTTACTAAAGCAGCCAACTTGTATAATTTTATAACCTGCATAACCCTCGTTACGCGAGTCCGAATCGCACTAGCCGGGTTTTTTAAAACGGGGTTCCTTTTGTAATTGGTTTCCATTGTACTGCGATGTCATAAAGGTATTGCATTACAGTGCAGTGCATTGTAATTGCTTCCACCATAGGTACCTACAAGCTTTGTTGACAAACTGATTGACCTTGTTATCCAAAGAGCATTGTTACCAACCTCTCCTTTGTATATTGTTTGTTACTCGAATGTAATCCAGTGAAAAGTAGTAAAAATCGAGTTGTCCACGGTCTTGAGCCGCCCCTATCCACCGACTTCGCCCGCGTCAGTCTTAACGACCACATGTTTTATTGCGGTACTACTAAACTTTGCTGAGCCACCGGTAAACTGACGAATCAGATCCCCTGAGACAATGTTATCTCCAATAGATCACAACCAATCACTGGAATGCGTATCTTTCTATGGTTTCCAAGCAGTGGTTTTGTTTATGATCTACCAGTGAACTGAAGCTTTCTAGTAGCAAGAAGGATCATCAAAAAATTACCAAGCAGTGTTTGATATCCTGATTCTTCTTAGTTTGTTATGCTATGGCTGTTGCCAAGCAGTAATATGAGCAGTGCTGTATTCTGGTTTGACGGGTATGGATGCCGGTGATATTATAGGCACATGAGACTTTTCACCTTTACGTCTCCGGATGACGGGCGCAGTGTAATGCCACAAAGTACGTTCCAAGTGAATGTGTCCTGGTAAAAGATTATTATAAGCAGAGGTTATCGCTTAATGGGGCCACTTACTTGCCATTTTCATTACCTCGCCGTAACACAGTTTCTAACTAGCACGGGAGGTAAAGATATCGAACTGTATACTTACCTACCTTCATTTTCATTTGTAAACAATCGTAAGATTTTTACCATCTGATTTTTACTCTGTAAGTATACAACTGTTTTTTAGTTTTTGGCAAATAAATTTATTCTTATTATTCTTATTAATTTACCTTAATTAAAAATAAAACAAAAGGTTGGTCGAGTTGGAACAGGGGTTATTTTGCTTTATTTATTAGACGGTTAAAAATTATCCTTGTGATTTAAATGCGTTAAACATTGACTTGGGCGAACCAGAAACGCTGAAACAACGTATTAAAGTGGATCACTAGCTGGTCTGAACGAGCTAGCTGCCGAGCCTTTGAATACGTGTCTCTAATTGAATATTCCTACCCAAAAGTCACTGATGCGATTTCGACCGCAAAACCACTATGTTGCCAGCAAATTAACGCTCATTGTTTGACCCCAGTGTAAATATTGCTTAAAACACGTTTACTCTACGGTTTGTTAGTGACCATATTATTGGGTTAGATATCATTATTTTGGGATAATGTCAATAGGTTGAGTTTCAAAGAGGTACCCAATGCTATATGGAACCAGTATCAAGAATACATTTTTTGCTCACCTTTGTCTAAACTTCCTTTTTTTGTTTAAACTTAAATCCCCGGCGTTTGTGTGTCCGGCCTAACAATAGACTTCTCCATCTTCTCTCGTGGATGTCGTAAAAACCGATTAAGGGATAACACCAAGGGATGTGCAGCAGTATCCACCCGAGTACCTAACATGAAAACTGCGATCACCAGTCCGCCGGTCAAGCATGGTGATTATGGCAATTCCCCCATTGTTTTTTATGGGGTAGACCTCGCCCAGCAGGGGAAGTCTAAGGGCCGCTTATGGTGATGATATCTAGACTAGCAACCTACTATGGCCATAGCAGTGACATAAAACATTATTCGGGAAACGACGTATTTTATGGTGAAACATTTATTCAAATGTTTTTTTAGTGCTATTTGGCAAGCAATCAAGCATACGGCCCACCTGATGGAAAGCAGTTACCGTAGCCTATGGACGCCTGCAACACCAGAAACATCACACGCGCACTGCCGCCCTGACACTTAAAGATGAAAAGTCATATGTTAACCTACTATCCGATATCCTGGTCATGCATGTTGCTACTATGCAACATCACCACATCTACTAAGAGTAGTATGAACAAACAATAGTTGAAACGTACCATGTTAATTAATGTTGATTATTAAGTTTATGTGCCGGTTTCCACAAACGCAAAATAATTAACTATTTCGAAATGAGTATTTCAAGAATATAGCAGTGGTCTCATTATGGTTTGGTATTCACTGAGTCTACTTCGATAAGGTTCACTGGACTTCGCTAACTTTGGTCCTACATTTTGTATGAGGCTTTTTGTATCCATTCTTACTGAGTAATTGGTATCGTTCCTTTGCTGTGTGTGTTCAAAGTTCTCAATTAGGTATCAGTATAAAACTATATAGAGGTTTGGTAGGTTTTAACTAATTCTTACTACTACTTACTGACTTCTTATAGTACCTATCATTTCATCTATACTTTATACCTTGGTGAATTAGTTGAATTTTTATTTCCTTGTTGTAATTGTATACCTACTGTTATATTAGTAGCTAGGTATAAGAGTGTTGTAATTACCTACGTAATATTTTTAATTGGATGTAATATTTTTTGGAAACAATAATAATTCCACTTTTTTTATAACTAAATTCGCGAACACGTAATATAAACATAGCGAATACACGCGATACAAGTACATACTTTACTTAAACTTTCTAACCCACTTCAAAAAATCACTTTGAGATAATGCCTCGCACAGTGACGAAAGAACCATTTGAATTGGATTAAGTAACTAGCAGAGCGTAAACAACACTTCATATTGATAGTATATAGGAACATATAACAGAAGAATTAACTTTACCTCCTTTTTTTTGAATAAAATTGTCGAAATTTTTTACCACCAATTTTTATTGTTTAATACCACCATGTCAAATTTCAGCATTGTGAGGTTACTGGAAGCACCCAAAGTTAGTGGATTTTGAAATATTTACAAAAACGGCAAAGTATAAAATAAAATTATAAATAGTAAAAACAAAACCCTTTCAAATGATATTCCATTTGATCTGACTGTCTCACTTTTATTTTTTGTACCCCAATATCGAAACTTGAAACATTACTGTCAAAACAGTCAATCTATCACTTTTTTTTGTACCCTCTCTTGTTTCCCAATATTGAAACGGTTGAAACGTTACTATCAAAACAATCAATCTACAGTTCAATCATACACTATTTAACAATTCATAATTTAAGTAACCAGCTATCTATATATATCTTTTTACCTTGATATAAAGTTCAAATTCGTTAATACAGCTGTTTGAATTTCAGATTTGATTGTCTCTATTTCTAAAGTTGGATTAACCTCTATACCCATGTATTAAGGTGTAAAATTGCATGTTTTGTCTCGGTTGGTCGGATCGATCCCAGCCGCAGCTATTTCAGGCCTGGCCACCGACGCAGGCTGCAGAGAGCATCAATGTCAGGCTTAATTGGGAAACACGGCGGAGACATTTTTATTTGAGACCTGCATTTGCTCGCGTCTCCGCCCGCTTGGAACATAATTCGTGTAACGACACTAATGTCCAGATAAATAGAACGTACTTCACGGTGACTAAGTCTAAGCGTTACTTTGAATGACGCATGTTTTAACATTTGTGTGACAGTGACGGGACGATTTCATAGTAAGGCTTAGACTTGTCACCGTGAAGTACGTTCTATTTATATTTTCTATTATTAATATTTTCTATTGTTCTTTTTATTTTTTCTATTTGACCTTAAAATTTCCTCGTGAAATTCCCTAAACGACTGTAAGAACTACATTAGATTCTGTAGAATTGGAACTAGAAATCTAAGACTTAATTTAGTTGAACGTTCGGTATAATGCCCGGTTTACATTATTCCAGTCCAGCGATCGAATCCAGCGCTGGATTGCTTACTGGAAAAATGTAAACCGGCACTGGAATGCACTGAATCCAGTGAGCATTCCAGTTCAGTAACTGGAATGGCGGTCTACTTTTGAATCCAGTGCGACCAATCCAGTGCAACTGGAATAATGTAGACGGCCAATCCAGTGCCATTCCAAACTGATCTCTTCTTGAAATCATTTTCACTGCAGTGTTCCCACTTTATTGGCTTCTAAATTACTGGAATAATGTAGACGATACAGACCCAGTCCAGCGCTGGACTGAATTCTCGCTGGATCACTGGACTGGAATAATCTAAACCGGGCATAAAAGAAGTCGTCAAGCCCAGCAGTAACTCATCCGAGTACTGGCTTCGCTGAACGAAGCTTAACTTAGTTTTTTCCTCCGACCCACAAATAGCTCTAGTACGCTCAGAAACGATTTGATCCTACCAACATCACATGCGGTTGTTCCATCTCGAGAGCTGCCGCCTAATTACAGTAGCAAATGGTAATGGGGATCATTTTAGCAGCCTTAGCGCTATCTAAATCTTATGAAACTTGAATAGGAGAAAGTTAAACGGTAGTAAAAACAACATTTCAATCCGTCCAGTAGGACTCAAATAATAAGTGTAGATACATACAGACAGACATACAGACTTTGCCTTTTATAAATATACATATACAGATCAATACCAAGCTAAATCCGCAATATATATTTTTAGCCGCGACGAATCAGAGCCTGTAGCTGATTTGGATTAAAGATTTTGTAATTTTAGTGCTTGTTTGTCTGCCCGATCTAGCTTCGAAACAGCTTAACCGATTTGAATGCGGGTTTTTGCAAACGATTTGTGTGACCCCAGAGCAAGTTACAAGATTAACTGGGGACGAAATCGACGATCTTCGCACGCTCACGTTCGTAATACTTTTAATGTGTACGAAGTCACCGGCGTTCCACTAGTTAGGTATAAGAAGCTTAACATAAAAGACTCTACTTTTAGAAAGAATAATAAAAACAATAGTATTATCGTTTTCAAAGGACAATGAAGAAAATTATTTTTATTAATTAAATATAAAGATTCCCACTGGTGCTTAGTGAAACAGGTTCCACAAACTTTTACAGATATCCGAGGATACAGGACTAGGTATCCAGGGGTAGTAGGTATTCAGTTGATACATTTTCAAGGTATCCGAGAAAATGTATCAACTGAATAAAACTTGGTACATTTTCTTACTTTTGAAAATTCGGCCGTTGTGTGTCTTGCCTAAGAATAGGGAGGGATGGATCCATCTCCCCCCGTGGATGTCGTAAAAGACTAAAAGATTACACCAGGAGATGGATAGCAGCATCCACACAAAACTGCGGTCACCAATCCGCCTGCCAATTATGGCAAATCAATTATGGCCAATTATGGCTGGTGATTATGGCAAATCCCCCCATTGAATACAATGGGGGAGGCCTCATCCAGCAGTGGATGTAAATAGGCTGATGATGATGACATTTTTAGTGATGAAGAACCTAGTTGATAAAAATAAATAAATAAATGCTTATCTTGATATCGTAATGCTTCTTTTTACTCAGGTATATTTTAAGTTTTTGAAAATTTATCATTTGGTAACCATATAATTGTATAAGAAACTAACGCACCACACGTCTAGATATTAGTGTACAGAGGCCCAATTCACTTACTAAAAAATAGTTAAAATAGAGTTCGGATCATGTTTCGATCTTGTGATGTCAGAAATGGTATTCTCCTGACATAAAATACAACACTGTAATGTGATTAAATCGAAATGTGACGGAATCTTGAACGATTCAAAGTTTTTTCGTTAATTTTAGCATAAGTAGATGGAGTCTCTCTTTACTCTTTCCAATTATATATATAACTATCCTACTCTAATGGTGGTCACCATGAATTGAAAGTAGACTAAATTGTTATTTATGAGGGACCAGAAATTCAACTTTCTGTCAATTTACAATTCAGTCTCGATTCGGTTAACTTTCAGTTTAGTTTTAAAATAACTTAGAGAATTGGGCCTCTGATCATGTGTAGAAAGTTTCATAGCGTTTGATGTAATAATAGTCAAAATAGAAGGAACTTCTTTCGCGTACAAAAGGGCGTAAGCGCTCTACCGGTAGGTCTTAAATTCGTTAAACGTCTATTTACAAGCGTATGCCTATGACGTGCGTAGCTGTATTCGCATACGCGTATGTGTGTAGCAAGTCGTACAGAAGTCCGAGCCTCATATTCAGAAGAAACACCATTGAAATTTAGACTATAAATACAATTGATTTGAAACCAAGGTATATGCCTGGCCTACTTTTAGGCTGGACACACTACGGCACTTAGTAACCAAGTTTTAAGTGTACACGACGCTGAGTTCTTTTCTATCATTAAAAAGGTAATAAAGCCAAATAAAATACGTTGAGGTTTCTTTTATCATGGCAATTAATTCACAAAGCATATTTCCAAGTATTTCAAACATTTGATAAATAGAGTAATTTTAACTGAAATAACGCTTAAAACTCAGAATTATTATGACAATAATTCACTGTTAACATTCGCAAACAGTTAATTACTTACAAAACATTAATTTAGAGAATCAGCTCTGTCAGTTCATTGTTATTAAGCTCTCTTTATTTATTAAATATTTGGACATTTATTACGTGTAAGTAACAAGCGAAAGAAGCTCTGTAAAACAAACTAGACACTGCATATTGAATTAGACCATCTTACGAAGACCTTGCCAGGACTTCCACTTGTCTTAAGTCTTGATGTTACTTAATAAATGTCGGCACGAAGTCCTAAAGATATTGCATTGAAATATACCACCTTACGAAGACCTTGCCCTAATCTTAAGTCTTAATGTTATTCCATAAATGTGTCGTCACGAAGTACTAAAGATATTGCATTGAAATAGACCACCTTACGAAGTCCTTGCGAGGACTTGCACTAGTCTTAAGTCTTAATGTTATTCCATAAAATGTCAGCATGAAGACCTAAGCAAACGCTTTAAAGCACGTAATGATTTACAAACACAGTATTCTGGACAGAACTCCCATCTCGTGGACTGGCCAATTGATCCGAACACTTGCGTTACTTTCGTACCGCTTGTCGTGGCTTTAGAGACTTTGGAAGTGACACTGGTTGAAAATAAACTCCGAAGCAGCGAGCTGCATGCCTGCTTCGGAGTTTACAACGTTCAAGCAATATTAGATGATGATGACGACCTCTGTAGCGCGGCGGGCGAGTAACCGGCTTAGATGCCAGAGGTTGCGTGTTCAATCCCCGCTGCGGGACTAATGTTTGATCTGCTAATATATGTTCTGGGGCTGTGTTATGGTACCATGGTACTCGTAGTTCCTGATACCTACGACACAGGGACTCCTAGTGTGGGATCATGACTATGTATGTGACTGTTGGGTGTTATGTTATATAGATGTCGGATACATCATTTTTGCATTTGGGGCTGTTTAACCAGATTGGACAATCTGGCAGTCCAAATCCTGTCAGATACAAATCGAAACTCTCACATTGCCTCAAAAAAAATTAATACGTAGAGCTGAAGCTTGATAATTTTGGAAGAAAAACCAAAGATGGTGTCCGACCACGCTCGGCCACCAATCCAGATCACACCAATTGATCCCTTCCATATTAAACCTGCGTCAATTTCCGCAATAGTTGGTAATTTTTCAGTGCGGGCCGACTTGGCACCTAATTTATGGGTCTACGGCTACCGGGAAGGAAGCCGAATTACCATACGACGTCCGAGACCGACAAAGAAACCGCAAAGTGCTTCCTAGCGATAGTGGGACGCAGTGCCGCATGCCCGTCATAATATTGCAATCATTGGCTATTGACAATATGATAATGCTTTTCAAGACTGTGGCACTTCCATGTCTCTTATGACGCTATGATTTGAAGCTCCAGGAAGACGGTGGATAAAGGGTTGAAGACCGTTCGTCAAGGCATTCTCCAGGGGAGGCCAATGGCCAGCCAGTGGGCGCCGTCCGGCTGATGATAATGTCAATTATTGCTCGTGTCACATACCTCAGGAAGAGTGACCAACAAGAACCGGTGATAAAAAGAGATCGCAATGAACATTGTAAAATGAACAGATTTTTTTGAACAGTCTTTTCATACGTATTATAATCTACCATTCCATAAGGTATTTTAATCCAAATTTTGGTTTTGTCGCAATTTTTTTTAAACTACTTATGAACAGAAAGGTTTTGCAGAAGCTCTATTAAAAATTTTCTAACGTCATAATTTCTTCGATCATATCTTCTGAACCTGACTCTACCTCCTGTCATCGACACTGGATCGTCTGGGCACGTCTTTAAATAAACATTTTTCAGAAACTCTCAGATATGTAACTTTTTAGAGAATACGTGAGTAGTGGTACTCTGAAACAACTTTTTCAACTATCAGCTGACGTGTCTAGACGGGCAAATGTACATTATAATAATGCCCATTCGAAACTCAAGTTATGTTATTGGGCTATAAAGATTTGATACTTTTGCAGATTTTTTTGTTTATGTGTCTTTAGCGTCGCTTACACAAATGTCTATAAATTAACAACCAATAAGTAAGATTTTAGCTACAAGTGTCTTTAAAAGTTATAGAACATTTTATTCCTCCGTAAAGCAAAATTGTGTCTACAGTAAGCCACTTTTACTTCTCGCCACAACAATCTAAAAATTCAAGTTTTTAACAACAAGCTGCGGAAGGCCGTAGTCTTCATAAACATTAAATAAAAGGTATCCGTGCGCTTTCGTCTTTTAAACTATGAAATATTGCTCGTATAAAGCTCTTAGCGAACACTTTTTCTCAGAGTTTCTTAAAGTTTAGCGAGCGCCGGGCACTTTACGTATTTTTTCTGTTCGTTTATCATAAGCTTCAATGTGTGGTTCTTTTCAAGGCTTTGTTGGACAAAGTTATGCGAGTTATGCGAACAGAACTGGTTCCACAACACTTAATGACATCCGGAGTTTATGTCCGAAATTTTTGCGAAAAATTGTTTTCAATATGAATACGCTGAAGGGTAGTTAATACAACAATATGGAATGAAATTTTGGTCCCATATTTTTGATGGATGAATTAAGTTTTTTTATTGGGAAGCCAACAATAACAAAGTAGAACCGTAAGTAAACCACAAAATAACCACACAAGACCGACAAAAAGTCCTTTCCAGTTCAAACGACAATATTATTTCAGTTAAAAGTTTCACGCTTATCCGATCCATTTCCCCGAAGCTGGGGATATTCAAATAAGATATTTTCACCGCATTGCCAATCCCGATGATTCTTTTAAGAACTCTATTTCTATAGACATAAAGGTGATGAAGTATTTAGGGTCGAGCGTGGAAGGTTATCGATGATTTTTGTTTTCTTTTCGCAAATTCTACCATTATGGATAGTTGGGACTTGCGAAACAGGTATGCTGTGGACACCCTTAAGAAATATAGGTACTAGAGCCTAGTGTGAGTTGAAGCCATTGTAACTTTTAGGCAAACATATTTTAATGACAGTATTTTTTGTTCTCCTTGTCAAAAAATATTTTGCTAACAAATAATTGATATTTTCTAATAATAAAAATTATTGAAATATAAATAAAAAGGCATTTATAAATATGTTATTGCTGAATATAACAGAACCAGATCTTCTGACAAAGATAATAGATGATGTAGCCTTTTATTTGTAAGAAACCTAGTGCGGTAATTTTAAAATCTGGTGGACTTGTTTAAAACGACACCCGTTCATGAAATGCCTAGAATCTAGGCCCTAGATAATGAACTCTACAATTTTAAAGTTGTTATAAGAGATTTTTACAGTTTCCAATGCTAGGAGCTGAACCTATTGTGCAACTTATATGAAATTATCAGATAGTTAAACCTTATCCAATTACAATGGAAAATAAAGTTGTAGAAACAACACAATAAAGTAAAAGAGAAGAACCATATACTCATCTCAAAGTGCTCAGACACGAACTATTCAAAATACGCAAGTCCATAGAGTCCGGATTGTTCGACGCGTACCGCGGACAAAAGCTGATACTTAAGTCTGGAACTAAGCCACCGGGTAATGTTTGTTCAGAAGGCAATAATGGTGCATGTCACTCCCATCCAACATTTGACTGGGCAAACTGAAATTCCGAACCCACTTGCCGGGATTCTGGGGTTTAACTTCGGATCTTACAATAGTGTGACTCCGTATTCAGGTGATTTGGCATGAATATTTGAATTTACCTTGGCTACAGAACTCTTTAACAATCCCACTATTATATTAAACTTGGCTTCGTTTGCAGGTTAAAAACTATCTTTAAATCTAGAATATAATATATCTCCATTTATTCTCCAGTAACAAACGAACTAACAAACACAACTGTTTGTTTATAGACAAGTTGAGTAGCATGCAGAGCCACGATAGGGTTCGGTTTGCGCTGCGTCACAAATGTTTGCATTTTCTGCAAATATGAGTTTCGGGTCTGGGTGATGTGGTAACATGGTACTCGTAGTTTCCAATACCCACGACAAAGGGTATCAGGTCATCAGGTGATCAGGTCTATATATGTGGCGACCTCAGTGGCGCAGTGGGAGATTAGACGGCTGATATGCAAGTGCGGGTTCAATTACCGCTCCGGGACGAATGTTTGCATGTTCTGCAAATATTTGTTCCGGCTCTGGGTGTTGTGGTACCATGGTTCTGATACCCACAACACAGGGAATCCTAGTGTGGAGTCAGGACTATGTATGTGTCTATTGAGTGTTATGTTATGTTGGGTGTTATTTTGAATTTATGCTATTAGTTGAAGTATTGAAATTCTGGTAAGTACCTAAGCTTGTGAGAATTTTCATAATTAATAAGGGATTTAAAATATTCAAAATAATGCCGTGAGCTTTTCTAAAATCAATAGGATTTATAATTTTAATATAAATAAATATTTCAACAGCTCTTGAACGAGAATTGAAAGACCCTACTCATAATGAGATAAAGGTTTACTGTATAAGCAATAACTAACTAACAAAATAGCAATTAAACGGCGATCGAACCGCGAATACATTCCGAAACAACAAAGGGTGTGTAGGTACTGTTTATCCGTTTATCTAAGGGCCCGCGCACAATGAGGACCGTGTGACTTTGCAAATGAAGGGACTGAGCTCCGCTAAGGCGTTGGTGAACTAATTTATTGTGGCCCAATTGAATCTTCATTTGACAACAATTGGGCAGCCTCTTTGTTTGAGGTTCGGAATTTCAGAGTTAAGATTTGTTTCATTATGCCTTCGTCTGACTTAATGGATATTTGTTATCTTGTGGCGAATCAAAGTCGAAAGTTTATCTGCGTGGGTGATTCTTGTTGGTACTTATAATTACATCATCAGCAGCCTTTAGATATCAACTGCTGGACGATGCCTCCCCCATAATATACAATGACGACATTGCCTTAACCACCACGCTTGGCAGGTGGATTGGTGATCGCAGGATTTGTGTTAAGTGCACAGGTGGATGCTGCTGCCCATTGACTTTACGACATCTACGGGATGCGATGGAGGGGTATATTCATAAGCCATACCACGGCAAGCTTCTTGAGAAAGAGTTTGCCGGGAAAGTACTATCACCGTAATTATTTCTGCCGCCAAGCAGTATTGCTCGCATTGCTGTGTTCTGGTTTGAAGGGTATGGGTGCCGGTGAAATTACAGGCACATGAGATTTTTCATCTTTATACCTCAGAATGACGAGCGCTGTGTAATTCCAAGTAAGGCGCGTCCTAGGTGGACGTGACTTAAGAGGTATTGCAATTGTAACGGGCTGAGATCACCTCTTAACATCAGGTGAGCCACATGGCAGATCCGTCAATTACTTTAATAAAAAAAATGATACACATCGACTTACGTCCCGGCCGAGCTAAGCACAAGTCGAGTTACTGGTACAAAATCCTTCCTACTAATATTATAAACGCGAAAGTTTGTGAGTATGGATGTTTGTTACTCTTTCACGTAAAAACTACTGAATGGATTTGAGTGAAATTTGGAATGGAGATACTTTACGCCCTGGATTAACACATAGGCTACTTTTCATCATCATCATCATCATCAATTTTCATCATTATTCACGCGGGTGAAACCGCGGGCGCAACTAGTTATGACATAAGCCTCGGACAAATAATATAAAGAAAATAATACGGATTCTCATACTTACATAAAAAACTGAATAAAATTACTTTACACCAAGCCATGGCATCAACATAACAATGAAACATAGATTTAACTACAAAAATTACAAACTTAACGCCACTTGCCTGGAGCACGTTCTACTATAAATCTGTTAATCTAAGAGAAACTTTCAGAAGGAAGTCTTTCTAGTACAATTTCATATAGCGGAATGTCCATTATGAACAGCGCCGGGCCCAATGTCTCTGTAGGGACACATTATAGCACGTCCAAACCATCCGAACCATGAATATGATTCACGTTCACCGAGAACTAAGTTTTAATTAAAACTAGAAATATTTCTCGCAAAAATCCGACTGCCAAGTCGCTGGAGATTGCTGGACGATTTGACTTGCAGAAGTACAAGGTCTTATTGTAAAAGCTAAGGAGTATCGACTCGAACAGCAAGGGGAAGTTTTAGCTTTATTATTTTATTTGAAAGTAGCACGGAGCTGTACAAAATGTGTTTTCATTTTTAAAATGGTTTTACATAATTTTGCTACAGGAAAAATTTAAATTGTTTTAAAACGTACTTAGGGAAATCAAATTGCTCAGGTCGTGCTAGCTAGCATGTTAGTTGCTTTTGTCGTATGAAACTTTTGTTTGAACGAATTTCGTAACGAATAAGAAAGCAAATTTATCACTCAATGCCAATCTTTCTCGGAATAGAAGAAGCTCCACTAATGTAAGCTTTGTTGGACAGTTAACTTATGTGGCTTTTGTAAAGCTTGATAAAGCAGATTTGACTTTAGATAAACATTGATCTGTTGGCAACCAACCTTTGCACTGACCACGTCAGTCTCCTTTATGAGCTTAAGGGAGGCTGGCTGGTGACAAATTATAAATATTAAGTTCTTCTTTACTTTTTGAATAGTCAGTCTTGTATAAGCCTTTGAAAAATAACATGTCTGTCTTTTTTAATCGACTTCCCAAAAAAGGAGGACATATCTCCGGCGTTTATGAACCGATTTGGAAAATTATTTTTTTATTTGAATAGATATACTTCCAGATTGGTCCCATTTTTTCAGAATCCAGTTTTGATTATGGAATCCATGAGGAATTGAGGGAACTCCTCAAATATTGTACGCATACATATGGCGATTTTGATATTTTCAGCAACAAACCAAGCATTTGCATTCAAAAAGTATCATAATCACCACTATGGTTCTTTCGTCATTTTTTTTTCATCTAAATATTTAGGCGAATACAGTGGCGGAAGTCGGTTTTTTAAATGAAAAGTTATATTAAATAAGCCCTTTCTTTGGGTTCGCAACAGATCACATAAGAGGTCACCGGTAACTAGCAAAAGGGTGCGTACACCTTTTTGCACGTGAACGAAGTTTGCTTCTCATTTGGCTGTTATTTCTTCAAACTCCATTAAATTTTGTACACATAATCAGTACACTAATATCTAGACCCGTGGTGTATTAGTTTCTTATAAAATAGCAAGCAAACTTCGTTCTCGTACAATAGGGCGTGAGCACCCTACCGGTAAGCTCCTCTTACTGACTTTCTTTTCGACAAGTTCATACTTTAAAATCCATTTTCGCTCACTCGCTTTATTTTCCTTAGCGAAAACAAAGGCGTATGTCATATTCCAAATGGAATCCCAACTAGGCCAGACATCTAGGCATTTCTAATAAAAACGCGGAGTCTCGCTGCGTATATCAGAATATTAAAGTAAATAATGGCTCTGGGCATGCCGTTTTTCCAGTGATTCGTCTTTGAATAACATAGAAACAAATGTATTTGTGAAACAATTCTGATGCTTTATTTCATTTCAAGCTTTTATCTCGCTTCACCTGTTCAAATCAAAATCAAAGTCAAAGTCAAATCTTGAAATGCATTTTTGACCTGTTCTATGCAAAGCTGATATGTTGCATACCTGTCAAACATTGACAATAATGTCTTCTCTGGATCGAAATTGAAAATGTACTTTCTTCAACCTCTAGTGCAGGCTGATGACTATGATAGAAATCACCTACATATAAGTACGGGCTACACTAGACTGAACTTTACGATCCCAATGTACTTTCTCTGAACGCCAATACTAAACAAGACAATGGAGGCTATTGAAAGAAGTACCCAAATTTCAGTCATCCAGTCTTCACTAATGTCAGCAAAGTAATTTAGGCAACGTCTTTGGTAGGTGCAACGCATTTTTCATCTATAAGTAAATAAAAAATAAATAAAATAAATAATAAATAAATAAATGCTGGACATTTCACACAACATTATCTAGCCCCAAGCTAAGCAGAGCTTGTGTTATGGGTACTAGCAAACTGATAAACTTAATACAATGCATTACATAGATATTTTTTATTATACAGAAAATACCCAGAACACCCGGAACAATTATCTACAGATCTTAAAAATATTTGTTCCGAGGCGGGAATCGAACCCGCAACCCCCTGCGTCGTAGGTGAACCTTCGCCCGCTGCACCACAGAGGTCGTCTAAGTACGTTCTAGAGAGATAAGCATGAGCTTAGAAGCTGTCAACGTTTAGTGCATGGGCATGAGTCTCTGAACGTCATGGAATCCAATAATTAGTAAGTGTGAACGTCGCAACTTGTCATCTCAGTACGTACATATAGTTAGTGTGGTGTGTATGAATACGGACATTTCTAATTCGGAAGATCAAGTGAGGGTCGTTACTGCAGCTGCCACTGCTTCTCGACGGTGTCTCCACATACTCCAGTCAGCCCGCAAACACGATTGTTGTAACACATTTAAAACGTTAGCAAAACTAATGGAACTAGTAATGGAAATGCATGGTGTATAAGGTACACACTACAAATATTAAAAAATATGAGGATCCCTTATTCCCTATCTTGAAAGTCACTCGGTGACCAACGTTTGACAAGTAAAATTACCATCAATTGACAATGGGAAGTTTTCTGACAGCTGAAAGAAAATAGTTCTAAATCCATGCATAGATGGCGCAGTCCAGATATGGTTGTCTAAATTTTTTCGGTCAGCCACCAACAGTCAGTGTCACTGACTTCACTCGCTCATGCTGTTGTCATGGTTGGTGAAGTAACGTAAGTATCTACGTAAAGTTTTTGCTGAAATTCTGATATATTTGTAAGTGTTAAGTTGTTGTTATAATTTTTTGTTCTTATTGTTGAAGCCGGACCAAGTAGACCGGCCTATAGTAGGTAGACTTGAAAAACAAGCTTCGGAATAGCAACGCGAAACTTGGAGGAAAAAAGAAAAAACAAAGAGAATTTGTTCTCTGTGGTGCTTTTGCAAAATCTTCAGAAGACACTACCATGTCGAGTCACCGCCATCTACCGGAATTTTAAGAACTATCTTTTCTTTGTAATTGCCTTCTTGAAAACTTCCCATTCTTAATGATAATTTTAAGCAATTGATGGTCATTTTATCCCATTTTACGGGATTGTCAACATTTAGTCACCAAATGACTTTCAGATAGGGAATAGGGACGCTGATCGCAAAAGTTTAGAAAATACTAAGCATGGGCTGTTTTATTTCGTGTATACGTATGTGTCGCTGAGTGAACGTTTGTATTTTATTGTAAATTTAGATTAAACATCATTTCGAGCGTATTCTATTGAACAAAGGGTCATACAAAGTCTCAGCACGTACAGGGCCGGCTTTCACCTTATTTCTTGTTTTGGATGGCAAGTTAATCCATCCCGACTGCCCGGTCCCGGGGCGATGTATGATAACTAAGGGAATTAGGTACGTTAGCTCAAAGGATACGTTTATTTTCATTTTCTAAAAATAGGTTAATGGAAATGGGAAACGTCTGAAAGTTATTTTGTCAAATACTGAAACACAATTTTTAATTTACCTGATAAGATAAATAGACATGGAACGTTTTATGAAACAAATAATAGTACATTGTGATACAAGGGTAGAAATTAGGTTATTATAAAAGAGTTGACGTTTGTAAGCTTGGGCCAAAGGCGAAGGTTTTTTAACGGACTTCCCAAAAAAGGAGGAGGTTCTCAATTCGGTTGTATTTTTTTTTTTTAATGTTTGTTACCGCATATCTCGGGCGTTTATGAACCGATTTGGAAAATTCTTTTATTATTTGAATAGATATACTTCCAGATTGGTCCCTTTTTTTTCAAAATCCAGTTCTGATGATGGGATCCATGAGGAATTGAGGGAACTCCTCAAATATTGTAGGCATACATATGGCGATTTTGATATTTTCAGCAACAAACCAAGCATTTGCATTCAAAAAGTATAATAATCCTTTCACCACTATGGTTACTTCATTTTTTTTTTCATCCAAATATTTTGTCGAATAAAATGGCGGAAGTCGGTTTTTTAAATGAAAAGTTATTTATTAACATTTTAATTAGTATACAAAAAAGTAGTTAAGTGTTGTGTTGTTTTTATTAATAATAGAATTGAAGTTATCGTGGCTTGGTTTTTTTGTTAATATGTTTAAAATCTGCTGTAGTCAAATGCAGTTTATAATAATTACAATTAATTACTAAAATCAGTTGCTTAGTTTCATCTATTTTTTATTTTTTCTTCATATAAAGTCGACATTATTTGATTAGTCATAGTCATAGTAATATTAAAAGTCGTAGAAGTATCAAAACTCCATGCTAGTAAACTTAAAAATTGGACATCTAGGAATTAAAAAAAAACAAGCACTGGGTGCGGTAGAGTGTAAAAAAATCGCACTTGCGCGGCAAAATTAAAGCTATAATGTTTTCAAGATATGTTTACTGGCCTTGCGAGTACACTTTCGAGCAATTGTATTGACGGCGATGTTGGCTACCACTTATTCCTTCTATGATAGACAGATATAAATGAATCACAGATCCAAATTGTATATTGGAGAAGGCATTTTGTGTTTTTTTAAGGTTTTACATAAACCAGTAAAACAGAAGCTGCCTACGCCTAGAAGAGCTCGTGAAAACTAAACCATTAATAAATCCATCGGCTATCCTAATCTCTTTAATACCGGGTAAGCCATTCGGACGCCATAAACCTGCGGGGTTACGAAAAGAAAATAGCCACGTTTATGAGTAAGGAATGGCTGCTCTAATAACTTGTACAGGATGTGACAGTATCCAATATATTTAGATACCTACTAAGAACCTACAGCTCAAAGTTTTTTTTTTTTAAAGATTAAAGCGCTGCTTTTCTTTAAAATAATAAACAACTCTATTGTGTGAAGGATGTTCAACTTTAGTATTAGAAAGGACTATTGCTGCAAGACAAGTACATTTGCATGTTAAAACATCATTTGACGACCTCTGTGGCGCGGAGGGCATGTAGCCGGCTGAGATGCAAGAGGCTGCGGGTTCGATTCCGCTGCGGGACAACTGTTTGTATGATCTGATTTTTTTTTTTCCGAGTCTGGGTGTTATGGTACCAAGGTACTCGTAGTTCCTGATTCCCACGACACAGGGAATCCTAGTGTGGGATCAAAAAGTATGTATGTGACTATTGTGTGTTATGTTTGTTTTATTAGATAAATAAATAAATGCTGTGGACATTTCACACAACATTACCTAGCCCCAAGCTAAGCAGAGCTTGTGTTATGGCAACAATATAACTAGATAACTGATATACTTAATACAATACATTACATAGATAGATATTTTTTATTATACATAGAAAATACCCAGAACACCCTGAACAAATATCTGCAGATCGTACAAATATTTATTCCGAGGCGGGAATCGAACTCGCAACCTCCTGCGTCGCAGGCGAACCTTCGCCTGCCGCGCCACAGAGGTCACAGAGGTAGAAAGATAAGTAGTTTTAGAGTGCATAACTACAAACTCAAGACGTTTACCCAGAACAGAAAGTCATTACTAGTGAGCTAGTTGCCAAGACTATACCAGGAAACGCTAATCAACAGCACTTATTCCTAGAACAACGTAATGAGTATGGCATTTAAGCACAAACTTGGAGCATCACGGTTATGTTGCGTTTATGTGTTCAGTCGATGCAGTTGAAGTAAAATCTGTTCGACAACTTGAGAAACTATATCTTCCAGACTCATTGGTTTAATCTTGGTCATTAAGAGGACACCCTTTTGCGAAGCGAACGAACTTTGCTTCTAATTTGGCTATTATTTCTCCAAACTCCATAAAACTTTGTACACATTATCAATACACCAATATCTAGAAACGTGGAGCGTTAACTTTTTAAAAAATTAAATAGTTACTAAATCATAAATTAAAAATGCTAACTTTTACAAAACTGATGCACCACGGGTCTAGATATTAGTGTACTGATAATGTGTACAAAGTTTCATGGAGTTTGATGAAGTAAAGCCAAAACAGAAGCAAGCTTCGTTCGCGTACAAAAAGGACGTAAGCCCTACCGATAACCTTCTCTTAAACGGAAGAACTGTTCGTCATCTCGCGGATCTGAAACTCGCTTGAATCCGCGAGTTGGCACCTTTCGATTTTACCTATTTTTAACCGACTTCCCAAAAAAGGAGGAGGCTCTCAATTCAGTTGTTTTTTTTTTTTTTTTTTAATGTTTGTTACCGCATATCTCCGGCGTTTATGAACCGATTTGGAAAATTCTTTTTTTATTTGTATAGATATACTTCCAGATTGGTCCCATTTTTTTCAAAATCCAGTTCTGATGATGGGATCCATGAGGAATTGAGGGAACTCCTCAAATATTGTAGGCATACATATGGCGATTTTGATATTTTCAGCAACAAACCAAGCATTTGCATTCAAAAAGTATCATAATCCTTTCACCACTATGGTTCTTTCATATTTTTTTTTTCATCCAAATATTTAGTCGAATACAATGGCGGAAGTCGGTTTTTTAAATGAAAAGTTATTATATTATTATTGTCGTCAACTCGCGTGATTGTAAATATCCGACGTATTCATGTACAGTCATCTCCAAAAAAGTTACCTACTTTGAATAGAATAGAGTATCTGGAGGATTACCGAGGCATAGCTTTATGGTTTTATGGAAGATGTCGTTTCTGAAGGAATAGGCCGCGTGACTGCTACCTACTTATGAAGACATGAGAAACTGAATCATCAACAAATGGTTCACACAGAGATTTGGGAGAATCTTGACAATTTCCAGCAATTTCGAGAACTTAACTCAGTTCCACTAAAATACTGGCTATGAGGTCGAGTGAATCTTGCAACTAGCTATACCTAAATGTACCAGTAGTACCTATACACCTACATTAATTATGTGCAAATGAATGGAGCAGTGTCTGAAATTCTGTGTTTGCAGAACCTTACAAGTTGGGCGTTCTCAGATTCAGAGTAGAGTTACGTACGACGACGCTGTAATTTATATAAGTATTAGATACCCACTAGCCACTAACTACTGCCCACATTATTAAGTACCACACCAGTTAGAAATGTAACAGTAGCAAACAAGTACTAAGAGTACTCAGAAACGCAGTGCGAGGAAGGACGCCGAGTGAGTGTAGCGCGGATCCTACACCCACCCTGATGAAGACCCTCGATTAGGGTCGAAACCTGTTGGTGCTTTCTCCTACATATCGGTACATGAAAATTTCCCGTTTTACAAAATGAAGTACAGCTTTGTAGGTTTCACAGAGAATCTATCGATGAACCAAAAAAAAAGAAAAACTGTCATCATACGAATCGCTATTATTGTATCGCTACGCTAACCAAAACAACCTATTATAAAAATTCCCTGCACTAAAAAATAATTAATTGACATTCGTATAGTTAAACTAATGATATTTATGAGACACTATCAATTAAAACATGTGCATTTGGTTTCATGATTCCCGAAATGAGTATTCGCTATCTTAAGAATTGTTGGTAAGCAAAAAACAAAATAAAATTTGAATTTCGCGCCAATGTTAACGTTTCACCTTAAGCTTCCAACACAAATATCAAAAAAGGATAGATAGAAAAAAAAATCTCAACCAACAACATCCAGCTCATAACCTTAACTGATAGTAAAGTTCCATGTCCCAAAGCGTTAACTGAATAAAAACTTGGAACGCCCACTCCCAAACTTCTTAATGTGGGTTGCGTATCCATTTCTGTAAAACTTCTTGCATCTGGGGGAATACGTTATCGACCTATGCAAACTAGAACTATGTAACGCTAAATACGTTCATTATGTCCCATAAACTTGTTTGTACCAACCCATCAGTGTTCATAAACAATAACACGTACCTATTTATGAACATGTGGTGGTACCTTCTTAAGGCAATGCCGCCAATAATATTGAAACGACATAGAAACATTCTGAATAAAAGTGTTTAAATACTACTATAATACACTTATATACAACTATTCTCTTGGCTCAGGACCGTTCGTCGTGGCATTCTAAGGGGGTGGCCTATGCCCAGCTGTGGACTTCTACAGGCTGATGATGATGATGATGATGAGGATGATGATGATGATATTATTGACGTGACAACGTCTTATAATTCGATAGAGCCGGCTGCACGCACGAAAAAACATGACTCATGCGGCGTAACCTCGCTCTGAGGCGTTCCATGTAAGGCTTGAAGTGCAAGCGAGAGCGCGGAACGAGCGACAAAGAAGCACAATCGGCCTTTGCGTTCGGCAGCGTTCGGACGTTGTCACGTTCAACTATCGTCAGTAAACCGACTTTACAGACAACCAATTTTATATTATTATTATTATTACATCTACTATCAACTAGTAGATGGAGCTGTTTTACGATGAGGTGCAGATGGCCGCCAATTGGAATCCCTTGAGACAAGCAGTCCTAGTGACGACGATCTTCAGTCAAGACTCAAAATCTAAAAAATAAACACCAAGAACACCATTGAAGTGTGTCCGAAGGTGTCGATCCTGCTAGGGGCCTCCCCCATATAATGCAATGCGGGGTACCATACTTGGCAGGCGGGCATTGGTGTTTAGTAGGGTATACTGCCAATCCCGTTGTCAGCAGTTACATATCCACGGGAGGAGACGGAGGAGTATATTCTTAGACCGGACTGGTTAATATGGTTTAGGTAATCAAATTAGGCAGAACATGAATTATTCACATTAATTCCTAAAAAAAATCCAATGCTTTCGAAGTTATTGGCGATTATAGGAGCCTTAAAGGGTTATGAACAAATAGGGGTAGATTGGAACGATTATTTTATGGCGGCTAATAACCGAAGGGGATTAAATTGTGCTGATTGATTGATGAGATGGAAATTTTAAAGCTCATAATAAAGCTTTGCTGTGCTTGTTTGGTACCAAGCGATTGACAGATATACAGAGTTAAAAATATTAGGCAGATAATAATATTCTCTACCGTGTTGTTCTAGCCGTGGTACACTCCGTGGTAGACACCAATACAGTGATCACCAATCTGCCTGCCAAGCGTGGTGATTATGACAAATCCCCTTATTCTATGAGGGAGTTCTCGTCCAGAAGTAGACGTCTACTGAAAGATGAAGAATCAAAGAAGCAAGCTAGTCGAGAATCCAAGGCTGGATGAAATTCGTTTCACAATTTTACTTGTAACAAAGGTATAGAACATAATGTACTATGCGCCGTGCCCCGCTGAGCTAGCGTGCACGCGTGCTTTGGTGTGTCCGGCCTCTCCTTCTCCTCGCGTGGATGTACACTGGCCGCCAAAAAAATCGACCCACCCGCTAATTTTGAGTAACAAAGTTGTTATCTTAAGTATGCGTTGACATATTGGTATGTTTTGCTTATGCTTTATAAATAAACATCTGAGTACCCACTTGACATTGTTTTAGACGAATACAAGTGCTATTGTGGGTATTTGTAACATTTTAAAAGCACTGATAAAAAATTAATGACTTTTGCATAGAGTGCAAGGTTAGTTTATTTCGAACTTTTGCCGCGGCATATTCATTCACCGTGCATCGTAGTGATTTAATCTTTTGTTAGAACAATCATATTTGTAGCTTTTAACCATAAAATATGGATACAACTGAAGCAGAAGCTGCTCAAGTGGTAGCTCTCGTTCGTGAAGGGCTAAGTCAGCGAAATGTGGCAAGAAGATTAAATTTGAGTCGATCAGCAGTGCGTCGAGTTTATAAACGATACTTAGAGACGGGAGAGTACCGCCGGAGACCAGGATCTGGAAGAGGACGTGTCACAAACACGACGGATGACCGCTTTATTGCCTTGACTTCCTTGAGAAATCGGCATCTTTCTGCTGTTGATGTGCAGGGCAGGCTGAGAGACACTCGTGGAGTGGCTGTAAGTAAGAATACGGTGAGAAGAAGACTTCGGGAGCAAAACCTGAAACCACACAAGCCTGCCACGGGACCAAAACTCACTGCATCTCATCGGCAAGCAAGGTTAGAATTTGCTCGGCAACACATCCAATGGGATCTTGGTCAATGGGAGACAGTTCTGTTCAGTGATGAGAGCCGAATGTCCCTTGTAGGCTCTGACGGACGTCGTAACGTTATGAGAAGACCAGGAGAACGTTATGCTCAGTGCTGCATAAGAGAAACAGTCCGGTTTGGAGGAGGCTCTACAATGTTTTGGGGAGGCATCTCTTTGACCGGACGTACGGAGCTGGTTTTCTTTCGGAATCGTACGGTTAATGCTGAAAATTACATAACGGATATTCTGGAACCTCATGTAATGCCATACGCGGGATATATTGGCGAAAATTTCCAGCTCATGCATGATAACGCAAGACCACACGTCGCCAGAATTGTAACCGGATATCTTAGGGAGGTTGGCATACCAGTTATGCAGTGGCCAGCCAATAGTCCGGACCTAAATCCGATCGAACATCTCTGGGACCAGATAAAAAGGAAAGTTAGAGCCCGAAATCCAGTTCCAGAGACGTTAGATCAGCTGGAAGCCGCATTAACGGAAGAATGGGAACAGATACCCCAAGAAGACATCAAAAAGCTGATCCGTTCGTTGAATCGGCGTATGGCAGCAGTCATTAAAGCAAGAGGAGGAAACATCCCATACTAAGGTGAAGCGAAAATGTTTTTAAATGTCAAAAAACATAAATTTTGCCACTTAAAGTAAAATCGTTAATTTTGCCAAATGTTATGGTTTCATTATCATAACACATTTTTATGTAAAATATACCGTACCACGCGAGATTTTTAGGTTTTTTACAACCCCATAATTGCATTTTTTCATTATCAACATAAAAAATATCTATCGATTGCAGTAAAAACCCATGGGACACTTTTTTGCGAAAAAACGTAGGTGGGTCGATTTTTTGGAGGCCAGTGTAGTAAAAGCCTTACTAAGGGATGACATCAGCGGATAGGCAGCAGCATCCGTCTGACTAACCCCTAACTGCGGTCACCAACCCGCCTGCCAAGGATGGTGATCATGTCAAATTCCTCCCATTAAATTCAATGGGGGAGGCCTTGTTCAGCAGTGGACATATAGGCTGGTGGTAATGATTATGACAAAGGGAAACAAGTGATTTTATTATAATTACCTGCTTTTTCGTTAAAAAGAATACAAAACATAGTTAACAACTCCAAAAACGATGGCGAAGATAAAGATAAAGATAATTTTATTTGTTTTGAATATGGTAATTTTACATTGGTGGTCATAATTCACACGTCCAACATACTCAGTCATACATTATGACATACAAATAATTTCGTTCCCTTATGGGAACGAAATATGGTATATATATATGGTTATACTTATGTAGGTACTAGAGTAGGTAGATACTTCAGAATAAGGACAAGCAAGGTAGATACATCCATACCAACATACTGTAACTTTTCAAATGTTATGTTTATTTTCTAGCAAAGAATAACAAACAAAAGTGAAATAACAAACAAAAACCAGAGAGGAAGTTAACACAAACTAAATGGCACTTTTCCTTTGGTGTTGAGTGCGAATTAGCGTGGGGAGTATAGGTACCTAATGTGTTCTCGTCCAAAATTGAGACAAATTAACACACTATCCCTTTCTCTGTTAAGAAGAGGAAAAGAGAAAAAAACGGTCAATTCTGAGCGAGACTCGTGCCCTGAGGGTTGCGATGCGATCCGTAAATTATTTGGAAATCGTCAGCTGTTTTAAGAGTTTCAGTCACTTTTTCCTACAAACTTCACTATCTCATTTTAAGGGTACATAGCCATAATTTTTAGACTTTTTGTTTTATTTGTGTCACAAAGCCTTCAAGCATTCCAAATTTCAAAATTGTTAGGCCAAAGAGGTTTTTTTATTTTCGCGATTTCCATACAAAAATTAGACATTCATTGCCACATCTTTTTCTTTCATTGAGTTAGAAGCTTTTGATCATAGATATATTTGGTACTAGCGCATCGTCTGCGACTTCGTTCGCGTGGACCACAAAGAAAGAAACAAAAAACATTAATTTTGAAAATAAAATATAGTTTATTTTTCGCAGTGATATTATAGTAAGCCACTGATGAAATAATTTTGAATTTAGCCGTTTCTGAGATAAAAAGTATTGACAGACCGACAGACGGACCACAAAGTGATTCTATAAGGGTTCCGTTTTCTTCGGTTGAGGTACAGAACCCCTAAAAGACGAGAGGTTGCAGCAAGCACAGTTGCAAAAGAACACAGTTCATTCAGCTCAGCACTATTCCTCCACTTTGTACTAATTTGTAAGAAAGTGAGTATTGGGTAATATATTATACAAGAGATCTAAGCTTATTTCTCTATTTTCGCTAAAGTTAAAAACCATTTGCGTACTAAGAGAAAAACAATAATTAATAATAACTAACAATAATAGGTTCACGACAATACAAAGTCATGATCATCATCATCAGCCTATAGACATCCACTGCTGGACAAAGTCCCAACCCCTAGAGAATGCCACGACGAACAATCTTGAGCCGCCTCCATCCACCGACTCCCTGAGACCTTTAAAATGGCGTCGGTCCATCTTCAGCATCAAAGGGAATCTTACTTGCACTTGCCTGTTTTATTTCAATATTTAAAGGTGTGCAATAAAGTATTTTCTATTATTTTATAAGTAAATTAATTTACTCAAGCATTGGACCTAACCATAGTATCTGATCTAGAGTGCACATAACAGGTTATTTGCAAGACATTCCTGGCTTCTGGCCTCAAGAAGCAATCGCCTCCGCAGTTTATGAGAGGTTTAAATTAAGAATCGAATCGGTTCGGTGTAGGGGTTTAGACGTTTTGAACGGTTTACACAGCAATGCATTTGATGTTTGCTCAGAGGATGACCGTTACTGGAGCTGAGAAAATACAATAGTTTTGAAGTAAATATTCAAGAGTTTCACAATTTCAAACGGGTTTATAGAATGCTTTATTTATTTTAAAAATATTCCTGACTTTTCAAAGGCGTTGCAGCTTTTATATTTTAGTACATATGAAAAATGTATGTTTACACGAAGAAAGTCTAGGCCAAAAGAAATAGGCTCGACGTGAATTTTTGATGTAGGTAAGTTCAATTTATGTAACTTTTACCTAGAAATTGAGGAAAAAAGAAACCAAAACAAATACTACTCACAAAGAAATTAGATTATGAAGACGTCTGAATAAAAATATTTTTTTTATCCAACTTTTTTACCTGACCATTGATACAAAATAGTGAATAATAAATTATTCAAATGTAGCTCTTTGGTAACTCCAATCATGTATGGAAAATATACACAAATTTTAAAAAATAACCTACAATAATAATATATTCTGTAAAAAATGAACAGAATTCCCGTGGCACTACCATCAATATCTAAATGACTAATCAATAATGGAGCGCGTCCCTCGCCAGGACTTCACACAAAACGTATAAAAAACATACAGAATTGACTAATGTATATTTCAGAGGGTATAAAATATAGCCGTAAAAGTCGTATCTGATATTGTGTCAAGCATCGGGATAAGATATTGGTAAAACGGAATGTTCGAACCATTTGAAATATTCCCAAATGGAAAGAGGAGTGAGTATATTCCCACAAACATATTTTTACACATGAGACTTTTCATCTTTATGTCTCAGGATAACGGGCGCTTTGTAATGCCAGTAGGGCGCGTCCTAGGTGGACGTGACCTAAGAGGTATTGCATTCGTAGTGAACTGGGGTAACTGCTAAACATCAGGTGGGCCACATGCCAGTACCGTAAAACAGTCTAACGAAAATAAAAAATAAAAAAACAGGTTCGTGCTCTGGTGTTGCTGGGTTTCATTTTAATAATTTTAAAAGGATAGATAAAGGAAATTGAATTTTCGGTTTCATGACAGTTTGAAAAATAGATATTTAGCCAGATGAATAAAAATATAAGTACTTAAGTACTACTACCTGATACAGGTACAGGTAGTTCTAGTAATCTTCGTCTTGCATTTTAGTAGTACTATTTTACCAGTTTCATTTTTTTAGTATAGTCCGCAGTTATGTAAAAAATTACAAAACCTCGTACTATCTCTGGTTTGTCTTAAGTCAGGTAGCCTCCTAGTTCAACAATGGTCTGCAAATTGACAGTTGATTGTTTGGTGGAGGTTAGAATTTTGACATCTCGATTGTGATGTGACACTTTAATACAGGATCCGTCAGTTTGACACTTTAGAAATTTGTGTAGCAGCGCGTGAATTTATTTCGAAAAACATACCATTTGCGTATAAATACTAAATGACAATATTCAAGCCTAGACTAATAGTCCTGAAGCATTAGCTCTGATAGCGATTCAGTTCAAAAACTATTCAGTACAAAATATCGGTTCGTCGTTCACATCCGACATCATGGAATAATCGCAGAAGTCTAGACTTTCTGCTACTGTGATAAAGCTGCGGACATCACGGAACCGATATTTTGTTCTGAATAGTTTTTGAACTGAATCGCTAAGGTCGGTAAGGCCTCTGGTCTAAAACTCAGGTTTAAACCATCTTTCGTAATGAGGTTAACACACTGTTTACAAGTACTGTTTCGCACAAATTCACTAAGTGGCATCAACATCAGCCTTGTCCCGAATTCTCAGTACCTCCCAATACATTACGGTCATGTCCCAGCTATAGATCGGCACCAGGTGTGCTGCTGCATTTACCCTAAACGGTTTTACCCCACGTGTGTCGTTAACCGAACTAACCTATTGAGCTTAGTGAATTTAAAGAGGTTATTCTATTTAATCTTTGCTGTCGTGGGGTGGGTATATTACGTTTTAGATACGATGCAACACCTGCGAAAATTTAGGTTTCACTTGTGACTAGACGTTGAATTCAAATTTGTAACGAATAGGTTAGTATTGTGATATTCAGCTCTTTTAAAAGGCTCATTCAAATAAACGGCCAAATGAGGAAAACATAAGCTGTAAAGAAAATATTAAGAGAACTATATACAATTAAAATACATCATAGATTATTTTCAAAAAGACCAAAGTGCAGACTTGTAACTACGCCCATCCTAATTTAATAAATACTAAGCGAACTCTAAGTAATCGTGACGCGTCGAAAAGGGAAACAATTAAAGGACAAAGCATTACTTAGCCAATAAACTGAGGTTATCAGCCGATCTCCATACAACGAGTTGTTTTATTGGGAGACGATCGGCATACTGGGGTGGCAATGCGGTGGGACTCAGCGAGATTCGGTCTCACGGATCTAGGGAATTTCCGCAACATTTTATGGTAGTTGGGAAAGATTGCTTGCACGTAAAGGTTCTTGTACGTGGCAGAAAATAATAACTAGGTACCTATGATTTTATTTTGTAAAGTGTGACATCGCCGTCAAAATCAGCAAGGTTCCTACAGTTACTAAACCTTCGTATAACCTTAACGTAATTTTTTAAGAATAATACATAATATACAATGTACCTACCTACATGCGATCATTTGGATAATTTAATCTCCTGAAGTTAGTTAGTAAGTATAAGAAGTACGTGATACCTAGTTTTGTACCTCTTCGAATTTGGCAATTAGAATAGTCTCATAACTCAAGAGAACCATGTCCTCAACACAAACTAAAGGTTATAGAGATTCCGAGTCGATTATCCCAGATCTCAGTGACAAGGGAGCGAGGCACTTGTTTATCCTGCCTGGCCCCTGATGGGCTCCTGTTTTACTCGATTGCGATCAAATTGGAATCGAGACCTTCATTGAGTAGGGAATCAAGTAAATGAAAGTTTCGGGACTATAAAGTTTAACTGCGTTGACAGTAACTAGAGAAGTTACTTTCCTTGTTTTGAAATACATCAAAAAGTTAATATATCTAGGTAAGAAACATCTTGACAAAAATGCAAAAATGTTAAGACGGAATACCATTTTAGTAAATAGGTAAGTACAGCTATTTTTATACATTATACTTTAAAACATTATTAGAAAACAAAAATAGGTAAGTATAAAATTAATATATTTATATACTTTCCGGTGAAAAGAGACTGTTTAAGGCTCTGCGTACCCCTTCGGGGAATAAAGCGTGTCTATATAGTTCTGGTAAGTAATACATACATACATAACCACTCGCCTTTTTCCACGAAGGGGTAGGCAGAGCCTCAAAGGGCCTCTGTTCTGGTAATAATCTTTTAAAATATTACCAAGATTTAAATAAAACATCCTGGGATTCTACTGAACAATAAATATTAATAATATATCTATTGCATCTTTATATTAATCTAATAACAATATATCATCAACATAAATTACATAAGACAGACGGCCACAACCCACAATAAGTCGCAATTAGTGGTCGCAACAACTCGTAAATACCGGCGGTTATTAGTTGCATAGTTGCGAACTGCACCGCACTTTATGTTTACAACACCTTCGGTAGGTAAATTCTTGTAGGAGGACAACAGACAATTTCGAATGAATTAAAACCGCAAAAATAATAATTAAAAATCGACAAGATTAATAACATAACAGAACATACATTTATATAAATAAATTACAAAGTTGAGCTATCTAAAGACCGTTGCAAGTGATCTAAAGATAGCTCAACTGATCCAAGTTAAGCAGACGGTGAATGGAAATAATAAATAAATAAATAATAAATAATGCTGGACATTTCACACAACATTATCTAGCCCCAAGCTAAGCAGAGCTTGTGTTATGGCAACTAGATAACTGATATACTTAACAGGAACAAATGCGTTTGCCAGATAAGAGTCAATTCTCGGGACACGATAAAAAAAGTATTAAAGTATGGGTGAATTTCATATAATATCGACAAGGGTTCAGTGTGATTAAGAACACTTATAAAGGATAGACAGTCATTATCAAACAACTGGAAACTGTATTTAGTTCATACTAATAATAAAAACAAACATGTTATGTCAAAGTCAAAGTCAAAAGAACTTTATTAATTGAAATCACAAGGATCATTTTGAATCGTCTTATAAACTAAAATTACTCCTGTTCCAACACGACCAAGCCTAGAAGAATCAGGCAACAAACACGGCTTGGATTACAATGGTCCGTCTTACCACTAGGTGAGAAGCGCCTGTGTGGAGCAAGGAGTTGCTGAAACATAGTAAATGAGAACTTAAAAACCTTAGGAAGGTAGTCATAAGTAAATAAACATCAGCAAAAATATGCAAGACAGCACACGCTACGCTTGTTATACTTATAAATAATAATCTAACAGAAACATGTAAATAGGTAAGTACAGATATTGCATATTTCCATTTTAGCAGTCGAGTGACATCAGGCCACGCGGCTTTATCATTAATATAGTCATCAATAGTGTAATACCCTTTCTTAATTAGATTAATCTTTATGTAGGATTTAAATATTTTATGTATATGTATATATATGATGTATATGTTATGTTCTTAATCATAAATAAGTAGCGCAGATAGTAAATGAAATATTTAAAATGCACGAGAAACATGCTCATTAAGACTGGTGAAATAATTAAATGGTGAATTCGAAAGAAGTAAGTTTAAGTACGTGTCTGAGAATTGAGAAATCTTTGCTTACTCTGCCAATGTTGAGGGTTTTGTGAGCGTATCAAATCCAAACGACAATTCTCAATTGCATGGCACATGTTTTTCTCCCTAATGGTATTATAACAAGTAAAACACTCCACACGAACAGGAAATAGGGGTAGAAAGAAAATAAATTCACTTAATGTAATACAATGGAGCAAGAGCAAGGTAAACACGTAGAAATTAACGAATGCCGGGTCTTACCGGGTGTCACATGAGCACATTGCTTGGAAAACCCGGAAGCTTTAGCAGAATGTGAGAGGTTTTGTTTTGTTTTACAAGTTGGCAAGAAGGTGATATGATATCACAAAAACTCATTTTTTCAGTATAAAATATCACTCTTATAGCATTGGGAATGAACAAAAACAAAACTATTACCCTGGTACGATGATGAGGAATGAGCATGACAAGCATTTATGATCACTAACCAGCTCAACACAGCTGTTAATTTACAATTTAGTTGATATTTGCTAAGCCACTCTAAGTTACTACGTAGTGTATTACGTAGATTGTCAAGTCCAAGCTATTTAAATCTTAGCACATTTTCTATCACCGTGGCTTGAAGATTGCGAATTAGATAGCGGTGGGGCCGCGCACCGTCGTCGCGTCAAATTGCACCACGTTGTCCAGAACTCATCCGTTCGGTGCAGACCCTCACTAGTGGTTTACGACGAAAGCTCGTCACAATCTATCTTTGAATATTGATAAGAATTAATAATCAATGAACGTTCCTTCAACTCACAGCCTCATAAAGTGCCGACGACCAAGCGGCTTGCTTATCTTTGTTAACTTATCTCGGCTAACTTTGATGATATATTTGATCATGATTTAGATCCACACCTTTTTAAATATGTACTTACAAGTAACAAGCCCAATATGCCAAACAATGTTTAATCAACCTCCATTTACCTACTAAACTTCCGTTTCACTATTCATTTTCACTTTGAAAATGAATGGAGCAGTAAGATTTAATTTACGACAGAACTCGGAATAATTGAATACCCGACAAATAGTAAGGGTGTTCAGAATGAATGCGAAACGCCCCATTTCTTCGTCGCCCACTAATTTGCTTCTTGACAAACTTTCCGTCGTCGAAATGACCGAATTTGCGGGTAGTTGGAAGTTGTCCATTGTAAAGTCACTTTCTGCAGCTGTTATTCTAAATTCGAACATTTATGTTGGTAGATTCATGATCTTACATCATTTTAGACGAGATGTCAAAACGTCAAATTCTGACATGCTTTTTTCTTCATATTGGAATATGTTCGTATGTGAAACCAACAAGATGTCAGCACTCCTTATTTTTTTATTTTAAGGCCATTTTTGCATTTTCTTTATACATATAAACTCATATTTGTTGATTTTATTTGAGAATACACACACATATAACGAATATAACTACACTGCACTTCTTTCATTGCTGTTATTTATGAATATACATACAAACTAGTTTGACTTTTAGAATACTCGACCCGTCCAAACAGAAAAATCAACCGACCTAACCTGACAGGGACGACGTTTTCTATGCCCGTCCTTGCGTTCGCAACGAGACGTGACCGGTACGGAATTAACTCGGACTACAATCTATCGCAACTGCATCCTCCTGGTGCAATTTACGACCTTATTTCTTTCAACTAAGACTTGCAAAACCGCATTGATAAGTTTGTAGAAGGATTTGTAGGCAACGATAGAAATGCGGCTGGTTTAACGAAAATGAATTGTGTTACGTCCGAGAAAGGTTCTAAGCGAGTGTAATAGGAACGGTTTTCGTACGCAACTAAAGCGTTGTCAAGAGGCATGAAAACAGAAACGTCCTCGTCTTCGGGCCGCAGTTCTATCCGGACACCAATTTGTCTCTTAGATTTATGTTTTCCATTATTGCTGTACGGGATAACATGCTATTTCTAATTTATATCGTTTTTAAACGCGCAGTTCCTGTGTGAGTATACGTTTAGACGCTCATAGCTGAATTGTGGAGTAGCTAGTATTCGTTATTCTAGTGGAAACGAAATTTGGAAACTTATTATATTTCTATTATTATTTCTAATAACCAGATAGGGAGTTATCTAAAACAATGGACTTGCGACCTGTCTCGTTATCATCATCATTATTAACCTATAGAAGTCCAATGCCAGGCATAGAACCGTCATAGAATCCCATGATACAATGTCGTCAGTTCTTTTCTACTGCGTCGTTCGTTTCGTGATCGCCACTAGAGATTCTTTATTTCCCAACGTTTGTCGGTTCTGCGAGCTATATGGCTTGGCCATTGCCACTTCAACTTACTAATTTTGAGACCTGAACCTAACACGTATACAGATACTAGATAGATATACTACCTTCCCAGGTATAATACTAATTAATAAGTGGGTAAACGAAGCGAATAAAAAAATTCCCATCTTATTTTCACATTTATTAATATCGAGAGAAAGAGATATTATTTCCGTCTGTAATTTTCCTTATCGATAGAGTAACCAATAAACAAAGATTAGGTCGGAGCCAGCAAAAGCGCTATTTACCGCCGGGTAATTTCACCAGCCGTCACGTAACTGCAGTACTTGCGCTATATTGCGGCGCTTCTAGACGTTCGATTTCTGAGGAATTGTTTGGAGATTACTGGCAATATTTTGGAGAATGACATCGAGCAGATCGTAATAAGATTGGATAGGATCCGCCCAGGACAGACTTGTAATAAATGGTTGAGGCTTATAGAATACAGACCTATCAATAGGTGGACATAGGTTAAAAATTATGATGATGGTAAAGTTAGCCAGACATGTTGAGGAACGCTCATACCCCGTAGGGCGGATGTTACAGTCTGCAGGTCAAAAAAAAGCCATTTTATATGAATCATAATACGACGATTCATATAAAGGAATTGCTAAGGATCTGCTGAGAATTCGAAAATGAATTTCTACCAGATGAATTGCTCAATGTGGCAATTTCATCTGGTAGCAATTCATTTTTGAATTCTCAGCAGATCCATAGCAATTCCTGTATAGGAATCGTATTATGATTCATATAAAGTGGCCTAGCAAGGATTACCTAAATGATTTACATTCTAACAGCAAAAGAAGTTTTAATAGAACAGCATGACCGAATATCATTTAAATGTGTAACTTGTGAGATAGAAATATACATTAATTTTCAGTGAAATCCGGATTTAGGAAGGATTCGCGGAAATCCAAGCAAATCTCGCTGAATACGTGTAAAATCATCGGCAAATACTACGCCAAGACACCGAAAGTCATATTATCTAAAACAATGGCATATTTTATTAAAACGTTGCCTTATTTTATGAAACATCTTATATAATTTCTGCTTTGGCCCTTCGAGTCATAGTTCAATATCAACACGTGTCAAAGCGCGTATCATAAAGCTACACATGTCAACTTTTAGGCTTATTGGCTTTCTGGTCCATATTCCGTCCCTTTTCTGCTGCAGTTACTCCCGAAAGTAGTTCTATAGACCGTTATCAGACATAGATTAGACACAAATAGTAGGGACAAGATATCCAACCCTCAGTTGCGCAACTCGTTAAGCCGGCAACTTTACCGGTTTTGTTTAAATTAAAGCTAGTCCAAACCGAAAAGGGTTGTGAAATAACCGGCTTTTTATGCCTTTAACCAATGGCAGATATTGTGTCCCATCATATAAGTAAAGGTCGGATAGTCGGTATTTTAGCCGGCTAAAGGCCTCGGTAGTACTCTCGGTAGATAGTTTCGGGACAGATAGTCATGTCCACCAGTGGACTTCAATAGGGGTAATGATACATAGATTTGTGCAGAGCAACTATTAGAAATGTTTAGTTTTGATGAGATTTTGAATGCGATTGCGTTGTCATGAAGATAAATGCAAACAGAATACTTATATGTATATTTTTTCATCCAAAATATATACTTAAAATAAAAAAAAATGCCCGTATGGCCGACGGAATTACTTTCCGTCTTTCCTGATTTGTTGTTGTAGGTAAGTACTAGTCCTTACCCGAGCGTATACATCGCCCAAATTGAATTTCCTACTCGACAATGTCTACGGAATTTTAAACAAACCAAGCCGCCTTAGGTGTCTTGAAAATAAATAGACTTGAAGAAAAATTGGTCGAGTTGGCAATTCACATAGATTTTTGTCTATTCTAGAATTGTAATACAAGATAATCTTTGCATGAATGTGCCCAGTTTTTCGCAACTAATCGGACTCATTAGCAGCTGGACAGAGTTTGTGTCTATACATTGTCTATATGACAAAATAGTGGTATCAACTAGAATTAGTATACTAACCTATAAGATGGTGGACCACAGATTATTATATCGGATATATTATAGATATAAAGAAATCTGTTAGTCTAAGAAAATTCATAAAATCAGGGGAAATAATTCGTGTAGTTTTGTAAATTGGTACAGTTATACCTTGTGTCTATGTTACTTCTAAATACTTAGCATCATATTTCGCTAGACGTCTATGACGTAGAAAACTTTGAGGTAGGTTTTTTAGCCACTCACAGAACTAGCGTCTCAGAAATGGACCCTTAAAATACATTACCTAAGTGGTCCACCAAAGAGCTGTTTCGTTTCGTGTTTCTAGGAACTGTGGTTGATATTTCAGTCTATATTGTATTGTATATGTACAGATTTTTCTGGAAGCTGTTTACGTGATAGAAGAAAAAACAAACGTTAAACCATAAGTAGCTAGGTAACTTAAAATTACTCATTGTAATTTTTCAATAAGTTGTCAATGTTGAAATTTTTTCGCACGCTCTTTATTTACGTGAACACTTAAGGCTCGTATTCCAAAATTATGTTTAAGCGTGAATCGAGACTCAAATATAGATTTAGTGGGTTTTTCATTGAAATCTGTAAAAAAATTGCATAAGACTATGCTTGAGTCGCGATTTAGTATTAGTCTAGTTTTATGGTCTATGACTACCTATGCATCTATTTTTTAAAAGGTGTGACGTAACGTGTGTTGGATGTCCTATTAAATGCAATAAATAAATAAACTTTAGCACGTTACACGGTTGTTAGAGATTTTTGTGAATGAGTTCGTCCGGGTAATAACACCTATTACTGCCGCTAAGCAGTAGCTAATGCTCGCATGCTGTGTTCCGGTTTTGCGCGTGAAATTATAGGGTTATGAGATTTTTCAACTCTATGCCCATTGTACTAATATTTATTCTGTGGCCTGGGTGTAGAAAGAATACAATGCAATACCATTTAGTTAGATCCTGAAGGATGCTAGTTGTAAAAGGCGGATGCATCAGGTGGACATCTCCCAGTTTCGTCACCATCACATCATCATCAGCCAGTCCACTATTGGACGAGGCTCCCAACATAGAATTCAATAAGGCAATTTGCTATGATCCCCACGCTTGTCAAGCGCATTGGCAATCGCAGTATGGTGTTAAGTACTCAGGTGGATTCTTCTTACCGATATCCCCCGGTGCAATTCAGCTTTAACGATATCCACGGTAGGAGACCGGAGAAAGTCTTGGATGGACACACCTCGGCCCATAAATCACTTAGTAAGTTTTTTATAACACCTTTTTTTAGTAGGACTTTAAAAATACATCCCTGTGTCTGTATTTTCTCTTTAGCAACGCCTGACAGACAAATATAACTCCATTTCTAATGAGTTTAAACTAGATTTTAAGAGTAACAATCAGGAAAGTGAAGCGTTACTGCAGCTGCGCCGGAATAAACTTAAGTACAGCAAAACCAATCCAATATTTCAACTAGAAGAACTGAACAACTCGCAAAACAGAATTTACTAAAATGTTTCTAAGGTTTTTCCTAGTGAGTTGCATAGTTTGCCTTTTAGGAAGCTCGGTACCTACACAAACTATGAAGAAATATTTTTTTTACGGATAGGTAGATCTAACTATTACATAGAATCTTGGAAGCAATCATGATACTGCAATGAATTGCCTGAAATTAAATGGAATTTGTTGCATAAAATGGGGTTAACTCAATTAGATCGATGTAAAATAGTTTTATACGCCCAACACATTCTGCATGCAATTATTATTATTATAAATTTATTTCAATATACTTAGATACCTACATCGTCAAATCCCATTCTTATTATTTTTAATTAGGATAAACAAAATACAATCATGAGACAAATACCTAGATGAATACAATTGAAAACAAATTCGTAATTAATAAATTGGTAAAAATTAAGTAAAGTGGTGTCAAATAAAACATAACATCGTTAAATATTTAACATCAAAATCATTTAAATTATAATAACAACTTATAACTAACCAACTATAAAATTTTATTTGGAATTTACGTTCCGGGAGGTCAATTAACTCGTATAGTACATGTAAAAAAAAATATGGTTTTTGGTGACGGCTGTAGGTATTATAGACGATTTGGGTAGCGTGACTCATATAAGTAATATTTATGCGTTCTAGATATATATTCCTAATAAACTGATTTCATGCAGTTTTACAAATTTACAGATTGAATTGATCATCACATCAAAATCATTATATTTCTGGGTAGTTCGGAAAACAATAACCTACGAATCACTTCAAAAATAAACTATTTTGTGTCTTCCTATTAAGTGAGATATAGGTATATCACATAATACCTCTCGATACTTGACTTATAAACTAGCATCCGTCTTATAGAAATCAGACAAAACACGAAAGGCACTAATCCACGTAATTTTATGTGTTGCTGGAGACTCCAGAGCCGTAGGATGTATTGAAGTTATTACGTGTCCCAGGTGGCGACTCTAACGCAACTAGCTGAGCTATCTGCTTAAAAGGTTTTATGTGGAAAGTTAGACCACTGGAAGAGATTTTTTTCCTAGAAGATGTTGTGTGAACAAAATCTACATCTATAGACAGTTTGAAATAAAAGTTTGTAAGTTTGGTTGTAGTGGTTAAACCCGAGTTTAGATGGTCTACCAGTCTAGGTTTAAATATCGACATAATAATCGATATATACGCCTTTAATACGAAAGCAGATTGTTGGTTTTCCGAAATCCTATCCTCAAGCTAATACACAAATTTCCAAAGCTGTCAAACTGACAGATCCTGTTTAAAGTGTAACATCACAATCGAGATGTCGGAAATTGTTACCTCCAACGCCTCCAACAAGCAATAAACTGTCATCTTGTAGACCACTGCTAAGCTAGGGGGCTGGCTGATTTGAGAAAAACCAAAAATAGTCCGAGGTTTAAACTATTTTTCTTAATAAGACCGATTTAGATCAGCTCACGGTGCCATCACTAATTTTGTAAAAGCTTGTTTTGTAAAACATTATGTTTTAACAAAAAAAACATGCCCACACTCAAACCATATACAATTGTTGTATATGTATAATAACTACTATTAATACTACACATATAGTGTAGTTATTAACAATTTTATGCTCAAAACATGATGCCCTACGTGCAAAAACATTCCAAACTATACCCAAGCCACATCTAGCAATCTTACCGTTCAAGTTTATGTGTCGCCCGGTAAGTGGCCTCCTGCAGGGGGTTGTAAACAGCCCCGCTAAGTTTAAGTGTCAACCCTTGCGAGACCTAACAAATTATTACGGTATTTTTGACCTGTATACGTGTGACTCGTGTTGCTAAATAACGGAAGAGTTTTATTGTAAAGTAAACAAATGGAAAGTTCATAACATATACATAGTTTGATTTCAAACTCAAACGGTATTCATAAATGAATAGTGTATCTAACTCATCCACTTTACGACACCGTTTTCACAATAAAGCACTCCTTACACGAAGGTCAAGCAAGCTTAATTCGTATGGGCGCGCCCTAAGCATTTGCGGAGACAAATGATTTCTATAGTTCATAGAATCAATTTAATGCTCCATTTATTTTTGCAACAATGCCAGTGCCCATTTGTTTTAAAGAGTGCTGTTTATTACTTTATTTTACGTAAAGATCATAAAAATGTTGGGTGCAGTTTAAATTTCGTTTACCCTGTCATCTAAACGTTTGTCTAAGGCTCGGCGCAAACGAGGCACTGGCCACAGTCACTGGTGGCTGTCCCGCGTCACCGCTACTTTTGCAGCAGCGGCAGTGGCGCCCGACAGCGAGCGGTGTTCGTTGGCCGGGGTTCACGTTCAATGCGTAGAACGTTCTGGCGTTAACTGAGGGAGAGCGAGAGGGGGGCGAAACGACGCGTCAGTGGCGAGTGTGAGCGTTTTATATGGCCCGTGGCGGCCACAAGTGGCGTGTCTCAGACACTGCTTAACGAGTGGCCACCAGTGGCCACGCGAGTGCGGCGAGTTCCCACAAAATATATGAAAAAGTGTGTGAACTGCTTGTCGCTGGCCATCCATGTGGCCGTGGCTAGTGGCTCGTTTGCGCCGAGCCTAAGGACATTTTTCGTATATCGAGAAACTCTCTGCAAAATTTCGCATGTCACACCTCGGCCCATGTATCAACCGTCAACCCTGACAGTTTACGTCACACAGCCGCATCAACCCACTCAGTTTACATGAGTTCGGAGTCACCTAATGTTGGGGTCACCTTTGAAGGGTGAACGCGACATTTTTAGAGAGTGGCGTCAACTGCGATACGGCACGGCTCAAAAACCTCTGTTTGATAAAATTAACTGTGTGTAGAAACGTCGTGAGCGTACCAGTCATGACACTGTAATGGTTACAGAAAGTCGGTGGAAGCTACTAGGTACTCACTTTTTGTTATCCATGGCTACCTCAAATCATCATCATCATCAGCCTGTCGAAGTTCACTGCTGGGCATAGGCCTCCACCATAGAACGCCACTACGAACGGTCTCGATCCACCTCCATCCACAGATTTCTACTTCATTCAGGGACAAATTCAATCTGGTACTCCAAATTCAACAAAGGCAATGCTCATTTAAAACTCGCCGTCCGTACATGTAATCACGTCGACATCTGGCGCGCCATCGATCATGTTGCAATTCGCCGGCGCGCACAAATCCGTCCCGCGTCGGATCATCCGGCCCCGCTAATGCGTCACGAGACTCATGGCCCGTCATGAGGGTATTCCATTTTTATCTCGCAATAGAGGCTTAATTCGAGTGAGCATACAATGGAAAGTGAACAGTTCAAATAGTGCACATAATATATATGTACATTAGCATGATTTAAGACGCCTATATACGGAATACTTATAATACGTGATAGAATCCGAAATGAGGAAATACGTAGAAGAACCAAGGTCACCGACATAGCTCTCAGAATTAGCAAGTTGAAGTGGCAATGTGCAGGTAATATAGCTCGAAGAACTGATAACCGTTGGGAATAAAGGTTCTCGAGTGGCGACCACAAACAGGACGACGCGGTAGAGGAAGGCCCTCCACTTGATGGACTAAAGACATTATAAATGTCGCGGGGAATCGGTGGATGGAGGCGGCTCAAGACCGTTCGTCATGGCATTCTAAGGGGGAGGCCTATGTTCGTAGTGGATTTATATGATGTTGATAATATAACAAAAATACTATACTCAGTGCGTGTTATCTGTGTTGACTTAAGGTACAGAGACGTGGTCGCTAATTATTGGCCCTAGACACAATCTCAAAATGGTTCAACGTGCTATGGAGAAAGCAAAGCTCGGAGTTTCACAGTGGTATAATCCAAAATGAGGAAATACGTAGAAGAACTAAGATCACCAACATAGCCTTCAGAATCAGCAAGTTGTACAACTTGCAGAACTAACAACTGTTGGGGGATAAAGGTTCTTTAGTGGCAACCACAAACCAGAGGACACGACGCAGTAAAGGAAGGCCCTTTTAGGTCGGTCGGTTAGGAAGTCGCTGGACGCCGGCTCGAAACCATTGGCAGCAGCCAGCAGATAACTTCTACAGGCTGATGATGATGATGAATGTACTAAACATCATTCGAGTGTAGGCTACCTAACTATCATTCAACAGCGGCATGAAGAAAGGACCTAGTTCTATTAGTTAAATGTGCACACGAGATCTTACCTGTTCAAACGCTCTATCAAAATCTACCTTTTGCGTTTACTATAGACGTCATCATAAGCCGCCGGTAAAGGTTCACTGCGGAGCCCCCCCCCCCCCCCCCTATTTAATATCTCGATAGTCCTGAGCCTCCTCCATCTACTTCTACTTCCTGCAGTACAGTATCATCGGTTCATCGAATGGGGGGCTGTTCTACTTTGCGTCTGGTTTGTGGTCACCACTCGAATAATAAGAATAAGCAATAGAGTGGCGACCTCCTTTAAAAAGCCGATTTGACTGAGTTGAGTCGTTTACTTCTATATTACTTCCAAACACAAAGCATAGCTATTACAATCAACTGATTAGCATCACCAATTATCAGTAATATACAGGGTACCATCAACGCGATCTACGGCGATCATAAACTTGTATACATATACATACATAGTAGACATAGAAATGCGTCCAATCACGTGATAAACGCGGTGCAATAGCCCGAGGTACATTATGGTAATTCGGCTGTAGGTACTATTATGATAGGGCTGTGAAACTATTACAACAATGCTGAAACTTGAACTAGTTGCAAACTTTTACTGGAACTACTAAGTAGAGAGAATAAGTAAAAAGCTTATTTTGTGAGCAATTTGAATTTGTTTAGGGGATCGTACGTCAATATATTCGTTCTGACGCATAATGACCATTTGTAACATATTTTTTTTAAGAGAGCGAATAAAATTATCATATCTTTTATCTATTTTAGGAAAAACACCGGCCAAGTGCGAATCAGACTCGCGCACAAAGAGTTCCGTACCATTATCTATAAGAACGGCAAGAAAAATCACGTTTTTTATATGGGAGCCCCTTAAATTTTTTTATTTTTTTATTATTTGTTGTTTTAGCGGCAATAGAAATAAATCATCTGTGAAAGTTTGTCTAACTGTCACGGTTCATGAGATACAGCCTGGTGACAGACGGACGGACAGCGGAGCCTTAGTAATAGGGTCCGTTTTACCCTTTGGGTACGGAACCCTAAAAACGGCACCCTCATAGGATTACTTTGTAGTCCGTTTGTTTGTCTGTCTGTCAAGACCCATTTTCTCAGGAACGGCGGCTAAAGGACTAACTACTTACTACTAATAATACCACAGTCATTGATCTTTATATACGACTAGCGAAGAGTGAATGATTAAACTATAAAAAAAATGACATACTTCTCGGTTCAAACTAAGAATAGTTATTTGTTATACAAGAGTGCAAAGTAGCTTTCTAACCGCGTGCTCAATTTTGATGACCGAGCAAGCGAAGGATTCTAAAATTGAAACACGAGCGCAGCGAGTGATTCTAAAATTAGAATCCTGAGCGTTAGCTCCCTCGCTCAAAAGAGCACGAGGTGAAAAATCTTTGCACTCGAGTGCAACACGTAACTTTTCATCCCACCTCAGCGAGGAAATGACTTAATACAAAAAAAAACATTTACAATCACATGCGCAAACAGTTTCAGCCAATTCTGTTTGTCAAATAAACTTCCTCGTCACTAGAATCACTCATTTTAGGTTTTTCACTTGTTTTCAAGTTTCTTGTTTTTAACCTAAGGTTTTAACTACACTCGAGAGCAATGAATCCGGGTCACTTAAAGAATGTTAAAATCTCGGAAACTAAAAATGATAGATTAATGCAATAAATTGTATTTAATAGACAATGTAATACTCCTTAAATGAAGGTAAAAAAAAATATGAGTCACCATACATTTTATTAACACAAAATTACATAAAGAAAAAACTGCTGATCTCTCCTTAAAACAAAAATAGGAAACATGAAATTTTTGAACTTTATTACGATTTTCTTGAATTTTAATACTTCGTATTGCCTCCTCGTGCTTTTTTAATTTAATTTTAATTTAATTTTTTTTATTATTAAATTTTAATTTTAAATTTTAAATTTTAATTTAAATTTTTTTTAACTTAATTTCGTAGTTCCATCTTCGAAAGTGGCCCTTTTTCAAATTTGATTTTTTTATGATATAACTTTACAATAACTAAGAAGTTTTAATACCTTCATTTAAGGAGTATTACATTGTCTATTAAATACAATTTATTGCATTAACCTAGCATTTTTAGTTTCCGAGATTTTTAGGATTCTTTAAGTGACCCGGATTCATTGCTCTCGAGTGTATATGACGTGAAAAGAAAACGGCGCGCGTAAAGCAAATTAAATAAAAAGTAATAAGTACACCAAGAAGATTCCGAGTCTGAGTTTTTAACAAATTAAAAAATGTTGTATGATAAATTCGGCACCATGGAAGTAGAAGTAAATAGGTTTGTGAATTCACAAACTTAGTGCACATGATGTTCTAAATTCAATTTTACTTTATCCTCTAGTAGATAAAAACGGCTTTTACACTCAGATATCGAATAGCAAAAATACTCTTTCCGAGATGGTGGGATGAAAAACTAATTTGTTTCAGCAACTCATCTCTTTTTTCAGTAGTTCTTTATAAACATGTCAAAGGAAAAACTTTAACCAAAGTATAATCAAAATCGTACAGTAGTCGAGAAATGCAAAGTAGCTCAGAACTCAAATAAGTACAAAGTATATTATTTTTACTTCCTTTTTGAGATAAGAGCCGCGGTCCGACCGTTATTGCATTTTGCAAAAACATTTCAAAGGATACTTTCTTAGCGAAAGGTCGATTTAGCCAATTCTGCAAGTTACTGAACGACTGGATTTTATTTCTATACATTTTTAGTATCAAACGAACTACGACATATGTGTCTGTTTTCTATTTGGGTGGAAATTAGAGCAATAATGCAGTTTTTACGGTCTTGTTACCTAATCTAATTAAATAGCATTTATCGTTAAACATGGGTATGTTCAATAAGTATCTAATATGTTATTATGCATACACAGATTTCAACGCTTCTATCTGTATATAACGTCCTTATATTATCATAGTTAAAAAATCAAAGAGTCGTTCCCCAACTCGCCGAACAAAAACTGGCCAACGTTTGTCCAGTTGGGGAATTGCTATTGTATTATTTTTGATCCCCAACTCGCCTACTTTTTTTTACTAATATGTCGATTCTAGTACAGTCAAAGGCCAATAACGTTTTACAAAAATGTGAAATAAATAAAACTATTTTTACAGAAAAGCCGGTGCATATAAATATGTATTTTTAGTTATTTTTTATGAATTCTTAACATATATTTTATTTTGTTATTTTTTTATGGAATTTTTTTTTTTTATTATTGTCATTGGGTACTTATTTATTTTTAAAGTTTACAGCCAAACCTAAATGAAAATCCTTAATCTTTAAATTCCTACGGAATTGAAACGGAAAATAATAAAAAATCATAAAATTGTTTTTTTTTTATAAAAGTTTGATTGACTAATAAATTGAGTGATATACTTGTACGGAACCCTGTCCACGCGAGTCCACGTCGCACTTGACTGGTTTTTTCCTTTTATGTAACTAGCAATTATATCCGGGTTTCAAATATTTCTAGGATACATAATATGATTGCTTTTACAAATAAATTTGAGTTAGAACGCACTCTAATTTATTTGTACAAGCAAATAATTCTCACCAATAAAATGGACAGTAGATTGTTATTGCTACCCTTGGCTTATGCTTTTATTAGGTAGGGTAGCAAGCTACTTTACATTTGTACATTAAAGGCGATATAGCCTTCAGAACTAGCAAGCTGAAGTGGCAAAAGACAGGTCAAAGAACTTGCAGCTGTTGAGGAATAAAAGTTTTCGAGTGGCGACCACAACTTGGAAAATTCAATTAGGGCTTTGTTACTTTATAGAATCAAAATCGTCCCGAATAGTAGTTATTTCATAACGTGACTTACGTATTCAATTTGCAGTAATAACGTAACAAACGTTTATAGGCAATAAACAATAGAGCAATAACGAAGGCTGTATAATCTATAGCGATACAATATGAGCCAGAAAAATGAGAAAAAGTATCAAGACAACTCGCGATATAAGTTGGCCCTAATGTTTGGTCCAAGTGGCAAAGTGTAGCGGGTTTAATTATTAGGCTGTTTCAAAGTTTAATAGGTAATTGGGTTGCTTTTCTGAATAAAGTATCCAATTGCTTAGTTCCAGTCATAACATACCTAACACCCAACGGTCACATACGTAGTCTTGATCCTACACTAGGATTCCCTGTGCCGTGGGTATCAGGAACTACGAGTACCATGGTACTATAACACCCAGACCCGGAACAAATATTTGCAGATCACACAAACATTTTGTCCCGCAGCGGGAATCGAACCCGCAACCTCATGCATCTCAGCCGGCTACTCGCCCGCCGCGCCACAGAGGTCGTCATAGCCAATCTGTGTGTCCCATCGAAATCGGTTGTTTATCGAGCATTATTAGGAAGTAGAATTAGTGGTATGGGATTTCGTAGGCCACATACATTTTGTAGATCTATAATCTAGGTAGGTTGATAGATAATTCGTAGTTGTATGACCGTGATTAGGATGTTATAGATTGTTGATATACGAACAGAGTCATATTATGTTCCTACGATTTTGCGATCAGCGGTGAAAAAAGGATTATTGAGGCTCTACCTACCTTTGGATTGAAAAGGCGTATGACTATGTGTGTGTTGCTTAAAAAATTGCGTTTTCTGCTTATAACCGAAATTAGATAGATTTTTTTGTTTAATTTCTTGCCTTTTATTACTTATACCATAAAGGGGCGTGACATCCGAATCGTCCTCGGCCGACGGTAATTTAATAACAACCTTCACAAACTTTCAAGGATCAATTTACATCGGTCGCGCGTAGAAGAAACAAACGCTTGAATAACAGTCGCGACGAGAGAACCATAAAACAACGCCCTTAAAAGAACCCCAAGTTGATATTAGGCGGGGAATTGAAAGAGCCCTTCAATTGTTTCTGAATTTTTGCAATTTTATACCTAACTACGTTTTTGAAAGAGTAATTACTTTTTACTTAAAAGTTAAATGTAACCCAAAAATTCCGATCCAGGGGGGTGGAACTCCTGAACATTTTGAACTTATGACTTAAGGCCTTACAAATTAAGGAATGTTTTTAAAAATAGCTAAAATCTAAACCCCTTAAAAACATGATTTTTGCAAAAAAAAATTACCGACAATTTGGAGAGCCGACGGCAATTCTTCTTTCTGACAAAAAAAAACGATCTAACAGTTTGGTGCAAGTGTTAATAAGTGGTAGTCGCTCCTAGTAGTAGCTCCCTAGTTGGGTTCTACGATATCCACGGGAAGAGAGGGCTCTTCCCGTGGATATCGTAGAACCCAACTATGGGATTACCAGGGGATGGGCAGCCCCAAACCTGAGTACTATTTATGCCAAGCCTAGTTCCGCTTGCCAAGGGAACTAGCTAACCCCCCCAGTATGGTAAATGCGCTTACCGTTCGTCGTGGCATTTTATGGGGAATGCCTATGTACAGCACTGGACTATAGGCTGACGATGATGTGTTAGAAGGTGTTTTTTTTATGCTACTTGTCAAGCAGAGAAGCTTACAACCCACCAGTTGGAAAGCAGTTACCGTAGCCTATGAACGCCTGTAACACCAGAGGCATCACTGCACGCGCGCTGCCGACCCTGAGACATAAAGATGAAAAGTCTCATGTGCCTGTAAGTACGAGGCAGAAGTGACACGGCGAATTGAGTATCTATTTTTGTAAAAAATCTCATCACGACGACGAAATCAGGCCATAATTTACTATCTCATACACTCGAGCTGTAGAGAAATCGCAACAAATCGTAAAAGTGACGTTTCGCTAACTTCATTCGGTGTTTGAACGACACCAATCAACTCCTTCGTTCATTACCACAGACCAAGTAAAGTCCGTTCGTTAAAATTTACAGATTATAAATCAGCTATTGCACTGGCAATTCCCTTGCTCTAGCTCGAGATATGGGGCAATTGGACCAACTCGAGTACCAACGGTTCGTAAAGGCGACGTTACGCTAAATTCATTCGGTGTTTGAAGGCACCCGGCAGTCGAGTTATGAAGACAGCTAGTTCATTCCATGCATGTACGACAGGCATTCACGAATGTGAATTTAGCGAACCTAAACAGGACAGGATAAAACAAAATCAAAAGACCACAATAATGTATAACATTAATAAACACTTTGCTGTAGGTACCTACTAAGAAAAAGTGTACCTAGTGAAAACAAACTAAGCTGATGATGGGTGGGCCCAAAAAAATGCTTTAATAATTAAAGCATTTTTTTTATTATCTTGCTCTACACTCGTGATTCTAGCAAAAATTGGAGTTTATTCTTTCTGATCACACAAAACTGATCACGTCCTTTCTGATCACGCGAAACAGTCTTGTATAAAATTTGAGTCCTTTCTGATCACGCACGACACTGATTTCATGTTATGCTTTGCATTTACGTGTATAATCAAAATATTATATTATTATGTGACTATGTACATGTGACTGTTGGGTGTTATGTTATGATAATAAAAATTGTCGTACCTAGGAGTCTTGAAAGTGCTTGCATAAGTGAGCTAACTGTTTTTCAGTCTGTGACCCGGTCTAGCAAATGTGCCATTTGTTCGGCCGAATAGGGCTGTTACCGTCCCATTATCGGTTGCGGATTATGATTTTCTATTCTGATTACGGCATTCCGGCTGTAGTTACAGTAGTTAGGCATCTGATTACGGACACGGTTCGCTGTTCGGGAGTTGGAGCGATATTGTCGAATGGGGCGCGAATGTATTCAAAACCAGGTTTATGCGGTACGCGATCAAGATTAGTGCCGGTGAAATGTCACTTACTATTTATGGATGGATAGACATTTAGGCGTACTTAGAGCTTGTCCAGATGAGGCGATTTACGCGCAATTCGACTCGCACGATTCCAATCGCCAGATTGTGAAATACTAGAGCTTCATGCATTCCGTCCACATGCAATCGCGCGTTTTGCCGCTCGCGCGAGCGCAAAACGCGTGAAAATCGCGCTTAAATCGCCTGGACAAGCTCTTAAGGTGAGTACACATTAGGCGCTCGGCGTTGCGTTAGGCGCGCGTTGGTAGCGTACATACAGCGCGCTTAGCACGGCGTTTTACGAGCGTTAGTAGGGCGTCCATACTAACAATATTTTAATAATAGTAATAATTTGATAATATTATATATATATAATATTATCAAATTATTATTATTATATATATTATATATTGATAATATATAATATTTTAATAATATTAATAATATTTTGTTTTTATAATCAGGACTTTCCATGTCTCATACAGCTGGACGCTTTTGGATTTCGTCGATAAAAGTCGTCTGTATCGAAGTGCTCGGTCTCCATTTTGGTGAATTGCGTCCACTCTACACGAAAGCGCGCGTTCAAATGTACAACAAAATGGCGGCTCATGTATCTCGAAGCGCGCGGCTGACGCCCTCCCAACGCGCGTTTGAACGAAAATCTCAAAGCGCGCGTTCAACGCGCGCTTGATCAGAAACGCGCGCTTGCGTGTGTACACCTAGATAAGAACTACTGGTTCTCAAAACGCGCGTTACCAAAGCGCGCGCTTCAAAACGCGTAATGTGTGCTCGCTCTTACTGCTTAGTGATAGGTGGACCTAATTATTACACAAACAGCTACTTTGTGACAGGTGCGTTTTTAAGGATTTTTTTATACTGAATACCCATAGGTTTTATGGGAATTAATCGAACAACGAACCAATCTCATCTCTTTTATGGGAAAAGTGTTTTTTTATTGTTATGTTTTATCTATTTTGGAATCAGATAAATTATATTGGCTAAAATAAAATATTCATTCATAAAATAAAGTCATAATAAAATGATAGTGATGATTGTTCTTAATAATGTAAAACCAAAAGGAGTTGTAAAAGGTTTTTACTACACACATACGTTTTTGACACTTATGCAACGAAACAAACATGTAGGTACCTTACCTACGGATAAGTTACGCATAGCGGGTATAACACTATCGAGCCCAGTTTCTTTTTTAAAATTAGATTTCGGTTGCTTTTATTGCAATCATAATAAACACACTCAAATCAATATTACTTATCACATGAATTAAACCCTTGACTTCAGGGTCTGCTTCCCCAACCCAAGCAATTTTAAAACAAAATAAAATAAATCAAACACCTTCAAAACGTATCCGAAATTTCAATTACGGATAATCCTCAACACGGCAGCCCTAATCCAAAGTACAAGCAGCCCGTGTCACTTTTAAATCGGTTTTCAATGTAAAATGAGTTTTACTGCGCGTGTTTACGATTCAATTTGGCTTGGAGACAATCATTTCTGAACGAATTAGTCTTCTGTACTACGACGAGCTAGATGAGGCTGTGCAAATACAAAGTGATTTCGGTACGTGTAACTTACTCGCTTACTTCGCATTGTACCGCTGCCTTTGTTAGACGAGTCAGCAATGGATGTAACTTATAGTTTTACGTACACGGAGGTTGAGCACTGGTGAGTTTGCGTTTAAATTATTATGAATGCCTGCTTCTATTATCGTAGTTAAGCTTATCAACTTGATATGTAGAAGTTTCGCGTTTGAACTTATTAATTAAAGCCATGTGCAATGGGATTCTAACGCTAAGGTATTGTTTTATAAATTAACGATATCTTAGCGTTGGACTCCAAAAGGCCGCACGGAGCAAGACCAGCCGCTGGAGGGCCCCCAGCGGGCCTGGGTGGTGCGGCTTCATTCGGCCCAGTGAGGCAAGGTCCAACCCTAACAAGACGTTATTCAAAGGTGGTTAAAGATGTGACAAAGTCCGACAGATAAGAGCCGTAATTGGATGCGGCTTTGTGTCAGTTTCAGAAACAAAACGGTGTAATTAATTGTTAGCAGTGAAGGTCGGCCTCGTATCCATTATTACCTATTCTGTGTCTGCTAAGTTAAGTACCTAATACAAACGGGCCGCAGTGTCAGAACGTTTTACATGTGGGCCACAGTGTCGTATCAAGAATTTGAGCTTCAACTTGGTGGGCCACAAAGACAACATCCCCACTCAATGGATCGATTACATTGTATCGGTTCCAGGAGAGTTGGTGGATGGAGACAGCGCAAGGCCGTTTATTGGAGGCATTAAATGGGTCAAGCCGTGAACTTCATCGGCTGATGATGATGATGTATTAATAGTAAGTTACCTATTAAGTAGGTACTAAGCATATCTCCACGATTTTGTGTAAGTACTAACTATAGTCTGAAGTGAATGTAGTGTGATATTACAGGCACATGAGACTTTTCATCTTTATGTCTCAGGGTTGGCTACCCGCGTGTGATGCCTCTTGTAGTGCAGGCCTCCATAGGCTACGGTACTGTCCATCAGGTGAACCAAATGCTTGTTTGCTTGCCTAGTAGCAAAAAAACATCCAAGCCCCTATGCACCCGGCGTATTTTTACGGTAATTTAAACTCGAAACAGACGCGCTTTGCACGCGATACAGAAGCTCGTTGGTAGCTATATTCTTTTCATTTCAACGAATTTGTAACGCCATAAATACGTGCGTTTGATGCGCGTTCTTGGAACGCACTGATAAAACACGCCGTGTGCATAAATAAGCTCTAAGCTACTACATTTAAGGTGCGGAATTCTAATAAAACAGTCTTTTCATTCAGTGTACATCAATGTGTGGATATTATTTTTATATGTACATGAATTTTGAACTTTTATTCTAAAACAGGAAAACACGACTACCTACCTCAAATTTCCTTGATATAATTATTTCCAAAGTAAGCTCTGTATATTTATGTATTTAATATTTCGCTCTGCATTTTGAAATGGTAGCAATTTGATATGTGATTTTTTTCACACAAGTTTATTTTGTACATTAAATTACATTGTTTATTTAGTTATACTTTTTTGCCAATAAATAAACATAAAATGATACGTAAATAATTGAAAAGTACCTGAGCGTAGAGAAATGGGGCGCAAACCCATAATCCCAACAAATTGCCGCTAATATCGGCAATTACCGTTTTTCTATAAATTGCAGTATTTTGGCCGTTAAATTATAATTTTTCGGGAGCTTAATTATTTTTAGAAATTACTTTTAAATGACAACAGGTAAACTTTAGGTAGAAATCTTAAGTTCGTAACTAAATGAAACAGTACTTAGCTGAGAGCGATAAATTCTGAAATCGACTTAGCGGGCTTTGCAGAACATTGTCACCAAGTTTTGACAATTTGATTCAGTTCCGTTTTTACGGTGACATTTAGGTAAAGTTTTGACTGTGGATCACTGTTATTATTAAATGGTCTTTCATAAAATAATTTGTTTTGATTGCCGGTTTTAGTGAACCTTTAGGCTGAGATTTACTGTGAAAACTACGAGTACCTAGTCATCAAAAGCTTTTAAGTTCGATATTTAGTTCCCAGAATCTCTGCCAGGAGTAATTTAATTAAAAATAGATTATTTACAAAATAAAGCAATCCACTCATTTTTTAACTATCTACGGTAGCACAACCAGAAGGCCTATTACGAGTTTTGCATTGCAACAATCAATTTGCGAGTCGTGGGCATTCAACGTGTCTTACGTAGTAACTATTTATGAATATGTGCTGTTTCTGTCACAGAATGATGAATAGTTACTATGTAGGTCACGGTAAAAGCTCACGACTCGCAAAGTGATTGTTATAATGCAAAACTCGTAATATGCCTTCAGGAAGAAGGATACGAAACTCACTTGATTTTGTCTAAACAAAACAGTACCTATACACTCATATGTCAGTATATTATGACTCGTACACTTTTACGACTGCATCAGCATACAAAAATATGCTTTTACTCAAAACATGCGCACAATTTTCGACAAGCTATACTTTCTCATGCACCATTAAATAAATTAGAGAGCGTGATAAAATGCGTCCTCCACGTTTTCCTTATTCCACGTCCATCCGTGCGTTATCACTGGAGTACGGTGCGCAAAAACGTTTTGCTATAATAAATCAGATAAATCATTTGTACACAAAACAGTGCTTTTTGGTCGCGCTATTAGCTGTTATCGTCAAAATGGCCCTCGTAATTTTTAATAAACTCATGATTTAAAAGTATTGCTTTGTTGTTTTGCGATGAATTCATGAATTAAATGAGCATTTATTTATATATATTTATTGTATTCGAAGTGGGTAATCAATCAGTTGCTTGTTTAAGTTGTGATCTTAACAATAAATTGACTACCTAGTTACTGTTGGACCCTGTTACCCAGACGGGCACGGAGAGACGGAAGGTGGACAACGGAACTCCTCGATGGTTAGTAGTAGCCTGGCAGTGATTGGGCTCATTTTGATCAGGTTCCGACAGCGAATTTAACAAAAGATACAATACATTTTTCAACAATAAACTTATTGTTTTGACCCTTGTTTTCTCATTTACTATAGAAACCAACGCAAGTTTGTTACAGCTTACAAAAATATACATATTTTTCTTTCATGACATCGACAATGGATGCCCCCTAAGCTTATCTCCGACCGGGGACAAATAGCCCCAGGGTTGGGGAGGAAAGGCTCCCTAAGCAGGCTATGTCACCTATGTGTGAACTTTCACTCTCATGTTGACATCAAAATGTTATTAAGTATATCACTTGCCCCGCTCCATATAATTCATTCAATACAATTTAAAAAAAAATAGTATCAAGAATCTACAGACCAATATTTGTGGCTTGTGGTTTGTCAGTTTCCCATTAAATTGTATAGAATCAAACTAGCATGGGTTATATGATTTCCATACAAACCAGTGTATAAATCAAAGTTAGTATACTTACTTATATGTTACATATTATTAATTACTTAACCACATATATGTGGTTTGGAAACCATATAGTCATATAAGAAACTGACGAACAACGGGCCTAGGTGTATTGATCATGTTTATAAAATACACTCGGTTCCAAAAATAACGGGTCAGTCACATAAACCCGAATATCTCCCGAACTACGTATGCCATCCTAATGAAACGAAGACTGTTCAATTGAGAATTTAATTATACAGATAAAAAATAAAATAAAACTTAGTTACACCCACAATATTAATCTTAAATTAAAAAAAAACTAAAGTAGTCATATTTTTCTTAAGATTACATTTTTTGTTATGATTGTTTTTTTGCTGTTTTTCATCACTTTCGTCATTTAATACTTTGTATTGCCTCCACGAGCTCTTCTGACAGCTTCCAGGCGATTAGGCATGCTGTACACCAAATTTCGGAGCCGGTGCTGAGGAATACCTTCCCATTCCTCCACCAGTGCTTGTATGAGCTCGGGAAGCGTGATTGGTGGGGGGTTTCGACCTTTCACGCATCTCTGAAGCTCGTCCCAGGCGTGCTCGATGGGGTTTAAGTCCGGGCTTCGCGCTGGCCACTGCATGAGTTCGATACCGACCTCTTCAAGGTAGTCATGTACAATTCTGGCGGTATGGGGACGCGCATTATCATGCATTAATATGCCATGCCGGTCCATCCTGGCCATGAAAGGACCTACATGTTCATTGAGGATCTCTTCCACGTACCTCTCTGCATTTAGAGTTCCATTTTGAATGAGCACCAGCTCGGTGCGGGCCTCAGCAGAAATCCCAGCCCAAACTTGTACGGAGCCTCCACCGTACGCCACTTTTTCCTCCACACACGCTTGATGGAAGCGCTCCCCTGGTCTTCTGTACACCAACTGCCTACCATCATGCTTATAAAGCATGAATTTAGACTCGTCCGTGAACATTACCCTAGACCAATCGTCTAGTGTCCAGTTTAGGTGTTCGCGCACGTATCTCTGTCTTGCAATTCGATGTCCCCGTTCCAGTTTGGGGCCATTTGCGGGCCTCAATGGTTTCAAATTTGCTTCAGCAAGACGTCTTCTTACTGTTTGAGCGCTTAAATTGCCACCTCCAAAGCGAATAAAGTGAGTTTTTAGACCAACAGCAGTTTGAAAACGATTTCGGAGCATTGTAGCCACCAGTTGTCTGTCTTCCCTGGCCGTTGTGCATCTTGGTCTGCCATTTCCTGGTCTTCTAAGGTGTGATCCGGTCTCTTGGTACCGCTGGACTACCCGCTGAACAGTCGACAAAGATACACCAATGTTTCTGGCTGTTTCACGCTGGCTCCGCCCAAGTTCCAAAAAAGTTAGGATTCTGGTACATTCCTCTAGCGTGACTGCCATGCTTCACCTCACAGAATAATAATTATGCACGTGGAAGACGTTCACGATATTTTTTTTTGTGGCAGAATAGAAATGGAAAGCATCCATAATGACATGAAACAAAAATTTTGTTTTTAAAAATAGTCATTTTTTTAAATTTTGTTTTTCTAATGAAGTTTTTTTTCATCAACCAGTTTAAATAATATGCTATTAGAAGCGCAACTAAAAAGTCTTTATTCTGTTTTTTATTTCATTGATCTAGCTTTTACAGTTCTGGAGGTATTTCAATTTTTGTAACTGACCCGTAATTTTTGGAACCGAGTGTATGATGAAGTTTGACGAGATCATAATTAGGTAGGAGCAAACTTCGTTTGTTTGCAGAGGGCTCAACCGCACTAGCAGTACACTACGTCTAGACTGCTAGTAGGGTTTTATTATAGAATATCATCTGCCGGCAATTTCACTCGCGTGGTACCGAGAAAAAAAGTTGTTTATGTGTGAATATAGGACATATTTTATCTATATAGGTACCAAATTTCAAGGACTATAAATCAAGGATATAACAAAGTAATGACTAAATCGATTGATTGAGTCATTACTTTGTTATTGAATAATAAACAACCATTAAAAATTTTGCATATAATATAGGAAGGAAATGGTATAAAGTATGCAACTAAATAACGTACACGCTATCTGACACGCTAATACTTACTCAGAATTTATTTTGAAAATTATGCCTCCGAAATTATGAAATGTATGAAAATGCCAGCAAGTAACGCAACACGAAACCAAAATGGAAGTTTACAAATAGACAACAGTCCTGCCTGCCGTTTACTGCCAGAATGATGGCTATGCATAGTTCCATAACAGATTAAAATAGCAATCGCTTCTGCAAAATCGATTAATCAGTAGTACACTAATAAACTAAGCCTAATAACCATTATGAACTAAACGCAATATCCTTTTAACGAGTGCCATCAGCTCTCCAATGGCCCAGTAATTGATAGCATCATTAAATTTAGTTTGAGATAATAATTGGAGACATCCTTCGGGAAAAGAGCCTTCAACTACATCTGTTACTTAATCTTTGATGGACTTTGTTGCTTTATTAAGGCGAGGACTGATCTGATGATCAAAAGTAGTATGTTTAACGCCCAGAGCAACCGACGCGACGTGACATGATTAAAAATATAATGAGGTATAAAAAATAGTGTAAGTAGAACAATATACTTACTAATAATAGTTGTAACCGAAACGCATTTTGAAAAAGTCCGGTTTTGCAAATAAAAATCACACAAATGACCACCCTAAAAAAGCTTTGGCAATCAAATGGTCTTAATTTTGAACGGCAACAACACCATTTAGCTAGTTTATGTTTTAAAGTTCTGACCGCATATTTTTTATCTATGACTAGCGGCCCGCGCGCGACTTCATACGCGTTCGCGACTTTGGTCCCGGTGTTCCCGGTGGTCCCGGTACATTTAGACCTTCCCGTGACAATTATGAACACAACAAAATCAAAATCAAATAAATCTGTCCAGCCGTTCTCGAGTTTTAGCCAGACAAACGAACAGCAATTGATTTTTATGTATATAGAGGAAGGATAGAGGATTTGTAGTTTTCGATTAATTTAAAAAACCCCAAAATGAATACAGTCTGAAGTGCTAACCAGTTTCGCCTGAGGATTTTATTCGCGCAAAGATGTCATAAGTCCAATTTCACAATTGACAGGGTACCGACTGAGCGAGACAGCCGAGCCTATATTCATGCATGCTTGTAGGTACATATTAGCAAGTAGTAAAATCTTATAGGTATACTTGGGAGAAAAAAGTTTTTCTTTATGACGATACTAGTGGAACGCCCGCGACTTCGTCCACGTGTAGTTTTTTCCATACTAACTTCAACCCCCAAAACTACACGCACATAATTTGGGGGTGAATTTCGAAAATTACTTTCTAAGTGCACCCCACAGTGTGCACACAAGTGTAGACCACAAAAGGAATATTTTAATTTCAGAAGGCCCGATTCACTACATTATTTGATATTCAATTCACAAATAGATGAGATTATATCATGAATTGAATGTCAAATAATTACGAGACTTGGGCTACAGGGGGGTTACCCCCTTTTATAGCCATTCAGTTCAAAAACTATCCGGAACAAAATATCGGTTCGTCGTTGACATTCCCCATCATTGAATAGCTTTAATCGCAGAATTGTATACACCTTCTGCGACTGTGCCTTTAAATATTGCTGCGGGCATTACCTACAGAACATATATATAACATATATATACATACATATATATAACATCGATATAAGTATAGGTATTGATTACGGCTAGCGAATATTTTTGTCACTTCATGCATCCTATGCCCGCCTATGTACGTAGTATGTACGTACACTCACTATCATGATCAAGACAAGTTTAACGATACCTCATCACTGAATTCCATCAAGCCGTTTAGATCATCAATCATCATTAGCACTCGACCTCCGCTTTGGACAAAGATTACCAACGCAGGTACCTACCTATACCAACTCTACTTTCGGCTTTATCGCTCGACGTGAAAGTAACTTGAAGCCTAGCAAAGGAAAATCAACAATGACGACTGTACCGCCGAGAAATTTGACTACGATTAACAATTTCGATATTAATCCCGCTTCTGAAATAACAGCCGCAAGTCTCGATATCGCGAGTCTCACTACCAAATATCGTGCAGTGTAAAATAAGCTTTATAAAAGCCAAGTTTAGATTCAATATGGCCGGGTTGACAGTAGTACTTAGTTTTGAACATCGGCCACGGATAAACAACTCTCACTGAGGATTCAATGAGGTTTCCTTTAAATTTGTGGTAGGTCGAGTTAGTTCCCAGATGCTGACTAGATGGCACTGTAGCACTTGTAACTTGTTCTCAATGGGTAGGGAACGGTTTTACCTTAGAATAAGGAAGGGGTTTACACACCGTAACTAAACTGACATACAGGCATATTTTTAATGGTACTTACTTAAGGGTCTACAGATGGATGTCGATACCAGATGAAATAAACTGTTAAAATTGCCTACACACTGATCAGTGTATAGGCATAATTGTATACAGTGCCATCTAGTCAGCATAGAACTAAACTGATCTACCACAGAATAAAAATAAAACTTTTGTTTGACCTGTCACACTTTGTTATATGGGTCGCCTGTGTGCCGCAGATAGGTATAGGTAAAATAAAGCCAGTTTCTGTCTTGTCCGAGTAAGACTTCTGTACGCTGCTGACTACATGTTCCGTGCCCAAACTTCGTGGGCCGCGAATTATAATTTTAAATCAGCTACGTATGAATTCGGCTCACATTATGCATTTCGTATGAGTTTTCCTACACACTCTGAATTCGTCTGAAACCCGAGACCAGACGGACCAAACAAATTTGGAAATATTTCATTTGGGTGAACTTGTATTTAAATTCTGATTTGAATACCTAAGTGTAGGTGCCGTTAAATGTGGTATAGGCGGCATACTTGCTAGTAGGAACAAGTCTGACAGACATTTTAAGCAAAAAAAATATTATAATTTTTTAAAACATTATCCTACAAATATGTTTTTAAATGTAAACGTTTGTGAGGATGGAAGGATGTATTTTACTCTTTCTCGCAAAAACGCCTGTGAACGCGTGGTCCGACAGCAACGAATTTTGATGAAATATTAAAGTTGTACAGCTTTAAGTACCTAATAAGCTATAATTATTAATAATTTAAGTATGATAACCCTAAACTACCGAATACGCCGAGTACCGAGTAGTAAACGAGTACTCGGCGTATCTTTAGTTTATAGGAATACCCCTCGATGGGCCAAAGACATGTTAATAGAGGTAGCAGGTCGTTGGATGGCGGCGCGCGGTTCCGGACCAGTCGTCGTGGCATTCTAGGGGAAGGCCTATAATGTCCAGCAGATGACTTCTAGGCTGATAATGATGACCCATCCACTTCTTGACCGCGCCCGTTGTGTGTTAGGTAGGTGAATCAGCGATTTGGAGAAATGGTGGATGCCAAAATACACTTCTCATCAAAAAAATCGAAACACTACCAAGATTTTCTTTCTGGCGACATATAACCGAATAAGTGGTTTATTTCTTTAAGAAAAGCCATCATTATATTTGCACCTTACAGGTATGTTATATGACAATTAGTTTTTGTCCGTTTACTTATTACAATATTTTTCTAATAATTTATTAAACACTAACCCCCTTATTCATAATCATTTTTTAAACCTATTTTAGTTAAAAAGCTTTTGTCTTGTTTTGACGTATAACATTTAACATGAACCAAACAAAAGCTATTTTAACTAAAATAGGTTTTAAATTGATAATTAATAAGTTATAGGTCTTATTGCACTTGAGCAGTGTTTAGATTTTTTTGATGAGAAGGTATTTGATAATGATTAATACAATCATAACAAAAATATGGTAGGTAATTAAACTCGACTAATCATCAAATACTAGGCATTTCTGCCAATTGACTTTAATAATAAGTTAGTTATTATTTATAATAACTGGTAGTTCATGATTACATGTTAAGCAACGTCGGGTTTACTGCCCCGCGTGGTTAAGTTTTTTACAGTGCCGTTGATATAATTAACTGTTTTATGACCATGTTCGGTAAGAGTTATGAAACCAAACTATAACGCTATTAAGCAGTATGAACAATGCCACTCATGAGTGCGACAGCCCCAACATATCGTCTGAAAAGGATATCGTCCACACATTTCAATTTCCCTGAGCTGTCTTTAACATCTTTATTTATTACTCTGAAGACGTGGTAAAGAAAGATTTCCGACACTTTTCAAAAGCTTTTATTTAAGTCACCATCACAGTATTTTAGGAGTGCTTGGTGTGGTCATAAGAATAGACCCCTCCGTCTTCACGGCCGTCACCAAGCCTAGAAGAATCAGGCAACAAACACGGCTTGGCTTTGATGATTCGTCTTACCACTAGGTGACAGTGAAGAGGAGATAACAAACTCTATTTAGGTATGTTCCTCAATTTGAGGGTTAGCTTCCACAACCCGCTTTTTGTCGAGACGCAATTCTAAACCGGTTCTTCCACGTAGTCAAACCATTTAGTCCAACTGGTTTGACCACGAGGAATTATATTTCCTTGTGGTCAAACAAGTCAACTGATCCTCCCTGTATTAATGTCAAGTTAAAAATATGTACAGTCAATCTTACGTGTAGCTATTCTTTTTTCTCACAACATAGTCCAGTGTTTTTCAGCGTTTCAAATTGACTATTCGCAAACAACTTTACAGAGTACAGGTGCTTAAGAAAACACTTTGACAGCTAACAAATTTACACTTACTGTCAGATGTGACAGCAACTATCACAAATCCAAGATAATCATACAGAAAACAGACTGTTTCTGTTGACTACGTGGAAGAACCGATCTAAACTGCTTGATTTTAAAAACTCTGCTTGTGCTAAAGCTAGCTTTTATACCTTTGAATATTAAAACATTTAACGGCCGGAGGGGTAGTTGTATTCCCGGTTTATTGTTTAACGGCTGACTTACATTCAAAACTAACGGAGTTTTTTCCTCAGACCTGGCTTAAAAGTTTCTAACGTGGGAATTAATGGAACGAAAATATTAATAACAGATATTCCTTTTAAAAAAAATGTTTTAGTAGCTTACCACATCATAATGAAAAACTGACGAATACGATCGGAAACGGTTCCGACGTTTTAGAATAGCCCTGGCAGTGGCCTGTGGTTCTTAAGTATTCTATGGCAGTGGGTCAAGCTGTGGATGATGATGATGACACTAACAGACATAATAAACAGATAAGTGAATTCACTAATGAAATTGGTTTGGTAGAAGGCATTATTGTTGTCCCGCGCGACAGTAATAATCATTCCAAGTGATAACGTGCGCGTAATTTATGTGTTAATAGTTTTTTTATTACGATAGTAGCTTTTTGTAATAATTGCCTTCTCCATTTACTATAATGTATGTATTTTTGATAATAGTAGTAAAATCAATATCTTTACGTAACCGTACACTTTGCAACCCAACATACGTATACAGACTTGATCCCACACTAGAATTCCCTGTGTTGTGGGTATCAGGAACTACGATTACCATAGTACCATAACACCCAGACCCTGAACAAATATTTGCAGATCATATAAACATTTGTCCCATAGCGGGAATCGAACCCGCAACCCCTCGCATCTCAGCCACTCGCCCGCCGGCGCCGCGCCATAGAGGTCGGAGGTTTATGTAGCCGATTGTCCCACTAGTACCTTTGATGGTACAACTGGCACTGACTTATCCCACTAGTACCATTATAAATGGAGTCTATGACAGTGTGGCTTGAAATCTTATTGACTTGCCAATCTGATTAGCTTTTTAGAACTCATAACCCGCTTGTCGAATAGAACTGTAGGTCCACGTGTACAGTATACTAAGTAGCGGCCATTATATATGTCAATGATAGCGGCACGTAAGTCTAGCGCTGAACCAAACGTGAAGGGGATAGATGCGCATGAATACTGTCGCGCACGTAATACAATAATTATAAGATAGATAGAGATAGAGATAGAGATCCCGCCCACGATACCTTACTTTTGACATCTGCGCCAATAACGGTCAGCGCTAGTTTCGTGCATCTACTTATACACAGCATTATTTTCGTATAAAAGCACACTAGAAATCAGCAGACACCGAGCAGGACAGGTATTGCGTGCGATCTACTTCACGTCAATTACAGCAATTGCGTCGCGTGCCGACTGTGTTTGACGACGCGATTACTATTTGACATCTGGTATAGTGATGTGAAAATATCGATAAAAGATGATCGAGTTTCAGTTGCAGTGACATAATAATTAATTTGTAATGCTATCGAATTATATCCAATTTTTTAAAATCAGTTTAGGTTTTCAGCTCATTCTAAAATCCATAAGTTCGTTAATGATACTGAAAAGTAAATTTATAGTATTGATAGCTCTTTTATGTTTACTTACTTCAAATCCAGTTGTTAGGCACATTTGACAAGATGTGTCTATAGTCACAATATCGACTCTGTCGTTTGACAGAAAGACAACGATTATTACGATGACTTATTAGCATGCCAGGTAATTGTATAAAGGTTTCTTTTTCTTACTCGAAAATTAAGCATCAACTGACAACACACAATGAATTCAATGTTTCTAAGTGGCAGATGTTACTGTGAAATGAACTATATAATTTTTATAGGCGTTGCTTTACGAGCTCCGTGTTGCGGGTGGTTGTGGTGCGCGAGTAGCCGGCTGAGCATGAGGTGCGGGTTCGATTCCCGCTGCGGGACAATTGATGCAAACAATTGTCAAAAAAAGTCTGCAAATATTTTTTACGGGTCTGGGTGTTGTAGTACCGTCGTACTCGTAGTTCCTGATAACCACTACCCAGGGAATCCTAGGGTGGGATCAGGACTATTTATATGACTGTTGTTTGTTATTTATGATTATTTAAATGTTAAAGAGAAAGAGATATTTTATTAAATTCAGTTAATCTTTTGTTTTGTTGTTTTCAATTTAGTTTCAGAAGCTTTCAAATAAGCTTTGGCGCCGAGTACTGAACAACCGATATTTAAAAAGCCTGTAAATTAAATTCTTGTTTCTATTAAATGTTAACATTAATTTTATCATAAAATGTCCAAAGAAAACAGCGACCCTGAATCAGAAAATCTAACTAGAAAATTAACTGAAAATAAACGTTTAGTTATTCAACAAACAAATTCACAAAATTATTAAATTAATTGTTAATTCAATCGTAGACGTATCTATGTTATTTAGTAAATGTGTTTGCTATTGCTTAAAATCTGTTAATCGACTTGTGGAAAACATCAGGAATTTATGAGAATTTCACACACATTTTGCGTCGACAAATGAGGGAAATCTTTCATTCAAACATGACGTGACATCGTATATTATGATTATGACACGACGACTGTTAAAATATTACAGCTCACGTGTCAAATTAATTACATATGTGTGGGAGGGAGATTTCACTTCGTTTGGGAGGCGGTTTGTACAAACGGATTTATGTCGCGCGCTCGCGAGGTTGCGAACTGCCCCGTCAATCACAACTCTGTAGGTAAATCATAAGGAATCAGGTTTTTGTTTAAATAATTTAAAATAAACAAAATATCATACAGCCCGAACAATTTTAAACCACTGCGATTTGCGGGAATAGGTACACGTGAGGTAAACAGTATTTAAACCTTACGAGCACCACACACGAAAGTTTTCACTGGAAAATATTTTAAAATAATTTTACTAGCTACCCAGTACATATATGGTGCAAAGCGAAATTATGCCGCTATGAAACACGGGGAATGTGGAATGGAAATATTATCAACTGTAATAAACGGTATTTTGGCGAAAACATAACCGTGCATCGATATTTTTAATAGCCATGACACAACACTTTTCGTACTATTTAGTTTAATCTATTAGTGTAGGTACATACATTACTTAAGGTTTCAGCTATATATTTTGCATCTCTATTGAACTCTCTGTTCTATGCGTTCACTTTTTTCTATAGATAGGAAAAAAAGTGAATACTTGAGTGACATACTTATCAACCTATCTATCGTTCCAATATTCCAAACACAAATATCACATGTTGGGTGATGTTGTTACTACTATTTACGATCCAAACAATTCATAATGTATATACTCACTGATCTATGTTTCCAGTAACTTATATTACACTTAACTGGCCGTGGTAATGTAGGATTCCTCCAACTCCTCCAAGATATCCTAGATATCCAAAGGGATATCGTAAAAGGCGACTAAGGGGTTACGTCAGAGCAACATCCACCTGAGTACTTAATACCACCAAACTCCGATGACTAATCCACCTGCCAAGCTTGGCGATTATGGCGAATTCCCTTATTGCATGATATAGGTTGTACACTATGCATGCTATGGGGGGAGGCCTCATTCAGCAGTGGATGTCTATGTCTACCGGCTGATACGAGGCCTGCACTAAAAGTATCGGGAATGGAATATTTCCACTGTTTCTGTCATATTAAAATCTTTTTAATAGAAAACTCCTTGGTTTTAAAAATCGAATACCATTTATTTATTTAAAAAAAGATTCTCGGTCTTGTCACAAGGTTTTGTCAAACTTGTTTAGTCGTTGAGAAAATGGAATTGACTCGATAAAATTCAAGAGCGATGATTTATTATGATTTTCGAAGTGGTTTAACACAAAAACACTGTGTTGACCGGATCATTTCTGCATTTGGTGATGAAGCCCCATCCAAAACCACAATTTATCGATGGTTTGCTGAATTTCAACGTGGACGTGTCAAGCTCAGTGATGATCCCCGTCAAGGTCTTCCAAAAACTGCAGTCACCCAAGAAAACGTTGATGCTGTGCGTAAGCTGATTGAGGAAGATCGACATGTGACATACCGCGAAATTCAGGCAACTTTAGACATTGGCATGAGTCAAATACAAATAATCTTGCATGAACAATTAGGTGTAAAAAAGTTGTTTTCCCGATGGATACCGCATTAGCTCTGTGAAGAGCAAAAAGCGGCTCGCGTTACTTGGTGCGTCAGAACTCTCGAAAGATTCCACGCAGGATCCTCAAATGCTGTATACAACATCGTATCAGGTGACGAATCCTGGATATACGCGTACGAACCCGAAACAAAAAACCACTTCCTTGATTCCCGAAATTTTCAGTGCCGCTCTCGTATTACACTTACTTACTCTTGTTTTTTTTTTGTTTTAATAGTTATGTGACATATAGTGTTTTTTTAACGTGTTGGTATCTATTTCTAGTACTAACCAATAACATCTTGATTGAATCACTTCAATATTTGACAGCTACGTACCTAAGCATTTTTCCATGGTAAGTATTATTCCACAGAAGAACAATTAGTACTACGATCGTACATAAGTCCCACTACGACGCAACTTCACTAATAAGTTAATACCGGTATGTATTCATCTGTGTCTGTTATGTATGCGTGCCACAGGTGTCATGGAACGCGCACGTGCGATTTTACAAGGTAGAGCCGGCATGTGACGTCATGGGCGGCATGACAGCTTTCCCATTTGACAAAATTGGACGCCCAACCAACTCAAAACGGGGCGCGCGTTACACCGATTTTCTGGAATTCAAATCGCACGCGTTCGGGCTATATTGAATCTCAAACCAGCAGCGCCACAAAGCTCGTGTTGACACTGAGAGACGATTCTGAGTGACACAGGCCTGATATCACCAACTAATTCAGTTATGTAATCCTCACGTTCGCACATATCCAACGTTATGGACATTTTATGTTCAGTTCTCATTTTGTTATTCCATTACCTTTTTGTAGGGAGGTATACATTATTCCGAAAGGCACAGAAGCTTTGGCTATAATATGGAGTGACGAACAATGATATTAAAAGTAAACAACGCCTACAGGGTTTCACGACTTTCACATTATTTTCGGTACCTCGGTACTTACCTGTTTATAAAGGCAGCCCAGTCTTTGTGTTTAAACCTTTAATTTGGCGATATACTGACAGACACAACTATGCCAAAAAAAATATACAGTTCTAGAAAATAATATTATTCGAAATCGATCGTCCAGAACATAATTATTATAGAAATAAATTGTCGACTGAGCTGAGTTTTCAACAATTGCACATACTTATACAGCTGACATGCTAACGCAGCGGGAACAACAAAGTCATCAGTTTCATTAATTTTACTTTTTTTTTTAGTTATATTTTTGGTTTTATTTTTTTATAACTTTTGCCGTAGCGTGTCCAGCTTAAGAATATACCCCTTCGTCTCCTCCCATGGATGTCGTAAAAGCCTCTTAGTCTCTTATCTCGTGGCACCATTATCAACACCAATCCGTCTACCAAGCGTGGTGGATATGGCAAATTCCCCTATTGCATTTTATGGAAGAGCCTTCATTCAACAATGGAAGTCTAATGGCTGCTGATGGTGATATAAGAACCACGGACTATTTTTTTAAATGTTACCATGACTTTTATGCCGTTGGTAAATTAAAAACAATATCGTTACTGAAAATACAACGTCAAGCTTAAATTAAACCGCGATAATTCACCACGAAACGTTTGTCAAGCGCTAACTTAAATGCAGTTATTGTTTCTCTTGGTCACATTGAAAACGGACTAGAATTCCTCGAGAATATTGCATTAACAATGCAGTACCTAGTGTCTTCGTTCGGTTCAAGACAAATATTCCGAGACAAACAGCTGGCTCATTGCGACCGTCACCAGACTGTATCTCTCGCAATTTTATTATCCACTAGCATTTGCTTGCGGCTTCGCCCGCGTGAAACCTCTATTATAAATTATTATAAATTATAGCCTATATGTTATTCAGATGTACCTATAATAAACTATAATACTGTAATCTTTCATCAAAATCCGTTCAGTAGCTTTTGCCTGAAAGAGTAACAAACATTCATCCATCCAAGGATTTAAACCACGGGATCTATCACGGGAACTACTCATCCATCCATCCATCTATCCATCCTCAAAAAATTATAATACTTATTAGACTAATAAGTTTATACTTATTAGACTAATAAGTTTTATAATTTTTTGAGGATGGATGGATGGATGGATGGATGAGTAGTTCCCGTGATAGATCCCGTGGTTTAAATCCTTGGATGGATGAATGTTTGTTACTCTTTCAGGCAAAAGCTAATAAGTTAATACTAATAAGTATTATACATTTTTGAGGAATAATCTTATCCTATAGGATAAGATTTTTGGATCCTATAATCGTAAAGATCTATAGGTACCAATTTTGCTTTACGTTTGATAGTTATTTTAGGTTATCAAAAACGGGCTTGATAGCTCGTTTGTGACATTTATATTATTTTCGTAAATACTTACCTACTATTATTTCCCCTGAAGGAACGTCATCCATATAGCTAGCCGCAGCTGTGACATGAATCCGGAGAGAAACAGGGAAATAGGGAATATCCGGGTAGTCCGGCCGGACACACGGCACCGCAGACACTCACTTTGCATGGATTCAGCAGGTGGTGACTTTAGAGAGGGTATCGATAAACGCCTCATCGATATAAGTGCGACACTAGCTAGGGCTGACAGATGCTAGAATTCAGAAGCGCGCGTTTGCGTACTTCATGACAAACATCCTACAAATATTATTAATGCGTAAATTTCTGTTTGGACGGATGTTTGTTGCTCAACCACACCGAACTGAACCAGCAGAACCAATTGGGATGAAATTTAGAAATTATATCTAGTTTGTAACTTACACAGGTCTTATATAAGTATACCTTTTATCCGTGTATCAAGTGAGCGAAGCCCAGAAGCTAGTTTTCGTTTAATTAATGACTTTGCGTGGTAGTATGTAGGTAGGTACTTAGCCAGTTGATAGGTTTTACCGCTTTATAAACATGGATCTGAATTCATAGTCTGACTTCATTCAGTCAGTTTCATACGACCGGACCACTCAGACCAGGCACTAACAGCCCTATCTAATCGGCTAGTATACTCCATGTTTGTCTGTTTATCACGACGTGCACGTACCACATAGAGTAACCGTTGTATTGACGCCCGGCTTAATGTTATTAGCTCTACCAGTGTGCAAGCGGTATTGTTCGATCGACATTTCTCGAATACAGGTACGGTTCATGCCTCTTCCACGTATACTAGATATTCGGTAGATAGGAAAGAAGGCGTCACGGAATGGCTCGTATTGAACGGAGAAGGCGGCCCAAGTTCAACTTTAAAAGCCGTTACTCAAAGTAACTTTGCTTAACTTAGAAGCCAAACATTGAACTCTGGACGAAATTTTCTGAACACCACAGTAAAACGAAGCGAAGCTACTTACAAAAGAATCCGAATGTTGGCAATCAGAATGGAGATTATAAAATATGAGAAAAGCTAATAACAAAGAAAATAAACAGAAACTGGTCAAGTGGGTTAAATACAAGTAGGCTTACTATTATAGTAACCTATAGACTAATTCAAAACATTTTGTACGCATATTTATAGGTATGTCACAGGATGCATTTGAGACATTATTTTTTCTAGTTTGCCCCCAAAAATTAATCCATGAAATCAGAATTCGTTTCTACGCTATACATCTGTGATTGGCTCACCTAATATGGGTAATATATTTGTACCAAGTCTCAACTTTTTTGGTCGAGTAGATTCCGAGAAATTAGGCTGTTGTGACAGATAGACCTGAGTGATCCTATCATGGTTCTGTTGGTACTTTTTACGGTACAGAACCCTTAAAAATAACGTACGTTATGCTTGAAACTACTACAAAGTAGGTACTACTATTTCTTGGGGAACGTAGTCACAAAGAAGCGGCGTGGCGCTTTTCTATTTTGTGACGTAGGATCTGCAATGCCGCGATGCCGTGCGTCCTCGTGAATTGAAATGAAGTAAGTTACCTACAAAAGGAGAAATAAACTAAAACCCGACTAAGCAAACGCTGAAAACATGTAAAAATGGCGCGAAATTCAAATTTTATTGTATTTTTTGCTCATTACAGCTCATCAAATACTTCTTAAGATAGCGAACACTGATTTAGCGGGAATCAGAAGATCTAACACGCATGTTATAATTGAAACTATCTCATAAATATCATTAGTTTAGTTAGTCAATGAATTATTTGTATAGTGTTGTTTTGGTCAATACACAGTTAGGCAAAATATGTTACATACAAAATCTTGATCCCACAATAGGATAACGTTTCGTGAGAATTAGGAACTACGAGTACCATGGTACCTACCATAACACCCAGATGGAACAAATATTTACAGATAATGCAAACATTTGTCCCGGTGTGGGAATCGAACCCTCTTCCGTCTCAGTCTGCTACTCACCCGTCAGGCCACCGAGATCTTCACCGACCATAAAAAACGATAAAACGTATACCTGAATACTGATGCACAATAGGTAAGTAGGTAGGTAACTAATTGATTGATTTATGATCTTGGCAATACTTAACTTCACTGTCTCGAGACTTTTTATGAGAATTAATGTTCTGCAAGTAGATGGTGTATTCATCCGAGTACCGCCTTTGACTGAATGCTCCGAGATCGGTTTAACATTTCCAGAAAAGGGATGATAAACAATTTTAACGATCCCATAAAAATTCGACGCGGAAAAATCTGATTAATTACAAAATTGGTTCAAAGGATCCATTAATGAGTCTTCAATCGTTACAAACTTAATCAAAAATCTATTTAACCCTTTACGTTGTAATAAAACGTTCAACAGGTAGAATATCGAAGCTTTTTATCATGACCAGAGAGTGGACATTGTTTTTTCGTCGTCTAGAATACAAAGTGGGACATGAAGCGGACACAGCGGGATGGGACGGCAGTGGGACATTTGACACTGGTACAAAACAAATGTAGCTCGCGCTAGCTGAAGTTTTCCTGGTCCAAAACAAAAGAGTAACGGGTTGCATTGATCGACAGGACACTCGTACAAAAGCATTGGTTCTCGGCTTTTTAGTTGGTACCCGGAACAGGTAGGTTTAATTTTTGCTGTGCTGTACCGTTTTGACGTGAATACGTCGTTCAGTTTGCTTCCATAGTGCTGAAAACCGATGATAACAAAAACGGGGAAAAATTTTAGTGTTGCAGCTACATACCTATCTATCATCTACATGCAAAATTTAATTACACCACTCGATAGCTAAAAGATTAAACAATTCGTTACGTTGAGTGAGGACTGTGACGCATCGCGCGCGGCTGAAGGGGAAGCGCCGCTATTTTGAGGTCGTTTCGCTGCGTCACATAATTTCGTATTCACGTAAAACACACGGCCGTGTCTACACAGCCACACCCCGATTTTTGTGCTACAGAAGGTGTAAACGAGGTCACCTGTCCAAGTTAAAATCAGCTCTTGTACCTAAAAGTACAATTTTCATTATCTTTACGCGTATACCCAACCTAATCATATAAATAAAATTTATGGTATAAGTACCTATGGTAGTATGTGGGTATGAGGTAAGTACTTTGAAGTTTTACCATGGTCAATATCATAGAGGCAGTATTGGGAGGCCTCGTTTAGAGATAATTTTAGAAATAACAAAAAATTAAAAAAAAAACAGGTTTATTAGCCGTAGCTAAGAAACCAATTACAATATTTGTACGATCTGCATATAATTGCTCGGGGTGTTCTGGCTGTTGTATAATAAAAATATCTATGTACGTAATGTATTGTATTAAATATATCAGTTATCTAGTACTCGTAACACAAACTCTGCTTAGCTTGGGGCTAGATTGTGTGAAATTCCCAACATTTATTTATTTATTTAATTCAACTTAGATAAAGGCTTTCGCACCTAATAAAAAGCTGTGGTCGACTCAAAAGCCCGTCCTAAAAACAGTTAACTCTGGGCATGTTATGAAAAACGGTTAACTTCGGACGTGTATGATTAACCCTGCTTCATACAGTTCATTAATCAAACGTTATTTATTGTGGGGGGGTGTGTTCGCATTGTCTCAGCAAAACCATAGCAAAACGTTGGAGTGGCCGAATTTTTTACAATTTTGTACAATAATGATGAATGGACAATGTGCGAGCTTCACTGTTTACGCGTGGCTTATAATTATTATGGAGTACACTCCACTAAGGTATTCTAGCATATTTACTATAACTACACGGCGCGCGGACTTGTTAGGCAATGAAAGGGTTTTCACGGGCGTTTCAAATCATGCTTTCAGCGTTGAAAATAGATAGCGTTACTCTGTTACGTAGCTGTCAAGTGTCAAAATAAAGTAAATCAACAACGTGGTATTTATTTTGGCTTACTTATAAAAACACCACGAAATCACTCTCAAGGAGCAGACACAAACAGAATATCATGATTAGTTAGAAAATAGCTTAGTATGCGTACACCACAGATAATACATTTGACAATCATGTCAGCCTATAACTTCATGCTTGTCAGCTACAAATGAGTCAGCGCCATCTATCGAAACAATTTGAACTAATTTTTTTTAATCGAAGTTGATAAGCCCTCTTTACACCCGGACTTGTTGGGCAATTTTCGTTGGTATAAGATTTGTCCTGGCTGCTGGCTTATTTAAGAGTGTGTTATTACTGGAAGAAAGCGTAAGCCGAGTTGGTCGTGGAAAGCAATGGCGGCGATGAGCTCACCACTAATCACGTCTATATTCCTACGACTATGCAAGGCACGGTGAAAAGAGGTCCTTGGAGGCTCTGCCTACCCTTTCGGGGAAAAAGACGTGTGTGTATGTGTGTACACGGCGCGCAGAGTATAGGCAGGTATAAGTAGGTGGGTGCTTAATAATTTAAATGTAGTGCCTAAAGTAGACATCACCACGTTTGCGACGAATGGGTGATCGCAGCGTATTGCTGTTAAGTACTCAGAGAGCTGATTCTGAGTTTTGCGGATTTTGAGGTTCACAGAGTACGCTAGTGGCGTTGATCGGTGTCGCCATACAAAATCCTTGTTACACTACACCATACCTCCTTGTCAATTGTGTGCTTAAAACTTAGAATCAGCTCTCAGATGACTGCTGCTGTCCATCCCCTGGCGTAATCCCCTCTTAGTCGCCCATTACGATATCCACGGGAGGAGTTGGAGGAGTCCTATTTTTAGACCGAGACCACAACGACCTGATGTTTATTATGTTATACAAATACATGCTTGTTTTCTGTTTTATTGACTGATCAACATTCCATAATTGTATTTTGGTTCGTATTTATTTTTAAGTTTTTTCCACCATAATTATTGTAATTTCCAGCACATTAAGTTAACAGAATAACACCGAAAATCTTTCAGCAATGAAGATGCCTTGCGTACAATAGAGGCGACCCGCTGCGCGGTTGTTTCTGACCGCGTCAACCGCAAACCCGCCGTGACATCCGCACCGCCCACTCCTAATAAAGTTTTTGTCGGTCGGGTCACTCGGGTCTGCCAGTTGTTCTTCTGGAGATTACAGTTTATTCTGAACTAAGGCCCTTACCATGAGCTCTATAGGTACAAACTTCTGCGATTAAAGTTACCTATTCAATGATGAAGGATGTCAACGACGAACCAATATTTTGTACTGAATAGTTTTTGAACTGAATCGCTATAAGAGCTCATGGTAAAGCCTTTGGTCCATGTTTTACTTATGTTGCACAAACGAACTTATGGAATACGTACGTACGTATGGAATTTGCATTATTCTTCTGTAAGTTGAAGTAAAATATATTTAGAGTTAATTTTAGATGCACTTCGAAAAGGCGTCATACCAACAGACAACAAACTTAACTATCGTTGTACAATGACAAAAGCTTTTGAAAATACAAAATAACTTTATCTTTACATTTACCTGTCTAGACTTAAGAGCCCCAAGTACACCTCGTCGAATTTTTTCGCTGAATTACGTGATATTCTGGTTCACTGTTTCAAAAATCTAGAACGCTGCGGTCCTTGATAAGTCTTATCCGATTATATTCACAAAGCTTTATAACTAAGAGCATTTTCGTTAAATGCTCTAAGCTTTATGTGGCTTTATGAAGACCTGTCAGTTCTGCGAGCTATATGACCTGCCCATTGCCACTTTAACATGCTAATTCTGAGAGCTATGTCGTTGATTTTGGTTCTTCTTCGAAATTTCTCGTTTCGGATTCTATCACGAAAATAAAGAATGTAATAGTCGGGAAATATATAAATTTTCGACTGGCGACCATAAACCAGACGACGCGGTGGAGGAAGGCCCTCCACTCGATGGACTAAATACATTATATACGTCGTAGGATGTCGGTGGATGGAGACCGTTCGTCGTGGCATTTTAGGGAGAAGGCTTATGTTCAGCAGTGGACTATGATGATGATGAACACCTTAATTATAGTTTTTAAATTTATGAGAAAGTACGTGCTTTCGTTCCATCTGGCTCCAGTTTCCTTTTAGTTTAAAAACTATAATTCAGATCTTTATAACACTTTGTATATATAATCGGCTAGGATTTGTCAAGGTTATTTAGCGTTCTAGATTTAAAAAAAAATCTAGAACGCTAAAGAACCAGAAAAAAAATTGATAGCGTTGAAGCGTAATTTAGCCAAAAAGATCTACGAGGTGTACTCGGGAACCTTAATGGGTAATCTACTAAGCAAATCGATTGTAAAATGGGGTCGAGCGGAGAGCTTTCACAACAAATTCGTGTCAAAAATTAATTAAGTCCATCAAGGGTCGAATGGGCGTAGGTGTTAATGCCATTAAGGTACGTGAGCACTTATTTTTTAATGAAGGGACCTTTTGTTTCCTCAATCAATTGCTGATGACAGTGAGGGCACGCTCTTTGGTTCGTATCATCATCATCAGCCGATTGAAGTACACAGCTAGGCAAAGGCCTGCCCTAAAAATGCCACGAAGAAAGATCTTGAACCACACTTCTGGTACGACAGATTGGAATAAACGCCTCCATCCACCGACTTCCTACGATCGTTACAGTATCATCAGTTCATCGAATAGGGGGTATCTTACAATGCGTCTTCCAGTTCATGATCGCCACTAGATAAACGTTTTTCTCCATCGGTTCGTATTCAGTTTTGAAAAGTTGAGGTTTAAATCACAAACCTCGCACTACTCTTATCTGGAGGATCTGGACGACCTCTGTGGAGCGGCGGGCGAAGGTTTGCCTGCAACGCAGGAGGTTGCGTGTTCGATTCCCGCCTCTGAACAAATATTTGTACGATCTGCAGATAATTGTTCAGGGTGTTCTGGGTATTTTTCTATGTATAATAAAAAATAACTATCTATGTAATGGTATATCGGTTATCTAGTACCCATAACACAAGCTCTGCTTAGCTTGGGGCTAGATAATGTTGTGTGAAATATCCAGCATTTATTTATTTATTTAATTTAGTAAAACTTCAGTAAAAAAAACAAACAAACAAATAATAATTAGAGATTAGAGTTTAGTAAAATTAGCCCCTAATTTATTTAGAATTTTTTCTACCTCTTGATGAAAATAAAGTTTAGGTACATACCTAGAATAAGTTTTGTAGAACGAGTTCAACAACTGTGCAAACGCTTCACTTTAATTCAATAATAATATTAGTACTACATAGCTGAGAAACAATGCAGACAGACAGCGAAGTCTCATCACAAGGGTTTCTTTTACCATTTAGGTAACGGACCCCTAAAAACGGTGAGTTCCTCTTTGACCAACCGGTAGAATAACGGTAAAAAACACGCTTTTCACTCGTTATCAAAAACTCAACTTTGATGTACAACGTAAACATATTTGTTGTTTTTCTGGCGGTGTATCAGTGTTTACCGGATGTAATTTAATAAAATGTTTTCAGATTTGTTCCGGAACAAACAGCCATAAATTTCCCTCTCGTTTGCACCCGGCCTTAAAGGTAAATTCAGTTTTCGAGTAAATTCTTTTGCAAAAATAACCGGAGGACCATTTTAATTGGGAGATTTTTAATCGTTTGAAAATAAAGTAGACATCCTCTCGACATAGATTGATTAATGATTCGATTAGAATTGGAATCTGTTTTAATTAATTAAGCTTTAATGGTCGGGCTTGACCCGTATCGCGTAATTATTGAACAAGTGCATTTTGCAAGTACTGGAGGTCTAAAAAGGCCACTTTATAGGAATCATAAAACGATTCATATAAAAGAATTGCGAAGGATTAGCTCAGAATTCGGAAAATGAATTGCTCAATGTGGCAAATTCATCTGGTAGCAATTCATTTTCCTAATTCTCAGCAGATCCACAGCAATTCCTTTATATGAATCGTCGTATTATGATTCATATGAAGTGGCTTTTTTAGACCTGCTGTACTCATTCCCTTTTGTTTTATTACCCGACTTTTTACAAAAATAGCCTCATTATTTTCAAATTTTATGAAGTCACTTGATTAATATTTATACTTTAATTTGAATTTCATCATGGTCGGTTCTCTGTCCATTATTCCAAGTCAACTTTCCGCCCTAAGGATTAAAAATTAATAAGTAATTTTATGACAAGCGATAGCCGTAAATTAAAACATCTCCGGCCACTGTTGAGAGTTTTTTTATAACTTTTAAAAGAATTTGCTCCGGCATAAGAACTTAGTTCTGAAATAACTACCTACCTACTTATTAGGTAGGTACTTATTTGGCAAATTTGTGAAAGAATGAAAGAAACTGAACCAATACAAGATCACTTAGTTGTTCGTCCGTCTGTATGACTGTCATTAATATTTTTCTAAAATGTAGGAATTTTTACTTTTCTTTCCCTACAATGTGAGGGTGAAGTTTGTATGGAAAAATCTAGAAAATACTTATTCGACATGGTAGTCCAAGTCAATAACGCCCCAAGACGCGAGCCCTACTCGAGCTTGTCCTTTTTTGCCTGCTGGTACCTAGATAACTCACAACAGTCACATACATAATCCTGATCCCACACTAAGATTCCATGTGTCGTGGGTATCAGGAGCTACGACTACCATAGTACCACGCCGCACCAAGACCCGGAACAAATATTTGTCCCGCTGCGGGAATCGATCCCACACAAATCCCACACAATCGATCTCTTGCGTCTCAGCCAGCTACTTGCCCGCCGCGCCACAAAGGTCGTTAGGTTCGGCACTGGTTTCTTCGAATTCAAGAGTCGCTCTATTAAGGCCACAGCACACCGGCTGCGTACGCGTGGACGTTGTCGTGCCAAGACGTTGTAATGTATGGAACTGTAAGAGACATGGCACACCGCTTGCGTGACGTTTACGCAAGCGGTACATACGTAGAGCCGCGCGTGTTTACGTTACGTGCTGCATACGCATCCAGTGTGCTTTGGCCTTAAATCAGGATTTCATAGTCATTCTGATTGAAACCGCGAGCCGAAAATATTTAAGCGGTATTCTATTATTCAACTATAACTGGCTGAAAGCCAATTCACACATTCACAGGATTTCTACCACAAACCGTTAAGTACCCATCTCGAATCTACAGAATTTGGTATTTTATACTGTTTGTTCGTTCAAGTGGTGCCTATTAAGGAGAGTGTGTTTTAAGGCGTCGCTCTACCTTATACTGTAAATTTAGCCAACCAAGTTTGTCTGTTCGAAAATATTGCGCGCATAGATAGATAGGAAAAACAAGTAGGTACATAGGAGAACTTAATTATCATTTTCTTCAAGCTAACCTTTGCGTAATGTATTAGATATATTTATATCTAGTTATTGTAAGTAGGTAATTCATTATGTTAACATTATAATCTCGACCTTACTCCCCATAGCACTACCCACCACTCTACATTACACAAAGGTTAGCTGGAAGAAAATGTTAAATGAGTTCTCCTATATACTTGTTTTTTTACTGAATACCGACAACAGCGCTAGTTTGTATGGAACGCCCAAAATTCAAATCCTGAATCGCGCTTACAAATTTTTCATCAGATAATATAAAAATCAACTTCCGACAAGACCTCGGCCGCGAGCTAAGAACGGCCGGTGGAAGAGCTTCTCTTTTATATGGAGGACACATTTTACCGTTGTTCTCCATAGGCTGAACGGCAGAATGCAGCAAAGTTTTTTTTTTTCTGAAGGACAAAATGCAGTTGGCCTCAGATGGCCGATGCTGCGTTACCGGACTTTTGGTGAGCGCGGAAGGCGCTCAACCGTTAAAATTAGGTTGGGGCAACTAGCGCAAGGGCACCACTTAGGTACGGACCTCGGCTTGGGCCGTTGCCAGATTGGGAGGAATAGGAAAACGCCCCGGAACATGCTTGTAACGGTTTAGGCGTGTGGTACAGAAGGTACTGAAAAGACTGGAGGATAGGAGCAAACGCCCCGGAACATGCTTGTACCGGTTTAGGCGTGTGGTACTGAAGGTACTTAAGAAAGTCTTCGACCCCGCCGGCGGGGTCGCTGTATCTGTGTAGTGTTTACTCTGTCGTGATTGGATGACGACGCCCCCGCATTCGCGGCGGTGATTTCGTCATCCGGGTCACCAAGAAAGTGTCTTGGTCGACGAAGGGATTAATTTAGCAAAGTTATGGAAGAGCTTTTCTTTTATATGGAGGACACATTTTTTTACCGTTGTTCTCCATAGGCTTAACGGTAGAATGCAGCAAAGTTATGACATTCTTTGGATGTAAAACCGCAGACGGGCGCTGGTCTCGCTATGAAATGCCGACACGGATGGGTGCGTCCGCATTAATCATTTCAAGATGGCTCGAAGCATTCTGCGGCTTGCTGTTACTTAGGACTAATACGGGTATCGTAATTTGATGGTTGTTCCGCGTTTAATGGGAGATGAAATGTTGACGTTAGTTTTATTGCGTCTACGTTTTCATAAAGATTGTATTATTATAATCAACCGTTTGACGTTCATTGCTGAACATAGGCCTCCCCTTAGACTGCCACGGCGAAATGTATTAAACCGCCTCTATCCATGACTCCCTGCAATCGTTACAATAAATAAATAATAAATAAATGCTGGATATTTCACACAACATTATCTAGCCTCAAGCTATATAAGCAGAGCTTGTGTTATGGGTACTATAACTGATATACTTAAAACAATAGATAGATATTTTTTTATTATACATAGAAAAATTGGGTATTTTTCTATGTATAATAAAAAAATATCTATCTAACACCCTGAACAATTATCTGCAGATCGTACAAATATTTGTTCCGAGGCGGGAATCGAACCCGCAACCTCCTGCGTCGCAGGCGAACCTTCGCCCGCCGCGCCACAGAGGTCGACAATGCCATCGGTCTATCGAGTGGAAGGGCATCCTACACTTGCGTCAGTAAGTCGCACTGTCACGTAGTAACTAAGTATGTATTACTTAATCTTTGCGTATGCATTAGAGATGCATTAGAGACGAGATTAGACGGTTAAGGTGAATGCTCTCGTTGCCTTGCCCATACAAAATAATTTAAGTATTTTTTCAATCCACAGATTGTCGTTCTTTATATCGTATTTTTTTTTCGATTTTCTAATGATTATCGTACTCGCAAATGGTTGTTTCAAATAAAAATTTACTAAGGGTAATTTTTAAAATTAGTTTGAAATACGACCAATTTTACGTATGTGTGAGTGTTTTTAATGTCCATTTTGAGTCGCCACCTACCATCGAAGCGTGATATTTTTACGCAGAGCACCCTGTTTTGTTTAATTTGACAGAGATGGCGGTTAAATGGACCTCGAGCACCGAGTTTTGAGAAAGATAGTGAAAGATGGCGCTAAATAAATAAAAGTATGCCTCGCGTTATTTTCGGGTCTGTCACCAAAATTGCGAAACGCGATGTTGCCAGGCAACGCTACGTCACAAGTTTAGTGCTTGCTAGTCACCCGTAATTATTAGGCTTTATGAGCTGGCTCTGATAGGGTTGCCAACCGTTCGTTATAATCATAGTTTACAAAGTTATTTGCGGCTATGTTCTTTATACTTTGCAATATCAACAAAGTAGGTACCTTCGAGAAAATACTTTATTGTAACGTACTTTATTGAAACTCAAGTTTCAGTTTTATAAAATAAAAATAAAACAACGAAAGAATATGTAAAAACTATACTTTCGTAACTTCATTCGCAGCAATAAAAAAAAATATTACTAGTCATTGACCGAGCGAGCAAAGCAAGGTAAGTCCTTGCAATATAATATGGCAAAATTTGCTATCGTCTGTTCGGATGTATGTACCTATGTACGTAAGTACTCGCGTACGTCGCATTTTTCAATTAATCTTGATGAAACTTGATATATGTACTTACTTATATATTTATTTTACAATATAGTTTTTGAGAAAAAATAAAAATGAAAACCAGTATTACGTGAGCTCTCATTTGTTAGAGTTTCAACGACTTGTGGTTCAAGTAAGATTGGGTATATGCTAGATCGGACTATGGATGCGATTTTTAAACTTTATCGAAAAACAAGATAGTTTGTGCTCTTGAGGTATTCTGTTCGCAAAACTACTAGTTTTTATAATCCGACCGTGTACCGTGCTGTGATTCAGAAACTCGGTGTAGCAACCCTGATAATATATCAATATCAAAGTGTAGTATGAAGTTGTCATCTCGCTCCTTAAATGCAAAAGAGCCACAAGTCGAAAATTCATTTTTTTACTGGAAAGCCTATCAAAGTTTTGATAGTAGTTTTTTTTGTATTACTTTATAAATCTTTTTTTTCTACATATATGTATGGTATATTATAAGATGCGTATTTTGAACCTTACACTACCTTGAAATTTACATTGAGATCAATGTAATTAAATGCGGAAGAAACTTATCCATAACTATCACCTCTTCATCTAGCAATATTACAAAATAAAATACTCCATAAATCTTTGACTTACTAGTAGTAACGATGAGATCTACGATCAATAATATCTAAGTCATCGCAGTAATCTCATTAAGTGTTTCATTATTATACATAAAAATCCTTTAGCTTAAATAATCAATTTTAAAATAAGTAAGTATAAAAAGTTTAACATTACTTTGGGATTACATCCTTTTCAATCAGTTTTAGGATGCTTTGTTTTTTGTCTCAGCAACTTGTAGCTTTTTGATATTATTTTATATTATTTACTTGGGAAAAATCTGTATCCTGAGAAGTTTTGTATAAAAATATATTTTAATGTTGTTGATCAGTTTTAATAACTTTGAGGTCTGCTCTTTACGACTCTTCCTTTGGAAATCTATGTCAAGAGGCTGAACACTAGGAAGTACTGAATCAACTGATTGGTAATCAATCATCTGTACTGCTGTCTGAGCTTGAAGATGAGGATTCACTTGAGTATATCTGAATCGCTGTCTGTACTTTCCTCAATGACTAAATTTATTCATTGCTCTGGACTTCCAAAATCAGATAATGTTTTCATCAAGTAACGATAGGCTAGGATTGTGTTGGCTGTCTGTCTGGTATGGAATTTGTACCGTTTTTGATGAAGCGATTAAGATAGAGACTCCAGTGAATCCTCATCTATAAGCTCAGACAGCAGTACAGACGATTGATTACCAATCAGTTATGATTCAGAACCTCTTAGTGTTCAGCCTCTTGGCATAGATTTTCAAAGGAAGAGTTGTAAAGGCATAATATATTTTTATACAAAACTTCTCAGGATACAGATTTTTCCCAAGTAAATAAAATAATATCAAAAAGCTACAAGTTGCTGAGACAAAAAACAGGGCATCCTAAAACTGATTGAAAAGGATGTGATCCCAAAGTAATTTTAATAATCTTAAAAGTGATTATTTAATTCAAAGGATACTTATGTATAATAATGAAACACTGTATTTTAAGACTGATTGTACAGACTGATTGTAATAACAGTCATTTAACAAATATTGCATGTTTGTTTATAAACAATTACAACCATAATCACGGTAATCTTATATGCAAAACAGACACATTTCCAAGTACTGCGGTTTCGTTTTAATAAAATAGTAATCAAACTTATTGAACTTTCATTCAAAAGAAACGCATTCCAAAACCTGACACTTTTATGTTTCGTAATAAAGTTATTATTATTATTATTATTAACTGGAAAGATGGCTGCTTTGCTGTGAAGTTAGTCATCAAAGTCTCAAAATGCTAAATGGGTAGTTGTGTGATTGAACTATTTTAAACGCTAAAACCATGGGTGTCTTTTTCGAATATAAAAATTGGAATCATCTAAATGCCATTTTTGCATTAAAAACGATATTGAAATTTTTTGATTTATGGCCCTGTTGAATTTAAGGTGTTCTGTTTGTCTGTGGTTACCTAGCCCAGTGCACTTATTTCTCCCTATATGTTCCTTGACTTTTTTCTCTATGGTCCTTGTCTATGGTGCACTGTGGGTGTCATGCGATTAATTTTCTTTGGGGCGGTGTCTTTGAAACGAGTGCAAGCCAGGTTATAACGGTTTCACGGTGAAATTTCGTAAGTAAACAGATATTTACATAATTTTAATGTGTTACCTACTAGTAGAGTAGTACTATTATAGAAGATGCCTGCCCTTTGTTTGAAGCCTTCGTTGTTGTTGTTGTTGGACATAGGCCTTCCCCTTAGAATGCCACGACGAACGGTATTGAGCCGCCTCCATCCACCGACTCCCCGCGACGTTTATAATGTCTTTATTCCATCGAGTGGAGAGCTTTCCTCTAACGCGTCGTCCGGTTTGTGGTCGCCACTCGAGAACCTTTATTCTCCAACGGTTATCACTTCTTCGAGCTATATGACCTGCCCACTGCCACTAATTCTGAGAGCTATGTCGGTGACCTTGGTTCTTCTACGGATTTCCTCATTTCGGATTCTATCACGTGGTGAAACTCCTAGCATAGCTCTCTCCATAGCCCGTTGCGCAACTTTGAGCTTGTCTATACGGCCAATAGTTAGCGACCACGTCTCAGTGCCGTAAGTCAACACTGGCGTGTAGACTTTCGTCTTGAGGCTCTGCGGTATCGGCGACGAGAAGATTTTTTTTATATACTACTTGGCAAGCAGACAAGCATACGGCCCACCTGATGGAAAGCAGTTACCGTAGCCTATGGACGCCTGCAACACCAAAGGCATCACAAGCGCGCTGCCGACCCTGAGACATAATGTGAAAAGTCTCATGTGCCTGTAATTTCACTGGCACCCGTACCCTTCAAACCGAAACAGAGCAATGCGAACACTACTGCTTGGTGGCAGAAATAGGTACGGTGGTAGTACTTCCCCGGACGAACTCTTTCACAAGAAGTTTTCACAAAACCAACAAACTAGATATGGCGTAGTTTCCCGAACGCTGCCCATCCGAGTTGGATTCGTCGGTTGACCTCTTCATCTCATCACATCACACTAATATTATAAATGCGAAAGTTTATAAGTATGTTTGTTACTTCTTCACGCCCAAACGGCTGAACGGATTTGAGTGAAATTTGGAATGAAGATACCTAATAATAATAATAATAATAATAAGCAAGCAAGTACCTTGACTTGGCCCACGAGATTACCGCCATGTGGGATGTGGATTCGACGATTATCGTCCCGATAGTTGTTTCTGTGAATGGCCTTATAGCAAAGAGCCTCGACCAATACCTTGAGAGGCTCTCACTAAATGGTTGGATCAACGGTCAGATTCAGAAGGCAGTACTCCTGGACTCGGCACGCATAGTCAGGAGGTTCCTCTCTCTGCAGCCCTAGCCTCCGACCGCTTGGGCCTTTGCTCCGCGGTCGGTGGTTTACCGTTTTGTAATATATTTTTTACTATACTGTTTTTATATACTATTTGTTTTTATAGATAAGTAGTATTTCTTTATAGTGAAAAATGTATTTTATAACGAGTTTTAAAATAAATCAACGTCATAATAATAATATCATGGTTCACGCAGGTGAAACCGCGAGGCGCAGCTCGATATTTATATTACTTGAAATATCTTTAAAAATTTAATGAATGAAAATGTAATAAGTAAATATGTTATGTTTTCAGATCTTATCTAACACCAAGCTCCCAATTTATGGACGAAATATTTTGAAGCCGAAATTGACGAAGCTGACTCTGGTTGCACGAAAAATAATAATGCACAACAGCAGTCAGCCAGATTTGATGGCAGAAGATTTGAGAAATGGTCCACAACATGAACAGCATGGAAATGATTTATACGTTACTCACAGATCGGAACGTTTTTTTTTATGCTACAAGTAGCATAAAAAAAAAAGCCAAGGCAAGCAGACAAGCTTACGGCCCACCAGATGGAAAGCAGTTGCCGCAGCCTATGAACGCTTGTAACACCAGAGGCATTACACGCGCGCTACCGACCCTGAGACATAAAGATGAAAAGTCTCATGTGCCTGTAATTTCACCGGCACCCGTACCCTTCAAACCGAAACACAGCAATGCGAACACTACTGCTTGGCGGCAGAAATAGGTACAGTGGTAGTACTTCCCCGGACGAACTCTTTCACAAGAAGTTCTACTACTAACAAAACTACTAACTAGTCGTCTGACTGCGAGTCAATTTGGAATAGTGAGAGAGGCAGATTGTTGATTGTTTATCCAATATCATATATTTCCAACACAGTAATATTTGTACACTGTTATGTTTGCAAACGCCGTATCACCACACCCTATAAATGAGTTTATCAGCAGCATGATGCTAAAGCTGGTAGCATTTTTCAAAAATGCGATTTTATCTGAAATATATATTGAGACGTGTTCGGAAAAATGCAAAGTGCATAGATCTCAATGAAATGACATCATGTACGTTATTTTTTCTCATACAAAAAACCCTTACAACATTGTCTAAAACAAAACTATATCAAGAAATGTATTTTTTTCTAGCCACTGATGATCAACCAGAATTAGCAAGTTGAAGTGGCAATGGGAAGGTCATATAGCTCGCAGAACTGATAACCGTTTGAGAATAAAGGTTCTCGAGTGGCGACCGAAAAACGGACGAGGCTGTAGAGGAAGGCCCTCCACTCGATGGACTAAAGGCATTATGAACGTCACAGGAAATCTGTGGATGGAGGCGGCTCAAGACCGTTCGTCATGGCACTCTAGGGGACACCTAAGTGGACTTCTACAGGCTGATGATGATGTAGTTGATCATCAGATCAACTACATCTAATGATGATGAAGATGATACCTCATATCTCCGGCGTTTATGAACCGATTTAGAAAATTCTTTTTTTATTTGAATAGATATATGTACTTCCAGATTGGTCCCATTTTTTTCAAAACCTAGTTCTGATGATGGAATCCATGAGGAATTGAGGGAACTCCTCAAATATTTTAGGCATACATATGGCGATTTTGATATTTTCAGCAACAAACCAACATTCAGAAAGTATCATAATCCTTTCACCACTATGGTTCTTTCATCATTTTTTTTTCATCCTAATATTTAGTCGAATACAATGGCGGAAGTCGGTTTTTTAAATGAAAAGTTATATTTAGAAGAGATGCAATGGGCACTAATGGTAACAACGAATACAATATACGAAGACAAAATGTGCAGTTGCACTGATCGCTTACCTATTGATGAATATTTGTTGTCAGTGTATGATATTTCTAGTGGAAAATACTTGTAATTATAAACCAATAAAAATACCTAATCTGTTTGTTTTTTCTTTTTATTCATTTCTGTAAAAAGACATTCATTTTTGTGGGGGTGTTTGCCATAATTACCACCCTTGGCAGGTTGATTGGTGATTGCAGTATCGGTTACTCAGATGGATGCTGCTGCCCATGCCCTGGTGTAAACCCTTAGTCGGCTTTTCCGACATCCACGGGAGGAGGATTATAGATTCTACGCCGCACACCACGGCACTTTTTATAGGGTGGCAGGAAGTCGGTGGATGGTGGCGGCTCATGCCTTCTAACAATTTTCTTTAACGCCATCATTATCGAGATACCTTATAAACATTTTTTTAACGCCATCTATATAACATCTGGGGATAATGACAACGCCATCTAGTGAAAAACAAAACAGTGAATGTAGAAGTGTGCGTGCGTGTAATTACATGAGGCAAATTGTCAGATCTTATTTATAGTGAATTTGAAATTTCTAACGACTCTTTAACGAAAATTCATGCTGCATCAAATTCTATGACCTACACCGTGCTCGCAAACGGTAAAATTACTCACTAAAGACGCTCGAGTTTTGAACAAAAAATAAAAAAGTCAATATCTGTTTTTCCACGCCATCTAGCGTGAAACGAGCTTTAAGTAATCGAAAGCATCCCCCTTAATTGAATGTTTTATAATTACGAGAATTGGACCTCTAGTAATTTTTTAATATCACTGATTGACTAAATATCATGAATAACTTTTCATTTAAAAAACCGACTTCCGCCATAGTATTCGACTAATTATTTGGTAAAAAAAATGATGAAAGAACCATAGTGGTGAAAGGATTATGATACTTTTTAAATGCAAATGCTTGGTTTGTTGCTGAAAATATAAAAATCGCCATATATATGCCTACAATATTTGAGGAGTTCCCTCAATTCCACATGGATTCCATCATCAGAACTGGATTCTGAAAAAAATGGGACCAATCTAGAAGTATATCTATTCAAATAAAAAAAGAATTTTCCAAATCGGTTCATAAACGCCGGAGATATGCGGTAACAAACATTAAAAAAAATACAACCGAATTGAGAACCTCCTCCTTTTTTGGGAAGTCGGTTAAAAAAAGGCCGCAAATCACCGTTTTTCAGGAGATGTACTGGATGAGGCACTTGTATTGATATCATAGAACGCATTTACTTCACAAATAAATTGTAAATTTACGAGTAACTTATATAATCGCTACATGAATATAACAATTCATATTTTCTCCCCAAACTTTGTACAGAATCATTGCAACCCACTTTGTGTACTATAGTGGCGTTAAATTTTAAAAGCAGCTCAATTTACGGTGCTCCGGTCGACTCCTCGCCATCATGAATCTTGTTCCCGTAACCGAAGGAAATTGCTTGCTAAAAGTTTGCCGATTTATTGCGTATTTGTACGTCCGATGTCTACGGTGTAGGTAAGTATTAGAGACATGCCTGGTGCCAGTTACTAAATGTTTGTTGCATTGAAACTTTGCTGGATAAAACTGTTACACTATACCTACATGAGCTGAGAAAACGTTTCTATACATCTGAAACTTATTGATAACTAAAATTCTTATAACTATGATATTAATACAAAAGCCTCCTCTAGTACATCTCCTAAATAACTTTTCATTTAAAAAACCGACTTCCGCCATTGTATACGACTAAAAAATTTTGGATGATTTTTTTTTTATGAAAGAACCATATTGGTTAAAGGATTATGATACTTTCTGAATGCAAATGCTTGGTGTCTTGCTGAAAATATCAAAATCACCATATGTATGTATGTATGATGGGATCAATTCCTCATGGATCCCATCATCAGAACTGGATTTTGAAAAAAATTAGACCAATCTGGAAGTATATCTATTCAAATAAAAAAGAATTTTCCAAATCGATTCATAAACACCGGAGATATGCGGTAACAAACATACAAACAAAAAAAATACAACCGAATTGAGAACCTCCTCCTTTTTTGGGAAGTCGGTTAAAAAACGGTGATTTGCGGCCTTTTTGATCAAATTTAGTCACACAGTGACATATTAAAATCGCACCCCTGTCTGTATGTGCGCAGCGACTGAACCCACAGGTGAGATATTTTAGAGTGAGTAGCCCCTCGTCTAATTAAACATAGCCAAATGAACTAAACTGTGCTCATTACCACTAGAAGCGAATTCGTAGCACTTGTAGCGACTTCGTAGCACTCGTAGCGGGATAGCAGATGGACGTAATCGCTGCAACAGTTGCGTGACGTCACGGTTCATGGTAACTACCTAGATACCTATCTATTATTTGTCTTACGAAAAGGATCATTTATAAAATGAATTTGCGTGACTCCTTGAGAAAGAGTTTTAACGAAATCAATATTCTCCCAGTAATATCGCAATATACTTAATCTATGAAAACTAACCCGAGACCGCACCGTAAGAATAAGACTCCTCCAACTCTTCCTGTGGGTGTCGTAAAAGGCGACTGAAGGATTACGCCAGGGGAGGGCAGCAGCATCCACCTGAGTACTTAACAACATACTGCGATCACCAATCCGCCTGCCAAGCGCGGTGATTATAGCAAATCCCCTCATTGTACGCCATAGGTTGTACGCTATGCATGTTATGGGGGAGGCCTCATCTAGCAATATATATATTTATAAAAGTACCCACTTATATAAATACAACTGAGTATCTAGGATTGTAGTTTATCTTTTCTTTCATTTTCGGCTTACAATTACAATTCGTTGAGAAAGTCGTGAGCGAATAGACGATCTTATACGAGACTTCTTAACTTATACCGATTGTTCGTTTGCTAGACCAGAACAATGTACTAAGTACGTGATTAGCCCTTAAACCCCACATAAACACGTAGAATTGGGTTAATGGTTCATTCTTGTTAGAGATTTCTCGGAGACAATTCAAATTGTGGCTATTTGTTGTTAGTACGTACTTAGGACTCAATGGCAACAATTCTTAATGAAACGCCAAGTGTTGTTGAAGTACAAGACAAAAGAACTGGGTGGTTTTAGGTAATATATCTACCGGCTTAATACTATTAATACTATTTATTTTTATTTTTTGTATTAAATTATTAGGTAGGTAAATACAGCTATTTTACGTGGTTTTAAGGGTTCCGTATCTCAAGAGAAACCAACTGAACCACTACACTGAGAAAACAGTTCATCAAAAAATATGGTGATTTCACGTAAAGTAGGGAGCATACGGAAATAACCATAAAGTACGATGAAACTACTGTTGCTGCTGCTAACCATATATTATGATGAGCTGTCACCATGCATTAGTAGTTCGTATCACCGTATGTCCGGACTTACGGTGACGGTAATCGTAATGGACCATTACTTTTTGAGAGAGAGCATAACATTACATATGACTGTCATCATATTTTTGTATGCTTTCCTACTATTTTTATGTGCTCTCCTCTAATTTCCGAGTAATCCCTATTATTTTATCATACTATTTATCCATGCTTTCCTACTATTATTGTATGCTTTACTACTATTTTTAATGTGCTTTCCTCTCATTTCCGAGTAACTCCTGTTATTTAATCCTACTATTTATCCATGCTTTCCTACTATTATTGTATGCTTTACTACAATTTTGAATGTGCTTTCCTCTTATTTCCGAGTAATTCCTGTTATTTCATCTTATACCATTTATCCATGCTTTCCTACTATTATTGATGTGCTTTCCTATTGATTTTTCTTACTATTTTTCTATGCCTCCTGTTGTAGTATGGCTCGGGTATTGTTCCTTTTTCTTAAATATGTATGGGCCAATTAATAAAGATAATTGACACATAGAATAAGCAAGAGTACGGTTAAGAGAATGATGATGATGTATAGTCGTTCATCGTCATCACTCCCGTAACCGTACTTTTGCACGGTTATGGGTCAGCGTAGATTACTAAGTGTCAATTATCTTTATAAATTGGCCCACGCATATTTAAGAAGAAGGAAAAATACCCGAGCCATGCTACAACGGGAGGCGTAGAAAATTAGTAAGAATAAACAATAGGAAAGCACATCAATAATAGTAGGAAAGCATGGATAAATAGTAGGATGAAATAACAGGAAATACTCGGAAATGAGAGGAAAGCACATTCAGAAAAAAGTACCTACGCAATACAGAAAATAACCCTAATTAAGTAGGTACTTCTAGACAGAAGTACCTACTTTATTAGGTATTATTCTAGAACAGTGGATTTGGGATTTGGTGAATTATTTGCTATAATGGAAAAACATATGACGGATTAACATTTTAATTAAAAATTACAAAATATTATTAAATAACGCAAAATATATAATTTAGAGTAACGGAGTAGTAGTTTTGGGGTAACGGAGGCGGGCTCGCACCGTCTCTTGCCAGAGGGCGCACGACCTCCTGTCACGGACCAGCTGAGGGTCGAGACCACTGTTCCAAAGCTGACTGCACCTTATCCGCGTCACCTGTACAAAATTGCAAGTGGTTAGGTCAAATAGATTTTTATATATGGGGGTCGAAAGTAGCTTTAAATTTGGGGTAGTAAATTCTGCCGAAGTCAGCCTACAAAACTCGAAAGGAAATTAGCTAAATTTACCTAAATACAGTATTTTGTGACATGTTTACTTTATGGTACCATAAAGAGTATCTCTAATTAACATGGGCTTTCACATACGAGACTAAAATCAATACCTTATTCAAATCCCTGGTGATTGATCCTAGAACACGACGCGACTTCAGGCGTGCTGGACAGAGAACGGGATCGAGACTCGGGCTTTGCCAGGATACCCAACGTAATAAGATAGGCACGTTGAGCCCTCCAGGCGTTCACCAACCAGCCATGGTTTGGTAGGCGTCAGCAGGCAGATGCGTAGTAGAAAGGTGGAGATTATTTTATGTACAACCACATCATTTTAAATGGACATCAGCTGGGCATCAGTCGGCAAAACTGGGTCATGTACTGTCACAAGCTTTTACATCAACAGCTTGCATAAACTGGTGCACTAATCTTAAAACACTTATTTTTGTACACGAACAAATGTTAGGTATTATGAAACCCAGCTGATCTTTGTTGCACTTTGTTGCTTCAAATCACTTCACATTTTGTAACACTAACTATAGACAATCCGTAATATTTAAAATAAAATTACAAACAAAAGGCGGAGCGCATGTGCTTCCCTGCTAACTAAATAGAATAAAATGACCGGGCTAGGACCTACCCGCGTGCCGTTCGCAGTAGACTGGTGATTTCACAGTATTTTAATATGCCGGTCATCCAATATTATGAATCCTGTAATCATACTTTAGTAAAACGATAAACGTATTTTTGTGTGATGATCACGGTATTTTGGAGTGCCGCGTCAAATATTATGGTTCCGTAATCATATTCGATGGTAATTTGTTACGTAATTGTATTTTTGTGTGCTAGTCATGGTATTTTGGTGTGCGGTGTCGAATATTATGATTCCGTAATCATTATTTGATGTTTGTTCATTTGTTAATTAATTTTTGTATGCCCGTAGTTACATAGATAGATAGATAGATTAACACTTTATTGTACACCAGGAATACATAAAAGGATTTATTAAAATTAGCAGTACAATGGGCGGCCTTATCGCTGAGAGCGATTTCTTCCAGACAACCTTTGCATGGACAGTAACAAGCGAAGCAGTAACGAAACGGCGGAAGATATAGTCCGTAGTCGTATATTATAAGGATTTTATGCATAGAAGCTTCAAGAAAATTGATGCTAACTACAAAAATAAAGTGACGAAAACTGTTATATCTTAGGTATCATCGAATTTCTGCCAACCAGACATCCAGCAGACCATTTCATATTACGTAGTGTTATTTTAAGAGGAAAGCATCGTAAAGTATCGATTTAATCTTCTTATATTCTGTCACTGTTTATTACGGAGAATGGTCATCATAATATTGTATTACTTACTATTTAAACTAGATTATTTTATTATATATACATGATACAACCTTATTTTAGAACAATTCATCGTATTTTTGAAAGACGTATTGATATTTTATAATGAAGCCAAAATGACATTTTTCTCAGTGTATAGAATCACTACGGTGTCTGACTGTCTGTCACCATTTCCCGCGTCTACAGGACCAAAAAAGTTTAAATTTGGTACATATACAGAGTTGGGTGATAATCACGGGCGTATTAGAGTAAATAAACGAATGCTGATTTTGAGGGTTAATTTGGGGGGGCAAACAAGAAAAGAAAAAAAACGTGTCAAATGTAGGTATCGTGTGACATAATTATACATTGAAAGAGCTCGTTTTGAAAAAGAAATCATGCTAACATTTAGGACACAAGGCGTGGAATTGAACAGAAAACGTGTAGCTATCATGTTTTCTTACGGAAAGACATCTGCTATATATGCATTTTCTTCTAAAAAAGTGAATAAAGATCAAATACTTTATCATAATATGTGCGTTCCTTGAAGGTAAACTAATACGGCATCTTTAAGAGGGTCGTCCACGAACGTTTTAAGACAAAGGTGACGTGTACACCATGCAACTACTCAGTAGAACACTTGTTTTCCATTAGAATAGGGCGAACATTTCCATGTTAGCAGTGTACCATAAGTCAGCCCGGGTTATCTGGCGGTCTGAGTGAATTCGCTCCATATTTCAGTACAAGCCGCAATTTACATAATTAACTAACTTCCTTGCGACTTTCGAATCAACCGCGACGCGCCACTTTATGTTTATTTGGTGTAAAATGTTTGTGTACCTTTTGGGAACGCGTATTTTCGGTAATTTCTTGAGACTTGCGACTTTTTTAAGGTTTTCATCACGGAATTATTGGCTGATCTGTGATCAGTACTAATTCGTGTCATTGGTTCATTCTTGGTCACCCTAGGTTAGTCAGAGACCAGTCTATGTCACCCTGAAAAGGGCCTAGTGACCAAGCACGATGTGTCCTTAAACCGTTTGATGGCACATGATATTGTGCACATAATTTATTCAAGAGGAAAAGTCCATTTGTGCACGACCGGGGTTTTGACCTACGACCACGGTCCACAGTCGGAAGTCGAGGTAACATCAGTGTGATTTTCATTGATCTTTCTAGATTGGTTGGAGAGCAGTCAAAAACAAAGATATCTTAACATAAACCCTCTCTTAACTTGATATCTTGTAAAATATATATGTTAGTCTATAAGGTATATATTCTATGGGCTTATTGTTTAGGTATAATTTTATTATACATTTCCCATGTAGCCTGAAATAAAACATTATTATTATTATTTATTATTAACGCTCAACTTTAACACGATGGAATAAAAATTACCGGTAAGTATGTAGGCGTATAAGCCCTTCCCCTCCACTGTTTTTACTTGGCACTTGATACAAGCTTGACATTAAAAAACGTTCCTTGTGATGACGGATTATGTTTTTTTTTTTGACGTAATGAAATAGTGGTGCTTTCAGTTTTAGATTAGACGCACTCTAGGTGATGTTTTACTTACTGTAAATCTAAAGCCGGGACTGCTGCGCAACATTTTCTAACAAAACATGTTAGCAAAACATGTTAGATATATGTTTGTAAAACACCAAAACATGGCGCAGCAGACCCGGCTTTAGGAAGTGAAAAATGTATAAAATTAAGTTAATTAAAATAAGTGAACTTAAATTAAATAAATTTATTCCACAACACACATGATACACGAACACAGAATATACAGCACAGACAGGTAGAAGAAAGGAAAGCGTAGAAATAACAAACAATAACACAAACAAACCATTATATATACCTACATATCTATAGTTAACATTAGTGCTACTTAGTCCGCTCTGTGCGATGCCTGTTTGGAGCCAAACAAGCCCTGTCTCAGCATAATGCTGCTCCACATGCGTTTAACATATGAAACAGCGCTGGTTTTCAGACAGTTTGTTTCGACTAAGGAAGGGCGTTTATAATAGGTACTTACCTAGTTATAAAAGGAGTGTTTCGACACTGTGCTATCCTTAGTCATTAGAAACCTATAATTTGGCAATGCCATGGTGTGTCCGGCCTAAGAAAATTCACCAGTGGGAGGTGGGTGAAGCTGGTCGGTGGACGGGTCGCGGCCGGCCCTCTTTTTCCTCCCTTGCATGTAGTAAAAGCCTTACTAAGAGATTACTCCAGGGGATGGGCAGCAGCATCCGCCTGAGTACTTAACACCAAATTTCTATCACCAATTCGCCTGCTAGGCCTGGTGATTATGGCTAATCCCCCCCATTGAATACAAGGGTCTTGGGGTGATTTGCCATCCGAGGCCTCGTCGAACAGTGGACGATAACAGGCTGGTGATGATGATGATCAATTAGGCAGTTTAATTAGGTTACCGACTCAAATACAATGTCAAAGTCAAAGTCGAAAAGAATTTTATTCATAGAAATCAAGGATCATTTTGAATCGTCTTATAAACTAAAATTACTCCTGTTCCAACGCGACCAAGCCTATAGAAGAATGTAACTACCATAACTATAGCAGCTGCATTCCTGAGACCAAAGTCCTCCATCCATCGTGACCTATAACCAGAGATCATAGTAGATTGGTAGTATGTGGATATTATAGCTACTGTCTACTATATAGGTAGGTACTAATGCCGTCATAGGTTACACGTAGCTTGACAGCTACCTACACTGCGATAGGAGATAGGGTTTATTTACTGACCATTGGAAGCTTTGGAAGATAACGCACGTGTAGTGTGTCATGGTCTACTAAGTAGATAGGAGAGTAGGTATTGAGTAGATAACATGCGGGAAGCACGCGTTATTTAAAAACCAGCCCCTAGTTAGTTAGCTCTGGGTAGGATGTTCTTCAGATTTTTTATTAGAACAGAATTTAGTTGTAGCAATGACAGTTCAAACAAAGCTGTGTTATCTTGTTTTCTTTGACGACCTCTGTGGCCCGGCGAGCGAGTAGCCGGCTGAGATGCAAGATGTTGCGGGTTCAATTCCTCTGAGTGACAAATTTTTCTATGATCTGCAAATATTTGTTCCGGGTCTGAGTGCTATGGTACCATTATAGGTACTCGTAGTTCCTGATACCTACGACACAGGGAATCCTAGTGTGGGATAAAGACTACGTAGGTATGTGACTGTTGGGTGTTATGTTATGTTATCTTCTAGTTGACTTAGGTTATAAATACCAAAATCTGAATAGAGCAGACATTGCTCATCGAAATTATTTTGATGTTTGCGTGTGTTACGCATAATTTAGTTATCTCCCGTCAAAGCATCTACACTACATCATGATTCCATTTAGTTACGCTGTAGGTATTTGTGTGCAATAATTTGCTATTAATTACTCGCGGCGTAACTTCCTTATCTTACCGTGATAAGATCGGAGATACACAGTTGTTTAACGTCATTACAATGCATTGAAATGCAGATTGCAATTAAATTGGTTTATAAGATTTGTGATGGGAATAATGTCATGATCAAAAGATCTAACAGGCGTCAAACTATGAAATTTCGACTAAGAGTGTAACACGTAAACAAAAACTTAAAATTTGACTTCTAGGCTGGACACACCACGGCACAGGCCGGGCACACCACAGCACAACCGTTTTTTTAACGGGTAAAAATATATTCATCGCGTGTTACCTTATTATTTATTATTCTCGACGTTTCAAATGCGTTAGAGCAATCGTGGTTTAAAAAATACTATGATCTATCACGATAAGGTGATAGACACCATACAAAGTTCCACGTTTACACCGTTACTTTTGGTCGTAGGTTCATCATTACCTACCATTGTATGTGACTGTTGGGTGTTATGTTGTGTACCTATGTATTGTTTTATTCCGAATTAAGACTAAACTTTTCATCTATAGCTATTGGCATCCAGATCCGCCAAGGAGATTGTTTTGAAAGTTCTCAAACATAAACTTTATTAAGCATTTCCAAAGTTTGCGGTGCAATACCGGCTTTCATTGTTGTCGAAATTCCGAACTGTCTTCTTCATCACAGGAGGTGGCAATGGCCATCCAAATAGATATCAAATATAGAGCGATTTGCTGTATACCAGCTTGCGTGTGATGCTTCCATTTATGTGGTTTCGCTTTTTATACCAACTACAATTATCTGAAGTCTCCTCGTTATAAATAAATACTGGCTAGAAGGAGGTAGGCGCTTCGTCAATGGTGTCCCTATTTAAAAAATCTATGGAAATGGAATTCTGGTGAAAAAATGTTTTCAACAGTGGTTTGATGACGTAACAAAACCTATGCTCACTAATTGAGTCAACAAACAAATCAGACACTAGTGGAACAAGCGGCTGTAAACGAACCAAAGCCGGCGAGTGTCATCAGATTGTAATAAAAACAACGTGACTACATACAGCGGACCATTCTAACCTAAGTCAATTATCCGAACAAAACATGTCATCTAAATAGTAACACAAAAGCTTACTAGTGGAGGCACAGAAGCAATAATAGTACTTAGGTAAAGAAGTTTCACTCCGATGTGGTGAAAGGGTTTCAACCCTAATCGAAGGTCTTCTTTAGGGTGAGTGCGATCCAAGTAGCGCTCCCTCCGCTTTTTGTTAGACACGCACGCACGATGCACGGATCTGCATCACGCGATCGGTAGGTATTGAAATAATTCCATGCAACAAAACATGACGAATAGCGCCGGCAGGCAACGCACATTTTTATCGCATCCGAGCCAAATTGAACCTAAAGACAGCTGGAAACTGTTTAATTTACATTGAAGCTCTATAACGGAATGACACAGGCCTGTTAGAGGCTCGCAGAGAGTACATAGCACAAGTGGACGTACGCAGGGATTCGAAGGGGGAGACAAAAAGCTGGGATATCAACCACTATCAACGATGCTACGATAATAGAGCTATGTGAAGCATTTTGTGCAACCACTTAGTTTAATGACTGACGTTGCTCAAAAGGAGGGATGTTAAGAGGACTTATATCTTCGAGAGGAGTATTTTATCGCTCCAAATAAATGAACATGAGAACACTATGTGGGATTTTAATACAGTATTCCACCAACACATTAATGGTAGAACTGGGCCAAGTTTGATAGATAAAAGAATTGAGATCTAAGTGTAAGTGAATGTCAAGTTCTACATAGTTATTTAACTTCGCAAATTTTCTAGATCGAGACCATAGATCGAGTAGGACTAAATTTTCAATAAAAAAAATAGTCCTGTGTGAAAACTTGCCTAAAAAGACATTGATAAAAATTGCCACTCACTTAGATATATTTTTTTCCATCGACGAACTTGACCCATTTTCACATTTATGTTTTGGTGAGAATCGCGTACTGTCTACATTTTTATAGTCAAATAGATTTGGGGTTTTACCGGTCAAAAGTACCTAGATATGGTTGCCTGTACTGATGGCAAGTTCGTCGCCCTTATCTTGAACCCGAACTTGACGGACACACTACCGTGTATCAAGAGAGATGAAAATATGAGACTCTAGAGCATGCATGTCAAACTCAAAGTCATGGGTGGCCGGGCCAAATGCTTAGAGACCGTACAATCAGTGGGCCGCAAAACACAACCATAACGAAAACAAACTCATTGCATAGATATACTGGCCCCCCTATTTCCAAACTGAAAGTGACTAACGTTTGACAAGTAAAATGACTATCAATTAACAATTCTTTATGGTAATTTTGACCAATTGATAGTCATATTTTTACTTGTCAAATGTTAGTCACCGAGTGACTTTCAGTTAGGGAATAGGGGGCCAGGACGCTAATCGTTTATTTAATAAACAAAAATATACTAAATGTTCTTAAAATTTTATCAGGCCACAGTCAAAGTTGTAAAGGGCCGCATGTTTGACATGCTAGCTAGAGCATAATGCTCTAGCTAGAGGTTATTTTTGGATAGTTGGTAGGTCAAGCTCCTGAATACGCTCCCGCAGCAGACAACATAACCAACTGCACATATTTTTATGTTGTTACGTTGATGCTTCATCACGATAATGGACACATCAATGCAAAAATTGCAGGCATTTTGCGACCACGTCGCTCCTGTGACGTACAAATTTGTATGCAACCCCATAAAAATATGATTTGATGCATTCGGATATTTTTCGTTCACAGTAAGTGATATCCAAAAGTATCTGAGTAATAACAGCGAAGTGGATGATTTTTTTTTAAATGAAGTATTCATGGGCTACTGGCTACATATTTTAAGCAATGGACTTCTTTAATTATTTAATCTAATTTCTTCTTCTTTCTTAATGGATAATAATGAAGATATAGACTAAGCATTTAAAAAAAAAACAAGTAATTTAAAGAGATGCTAAGATAATGGTTTTTGGCTTAAAATTTAAAAGCTTTTTTATGAGGAAAGAAAGAATAATACGTCAAATACAAGTAAATATTACTATTATTTTATTATTAATAGTTATTTATTTATTTATTATAAATACAAATTAATCAGTTGCGCTATCTTAAGACCGTTGCAAACGATCTAAAGTTAGCTCAACTGATCCAAATCACTACCAGACGGAAGCGTCCAAAGCTTAATTAATTCGCGACAGTAGAGTATGCAATAATATTGAGATTTTTACCACATAAATATCTCAAAAGAGGCCTTTTGAGGCTCTACCTACTCTTTCGTGGAAAAAGGCGCGTGTATGTAAGTATGTACGTAAATATCTCAGGGAAGATTACCTTCTTTTCTTAATTAACAGAGGCAAACATCAAAGAGAAGTAACAATCAACAGATTGCCCTATACCAACCATGCTATTGTGGCGTGCGTCACCATAATTTATGGATGTCGGAAGTGGGTTGGACGTTAATTAACTACAATTAACAAACACTCAAAATGAAAATTGTCTTAAATACCAATATTTACAAACATAGCGTTTTACTTTGTTATTATTTCCAGTTAGGTTCATAGTCATTTAATATCAACATTAGATTTTTATTTTAATGAAGCTTATGGTCGCCAACCCTACTATATAATATAATACTTATCCTACAATATTAGGGATCCAAAAACTATTAACTATTTTATAAAAAAAAGTATAGCAATATGGCAAAACTACCACTTTTTATTTGAATTCAAAAATGAACTAACATTATTCGTTTAAAAATGTTTAAGCGTAAAACCGAACGCAGCCTTCTTCTTCACCTTCTCAGAAATCAGGCCGTAGAACCGCAGCTTAACGCAGCCTTTATTTCTTTTTCGACATCTACTATTTTTTTTACAGCTTCGAAAATCCTATAATTTTTTTTTAAAGTTGGCAACCCCAATGAAGCTAGTGTATCTGCTACTACTGTATGTACGAGTAGGTACCTATACCACAAGGAACAGCGTACGAATCTACGCGTCGTATTTGTCCAGCGTAGATCGGGGGAAATATAAAGTAACAGACAGGCAAACAGACACGAGAGTGATTCTATAATGATTCCATTGGTACGTTTTGAGGTCCGGAACCCTAAAAATGATAAAATACCCATAGGATTTCTCACACCCGCAAAAACTCTTACACAAGATCACTGACCGAACTGTTTAAGCTGTCTACATAGTTATTAATCTAAATACGAGTTCCGTACCTAATAAAACATTGGTACAGGCCCGAGGATTAATGGCTCGCTATCCAGATTATCCCAATCCAATTTCGATTCAAGAGTGCCCTGTTGGAGGGGTCAATCAAAAATAATTATAAAGGGATGACAGTTGGGTTGTATTGATGATAGCCTCTAGTGGAGTTTAGATCGTTAATGTTTCAAATAATACGTCTACGTTGAAATAATAAGTGGTATTATAACGAGCTTTTAATTAAAACTTTTGGTTTTTCAGGCAAGAATCGACTGTTTGATTATTGTTGTAATTGTACCTATTCATTTAGCTATACTTATAAAAGTAAATTAAATAGGTACCTAATTATGAGTCTTACCCACCGCGTACCCATCCTTAGGTACTTATTACCTACTAAGTATTTTAAAAAAGTTTTGGTGCAGTTCCTGCTCAATGCTTAAATACTGATACTTCCATGGAAATTAGCCTTTATCTAACTCTTTTTTCGAAGGTTCAAAGCTAATTGGTTACCCCCAGTGTGTCTAAAAATAAAGAAACTAAATAATTCATTTTCAAGGTTCCGTATTTTCTGTACTTTTTCATCTCAAGTATTGTATTTAGCACTAAACTATACAATATAAAATAGATGAACAAATATATAGTACCAATTCCGCTCCTCTCCAACGAAAACGGAAGAGAGAGAGCAAAAGAGAGAGCTCTCTTCGTTGGCGAGGAGCGGAATTGTTACTATATATTTGTTCATCTATTTTATATTGTAGAATGGATTTCCGCAAAGTCACGCTTGAATCAATTAATTACACTAAACTATATTTATGTGCAAGAAAAAACAAAATGTTTCCAAATGCGTAAAAAAATTAAGTTATTTGGCACGTGAGACGTAGGTACAAACTATTATTGACGCAGAGGTATAGGTATATATTGTAAGAATACAATAGGAGATAAGTTGTTTGTTATCTTCTTATTCTATCATTAAGTTATTATTTTTACTTTGTGCAAAGCCGTTTCGTTACTACTTCGCTCGTTACTGTCCACCCAAAGGTTGCCTGGAAGAAATCTCTCTCAGCGATAAAGACACCCATAACATTGTACTGCTTATTTGAATCAATCAAAAAATCAAATAATGTATTCCTGGTGTACAATAAAGTGTTAATCTATCTAACTATCTATCTAATAGGTAACAATTACGGAAAAAAACAGTTTTAAAAACCTTACTCAAGGTATGCTAACTATCCTAAGCAGTAACTATGTACAGACAATACCTATTGCGTGCCAAACAGTACTCGAAGCCTACACTAATTAATTGGAAGTTTCCCACAAAACTTTTAGTGGTAATTGCCTTCTCTAATTATTATCTGTATTCATAATGATAGTTTCCTAAAAGAAAAGTTGGAACGCCAACCTACCAGTTGCGCAGAGCAGTCGTAAAGAATTTTACTGATCGTAAATATTCTGGCGGAATTTGAATATGAATTTGTCAACATCGGCGTTTGGAGTAAAGGAAGAAATAATGGATTGTCAGATATAACCGAAGTTGACCACTGTCTATTCGGGTCAACCCAAATAGGTAGGTCCAACTTAGACAAAGAGGTCAGCCGACGAAGCCAACACAGATGGGCTAAAAATTGGTAAACTACGCCATATCTTCTCGGCACAGATAATGCAGCAAGAACGTCGTGGTATTCTACGAAGAGGCTTCTGTCCAGCAGTGGACTTCAAGAGAATGGGTTAGTATCATTTCATCTAAAAAAGCAACTGGTCTAATTAGCAAGTGGTCTAAAAAGTAACTGGTCTAAGTACAAACTGTTAAATTTATCTAATTAATTATTTAAAATAATAAAATAATATACTTAATACAAATTAAAATAGTAAATGACCATCTTCCAGTTGCGTAAATGACCATCTGCCAGCTATTTTTAGACCACTTGCTAATTAGACCAGCTGCTTTTGTAGACGAAATGATACTAACCCAAGAGAATGATGACTATGATGATAATAGTTTTTTTAATGACCTTAGTCGACAATAGTATTTGAGGTGAGTCTGGTAGTAAAACAGAAATCAGATCTAACCTACAAGAAGCTCAGGTATCTACCATGTTTCCTAACTTTCGCATATATTCCAAGGTTTCACAAGAATATCCTCAAGCAAGTAATTTTATTAAAAAGTTTTGAGCGACGCGGTCCGGGTGCGAGGCGTAAATCACGCAACGTCATCAAGTCTGCATCGCGGGTGTTAGGTGGTAATGGTAATACCTCCCAACACCCACATTTAGAAATGTGTACTTACAACGGTATTTTTTGTTAAGATTCACTATGCTACAAAATTGTTTCATGGAGAGGTACCTACTTCCAGTTAACATTCTTTGTTCGTTCCTTCCTCCCTTGGTACGCCCCCCTTTTCCTGCCAGTAACACGCTACACGGCTTCATCGAAGGTGTTAAGTTGCAACGCCTAGATTTTGCTCGCTCAGATTTTCCCCGCACTATATCCATACGACTGGTTACGTTGACTATTACCAGAACATAGAAGGAAGCATACAAACAATGCCTTCTGGCGAAATGATATCCTGTCAACGCTGGCTGGATGGAAAGATGTTTCAATAGAAAACTGCATGCACTATTTAAGAGGCCGTACTTAGATACGAGTATGTTGGAAAGCATTGTTTTGTGGATAAGCATCGTTACAGGTGTTTTTAATCTTTAGTTCCCTAACTTTTTATTTAATTGTTTTTTAGCTACACATAATGTGCCGTGGTGTTTCCGGACTAATGGACCCCTCTGTATCCTCTACCACCTCCTCCATCCACCAGGGGATGGGCAGCAGCATCCACCTGAGTACTTAACACTAATACTGCAATCGCCAATCCGCCTGCCATGGTGATTATGGCAAATCCCCTCATTACATTCTATGGTGGAGACCTCGACCAGCAGTGGACGTGTAACTGCTGACGAAGAAGACATAAAAAGTTTCATAACAGCTTGAGAGTTCGTCATTTGAATGGGTAAAAATAGTTTATCTCCATTATTATAAATAGTGTTTCATAATAATGAAGACTACGCATATAATGACGTAGAACGCGCCCGCGAATTCGTCCCTGAGGTTTTTTTCCATACAAACTTCAACACCCCGCTACAACCCCTCAGGGGTGAATTTCGGAAATTCCATACTTAGTGCATCCATAGACCACAAAAGGAATGTGTCCTCCAAATTTCAGGACTTACAGATCTTTCAGATATCTAGGACCGTTTAAGCTGTGCTTTGATAGTCAGTCAGTGATTGAGGCAGTCAATCAAGCAACGATTTTATATATATTGATGTCATGTTCATAAATAGCTAACTCTCAGAGCAACACAGTTATGAATAAAGCTTTGCTATTTCATTTGCCTGGCCTGCGGTCCCAAAAGGCGTAAATTTCGAAAACATTTCCTTTATTGAATCGTAAGCCTACGAAACAATATTTATACCCCCTTGTCCCCTGAGCGGTGCTGCCACATAATTTTACGTTGAACTTATTAAACCGTGTTGAATCCCGTGAAGTTTGTAATATTAATCGATGGAGAGTTCAACTTTTATAATATTTACTGGCAATAAAATACGGGCAGCGTTAAATCGAGAAGTTTCGAAGCTTGTGAACGACGGGCTAAACTTAAGCATAATTAGAAAGTAAGTATCTAAACACTGTTTTGTTATTATTAAAGGCTAAGCAGAAACTTTTAAATATGCTTCGAGAAAAAAGGGCTGTGAAATGGATTATGAAACGAATTAAACTTTTAATGGATTACTGTGTTTGAACCTTTGAGAGGTCAAATAGCCAATCAAATAATCTTCAGATTACTAAAAGCTGTATATATAGTTGGAAGCCTTAGATCACAATCGAACAAAAAAGATAGTTTAAACGAGAGGAGTTGACAGTATAACAAAGCAAACGCTGCACCGTACCCAAGTCTACTGGGTTACTATGAGCTCTTATAGCCATTCTGTTCAAAAACTATTCAACACAACATATCGATTCCGTGATGTCCACAACTATATTTAAAAGCACAGTCTCAAAAGGTCTATATACTTCTGGTGTAGCTTATGCTGAGACGCATGGACCTATTTTTACAACACATATTTATGCCTACTTTCATATTTATTTTTAATGTTTAATCTTTCTCTTTTGTCTTGTTTTTGGAAGTTTTTTTATAAGTACATGCTTAATTTTGTGTTATTTTTGGGGAAAAATAAATTAATTTTCTTTCTTTCTTTCTAAAGCTCTTATAATTAGTAAGCTCATTTATCCACCGACGAGATAGCATGGTTCTAATTACAAAACCGTTATTCATCCAGAATACTCAAAGCTTTGATAGTATCGTGTCGGCTTTAGAAGTTAATTAGGTGTAAACTTTCAAGCAATTACATTCAAAAAGCGTAGAACGCTTCACTTCAACAAAATAATAAATTTGAGCATGTTAAATCCTTACAATGAAACACAAAACATCGCTGTTAAAACAGTTTAGCAAGGACAGCTATGTAACTATGACATTACAAATGCCCGAAGTCAAAACTGCTATTGTGATTTTCTTTCAGGTGTTTTCATGGGATGAAACAAGCCATCGTTACCTAAGCTATGCTATCATGCCGGGGCGCCAACAATTATCAAGTGTATAATTTAATTAAAAACTTGCGAGTCAACGACGCAAGCGAGCCTCGAAGGCGATAAATAAAATTTCGCAAAGCAAAAAATATCAGAATGCACTGCATACTTCAGTATGAAATAGAAACAGTCCTTTTTGTGGTCTGCGCCGGGTAACAACTCTGGATGAAAACATTATTTGTAATTAAATACTGGAGCCATCAGCAGAGGGTTCGCGTTTGTTTGTATCCAGCGAAACTCGATTCAATTTCGCCCGCTATAATTTTGCGAACTCGGTCTGGCTTCGCAACTTGGGACTATCGTTTTGGGATGGACAGAAACTGCGCTCCAGGTAAACATTGCTTAGTTTCGCCAACCCAACTCGTTATGTGAGAAGTTATCGAGTCTACTATCTAATGCCATATTCTCGTGCACAGCCGTTCCCGAGCTTTAATTTGGCAAAAAGAGTGCAATCTGCAAATAGGGAAACCAAACGGTCTCAATTCTACGATTCTAGAGAGCAACCATAAACGTGGTTGCCGGGCGCATCGGAACCGCACCAGACAACAGCTGTAAGCGACAAAAGGCGCAATTAATAGTAAACAAGCGTACAACGGAACAGGCGGTAACTAAAGTTCTGCGTCCATTAGCGAGCCGAGTAAAAAACCCTTTAAACACCCCTTACCACTTTTACAAAACGACCAAACTATATTCCGCTGCAATCCCGGAACGCGCGACGTGTTAACGCCACTGATTCAACTTTATTTTTCAGCACCGTACGCAAAAACGAATATTCTAGTTTTGTTTTTGCACGGTTTAGCTACCGTTTGATACGGTATAACATGAATGTGTTATTAAAAGCGAGATAATTTGACAATGACTAATGTAGAGCCGCGCAAAACAATAGTCCGACCGACACGAATTTTCGCTCATAAACGTGCATTTAAAATGCATAGTTAAACCTCTCTTAGCTGTCTGCCGCTGCATAATACAATTTTAAAAGCATCCTGCATTATATCGTTTTATGCGGAGATAAAAGTGGTGTCTCGATAAGTATAAAATAAGAGTTAAGAGCCGGGAACCCTCATGCCTCGCACGCCAGCCATTATTTATTCGTTCACTCGGTGGTCCACAGAAGCATAATTCTTCTGCGAGACCTTTCAATTTTTAATGGCCATCACGGATATTTTACTTACCGGCTATATTGTTCATGATAGCTTTCGTGCTTATAGTGTAACAGCAAAACAAAGCCAAGTTTTCATTCTACCATAGCTCTATTGGGTCAAGGCCAATAAGGGCAGGTAATCTGTGTATCTTCATGTTAGTTTGAAAGCAGTTCGGTTGTTATTTTGAAATTGATCCTACAGAAAAAGTTGTTCAATAAACTTAGGCTAACAAACAGATCATTCAAACGCGAAAAACGGAGGCTAACGGGACTGAAAATAAGGGCATAATTGGCTAGCTAGATGCATGTCTGCACACGTAAAACAATTTCCGCGGGTATTTTCAGGATATAGTTGGAAGTTCAGTTGGAGTTGAGCACGAAATGCTCTATTGGATGCGGGGTTTTAGTGAAAAAAAATACTGGGGTGTTGCGTGTCCATCATCATTGGCGCTATCGCTTTATAAAAATTGTCCATTACTGTAATACATTTCATTATCAACAATGTAAATCAAATATATAGCAGTGTAACTCGTGTTCCCGAGTAACATGAGCTCGACGCCATGAAAGTTAACTACTATTTTGTTCAACAATCTGCAGAGTTTAACTAACTGTGAAAACTGCCCGTAACGATATTCCGTGTAACTACTTTAATGGACGATTGCAGCAAATAATGTTTTTAGTGTGCTATGTTGCGCAAATATATTTACATTGATCAAAGGAAACCTTGGAGAGGTTTTGATTAGTAGCGCATTTAAACAACAGATGTCACTGTCTGTAATTTTTATGTTTGATTATATCTACTTATTAATGTTTTCACAACAGATTTCGAGCCAAGTTGTAACTTACCTAACCATTTTGTAGTTTTTCGAGATAATTTTTCATAGAAAACTGTCACATATTCCGTGCTCAAGCGTCAAAATCTTATAATATTCGCGATGAAATGGGTCTCGAATCCCGATTCAGTTTGAGTTTGATTCTGGAAAAGGGCCGTATACTCATTTTCACCAACATATTATTACAGGACACTTTTTAATCTTCGCGATCAAATTGGTCTCGAATCTCGATTCAGTTTGAGTTTGATTGGTGAAATTAGGTAGGTATTAGACAGTTAAGTTTTCCCGTAAGGTGTTGGTTGGTGCAAATGGGCATTAGCCACCTAGCATCTATTTTTGTCACCTAACAACCTAGCGTTCGGTCTGTCATAGTGACCGTTTGCGTATTTCAATTAAATAGGGTATCAAAATGTTTTTAGGGTAAAGCTCGCCTTTGTACACTTTAATGTATATTGTTTTAACTTGTTTATAAATTGTATCTGTGCACAAAAGATAATTTTAGAAAAATTATAACAAGTAAGTATATACTTATCTGAAAAGTAGGTACCTACTTACAATCTTATGTCGGTGTATTATTTGGTATTTTCTGTGACCGCTCACAAGCCGTTTTTTCGTACCAATTATGAACACACATGCGTATATGGTATGGCTATTCGCTTGTTAGTCACATTGGGTAAGAGAAAAAAGAAACATACTTGCAGTTACATAGCTTGCATCTGAGTGGCGATTACGTAATTCTGTTGCTATTGATTTCAATCGATTTCAATGTTCTTTCTATTTGAAATTACGTTTAGGTATGCTAGTGCCTAATTTCCGCAGCCTTGTTACAATTAATCTTTGTAAGCAAAATGCATAAATTGGGTAATCGCAGGAGCGTCATTTCGGATAGAAACAGCATTGAAATTGATTGAAACCATTAGCAACAGAATTACGCTATCGGACCACAGCTACAAATAATCTGCAAAATCAAAAAACTCTAAAGAATCCAGGTCACCATGACTTAGGTGGTTTAGGGTTTAAACGAATACTTTTAACGGTGCACTTTGTACTAAAAATACTTTAAAGTAGCTTCACGCATAAGCTCGCATCCCAACATAAATGTAGAATCATAAATCATAAAAAGATATGAAGGAAGCGTCCAGTTCCATCCAACGATCATAAATAACACCGTAACACCATGACATTGATTTTAACCCCAATGCAGTGGACACATTTTTAGTTGACAAGGGTCAACGCCCATTCCTTGCAATTTGTGAAAATAAAATATAGAAGGTAGATCGATCAGACGTCCCCGAGCTCACACCGTTATTCCATTAAGAGGGGGAACACGGAATATTAAATGAGAATTGACCCTTATATTTTCTAACCCGTCGATGGACAAAGATAATTGGACGATGAATTTCAATGGCTCTGCGAATGGGGTGATGATAAAATTGTTGATAGACGTTGGCTGACCTTATTTGTTTAATTTGTAGATACATATTTGATGTTACGGGTAGAGAAAGTGCTTTAAATAGAGCATAATAAAGATAGCCCGATAAGATTGCTGGATACTTTAATAAACATTTTACTATTTATCAAGAAAGTCCAGATTTTAACTATTTGTACCGTGGATTGTTCTACTTGTGGTTCCATCAGCCCTAAATAATTGGGACCCATCATTTTGAATGGTACCGTGGTGTGTCCGGCCTAAGAAAAGACCTCTCCATCTCGTCCCGTGGATATTGTAAAAACCGACTAAGAGATGGCACACCAGGAGACGGGCAGTAGCATCCACCTGAGTACTCAACATAGATACAGAAATCCGCCTGCTAAGCGTGGTGATTATGGCTATTCCCCCCATTGTATTTCATGTGGGAGACTTCGTCCGCAGTGGACGTCTAAAGGCTAGTCATGATGCTGACTTGTCTACCTACGGTTTATTTATGTTTGCTCATACTTTTAGCTACAGTAAAATAACCAAAATGTGCATACTTCAGTAATGATAGAGATAGAGAATAAATGACCCGATCATTTTGCACTAGAGTTATAGACTCGGCCGAATACTGAAAATGTTGCACTGCATTGTTTACCCGCCATGTTTACAGTTAATCGCGAGGCAACGAAACTGACAAACATTATCAGTATTCGGCTGCGTCTATTAACTGATTCCCTACATTGGTGGATCGAAGTGGCACAGAAAAATACTAGTACTTATTTCTGCGAGCACAAACTTTCTTGTTAAATTTTTTGATAAACTTTGAAAACCGCATCCATATCGCGATCTAGCATATACTTACCCAATCTTACCTGAACCACAAAGTCGTAGAAACTCTAACAAATACGTTATATTTTTACTTGTTTTTTTTTTCAAAAACTATATAAATCGTAGAACAAAAATTGAAATAGTTTTGGAACGGTAAATATATTAATGGTGAATACCGTTAATATATTTAGCAGCAAATTTCCCCCTGTGCATTTGTCAGTTTCAAGTAGTTTTTTTTTTTAGATTAATTTGCAACTTTACACTCTTACCAAGACGCATAAAAGTCTCATCATGTCATGTTTTAGTAAAGCGATGGCATTGGTACACAAATTTCGATCTGATAAACGCTAGTTTCTCAAAAAGTTCACTTTTTTCATGGACTTGATTGCGGCGGATGTCAAGCCGCAACAAATCACAGGCAGGACAGACTTTGAAAAATCGTTTATTCCAATCTGTCCTACCAGAAGTTCGATGATCTAACTGTTTGGACAGATTGGAATAAAAGTGAAAAATAACTTTTGATGGATACTTAACTCTTAAAAATTTTCAATATCAGCATATCGATACTTATAAGACAACTTTTCCTGGTACCTAATTCGGTACCAGGAAAAGTTGTCTTATAAGTATCGATCTTCTAAATTTAACTAAACTTCTAAATTTGAGTTTCTTCATACTATTACATAAATATTTTTTACCTCATCGTCTGAGTAAACAAAGGATGCCGGATATAATTTTTTCAAATAACACAAAGTTGGTGCTGTTTCCGCAGAGCAATTAACCGGATAAATGGTAATTAAATCGGCGGCACATTACCGTTCCGGTGGTTGGAATGTAGAGAATCCGAATACCTGCGAGGTGCAGACATTGTGAGCACAAGCTTGCTGCATTGTTCGAGTGCCGAAAGTGTTTTGTTGGCTCTGTTTAAGACATCGTTCGATTTGACTATCTAATCTCACTAATGTTTTTTTTTTTTATTCATAATTGAACGAGCGAAGCGAGTTCTCTGAGTCAAGTTGGAAGAATCGGCGTTTGTATGTATGTGTGTATGTATGTATGTATGTATGTTTGTCCGATGAAAACTTCCAAACCGTTAATCCGATCTTCATGAAATTTGGTATGGGGGTAGATAGTATTGGTACAATTTGTAGGTAAGGTTATGACCTATATCGATCAGGGGGTTGCTGAGACATTGGGGTCCAAGAGGGGGTAAAAAAAGTAAAAGTGAGACAGTCAGATCAAATGGGGTGTCTAATGAAAGCGCTTTGGTTGGACATTTCAAAACTGTTTTTAATAATTATTTAGCCTTAGTAGTTTTCGAGATATTAGGGAAAATAAAAAAAGTAAAAACCCAAAATTCTAGGGTACTTCTAGCAATCCCACAATGCTGAAATTTGCTATGCTTGTGGCTTTTGTGTCACAACTACAGGGAAAAGTCTGAAATTGAAGAATTTAGAAACATGTACTCCATAAAACAGAAACCAATATAACATCCATTGTTGACCTCCCATTTCTAAGAATTTGAATGACGTTGGAGTTCTATGTTTTCATCAAAAGGACGTTATCAATTAATTCGTCAGGTACTTGATATAGGTACTAACAGGTATGTAGTATAACTACGCCCCGTTGCTTAGCCCTATTTAAAGGTTATTTCGATGATGTGTAGGAAATTAGAGTAGTTACTGGTAGATCCTGTACTGTACTGGTAGACCTCGAGGGGAAAATTTTCAAAAATAATAATAGAAAATATGGAAATTACTTAGTTAAGTAGTCGGGCTGATAAAGGTGTTATCGCGAGGTCTCAGTTCGGGGCGAACCACTAGTTATTTTAAGGACCTTTATAATTTAATTACATGCCGGTCCTGTGAAGTGTACAACTACTAAGTCTAAACAAGATATATAATACACACATAATATATAGGTAACTAGTTATGTAAGGTATGTAATTGGTATAATTTTTCACTTGTGATGACTCACAGTGATGAACACAGCTTTTGCTGCCTCAGAAGTTGGGTCAGATAAAACTAATGTCATAAATGCAAAAGTGGGTATGTTTGTTACTCTTTCACGTTGAAACAGTTGAATCGATTTGGTTTAAATTTGGAATGGAAATAGCTTATACCCCCACCTAATATTCCCACCGGATCGAGACTTATGCGGTTGGAATCGCGGGCCGCAGCTAGTGGTAAATATTGTAAGGAAACAGTACTCTTGCTTTGTTATAAAGCTGTCGCAATCATTCAAGAGTCTAAAACCAACACCGTAAAACGTGTACCAACACCGTAAAACGTGTAGGTTGATGTTTTACCAGCAATTAAGCAGGGGGATGCACTTGGTTGGATGCTGTACAGTGCGAAAAGCGTGTTGGTCATTATGCGTCAGAAGGGCGTAAAACTACTACCGAAAACTGAAACAGTACATTAAGACCATGATAAATATATTCAGTAATCATTTTAGATGACCGAAAAGGGTCCAAGCAAAACGGGTGAGGAAGTAAGACTCATTTTTGTTGGTCCCAACCCTTAAATAGACATTTTTAAACTCGTAAAACCCATATAAAAGATCGTCAAATGAATTGTTTCATTTCCTCAATACAGAGGAGAGGTATACACTTAAAAGTCCGTTTCACGAAAGAAGTCCCTTGTCTGGGGCTCTTGTGTCTGTGCTCAAAATCGCGATAGATATATAATTTTCTATCTTTAACGGTTAGTTCCTCAAATAGCCGTGGGACTTCTTTGGTGGAATGAACTTTAACCCTTACCCAAGAGGGTGTCTTGTTAAACATTGTTTGTTAAAGTTTTTTGAAGAAGGGTTCCTTCAATGCGTGAATGATCAAAGAGGAAACGAGCTTCTGCGTCCATCTTACTCCAACACATATTAAACAGTAGTTAGCTATCTCCCTTGAGACTTGTCTCGGCATTTTAATGAATCAATTCGGTTACAACCGGTCGGTTGCGGTTACTTCCCCTGGAACCGCGAATTCTCATTTTCAATTTCAGCGAATGTCAGATTCGCTGAAAGCAAATGTCCTATCAGAGGCCCAAGCACGAACATCTGTCGTTATCGAGAAGCCAGCGAGACGATACATCAAATTACAAAGATTTCAAGCCATCGCAATGTCATTAGCTAATATTTGACATCGACTATCGTCTCGCTAGCGTCTCGATAACGTTGTAGATATTCGTACTTACCCCACAGTACTCCTAATATTTACGATAAGAGCCTTATATTCAAGGTGACATTTACGTTGCAGTATATAACAGTATTTTAACGATCGTCAAACGTCACTGATGCTGCTGAAGAGCTTGTGACGGATGGTCTATGGCAAAGGCAACATACGAGCGATTCTGATATGTTTTTCTACAGGGTTTCAAATGTAAATGTCCTTAACTCCAAGTACATAAAAAGCAAAGTGAAATCTCATTCAGACAGAGCTTACCGGACTGAACGAAGTTTACACTTTGCTAATGCCTTAATTCCGCCAACGTTAATGGGCAGTGCTTCATCACTATCTTAGCTATCCGCAGTGGCCATAAGCCCTGGATCACAAGAGACGCAGGTGTATTCGGATCCTGCCCGGTTAAACCGATCATTTTACTCAAGTTACACTTTATAGACGAAATTTGACATTTCGGAATAAGCCGAAGGGTCTCAGTTCTCGAGTATAACGTTTACTAAGCTTTAAGCGGTATGATAAATTGGAATTGTGAAAATCACTCAACTCAATCAAGCCATTTTAAAATGAACGGCCAAACGTTAGTGTAGCCCTAAAACAACAAGGTAGAACTTCATCTTCATAGCGTAGTCATTTCGGAAACGTGCATATTTCATCATATCGAGCGTTAGTTTGAATATTCTATGTGATGTGCACAGCGAATTTACAAAAATTGACTTTAGGCGTTTTGATCCAAGCCCCATTTGTTTTGTTTTAGTTTTATGGCATGCGGTAGAGGCTGCAGTTTTTAAAATCGTATTTCTGGTGCTAGTTTTTTTTACCTACGCATTATTTGATTGCTGCGAGTAGATTTTATTTGATCAGTCACTTTTTGTAATAGGAATATAAATACTATCTCGAAGGCTTAGTTGTAAAGCCACGTACATGATCTCTGTGCATGAAAAGACCAATGCAGTTATGAAAAAATAAACAAATGTTCAATCAATTTAATTGTTTGTCGTAGTACAAACAAACTGGCCTGTGCACAAAACATTCTCTGTAGGCACTTTTTACGTTACTTTCGTATCCTAAAAACTGTTTTTTTCGCATTATGAGAGGTCGACTAGGCGTTGCCTTTGTTCGGGTAGATTGATAAATGCTCGGAAGCACTCGGCGCCTAATGAATGGGGTGTGGCACGCACGCCGCATGCCATTGCAGTATCTGCAATCCTTGCTAACTGCTCCACCGTAGCGTAGTGTGCGATATTTACGGTTTTCACGCTACCCCAGCCGCAAACACCGTTGCATTTGATGAAAGGACACTGCTCTAACAAGTCTCTATAACCCGATACAACTCTTTGGTGTGCTAAAGATTTGGTCACATAAACATCACTGCGGTGCAAAAAATATTACAGGAATTCCCTGATTCACCTACCAATGACAATGACGATGATGTTAGTAGTAGAACTTCTTGTGAAAGATTTCGTCCGGGGAAGTACTACCACCATACCTATTTCTGCCGCCAAGCAGTAGTGCTCGCATTGTTGTGTTTCGGTTTGAAGGGTACGGGTGCCGGTGTAATTACAGGCACATGAGACTTTTCATCTTTATGTCTCAAGGTCGTCAGCGCACGTGTGATGCCTCTGGTGTTGCAGGCGTCCATAGGCTACGGTAACTGCTTTCCATCAGGTGGGCCGTATGCTTGTTTGCTTGCCAAGTAGTATAAAAAAAGATATAATAATAATAATAATAATAATAAATGCTGGACATTTCACATATGACAACATAATTCAACTACTATTCAATCAAATAATTTAATTAAATTTTCTAATGAGTCTTCAATACATCAATAAATGAAATCATACTCATTATGATAGTGTTCTTCATCAAAATCGAGAGTTTCTGTTCGGACTATGCGATGTTGAAAGTCTAATAGGATATTGTTTGAATCACAAAAGACTAATGAAGCACACAGGAGTCTGAAAAAAAGGTATTGTGATAAAAGGAAATATGTTCAATAAAAAATATTATTTTTTCATTAGAATAGCGGTCGAATTTTTCAGGTTCTTGGTAAGATTCACAAGGGATTCACGGAAGCATGCAGGACAGGAATCTGGAAAAATAAAAGACTTTTACTATCATTGGAGATACAGACTTCAATCGGGTGTAAAGCGAGAAAGTGGGAAAGAATCAGTATCGCTAACAGACATCAATGTAACGCGCTATCCCGATACCTCAGACGTTTAAACGGAAAGCAATTTCGCGAGGATACCACTTGTACTGCGCTCCCATTTCGCTCAAACGAACAGCTAGGCGATTCATTTCCCTGATGGCCACCCATTACACCGGTCAAGATGGATGGATAACAGACCGGCAATTATACTATAAACACAACGACAATCGAATGTATTCACTAATTAAAAAAGCCACACGTAGATCGATTCGTTTGAGAGCACTATATTAAATGAAAGTCAGACTATGGCATGGCGTGACATGACGGCTGATATATTAACTCCATTGACTTTACGAGCAGTGGTGACGTTTATTAATCTAGTGGGTCGCCTCAATATCCGTATATGAGTATAGTAGTAGTTTACCGGGTGAACGCATTATGCAAATGAATCGACGGTTCTGACAATCCCAAGTTTAGCATTTCAATTTGGTACGAGCTGCTCTGGTTTGAGTGCCTGCTTGTAGAATGAAATTGTTAACCGATTTGCGAAGGCATAATTAATAATTAAATAAAAAAAAGATATAAAAAGAAAAGATAACAAAAACAAGAACAGCAAGCAAAGAGACGAAAATATTTTAAAAAAATATCACGTTTAGGTAAAACTAAAACGATAATGGAGAAATAAGCGAGTCCACGTCACTTGGCAAAGAATCCTAATCATAATAACTCAAGATCGTATCGCGGGTGGAAGGCGATGAACAAAAGGCGGCGGAGCAACAATGGCGCCCAACACGGGGCCCCGAGAGGCGCGCTAACAAATTACCAACCCGCAGATAACTAAGCAATATTAAATCATAGTAATTTGTGGTTGCAAGACGTAGCTCCATTCCCGACGAGTTATCTTTCTAACGCTAAAAATGGCTTATACATTTTTTCAGCATTTTTTTCAGAAGCTTTATATTAAGCAGCAGATAAGGCAAAGGTTATCCACCAATCTACTCCTATAATTTACGCCAGAACGGTACAAAATGTAAATTATTGCAGATAGAAGAAGTATTTAAATCATTTTGGGGCGTAACATCCAGCTGTAGTTGGCAACTCGGCGTGAAACTGCAATTTCGCCGCTCATAAAACAGGAAACCAGCGGAGTCGGGTGGCTGTCGGTGCAATCGCATCTTTTCACTCGACTCCCTCCTTGGGCGGCGCATTAGCAATTCTAACCATCGCAATAGTTGCTCGGAAATTGTAATATTTAAGTCTTAATAAAGCCATTCGTAACGTGAATATCCGGAACAGGCGTGAGCCGGCGCGGCGACATCGTCATCACGACGAGCCTGAGCTCGAGGCGGAGTTTTTAGGTATAGGTAAAGTTTGAATTTACGACGAAGCTTATTCAGAATGTGACATAGGTATTTTTCATGAAGTCACTATTAACCCACATAAACACTAACCTTTCATTTCGATAACCTTACTTGTATTCCACGAATTTTTCGTGCAAAAACTAGAAGAGTGGATTCTTTGAACGTACTTATATTTTATTTATCTTGGCTATTAAGTACTAAAACTGTATTAACAATTGGTCGAAACGAATATGTATTGTTTAAAACTCTAACCGTTATAAATTTTGCGCTCGAACAATTCGAAAACGGTTTGCGGCTTTTGTATTGTATGGTGGGTGCGACAACAGGATATAGTTTATTAATGAACCGATAGCGAGCAATATGAGCCACGAAACGGCTCATATAAATTAGTGGAATGTAGGTTCGCGGACAATGGACGCTGTTGCAGTGGGCCAGCAGTATTGCGCGTAATCTTTTGAAATATTTTAAAAGCGATATGTCCCGTGCCAAAATGTGTTAATTCGGCACTTAGCGTGCCTCATGCCCAGTGAAATTGTTGGAAAAATGTAACGCACGCAGTGGCACACATAGCATTAAATTAAGCTCACATTCAACGCGCTTTTTTGAGTGAATGTTTTAAAATCATAACACGAACAAGCTTTTAGCCGGCTGTTATAATATCGCAATGTAAAGTGTACAATTGTCGGTTGAAAAACAAAAAACATAAAACGGACGCGCGACAGCGCGTTTTTACTGAACGCTCTGTCTAGTTTAGGTTGGACAGTCTTAGCTCTATCTCGTTAGTTTTATACAAAAACGCTGTTGTTTTGACTAGCTAGAACATTGTTTCACTTGCTAAGTTATTGATATTGCCTACTAATTTACTAGCCTATTCTACTAGAAAACTCAAGTTAGATATTTTGACTTAGTTTCCTTGTACTCACTCCTTCCAAGCTTTTTGTTTTCCCCTTTTAACTTGATATTTTATACTCTCAACTGCAGACCGCATAAATTCTTCCAAGATACGTATTTTGTAGATTTATCATTTATTTCCTCACCGCTCTGCCACTACATCTAGTGGAGGGTAGGTAAACTATAAAGTGAAGCAGCTCACGAAAGTTTCACCTTCGCAACACAAACACTGTTGCCGTGAAAACGAACCCTTAATTCAACGCCATCTACTATCACGACCGAGGACCACGCCTCACTAGGCTAGAGTGCGCCATCTAGCAATAAAGTTTCAAACTACGCAACACGCTTGGAACTTAAGGTTTTCTACGGGCAACCGTAATAGTCGCTTTCATCCGTCAATAGATGGCGTTACAATAAACTTGGCAAAACTTGGTTATGACGGTAAAATACATTGAAAAAACGTTTAGATTTTATAAATACTGTTCTAGGTACTTACGGGTGTGGTTTCGGGCTCCATTGCGATGACCACTTCGCACCAGAACTAAAATTGTCTGAAAACAAAAAAAAAACCTTTTATTTTCTTTGAAAACAGTTAACATTTTGGTTTACCTACACGCTTCTAGATGAACTAAATCACGCCCAGCTCAATTGAATGCGATCGATATCAATAGCAATGACCTTCACTAAGAATTTGAGAAGTCTAGCTTTCGTCTGCTGTTACGTTTTTATCACGAGATTAACCACGAATCTAGGGACCAATTTTTTTGCCGAGAAAAGTTCTAGAAATATCGACTAAAAATGTTTTATTGAGACCAATGGGAATAAGTCGAAACATGAAGTTAGTTAGGTAAGTATATCGTTTCTGCTGTTTATTCAAAGGTCATCGTCTTGGCCTGGTACTAAGCATGTCAGATAAATTGCCGACAGAATATAAGCAGTTAATTTACTAATAATAAGTACTTATAGGAGTATTGAGCAGTCTGGTTCATAACAAAACCACAGCTTTATAAATAATTACTGTGTAAACTGAACTCTTTAGTAATATCAATGTGTTCTGTAACTCTATATAGAGACCCCACCACATTTCGTTTGTTGCGTGAGTTGAAGCACAGATTATGCAACAGTTTCTGTAGAAAGTTTAATAAGGGTTGACTTGTAAACACCCTACATCTTAATCTATAGTTTACAACTTAGAGCCTTAATTAAAACTGAAGAAGACAAGGGTAGATTTTGCTTAATGGGTATAAGCGGGAAAGTTTTATTAAAGTTGGATCTATAGTAGGTTTTATGGGCATCGCTCGGAAATTTTATATAAATTGAATTGGTTTAGGAGAAAGAAAGATAAGATTGTATAGGATTAGATGTTTCAAACAAAAATCCCTTATAATAGTGTACACCACATTTGTAGAGTAGGCCCTCAGTGGCCCTCTGATAAAACTGATCAAGATTAAGTATATATTGACACGGTTCAAGAATCAAAGCATAGCCAACACAACAAAAAAATTTTGCCAACGCTCCCAAAAGGAAATAAACAAAACAGTCCATGAAAAAATCGCTTCAGACGTTTCATCACCTTCAAAACACAATTTCCTTACACATAATGGGCCGAAGCTACGGTTTTTACGAGCACTCTGAACATCCCATCACAACACGGAAATAATATCAAACTTTATAATGTAGGTCTACCAATAGGTCCATAATAAACGGAAACGATATTATTAACAGGAGAGCAGTCTCCATCAAGCGGTAAACAATGTAACAATATGAGTAACAGTATGTTTTCCACTACAAGATATAGCTTTCAGATATTTTAATGCACGACGAGACGAGTTGTGTGGTGTGATCAGACTGCTGATACAAACGTCATTGCTTCAAATCTGTGAGTGGTTAAGCATGCGTTTATGTACTGAGCTTTTGGTTGTTTTCGGTCATTTTCAACTTTTTTAAGCCGAAGCTGGCTGAAACCGAAGCTTCGGTCAAACTACAACATAACGTCATTATCCTTTCTACGTAGCACTATACTTATAATGTCCTTCCTTCTACATGTTCAAAGACAGTGGGCATCAAAGCTTGCCTATATTTGTATGGTCTTATCCATCTTTATGACTAGCTTTTTGTTAGCTTGCAACGCAAATAGCATCTAATGTCGTTTTACATTTTTAAACCTGTTTCAGTGGTGGTTCCTGCGACGTGAGGCTCCTGTTGTGAACTTATGTACTTCTGAAGCTTTCTGTTAGCTTGCAGTGTGTATCATAGCTTAATAAGCTCTTTCGTTAATTGGGTTAAAGCGCAGAGTACACTGTACACGTAGCTTTACAGCGACCGGCCAAACACAATAGCGCCAATTTGCTATAACTTTAATTGCTTTATTAACTGCACCTTGTTATGTTATACGAGACGAGACCTTTAGATGCTTACTATGATAAGTCAGATTGTAGAGGCTGAGCCTTTGATGAGGCCTTTTACTGTCTCACTATTTTAGAGCGCTTTTAAATACAATTATTACAACTTTGATCAGTGTCTAGTACGTGACAATTTGGCTTAAATTCACAGACACATGACAGGCTGATAGAAAATGAAGGCAGTTTTCAAAAACGAGTTATGTTGCTTTTTCTAGGTAGGTTCTAGGTATGGTAAGTAAGTTTTTGTACCTGGCTTATAGACAGATTTCTCATTTATTCCTCGTGGTTCACCTGCATTGTATACAAAGGTGGACCAGAGTGAATAGAAATTTCCCGTGTTATACCTACCCGATCGGGTAGGTAAACTACGGGGAATGTGTAGATTTCAAAGATTTAATTGGATACATGGCCATTGGTCATCACTATATCAAATGGGAAATCTATGACCTCAAAGATCTTCTATTGGATGTTTGTCTTTGATTCACTCAGATACCTGTAATGTCAAAGAGCAATGCACTTCCTTCACTAGTTATTAGATTCAAGCACTATTGGCTCAGTCTATTACTCAACTGGCTCCCAAAGCGGGTACAAAGCCATAGTAATCTGTCAGGTGACCAGTAGCGCAACCAAACACAAGATCAGAGACCCAATTCTCTAACTAAAAAATAGTTAAAATAGAGTTCGGATCATGTTTCGACCTTGTGTCGATGACTTTATTGTCAGAAATGGTAGATTAGATTAAAATACAACACTGTAATGTGATTATATCGAAATGTGACCGAAACTTGAACGATTCAAAGTTTTTTCGATAATTTTAGCTTAAGTAGATAGTCTCTTTTTACTCTTTCCAATTATATATATATAACCATCCTACTCTAACGGTAGTTACCGTGAATTAAAAGTACACTAAATTATTACCAGAGTTGGGAGCAGAATACCAACTTTTTGACAATTTACAATATAGTCTCGATTCAGTTAACTTTCAGTGTAGTTATAAAATAATTTAGAGAATTGGGCCCCTGACGCTCTGCGTATTTTGATGTAGAAGTACGGAATCATACTCTTTTCATACTGCTGCGAAGCTTTTAAAGGACCCAATTTCAATTTCAACCTTCAGGAAGCAATCAGTTCAAATCAAATCAATCATTTATTTGCAAGAATACTTATTTTAAAATATATCGATATTGTTCGATATTATTCTCCTTCGTCACCTATTTTTATAAGCGTCTATTAAACACCAAACGCAGGAAACCTCTTCGTTCGTTCGCACTGGTTCTTTCTTAATCACACTGCGTTAAGACATGCTTTTAAATGTTTGGTTCCACCTCTTGTGCTTCAATTTTGAGTAAGAAAGTAGCCAAGAAGACAGCGACGCATGCGAGTATATATTTTTAACCGACTTCCCAAAAAAGGAGGAGGTTCTCAATTCGGTTGTACATATATTTTGTTTTTTTTTTTTTTATGTTTGTTACCGCATATCTCCTTCGTTTATGAACCGATTTGGAAAATTCTTTTTTTATTTGTATAGATATACTTCCAGATTAGTCCCATTTTTTTCAAAGTCCAGTTCTGATGATGGGATCCATGAGGAATTGAGGGAACTCCTCAAATATTGTAGGCATACATATGGCGATTTTGATATTTTCAGCAACAAACCAAGCATTTGCATTCAAAAAGTATAATAATCCTTTCACCACTATGGTTCTTTCATCATTCTTTTTTCATCCAAATATTTTGTCAAATACTATGGCGGAAGTCAGTTTTTTAAATGAAAAGTTATGTTAGTACATTTAAAGATATAATCTAGGTTACTTACAATACTTTACTATGTAAATGCTTAGGCCATTATGAGTTCGTTGTCGCCTCATTGACGCAGCTTGTAACCAAGTAATTACGTGTCCTACACCTGAATAGCATAACATGTTCCTGATTAATTTAAAACTACATCCTTGTATGGGATGCTTTCAATGCCAAAGTTGCCTGCCAGCCATTGATGTACGCTAGTAATATACAGGGTGTAAAAAGACAGCTCCCAAATACTGAAGGTACCGGTAAAGCTACCTATATCATAGCTATATAAAATAGCTAGAGTTCACAGAGCGTACCGGCGCTGCGCGAGTTTAACGGTCAGCTGATCGACGCGCTGCACCAATATTTCTTAGGTGGTTTTCATTGCTTTTAACGTTTTTTGACGTTTTTATTTATAAACGTATTTTTACTGATGGAAATTAGGTTTTTGTGTTCCTTTTATGATGTTTTATTGATATTTTAAGAAAACAAGCGGCCCAAAAGTGAGTTTTTACTTTTCAGCTTAATTATTTTCAGAATCATGGTCTGAGTGCACTATTTTAGTTTTCTGTAGTAGTCTTTTTACACTCGTTATATCAGTATATGCAGCCAGCTGTATTTCTTATTGGTTATATTTGCAAGCCAAGCCAGGAACCTACAAGCTTTGCATACTGAGCAAACCCTGTGGTTTCAGCCTGGTAGTCTTATTTGGACTGGAAATTAAAATCTTGGTAGTTATCTAGCAGCGCACTGAGCCCCTCTATCTAACTACTTACGCGCATCGCAACCTTATCAACTCGCTAGTTGCCTCGTCGTGTAAACACTACTTGCCAACATGCGCGGGGGACCCGACAGCATTTTTCCCAAGTGTCGCTCGCTACTTGTCTATTTGCCGACTTAGATCGTGTAAACGAGCCTATTGGACAGTAGCGTCATACGTTTTATGTTTATGATAAAGCTCTATGAAGCTAAGCTAAGCTTTATGTTCGGCTTAAGAATAGACCCCTCCATTCATAGGCGTATATAGGGGGGGGGGGGGGCGTCCACACTTCTTAAATACGAACTTGTTAACTTATACACTTCTTAAATTTTGCGGCTCGTGGCGTTCGCCGGTAGAGAACTGTACCATGCCGAGGGTGATTTAAAATGACTCCCCCAAAATGTTTGGCTGCGACCGCGCCTGTAGAGCGACTTAGGTGCATAAGTTACTTTGGCCGTTGACTCGGCTTCATCGGCCATCACATCTCAGGGGCCAGGCCCTCCCTGGAAAATGGCTCTAGATACGCCAATGCCTCCATCTCCTCCCATATGGATTTCATAAAAGCCGACTAAGAGATTACACCAGGGGATGGGCAGCAGCATCCACCTGAGTACTCAACACCGATACTGCGATCACCAAGTCGCCTGCCACAAGCGTGGTGATTATGGCAAATACCCCCATTGTATTTTATGGGGGTCTTATGATGATGAGATGTGATCGGTATGTTATCATTCTTTTGAAATAAACAACAGTGCCTGGACATTAGCATACACGTGCTACCTACCACCTTCGGAATTCTAGACCATTTAACATAACATATCCAGTGTCGTGGGTATCAGGAACTACGAGTATCATGGTACCGTAACACCCAGACCCGGAACAAATACACTCGAGAGCAATGAATCCGGGTCACTTAAAGAATCCTAAAAATCTCGGAAACTAAAAATGCTAGGTTAATGCAATAAATTGTATTTAATAGACAATGTAATACTCCTTAAATGAAGGTATTAAAACTTCTTAGTTATTGTAAAGTTATATCATAAAAAAATCAAATTTGAAAAAGGGCCACTTTCGAAGATGGAACTACGAAATTACAGCATTTGGTTTTGCTTTTGTTTGTAATCTGTCATTTATCATTGTTTGATTTCTGTTTTTTTGTTGTTTTTTTTCTGCGTAAACGCAGTAATGGAAGCACGAGGAGGCAATACGAAGTATTAAAATTCAAGAAAATCGTAATAAAGTTCAAAAATTTCATGTTTCCTATTTTTGTTTTAAGGAGAGATCAGCAGTTTTTTTCTTTATGTAATTTTGTGTTAATAAAATGTATGGTGACTCATATTTTTTTTACCTTCATTTAAGGAGTATTAAATTTTTTTAAATTGTCTATTAAATACAATTTATTGCATTAATCTATCATTTTTAGTTTCCGAGATTTTTAACATTCTTTAAGTGACCCGGATTCATTGCTCTCGAGTGTATTTGCAGATCATATAAACATTTGTCCCGCAGCGGGATTCAAACCCGCAACTACTCAGCTAGGTTTTCGCCCGCCACGCCAGAGGTCGTCAAACGTAAAGGGAAACGTAGAGGTCGATAGGTAAGGATTTAGTTTTTGATTTGTTGTTGTTTATTCTGTGGTTAATGTGGTCGCACAGCGGCAAAGACATGTTCCTTGGATTGAAAAAAAAAATGACCAGCTGTGGTCATCAACCGGCTGATAATGATGAAACAAGACACTACGAAATATACGATGGATACGAAATATTCATGCCTGTTCGAGAAAATTGTATTTTAGAGTAATAAGATAAGTAGGTACCTAAGTTACTAATGAGCAAACTGTCAAACAAGAAGCGAAACATCAGAATTCCAATAATGGAACTTATCTAATCACCGCTACTTATACACTCGGAATGATTCAACGACCTTTAAACGTGTCTCTTCCTCATTAAGATAGCGTTTTCCTAAATAGAGTTTACATCACATCAATTTAAGTGAATAATTAGACAAGGTTTTAAGATAAGGTGAGATATGAAACGCCTTTCCTAACGCATCATTACGGTAAATACATAAATACACACGTTTTTCAAGGGGTAGGCAGAGCCTCAAAATGCCTCTTTTCACCATGGGTTGCACAGACGTGACAAGTGGTGAGCTCATCGCCGCCATTGCTTTCCATGACCAACTCGGCTAACGATTTCTTCCAGTTACACACTCCTAAATAAGCCAGCAGCCAGGACAAATCTTATACCAACAAGTCCCAATAAGTCTGTAAAAATGAGCATGATCAAACAAAAACGATCTAGCGGGCTTCGAACCTACACCTTCGCCTCTAATCGGCGATGCATTCACATCAACCGAATTGGTTTCTTAACAAACCAGTCAAGTGCAAGTCAGACTCGCATTGAGAGGGTTCCGTACAAGTAGGCTACCATATAACCACTAGACTAATTTAACTTATAAGGTCAGGTCAGTCAACACATTGGCCAATATTTGACATCGACTACCGTCTCGATACCGTTAGATATTCGTGCTTACCCCACAGGTTTCCAAATTACGAGCTCGATTGCTGTCACAAAGTTGAGCGTAAAAACGCATAAGTCCAGCACTTCGGCTTCGAAGTAACCCCAGCCCCCCAATTACAGTAGCAAATGGCAATGGGGAACGCAACAATGGCGATCGTTTAGGCAATTTGAATTTGAATTTTCTTGACCTAAATATTCCTCCTTTCAAGTTTTAAAAGATTAAAAGCTAAGGCTGCCAAAATTAACTCCATTGTTGCGTTCCCCATTGCCATTTGCTACTGTAATTAGGAAGCTGGTCCGTCTTGATATTGATAACCATTTATCTAGTGCGCAGGCAGGGTAAAAACCTGCCACATATAAAATTACTAGTTACGCCCCGCGGTTTCACCCGCGTGAATAATGATGAAAATTGATGATGATGATGATGATGAAAAGTAGCCTATGTGTTATTCTGATGTATAAGCTATATTATCGTAAAGTTTCATTAAAATCCATCCAGTAGTTTTTACGTGAAAGAGTAACAAGCATCCATACTCACAAACTTTCGCGTTTATAATATTAGTAGGAAATATTAGTAGGATAGGATGGATTTTATTTTTTTCCAGACTCAAGTTTCTTGCGATAATAAAGAGTAATTCATCAAAATGCCAGAAAACTCCGTCAAAAGTTATACTCCTAATTAATTAATCCCTAACCTGAGATCCAGATTTTAACCCGAACAAGTAGGCAGGTGCCTGCAAGTTTAATAAATTAACCTACTTGGAGAAAATAACTTTGCCTTTGCCGCGACGAACTTTATTTGCCCAGGCAATTTAATCATTTATCTATGCCAAGTTCTTTGAGAAATTACTAGACTAGTTTACTCATAGACTAGAATGATCCACATGTTCGCAAAAACCGTGCAAAGAAACAAATTTGGGTTGCCTGCAAAATCGCCCGAACATGTTGCCAGATATATTGATCAACCAGCAGAGACCTGAAGTACCATGAGCTTTTATAGCCATTCAGTTCAAAAACTATTCAGTAAAAAATATCGATTCGTCGTTGACATTTCCCATAGTTAAATTACTTTAATCGCAGAAGTCTATAGACCTTCCGCGACAGTGCCTTTAAATATAATGAGGGGTCACGGCCGTCTCGAATCATGTTTTCAGCGTTGAAAGTAGGTGGCGCTGCACGCGTGGTAAACTGTCAAAAGAAAGTTTGACTTTGTGACATTGTGACTTTGACAAACTTTAAGTAAACCATCCACAAGTTTTTGATTGTCGATTTTGAGTAAGCGCCATCTATCGAACCAGTTGGAACTACTTTCTATTTTTTAAACCGAAAATGAAAATCTTTCATTGCGGACATCACAGAACCGATGTTTTGAACTGAATGGCTATAGGAGCTCATGTTTACCCAGCTGACCTTTAATTAAGTCTTATTGACACGGACATATGGTGTTAGTTTAAAACGAATTTTGTATGGATGCACTGATAAGAGCCCCTAGCGTACACTTTGTGAACCTCAATTTCCATACAAAAATCCGTGTTACACTACACCATACGTCTGTCTATTACTTGTTAAAACTCGGACTACGGCCTCTGTAAGTAAAGCTTGCGCAACTTTGTCTTTTGCGTTGACGAACGCTGTTTGGATACAAGTTTCCCGACAGGTTGCTCAGCATTTAACATAAAATAACACCCATCAGTGTCACCCCACCTGTGTCGTGGGTATCAGGAACTATGAGTACCATGGTACCACCAACACCCAGACCGGTTGCCGTATTCTCTGTCTCGCGATAGGTTTGCAATAGGCGTAAATTGCTCAATCATTGCTGTCAAACGTCACTATTTAGAGCAGCCATTCCAAAAGTGGGCGATAACGCCCCCTTGTGGACGCTGCAGGCCTAAAGGGGGGCAGGTCAGGTCAGCTCAGGTCTCAAGTTAACTCTTGCGGGTTATAGTAAAAGTCTCGTTTAGAATGAACGTTCAACTCTCCGCTAATATAGCTCACAACAATTAATTTAATTTGAAGTTATAGTGGTTTTTAAGTAGGTTAAAAATGGGCTAAAAAATAATTTATTCTCAAAGTGGGCAGTAGACAAAATAAGTTTGGGAACCCCTGATTTAGAGAATAGACCTGCCGGAACAAATATTTGCAGATTATGCAAATTGCAAATTATGCAAACATTTGTCCGGCAGCGGGAAACGAATCCGCACCTCTTGCGTCTCAGCCGGCTACTCGCCCGCCACGCTACTGAGATCACTTAAAGTAACTTTGCTTTTCATTATGATATCAATCTTGTGCATTCTCCTAAAAAGGCGTTTTCACTTTCAATAAACCACTACTTAGAAACTCACTAAGAGGAACAAGAGGAATTCGAAATAATTTGACTGCTTAGTTGTAAGTAACATCGACATTTAATAGGAAAGGTAATGGGGAGTTTTCAGGGAGGCAATAAAAAATAAAAAATAGTTCTTAAAATTCCGGTAGATGGCGGTGACTCGCAATGGTTGTGTCTTCTGAAGATTTTGCAAAAGCATCACAGAGAACAAATTCTCTTTGTTTTATCGCGTTGCGATTCCGAAGCTCGTTTTTCAAGTCTACAATAAGCCGGTCTACTTGGTCCGGCTTCAAAAATAACAACAAAAAATTATAACAATAACGTAACACTAACAAATATATATCAGAATTTCAACAAAAACTTTACGTAGATACTTACTTTACTTCACCGACAAATGAGCGAGTGAAGTCAGTGACACTGACAGTTGGTGGCTGACCGACAAAATTTAGACAACCATTTCTGGACTGCGCCATCTATGCATGGATTTAGAACTATTTTCTTTCAGCTGTCAGAAAACTTCCCATTGAGCGGACAAAAAATGTTCAGTAAGCAATCAAAGGTCCAAATTACTTAAAAGGACATGCATTTATAAACAAAATTCATGTTACAACATTAACTTGATTTAAAACTAGGTTTCTGTGACAAAAATAACTCGATTACAAACCCGTTTCGTATTCAGTTCAGTGATTTCAGTTTTAAATCCACGTTTACTCTCGCTCTATTTGAGAACATTACAAATCACTTAGCGGGCCCAAAAGTGTCATCAGTCGGCACGTAAACCAATGAAACCAAGTATCGAAACTACGGTCCACGTAAAATTATAGGCTCCAGACTTATAGAAAATAATGACACGTTTGGTCCTTCGAGTCGAAATCACGATCAATTTTCTAATAGAAGTTTCTTAGAATTTTAGAGCGCTTGGGAACAAGCCAATAATTACAAAGTTACGATTGCCTGTGTCAAAGTTATTCTGAGTTCTGACGTCCAATCGAGATTGTAACTTTAGGGGAAGGTTTTGTAGAAGGTGGGTTTTATTCCTTTATCATCTCCCAAAACTTGCTCACTTGCTTGGTGTCAGCTGAAAATCAGCATTGAGTAGGTAGAATAATACTTACTCAGCATTATGCTGAGCTGAATGCCATTTGGCGCGATTTTTTGGACGATTGGAACAACTGATTGGATCTGTCAGTGGGACAGAGTGAGTGCGTGAGACATTTCACTTTTTCATTTAGTTAGTAATTATATTAAATGTTAATCATTGTATTAGGTATACCGCCCCGTTAAAATACACAAATATTTTTTTCAAAAAATTTGACAAGGGCAAAAAACATTGGACTATTTGTTATGCAATTCTTTTTCGGACCCAAACTAGATAAATTTATAAATACTTACAAACATTCACGACACCCGTAATATTTCGGATTCGACACCGTAATATTTTCAACGGTACTGACAAGATTCGATAGCGTTTGGAAAAGCTTAGCGCTGTGAAATTGAAAATATCGGGCTACCGTACCGTACTTTAGCTGCGGTGACCTAATAAACAGGTGGCTCTTTTATATGAACATCTGAGCTTGCTCACACAATATTGTTACTGATTGTTACTACTTACGTCTGTACTCAAGAACCTTACTTGTTGACGATCTCTGTGGCGCGGGCGGGCGAGTAGCCGGCTGAGATGCGAGAGGTTGCGGGTTCGATTCCCGCTGCGGGACAAATGTTTGCATGATCTGCAAATATTTGTTCCGGGTCTGGGTGTTGTGGTGCCAAGGTACTCGTAGCTCCTGGTACCCACGACACAGGGAATCATAGTGTGGGATTAGGACTATGAACGTGACTGTTGGGTGATATGTTATGTCTTCTTATCTCTTTGCGGTCGGTATTTCTTCTTCTAGAGAGAAAAAATAAACGGATGTATATAATATGGAGCGCACCAAACACTGCAAGAAGTTCCGTTCGCCACCTTTCGTCTCCATCATCAGATCAGCTCGCTGTCACCGTAGTGTCAACGGTTCCAAGCAGCTTAATCAGGTAACGGGAACGGAATAAAAATCGTCTCGCTGAATAATACAAAGCAAAGTTTCAGCTTATAAGTTTTTGACAAAATAAGACGAGGAATGCCTACAACTTTTCCGGATTAAAACAGCTCTCATCTGTGCTATTTTGAATCTACTCCACAAGGCTTAAAGTCGATTTTGAGTGACACAGGCGACATGCCTTAACGTTCCTGGGGCTATAATAAAATGCGCCCGGATGCAAAGTAGGCTACGTAAATAAAATACAACCATGACCCAGCTCATACACATACGAATAGGTTTACACAGCTGAGATGCTTTTTCATTTGTTTAAACGGAGGTCTAGTATTCAACAGATACATACTAAAAGAGAATTATCCCAATATTCTAACGAGTTTCTTCTAACCGAGCAACGTGTATGTTTGACTGTCGTCTATACAGTAGGCCCATTCCGAGTTTTGCATCGCAACAATCACTTTGCGAGTCGTGAGTATTCAACGTGACTAACGTAGTAACTATTTATGAATCAGTGCTGTTTCTATCGACTGCGCGGCACAGAATGATGAATAGTTATTATGTAGGTCACGTTGAATACTCACGACTCGCAATGTGATTGTTGCGATGCAAAACTCGGAATAGGCCTACTGATCTCGAAAACAGCTATAACGATTTTGATGACATTTACATGGTAAGGAGGTTTTTGGGACGAGAAAACGATCTATATAGGTTTCGGGTCTGGGTCAGGTCTTTTTATAAAACCTAGCTAAAGCGCCCAGTTTCCGAGCTAGGCTCGTACGTATTTTATTCTAATCCTATAAATTGCGCGTATATTGAAGTGACCTTTGGAACTAATGGAAATGTTACGAACTAAACACCGACCACATAAATCAGTATTTTCAGTACCTACCTAGAAATACCTAGAATAGAATATAATAAATGCTGGACATTTCACACAACATTATCTAGCCCCGAGCTAAGCAGAGCTTGTGTTATTCAAATAAATGAATAACTTTCAATTTAGGTGGGACTTTTACGATTACCTTAGGAGTAGGAGACATTCATCCAGCATCCCGCCTCTTTGATTCAAGCCACATAGACTCCATTCGCGACTCTTCAAATTTAGAAGAAACAAATCAGCTCCTTTTACAGTTGAGTGCACGGTATTCTTTCTTTTATAGTTAGCATCCTTTGTTAGGCATTCATACCTTGGCAAACAATGAGTTGTGAGAGCAAAAAATGTTTGCAAATCGGATCATTGATTCGTGATTCGAGCGGCCGTTCAAGAGGTTATTACGTGATTTCGAATGTGGAGAAATGGGTGCTTGCCGTCGAGATTATTTTCCATTGAAACTTAGGTACCTAACGTTGTCGGTCTTCCCTTTGAAGGGCTGATATATAACCCGAAAATCAATCACATTGGTCCATTGATGGATAGGATAATGCACTGAGACATATAAATTCGTAAAGCTTCTTGATTCTTTCCGTTGAAACTTAGGTACAGCTAACGTAGTCGGTATTCCCTTTGAAGGGCTGATATATAACCCGAAAATCAATCATATTGGTCCATTGCTGGATAGGATAATGCATTGAGACATATAAATTCTCTAATAGCGTAAAGCTTCTTGATTAACGAATTCTTTGCCTAACGGCATGGACGACACTATTGAAAAATCACGCAAATAGAGAAATTCGCTATCTAGCTATAACTAGCTAATTTCTCTATTATAATAATCTACCGGCCCAAAACGTCCAAGTGAAAACAAGGGGGGAGAGCCCTCCGGTTTGACAGAAAAATTACACCAGTCCAGTTAAAGTAAGAGTTCGTCTGGGGAAGTACTACCGCTGTACCTATTTATACCGCCGAGCAGTGGTGCTCGCATTGGTGTATTGGTTTGAAGGGTACGGGTGCTGGTGAAATTACAAGCACATGAGACTTTTCATCTCTATGTCTCAGGGTCGGCAGCGCGCGTGTGATGCCTCTGGTGTTGCAGGCGTCCATATAGGCTATGGTAACTACTTTACATCAGGTGGGCCGTATGTTTGTTTGCTTGCCAAGTAGCATAAAAAACAAATAAAAACTGGTTGTTTCATGGCATTTCTACAAAATAAAGATTTTGTTATTTATTGCAGTTAATATTTTTTGAAAGATGCCTTTGTTAGATTTTTCAAAAAAGTTTTACTTCATACTAGATATAGTTTTTTAACAAAAAAAAGTTTTATTTAAAATCATTACAAAATAAATTTTGGATCAAACTAACTAAATAAAGTACCTACATGATGGGACCGAATTTTCTAAGAAAAAGCTTTTAGTCTACTAATTCGAATATAAAAAAAAATGTTTTCTTTCATCTCTTTTAACTATAACGTAGTAACTATATCACACAGTATAAAGTATACTTAGCTCCTTAGTAGCTTAGTCTTAACTCATAGTAAAATTTTATTTGGAAGAAAAGATGATAGAAATATCCTTATATACCGTTACCAAAATCCACATTACCTCATAAAACAGCACAAGATAAAGAGAGCCGAAGAAAAAAATATTGACCGTTCCCAATATCAAGCTCAGGGCTATTACTATCTTACGGTTATAGCGCTGAGTTATTCCACGTTTCCTCTGATTACGAGATGAGGACAACGACACCGTCTGGTGATTTGATTATACGCCAGATAAGATTTAGGTACTCAATCGAGCTAGTAACATGCGGTATTGTTCGTGAAATGCTTCGCAGTTACGCACTTATCAAAAAAGAGAGATTGTAGAGCAATTGACACTAAGATAGTTAGATTATTGATCTGTAGAATGCTTAGCTTGTCTATCATTCTTTGATTAGCGTCACTACTACCTGCAGCGCTGAGACCTATAAATAAGAGATCTTATTCCAAAACTGGAACAAGTTCAAAGTACTTAACTAGTTTTATACCATTCCCCCTCTAAAAAGCGTAAAAGCACTTTTAATCACTATTTTGGTGTTTGAATTAAGAACACACCAACATATTCGACCTCCATCTCACTCAATACAACCTCATATCGCTTCACAAGTTGAGTATCCTAATAATAGTAAAAAGAAAGTTACTCTTAATTTTAGTAATTGTTCCAATTTTAATGTGCATTTTAATTGATTTAACCATCCTTTTTTCTTCTTTAAATGTTGACATACATGAATGCTGAAACAACGCAGTGCGTTCGTATATCAGGGCGTAAAAAGACTACTCCCCGAAAACTGAAACAGTGCATTTACACCCATGATTCTGAAAATATTTAAGCTGAAAAAACACGAAAAAAAATGCTCACTTTTCGGCCGCTTTTTTCGTGTTTTCTTTACAAATATCCATAAAATATCGTTAAAGGAACACAAAAACCTAATTTCCATCATTAAAAACACTTTAATAAACAGAAACATCAAAAAAAGCAATGAAAACCACATCAGAAATTTTGGCGCTTCGCACGTAATTTTTGTACCGTGAGCTGCACAAAACTACAAACTGCGTTGTTGGACATACAGCCACTAGACTTAACTTGATTAATAATCAACTAATCAATTACCCAGTCAGGATCATCAAAGTCGCATCTCTTCAAGTGATATCTAGCTGCGTAGTGCTATAACTACAGTTCGGTAGGCTATATTCAGATTACGTAATTTTGGTTATCGAAATTACAATTGTGCATGCCATTTGAAAAATGTATTCTCATTTCCCTATTAGGTAGAACAGTTCTAAAGGGCTTTATGACAAACAGAGGTTGTTCTGTCGACCTCCAACTGAGATTCCCAGGTGTACAAGTTTATAGGTTTGAGAGACTATTTTTTGTCACAAGTCTCAGGCAAACCGTTTTGCAAAGGAGTGTGAGTAGTTGTAGGTTTCTTCATAATTTTATTATTATATCATATGTATACTTGCCTAATTCCTACGTACTACCTACCTTGTTCAGATCGGTATGTATGACTAGGGTGAACAAACTAATGAACGACCATAGACTTTTTCAATTGTAATAACAACTGCCCGGTAGTAACACGGTCAGGAAATTGTTTACAAACATTGAGATTGATTTCATTTGTCTCGAGGTCAAGCCGTTGAATCAATATTACAGTGTAGTGATTTCGTAGGTAACTAGGTATTTAATATGCTTTGGTAACATAAATAAAGCGCCTTTTTTTTTTATTTATTTATTTAAGTCAAGCCACAACAAGGCGCATAAGCATAACACACAATAAACACATCAATACAATAAACTACAGTTAAAACAACCAGAACAGAATATACATGCCTGTGTATATTTTCTGGACACCTAGTCTACACAAAATTGATTAAAATTCGATGCCCGTGACGCGTCAAGATCGGGATCGAAAAAGTCGGTTTCGATCACAATAAAATTAATGTTTATGTGACAATGTGGAGACCCATTAGGCAACTTGACCGAAACCGGTGAAGGCAAGCAGTGATCAGACTACACCAAAGGAGCCGCGATCCTAAGCAACGAGGGAACGACGGAGGAGAAAGAGGATTTGTTCGGAGTCTGAGTTGTGTGGAGATGGAACCCATCGTCATAGATACTGTAATGCCAAGTCTACGATTGTGTAGACTTAATTAGCATAATGGTACAAAGCGTTTCGAAAATTACTTCACTTTGTAAAACAACAAAACTCACACTGCTAATTTTGCCAGCAATTACATGATGTTAATATCCTTAACTCGAAAGAGCCCTGTAATGTCAATCCGGGCCCACGTAAGGAAATTATACGCGAAATTGCGCTAGTAGCAGTGCTTAGCGAATAAGGTTATAGATACTTAAAGGTTACAATGAGCATTTTAGGGTTTTGTTTCAGTATTTGACAAACACCAATCTTTGAGTCAAAATTATATTGAGAAAATCGTATTATAAAAACCCGCCATCTCGCAATCGGCGCAGCTGATCATGGCCCGTACGTACCTACACTATCGGTGTTCGAGGCAGCATCCCAACAGTGGTAGACTGATGTCTTAATGCATACATTTCATCATCATCGTGAGTATACAAAAAAGATGATATATCTATAAATATATACCCCAGTAGATCACTTCACCAACTCAACACCCATTGAGCTTACTTTACCCTCAAGTGAGAAATAAATAGTGAGAAATAACAGTCAAATAAATAGTAATACTAATCCCACACTAGGATTCCCTGTGCCGTGGGAATCAAGGAACTACGAGACCATGATACTACAAACACGCAGACCCGGAACAAATGTTTGCGGATCATGCAAATCTTTGCGGATCATGCAAATGTTTGCGGATCATGCAAACATTTGTCCCGCAGCGGAAATCAAACCCATACCTCTTGTATCTAAGCCAACTAATCGCTCGCCGCGCCAAGGAGGTCACGGAAGTGGATGATTATTATTACCCTGCGATAATCATCAGGTCAGGCTACAGATGGAAACTAAAGGTTGTAAGGCTACGACTTCTCTATCATTATGCCCTCAAAAATAAGTCATAGATTAACCTACCAGCTATTAAAAGCATCAACTTACTCTAGAAATATATTGATCGTAAGGCGCGACTTTCTACAGCGACTTTTGCAACGCTGTTTTGAATGCCGTATTGCATTTAGTACTTTAGCGACAAAAATCATGAGCAACAAGGCTCTGTACGGCAATTGTTTCAAAAAAAGGCAAAACTAAATCGCAGCGACGTGTAATAATTTCCCCTATTAAATTTAGAGAGGGAGGAGTTGCTATATTTGAAGATAATAACAAAAATCATTATAATCTTATAGAAGGTATAAATATTACCTTATTAATTATTAATCTTCGACTATTTAAACGCACATAAATAAATGCACAAAAATTATTTGAAAGCCACATTAAATAAGAACATAGGACTTGTGACTCTTTATACCATCTGTATAAGGATCTAATTTGAAAGATGTTAATTTCACCAGACAGCAACCAATCCAACCAGCTATTAATTTCGTAGCACCAGCATAATGAAAACACATAGCCGATTTACATACAGGGTTTTAATGCCGCTTTTACAATACGTCAATAGACAAATAAGAACAATATTTTATGCGATCTGATCACAGATAATGTATTGAATCAACGCACTTTATTGGCAAATTTTTATTTGAATGAACCCTGGAATGTTCCTGCTGTACAATAAGATGTCCCAGGTCCTGACTTGGTTATTGACTTCAAGTTAACCGAGCATCGCGCGATCTGAGTCGCGTCGTGTCGCGTCCGATAGGATATCTTTAGACTCGCGTGCATGTTAATCGCCTATTATTCGAGTGGCTAATTTTCATATACAAATGGATAACAATGTCATTGGCTCAAGGTCAAAAGCTTGCCTTGAAGGTCACATAATCACTTAATTAGCGAGAGAAAAGGCACAATACACACCATAATGAGCGTAATTAGTTGGCACCACAGCAAAGGTCTGTTTAATTTAAATATTAAAAGAAACCTGTCCTGGTCGATGTGTAAATTTTTCACACGGCTTAATTGATTTTAATTTTTTGAAATGCAAGGAGGTTTCCTTGCACTTCAAAAAATTAAAATCAAGAATGTGCTCGAACACGTTATTTCAGGATGGTCACACAAAGACCGTGTTGTTTTCAAATGGGTACCTACTTAATTAAATTTTATTGAGGCTCCGTCAAACAGTAAGCGTACCTAGCGCGGCGTCAACGCGTATTTTTTTATTATTTATTACCGTTTGGTTAGGACACTTTTAACATGAGTTCTACAATGCAGTTTTCACCCACGTGTAGAGAATTTATTGAGGAAGGTTTTAGTGTGCAGAACATCCATGTACTTAGGTACACCGCAGGTGGAGCAGCAAGCAAATTACAGTTTTCAATAAATTAATCAAACATAGCTCTACAAAATAAATCCCAATATTATTAATGAGGGTGAATGAATGAATGAATAAAAACTCTTTATTGTAAACCATTGTGTACCCTAACATGAGTTTACTAAGCACCTATTAATAAAATTTAAGTAAATATGCAAAGGGTGGATATATCGCTAAGAAGCAATCTCTTCCAATAATTGAACTGATTTATTTGTCCCACTTACACAAAGTGCTGCCCAATTGTGAAATAATCAATAAGAAGTAATCATTCACTGTTCTAATTTTAGCATCACTTGGATTTTAGTTTTATGACACAGGTGTTGGAAAAATTACGATTTTTGATTTTTTGATTTTGATTTTTTCCAACTATACTTTTGGTTGTTATTGAAAAGTCTAGGCACAGAAACTATGTGTTTATTAAGTATATTATATATTATATGTGTGTACAATAAGGAATAAAGAATATTTTTTAGCTCATAAAATTATAAAATTTTCTTTCCATTCGCAGGGATTGCTGTTAGAGGTAGAATTTTTATGAGGACATGTTGAAAATAAACCATATAAGTAGCTATGTATAATATGTCTCTATAAAATAAACCCAGAATCCTGCATGTTTTTTTTATATAAACTAATTGGCCATATCATTAGTAGAGATCAAATCCCCCCAGTTGCATTCTATGGGGGAGGCCTCCGCCAGCAGTAGATGTCTACTAAGTGATGATGGTATGATCTTTACAGTTCACACGCATAAATCATCCTATCATATTGCTAGTAAAACTGATGTCACTATGTATAACATCTGGTATGTGATTAATTATCCATCTTCATGAATGGCAACTTTTTACACATTTTATAAACTGCCGATGGCGGCTCCGTCCTCAGCAGATGTCTTATGATTCATAAGGACAATCATAACACATGTGCCCAATTTGTAAACAGTGTGAGTCTGGTCGGTCACAGTTATAACAAGACTCTTTGGTTTTGATAGAAATGTTTGTTTTTTATGTCTGCCACCTTATTTGTTATGAGATTATACATCTGTGAGTAGAATGAGGAGATAGTCTGATAAATTATGTATGTGCTATGACAGCCGAGATTTACTGGAGAGGCAAATAGTTTTGATTTTTTTGTGTATACTTATTTAATAATGAAAATTGAGATACAAAATCTGATCCATCATTTTTTTTTTCCAAATCTGTGTTCAATTCATTTTTAGTAAATACTTCAGTTAGTTTATTGCATATAAACAATGTTACATTGAATAGGTAGTGATAAGTAAACTGTAAGTAAACTGTATCGAATTGTTTTAAATCACTTAACTTCTGATTGACTTCAGAAAATCGTAAGTCAGTTCTAGTTCTGAGTTGAATCATGAACTCAAAAGTACTCTTGCAACGCTCGTTTCGAACCGTACAAGATTGAGACGTTATATCTACTTTAAAACCTACTAAAGCTGCCAAAAGCCATCATCTGGCGATTACCTTAGCGCAAGAGAAATCACTGCTCTAGCATCAATGTATCTTTGATTTATCAAGTTTGCCACTCATAAACGCTACCTAAAACATTAGTGATATGATAGCAAACATCAACACTGAAATTCCTACTAAACCCTAGCCCTAAATAGCCCTAGAAGGCTTTAGAAATCCTAAAATCTAACGAGAAACCTAAAATTTGTACATACCCAAAGTACGATGAAGATAAAAAGTTATCCAAAAGTCCGGTGGTGCAAAACATTATCACATAAATAACACACAAATCACAAGTTCCACTAACACATAATAATTAATAATTGTTTGTCCCACACCCGCGCAAAATAATAAAAATCAGAGTGTATTGACATAAACACAAACCGAGCGTCCGCCATATGCAGGTACGTTCCGTACATACGCCAACGAATTTCTGATAACTTACTTGGAACAGGTTGAATCGTTTGTAAAACTTTTGAAGTATTAGTTTAATTTTTAACTTTTACTGCATTTTTTATTATCAATAGCCATGTTTCTTTTAGATCACATCCATTTTCATAATCCACAAATACAATACTGTAATAATCATAGATTTCTGGATAAGTAAAACAGCTGTCACGAACCATGAAATAAATTACTTCTAGTTTCTGAACGCACTTCTACCAGCAGCTCATTTCACACACATCGCGATCCTTGCGAACTTCACTGTACTCAATCCCGACGAGCTTTGATTTCGATTTACGGAAGAGTGTGGCTGCATGAGAGAAAGAGCTAGCCTTCGTATAGTCAACGGCCTCTGTGAACTGGAGATTCTTACATAATAACTATTACGGTATTCTGTGATACTGCGTGATTGCAGCTACTATGTGCTACGCTGTCGCATTTCTCGTAGCATTTCGTAGAACCCGTCCGACTGGTTTGTATCGAGTTGCCCCACTTTTTGATAAAATCTAAGATTACAGGAAGAAAACTACTGTGAAGATTAGGCTATTTATCTAATGCTGAATGAATTCTATTGGTAATAAAACAATGTTTTAAAAGGTAGAGTTAGAAAAATAGTAATTTAATAGTAATTATTATTTCTTTTACTAGCTGTCCCACCTGTGACTACGCGCGTTTATAGTAGGTAATAGTCATGAGTAGTAAGTAGACAAGACTTATCCTCGTGGTCAGATCCGCTTTGTTACATACATCTGGCCACGGATAAACTCATTAAAAAAGCCTAACAACCTGCCTGATGTCTACTGAGGGTGGCTTCTAAAATTAGCTGTAAAAAACCCAACAACCTACTTAGTGGTTACTGGATGGACACTCGATTTATCATGGACACTTTGATAAATAATTCGAGATGGAGACTCTACCTATACCAACCTATAAAGTCATGTAGAATTCTGTATGATTCACCCCCCTGAAGACATCAAAATCAAATTAAAATCATTAATTGCTTTTAAAAGTATTTAAACCAAGTTTGGTGATAGTCGCAAAACGCGTTAGGATTTTCTCTTCCTAATTTCGACACCTCGTTGCACCCTTTTTTAGGGGTAGTTTTAAAAATACTCAAGTACGTATTTTGCCATTGGTTTTGAAGATTCTCCCATACAATTCACACCTCGTTCACCTTCAAAAGGGTTGATTTTTGAAAATCATAGAAATACAATTTCTTTGTGCAAAGTTTCAAGTTGATTTTTTATAATTTTCCCATACAAACATAAACACCTTTTTTAACCCTTTTGCAGGGTACCACTGTTATAAAAATTATCCTAGATACTAAATTGTACCAAAAGAACAGTAAAAGTTCCATTAAAGTCGGTACAGTAGTTTTTGCATGATGACAAAAATACAGACAGCAGACATTCTCAAATGTCAATCATTATATAAAATTGTTGCGTGACCGACTGACTGGCTAGCTATAAACGCATAGCCTTAACCTCCTACAGGATCTCCAGGACCTCCAGGTCCTCAAACCCTGAAATTTGAAGCGTACATTTCTTTTATTAACCCCCTTGTAGTAGTGGGGTGTTGAAGCTTGTATAGAAAAATCTACACGAGGGCAAAGTCGTGGGCATAACGTAGTAGTAGGTACATAAAATTACTGTAATTTTTCTATTGAACTTTGTCAATGACTTTTTTACAGGTACAGTGAAAAAACGCGACGTTAGCAAAATACCAATTTGGCTTGTCTGAAAATATTTCAGCTACATACAGCCAAGACTTGATAATTGAATTACAGCTTTGTACCTAATAGACAAACGAATTTTGTTAAATGCTCTCGGGTACTAATAACAACGAACTTGTTAATTCGAAATAAGTATCTTGGTAAATATAAACCTTTTCAAATATGATAAGAAATTGATAAGCTGCTCTGTTATTTACTGATAAGCATCTTACTTATTGGTAGATAATCAAAACTAGTTAACTAGATAAGTACATGTAGGTAAGTTTATATACAAACTAGAATCTTTACCATAACTACCATAACTCGTAGGTAGTTTTTGGTAGGTGTAAGAACGTTATAAATAACATCAGGCGATTTATAATGTGTAGGTACTCAGTAAGGTATCTACCTTAGCAGTAGGCAAGCCGCAGTGTAGCCTTGACCCAGAGAAACCGGAAAATTAAATGAACACTTCGTTATGCGCAATACTTAACCATTCCAGCCAACCAATAAAAAAGAAAGGTATTAAATAGAGTAAAGTTTTCATTTGCTGTCCATGGGTGCGATTTTTGACTGTCATAAAGTGATTAAATATCATCAATAACTTTTCATGTAAAAAACCGACTTCCGCCATAGTATTCGACTAAATATTTGGATGAAAAAAAAATGATGAAAGAACCATCATAGTGGTGAAAGGATTATGATACTTTTTAAATGCAAATGCTTGGTTTGTTGCTGAAAATATTAAAATTGCCATATGTATGCCTACAATATTTGAGGAGTTTCCTCAATTCCTCATGGATTCCATCATCAGAACTGGATTCTGAAAAAAATGGGACCAATCTGAAAGTATATGTATTCAAATAAAAAAAGAATTTTATAAACGCCGGAGATATGCGGTAACAAACATTTAAAAAAATACAATCGAATTGAGAACCTTCTCATTTTTTGGGAAGTCGGTTAAAAAGGCCGCAAATCAACGTTTATCAAGAGATGTACTGGAGGAGGCACTTGTACTGATATCATTGTTATTAGAATTTTAGTCATCAATGTGTGATATTGATACAGAAATTTGAAAATTGGGGATTTACGGCAATTTAACTGATGTTTTGTCACTCGATGACAAAACATCAGACGGTGAAGTCACGTGCAAATAATATCTTATAGTGGTAACACTCCGGTCCAACTCTGACTCTGAACTGAAATTTGAAAGAATCGAGATGAGAAGAAAGCGTTTAAAAAAGCTTTTTTTATTATTAAGAAGATAATGGAATATATTTACTTTAGTCGCTGACTGTCCATAATTCCCGAAGGAGATGGGGTAGCATAGCAGTAATAGTGCATTAAGTACCCACATACTACAACATAAATAATAGACATGTATGTCTCCCTCTCACTCTTCCAGTATACGGTGACTCCTTACCGTACAGGCGGTAAGGCTTTGGAATGCCCTTTCCCATGTCATCCGTGACAGTTCTTCTATTAACATCTTGAAGAATAGAGTAAAAGAGCACTATCTTTCTCTGTAAATAGTTTCTTTATTTGTATTTATATTTCTATTATATATGGTACCTACCTAATTATATATATTAGTATATTTAAGGTATGTATTTCCTATTTCATTTATATATTTGTCTATGTTTAAGTATGTTTACTTAAATTTATTTTTAATATGTTTTGTTTTGTGTCTCACGAACCTACCTCTATAATCACCACTCTCTAGCCTCAGAGGTTTGTTGAAAGAAAACTCTTTTTAGGGTTAAGCTCGCCTTTGTACATGTCCTTTCATTCTGTCTTGTGTTCATATTATCAGAGACAGTCTCTGATATTATGTATTGTGTGTACAATAAAGAATAAAGGAATAAAGGACATGTTGCTTCGAGCTTGTCCCTACCATAAAAGAGACTTACTCTCTGTCTGGTTTGGGTTTTTACTTACAACAAGTTTGAATTCAATGTTAGTATCTAAGTACCTAAAACAGCAGTTATAAATCGAAACTAGCTGATTTTTCTGGGAAAATATAGGCGGATAATAAGCGAATTGTAAAACTCATAGTTTGTTTTTTTCTCATTTTCTTATGAGAAAAACTTAATATTCAGACATCTGACCCTGAGTTCCAGTATTTCATGCGGCATTGCTCGCTTGGTACCTTTTTCGATTTTCAGTTACTTCCTCCTACAAACTTCTGTAATCCTATTATAGGGGTAAAATAGACATAATTACTCAATTTTGGACTCTTTCTTTTATTTGCATTTTAAATTTTAGAATTGTGAAGTTACTGGATTAAGTTTTTAAGTTTTTCATTTTTGCAATTTACTTACAAAAGCCGGCATTGAGCTAGAAGCTTGTTTTTTTTAGGCCACAGACTTTTATATTTGGTATCAAGTTTATCCATTTAGCCGTTGCTGAGAAAAAGGTTCATGACAAAATCAAATCAAATCAAAAGATATTTTATGTTTTGGAAAAATTACGAATATTACACCACGTAGGTACTTTACTATTCTCCTGCAGACGTTACGTTGACCATTTAGAGGTCCTCCCTCATGAGCACTGAATCTCAGCAGAAGAATAGTAAAGTACGAGGTGCATAGTCGTAATTATTCTAAAATGATTCCAAGCCACGATAATTTCAATTGTATAATATTTTATACTTTATTGCTCAAAAACAAGATTCAGTGAACAAATAGGTGGGCTTAGTGCTAGCATTTTCTACCAGCCAACCTCGGAGACGTAGTGAGCGTAGTGACGTAGTGGTGGAGTGGAATTCTCTCTGACAGTGATACAGGGTAGCCGAAGTAAATGTGCAATGGTTGTCTATATACTTGTAAGTGCATCAATTCCCCTCCGGATACACCCTGCGTTATTGTATTTATGGTGCCCATGGGAAATTTCCTGCTCTCGATAGTCTACAATGCGAATGTAATGAGCCCCGTTGTCATATTATAGTAGATACCTGGGTAACTGAGCTTTACTCGGAAAACTCGGAAAAAAACGTTTTCCCAGAGATGATACTTATACTAGGTTGATTTATATTCCCCAAAAAAGCATAGCAAATTTTATAAAAATCGTTAGAGCCGTTTCCGAGATCTCAATATATTATAATATATAAATATATGATAATAATAATAATAATAAAGTCGTAATTTTTCTAAAATGATACCAAGCCACGATAATTTCAATTTTTAACCGACTTCCCAAAAAAGGAGGAGGTTCTCAATTCGGTTGTATTTTTTTTTTTTTTTTTTTTTTTTTTTTTTTTAATGTTTGTTACCGCATATCTCCGGCGTTTACGAACCGATTTGGAAAATTCTTTTTTTATTTGAGTAGATATACTTCCAGATTGGTCCCATTTTTTTCAGAATCCAGTTCTGATGATGGGATCCATGAGGAATTGAGGGAACTCCTCAAATATTGTAGGCATACATATGGCGATTTTGATATTTTCAGCAAGACACCAAGCATTTGCATTCAGAAAGTATCCTAATCCTTTCACCACTATGGTTCTTTCATAAAAAAAATTTCATCCAAAATTATTTTGTCGAATACTATGGCGGAAGTCGGTTTTTTAAATGAAAAGTTATATGTTCACAAATATTGCTCGTTTAATAGTATTAGATAGATTAAATGGGATACTGTTAACTAGAGCAATAGGTACAAAAGTTATACACTAAAGCTACTATATATCAAAATCATAGGCCGAACAGACCCAACGGGCTATGGAGAGAGCAATGCTTGAAGTTATACTAGGTGATAAAGTTTACTAACGTAACACTAATAAAAACAGCTTCATATAGTGTCATGTGTCATATATTCGCAACATTTTCCGCTAACATAAAGGTGAGGTTGCATTGAAGGGTAGACGTGATTGTCCCCGAGGGTGCAGCCCACTACGTCATAATTGCATTGAAGCCCCAGCTCCTGCCAATATCGCCGGCGAGCCTTGATATCACCCCGTTTATTTATTGCCGCCATATTATTGTGTGGTGCATATAACATACCTCTTCTCTTCTTTACCAGAGAGGATAAATCCAGGTAAGTAATATGTTGTACTTATTTTATTCTGTTGTTGTTGTGTTGTTTTTTACATTCTACTGCTGCTGCATTACGTTGACGTTTAAGATGATGCTGATGATCCCTTTGGCCGTCTTCGTAACCGTAGTTCCGTAACCAATTACGAATGATAAAAAAAATATCTTTTGACGATACCAATTAAGTACAAAGAATTTTATTTCTGTATACGATAGCACGGTTCCGTGCAAGGAATTTATTTTTATCGATGGTCGAATCGTTTATTGTTAAAAAAACAAAAACATTAAATTAACTTCAAACATGATGAAGGTAGCAAAAAATAGCTCATCATCATTATCACCAGCCTTTAGAAATCTACTGCTGGATGAGGCCTTCCCCCTAAATACAATGGGGGGAATTGTTAAAATTATCACGCTTGGCAGGCGGATTGGTAATCTATCTATCTATCTATCTATCTATCTATTTGTATTATTAACATATACTCATATATTTATGTTTTTTTATTTGCACCCACGATAGGGTCGGAGGTCAGAATTCCACTAGCCACAAGACCACCAGCGCTCCCTACAGAGATAATCTTCTTCTAGAGATTGTAATATAGATTAGTATTATTGTAATACTTACTTGCGCACTAAATTAAAGTAAGTATTTTCATCTTATTTTATGAGAGAAAACCACTTAACTCAACTTAACTTCATTAAAAATTACGCTTAGTATTCTTGTTTATCTGCAGCTTAATGAGTACCTAAGTACTTAAGTAGCATAATTCAGTTCTCCTCCCATAATCTAGAGTCCTAGAAGTTTATTTTTTAGTTTGCTTTGTTTCTCATCTCATTAAGTTAATTAATTAATCAAGAGTATTGAGTTTCGTGCTCCCATTGTTGGACAACGCAAACACAATTTTGGCCAATGCTACGTTTTCTGCCATTATCACAACAAAGTCATTTTGTAGTGATCATGTTTTACATTATGTGATAATTATACTTTTATGTGATCCCTAGATGGACTAAGATCATAGACATAGCTCTCAGAATTAGCAAGTTGAAGTGGCAATGGGCTGGCCATATACCTCACCGAAAACCGTTAGGGTATAAAGGTTCTCGAATGGCGATTACGAACTGGATGACGCTGTATAGAAAGGCCCCTTCTCCATGGGCTGACGGCATTTTAAAGGTTACCGCAAATCGGTGGACGGAGGTGGCTCAAGAACGTTCGTGGTGGCATTCTATGGGGGAGGCCTTGTCCAGCGTAGACGTCTACTTTACTCATGATGATTATGTTTTGTTCAAAACGGCTGAGGTCGCTTATTGCCGTTATTTATGTGATTCTATAAATATATCTAATACGACGTGAATCAGAAAGTACAGTTATCCTAGCATCACACTCCATTTCACGCATTTGTTGCAAATGGAGTACATAAGGACGCATCTGGCACCGATTCGACGGCACCGACAGATTTGCGTTGAAAATGTTGTGCATCTCTATATACTCATATTATATATTTATTTCTACATAGGTAAAGGACCTATGTAGAAATAAATAAAACTAAGGTTGAAAAAACTGACATGCAATGAAATAGGAAATTGTGCAAGATATCGAATTGAAATAAAAATTATATATTAAAATATATTTCATATTTACAATAACTTTTGTAAAACTATTTAACATTTATTAAATAAAAAATAAATAAATATAACATTTAAAAATATTTTATGCGGCATTAAATTTAATAACTTTTGTAAAAATTACTTAACATTTATAAAGTACGAAATAAATAAATTTTAAGTGTCTACTTTCAATGATGGTACCAGTGGGACAAATTGGTACCAATTGTACCATCAATGGTACAACTCGATGGTACATCTGGGACGGAAGGGGTTTTTTAAATACAGAGCATTTTTTAACCGACTTCACAAAAAGGAGGAGGTTCTCAATTCGGATGTTTTTTTTTTGTATGTTTTTACCTCATATCTCCGACGTTTATAAACCGATTTGGAAAATTCTTTTTTTATTTGAATAGATATACTTCCAGATTGGTCTCATTTTTATCAGAATGCAGTTCTGATGATGGGATCCATGAGGAATTGAGGGAACTACCCAAATATTGTAGGCATGCATATAGCGATTTTGATATTTTCAGCAACAAATCAAGCATTTGCATTCAAAAAGTATTATAACCCTTTCACCACTATGGTTTTTTCATCATTTTTTTTTCATCCAGATATTTAGTCGAATACAATGGCGGAAGTCGGTTTTTTAAATGAAAAGTTATTAGGCCCCTTAGATGACGAATTTTCCAAATTCCTGTACACACCCTCCAAATTTAAAGTCCAGTGGTTGGGGCTCCATGTTGTTAGTCAGTCAGTACTTTGATTCTTTTATAATCGATTTTCGATATAACTTGCCAGCATTTAGTCTGCTTTAGAATTTAAATTCTCTTTGGCTATGAGTCATTGAGTTCAATATATACATCAAAGCTTTTAGTTGTGTCAATGAAAGCACTTCGTCGTGTTTACGAGTTCTTTGAGCACATTAACTTAGCTTATAGAATAACCGAGTTCCCGATATTCCGATAATTTGTTATAGCTCCACGTCTCGAGAACGGAGTTTCAGTAGTTTGCTGAAAACAGTAACTTTAATAACTTTTCATTTAAAAAACCGACTTCCACCATTGTATTCGACTAAATATTTGGATGTAAAAAAAAATATGAAAGAACCATAGTGGTGAAAGGATTATGATACTTTCTGAATGTAAATGCTTGGTTTGTTGCTGAAAATTTCAAAATCGCCATATGTATGCCTACTATATTTGAGGAGTTCCCTCAATTCCTCATGGATTCCATCATCAGAACTGGATTCTGAAAAAAATGGGACCAATCTGGAAGTATATCTATTCAAATAAAAAAAGAATTTTTACAAATCGGTTCATAAACGCCATAGATATGAGGAAACAAACATAAAAAAAAAAAACAACCGAATTGAGAACCTCTTTTTTGTGAAGTCGGTTAAAAAGTGAAAAGTTCTAATCCAAATTAAAACCACGTTTTAATAATTTGTTTTAAATTAAGATTAACGTATACAAAGGTCTACCAATATATTCGTTGTAATGTGACATTTGGATAATTAAAATAATTAAAACCCATTAGTGACGCGATTAAACGGTGTCCCCCGGTAGCGTTGTTTTGCTAGGGCTTTTGTTGAAAATTTGAATTTCTCAAACATGCTTGTAAATTCAAACTTTACTCAGACTATATTCGAGATAATCAACTTTGTCGACCTAGGCCGGCAATGTTGATATGAAAATCCATATTAATCGTGTTACGACAAAGGCAATTTCACTATATGAAAACCAACCAACGGTGATTATGAATCGTATGCATTGATTGAGAGTACCTATACATGCCTTAGCCACAATTAGGCGTAGATGGTCTCACGTATGAGTATGTAAGCACCGACGTTAGACACGTTCGTCCATCAACGCCTGATTTGCCGGCCGCGACAGTAATGTAGATACTATTTTCGAAACCAGCTTCTAAGAAATGAGTCTTCCAGCCATTGAAATAATAACTAGTAGGTTATTTGGAACTGCAAGCTGATCATAATGAATCCATACATCATGATCATCAGCCGTTAGACGTTCACTACTGGATGAGGCTTCCCCCATAGAATGGAAAGGAGGGATTTGCCATAAATACCACGCTTGACAGGCGAATTCTGTGATCGCAGTATTGAGTACTTACGTAGATGCTGCTGCCCATCCCCTGGTTAATCCCTTCTATCCAGGGGTCTATTTTTAAGATAAGATAAGATAAGTTTATTTCATTCAACCTTGGATACACGACATACACAAAACAGATGTACTATAACTATATTAATATTAACAGGAATATTTACATCCATAATTTATAAAAATGGTCAATGGTGAATGGTGATTGAGAACTTTACCTTCCGTGCTAGTTTAAAAACTGTGTTACGGCAAGGTAAAAGGGTTTTAGGCCGGACACACCACGGTAAGAGACACTACCAGTCTACTATTTACTATAATATGGAGGAGTTCTGCTGTAAACCTTCTGTCTCCATCATCAGATCAGCTTTCTGTCACCATACCAATAGTTAAAGCTACGTTTAACTTTAACCTTTTTAATACATTGTTTAATTGCATTGGCATTTTTAAAGGTTGCCTGGAAGAGATCGCTTTCAGCGATAAGGCCGCCCATTTTATTGCCTTTCTTTAGTAATATTACTTGTTTATTGTTTCTGTGGTGATTAATAAAGTGTTAATCTATCTATCTATCTATCTACATTACATTTTACACTTGTTAACACAAAGACCTACATGTTTTCCTACCAAATAACTTAGTAATTACAAACATTAAACTTCCTAAGCGCGCACAAATTAAATAATTACACGACCCGACATAAAATCCCTCTTAACGAGTACACTAGATAGAAAGGTAGGTACCGTTTTAATTTCACACTCAACTGATTTGCATATTAGGTGTATTCATAAAGAGAATGGGAGCGAAAGAAAAAACGGGGAATGGTGAAAAGTAGGTCAGCCCCCGAATTGCGCTAGGAAATGGGCTTGGGGAATGTAACTGAGGGGATCGATTTCAGACATATCCTGTAACTACACGCACTCATACATAAATAAATTTTATCTACCTACTCTCATACTGAAATATAAAGATTAAAAAACTGAAAACAAAACTAAAATGACAGTCTTTATGCACATGCCATCGAAATAAATTTAAAAAACTACATTAAGATACAGCTCTTTTATGAACAACTGTATCATAATATAACTTTTTTTCCATTACGATACAACTTCACTTGGACCAAGGAGGTTGCAATGCAGTTTTTCTATACATAATCTGTGGACGCGGCGAAACACGCTCGCGCGTATGGATTTTGGCGCTAAACGTTTACAAATAAATGCAAATATATAGCTGTAATTTTACGCAAATTTCATTGTAAAATTAGTTTTTGCATTAAAAAATGTCTGAAAACGACAGTAGCGATACTGAAGAAAATTTTACACCACCGGACATTCTCGAAGCTGCAACGAACAAATGAACCTCTTACCGGCGAAATCTATAGAAGGTATTGCAATAAATGTTACCAAGACTTTAAAATATAATATTATCTATTTCCTGAGATTAGATAAAATAGTGTATGAATCCGGCTCGTTTTTTTATAGCATCACACGAAGAACCTTTATTATGCAACAGTTTCATAAACTACTAATTTGTAACGAAATTAAATGAAATTTATTGCATAAAATGTGGTTAAACTCTGGCGTCGTGCCACCTTTAGGTACTTTGTGGTTAAACTAATAGATGAGAAATATATACTTAAATCTCAAATAGTTGTATGTAAGCTTGTTTGTTTGTTTATCGGTCCTTATCGTCAAAACTGCGAGACCGTTTTCAATCAAATTATCAATACCTATAAACCATATCTTTTTCTGAAAAACTGCTGCCATTCTTAAATCCTTTTTTAAATATATAAAATCAAACATGTTTGAAACGTGGGGTTGTGATTTTGTTGTTTATTTATTTTTCGTAGGAATTTGTGAATTTTTATAAAATTTAATATTATTAACATGTGGGATAGGTACCTTCTTATGATCCCGAAATTCAGTTCCCTCGGGAGAGTTTGAATGTGGGTTAAACCGCTTGAATAACTATAATTAAACCTATAAATAATTAACCTAGTAAGCTGGACAGCAAAAAATCACATCAATGAAAATTCTGCCTACACCTCAGCTTATGTAACTTACAAGAGCCAAATAAGTCCAGCATTTATTTATTTATTGATATTTATTAAGTAATATATTTTATAAAATATTCGTTTGTAATTTACACCGAAACTATAACTTCAAAATAACCTGGAGCAACCCAACGTAGAGTCCGTCCAATGTGTTCCTTTCTACTGAATTAGATAAGTATCCTTAGAATCGGCAGCGGAACAGCTTACCAAACAACACTCGGCTTTACGCAGTAACGCGTCTGCTAATCCCGTGATACCAATTAGCAACAAATAAACCACTTAACTGAAAGCGAATCAAATAAATCTATTGGTTTTGGTCGGTGGTTCTCAAAGTTTGTGCTTTTGCGAACAAAATAAGCACCAACAAACCTTAATATAAGTAAATATAATGGATCATCATCATCACCAGCCTATTTAACTCCACTGCTGGACGAGGTTTCCCTTATTGAATTTGCCATAATCACCACGCTTCGCAGACCGATTGGTGATCGCCAGTTTGGTGTTGAGTACTCAGGCGGATGCTGCTACCCATCCCCTGGTGTAATCCCTTAGACTTTTACTAACTCCACTGGAGGAGAGAGAGGGGTCTTTTCTGTGGCTGGACAGACCACGGCACGGCAATGTTATACCACGATAGTTTTAATTCGATAAGTGAAAAATATCAAAACAACATTACCTGCTAAATTCCAAACTCGTTCAGCAGAACTCATTCACTCATTCAGAACACTTTCCGTAAACGCACCTGCATTGTTCCATCACACTCGGAATCAATTCGGAGCATGTCACTCTCGCTGTCAAATGACAATCATTGTAAATGCGGACTTTGTAACCGGCAAGCGCATCCGTTTCAAAATAGATGTTTCAACAAACCCATTACTGAAATGCATTGCAGTTGGTCAATATTTGGTTAGTCATTTTATTGACTAACTCTTTGGATATTATGTAACAGTTAAAGTCTAAGAAAATTCATTGAAATGTGATTTCATAATTAATTTGTCATTTATATATTTGTACGCCCGCATGCGCAAGCAAGAATAGGTAGGTACATTGACTAGCATATATTTAATCAAAGTGTAGAATTAGCACATAAACGATTGAAATTAGGAGTAATTTTAATTTATAAGACGATTCAAAATAATCCTTGTGATTTCAATGAATATGGTTTTTTTTTTATTTGATTTGATCTGAATTGAAATTAAAAATTGACGTGAACCAACCGTTCCCTTTTTTAAGCCCGACCAAAAAGAGGGGGGGTGTTATAAGTTTGAGGCCATAGTGAATGTATATCTATATGTAGGTTTGTCTGTGGCCTCTAGCTCCGGAACAGGTGTCCTGATTTTCATGCGTTTTTTTCGTTTGAGAGATAAGTAGTGTTTGCGAGATTGTTTCAGCTATGTTTGGTGGAAATTTATTTTCAGTACTTTTTTAAAATTCTTGCAATACTTTTTTTAAAGGAAACTCAGGCTATTTTGCAGCTAGCACCTTCAGTTTGAGCACAAAATGTTTATTTTTGACGACATCAGGCTCCAGGGTCTAATGACGACCAGCATAGTTTGTGTTTCAAAAAAAAATGTAGGCACCGATGTGTTTTCATAAGTGTTCCGTATTTCCAATTTTAAAGGAACACTGTAAATAATCAAACAAAAAAATGTTAATAAATTTTTCACTCCATTTTCAATACATTTCTTCCACTAGGGGAAAAGTTTTATTTTTATTTTTGTCTGTCAAATGACAATGAGCCTAAATAAATTAATTTTTTTTTAGTCATAAGTAGAATAATCATGAATAAAGACTCGACTTATTACTGTTTCATACAAAAAGAACAACATTTTATTTATGAAAATGGAACTAAAATCGGTGATCTCTTTGGTAGAGTGCATGCAATGCGTTGCGGCTACAAAAGAAATAAAAAAAAATACATTGGCGTGAAATCTTTAGAATTTTTCTATGATTGCAAATTGAATTGTTAGTGACCGTAATTAATTTCATATTGAATTGGATTATTTTATTTTCTCGCAATCGTAGCGAAAATAAGAGTGTAACACACAGTGCTAAAAACCCATTGAAAACTCGATTTCTATTTACTCCCTCGCTGATGCTCGGGAGTAAAACTACCTCGCTGATGCTCGGGAGTAAAACTACCTCGTATATAATGGGTCATTTTAGTCCCTATAGTATAACAATCTACTATTTATCAAATGAACTTGTAAGCACTATGTGGTCGTCTAACTGTAAAATGTGACAGCTTAGTACCTACTGGTGTCTGTCAGTCAAGTTTTTCTGCGAAAGTTACTTAATAGTCCCGGCTACAAACAGGCTGAAGATTTTTCACACATCCTGACTTCAGTAATAACTTCGGAATGTTGGACAGGTGTCTAAAATAAACAGAACTTCCAACCAATTCTGACTCACGCTTTCGCTGAAATAAATTCAACTCTAGCTCTAACGAAATGGAGTTTAGAATAAAGTGCTTTCAGGTTTCAGTAGGGCTGTCACCACGAGTTTTGAGTAATAGATATTAAAGTAAAATTTTAAGCAGAATTAAGGTAACAGGTGCTGTATACCGGCCGCAATTATCGCAGTGCATTAATGCGATATCTGATTTTAAGTACATTTTTGTGACACTGACTGATGCGAAATACCGGTATTATCGCAACGCAACAGTATCATTAATATTATAGTTAATATTAATAATAACAACCGATCATAACATCGCCGTTATTATCGGTCCGTTAATACCACTATGCCATATTTTTCGTTAGAATGTGTAAGTTTTATTAAAACAAAATACAATATAAAATAGACGAACAAATATATAGTAACAATTCCGCTCCTCTCCAACGAAAACTCTGAAAGAATTCGACACGTGTTTCGCCTCTCAACGAAGCATCCTTAGGAAACAGTAGGCTCACTGCGTGCTAGAACGACAAAGACACACTACTGCAAAAACTCCGCAGCCATGTTGCCTCTTCGAACGCCCTCCTCCTTCCTGAAGATGCTTCGTTGAGAGGCGAAACACGTGTCGAATTCTTTCAGAGTTTTCGTTGGAGACGAGCGGAATTGTTACTATATATTTGTTCGTCTATTTTATATTGTAGAATGGATTTCCGCAAATCCACGCTTGAATCAATTAATTATCTTAAAACAAAATAATTTTGCTTTATTTTTGCTTCATTTTGCTGTATTTTACTTGAGTTATACAACAGTTCTGAACAAGTTAGAAGATGGTTGGTGTAATTATCTACAATTTAGAAAACACGATATGTAAAAAAACCTCGTTAGTTTTATTTAATGAAAAAACCTTGTTTCGCACACATTTTGAATAAGATATAGGAACCCTACGGTGTTTTAAGATAAATTTTACTACAACAAGTAGGAAATAACTATTTATTCTTATGCTAAAACCAGTTTTTTGATAAATACTTTATTTTCGCACTAATAACATAAAACTACATTATGCATGTGTGCATGACACTCGCTGGCGCGAGCGAGATGGCGCACGGGTTATCGCGTGCGTTAAAGAGGGAGCCTAAATTGTAGTATAGTGTCCTCTTAAATACAAACGACTAATCATAATCAACAATCTAAGTTTTTGGATCAAATCCGTCCAAAAAAATAAAAATTATTTTTTCATCAAGCTCTTTTATAAGCTTTTGTCTGTTTATTTTTTGTGTCAACCCTACCCGTATACTCTACTAGGGTGATATGTCACGTCACAAACTGTATGACAAAACAGGATGTCCCGGCGAGTGTCAGGGAGGCTTTTAAGGAGTGCCCTCGTGTCTACTTGTTTACACGTATCACAAGGTTATATCGCTTATGGCTACATTAGGTTCGTGTTGCTAAGTTTTGCTTTATTTTATTGCTGGGCTTGGACACGGAGTGGTTTCTTTTAGGTTAACAGGTACAAAACAAATTGTACAGTATACCAACGGCAAAGCTTGGGTACCTCCCAGTGTGTTTAAAGATTAAAAGTAGATACGAAATTATTCATATTTTCTGTTTTTTAGGGTGCCGTACCCAAAGGGTAAAATGGACCCTATTACTAAGGCTCCGCTGTCCGTCCGGCCGTCCGTCCATCCGTCCGTCCGTCCGAGGCTTTATCTCATAAACCGTGATATATAGACAGTTGAAATTTTCACAGATGATGTATTTCTGTTGCCGCTATAACAACAAATAATATTTTTTTTTTATAAAATAAATATTTAAGGGGCTCCCGTACAACAAACGTGTTTTTTGCCGTTTTTAAAGATAATGGTACGGAACCCTTCGTGCCATTATCTTTGGGAAGATTTGGGCCAGTCTCGATTTTTAATGTCGCTATGTTGCGCAGTAGAATTTATTATTTGTTTAGTATCGATCATGAAACTATTTCAATGGTGTAGTTTTTCAATATTACTTAACTGAATTCCAGACTACATGGACTTGTTTTTTCTTTTCAGTTTTTATTTAAACTTCACTTTGAAGCAGTTCTGTTTTTTTATTTTTTATTCCTGGATCAGCCACAACAAACCAACAAACTTCAGGAAAATGTCAGAGGTAGAGTCTACTCTCTAAAACCTCTGTATTTATTTGTTCTAACAAAAATTCCACAACAAAATGTTTACCGTTGTAATCCCTAATTACCCGAAACTCTTTGAGAGCGATCTCAAACAAAAGCTCCGCAGACAAAGGTATCTAAGTAGAGGGGTGAGTGAGACCGTCACGGCCTAGCGGGTGGTAAATCATCTCGCCGCGTCCCATTTACAAATTGGACGCGGACTTGGCCACAGGAAGATAAATTTGGTAGAACAGCTGAGAACTTAGCCAACACCACAGTCACATTGGGCCAAGTAACAAAAATATTATCAAATTCTAAAATTTTCAATAACAACGAACGGAGTAATTCCTACATTATCATAGCTTTTGTGGGGCATTTACTTAAAAAGAGACTTCATGGAAAAAAAATTAGATTATGATAACAATTTCTATGAACTAACGTGAATACATAAATATTCCCTTCACTTTTTAACATCAGAGACAGGAATATTTAAACCCTGGGTAACCCTAACTTTGAAGATCTCACGTACCTACTGATAAACTTTCCTTGATACAGTTCTACCGCTGAATGATTCTGCGTCAAGAATCGTGGGCTTCTCTAAATTTGAATAAATGGAATGATGAGAGGCGAATACTGCACCGGCTTTTCCGGTCACTATGCATTTTTCTCAGATACTTAATGCTATGATTCGTTCAAGAGAAGGGCTTTGTACAAAAATCGCAGAACGAGAGATCTCAAATTCATAATAATTTTGTTAATCAAAAGCCGTTTCTACTACGTTATTAAGTGACCCAATAAGTAAAATAATGTAATAGCAATCATTGGCCATGCTATTGAGTTAAAAAGATACGTGCCAATTTTCCATGTGATAAATTGCAAAGTTAAATATCTTGAGGAAACTGGTATATAAAGAGATTGGAAGTGGCATCCACAAACCAACAGGCAGCATGATTCAGTAACCCATAGCCCATTCACTCTCGTCGATAATAGGCTTTCAGGCATAGTCTGAGAACGTTAAAGGCTGATTAGGCTATGCTACACTAACTATACTAACTACGGCATATCCTCTTGTCACAGATACCGCAGAGCCTTAAGACGTACTTAAGTTTATAATCATTGCGTGTCTGGGCACTGAGACGTGGTTGCTAACTATTGGCCTTATCCACAAGCTAAAAGTCGCGCAGCGGGCTAACGACAGAGCTATGCTTGGAGTTTCACTACGTGATATAATCTAAAATCAGAAAGTCCGTAAAAGAACCAAGATCACCGATATAGCCTTCAAAATTAGCAAGTTGAAGTTGTAATGGGTAGGTCATATAGCCCGCAGAACTGACAGCCATTGGGAATAAAGGTTCTCGAGTGGCGACCACAAACCGGACGACGCAGTAAAGGAAGGGCTTTCGATGGACCAAGGACATTATAAAGAGCACAAGAAGTCGGTGGATGGAGGTGGCTTTAAACCGTCATGGTATTCTAAGAGGGAGGCTTTTGTCCAGCAGTGGACTTCTACAGGCTGATGATGATGCTGACGAGGCTATGGTACGAGTAATTCCAGTTTTTGAAATCAATATGACAACTTGAAGAATCTCATCACTACTTACCATTCATTGATTCTGAGTTAGATAAATAATATGAGATGAGATAGGTACCTAGCTAATTTATGTTTGTCTTCGGATTAAAGGCAGTGCCGCTTAGCTCAAAATCTCGTAGACCGAGACCGAACCGGCGTCGAGAAGCAACGCTTCATAAATTCATGTTGCTCATATATCGCGCGCCAAGCTGTGTACATAATTGGTTCTCTATGTGGTAACTTGGCACATGTGGAGCCAGACCACTGAAATTAGGGATGGCAGCATCTAAAAACCCTGTTTCTGCATGCAAGAAAAAAATAAAATTAAAGGGTAAACAAAGAGTTTGTTTAATTCCACGGGCGTAACCAGGTTCTAGTTTCGGGGGGGTTCAAGAAAATAAAACAACAAAAATGTACACGAAATGACAACCCCTTGTGTCTCAACTGGGCCGCGCTGTCCGAACTCTATGGTTTTGGAAATGACCCTGAGGTCTCAACTGGGCCGCGCTGCCGTTCCGATCAGCCCAAATACGAGTCTACGCAACTTTTGAATTTTGTATTCAGTTCAGTTGCGTGTTATTGTTTGATTTTGGTATGTGTCTTGGTGTTGGACCTACCTACCGTACAAGCCATGAATCAAGCCTCTGCGTTCAATAAATGGAAAGTGGCCACTTTTTTTTCCATTTTCCATTTTCCGCCAGAGCAAAAGCTTCTCGCTGGAAAAAAGTGGCGGTTACACTTTAATATTCATGTGAAAAAAACACATTCACCAAACTGGTGTTTCTTCAAAAAGTATTAGATTTTGTCAACATTTTGAATATTTCGGGGGGTTTGAATTTCATCATAATTATTCCTCATCATTATCTAATAATAATTAAAATAAATAACATAACTAAGTTCTCAATTTTGTAGCCTGAGATTCTATATTGGGTAAAAAAGAGTTTACCGAACATGTCTGATGACTCCATGGCTTTCCTTTCTAATACACATTGATCAGTATAAAGGTAGATATATACAATCCACATTAATTTTGATAAAATAAATTTCCCAATACATAACCTCATTCAAGAAACCAAACATTGAATCAAAGTCAAATTACTTACAGTTATTCCAGCAGGTGTTTTGGCAACTTTTGATTGATGTTATTATTTGTTCCAAAGTTCAATGTTATCTAAATAAATCTGACGGCAAAGTAGTTAAGATAACCTTTGAGAGTTTGTTGTGGATTGTTAGCCTTGTTGGAATTATTTAAAATTTGGAAAATGGTTCCTGAAGTTTGTTGGTGATTGAAAGATGTATAGGGCCCAGTGTCTTAGCTGAGATAGGTATATAAATCCACAAATAGAACCGCGCGTAGATGATGTGATACCATTATGATACGATTTTATTGCATCCTCTTTCCACTCATCTTTGGTGCCAAGCTATATTCGGCTACTGCATCACCTCTTGAGGTGGTACAACTAAAACACATCTTTTCGAGCTGGAGAGAGCCCAGAAAGCAATCTTAAAAGTCAGCGCAGGGCTTATTATTATTATGTTGATGTTGTTGTATGAGAATGAAATCAAAATTTTGCAACCAAAATGCTTATAACTCTTCCTCTTCAAAAACAAAAGCTGCATGTAATACGCCAATGGTCAGCAACGGTACGGCAAAACTACTGGAAATTCATAAACTGATCAAATTGGACACCAGTCATCATAACTTACTCCACACTTCCTCCAGACTTCCAACGTGACCTATATTTCCAAAAACTATGCAGTAAATCGTAATTCAACCAACGTCCGTCTCGTTTTTCCACAGTAGGTACATAATACTCTGTCTCTGTCTAGCATTTCGAGTCGATTAACTGGTAATAAGCTGAATTCCAGACACGTAGAGTGACCATGACGCTTGACGCCTTTAACCACAATCCCGTCGTTGATGAGGTTTAATAATACGTAGGTATAACATAGCGTAATGTTTTATTATAAGATTATTAAGAGAGAGTTACAATATAATTATTTGTCACTCAAATAAGTCGGTACAGTTTTGTTTAAGTGAGGTATGCTCCAATAAAATAACTTTTCATTTAAAAAACCGACTTCCGCCATTGTATTCAACTAAATATTTGGATGAAAAAAAATGATGAAAGAACCATAGTGGTGAAAGGATTATGATACTTTTTGAATGCAAATGCTTGGTTTGTTGCTGAAAATGACAAAATCGCCATATGTATGCCTACAATATTTGAGGAGTTCCCTCAATTCCTCATGGATTCCATCATCAGTACTGGATTCTGAAAAAAATGGGACCAATCTGGAAGTAATCTATTCAAATAAAAAAAGAATTTTCCAAATCGGTTCATAGACGCCGGACATATGCGGTAACAAACATAAAAAAAAAAAAAAGTACAACCGAATTGAGAACCTCCTCCTTTTTTGGGAAGTCGGTTAACAAGGTTTGCTACTCCGGAGTACTTACGTCACTATCTAGTAGCCACTTTGTTGCAACGATTACGGAAATATTTACTGTATGTTAAAAAAAAACAAACAAACAAATCGTTGTAGGTAATTTTGTTTGTGTTTGTGTTTGTGTTTTTCAAAATCAACAATCATCACCAACCGGTTTACGCCCACTGCTGGACGAGACCTCCCCCATTTAATACAATGCAATGGGGGGATTTGCCGTTGGTGTAGTGCTTAGTCTTTTTTAGTAGTAATTCGTTACAAAAATTGCTTTGCAATAAATATTACTTGATCAAAGTGGTCTACCATTTTCTCTGAAATTCAATTACTTCTTCTTACAAAGCCTAAACTTACCCACGAAGAAGCACGTTGCAGCATGCAACGTGCCGTACCTACCTGGCCCTAGGACTGGTAAGGCAACCAGAGATTCTACAAGACCAAGTCATCATCATCAGGCGTAAGATGTCCACTGTTGGAGGCCTCATCCAACAGTGGATGTCTGTCATGAAGAAGAAGTCATTTAATTTCTGAAAATTGTAAATGGTAGTCCACTTTGATACAGCAATATTTAGGATTTTCCATAATCTCCACGCTTGGCAGACGATCGCAGTATTGGTGTAGGATGCTGCTGCTCATACCCTGGTTTAATCCTTTAGTCGGCTTTTACGACATCCACGGGAAGAGACAGAGGAGTCTACACACCAACTAAGTTGGTCAGGACACACTAACACAAAGCAACTAGGTATCTAGTTTATGCCAGTTTTTGTAATTTGCATCTCGGTAACATTTTGAAATAGCAAACAGTATCAAAATAATTGCCCGCAAAGCTCATTATTTCGAACCTCGTCGCTACTTGTAGTCGGCTCAAAAATTTATTACATCTGGCATCGACAGGTGTAGACGGAAACATCACTTTTTTCTAAAATAAAAATCTTAGTAGCGTCTTTCGCGACATTTTGTGTTGAACATTTTAAGATTAATTTATTTGTCGATCGTTATAAATAGAAAACCTTGTATCAATAAAAGATATCTCTTGCTGAATCGACTCGTGAGAAAATACTTAAGATGAGGAAAATATTATTTTAGACCACGTCAATGCGACCAACATTAGAAATTCATGCTGGCTTTTTTTTTCAGCTATGTTTTTCTAATACTAAGATGTGCTACGCATCCGATTTACTAAGTGCTGAAAGTTAAAACCTTGTAAAAACAAATGTAGACAGGAAACTCGCAAATTGATTAATTTAAACATAAGTACTATCAATTAGGTACCTACTTCCGCTTTAAGTAAATCAATGTAGCATGAACCTATTATGAACCATCACAGAACGTTCGCAAATGTATTAATTTAAACGTATTATGTATCTACCTATGTTAATTCACAATAAATGCCAGCATCAGTAAATGGAGCAAGCGTCACATAAATGTATTATGGCACAAAACTCTCACACAAGAGTTCACAATCGAGGCACAATCCCGTCAGAGTGTAAATCGAGCCTTGATCACAATTGAACCGAAAGGCAGCGCTGCTGACCGGAAAATCGTTGAGCAAGAACAATGTTCTACTGATTTAAAACTACCTCGTATATATGTATAATATATTATATATACCTATATATATATTATTATATATTTGTATGGGACAAATGCCTACCTTCATACATTTTAAATGTGGCTGAGTATTATAAAATAGACCCCAAGTTGGACCCATTACTATAGAAAAACCAGGATCATGAAAAACAAAAAGTTTCAAAAGAAGAAAGATTTATTGCCTCGAGGGTTTTCCATTTTCCTTAAAACAAATAAAACCACTCCTCGTGAAACAGATTGAGAACAAATGGCGCCCGCTCACGCTTGACCAAATAAATAAGAAGCTTTACTATTTTATTGAATTAAGGAATTAACTGGCACGCACGATAAACGATATAAAAGTGTTCTGTACAGCACGACGGGCACAGGTGAGAAGCGACTTCGGTGTCGAACTACTCACTTCGTCATACACAGTTGAAAATAAACCCATAGAGCAAAATATTCCAACCAATGTTACAATAGTGTACAGTTCAAGTAATTTTAGACGCCATTTTGTGAAGCAACACCGCACAAGATGGCGGACAACTACACTGATGCTATAGGGCCTATGGCCTACCCTTTGAGAATGTAAGTACCTTTATTATGGTAGTGCTTTGGCATACGAAGCCGCGTCATAATAATATGACGGCTGTAATATAAACGGTGAATGTGACCTTAAGGCAAAAAACATTACATTTTGCACGTCAGTGCTATCTTACGATGGTCATAACACAGTCATCGCTTCTCAGGAAACCAAGTCTTTGCATGAAACGAATCAAAAGCCGCACAGGTGAAAACTACTTATGCCTAGAGATTCATTGCTGTTGTCCTAAAAACTAACTCATTGCATAAACACTTGAAAAAGAAAATAATAGTTTGCATTAATGTTATCACTTGACATCCTCAGGGTAACAAATGAGGTGGTGGAGCACATGCTCGGCTGGAACATTCCTGAAGAACATCAAGACATGGTCCACGACCACTGGAGGAACTTTCCGGCCGTTAGCAAGTACTGGCACTACTGCCTGGCGCTTATTTACACTATGCTGATGTTGACTTCGCTCACGGGCAATGGCATCGTCATCTGGATATTTAGCACGTAAGTTAGTTCAGTAAAAATTTACCAACGCTTTGACTTTCACGATACTGGTGAGCCAAGCAAGTCCTTCAAATCCAGGTTTTTAAACGTACAAATGCCTGCCAACGTAGGAGATAGGTTGACAAACGAATGGATATAAAAGTGCAGTATTTTCTCCACAAATTTATTGTGGAAGTCCTATCTCATCAAAAAACAACTGAGCGCAGCTAGTTTCTCAAAATGATTGAGTAGAAAAGGGCTATCAACGCCGCTCTCCTGAGAATCTCCAAAAAACCTCTTTCAGTGAATTAGAAAAGCTTAAAGCACAGAATTAAAACTTTAACAACTTGATTTAGGTACCAACCTTTCAATCAATTCAGATTCCATCTTAACTAAATTTGGATCGACGTTCGCTTAAAATTATTTTAAATCGCGAAAAGGGTTAGTTAATAATGTGGAAATCTTTGACAATTAGATCGAGTGCTGTTGACTAACTTCACTTGACTCTGATTTAATTAAGTCCAAACGTTCCAAGATAAGGCGGCTCCTACTATTGGTCTTGTCACCAAAACCTGAGTACCTACCTACATGGGTGAATACTGAACACACGGGATTGTGTCGACCACAAATAAAGTTTATGTAAAGTCCTACTACCTATTCACTTATCCACACACATACCCTCACAAACCGTGCAAGCGATATCTTTATTCATTATTGTTACAATTATTATTATTATTATTATTTTTATAATTTGCACGGCATTTTTTTTTTTTATAAATTTTGTCTTGTGTAACCTCTTTTTAGCCTTATTCATATTTCGCTAACCTGAATAAAAGAAATTTTGAATACAAATAGAATTGTTCCAATCTTATTCGTCATTTCGTTTGAGCTTACTATATTAACATGTTTTACTATTCTGATTGGGTTTCTCGATGCTTTGCTCAATTGATTATTCAGGCTGGTGTTGAGCCGCTGTACAGATTGTTTAAATTAAGATTCTTTATTGTACAAAATTATGAAATACAGGCCTATAGGTAGGTAAGTAAGTATGTTATTTTATTTGGGACTCTTTTGTTTCGTGTACTCGAGTAAATTTAGGTCTCTCAACTATATGAAAATTTAGGTTATAAATGAAAATATTTATAAAATGATAACCAAAAAGTAACCCACAAAATTCTTAATCCTAACGATCCTCATAAGAACACTTAATTTAAGTACTTATTATGCTCCATTAACTTTATCTTCTTCAAAAAGATTCGCGAACTTTAAGTTGGGGCCCGCCTCAAGAGCCCTCAGTCGAAAAACCCTTGACAAACAACTGTGAAATTAACTTAACTTGCAATTACTCACACCGATTTTAGAACGTAAAGCTGTTAGAGAATTTAAAATAAGATCTTTGTTTATAACTGTATTGTATATTTTCAAAAAATACGGAAAAATAAATAAGGAAGTTGGCCTATTGTTCATGTTCGTTGCCAAATTGATGACTAAGAGATCTGTAATAACTTAATGCATAATTAAAAAATGGGCTGGCACTATTAACACGTACACTATAGGCATAGCCCAATATGTTTTTTTTGTACTTCCTATCCCTAGCTTCTCTGAGTTTTATGGCACCACATAATCTCTTTAGAAAAAGGTCACCGTTCTCCAACTTGAGTTTTATACCCCTTCTCATTAAAACTTATCAGCATCCTAGGCTTTGAAAGCGAATAAAAAATATATCTGCTCACATCCACATCTACTACGCGTGTCAAGAACAAAGTTCTAAACCACCACCCGCGAGCGAGCTGTGAAAAACACTTCCGATGTCCCTGGAATCTTTTCTACTCTTTTATTTATCATTTTTCTTGATGCTGGAGTCGAGATTTGAACTCGCACTTGCAGAGTAGGTAGGTTTTACGTCATTTTTTTAGACAAAGATAACAAATACATCATTTTCACAGTCGGAAGTTTAACATGTCCTGAAAAATTTCTAACCTACCAAAATTCAGTCATCGTCATTATCAGCCTGTAAGAAGTCCACTGCTGGACATAAGCCTCCCCATAGCATACCACGTCGAAAATTCAGTACTTGAGGTCATATTCAAATTAAGCTACAAAAGTGTGATCCAAGGAGAATTTATAAATTACCTATAAAAATGGTCTTCCAATAACAACTGATAAAAATAATCATACAAGGCAAGTTGAACGCTCCTAAGTTTAGAGCATTGATTGTGTGACTTGGTGGAAACTTGTACGGGAGCGACGATAAATTTACATGTTCTCAAACTGAGACAGTGGCAACTCTGGTTCACCTAGATATATATATATATACTATAGGTGTCTCGTTACTTTAATACATTGGATATTTTATTACCCTTTTGTATATATTTTATTACCCTTTTTGTAAATATTATAGCGAACTGATGGATCTTATGAAGTGCAGATTACATATGAAGCCCCCTTTTGACGTCGTCTAGTAACTAGGCTCTAGTTAGTGTTGTTAATTGTAAAGGTCGCTTGTCAGTGCACTGATTAGCAAAGTCTCAATTAATTTAGTTAGCACACTATCTAGTCAGCCAGAAAGTGGTGGCTGACTAAATTGTATGCTAAAACGATTTTGTACAAGTCTTAAGCATTGAAAATTACGCCAGTTTGACAGTTTAAGGCATCCAGCTTTTTAAAAGCGTTATTTTTAACCATGTTTTTAACTGACTTAAAAAAAAGAAGGAGGTTCTCAATTCGAATGTATGCTCAAATCAAATCGCTCAAGCTCTTTCAGTTCAACCAGTTGAACCAAGTTGAATTTATAGTTGAACTTAGTGAAACAGAGCGTTTCAGCTTGAAGGAGTAACAAACATGCCCACCAACATTCGTATTCATAATATTAGTGAGGGAAGATGAGATTTTCATTTGTTTTCGTTTTTTTGTAATAATTATAGTGTCCATTAATGTTATAACCTATCTATCTCCATTTATTTTATTATTTCCAGTTCCAAATCCCTGCGAAGCCCAAGCAACATGTTCGTGATCAACTTGGCGATCTTTGACCTGATGATGATGCTGGAGATGCCACTGCTCATCATTAACTCGTTCCACCAGCGCCTAGTCGGCTACCAGCTAGGCTGCGATATCTACGCGGTCCTTGGCTCATTATCAGGAATCGGTGGCGCTGTTACAAATGCTGTCATCGCTTTTGATAGATACAAGTTAGTACTACCGTCATAGGTTAAGAGCTCAGAATAAGGACAAGCAAATTAAGAGATTGAATAGGTTTTTTTTTGTTTTATTTCTTTATACTACTAGCATCACCTGTACTAGGCCACATTCAGGTGGAAAGAAGGCATAGGCGAAAAATTAGCCCACCGAAGTTAAAGTGGCCATAGCTATAGCTCACAAAACCAACAACTGTTGGGGAATAAAGGTTTTCGAGTAACGACCATAAACCGGACGACGCAGTAGAAGCGAGCTACTCCTCAACAGCGAGTGAACTAAATCTAGCTAGCAGAAATCCACTAATAGACATCGAAGACCACGACGAGCAATCTTGACCTGGCTCCAATTCACAGACCTGCTATCTTAATGTCTTCAGTCCATCGAGAGCAAAGCTTTCCTGCGTCTACTGCGTCGTGCGGTTCATGGTCGCAACTCGAAAACCTTTAATCCCCAACAGCGTGGCTACTCTTGACACTCTATTCCAATCCTAATTCAGGATTTAGTGTCATTTGATGCTCTTGAATTCAATACTAGCGCACAATTTGAGATCGAGATGGAATTTTGTGGAACTAAGTGAAATTGTCTTTCCTCAATTTTTTGGTACTCTTGACGTAATTTTGACATTGTCCACGAGTCAACACGCAAAGTCAATCGCGTGCTCGATCTCAAATTTCAAACTCGATTTGGTTCAAGAGTGCCAAACAAGCGTTATCAGGATTGAAACTGGATTGCGATTAGAACTGGATTGGGATTTTAACTATTTTTAAGAGTAGCCCTGACTAACTTTAGTATTAGTACAGGCAAATTAGCAAAAAGTGTGGACCTAAATCGTGTAGTCGTGGATTCTTATGGAAACGTTAGATGACACGAAAAGAAGCTTATCCTAGGTTTGCACCGTTTCTGGCGCTTACGGAACCCTTTTAAATATTAGGTACAAACTTAAAAAGGCCGTAAATTTTAAAATAGGAAGAAATTACTTGAAGCAAGTTAAATTACGTATAGAGAGACTGTCTTAGTGCATTATGATTTTAATAAAAACCACGTGCATGTAGGGAACACAGTGTTGAACAAATGCACCTTCCGTAAATAAATACCAGTATAAAACTTCCGGCGGATGTAGTACTAATTAAATGAATAAGTTTAAGTCAATTTCCAGAACTACATTAATTTTCCCCGAAGTAGAGCGACAATAAAATATGGAAAAGTGCCTTCCGTGAGACGAACCAAGGTGCAAACCTGGTAATGTATTTCGAACATTTTTCTGATAAATCTATCAATTTGCACCGACTACCTTAATTTTCCCGGAGCCGTAATAACCACAAAAAGTTTTTTTTGTAAATGTTTTTTTTTGTATGTTCCGTATGTCGGATTTAAAAAATACTTGGTGCAAATGTAGATCATAACGGTTCAAACTCTATGCCAAATTGCACCGACTACTTCTATTTCCCCCATTAAGTTACGGATATTTTAAGGTTTTCACCCTATTTCACCCTGTTCCGGAGGGTGAAATTACTGATGCTTATTATTAGAGGTGATTTTTAAGCCATACAAAACAATTAGAAAAGTTTTCATGACTACATATAATTAGTTCCACACTTTTTCAAAAAATCACCTAATTTGACTGTACTATATAGCGATAACGAGTAGCTAGCGAGACGATAATAAATGTCAAGTATTAACCACTTAAATTACAAAGATTTCAAGCTACCCCGATGTCATTGGCAATAATAAAATAAATAATAACATAACAATATTAGCTTTGCGGTCGTCTCGCTAGCGTCAGCCTGTGCTATCCGAAAGGTTGCCTATACGCGTAAAAGCAAATTGCAATCGAAGCATAGTTTACTAGCTTACGTTTTTTAAACTTACTAAAAAAACTCTTTATTTTAAAGCTTAGGTATAATTCAGTATTATTTGTACACAGGACGATATCAAGCCCACTAGATGGGCGTATAAACAAAGTGCAAGCGAGTCTGCTCATCATTTTCACTTGGTTCTGGACACTGCCCTTCACCATCTTACCTGCCTTGAAGATATGGGGGAGATTTGTTCCAGGTAAAACTGATCATAATTATATTCCATAATCAATTACTCTTTGTAGATACATTCCCGGCTGTTTCTATGCCACATAGTGGCCTATATAAAGAGATATGTTCAACTGGATCATGTATTTATCTAATTTTTTTTATTCAATATTTTTATTTGCATAAATAAGTTTAATGTTAAAAGAGCAAACACCAAGGTTTATATACCTAGATAGATAGAATAAATAGATTAAAACTTTATTGTACTTCAGGAATACATAAATAAATAAATAAATAAATAAATAAATGCTGGACATTTCACACAGCATTATCTAGCCCCAAGCTAAGCATAATAGGGTTTATTAAAAGTACAATAATGGGCAGCCTTATTACTAAAAGTGGTTTCTTCCAGAAGAATTATTTTTAGGTTGGTCACCTTATAAGCACGAACAGTTAGGTATAGAGTTAGCCTATACGAGTAATAACATTCCATCAACATATCGGTATGTGAAAATTTCCCGCGTTACAAAATGAATGAATGAATGGGTGTTAAGAATGATTCATTCACGAAATTTATTTTAGTAAAACTTTATAGAAGGTGTATTTAATGTTGAAGTACTAAAGTTCATACCCGTTGTTGAACTCTGAAAGACTTATTCAATAAGCACATTATCAAAGCACTTATCATACTAAACAGGTGCTTAAAATGAATAATATGACTCGAAATGAAAGCGTAAATCACAGAACGTTTCAAAGATATAAGATGTGGTTACGTGAAAATCATCTGGTGGCTCTATTTTCGTCCCATAAAGAAAGAAGAAAGAAAGAAAGAAAATTAATTTATTTGTCCCCACTTAAAAAAGAAACAAAATAAAATACAGTAGCTTAGTTTACACAAAACTAAAGAAAAAAAAACAGCAAATGGCGTCATGCGTGTTGTGTAGGTAATAAAGGCTCTTCAGTAATTTTTTGGTCAAGCTTTTATCGACGATTTCATCAAAGCTTTTGTTCTCTTGTCCGTTAACGTTTTAACCTTGTTTGTTGGTGTGAATGTATGAAATTGCTGATTTAATTTAAAACTACCTTACCTTTACCTTTTTACCTTTTTTTTGTAGGAAAATATATATATTTATTTCGAAGTATTTCCTTTACATACATACCTATTTACATTTACCTACCTATACATTTCTGTCATCTTGAAGGAAAATTATTTATGCATTTGCGATAGAACTCTGGGGATGACTCAATTAAGTATATAATAGTAGATTGTATCATAAGGGAGCAAAATAATATTTTTACGGCGAGGGCGCTTTTTTGAATCCAGAGCGAAGTGAGGGATTCTAGAGTAGAATCCCGAGCGTAGCGAGAGATTCAAAGTACGTCGCCCGAGTGTTACACTCTACTTTTCATCACCCACTATGAGAAAATAAAAGGCGCCTCATATTTTATTTCAAAACAAAACCATGAATTTCTAACAATCCGTGAAAATTTACGGAAACGCGGGTTGTAGTTCGCACGTTTTCCATTTGTTGTTTTTTATTCAGCCGGCGCGGGGCGCGACTATGGGCGGTCGTATACCAGCCAGTATTTATTCAAATAATATTTGTGTTCAAACACTAAGATGTTCTAAATTCTAAAAGTGCGCGGAAAAGATAATTGCGGCGCACTTATTTGAGTTCGATATTTACCAAATTCAAAAAGTGCGCGGCAAAGATAATTGCGGCGCACTTATAGAAGTTTCATACAGAAAACACCACCTTTGGGTGCACTTAAAGGCGAACCAAGTCGTCCTTTTCGAATAGATGGGATGAAAAGACATTTTGTAACGCTTTCTGGAAAAAAACTTTTTTCCTTGCAGGAAATTGACTACATTGCAGAAAACAATGTAATTGATCAGGACTAGGGCTTGCAAGTACGGAGGATGACGTATGGTTTCTAAACGTCGAGCAGAGTCTTGCGATATCATGGAGCAATAATGGCGAAGATCGATTGACGAGTCGGGATTGTTTCTCATCATTGTTCGAAGTTCATCACAATAGACATCTGCTTGCATTGCAGTGCATCACTGAGACACTGGATGTCATAAAGCTACAGTGAATCACACCTTGAAGTGACCACCAAACAGTTACTATAACTTTTCTATAGCTGAGCTTTAAAGCATTGTTCTGGTATTTGACCTGGGACCATTGCGTTTTTCGCTTGCGAATTTCGTATAGAGTCCACTTTTCATCACACCGTACCTAACAATTTTCTGTCAAAAATCCTTTCATTTCTGTACCAACCAACATATCAAAGCAAGACAGGCTTCAACGCATAGTTCACTATGCACATCAGTTATTTCATATGGCAACCATTTCTCGAGTTTTTTGTTATACCAATTTGGTGCAAATCAGTCAGTATCATGGGTAAACTAACGTCAAACCATGACGCTAATTCGTTGGGTGTTTGATAAGAATCAGCTTCCCCCATTACTTTTAATTATCGTTACTTTAAATTATCGTTACTTAAGTGCCTGGTATTTCTCTTGGTATATTCTTCAAGCAGAAGTTTTCACTACGAAAGCGATTAAAAACTAAAAACGCACAGTGCGTTCGTTATAGTGGTATCCTCTCCAAACGCAGCATTTATATTACCAATGCTGCGTTCGGAGAGGATATCGTAAATTGCTTTAATTTTTGAGATCTTTATGTTTTTGAATGTAAAAAAATTGAAAGTCAAACAATAGAATGTCATAAAACTCATCGTATACCTACAATGTCAGCACCTGTTTTTCTTTAATTAACTGGGTTTTGTATTAACCCTTTGCAGCCTTAACCATTCAACAGATCCTAACCCGTTTGTAATAGGTAAATACAATTGAACATAGGAACAAGCATTTCAGTGATTAACCGTGCAAATTGTGTGACAAATCACCAGCATCCGCTCAAAACAGATTACAATTTGTCTTCATAACGGACACGATAATAATGATTAATCTACGTTAAGTAACCGCAGAGTAATTTGATTTTTACTGTAATTTATAAATTAGATGGTTCAAGAAATACAAATCTTATCAAAGTTTTTAAATCTGAAAAAAAACAACTATTAGGTAATACATTACCTGTAATTATTGGAATCCAAGCTATTTATTTGTTTATTGCAAAAAAAATTGTACAAACGGAAGACAGCATTTTCCTAGCTGTATCCAAGAGTATGAAAACAGTGGTTGTACATGTAGGTAGCTAATATCTCTTATTTCCGTACCCATTGATAATAAAACAATAAAATCGTTTTTTATATATAAATAAAAATAATAAGTAAATATTTTTACCAAATATATTACACAGATTCCACAGACAGAGGAGGCCTCGTCTCCAGAAAAAGCATAAGTTGTGACCCAGGAAACAGTTCGTTCCCAATTATAATAAAAACAGTTTTTATACATAGCAATTTAGACTAAAATGGATGGAAATATATGTTAGTATGTGAATGAGTGAGAGAGTTAGGGGGTGTTAGTTGTTATGTGTGGGACAGTGAAGGTGAATGTATTCGCGGGTTCTCCTGCCACCAGTCCACCAGTCACAGATCCGGCTTGATCCATCATTCGCTAACTTTCAGCAAATTGCAGGCCAATTATAATAAAATAAAATATCAATCTTTTTGATCTACTTCGTCTTAGCGAAGAGAGAGACTATAGTAACTGTCTCCTTGAAACTTCTTTCTTCTTTCTTACACGTCACTTTCAACATTTATGTTGCTCCAAATTTGACTACCTTATTCTGGTTGAATTGATTGCTATTTCACTCACAGAGGGCTTCCTGACGACGTGCTCGTTCGACTACTTCACGGACGACCAGGACACGAAGGTGTTCGTGGCGTGCATCTTCGTTTGGAGCTACTGCATCCCCATGTCACTCATCTGCTACTTCTACTCGCAGCTGTTTAGTGCTGTAAGTATTGTGTGGTTCGAAAACATCTGTCACAAACATGTCACAGAGTATTACAGAAGGCCCCCTTACCCAAAAGACCGATGACATGTCATGGAATTCTTTAGGGGTCTTAGTCCAGCAGTGGACGACTTCCAGTCTAGTCTAATCTAGAAAATCTAGATTATTTTATCAGCCGATTATCCAGGTCAATCTAGAATCAAATTGCTGTCTGGCCTAAGAATAGACCACTCCATCTACTCCGTGGATGTCCTTAAAACTGGCTAATGGATTATACTCAGGGAATGGGCAGCAGCATCCACCTGACACCTCTATGATGCTTAACACCTATAATGCTATCACCAATCCGCCGTTCAAATCAAATCAAAAGAGTTTTATTTATTGAAATCACAAGGGTCATTCGATGGCGGAGACCTGGTAGATCAGTGGAATTCTGCCGACTGATGATGATAATGATGATGATGATGATGAGAGTAGGCTGATATTATTGATATTGATGATTTGACATCAAAATAAATCGACCTAACATAAGTAATTGTTGCATTATGTTAGTAAAGAGAGAGTATTACGCATTTAAGTGTCTGTATTCCGAAGAGAAAGTAGTCGATATTTTTGTATGCTTTCAACTTTCAGACTAAGTAATATGTAAACTTTCATTATTGAAAACTGAAAATATATAAAGTTTAATCATTTTTCTTTACGGTATATGGACAAAGGTACGGGGCGTAGTTAGGTTTTAGTTTCGGGGGGGGGGGGGGGGGTTCAAGAAAATAAAACTACATAAATGTACACGAAATGCGAAATGACATTCATATTCATGTGAAAAAAAACACATTAACTACACTGGTGTTTCTTCAGAAAATATCTAATTTTGTCAACATTTTAAATATTTCGGTTAGAACCCCCAAACCCCCCACCCCACCCCACCCTTCCTAGCTACACCCATGGACAAAGGGGTCTGTAAACAAACTCGCTGTGAAACAAAACTTTTACATTACTCATTTGCGCGTATAACAACACGCGAATTTGGGTCGAGAAATATTTTTATCAAGATTAGCTGTCCTACTTGCTGTAGTTGGTTTCCTCTGGGCAGGAATTACGAAGCCTCGTAGATGCTACAATGGGAAATGAGACCGGGATTTTTCACGAAGTTATTTAGGCAGATAAAATCTTATCTGAGTTACTTCTTAGGTTGAAGATAGTTGTAAAATTACGACAAATTAAATTGCATATAACTTACTGTTTGGCTATAAGAGATTTGATATTGATCCCTTTGAAAAACCAGTATTGAATATCATCACTGATTTTGAGTATTAGAGTTGAGATGTACCTACAGAATATAATAAAATAAATAAATATCCCCAACACACACATATACCTTGATCCCACACCACATGTCCCACACACTAGGATTCCCTTGTGGCATGGGTATCATGAACTACGTGTACCATGTAGGTACACACGACTCAAAACAAATATTTGCATATCATGCAAATAGTTAGCTCGCAGTGGTAATCGAACCCGTACTGTTCGCGTCTCAGCTGGCAACTTACTCACCACGCCACGAAGGTCGTCAACTATCTAATCTACATTTTCAAAAATGTTTATGAAAATCTCCTTAAAAAAATACTTATGCATAATATATTTTTATAATAAACAATATTTTATTTCAGTCTTGATAAATTTCACCCATTAGTTCTTCTCTGTCACGAATCATTAATAATAAATATATTCACTAGGAATAATCCCTAATTGGTGCTTAGTTACCGATATATTTTCGAATTGTTACCGGCATGTCGATTCCACGCTACGTCGACTTCTCGTTATAGCGAGCTCTATATATTTTCGTCGTTAAGAATCATTCCGATGAGATCTTTTGATCTTTGCTTGGAATTGGAAGTAAGATTTTGTTTATTTTTGTTAATAAATATTTTTTTTTATTAAATAGTAAACTGCGACAAAAATCGTTTAAGTTGGGATTTAATAGTTTGTAATAATAGCTATTCTATATGTTATATATCTTTGATTAATTAATAACATAGAATTGAAGTTATCGTGGCTTGGTATCATTTTAGAAAAATTACGACTATACACCACGTACTTTACTATTCTCCTGCTGACATTTCGTTGACCATTTTGAGGTCCTTCCTCATGAGCAAAGACCGCGACCACGCTCAAAGGTCGTGCGACGAGAACAATAAAGAATAGTAAAGTACCTGGTGTATAGTCGTAATTTTTCTAAAAAGATTAATAACATGTTAATAACACAGATATTTTAATATTTTTCAATATCATTTTGCAAAGAGAGACTATACACAAAACAATTTATGATGCTAAATGCTTCACCATCGGCGGTGTAGTGTGTATAGCAACTACGAAAGTAAGAGGCTTCGGCAGTCTTCGTCTCTTCGAAACAGATATATGAATGCAAATGAGTGAAAAAGTGACAGACAGACACGAAAGTTCATTTCCGAGGCCTCTTATTTTCGTAGCAGTACCGTAAATTATAGTACCCGTGGTGTATAAAAATAAAATAACCGTTATTTGAACAGAATTCTCCACCCTATACAACCGCTATCCACTTGAAGTCCAACACAAGTACAAATTCCGCCTCCACTCTTATAACATTCCGCGAACATTTCCACCCGGGAATCTTGCATTCTCTCAATACAAATAGCTGTGTAGTAAAACTTCAATTTGATATTGATTCTATACAGAATGGTTTTTTTTTTGAGAGGGGCGGTGATTGGCCATGTCCGAAACCACGAGAGTTAGAGAAAAGTCATGAAACGAGTGCCCTCGATTTATAAGAAAACAATAACTGCATTTTTAGTTTTTTTTTATGTTATACATTTGACGCAAATCCCCCCGAATGATTTAAAAAAAAAGACAACCTGTGTTATTGAACCAATGGATGTTGTTGCTGATATGGATCAATCTATGCAAATAAATGTATCAATCAAAATTAAAGGAAATAGCAAATTTTCACTATTATTATTTTTACACAGAAGAAAACTTACCTCCTAATTCCTATTCAAACTTTTTGGTCGTTATTGTGTGAAACTCATTTGTCGTATAAGCGGGACACCTACTGTGATGATACCTTAGTCAGGGTGATACTTGCAAATCAAAATAAGAATTCAATTTCCTAGGCTGAAATTTCAATACTAAAATACTTTAAATATGTGTCAAATGGATTTGTTATAGAAAATATGGTGAAACTTGTTAACTGGTCACTGTTACTGTTACTGGTCAGTCCCGCTTTGTGTGAACGTGGATGTGGATGACACTCAGTCATACACATTTGTACAGAAAATAAATTCTCATTTTTTTTATCTCCGGTTATTATGTCATCAAAATCTGGCGTTCAAAGGGCTTTAATTAAAGAGACAAAACGGCGATAAATCAATGTAACATTTTCATTTTCGGTAAAAGCCAACGTGTCCGATTCCCGGTTAAGGAAAAACGAAAGAGAGGAAATCCCAGTTTTAATTATCACCCTTGTTAAATCACGAGGATTTGAGGAAATAGACTTGTTTTTTGTTTGACCTTTTTGTAGGGATCAATCTGAATGAAAGTCAAGAAACGCTTTGTACTTCGTTAAACTAATAATAATAATGATGAGATTCGATTCGAATTTCAAGAAAATCATCTGATAAATTGTAAATAAATAATAAACCAAAATTCTTATTATTATAATATTCATTTATTTAAAATCTCGTTACAAAAATATATTTTTTACTATAAAGAAATAATTACTATCTACAAAAACATAATAAGTATAAAAAACATTAAGTATAGTAAAAAATATATATCTAAACGGGAAACCTCCGGCCACGGAGCAAGGCCCAAGCGGTCGGAGGCTAGGGCTGCAGAGAGAGGAACCTCCTGACTATGCGTGCCGAGTCCAGGAGTACTGCCTTCTGAATCTGACCCTTGATCCAACCATTTAGTGAGAGCCTCTCAAGGTCGAATTTTTTAATTTATTATTATTATTATTATAGACCCGTGGTCTAGATAGGTATGTGCTGGTAGGTAGTATAGTTTCATATAAAACTATATGTCTTTTAAACTGGCGCATCACGGTTATTTCATTTCATTTATTCATTTAATTTATTCAGGCACAATTGTTTTACAAATCGTATATGAATGTATAGACTATGTCTACTCCGACTATTAACACTAGATATTAGTGTACTGATTATGTGTATAACATTTCATGGAGTTTGATGAAATAAGCCAAAATAGAAGCAAATTTCGTTCGCGTACATAAACGCATAAGCATCCTACCAGTATCCTCCTCTTAAGAGCGTTCATCGTGGCATTCCATGGAACATTGAGGAGGCTTATGTCCAGCAGTGGACGTCTACTGGCTAATGATTCAGCCGGCCTAGACAAACGGTATTCGCTTCGAAGCGATTCTATTTCTACAGTCGTAATACAATACAAAAGACCACGTGACGTATCAATAGCTTACGTCAATCTCATACATTTTGGACTTTTCTACTAGCGTCATCGCTATTAGAATGTTACTTTGTCTACGGCCTCTGAGGGCCTAGCCAAACGGCATTCGCTTCGAAGCGATTCTATTTCTACAGTCGTAATACAATACAAAAGACCACGTGACGTATCAATAGCTTATGTCAATCTCATACATTTTGGACTTCTCTACTAGCGTCATCGCTATTAGAATGTCACTTTGTCTACGGCCTCTGAGGGCCTAGCCAAACGGCATTCGCTTCGAAGCGATTCCATTTCTACAGTCGTAATACAATACAAAAGACCACGTGACATATCGATAGCTTACGTCAATCTCAATACATTTTGGACTTTTCTACTAGCGTCATCGCTATTAGAATGTTACTTTGTCTACGGCCTCTGAGGGCCTAGCCAAACGGCATTCGCTTCGAAGTGATTCTATTTCTACAGTCGTAATACAATACAAAAGACCACGTGACATATCGATAGCTTACGTCAATCTCAATACATTTTGGACTTTTCTACTAGCGTCATCGCTATTAGAATGTCACTTTGTCTACAGCCTCTGAGGGCCTAGCCAAACGGCATTCGCTTCGAAGCGATTCTATTTCTACAGTGGTAATACAATACAAAAGACCACGTGACATATCGATAGCTAACGTCAATCCCATACATTTTGGACTTTTCTACTAGCGTCATCGCTATTAGAATGTCACTTTGTCTACGGGCTCAGTAGTCTCTATTTGATAGGGTTAAGTGCCTTGAAGGTGCAATGTCTAAATGCTTATTTATTTGTTTTTCAATAACAACACAACGGACAATTTTAGAGGCTATCCCAAACGTATCTCAAATCCAACAAACATTTCCTGAGTCCATCCGCTGAATTAAATGGGAGGATTTGGTTTGTATAGAATTGATAATCACATCCAAGCGCCTCGAAGTTTAGAGCCTGTCCATTACCCGCTTATCTTTAAACATTTTGTCGTATTAATAAGAAATACTAATAAGTATATAAGCAGACACGGCGGTATAGCACTTTGACGACCTCGGTGGCGCAGCGGACGAGTAGCCGGTTGAGACGTAAGAGGTGCAGGTTTGATTTCCGTTGCGGAACAAATGTTTGCATGATCTGTAAATATTTGTTCCGGGTATGGGTGTTGTGGTACCATGGTACTCGTAGTTCATGATACCCACGACAGGGAATCCTAGTGTGGGATCAGGACTATTGGGTATGTGACTGTTGGGTGTTATGTTACGTTCTATGGGTGTTGCTTTATTTCTGCTTTTATTTGAGATAGATAACGTTAAATCGGAGCTATTCTGGGTTTATTAATAAGGCAGTTTGAAAGGTGACGAAGTTTTCAGCGAAAATCGCGCGGAGTTCAAACTTCCAAGTTTTCGAATTGCGAAATGTGAACGAAAAAGTTTTTTTCTTTTTGGATTGATGTTTGGTGTTCTTGTGTGCTACGATTGTTTCGTGTTAAGCCGGGTCGCCAAATTTTCTAACAAAACATGTTAGCATAACATGTTACATGTTTGTAAAACACGAAAACATGGCGCAGCAGACCCGGCTTTATAGACAAGTCCGTACAAATCCATTCAGTTCCTCAACAACACTGGTTTAAATAAATAACCGTTTTGTTGGTGAAGACACCAACAGGTTTCAACCCATCCGTGGCACGCTACCTCCGGGTTTCTTCTCGCCCTCAACGAATCATCATCATCATCATTAGCCTATAGAGGTCCACTACACATAGGTCCCCAAAGAATGCCACGACTTAATACATAATTTAACACGGGGGTGTTTGCACAGGCGGATTGGTGATCGCAGTATCACCTTCGTGGTTTTCTTTGTCATAAAGTCGTAAATACACTGCACGCTATTGCAGCTGAGTGTATGTTTTATGTTAGAAAACAGAGGAGTGGAACCAATAAAATGTAATAAGGTTGTACTGTTTGGTCATGGCTTCAAATAACTTGCGAAAGTTCCACGAGGTCATAGAAATGAATTGGTGGTAGAACTCGATATCATACAACAACATAAGATAATATAGGTGGTGGTTCTTATATAGTGGCTTTGTTACATGCAATTTCTACATACTAATCTTTGAAAGATTCACTTAGCATTTTTGAGATATAGGGATTTTACATGTCAACTTTAATATTTTTTGTAGCTGGTTGTGAAAGATAGAAACGAGAATGGTTAGTTAGTTTTAAATAGTTTAAAATAGTTAGAAATAGTTTTCCCTTTCGGCCGTTTTGACAACTAAGTTGCCAAGAAAGAAGACAAACTACTCTTTCACAACTGGTTGTGAGACTTAGTTGTCAAAGCGGCCGAAAGTTAGTTTTCTTATGAGAAACAATGCTATCTCACTAGCTACCTCTTGGATTTTTTATCTTAGACAATTTTTGTAAACAAAGAAATGTCACTGTGTGTATAAGTGTCATGTACCTATGTGTATCAATTATGTGTATATACCTACACATAATATATGATGCACAATACACATACATGACACTTCAACACACAGTGGCATATCTTGACACTTCTTTATTTACAAAAATTGTCTAAGATTAAATATCAATTCTATTTTTAACTTTTTCTATTCTTCAAACTCTACGATTCTCTCAAAATCTTGTGTCAATTGTTTACAAAAGGTACATATTATTATTGCTGTCATAGTTTTATGGGCATTTGTGGTGTTTAATTAGGTACTAGTTATGAAAAGGATAACAAAAATTCTTTTTTCGTAACTGGTTACGAAAGATAGTTACGATGGTAGACCAAAAGAGAATTACTGACGTTACACAATTTTCTAACAATTATTTACCTTCTGTATTCGTTGAGGTTGAGGAACGCAGAGGGAGTGTGTCGTAAGTGGATCACGTGGAGTGATCCCACTCACAGTACTCAGGTGGATGCTGCTGCCCATCCCCTGGTGTATTCCCTTAGTTGGCTTTTACGACATCCACGGGAGGAGATGGAGGGGAACATTCTTAGGCAGGACATACAACAAACAAAAATACATAAAAAAAATAGTAAGGAGACCCTTGTTTGTGGTTTAATCCTGTGGGTGCCACCAATATTTGTTCCGGGTCTGGGTGTTGTTGTACCATGTTACTCGTAGTTCCTGATACCCGAGACACAGGGAATCCTAGTATGGGATCAGAACTACGTATGTGTCTGTTGGGTAAACCAGAACATGAAAATTCTCCGTCTTACAAAATAAATGTTCATCGAGTAATTCGTATCAAAGGAATTCTTTATTCCAAAAACGCAGTAGTAATCCATACAACGTTACATTTATTTTAGAATGTTACACAAAATAAAGGAAAGCGGTCGACGGTAAGCCACAGAAATAATTTATTTTCTGCGTAAACCCGCGTGGATCCGATGCTCGAAGCCGCAATTCCAACATCATTCAACACTAAGGCCCGCTTTACACTATCAAGCCTAACTTAGCAGGGCTGCAAGTACGTAGGACTCGATTCAATAGATTTGACATTAAAATTTGACAAAACGGGACTATGTAGAGGTAATAGTCCCGTTTTGTCCAATTTTAATGTAAAATTTATCGAATCGAGTCTTACTTTAAGTCTACTTGCACTGCTGAACTATATGACTGTGACTGAATTATATGCCAACTCACAAAGTAATTAAAGGGTCGCATGTATAATGGTTATTTATTAAGCTTGTGAAGCGGCCACTTATACATAGGAGACAGAGTAACGTTAGACAAAAACGTGGCATTTTTATTTTTTTATTTTCTTTTCCCTATTGCTTATAAAGAAAGAAATACAGAAAACTTTTATTTGGCACAAAAACCACACACAATGCCGATACCAGACAACAAACAAACGTAAGTTTCATAAAATTAAAACAAACTAGAATCTAAAAACTAAACCTAACTAACTAATTGTATAACTAGATTATTTTAATTTAATAAATAGGTTAATCCACTTATATTGGATTGAGAGTGTATATCGAGCCTTACATTGAAAAACGACTGAAAAGAAAGTAATGGAATCTTTTTATTGGGTTTTTAATGATTCTCTTCTCTTCGAGTATAAGGTTTCACGAAATCAATTTATTTACTTCGTTATTAGGGTTCCGTACCTAAAGGGTGCCAACGAGACCCTATTCTGTCTGTCTGTGTTCTGCCACAGGGGTATAATATCACGCCAGCCGTAAAGGGTAGCCAGTTGAAATTTTCATAGATTATGTGTTTGTTGTAGCATGAACCATATCATCCCTTTTGGGTTCAAGAGATCTACAAGAATAAAACCTTATTAATCGTTATTTTAACCTCTCGTTATCTAATTGTAATTTTTACTACACTACTGTCATCGACAAATTTATATTATATTAACCCCTTTATTCATAAAAATTTTTTAAACCTATTTTTGTTAACATTATGTTTTGTCTTGTTTTGACGTATGACATTTTAAATCAGAGAACCTGCAACCTACTCCTTCATACGGAGATGCGTTCATTTTTGGAATATAATATAACTTTTCATTTAAAAACCGACTTCCGCCATTGTATTCGACTAAATATTTGGATGAAAAAAAATGATGAAAGAACCATAGTGGTGAAAGGATTATGATACTTTCTGAATGAAAATGCTTGGTTTGTTGCTGAAAATATCAAAATCACCATATGTATGCCTACAATATTTGAGGAGTTCCCTCAATTCCTCATGGATTCCATCATCAGCACTGGGTTTTTAAAAAAATTAAACCAATCTGGAGGTATATCTATTCAAATAAAAAAATAATTTTCCAAATCCGTTCATAAACGCCGGAGATACGAACTTACAAACATTAACAAAAAAAAAAAATACAACTGAATTGAGAACCTCCTCCTTTTTTGTGAAGTCGGTTAAAAATCAGTATTTCTCATAAGTGTGGGTAGCACTTTCAAAACAAATAACAACTAAATTTAATTGAACGAACGAAGCGAGTATGGAAGAATCGGCGTTTGTGTGTATGTTTGTATGTTTGTCAATAGAAATCTCTTTCATGGTATAGAAATTAACTCGGTAGTTTAAGATTTCTGATGGATTATCCATACAAACATACTTACATAGCCGTTGAATACATAACCCTTTCTTCCCCATTTATGTATGTTTTTTCGGACAATAATACGAGGCGATTGAATCTTAGTTTTCAAAAACTTATAAGATATGTTTGGTACGGCTAATATACTCATATTTATCAACTATGTCTGTAAAACATTCCAAAGTTAAGAAAGGGTAGGACCACAGGAAGTTCTGAACTTATCCCGGGGCGGTAACGAGATATAAATTTGAACAAAGTGGAATTTCCAAAATAACGTTAAAATATTCATAAAACAATAGAATAGAATAGAAAATACTTTATAATAAAACTTAACATAATAATTAAAAGCACACTGGGCGGTCTTATCGCTTAGAAGCTATTTCTTCCACAACATAGTTAAGAGCATCAGTTTTGACAATTTTAAACTCGTACCTGGTAGCGTGTATTTATACCCGAGTACGGCAAACAAAAGGAGGGTTATGACTTTTAATTTACAGGTTTAGACGAAGTCTTTTCTAAAAATCATGGATTTGGCCTTTGACTACACGGTTTTAGTTTATAAACTTTTTTTGAGATGCCTTCTTCACAAAACACAATCATGTACGATTTTCAACGGGTTTTAGGCATGAAAAAGGACCGTTTGATCCTAACCTCGTTGAACAATGTCATATTAGTCAGTTAAACTGCGTTACCTAATCCAGCTGTTTGAGACTAAGGTTCAGGCGTTTCCACAATGCCTTTAAATTAATGTAATTTTCTAATCTAGGTTCGCCTCCACGAGCGGATGCTGCATGAACAAGCCAAGAAGATGAACGTAAAGTCTCTCTCCGCCAACAAAGAAGACGCGGGCAAAAGTATCGAGATCCGCATCGCTAAAGTCGCCTTCACAATCTTCTTTCTGTTTATCTGCGCGTGGACGCCATATGCCTTTGTCACCATGACCGGCGCGTTTGGAGACAGGTATATATACCTACCTACGGTTAATAATATATAATACACGGTTGGTTGTGTACCTGGTATATATACTCAACCGTTTCTGTATATCTGTTGCTTAGATGTAACATCTTTATTTTCAGAAAAAATAATATAACTAAGTAATATAAGAATGCAGTGCCTTGGTGAAACTCGGAAAAACGCGTTCTCCCAGTTATGAAACTTAGCTAGATCGATATTTTGCCCAAAACGCCCATATAGCAAATTTCATCGAAATCGCTTGAGCTGTTTTCGAGATCTCAATATATGTAACTGTATATTATATATACATACAAATATGCTCGTTTAATTGAACGAGCGAAGCGAGTTCTCTGAGTCAAGTTGGAAGAATCGGCGTTTGTATATATGTATGTATATCGGCGCGACTAATAAAACATGCTGAATCACAAAACGCGTTAATATCAATAATCAAAACATCGTCGTTCTACTTTGGCTGCAATCACGGAGCGCCAGGCATATGAAAAATATAAAAGGCGGCGCAACGGCGGCCGGCATTCATTCAGTCGTCGGCAGCGGTCGAAGCAACAGCTCCGGAATAAAAGGCGGTACAACCATCGGCAGCGAACAAGTCAACACCTTTTTCTTCGGCACGTGCTTCTCCAGCGGTCGAGGCAACAACTCCGGAGTACAAGGCGGTACAGCGGCAGTCGGCTGCGTGATTAATCATCGGCAGTGAACTAGTCGACACCGTCGGTACCATCTGCTTTCTTCGCCGCGTGCTGCTTGCAACACGTTCTTTTCAGAGCGAATACCGCTTTTCTTTGTGAAGAGAATAAGTTCTATTTGCAAAGAAAATGCGGAGTAACTGTTTCTATGACAACTAAAACAATCGTATCATTTGGTAGTACATGAATTGTTAAGATAATAATTAATTTGATTTGACTTAAATTATTAATTCCGACCTCCTAGGTGTGGCGGCGATTAGTCGGCTGAGACACAAGAGGGTGCGGGTTCGATTCCCGCTGCGGGATCAAATGTTTGCATAATCTGCAAATATTTGTTCCGGGTCTGTGTTCTGGTACCATGGCACTCGTTGTTTCCGATAACCACGACACAGATTGTGTCGTGGTTACGATGTTATGATTTTTATTTAATTTATTTTTATATAATCGTTTTCGTATAGTCGTGTTAAGCCTAACATGTTGTAGTGATTTTCAGATTATAAATAAACATGGATAAAGATGATGACCGTTTCATTCGACCTTCTAACCCTCCTCTTACATCGGAAGAGGGGACGAATCGACGCCAACCACAATCATCGGCTACAAACACCAATGCAACCATGGTACTTTTGGCGAATACATTCAAGGACACGATGTGTGAGATAATGACACATATGACTCAAGAAAACCATGAAGCCATCACGGAATTGATCAAAAAAATTCGTCCTGATGAAGCACGAACTGTTCGTATCTCGGACGTTTATTTTCCTAGTTTTGACCCGGACAAAAATATGGATGTGAAAGAATGGGTTAATCTTATAACAAGAACACAATCAGAATACAAGCTTAAAGATCATGAAGTGCGACTTAAAGCAGCTAGTGTCCTCAAAGACAGAGCTCAAACTTGGGCAGACGATTGTTTGCTTAGAACCACCACATGGGCCGAGATGAGAGACGATATGCTGCAAACTTTTGAACCGGAATCCAGGTACTTTTCCGATGTTCTTAGATTCCGACGATACAACATCGGCGAAGCAGATACCGTACCTGAGTACATTTCTAATGTCTGGAAAATGTTCATGAAAATCGTTAAACCAAACCCGACTGAACAAGATGCTGTGGAATTCGTCATTGGTAGCATAATGGATGACGCTCTCCGTACAGAACTGCTAAACAGCAAGTCTACTTCTGTGCCTGAATTAATCGCAATTACAAAAACAACGCGGTAACGAAAACCACTAAGTCAAGAAAATGTACCAAACAAAAAGGCAAGGTTTGAGAACAATAGAACTGATCAAGGTATAACTTGTTTTGTGTGTGGGAAAAATGGTCACAGAGCACGGTGGTGTAACCAAAATGCTATTGCACAATCCAGAACTGAGTAAAATCATTACCGAAATACCTAAGGAACCTCATCCAGAGTATGAACTAAAGGATAACATATTGCATTACAAAACTGTATCAAATGGTACAACTAGGCTTGTCAAAGTAGTCCTGAAATCATACCAATGGAGTCTCATAAACACATACCACGAAGCACTCAAACACATGGGATGGGAGAAGACATTAGCAAAACTGAATGAGAATTTTAGGTTTTCCAAAATGTCTTCTACAGTAAGATACTTTGTGGAACACTGTGTGGTATGCAAAACAATGAAAGGACCATCTGGCGCCACACAAAGTCAATTACACCCAATCGAAAAGGTTCCAGAACCTTTCCATACAATTCACATCGATATTTCTAGTAAGCTCAGCGGATCCGCTTCCCAGAAGGAATATGTTTTTGTAGCTATTGACGCTTACACAAAGTTTGTATTTCTTCAACATGCTAAAAGCAAAAATCAAGCAAGTGCTTTAAAACATCTCCAAGAAATAGTATTTCTCTTTGGAGCACCAAAACGTATAATTGTTGATGGTGATGGTGCGTTCATTTCCAATTACAAAACCTATTGCGATAAATATGGAATCGAACTTCATCAATGCGCTGGATACACAAGTCGAGGAAACGGGCAAGTAGAAAGAGTTATGAGGATTATAAAAAAATGGTCTCACTGTTATCAAAAACACTCAGAAAACTCATTGGGATAAATCACTTGGAACACTTCAGCTTGTTATTAATTGTACCATATCAAAAACGACTCGGCAAACGCCAATTGAACTACTGACTGGCAAAAAAGGAAGTGTGCCTCCTGAGCTTCTAACAATCATTGATGAATAAAATGAAAGAGTCGATCCACAAACATTGAGGGAAGCTGTTTTAAGTAGGATGACCGAACAGGCAGAACATGATAAACGAAGATATGACAAAGGAAAAGCGAAAGTCAAAAGATTTGAAAAAGGCGAGTACGTCCTATTAAAAGAGCCACCCAGATTGGGTACAAAACTCTGTCAAAAGTATGACGGACCTTTTGAGGTTAAAAAGGTTTTACCCCATGACCGATATGAAATTCGCCGTACAAACCAACGTGGTCGTAGCAGGAAGGTCTGTCACGAGCAATTACGAAGTGCTCCCAAATTCGGAGTACAAAGTCACATGGCCATATCGGCAATGAATGAAGAATTAACACCTGATGAGTACGAGCCCATTGTCGAATAAATATTGTGAGTTGTATCGTTTAAATGTGAAAAACTTTGGTTTATTATGTGTGTGTTTTCGTGAATGCCGAAATGAGCGCTGAGGCTCTGAGGTTACACCAAAATGTGTGTGTTTTCGTGAATGCCGAAATGAGCGCTGAGGCTCTGAGGTTACACCAAAATTAGCGCTGAGGCTATGAGGTTACATCAAAATTATCGCTGAGGCTATGAGGTTACACCAAAATTAGCGCTGAGGCTATGAGGTTACACCAAAATTAGCGCTGAGGCTATGAGGTTACACCAAAATTAGCGCTGAGGCTATGAGATAACACCAAAATTAGCGCTGAGGCTATGAGGTCTAATGTGTTTTGATTTTAATTTAATTTGTGTTAAACGATGACGTGAAATATTGTGTAGCTTACACACTTGTTAACTTATTTGACAAAATAGAACTTCTTATTTAATTAATATTATTTCAGATAAGATAAGTAAACAAAACGTGAAGTAGGCGCAGAGACGCGCCTATCATCAGTATGGCCGTATCGGCGCGACTAATAAAACATGCTGAATCACAAAACGCGTTAATATCAATAATCAAAACATCGTCGTTCTACTTTGGCTGCAATCACGGAGCGCCAGGCATATGAAAAATATAAAAGGCGGCGCAACGGCGGCCGGCATTCATTCAGTCGTCGGCAGCGGTCGAAGCAACAGCTCCGGAATAAAAGGCGGTACAACCATCGGCAGCGAACAAGTCAACACCTTTTTCTTCGGCACGTGCTTCTCCAGCGGTCGAGGCAACAACTCCGGAGTACAAGGCGGTACAGCGGCAGTCGGCTGCGTGATTAATCATCGGCAGTGAACTAGTCGACACCGTCGGTACCATCTGCTTTCTTCGCCGCGTGCTGCTTGCAACACGTTCTTTTCAGAGCGAATACCGCTTTTCTTTGTGAAGAGAATAAGTTCTATTTGCAAAGAAAATGCGGAGTAACTGTTTCTATGACAACTAAAACAATCGTATCATTTGGTAGTACATGAATTGTTAAGATAATAATTAATTTGATTTGACTTAAATTATTAATTCCGACCTCCTAGGTGTGGCGGCGATTAGTCGGCTGAGACACAAGAGGGTGCGGGTTCGATTCCCGCTGCGGGATCAAATGTTTGCATGATCTGCAAATATTTGTTCCGGGTCTGTGTTCTGGTACCATGGCACTCGTTGTTTCCGATAACCACGACACAGATTGTGTCGTGGTTACGATGTTATGATTTTTATTTAATTTATTTTTATATAATCGTTTTCGTATAGTCGTGTTAAGCCTAACATGTTGTAGTGATTTTCAGATTATAAATAAACATGGATAAAGATGATGACCGTTTCATTCGACCTTCTAACCCTCCTCTTACATGTATGTATGTATGTTTGGCCGATGAAAACTTCCAAACCGTTAATCCGATCTTCATGAAATTTGGTATGGGAGTAGATAGTATTGGTACAATTTGTAGGTAAGGTTATGAGCTATATCGATCAGGGGGTTGCTGAGATATTGGGGTCCAAGAGGGGGTAAAAAAAAAAAAAGTGAGACAGTCAGATCAAGTGGGGTGTTTAATGAAAGCGATTTGGTTGGACATTTCAAAACTGTTTTTAATAATTATTTAGCCTTAGTAGTTTTCGAGATATTAGGGAAAATAAAAAAAGTAAAAAATCAAAATTCTAGGGTACTTCCAGCAATCCCACAATGCTGAAATTTGGTATGCTTGTGGCTTTTGTGTCACAACTACAGGGAAAAGTCTGAAATTGAAGAATTTAGAAACATGTACTCCATAAAACAGAAACCAATATAACATCCATTGTTGACCTCCCATTTCTAAGAATTTGAATGACGTCGGAGTGCAATGGTTATCATCAAAAGGACCTCGTCAGGTACTTGTTATAGGTACTAACAGGTATGTACTATAACTACACCCCGTTGCTTAGCCCTATTCAAAGGTTATTTTGATGATGTGTAGGAAATTAGAGTAGTTACTGGTAGATCCTGTACTGTACTGGTAGACCTCGAGGGGAAAATTTTCAAAAATAATAATAGAAAATATGGAAATTACTTAGTTAAGTAGTCGGGCTGATAAAGGTGTTATCGCGAGGTCTCAGTTCGGGGCGAACCACTAGTAGTATAAGGTAACATTTAAAAATACGAATGAAATAGTTGAGCTATCTAAAAACCGTTGCAAACGATCTAAAGACAGCTCAACTAAACACAATCACTAGAATACGGCAGTGTCTCCAAGACGCTGGCTGTATTGCCACGCTAAATGGCAATACTAATACGTTGAATGAACCAGAGAAGACTGGGTCACGCGTCGCTTTGAACAGACACCCTGAAAGATTTTTGATAACGCGAAGGGCTCCAGTAGCCCATGGACTCAGAGTCTCGACCCCAAAATGTAGCTCTATCGAGACTTGCCCCTTTTGCACGGGCGCAACCAGGTTTTAGTTTCGTGGGGGGGATCAAAAAAATTAAACAACAAAAATGTAATTACACGAAATGACACTAATATTCATGTGAAAAAAAACTGCCGGCCTCGGTCAGAGAAGGGAATATTTTTACCGGCGAGCGGAGCGATAACGATATTTTCACACCACCTGCTCGACAATGTCCAATTACAAATCATGCAACCTCAACGTAAAGTAAAGCATTGTCTCTCTAGGGATATAAAGTTGTATGAAACTCCCTAGGGATTAAAGTGATTTGAATTTGGAAAGTCAAATTCGTGTGGAGACTCGTGGAAAACTCTAAGTAAATAAAATGCCTATATGGCATTGTAAAGAGGTTTGTTCGAAATTAGAACTGGCCACCATAAGCAGAAGTCAAAAAAAAAGAAAAAGGTGCGTTTACAAAGAATGTGAACAGCGTGTTTGGTGCTGTGATTTTCAGTAAATTTTATTGCAATATTCATGTTGATAAAAAATTACAAACGATATTGATTCTACTCCAAAGTTTATCAAAACAGACGCTTTAGAGATTATTGATAATCTACTACCGCAAAAATCAAAACAAGCCCTGGCTTTTTATTGTCTCGCAGAAGGTGTGAAAAGTAGAGTATGCTCCTCTGGAATAAAGCCTGTCTTCGTCTTGGGCAGCTTGAACCCCTCGCTTCACTCAGGACTCTATATAACTCCCTCGCTACACTCGGGAGTTAACTTTAGAGTCCCTCGTTACGCTCAGGGTTCAATATGCCGCCCGCGACATAAGACACTGCTTTATTCCCTTAGTGCATAATCTACTATTGTGACATTTCCATAGTTTTATCGTTATTGATATCGGTGTCAGTTTTGGAGCTGGTAAAATATAATAGAAATCTTGTCGTCTTGTTGGCTAATGTGTAAACGTCCTTTGAGCTTATATGTGCTATTATAGTACCTATAAAATAAAAACAAAAGACATCTACAAATTGAAAATTTGAATTGAAATTCGCTGATCTCTCCTTTTTCCTGCCGATCAGGAAACGATCGAGCTTGTTCCCGACAAACGCTTTAAGCATAATAAGATATCCAGAATCAACATTTCCTCCGATCAAACGTACTCGGATCTAGTAATAAAACGAGAGAGATCTCACAAAGCCTTCTTTACCAAGTGCTTTATGGAAATAGCTCAATAACTTTTGGCCGGCGTTTTGGGGAGCATTGCCTAGGAGCATTTACCGAAGGATACTACAACGCGAAAATCACCAATCATTGTTTTTTCTACCACTTTTTCGTGGGCGAGTAAGTAATCAAGAATAGCACACAGTAACAGAACTGGTAGACCCACCTGCTGTTTTTAAAGTGTCCACTCCACTAAGGACGTCTATGAACTCATTGTATCATGAATTTGACCCTATATTTCACCTGTTAAATAACCTAACGCAGAGTAACCAAGAAAGAACCAGTCACAGGACAAACAAACAAACATTGCATTATTTCTATACTTTGGTATCCATTGATAAATACTCTGAGTTGCCGATCGCGTTCGGATGCTAAGCTTTGCAACATTCTTCGCTCGGACTCTGAATAATTCGGAAGAGAGTTATGCAAAGTTTTATTAGAAGTTTTGAGATTTATTTTGTCTAGAATATTGGCAGTTTCAAGCAGTTGTGTGTGATTCTATTGTTCGATTAGCTAAAGTTTCGAAACGACGGTATTTCGTAGCACGGCTTCTAAAAGTACGTATTCTTACGTACTTTAGTAGAATATTATGACATAAGTAATAAGTAAACAACCATAAAACATCAAAAATCAAAGTCAAAGTGTATTTGCAATGCTTTATTTAATTTACTATATTTTAATTGACAACAATAAAAACATAATAAAACAGTAAAACTATAAAATTTAATTAATTAATATAAATGTTACATTATTTGCAAAAATTGCAAAGAATATGAAATAATTAAGAAATTGTATTACTAGTCAACAAAAAAACCTACAACGAGATTGAAATTCAGTTGAAAAGTTCAAAGATGTGTACAACAGTACAATAGATCGTATATGTGATGTTTACGTGGAAACCTTAATGGGTCTTATTTCTCAGCAGTATTTTCTTTGTTTCATAGGGCACTTCTAACTCCGATAGCAACGATGGTGCCGGCTGTGTGCTGTAAGGTAGTCTCCTGCATAGATCCATGGGTGTATGCGATAAATCATCCGAGATACAGGTCAGTTTCAAACTGGACGTCGTAATTACAAGGGCCCACCTGAGTACTCGACACCAATACTGCGATGTGATCACCATTCCGCTTGCCAAGTGGGATTATAGCAAATGTCCCCATTGGGGAATATATGGGGAGATAATGAGAATATCTATATATCATATGGGGGAGGTCTCGTCCAGCAGTGGACGTCAAAAGGGTACTGATGAAGCTTGAATCTATAAAAAGGTAACAAATTATCTTATCTATTTAAAATGTCTAATGTTAGGCATTAAAAGGTGTTCAGCTAAATATACTAACTGTCATACCCACGAAACCGTTACGAAATTTTAAGACCTTGATAATTTTAAAAAGAATACGAACTACATACTTAGTAGTCATATTTACAATTTATTTTAAATCAAAATGGACTTTCCTATAGGGCGGAGCTGACCAAGAGGATACCCTGGATGGGAGTCCGGGAGGTGGACCCTGACACCGTCTCCAACGCAACCAGCGTTGCCACTGCGCAGTCGCAGCCACAGCCGGCGGCGGAAGCCTAGTGTGATGTTCAGCGAACTGATGCAATGAGACCTTAATACAGCCTTATGACAGTGATAATCCGATAGTCTTAATAGGCCTGAACTTAAAAAGATATACCGTACGTTGAAAATACCAAAAATAAAAAGTCTGAAATTTGACTACTTAGTTTGACCACGAGGAACCGAACTGAAAGGATAGATTACAGCTTTTGAAAATGATTAAAGGTTGGTGTATGCAAGTTTTCAACTTTTCTCAAGATTTGGAGTTGCAAGGCACATAAATAATAACAATGCGTGACCTAAAAACACGAGATTATAAATAATCACAAAACACCAATGGTTCTTCGAGACTGGATAAAAAAGAAAGAGGCAAACAAGCATTTCTCATATTTATTCTTACACGGGATCTAACTAAGTAAAACTTTTGATCCAAAAGTCCAAAAAACAGGCTCCATAATTGCTTAATTAATAATTTCCTTTCCTTTGTGAACAAAATACATTAAAAGCCAAACTATAAATTACATCACAAAGAGCTGATTTCAACAACAATGCTGGAATCTGAACTATTCGCAAAATGTGGGCTATTATTCTACTTTCTGGCTTGGAGCTATATTTCAGACATTTTGGTTCATCCTACGCAGTATTATTCTAAGGCTAGTTAGTATTTTTGTGAAACCACAACCCACGCTGTTAAAGTAGTGGTACAACTTAACAAGTACCTAACTAATGACAATGATATGTCGATAGTATTAAAAATATTTACTTCTTGGGGCTCTATTGTGAAGAAATGTTGATAAAAGTTAGAAAGTTACCTTTTAGAGGGCTATTAATACTATTTAATCAAGTTTTACGAAGATGGTACAGCGTAGGAAGGTACCCTCTGGTCTTGGTATCAGTCAGTGTTAGTCTCACGTAGTCTAAACGCAATTAGTCTTAGCATCAACTTGTTGACTTGTTCGCAGCATGTCGATAAAGTAATCGGACTACAAAGAAACCTGTCTGAAATTAAAACCTTGAACCTGAAAAAAATTGAACCTGGAAAAATTTGCAGGTTGGCCAGTTGTATGTATCGAACCATCTAAAGACTATATCCCGTAAGACTACGCAAAAGAGGTAGTCTAATCTAAGTCAGATTGACTTTCTGCGATTTTGTCCATATGATTTTTAGACAAGTTGATGCTGAGACTATTTGCGGTTAGACTACCTGATACTGACCCCATTTTGATTACGTCATTTTAACTTTATGCTTGGTTACCTTTTTAATGACTCTAAATTAGGTACATTAATGTGGGTCTTCATTGCATCTGTTTTTCTGAGCGATTTTCTAAAAAAAGATGACAATGACCGGCTTGAATAAAGGACTCCGATGATACTAAGATATTTTTCTACGAAGCATAAATAAAAATACAAAAAAATACCAATTGATCTCGACGACTACGGCTTTTGTTGTTTTTAAGTACTTTCCAATAATAATGCAGCAAGTTATGGAGTGGTTTTTTATTTTTTTCCTTCCTATTAGTCGAACGTTCATAAGTGATAAAAAATTATGACTAGAAACGGGATATTTAACATGATTTTTTTGACCTTTATTAATTCCCGATATTTCGGCAAAGTTTCATGCGCCATGTTTACGGGAATTAATAACGCTCAAAAATCATGGTAAATATCCCGTTTTATAGTGAAAATTATTGTCATAACCATGATAGTTTCAAAAGTTCATATGTCATATTCATAATTCAATTGATTTAATCTGGTTTAACTGTACGCCAGCTATTTTTCAAGTATAGGTCATCATCATTATCATCTGATGATGATAATGATGATGTCCTATCATCATCATCATCATCAGCCTGTTTTCGTCCACTGCTGGACGCAAGTATACCTAAGTATATGACCCGGGAATTACACCACACATGAATAGCTCGAAACCCCGAGACGTATGCTCAGAAAAAAACCCAGATTAAATTAATAAAAGTTAGTCAAACGGGCACCTAAATCTTTAAAAATCTTTGCATGTAGAGTTTCTTTACAAGTAAGAAAAGCGCCAGGATTTTTTTTGGTTTTATTTCGCGATAATTTTGTTGATATTTTTTTAAATGTGATGTCGCTTTGTTTTTTTCTGGGGGCAAATAAACGTATTTTCTTTCTTTCTTCTTGTTTTTCTAGAATGAACTATGCGTGTATTTCATTCTAAAAGTATATTCGCAAAATTCCTTCTGTTACTTCATTTTGCTCCTTGTGAATTTGGACAGTTTTTTTAATCTAAAAAATCTTCAAAAAATACGACCAAATTCACAAGGTGGATGAATTTTGCGAAGAGACCTTTAGAATGAACAAGTGTAGGTAAGTCGTCCTTAATTAAACTTATTACTCTGGTGGTAAAGAAACCCAGAGTCTGTAATGTTACGAATTGGTTTTCTTTACATTAACAACTAAATCTGCTCATTGAGCAAGGTTAGTAAGGTGGTACCTATACGGGAGGATTTATTCCCACCACCCCAAAAACTGCCACCCAAGGGCTCGTTGCCACTCACTTTGCAAAATCAGGCGCAACGTCTTAATGATTTTAATCTGCTGCAATCCCAACCAACAACCCCCGCTAGTATTAAGAGTAGTTTTCTTGGCATGATCATGCTAACGTTCTTTGTCTCAACTGACACCAAGTAAGTTTATAGATACCTACTTATTAGTTTGCTAGGGGTATCACTAAGTGATAGAATCCGAAATGAGGAAATCCGTAGAAGAACCCAGATGAACACTGTCGGTGTCATATAGCTCGCAGAACCGATTGGGAATAAAGGTTCTCGAGTGGCGACCACAAACCAGACGACAACGGTAGAGAAAGGCCCTCCACTCGATGGACTAAAGACATTGTAAACGTCGCAGGAAGTCAGTGGACGGAGGCGGCTCAAGACTGTGCGTCGTGGCGTGAGTGAGGTTTATGTCGAGCAATGGATTTCTACAGGCTGATGATGATGATGTTGATGACTTGTTACTTTACCTACATATTTTCAAAGAAAAATATTTCCATCTCCAGTCTTGACTTCAGTTTCATAATAAGTAAAAGGAATAGGCGCGACGTAATGAGGCACGCCGTAAAGGAGCTTACGTACTGAGCCCTTTATCAGGACACACTAATGAACAGTAAAGACCGCGATAGACATTTTTATGGGGCGCCCTTTAGGATGAAGACACACCGCGCCGACAATCCATCGAAACTAGAAAGAACAGGGGGCCAATTCCACTATTTTTTCAAGGAAAATCCATTCTTAGACCATGCTACTACAATTCAATAACAATTGTCATTAGAAATGGTAGTCTGCTTTCGTGATAATACTGAATTGTTGTACTGAATTGTAACGATTATTTCTGAATGGTCGTAATTATAATCCAATTGAAAAACCATTGAAGTTAGTAGAATACCAAAAGAGTGTTATTATAAAAAATACCCTTAGTCTGGGTTTAAACCAGGACTACCAGTCTAGGCTTAAATATCGACCTAGGGTATATACGACTGTAATACAAAAGCAGATGGTATGTTTTCCAGAAGCAACTTTCGAGCTAGATATGTATGCCAAAAATGACATAAGCTTGGACTATCTCTGGTTTATCTAAAACCAGGCAGCCCCCTAGTTTAGCAATGGTCTATAAATTGACAGTTTATTGCTTGTTAAGTGGGGTTTACACGGGTCGATTTTCGTCGTGCGGCTCGTCGCTTTACAAATCGCCTCACCAAGCCGCATCGCTAGCCCATTTACACTAGTGACTAAAATCTCATGCGGCTCGGTCACTTCCTTCGAAAATGTTGAGAAGAATAGGTGTTCGTGCCGGAATTGAAATAGTTAGTTATTCAATTAATCAAGAACGATCTGTACGTAGAATCGCAGTAGTGAAACAACGTGCACGAAACACACCTTCATGCGGCGGGCGATTGCCTACAACATCGTTTACACGGTCGATTTTGGTCACCAGCTGCATGTGGCCGGTCACCGCGCAGCCAAAGTCGGATGCTACCCAACTTTGGGGCTTGCGGCTTTAGTCACTTGCGATCTAGTTGAATTGCCATTTAGACGGTCGATTTTGGCCGCGCGGCAAAAATCGCGCGGCTTTAATCACCCGTGTAAACCCCACTTTAGAGGTACGAATTTGGACATCTCAATTGTGATGTGACACAATCCGTCAGTTTGATACTTTGGAAAATTGCGAAGTAGCGCGAGAATTGATTTCGGAAAACAAACCATCTGTTTTCGTATTTAAAGTCGCATATGCCTAATGTCGATATTTAATCCTAGACTAGTACGCCTGGACCACGGAAGAATGAATGTCAATGGAAGTAAGATTTAAAGCCAGCGTTTTTTAATTGTATCCGTCTCATTCTTATCAATGAATGTTTTAATGTGTTGGAATGAGAAAAGCATTTAGAAATCTGTTCTTATTTTATTTGCATCGTACCAGGTACTTGGGTCCATTTATGACGTCATATACCACATTACATCAAATTGAAGAGGTCCAGCTAAATATCTAAATCACCTTGTTATTTAGGACATTTTCGTGTATTCGGGTTATGTTTACATGTGAACGTCGTTTTGACAGGAGAGAAAAATTATAAAATTTTGTTGTAATACTGCGACTTACAATTAAAATTACCATAAAAAGGCAAGCAAACTAACAACAAATGGCATGTGCAGTGCCGGGATGTAAATCCCATTCCTCCACGAGACAAAACAATGATGTGAATATAAGTTTCCACCGGTAGGTAAGTTATTTTGTTTAGGTAGGTAATTGTAGATTAGGGGTTTAGGGGTCAGGGTTATATGTGTTTGGGGGCTATTTGTATACCAAAGTACCATCACATAATCCTGTTTTATAAGGATTCCTAGTCATTTTTATGCGAAAAATACAAATAGTATTGGTTATCATAGTGTTGTACCAATGCACCTGATACGATCGACTATCGATAGATTTTACGCATATAAACTACGCGGCTATCAAAATGGGGTGGAACCTTTTCAAAGTAAATATTTTAGTCTTATCGTTGCGTTTTTCTTACAGGAGTATTCCTTTCAATTCTTTCCTCAAGATATTATTCATAAAAAAAAATGGCTAGAGGCTATTAATTAACAAACCAGATTGGATCCCTAACGATAGACGAATCTGTACCAAACATTTTATTCGAGAATACTTTGTAAAAAAAATGATGATTTGAAATGGCGGAGATTAGAGCCTGATGCAGTACGCACGCTCTTCTTACCGCTAAGTCAACAATCCAGTCATCAAGTCAAAGTAAGATTCTACTCCAACGTTAGTTTTCAAGTTAGAATAAGTATATTTTTGTCTAATGTAATGCTGGTTTATTTATAGTAACATAACATAGCGCCCAATAGTCATATACGTTATCCTGATCCCACACTAGGATTCCCTGTGTCGTGGTTATCAGGAACTACGAGTACCATGGTACCATAACACCCAGATCCGGAACAAATATTTGCAGATCATACAAATATTTGTCCCATAGCGGGAATTAAACCCGCAACCTCTTGCATCTCAGCCGGTTACTCGCCCGCCGCGCCATAGTGGTTATATATATCTGCTTAAATTGTTTATAAATGTCTAAACAAGACTCGCTCGTCACATCTTTGCTACTCACTCACTTGACCATCGGTCGACTCAGCTTGAGTTTTTGAGTTCTGAACGTTCATCTATACAAAAAACATCTTCATCTTACTTTACGGCATCCACGGGAGGAGAAGGAGGGGTCTATTTTAGGCCGGACACACCACGGCAGTTATGTGTACCTATCTAGTAAGCTACTGTAAATAAAAAAATAGTGTGTTTAGATATTATGGTTTTATTTGATACCTGCCTCGCGTATGTGCAAATTTTGTATTTTGAATATAGTACCTAGGGCCGGTTTCTCGTAACTGTTGGAAACCATCAACGATGAAATTAACTATTTAATCATCATCATAGTCAATTATTTTATCGACAAAAAATATTTACCTACGATGTTCCCTTCACTAGGGAAAACTTCAATTGCCTATGACAAATATTTAGCGGTACGGAAAGGAAAACAGACTGTTCTATGACAATACATTTGTCTATCTCTAACATAGTGCCTTCTACTATAGGTGTAAGAAGCAACACACTATAAACATCAGCAGCTATTTTAGTTGTACTTCCATTGGATTTCTTCTTCCATGGCCTGGACTAAATTCAGATTTAGTCCATGTTCTGTAATAAGGCCCAAAGTGTAAAAAGTGTATTTTTTTAAATACTTCATTAACAATTCAAATACAATTTGTTTAGTAGAATTGGGGCCCTGAACTGGATATAATAATAATAATAAGTTCAGTCTGTTCGTGGCCAAATAGTAAACTAAAGTTGTGAACTACATAATTAATTAAAACCATCATTAGAAGCTGGTTTCTTTCTGTCGGCATTTTGATTTAAAAACTAATGAAATAGTAACAGTTGTAATAGGATCAAAACGGAACAGACGCGCTATTGTATTGCTCGCTAATTAAAAAAGGTTATTAAGCACAGCAGCGCCCTCCAATGCCACGACACTTATCTACGAGTACACTTTCGAAACACAGCTCCATTCTGCTCTAGTTCCAGTTATTTCAATAACAAAGAACAAAACAGAAACAGTTTTCTTCGTGCAACAGCACAGCGTATTGAGAATAACGAGAATAATCTCCAGAACTATTATTTTACCAAGCATTTTGTTAAAGATAAGCAGAGAATTAAACTGGTTCCGAAAACAAAAGCTGCTACAGCAATGGTAAATGTATACTGGTAGTAGAACTGGTAAATGTATGTGTTCACTCACACTCTCTCACTGTGCTCGGATGGAGTATAGCGCGGATCCTATACCCGCCCTGATGAAGACCCTCGATTAGGGTCGGAACCTGTTGGTGCTCCCACCAACATATCGCTACGTGAAAATTTTCCGTTTTACAAAATGAATGCTAAAATTCACGAAAGTTATTTTAGTAAAATGTATAGGTGTGATGTGTTAAACAGTAAAGTTGTTCGCGTAGTTTTAGTGTGCACTCAACCCTATGTCTACGACAGTCATTTTTATGGCGCAGTCACGATCACTGGCGGCGATGAGCTTCCAGTGGTCAAATGAATGGAAATAGGACAGTACAGTCAAAATATCTTCCAGGCTACGCTCAAAATTAGAAGTTATGTTGATAAACTGAAGATGGTGCCTGACCCATCTTTCGACCTCTGTGGCGCGGGCGAGTAGCCGGCTGAGATGCGAGAGGTTACGGGTTCCATTCCCGTTGCGGGACAAATATTTGTATGTTTCTATGTTTACTCGTTTGTGACCTATACGTGGAAACTTTTAATTGGCTCTCTGGATACATGTAGTTCTTGCATGTATTTTAGTTTATAATCCGTATGTGTACTAGCTGTAAGTTTCCCAAAATTTATAAAATAAAATAAATAATAAATATGATCTGCAAATATTTGTTCCGGGTCTGGGTGTTATGGTACTATGGTACTCGTAGTATGGGTATCACCAACTACACAGGGAATAATAGTGTGGGATAATGATCTGTCTACGTATGTGACTATTGGGTGTTATGTTATCTTTCAGAATCTTTCTATAACATAATTAACAGATTCTGTCTGGAAAATAGATATAGAACTATGCATATTTGCATGCCTGCATACAAATATGTATAGTTCTACGGTAGGCTCTACGCCGTAGAGTCTACGTAGCACAATATGATTAGCCAAATTATGTATGTTAAAATGGTAATTTTCCACTCACCCAAACCAAGCGTAAACTACTTAGTGAAGGCAGAGTTCTCAAAGTTTACCCGGGTAAAGTTAAATACATAGTAGGATGAATAGTTGTAAAACATCTCTACTAAGCATCTTCGTACGTATGCCAACGCTCGTCCTATACGAAACCACAGCAGAGCCAGTAGAATTCATAACGCGTCTATGGTCGTACGTCAAACAAACTCGCAAAGCCCTTGTATTTATGTACGGAACCACGCCTCCAGGCTTAGCGACGAGTTGAACTAATGAGTTGGTAACTTCGCTTCAAACAACAATGGTATTATGCTTTTTGAGAGTTTACTTTTTCTTCTAGATTAGATACATCTGGATTGAGGTAACATGGTAAAATCTTAAGTAGAGTGACTCCAACCGAAATATTTTTTTTTTTCCATCAACGTAAGTATTTTACGTAAGTCACGTTGAATGCTCACGTTGCGCATTTCTGTTTTTGCAATGCAAAACTCGTAATACGCCTACAGAGCTCTGCATGCATTTCTATAATTTCGACCGACAAGCACTGACTGTGAAAATGTAAACGTATGTTCAGTTATTTATAATTATTTTATGATTTAGAATAGAATATAAAAAGGGCGTAGCCAAAAAAAAACAAAAATGTACACGAATTTACAGGCGAGAATCAGTGATCGCAGTTTCGCAGTATTGGTGTTAGCTAGGTACTCACTTCAGGTGCTGCCCCTCAGTCGGCCTTTACGACATCCACGGGAGGAGACGGAGGAGTCGGATTGTATAGAAACAAACTAGCATAGATTTAAGATTTCCATAAAAATCTTTTAATTGGTGAGGTTTGGAAATCACTTAATTTTACAAGAAACTGACAAAACGTACCTAGATATTAGTATATTATTTTACTTTGCTTTATTGGGGAAAGAGACAGTTGATACATTATAAATATCAATAAATGTACAACCCACGACGTTATCCACGGATTACTATTATTGATCATGCTTACAATCAAAGAGTTTGATGAGATAATATCCAAAGTAGCAGCAAACTTTGTTTGCAGAGGGCTCAGGCGCCCCTAACAGTACACTCCTCTTAAATTATTTACTTACCGTGTGTATCGAATCAAAATGCCTCAATAATAAAAAATGTTTTATTCAAATCCATAGTCTTACAGCACTGCATCACTCAAAACGTATTTACAGTCAAATCCTAAGTACAGGCGTGAATACAATAAATATTGGAATGTAAACCTTAATTATTATTATTATATCTGTTGAATGGTTTGAAATTGCGCTAAAATTATCGCGATCCCTTTTAATTCAGTCTATTAGAAAGGGCGCGCGATAATTTTAGTGCACTTTAAATTTAGATAATACTGCATAGAATCGCTACTATTGTATTTGTTTAACAATTGTGTAACTTTAAGCAAAGCTAGTACACGCATGGTCGCCCAGTGGATATGGAAGGTAGTAAAGTTTCAGTAAAACATTGTTTTTTTTTTAATTCAAATGAGATTGGTTTTGTATTTATAAATCAATATTAAAATCGTTGCGTGAGTGACCGATTGTCTATCCACGCACAGCCTAAACCGTAAGCCATGGAGACCTGCAATTTGGTGGATACATTCCTTTTGCTGTCTAGGGATGCGGTAAGAAATTAATTTCCGAAATACATCCCCTAAAGGAGTGCAGTGGGGAGTTAAAGTTACGCGGACGAAGCCGCGTGCTTTCCACTATGCTCTGATTTTTAATTTTAGACAATTTTTGTAAACAAACAAATGTCAACATATGCCACTGTGTGTATAAGTGTCATGTATGTGTGTCATGTGAGAATTTACACGTATGCTACACAATCATGATACTTTATACTCACAGTGGCATATCTTGACATTTGTTTGTTTACAAAAATTGTCTGAAATAAAAAATCAGGGTATAGTTACGTAATATTAGACGACAGTTTTAGCTTTTAGGTGACAAATACAAATACATCAGGTATAAAATGGTCATGGTAAGACTCAGTGAAATAACAGTTATCCAATTCATTTTTAAAAGCAGTGTTTAACAAGTCATGAATATCTAGCTGATTCTAATTTACTGAAAATAATCTTATTATATAAATTAAAATAGATACTTTTATACTAAGTACTAACCTTATTATTTACACTATTAATAACCTACATTATGTCATAGAAACTTTTAAAAAATTGTGTTTCCCTACCTCATGCCAACTACGCGTTTATTGCTGTTTTTTTTTATATCTCGAAATACATAATCTTTTAATAGGGATTATCATTTCAAAATTTCAATAAAGCTATTTTTTTTATATTTAAAGATGTTCACAACACTAATGTATTGCAGGCTACGATAATAAAATTGACAAAACTAAGACAGTACACACTACTTACCGCTATAGTAACTTTACTGTAACTAGTACTGTGTGTACTAATGTGTAAGCATAGTGAGTATCCTCCCTTCATGTCTAATCTCAGTGTGTAAAACGTAATTCATCTCTACCTATCTTTAGATATTAAAATATTTAAAGTGATCGTGTAAAATACAAATGCAATAAGATAGGCATAGCATAGCTAATAAATTACTAAAAGTAATTTTATTGAAATATGTGTAAAAAGCGAAACAATTATTAAAACTCAAAAAACAGATTCAAAAGCTCTGAAGAAATAAAATTGTATAGTTCACATAGCAGGAGGAAAACAAACTATAGATAAATCTAAGTTCACAGAGGCCTTACAGCGATTCAGTTCAAAAACTATTCAGTACAAAATATCGGTTCATCGTTGACATCCATCATCATTGAATAACTTTAAGGCGCTACCCTGACCGAATGACCTTGAGGTGTTCGCCTCTAAAATACATCGCAAATTATTTATTTTAGTAACACCTATGTAGTCCGTTCTAATAGTACTGCCATCTAGCCGTCCGTCCGAGAACCGGCGGCTGACTGGTCCGCTCCTTGCGCACAGCCAGATTCGCACGGATTCATGAAATATAAATCATAAAAAATAAAGAGAACCCATTTTTTTTTAAATTAATCGTGTAATAATTCTACTATTAAATTAACTATCCAATTGTTAAAACCAAAAAAATCAGTAACGTGAACTTTAAGAGAAGATGTACAAAATCATGATATATTTCAATTTTTTCATGGGTTTATTGTCGAGTACTTACGACGTTTAATCATTAAACCAATCGTGGAACTTGATGACAAAATGTCAAATATATGTGGTGACTTTTTTTTTCTACTTGCTTTATTTAACGAAAGAGGCTTGAAAAAAAACAGCTTGACGGCGTGTTTGGTCGGGGTACTGCCTTAATCACAAAAGTCTATAGACCTTCAGCTACTGTGGCTTTAAAGGCCACAGCACACCGGCTGCGTATGCAGCACTTAACGTAGACACACGCGTCACTTTGTATGTACACGCTTGCGTGCACGTCACGCAAGCGGTGTGCCATGTCTCATACAGTTCCATACATTACAACGTCATGGTATGACGACATCTACGCGTACACAGCCGGTGTGCTGTTGTCTTTAATATAGCTGCGGACATCACGGAACCGATATTTTGTTCCGAATAGTTTTTGAACTGAATCGCTATAAGAGCTCGTGGTAAGGTCTTAGTGCTGGTGAAGTATATTGGCCGCCCTGAAGTTTGTAGAATTAATGCTACGCCATTTCGAGTTAATTAATGCCTTAAGGGCTTGTCTTAAAGGCAGCCTAGTATATCGGCAGTACTGTACTGATATTGCTTATATATGTAATAATGTCCCATCTTAAAAAGTCAAGATACTTATATACATAAATCAATTTTCAGATGTCATGCTGAAAACGTGTAATCCGATTGTTAGGGCCGGTATCCACCGGGGCGGAGACAGGAGACGAGAGCAAAGCTGGCAGGTTATTGGCAGGCAAACTTGACAGATAAAAACGAAAAGGAAATAACGAAATCGGATTGGTTTATTCAAACACATGTCCTCTCGTCTCCTCTCCTTTCCGGCCCCGGTGGCCCTTATTCTTTCGCTGTAGCTATTTTTTTAATCCAGGCTGCTTTTGTACTCGCCATATTAACGACAGTTTCTCTGCCCGAGAACAATAATTTGTGTTTATTTCACACCGCTTGCGTGACGTGCACGCAAGCGTGTACATACGTATACCCCGATTATTAATCTTAGGCATTTTTTGTAATTGAAGAAATGTTAAGATATGCCACTGTGTGTATAAGTGTCATATATGTGTACATGACATTCACACACACAGTGGCATTTCGGTTTACAAAAAATGTCTAAGATTAAAAATCAGAGTATAGTAGACGCGCGCGTCTACGTTACGTGCTGCATACGCATCCGGTGTGTTTTGGCCTTAAACCGGTTATGTTTTAATTATGAATATGATAAAAGATTCCTCAAGATTTCGGACAGAGTGTCCTTCGTAAATATGGCGGGTACAGCTATAGACATTAGTTTGATAAATCAGGGCGGATCACAGACATATCTATACTCTCATTTTTAATCTTAGACAATTTTTGTAAACAAAGAAATGTCACTGTGTGTATAAGTGTCCTGAATGTTTATCATATGTGTATATACACATATGATACACATAAATGACACTTAAACACACAGTGGCATATCTTGACATTTCTTTGTTTACAAAAATTGTCTAAGATTATATTTTCGTAAGTCGGTTGCCATAAGTCAACAATCCGTGTTTTTTTTATATGGTAGTAATATTTGAACAAGCAAGGAATAGCATAGGATTTCTTAAGAGAATATACACTGGACATTACTACCTTATCCATTAAATCTTAAACTACGTCATAAAAACACTCATACTTCCTCACAAATGCAGATGAAATAAAAACAGTTTGGTCACTATCTTTAACGTACAACTACATTGACTTAGAATGTGGTTTAAAAGTTTTATGAGAGTTAAAAATATTTATTAAATTTAAATTAACTATTTTTATATTTATTTTATCTCGGTATTTTCGCGTAGGGTATTGATTTATTCGGCTTGATATTAAAACATGTTTACTGATTAAAATGGAGTGACCCAACTGTATAGAGAGATAAAAGTCAACCGTAGCCAAAGCAGAGTCTACAAATGAAATGCTAAGAAATCGATAGTTGTTATTGAAGTTCTGAATAGGGCTGATTTTCACTTTCACCAACCACTTATGGGGCCACCTAACGAATGTATTAAGTATCCCGTAAAATAAGAATTATTTTTATTTATTTATTTATTTGGGTATACAAACAGTGACACAATAAAGAAATAAGGCACAAATATATACAAATACAAGTACGTAATTGTGACACCAACACCAACACCGTATTAGTTTATTTTGAATTTAACGATCTTCAAATTCATAGGTTTCTAAGTCAAACTGTCTGATTTGACATTCGTAAGTGTGTCGTTAGGTAGCCAGTACGTCTACTACGGGTTTTGATAGTTTTCGAAAACTATATGAAGCTACGTTTCCTTTCATACATTTACTGACAGCGTCCTTAGTTTTCTTCTCGTTTTCGCTAGGGGCGCTGCAAGTAAATGTATGGAAGGAAACGAAACTTCATATAGTTTCGTAAACTATCAAAATCCGTACTAAGAACCCTGTACTATGATGATATGAACGGAGCAAGAGTTTTTTGGCATTTACACGCAGATAAATTTTAACTTGACCTGAGCAAAGTCTGTAAATGAATCATAACTATAAAAAAACTGACTTTTAAAAAGCACTTTCTCTATTTTTGAACGAGCGAAGCGTTGTTCTCGGTGTTAACTCGAGAGTACGACTTTCGTATGTATGTGGGTATCTGTCTGATTGGAGTTTGTTCGACGATTTCTTTTGAACCGTTGGCGAAGATCCAACCGCCATGAAATAGGTAAGAAAGTAAGATACCATTATAATTGGTTATATATGCTTAATAAGTAAAGGATTCGTTGAGGGGTCACCGTTCGCGGCAAACTAGTAGTAACAAAGCGACTGCGTCAGGAACACACCTTTCATGTGCAAGGTCAGCACCCTAATTGCGTAACTGAGTCAGAATCAATATCGATTACCAATTTCTAGGTTCATTGAACTGTATGTTTTAAATATTTCTGTACTAGAAAATAACATAGAACACATATTGCAATGAATAGCCCTGCTCCTTGTTATCTTTGCCTTCTTCGGACTCTCTCTAGTCAGCAGAGAATTGATTTTCTGACCTCGCATAACGTAATTATGTATTTTCTCTATTTTGGGTGAGATTAATGTTAAGAAATTATTGTTGTATATTAAACAACACCTACAAAAAAACTTGTTTTAACTTAAGTGGTTTCAAGACGCTACCACTGAATGTCAGGCCAACAAATATATGGTCATGGCCAATATTCTTTATTTTTACCAATAACTCATTATGAACCTTGCTACGGTTGACTCAAACCCAATTCATAACCCAATGACCTAGGACCGGTGCTTGTTACGGTTTATACTCTGAAGCAAGCGGCGGGCCCACCACTCTTCCAAGTTGAACGGTCTGAAGTTGGCGAGCTGGCGCGGCGCTATTACTTCTTGGTAATATCTCGCGTCTTGACTGCCGCGTTCTAATTCACGTGTAACCTGGAATTGAGAGAAACATTGATTAAAAATCAACATTATAAACCCCAGTGGCGCAGTGTGCGAGTAGCCGGCTAAGACGCAAGAGACTGCGGATTCGATTACCGCTGTGGGACAAAAATGTTTGCATGATCTGCAAATATTTGTTCCGGGTCTGGGTGTTGTAGTACCATGGTACCTACTCATAGTTCCTGACACCTGCAACACAGGGAATCCTAATGTGGGATCAGAGGTCCAGTTCTCGTATTAAAAATTAGTCAAAATAAAGTTCGGATCACGTTCCGATCTAGTTGTCGATGTCTTAAATGTCAGATATGGTATTCTCCTAACTTAAAATACAACACGGTAATGTGTCGAAATGTGACCGCAACTTGAACGATTCAAAGATTTTTCGATAATTTTAGCTGAAATAGATGGAATTGAAACTTTCGTGGTTGGGAATCATTTTAAATTGTAAAACGGCTAAGTACCACTGTTTTTCGTCACATTGTTTGTTTTGTATTCACCGGTCTACCGTCGAACGCGGTTGCGGGCGGTGCTCATGATGAAGAGGCTTCTGAACTCAGTCTCGAAACGTCAGCAAAAGTGACGAAAAACAGTGGTAATTAGCCGTTTTTTCAATTTAAATAGATGGAGTCTCTCTTTTTACTTTTTACAATTATATATAATGTTAAAGAACTCCCTTTTCCGCATTCGAACTCTATGTATGGTCCATTATGCGTGAGGGTTAACTGGCTAAATAGTTAGCCAGCCTAACTCCGTCCAGAAGCACAGAAGCTTCCTGGGGTCTTCGCAGGCTTCGCGGAGTGACCTCGGGTTGCTGAGGATTTGTTCACGTTGAGCTGCAACTCCCACGCATTACAGGACTACGTGGGCAGCCGATTCTTCTTCGCTCAGACATCCCCTGCAGAGTGGACTGTCTGTGGCTCCGATGTTATAGAGGTGTTTGTTCAGGAGACAGTGGCCAGTGAGTGTCCCCACGATGGTACGAAGGTCTGGTCTTGAAAGGTTGAGTAGACAACGCGTGAGTGGTGGTGAGACAGCCGGAAGGGCTGCTCTTGACTGTCTGCAGTCCGTGGTCCGTGCCCAACGTTCGTTGTGTTGGTTTAGGGTGCGAAGCCGCATCCAAGTGCGTAGCTGAGAAAATGGTAGAGGAAGGAATGGAGATGGGCCCTCTGTGGTTGTTCCCGACCCTCTTCTAGCCAGCTCATCTGCGGCGTCATTACCCAGTGATCCACTATGTCCCTTTATCCATTGTAGAGTCACCTTGTTTCCTATGGCGATTCTCTCCAAGGCCTGGTGACATTCGTAAACGAGCTTGGAGTTGCAGCTATGGCTCTCCAGAGCTCTGAGTGTTGCTGAGCTGTCGGAGAGGATCCTTACATTGTAGTCTGTGATCCCTCTCCTGTTCATTGCGGTGGCAGCTTCGGTGCAATTATACATAATATAACTATCCAACTCTAATGGTAGTCATCGTAAATCTTTAGTAGACTAAATTGTTATTATGAGGGAGCAGAATACCAACTTACTGTTAATTTACAATTCAGTCCAGAGAATAAGAGAATTAGGCTTCAGGATTATGTATGTGACTGTTGGGGGATTATGTTGTGTGTGTTATGTTATTATATTATATCTGGTACCGAATTTGTGGTAACAAATATATAAAATAATAAACCGACAAATCCTTAATCCTTATTTATTTTATAATATAATTATATGCCGTGCTTTAATAATAATAATAATAAATAAATAAATGTTGGACATTTCACACAACATTATCTAGCCCCAAGCTAAGCAGAGCTTGTGTTATGGGTACTAGATAACTGATATACATAATACAATACATTACATAGATATATATTTTTATTACACATAGAAAAATAGCCAGAACCCCCTGAAATATCTGCAGATCGTACAAATATTTGTTCCGAGGCGGGAATCGAACCCGCAACCTCCTGCGTCGCAGGCGAACCTTCGCCCGCCGCGCCACAGAGGAACAGAGGCTTTCACACCACAACCAATTTATAATGTCATTGGTTCATTTAAAGGAGGCCGTCCTCACTGCACTCCAGTTTATGGTCACCACTCGATAACCAGCAGTTGCCAGTTTGAAATCACCACTCTTACCTTATTCCAAGAGTCATATACATAGTTGATGATATCGTCCTGCTGGTTCGGGTTCAGTGACGGAGAGCTCTGGTCTGGCGGACTGTGCCGTGCTCCATTGTGTCCATTACTGCTGTGACCGTTGCCGTTGTTATGACGTTTGTTGCTGCCCATGTGTGGGAGGGAGCGAGTCCCGCTGTTTACGTAGCTTGATCTGGAATATGATACCATGTTATATTGTTAGCCCTTTTTAAAAATTATGTTTCACTTTCACTAACCAGCTCATATGATGTTAGCTGTGTCTGCTAACATGCATAACCGAATGTGAGTTATGGAACAACAATATAGAAAAGAAGATAAAAAAAAGCCAAGTTAGACCATTGTACTGAGTGTCCCGTGCTTTTTTGTATTTGCTGTTTAGCTTCATATCTCCTGTCTATTTTTACCCAACAACGGCGAAGCAAAAACGAGGGTTATGATTTTGACCAGTACTTGTACTTGTAGCGCACTCTTTTCCGCAACTAGGCCGCTAGTGGGGCAAAAAACGGTTTTTTTCTTTTGATATCTCCTTTTTAAAGTCTAAGCCCACTTAGAAAGTCATTACCTACCATTTTTTAGATACAATCTAGATCAAATTTGATTCTCCAAAAAAACAAGTTAGATTGGGATTAGGTCTTTTGTATTTTTTATTATTAACCAAAATTCATGCAACATAAATAAGAACTTCAACTGGCTCCCTTTTATAGCTATTGAGCTATAAACAACCCTGTGACAGAACCTTCAGACCAGTTGGCTGGAGCCTTAGTAACAGGGTCTCATTGGCACCCTATCGGTATGAATCCTAAAACCTACAATTTTATAGTGATATGATATCCAGAAGGCCTACCAGGTTGTTTATGTAATGATTTGATACTCTGCATTTTAATTTATGCTAGGCAAAAATGGTTGTATTTTGGGTATCAATCAAGTCAATACTATATGTTACCGCAAGCGGGAGTCCTTGCAGTATGACAATTATAGTCTATTAAGTAGATCAGAGTTACAATGTTATGTTACTAAACAATTGTAATCTGAAATAACTACTTGACATGCTGTATAATGCGTCCGTAATGATAAGCGCACGATAACAACAATAATATTACTCACGCACCTTGTGTAAATATGTAAGCCAATATTATGTGAAAACTATGACGCTCAAACTCAAAAAAGATCTATTCTATATTATTAGTTTATCTAAAAAAACTCCATTGAAAGTTCCTGAGGAGCTACATGCTACAAAACACAAGCGAATAAGATGCAGAAAATACAATTTGGGTTATCAAAAAATACTTGTTCTAAATACAAACATGATTGGTTCACGTGCCGTTGTTTAGGACTAACTATGTGCAAGGCTGCAAGCTAATCGCTGCACGTTTTCCACGTCCACGAAACGTGAAAGTAAACGTAGGCAAAAGAAAAATCGAATCCACTCACCTCATATTACGATCCATGTTTTCAAACAAAGCCAAGCAGTTAGTTTCTGCTTCACTTATTACTACTTGCTACGTACTTTATTGTAATATAAATATTTATTACACTTTACTTCATTTCTAAACAAAGGATCCAGTAAAATCCGTAAACTAGTAAATCCTAGAGATAATTAATTTACAAGCAGACAGTAAAGAGAAGACGCTTCTCAACTCAAGTCAACTCAATCAACACGCACGACAGAAACTGACAGTACTGACAAGGCTTGACTTGATTGCTTTCTTTCATGGAGGAAGGAACACAGCGAAAATAAGCGAGCACTCAAGTTTTGCGACTGGTTCGGGGCTATTTACCCCACCCTTTTGGTTTGATTCTCAGGTTTGGTTTTGGTCTTATAATGGGTGCGTTATTAGGTACGTAATTGAAGTACAGTCCTAGCAAAGAGAGACTTAGTTCTAACCCGACTGCCCAGAAGTAAGGTTATGTTTTTCGAGGGATGTATTTAGTATGTATGTGTCAATAAAGCATCACTTTAGGTATTCTGATAAGGTGTTATAATAGGTCTTTTACAATTTTTTTGCAAATTATGACCAACTCAGTCTCATCAAAATAAAAATATATATTGCGTGGCAGTAGAACGTTTCTCATAATTTTAATTCAATGTTTTCCACACATTATGTTTGACAAAAACAATGTATTTGTATTTAAATCTTTACGTAAACTCAGTTAGAAAATATGTCATATATAAAACGTTTCATATATATTTTTGAATATCATAGGTAAATTTAGGTAATGTCATTCAAAGTATTGGTCTTTTATTTAAATATCTCGTTTATTTTTTTAAAAAGTCCCGGATAATTTTACAATTGCCTGACACTGATTTAATGACGTGGTTTGTTACTTTTTTGTGGCTAGAATAGTAAAAATTTAACCTTTGTGATTGGCAACACTGATTTTCTCATTAAATAAAACAACATCGCGAAAAAGCCGCCTTTTTGAAAGGTTGTGGCGTCGCGAAGGCACCAGTCAGAGGTGAAAAAATGTTTTTACAATTTCGTGACATGCTTTTTTCATTTGAATGCGGGTGTTTTTTACATAATTATGTATATGATAAACTTTTAATAACCCAAGAAACAAGGTAAATTTGATAGGATAAGCTTTCAATCTGGTAATGGGGAGTTTTCTGACAGTTCAAAGAAAATAGTTCTAAATCCATGCATAGATGGCGCAGTCCAGATAAGGTTGTCTAAATTTTGTCGGTCATCCATCAACTGTCAGTGTCACTGACTTCACTCTCTCATGCTGTTCGTTGGTGAAGTATCTATAATAAAGTTTTGTGTTATTTGTTCCACAAACAACACGAAACTTTAAACAAACAACAAACAAGTTGTACTTTGTTAACAAATTAATTTCCACAAAAACAAGTTTTTTTACAAAGAGAATTTGTGTCTGTGGTTCTTTTGCAAAATCTTCAGAAGACGACCATGCCGAGTCACCGCCATCTACCGGAATTTTAAGAACTATTTTTTCTTTTTAATTGCCTCCCTGAAAACTTCCCATTGACGTCATTTGTTTCGAAGTAAAATACATTTTTAGGTAGTGTTTTACATTTTCATAACGAACATTTTCTTGACATTTCCTGACGTCAGATAATTGTAAAGCACCTTCTTTACAATAAAGGTAAAGGTAAGTTGATTCTCATGAAGGTACCTGGTTGATTCATTGCATTGTAAACAGTGCCTTATTTTCACCATTTCATGACATTTACTGACGAATCAATTTACTGACAATTTCCTGACGTACAAATTTTTTTTAAATTACCCCCGTACTAAATTTATGAAAATAACTATATTTTTTTTAATAAAAAATATTAAAAAAACTGATGCCAGCGTTTGCCATAATTCGATAGGAGGATACAAAAGTTACATAATTATGGTGTTGAGTATTGTTTACGGTCACGTTTACCACTTTTGAGTTCAATCTACTTTCTAATACTTTTATGATAATAAATCTATTTTGTTAATTTTATTAAAAGTGTTGTTTGTTTAAACTGGAGTCTAGTGTGTTCATTTTATCCCTAACACTAGCTCGTAACAATAACCAGGCCTTAATACTTTTGAGCAGCAAAAAGGAATAACAATAGTCAGCAAATATTTTTTGACTCTAAAATTTGTTTATAACCTAACCAATTGATACGCAAATCATGAGTCACATTTAATAAAATTTTGGTTTGGTAGTTGGTATTTTTGAATAAAAACAGACAGAAAACTGATTTTGCTGCGCAAATAGCTAATTCAGTTGCCCACATTGATTTTCGAGCTGATAGTAATCGATATTGTTTGCGGACCAATCTTTAATTTTTTGTTGACAATAACATAATTATTATGCTGATCAAATTATTTTTTTGCTGGCTTAGGCTGCTGACCGGATCTTTTTTTCAGCGACCATGTCCCTTGAAATAAAACTAAACCTCACAACTCTCATTTTTGGAGAAAATTTAAAAATCAAGTGATGAGCTGTAGTAATGTAGGTACCTACTAATATCTAATTCCTAGCCTATTTGTTTCCCTGATAAGCTAGTAAAATCGACTGCAAGTTTGAAGTCTTTTTCGGGGCCAGTAAATAAATACTGGGGTCTTAGGAACCTAACCCATCCCACTCAGGGGTACCCAAAGCTCCCTACAACCGGCACTAGGTTTGGGCACTTTTGCCTAGGTTCAGATGATCTCATTCATACAACTTTCAGACTGTTTTTTTTTATACTACTTGGTAAGCAAACAAGCATATATACGGCCCAACGGCCAACCTGATGGAAAGTAGTTAGCGTAGCCTATAGACGCCTGCAACACCAAAGGCTCACACACGCGCTGCTGACCCTGAGACATAAAGATGAACCGGACGAACTCTTTCACAAGAAGTTCTACTACCTACTGCTTGCAGTTGAAGAGAATAATTTGAACCAAACAGTGAGCTTTCGTAAGTATAAGACAACATAAAATAACACCCAACATTCACATACCTAAGTAGTTTTGATCCCACACTAGGATTCCTGTGTTGTGGGTTCTCGTGGATATCAGGGAACTGCGAAGTAGGTACCATATAGGGATTTCAGGAATAACCCGGACCTACCATAACATCCAGCACCGGTACAAATATTTGCAAAACATACAAACATTTTTTTTTTTTTTTTAATCGAACCCACAACTTCTTGTATCTCAGCCAGCTACTCGGCCGCCGCGCCACAGAGTGATTTATTTCTTCTGTTTCTGAAGAAATAAAAACATTCCCTTACCCTCCCATACCTATACTTCATCTGCTAACAGAAAGCAATAATAGTCAAATAAAGTTTATTTAATTTTTTGCACAAGTTGATCATATAAATCCAAAAGATAAAAAAAAGTTTTAATCAAACAAAAACATACAAATGTTACGAAGATTCGAACTCCATACACTACAAATGATAATCCACTACTGATACTATCGCGCCACAAAGTAGTTTTAGAAAGTGACGAAATTAGCTAATTATTTAGTACCGCTTTTCAGCTTGCATGTGTGCGTAACCTTCCTTCGTAGCACATGCGTTGAAACTTTGATCGACAAGTATGCAAAAGTATGGCTATCAGTCGGTTCAATTATCTTTGAGATGTGTTCTAGACATATCCAAAAACCCGCAAATGGAATAAAAATAAGTTTATTTCTGACCCAATATAACAAAATTAGTAAAAATGTATACTTTTGGAAAAACAGCGCCATCTATTGGCATGGCTTGCCTAGTGAGTCGTTACGTTTAACCTTAAAGGCGAACCAAGTCGTTCTTTTCGAATAGATGGGATGAAAAGATATATGATCACTAATACTACGTATAGTATATTGCATCCTCTTTGACTAATACGATACACAGATGTAAGAGCGGCAACGTCTTATGACTTCCATCCATTGTGATAATTCATCCAAGGATGTACCTATGTTGATTGATTGATGTTGATACTTGATCAAAGAAAGAAAATAATATACCATAGTAAATAACATATTTCTTGTGAATTTTGGAATAAAATAAAAGCATAGAATCTTAGAGTAATTCCTTCATGTTTGTGATTTGATAATTATTACTAAAAATGTCTGATAAACTTGGTTTTGAGGAGCTACGAGCCAAATACAAGGTAACGAATACAAACATAACCTCTCACTTTGCTAGAATTAAAAGCAAGAAAGTACTATCCTAATCGATTGTTTTTATTCAGGACGTACTCTCCAAAGCTTTCGCAACCAACAACATAGACTTGCTCGATTCATTCTCCAAAAATGCCAACGAGATCGATCGAAAAGCGGCAATGGACCAAGCCTACAGAGACAAACTCTTGGACTTACTCGTCGAAGAGCCAGATACGCTGGAAACTTTCGTTTGTTTTTGCATAGAGTCGTGTAGGCGGCAGATGGTGACTCCTACGATGCCAGTGGTCCTACTCGGTGATATTTTTGATGCACTCACCTTGAACAAATGTGAGAAAATGTTCTCATACGTTGAGAACGGCGTAAATATCTGGAAGGAGGAACTATTTTTCGTCGCGTGTAAGAATAATCTGTTGAGAATGTGTAACGACCTACTGCGTAGACTGTCCCGTTCACAGAACACAGTATTCTGCGGTAGAATCCTGCTATTTCTGGCTAAATTCTTCCCATTTTCTGAGCGCTCTGGGCTGAACATTGTGTCTGAATTCAACCTCGAGAATATAACAGAATTTGGTGGTGACAACTCCAGTACATTGAAAGATGCTTTGAATGAAGAGATGGTGGTTGAGGATGATAAAAGCAAGCTGATGATTGATTACAACTTGTACTGCAGATTCTGGAGTTTGCAAGACTTTTTCAGAAACCCCAATACATGCTACAACAAATTGCAGTGGAAAACTTTTGTTGCTGTGAGTATCTGTTTTACATAGTATGCTATTCTACGTCCCCAGTAGGCAAACTGTTCACCGATTCAGTGAGCTGCAAATTTGTGGCAAGGTGAAGTTAGAGTCAGATCAATTACGAACTAAAACCATTTTGCTGCCGACTGGAACCGGTTTTCCTGTGAGTCTGCCGACCAAAGAGACAGTAGGCGCGCATAACGCTGCAAACTGCATAGAGTGAGCGCAAAACTAGCAAACTGTGAACACTCTATTTCAAATATATGGAAGGGCGTACTAAACCGATACGCCGCTAACTCAGTCGGCGACGAACAGTTTGCCTACTGGCCTTATATAATTGTAGATTAATTTCCCACGTGTCTTTGCTAAACTACAACTATGCAGTTGATGTAGTATTATATTATAATAGTAGATTGTATCATAAGGGAGCAAAATAATATTTTTACGGCGAGGGCGCTTTTTTGAATCCAGAACGAAGTGAGGGATTCTAGAGTAGAATCCCGAGCATAGCGAGGGATTCTTTAGTAGAATCCCGAACGTAGCGAGGGATTCAAAGTACGTCGCCCGAGCCAAAAATATATTTTGCGCCCGAGTGTTACACTCTACTTTTCATCACCCACTATGAGAAAATAAAAGGCGCCTCATATTTTATTTCAAAACAAAACCATGAATTTCTAACAATCCGTGAATAACTTATCATTTAAAAAAAAGACTTCCGCCGTTGTATTCGACTAAATATTTGGATGAAAAAAAAATTATGAAAGAACCATAGTGGTGAAAGGATTATGATACTTTCTGAATGCAAATGCTTGGTTTGTTGCTGAAAATATCAAAATCGCCATATGTATGCCTACAATATTTGAGGAGTTCCCTCAATTCCTCGTGGATTCCATCATCAGAACTGGATTCTGAAAAAAATGGGACCAATCTGGAAGTATATCTATTCAAATAAAAAAAGAATTTTCCAAATCGGTTCATAAACGCCGGAGATATGAGGTAACATTAAAAAAAAATACAACCAAATTTAGAACCTCCTCCTTTTTGTAAAGTCGGTTAAAAATGACGAAATCGCGGGCCGTCGTTTCTAATTTGTTTTTTTTTATTCAGCCGGTGGCGCGACTATGGGCCGTCGTACCAGCCAGTATTTATTTAAACAATATTTGCGTTCGCCTTCTTTGGCGCTGAACACTAAGATGATCCAAATTTAAAAAGGGCGCGGAAAAGATAATTGCGGCGCACTTATTTGTGTTTGATTCTTTTCAAGATGTTCCAAATTCAAAAAGGGCCGTAAAAGATAATTGCGGCGCACTTATTTGAGTTCGATATATTCCAAATTTAAAAAGTGCGCGGCAAAGATAATTGCGGCGCACTTATAGAAGCTTCATACAGAAAACACCACCTTTGGGTGCACTTAAAGGCGAACCAAGTCGTCCTTTTCGAATAGATGGGATGAAAAAGTCTTTTTGTAAGCAATATGAGTTTTTTTGTCACTTTGTATTTTTCTATGACTTTTCAAACAAATCTCCCCTTGTTCAAACTTAAAAATGCTGCAAAGAAGCGTGAACAAGCAATTACTCTTTTTAATCGAATGTCTTCATTCTAGGCCTTGCCCCTTATAATGAAATACTTTGCAATTTGGACCCTATTTCATAAAGCTACAATTTAACTCCCCAAGAATAAGTTGGTCAAGCAGAGCTTTGACATTACTGACTGACATCATCATCATACACAGCCTGAATTCACCCACTGCTGAGTATAGGCCTCTCTTTGCTTGTGCCTGTTGAATGAGGCTGTTAAAGTGAATGAAATGAAATCTATTAGTTTAGTATGAATTGTGGTTTATGAAATTAGTTGCTGATTTCTTCATTTTAATTTCAGCATTCCGGCAGTGTTCTATCCGCATTCTCATCATACAAGTTAGAATCAGTCGAGTTACAGAAGTCTAAGCTGAACAGACTGAAAGCAATCACCGCCGAAATAGAGATGCAGGAGTCGAGCAAAGAACAGCATTACTTTGCTAAGTTCCTGACCAATCAGAAGCTTTTGGAGCTGCAACTGTCAGACTCCAACTTCAGGAGATGTGTCCTGATACAGTTTCTTATCTTGTTCCAGTATTTGACTTCGACTGTTAAGTTTAAGATGTAAGTTGTAGTTTTTTTATACTTTAGCAAGTTACTAATCAAGCAGATGACCTATGTATAGTTAAGACGTCACCAGTTATTGAAATCCCTAGAGCTCTAGAATTTTGAAGTTGTATAAGAGTTCTTATAGTTTCCAAACAGAAAAAATATATGGTATTCTTTTAAGCCTTTTATCATCAGCCTGTAGAAGTCCACTGCTAAGATATAAGATATAAGAAAGAAGGCAGAGATAAGCCTCCTCTATATAAAGCCACGATGACCGTCTTGAGCTGCATCCATCCACCGACTTCTTGCTACCTTTTTAATGTCCAGTCCATCGATTGGAGGGCCTTCTTCTTCCGCGTCTTCCGGATTGTGGTTGCCACTCGGTAACCTTTATTCCCCAACGGTTAAACTTCTCTTTTCATAATTATGCAGATTGCATACACACCCTCCCTCTCTCTCTCATATAAAAATCAATGCAGATGGTATACTTGAATCCACACAGAAAACTCACAGAATTCGGCACTCGCTGGGCGAGTAGCCGGATGAGGCGCAAGAGGTGCGGGTTCGATTCCCGCTGCGGGACAAATGATTGCATGGTCTGTAAATATTTGTTCCAGGTCTGGGTGTTGTGGGAATCCTTGTGTGGGATCAATAATATGTATGTGACTGTTGGGTGTTATGTATTATCATTATTTTGCAGGGAATCTCAAGAGCTAAAGTCAGAGCAGTCAGATTGGGTGAAAGAGACAAGTAGTCTGATCTACCGGCTGCTGGGTGAGACGCCGCCTCACGGTAAGCGCTTCGCTGAATGCGTTAAGAGCATACTCAAGAAAGAGGAGCACTGGAACAGTTGGAAAAACGATGGATGTCCAGGTATTTACGGATAATATTTTTATTTCGGATACAGGTCGGTAGTTATGAGCGCTGACCTTCAATGAGCTGTAGTAATTTTTTGGGTCTGTTTAGCGGGGGGAGAGAGGCACGACGGGAGAGGCAGCCAACGCCGGCGCGTATTGTTTGATCAGTCGCCTTCCGTACCGCGCGCCGCGCACTCGCGTCTCACTCTCCCTAGATACAGACGCGCACACATGTACACATGCGCAATCAATCCCACCACTTTCGCCGAGCGCTCATAACTCGTAGCGCGACCTATACCAAGATCCATAATTATGTTAGTAAGACTTAGATCTATGTCAAACACTAAAGCAAAAAAAAAACTAAACAAAATTTAGTAGAAAATAAATTCGCGATAAATATAAGCTTTTATAAATAGTGAGAGCACTGAGGATATATTGATAGCGTAGAGAAATTATCCCATTAGAGCCATAATACGGCCAAAACTAATCCACAGCTGATTAATTTATTGGCATAGCTGTATATCATCTGAAACAAAAATCAAACTATAAAAAAGATGGAAGCTATTTACTATTTGATTTCGAAAAGCAGTATACGTGCGTGTACATTGATGTATCTCATTGAAGAGCAATCCCTATCATCAAGCGGCACCACAATACAGACCCGAAACAAATATTTGCAGAAAATTTATCTCGCAACGGGAATCGTACCCGCATCTCTCGCAACTCAACCGGTTTCTCGCCCGCCGCGCAATGTAGGTCGTCAATAGTATCTCTACGGACCCGGCAACTTATTTACATTAAAACTGTTGAATAGAGTTTCAGAAGCCGAAGCCGCCTGTCCAAACGGACTCCGGCGAGGAAGTGCGCAAGAGCAGGAAGAGAAGACGCCCGGTCGGAGACATAATCAAGGAGTATGAGGGGACCGACAGGTCGTATATGGGGAAGTAAGTCTTTATCAATATCTTCAACTTTTCGATCCTCGTACATTGTGCTCCAGTGAGTTTGAACTCAAAACACCAGAGTACACTTACACTGTCTACGAATATTCCTTTACTACAGGCTGTCCGTCTATGGAATGCTCTCCCTCTTGTTAGCAGAGAGCTATGGTATTTTTTTTTTTTTTTTTTTTTTGTTATATGGCGTCTGAGTATTTACTCAATTTTGCCAATGTCAAGTTATTGATATAATCAAACAATGTCCAGTCGTCAAAGTCTTCTGTCAAGTCATGTTCTAGTAAATTGATGGCAGTTTACTAGAATGTTCCTGGACAATTTCCACCCCTTCGAAAAGACACGCAATACACTTATTTTATTTAAATTCACTACTATGTGCTCTTTATAAGCTACACCGGTTAAAATGCCACCAAAATTACACGATATAACTCAAAAAAACACTAGAAATTAAAATAAAATAAAAAAGGACGACGTCTCCCTTCGAAAGAGCAGAAAAAGTCGAGCTATGGTATTCACTGATAACATTGAATAAAAAGCACTTTTATTAGCATATTTCGGTGTTTGAATTTAGAACACGCCAATATATTCGACCGCCATGTCAATGCTATACAACCTCCTTGCGCAAAAAATACTCGATACAAACTCTTTGTGCAAAGAATACTAGACGTACAAACGCCTTGTGCAATTAACTCCTCGAGATTTGATTGGTCGACATTTTCGACAAGGAGTTTAGCATTAGAATAAAAACTGTTTTGTGTTCTTTCTTTGCTGTCATTAGTAAATTGGCGCTTTGGCGCTATTTTGTTAGAATACTGTAAATTGTACGAGCCCAAAGTTTAGTGTTACTTAATAATAAATCGATTGAAAATGCATTCAAGTGATGAAGATGTGTTAACACATGAGATGTTAAGTAAAATTTCACGTTAATCAAATTAAAACTGGAAGTGTATTGTTGCTGTAATTCTATTTATTTATTTTCAGCAACGAACTGACCAAACTCTGGAACTTGTGCCCCGACAACCTGACCGCGTGTCGCACCAAGGAACGAGACTTCATGCCATCACTGGGTATGCTCGATTACATTATCATCAATGATAACCTCCGTGGTGTGGCGGGCGAGTAGCCGGCTGAGAAAGAGGGGCGGGTTCGATCTCCGCTGCGGGACAAATGTTTGCATGATCTGCTAATATGTGTTCCGGGTCTGGGTGTTGTGTCATGGTACTCGTAGTTCCTGATATCCACGACACAGGGAATCCTAGTGTGGGATCTGTTTTTTTTTAAATTAATTTCTGGAGCAAGCCGTTGACCCATCTGATGTTAAGAGCTAACCTTATACCTATAGCAATGCGTTACCTCGCCACCACTTAGGCCACGTCTATCTAGGACGCGCCCTACGTGGTATTGCACTGCGCCTACCACCCTGAGACAAAGGTGAAAAGTCTCATGTGCCTGTAATTTCATTAGCACCCATGACCTTCAAATCGGAACAACAATACCAGTATTACTGCTTGGCGACAGAAATAGGTAGGGTGGTAGTATTTTAGAAAATTACCACCATAGGTAGTTTTACCATTATAGCACCATACAGAAATAGGTATTGTGGTAGTAATAGCGTCTCATTACCTTCGAGCGTGTTCGCGGTCGGTGCTCATGAGGAAGGACCTCTAAATGGTCAACGAAACATCAGCAGGAGAATAGTAAAGTACTCGGTTTGTAGTCGTAATTTTTCTAAAATGATTCCAAGCCATGATAATTTCAATTCTATTATGGTAGCACTTCCCCGGACGAACCGTCTCACAAAAAGCTCTACCTCTGGCAGTGTATGTATGTATTCTTTATCGTACACACACAAATACATAATATGAACACAAGACAGAATGAAAGGACATGTACAAAGGCGAGCTTAATCCTAAAAAGAGTTTTCTTCCAGCAAACCTCTGAGGTTAGAGAGTGGTGTTTATAGAGGTAGGTTCGTGTACACACATAAAAAGAAAAGTGAGACACAAAACAAAGCAAATTAAAAATTATATATAAATTAAAATAAATATGTTATATGTATTTATTTATTTATTTTATTAATTAATTAGAACGGCCTAAGCCAATTACAATAATTAAATGAATAAATAAATAATGCTGGACATTTCACACAACATTATCTAGCTAGCCCCAAGCTAAGCAGAGCTTGTGTTATGGGTACTAGAGAACTGATATACTTAATACAATACATTATTATTATTTTTTTTTATTAGACGTAGAAAATACCCAATTAACATTATTTAACATAATAATTATTAATATTAATTAATTCATTAGGTGCTTATAAAATACTTTTTCAAAAACAAATATACATCTACCTACCTATAGCAAGTCAGACATTAAAGAAGTATAAATGTTTAAATATGTAGGTCAAATTATACGAATTATAAAACATGTAAATTTACACATAACAATTAATATGCAAAAATTAGATAAAAATCGCAATATACAATTAAAGTCAAATAACCTACGTATATGACTGTTGTGTGTTATGTTATGTTTTTAAATAAATAAATGTACGTTATTGTTTTAGACTCGTACATGGTGACGGGAGCCGAGTCGTCCCCGGACGGGAGGCGCCGGACGGCTTGCGGAGGCTGGGGTTGGCGTGCGCTGCGCCTACTTGCGCGCCGCTCACCACACTTCTTCGTGCACACCAACAATCCCATTGGGTGCCTACCTGACTTCCTGGACGCCATGGTAAATTAAACATCATTCTTCTATTTTTAAAGGAAAAACCATTCTTAGACCCTGCAATGAGGGGTTTTCACGGCCGTTTCATATCATGCTTTCAGCGTTGAAAATAGATGGCGATGCTCTGTACCTAGCTGTCAAGTGTCAAAATAAAGTTAAATGTCAACATCAATAACGTAGATATATTTTCGTTTCGTGGTATTTATTTTTTGCTTACTTCTAAAAACATCACGAAATCACTAGCGCACACTCAAGAAGCAGACAAGCAGTATATCATGACCAATAGCCACAGACTAGTTAGATAATAGCTTAGTACGCGTACACCACAGATAATACATTTGACAATCTTGGCATTTACAGTTGAGTCAGCGCCATGTATCGAAACAATTTGAACTACCTTTTTATTTCAAACAAATTCAATTCAAACACAATTTGTTTAGTACAATTGGGGCCCTGAATTGTTGTACTGAATTGAAATAATTGTTTGAATGGTCGTAATTATAATTTATTTGAAAAACCATTGAAGTTAGTAGAATACCAAAAGTGTCAAAAGTTTAATTTCTGAGGTCATTAACCTTCTTGAGGTTATTAACATTTTCAAACACAATTTATGTATTAGAATTGGGGCCCTGAAGCCTTACCATGAGCGATTCAGTTCAAAAACTATTCAGGACAAAATATCGGTTCGTCGTTGACATCCGTTATCAATGAATAACTTTAATCGCAGAAGTCTATAGACATTCTGCTACTGTGCCTTTAAATATAGCTGCGGACATCACGGAACCGATATTTTGTACTGAATAGTTTTTGAACTGAATCAGTATAAGAGCTCATGGTAAGGCCTCTTATCCTGACACAATTGGTCGCACTACAAAAAGCGGTGCAAACTTAAACTGGTTTAAAATCTTCACAGTGAGAGATGGACATGTTTTAAATTTAAACCTGCCTTTTTGGTTAATTTTCAGTTATAATCATTGTCCTTGGCTACTGGTTTATTTCATCATCATCATCCGCCTGCAGAAGTCCACTGCTGGGCATAGGCCTCCCCCTTAGAATGCTGGTTTATTTAGAAATGTGGTATTCAATAATGTAATAAATAATTTGTCGTGTTGTGTCTGGCCGGATATCTGTGGGGTTAGCACGAATATCTAGCGTTATCAAGTCGCTAGCGAGACGATCGTAAATGTCAAATATTTGACAGCTGTCCGTGCTTTGGCCTGTGCTATTTAAGTTCTCAGATAACTAAACATAATAATATTATAGGTGGAGCGCATAAGTCGCGAGGTCGCTGCGGCGGCCGCGGCTAGCCTCATCAACGGAGACCCATCTAGAACCAACAACGACAAAACCATCAAACAGGTATTTACACAATATTTTTACAACTTAATATTTTTAGGGTTCCGTAAGTACCTCAATATACTAAGAACACTGCCCCTTTTTCAAGACCCTTTTTTGCAAGTATTAGGGCAGTTTTAATAGATCGACTCAACTCTGAAAACGATAGCTTTTTCGAACGCCAAATCTTGGGCTATTATATCGTTAATACATAGAGGATAGTGCTGTTATGGCGACTTTATATTAACTTACGTATCTGGGTTTGTGTGTTCAGATTTAAGAAATATTATTTATTTAATTAAATGTGAGGTTTACCGAAATAAATAAAACTTCATTAAAAAAAAGCTGCAGGGCAGGTGTCATCTGTCGGGGTCAAAGATCATAACATTGTAAAAACACTTACAGCATAATTACCAGATAGAAAATTGGTCAAAAACGGCCTTATTTTTTTTTGTCATTACTGACAAGTAGCTCTACCCTAACTTTCTAAGTAGTTCTTTTAAAGTCTTCGTTACAGCTTCAGGCTATTGTATATATGTATATATACTATACTATTTTTATATTATATTTTTGTCTTAACATTGGTTGGTAAAATGAATTAATAAATTCAGGAGCCTGCCGAAGAGGAAAACACAGATGAGCAGATGGAAGCCGATCTCATGAAAGAGGGAGACGCAGTTGATATTGAACAGGTAAAAATACTTTAATATACGGTGCTAATAGACTGTTTACGTCCACTGCTGTATGAAGCCTCCCCCATAGTATTCTAACTATGGGGGGGGGGGTTGCCCCCCCCATAGTACCATTCATGTTTCATGTTTATGTGTGTTAGGCCTCCTGATTCCCGCAAAACCAGTGTTCGCTATGACAAGAAGTGTTGATACGCTGTAATGGGCAAAAAACACAATAAAATTTGAATTTCGCGCCACTTGCGAAACGTTTCACCTTAACAAGAAGTTCTACTACTAACAACGTACTTAATTACATACTATTAAAAGGAAATGTTCCACAGGTTCCGGATTCAACAGCCGCTGAGGAAGATTACGACAAAACATCCCGTTCTAGCGTCACAATGATAACCTCATCCCAACTCGACGCAATCTCGACCGCACTAGCCGATTGGAAGAAACTCGCCGTGAAACTCGGCTATAAGCCCGACGAAATACAATACTTTGAAACGGAAAATGCCACCGATGTGCTGCGGGCTAAGAATATGGTTCAGCTGTGGTTTGATGATGACGAAGACGCTTCGGTGGAAAACTTGCTTTATATGCTGGAGGGATTGAAGATGATGGACGTCGCGGAGGCCGTTAGGGGCGCTCAATGACGTGTCACACGGAGGAGGCGTTTTTAATGTGTTGTGTAGGTAATGGGAGTAATAAGATGCGAGTGATAGGCTTGACCGTTTATTATGGAGGTATAATACGCTGCACTCACACTAGTGAAGTAAAAAAAAAAAGTAAAAAGTTTTTATTCAAACAAACCACATTATACAGTTCAGGTTGAAGCCCTGGCTCCTGAACTAGCGTTATCTATATGTCAGGAGTCAGTTCCTTCCCATTTTATGGTAATTTTTACATGGTTTTTTAAATTATTATAACAATTAATATTATATTGTACTTAGACACAAAACAAAAAAAATATTAAGGACTAGTAGACCACAGAATTGAGAACCGACTTCAAAAAAAGGTGGAGCTTTTTTTGAAGTCGGTTAAATGATAGGTGTAACAGACTATAGGGTGGTCGATGCAGTAGGTAGGGAGTTGCATAATCATATTGATCAGCTTAAGGGTGCGCTCCGAAAATATGATGCTGATGTCATTGTGAGTGTAGATAATAACTGAAATACGTGGTTTTTTCAAACTTTTTTCTATCGACGACCAAGCCACAAACACAATTGGAAGACATTTACTCGATACTTTGTTTTTTGAAAGTTATGTATTGAAACTAGATTTTTTGAAATTTCTAGGAAACAAGTTCAGTCACATATCCAAAATAAATACTCACCGAAGAAAAATATAGTTTATTACAGGTGACCAATAAAATCACCATCAATATTTACCTAGACTAATTAGTATTCTCATAATAAATTAAATAAGATTTCAGACTTTTCTTCTGTGCAAGATACGGTTGTGTGATATTCAATCTTATTCCGTTAGCATTTGCGTCTAACATGCGAATCATACATATTATATTTTCGGAGCGTCCTCTTAAGTAGAGAAAGCTGAGTACACCACACAATGTTTCAAATATTTAATTGTTCACTCGCTGAAGCTGCATCACAGGACAAGTACCAGTAATCCTGGATGCACATATTGCCGAATCGCGTCTTGCACACTTGGAAAGTTGGAACCGGTTACCAGACTCAGTGATCAGTGCCCCTTCAGTGCACGCATCAGCTATGAGAGCTGACTGTGTATTATAAATAATAATAATAACAATAGTTATTTATATTGTCACGGGTATTTATCGCGTGTTTCCTTATTATCTATTATTCCCGACGTTTAGAATGCGTTACAGCAACAAATACCCGTGACAATATAAATAAATGTGTTCTAATCGCGAAAGTTTAAAAAAATACTAAAAATAATAGTGTTCAATTATCGCTCTAAAATCGCTCTAGAGTGTCACTTTAGTATCGCTCTAGTATCTATCACTATACAGTCGCTCTAATGTTGGCTCTAGTATCACTCTAGTGTCGCTCTGATGCTTCGCGCTTTAGTGTCGCCGTATTTTTTATGATTTTTTTGACGACCTCTTTGGCGCGGTGGGCGTTTAGCCGGCTGAGGCGTAAGAGGTGCGGGTTTGATTCCTGCTGCGGGACAATTATTTGTATGATCTGCAAATATTTGTTCCAGGTCTGGGTGTTGTGGTACCACGGTACTCGTAGTTCCTTGATACCCGCGACACAGGCATCTAAGTGTGGGATGAAGACTATTTATATGACTGTTTGGTGCTATTATTATAATTAAAGAGCAAAACATAAAAACGGCACTAGAGCGCGAAACATTAGAGCGACTTTATAGTGATGATAGAGCGAAACATAAGTTATTATTATTAATAATTAACCTGACTTATACTTATAACACCCAACAGACACATACGTAGTCCAGCCCCCCTATTCCCTAATTGAAAGTCAGTCGGAGGCATAACGTTTAACATAGGGAATAGGCGGGCTGATCCCACTAGGATTCCTTTTGTCGTGGGTATCAAGAACTAAGAGCACCATGGTACCATACAAACATTTGTCTCGCAGCGGGAATCGAACCCGCGCCTCTTGCGTCTCAGCCGGCTACTCGCCTGTCACGCCACGGTGGTCAAAAGTCTCTAGGTAGTGTGTCGCTCAAACTTTTCGCTCCAGTGTATCACTTCAAAATCGCTCTGATGTGTCGCTATAGTGTGTCGCTCTATAATATCGTTATAATACCATTGTTTCTCTGTGTTGCTCTATGATATCGACGTCGCTTTAGAGGCGTTCTGTTGTGTCGCTGTAGTTTCTCTCTACGATTTAAATGCCGCAAATAGTTTAATTATTATTTAAATATTTAGAAAATAGAATTTAGATTACAATTTTCATTGAATCGAGTATTGGATGAAACCTTAGAACTAAAGATGGACCTTTTGTGCGAGTGTCAAAAGTTATAAGGAGACATATTTGAACACTTTCCTAAAGAAACAATTATTTTTGTAGTGTTAAGAAATATTTTATGAATTACTAAGTTTTCTGCTAAATTTAGCAGTAATTATGTACCATACATTATCTTTATAGGTACAGAAATAAAAAAAAAAACAACCTAATGAATTGTATTGTGAACCATAATGACGTCGTCATAGCCCTTAAATAAGGTTACTCTGAATAAAATATCTTTATAATTGTAAAACAAGTTATGTATTTAATTACTTTAGTAATATTGTTATTGCCAGCCATTATTTTAGTATACAAAACTCCAGTTTAAACGGTAGCATGCGCCGGAACAAGAAAGAAGGAAGAAATAAAATACTATATTTGCCCCCAAAAAAACACAAGGTTTTTTTTAAACAAAATTAGCTCGAAAAAAAATCAAAAGCAGGGAACATAAAATAATAACTTTTCATTTAAAAAACCGACTTCTGCCATTGTATTCGACTAAATATTAAGATGAAAAAAAATGATGTTGGAATCCATGAGGAATTGAGGGAACTCCTCAAATATTGTAGGCATACATATGGCGATTTTGATATTTTCAGCAACAAACCAAGCATTCGCATTCAAAAAGTATCATAATCCTTTCACCACTATGGTTCTTTCATCATTTTTTTTTCATCCAAATATTTAGTCGAGTACAATGGCGGAAGTCGGTTTTTTAAATGAAAAGTTATGATATCTAGGTAGGATACAAACGTACATCTAGATAATTTCTTTATTGTGCAATGTAAACCACAGATCTCTGAAGTATATCCAAGAGGCACTTCCCAGTAAGTGCCTACCTATGTATATTATATTTCGTTACAAATTCATTCAATTTTCTTGGAAAGGTTACTTTGAACTTAAACCGAAGAACTCATCGTATTAAATCTCTGTTCTGAATAAGATCTCAGCATTCAAATTGCCTCCTGACATTATGATTAAAGCCGACACCAAATGAGTTATGGCATTTCCCAGAATACTTTATATCTGAAAGAGTGTTGCCACCCGCACTTCCAATATCCCACAGAGATTTATAAAATCTATCAACAATGTTGGCCGAGCCGAAATTATAACGCACGCATTTCCTCATCCTGACTCACGGCGTGCCCAAAACAGAACTTATTGCTTACCATCTTATAAACACCAACAATCAGACGAAACTAGACCGTATCCCGTTTAAATAAAAGGTATAACAAAGTTATTTATAACGCAGCATGGGTGAACCTCTCCAGTGAACCAAGGCCTTTCTTTTCTCTTGCTTCCAGGCGAAAACCATCTGATAGTAGAGTCTGGATGGTTCAGTGGTTTCTGGTCCAGTTTTAACGCTGCTGTGTTTACAGAATCGCGGAATAGCGCTGCACCGAATTAGTCCGAAACGAATGCGTCAATGGGAAGACGGGCGCGCGCGCGGTCGATACTAAAATTATATTTTTATCGAGATTTTTAAATTCAAATTATATCGGGGTAGAGTTTGCAAGGCGCGTGACGTGCGCTGGCGCAGGGTGGATGTGTTAGTGTGTGTTGTTGCAATGTAAGTAGCCCTTTGTTTTATTTAGTATAATTTAATCTGTTATAATTTTCAGCTATGGCTGACACTTTTCTCTACATTACATAGCACGAAAAAATAATATTTTTTGATCAATTTATCATAAGTAACCTAGTTTATTCTTTCAGGCATCTATTCTACTCAATTAATCAAACAATCACTCTTTGAATTTAAAGGAACGACCTTAAAAATTGCTACATAATTTCAAATTTATTTTTATTTCACTGCCCGCCAGCTCTCGTCTGGAATATGATTTATTAGCTTAAAAAAGTGTGGAATCATAAATAAAGATAATAGCTCAGACTACAGCCACAGAAATGTTGCTCTACAAAGTCTATTTCTGCGTTTTGTAGGTACTTTTGTTAGGCATGCAGGCCCGTAAAGTTTTACGATGATAATGATCTGACTAAATACCTCATGGATGGGTGCATTTTTTGTTTTATGGCTCAGTTTCAGATGATACGGTACATTTGGTTTCATACAAACGGGTCGGGATATTTTTGTATTTCATTGCTATCTTTGATCTTCCAGCAGGTAGTCACTGAAACAGCAAAACTCTCGGTAGAGATAAAAACATAAAACTGTATGATTCACTCCGTCCTGAATTAATTTTGCTGGTTAGTTCCGTCATGTCTACATCAAAAAACTATTTTTTTTGCAGTGAAAGCTAACTAACATAGAGACGAATGATTACTAAGTTATTTAAGAAATCAAACTTCGTTCTCTACCGTAATACTCCATCACCATCAATAGCCTATAGACGTACATTACTGGACGAGGCCTCCCATAGAATGCAATGGCAGAATTTGCTATAATCACCACGCTTTCCAACCTTTGGCATGTCGCAGAGATGCGCTAGCGACCCATTATGCGGCTTAACCCGCAAGTTTCTCCGTTTAAGAACTATTCAAACACTACCAAGCTGCCTCATCACAGGCATCCCCTTAAGATAAGATAAGATAAGTTTATTTGCCAGAACATTGTAAATACAATAAGGTCTTAAACTAGAAAAAGTCCAATATGTTCTACCTTATAACTAGGCATGCAAATTTTCACATGGGTAATATGATTAATATAAAATCAATAAAATTAGAATAATAATTGAGATTTAAACAATGAACTAAGTAAAATAAAAATGTCAATAATTTGGTTAATCAATAAAAATTATAATTGAAAATCCCTATATTGTAAAAATTGATTTTAAGAATAATAGCATCTACCCATCAGCCATTTTTTTAATTTAATATTAAATAAATTTCCAGTTAGATTTTTAAGATCCTCTGGTAGATTATTGAAAATTTTTATCGACATATAATAGGCCTGATTTTGCGTCATTTTTAGATTATATTTTGGGTTGTAGAGTCTGTTGTTAGATCTATCCCTTAATTTTATTAGTAGAAACTCCTTATTTTTCCAGAATAATTCGGGATGCTGCTTCACAAACTCTGCCGCTTGTTTAATGTAGAGACATGGGAGAGGAAGAATATTATATTTCTTGAAAAGAGGCTTACAAGAGTCCCTTAGTGCTATACGAGATGCATAAGGTCAGAGGCCCAATTCTCTAATTTAAAAACATTCAATTCGCAGTATAATCTCGTCTCAGTCGCACTGTCACGTATAGTGACTATTACTTAATCTTCGCGTTTCTTGCGAAGAATATGAAATAGTTGCTATATGAAACAGTGCGACTGACACGAGACTGGAATGTTTTTAAATTAGAGAATTGGGCCTCTGTTTATCTGGATATGAATGTAATCGGATTGGCTATAAAGCTGTAATGCAGCCTATTTGTGCCTGTGTTGCCAAGCGAATTGGTGATTAATGTTGAGTAGATATTCAGGTAGATGCTGTTATTCCTTGGTGTAATACCTTTAAGACATCCACGAGAGGAGAGGGAGGGGTCTATTCCCGCCACAACATTACAGCGAGCGATAAAACTAAGGTTTTAAACAAATACTTTGCTAGTACTGTTGTAACAGTTCAGTTTTATGCCTGTTTCACGACTCTGCAGTTAACATCGATAATCACGACCAATATTCTAAACCTAGGTAATAATTACTAGGTGCCGGACGACGCAGTAGAGGAATGCTCTGCTTTAAAACACAAAAGTCGGTGGATGGAGGCGGCTCAAGACCGTTCGTCGTGACATTCTAGGGAGGGCTATGTCCAGCTGTGGACTTCTACAAGCTGATGATGATGATGATACCTAGTGTAGATAGTTTTTAGTCAAGTTTTTTTATGTTCGGTAGACATTCGTCATAATATTTTACTGTCTCAGCACAGGGTCACAAGTGCAGTGAAGCTTAACCGAGATACTTTGCATTGCAATTTATTGTTTTCAGTCACTGGGTACCTCCAAATGTATACCTTATATATCTATTACATATAATAAAACTTAAGCGAAGTTAATTCTAAACACACTTAGGTATATTGGATTTTTGGAAAAAAAAACTGAAATATAAATAAAAACATCGAAAATTAAAATACTTGAACTTGGAACTAAACAACACGAGGAAGATGAGGTTTATAAAGATGTATTAATTGGAGCCCACCGCAACATTCCCTCCGTAGACCAAGATAATGTTCTTGGTGATCCTGATGGCGTAATCACGTATGGTGATGTTATCTAAGAGCAACACTCAACCGCTACAGCGACCCCGCCGGCGGGGTCGACGAATCTCTTCGGTACTTCACTCCTACAATACCTACAAGCTTGTTGCGGAGCGTTTTTCTCTAATCCCTCCAAAACTGGCAACAGCCCAAGCCGAGATCCGTACCTAAGTGGTTAACTAGAAGAGGAGTAGGTAATATTAATTTTAAGTTTGTACGGTTGAAATCACTTCAGCATGTAAGTAACTGTCTGTTGTATTGTAATTCATACCATATGAATAACTAAATACTCTATTTTCACACAGTATCAGTCGTAAAGAGTCCAGCTAACTAGTTCGAATTCCTGGGTTTCCGGAAAGTTATGTTTGACCTGAGGTTTGACCACTTATATTTTAATGAATAAATGGTTCTTCTGTCATCATAGCATAACTTTGTATGTCGGATTAATTATGTTACCATCCGTTTTAATGACCAGTAGAAACAAAGATAAAAATAAATTAGATTAAAATTAAATATTAAAGATTAATTAGAATTAAAACAGAATTTGTGGAATCGACCGAATGCGGATGGAGGTGTTGACGGCTTTATTATCAGAAGCGCTAAGACATTAGTAGCGATCGGTGACTGTCTAGTTTCTTGACTCGTTTCGTGGTAGTAACACACTTCATACCCACTTGCTTAGTCGTAACTCCTACAATCACCAAAATTTTAGACGTCTAAGGGGGCGTCCATTAATTACGTGAGGCGTTTATGGGGGGGGCACAACCCAAACCTCACCTAATCTCACGTGGGGGAGAGGGTGGTCTCGACAAATCTCACGTAAATTTTTTTCCGCAAGGAACATTGTAGAGTTGCTTGATATCTTGTTTACATACGGGTGCGTTCATGAACAATCAAATCAAGTGAAATCAATCAACCATCCATCGCAATCAAGCACAGATTAACTTATTTAAGTACATTAAAATATGCATTTTCAAAAATCTCACGTGATATTAAGGGTGGGGGGAGGGGGTCGAGCGAAATCTCACGACATCCCATAAAAGGGAGAGGGGGGGGGGTAAAAAATCGTCAAAATTACCTCGCGTATTTAATGGATGCCCCCTAAGCTTCTTATACAGGCTTTGATGTGATTCGGGTTACAAGATTTCTGCTTTCAACTGGCGCTGTATAATAAGGTAGGTAAGTAGATACTGTTTGCCAGAATGATCTCAGCCGAGTTATGAAACTGGACAGTCACCGATCGCTACTAATGTCTTAGCACTTCTGATAATAGAGCCGTCAACACCTCCGTCCGCATTCGGTCGATTCCACAAATTCTCTGAACGATATCGGAGAAGTTTGTAGGTAAGTGGACTAATATAGACATGATTTTCTATCAATTGAACGTACCTACGTACGACGTAGGGCAGGAAGACCCATCTCGATAGACCGACGATATTTTAAAGATCTCAGGAAGTCTATGAATTTAGGCAGCTCAAAACCAAACATCTGTGAACGGAAAATAATCCACAATCCTACCTAGGGCTATACTGGCCAAACTAGAGATACCATCATCATCATCAGCAGCCTTTAAACGTCAACTCCCAAAATAAAAAAACTCACGACCATGATGACCTTAATTTTTTCGTTATTTAAAGCAGCGTGGTTAGTGGTAATAAAAAATGTAAATCTGATGTATTTCTGTTAAAAAAAACCCTGTATGTGGCAAGAAAAAAAAAATTTAAGATCTCTGCACCCATACAAAATGTTTACAAAAAACCGCACTCAACAGCTAATAAGTGGTTACGAACACACAACCTTTAACCCTAACGCATATAATTATATGGGTTCTGCTGCCCGTGGTTAAATTAGTTTGTCACTGATTGTACTTCTACGGCGTAGAGCCTCTACGCCGTGTTTCTACATGGCCCGGATGACCACGGGCCTCTACGGCGCGTAGACCCTCTATCGTAGGGTCTACGCCGTAGAGGTCCATGGTCACCCGTGCCATGTAGCAACGTGAAGTCTATGCTTGAATGTGAGAATCAAGCTACCATAAAATTATTATAATTAGTAGATCCCTTGCAAATAGGTCATCATTTTAGTGTTTGAAGCTGTCTTAGTTATTACCAACATAATTAAATGAAAATACGTTTTGTGAAGTCGTTAGTTTATATAGCCCGACTTCTATTTCGTTTTGCCATGACGCATGAAAGTAGAGTAAACCCATTTTGAGTCTAAATACAGAGCACTTACCGTCTAACACCCATACGTAAGTAGAATTTAATCCATTCCGCCGTTGAAAGAAACAAACCGAATCTCTGTAAAAATGTAAACAAAGTTATCTTTTCATCGCTTTAAATCTGTAGCAATCAAAATCTAGGCCAAATCGCCAGTACAACCGATTTGTTAATTTATAGAAGAAACGTAGATGGACCGATTCAGAATCTATTAATGGGGGGTTCTCACATTTTACGAGCTTTTTGTGTGTGTTATGTGTCAACCTGTCACTTTTGAATGCATTCTAGAGATCATTAAACTCATGATGCGTTAACGAGAATATCTGTCGTGCTTCGTGTTGGATCTTGACTTGACTCATAGCTACCTACCACGCTTACGTTTTGAAGCTTACGTGATGCACAGTTTGTTCAATACAATTAATATTATGTGACAACAAAGTTAAAAATAGTAAACTAAAATAAATAAGCCGGAAAACCTTTAATATTCTACTATTGACGCTTACAAAAATAAGGTGAAAATTGTCTAAATTGGTGTTTGCATAGTCGAAATATCTTTTTGTCATCAATCGTTGGATACAGTAATTTCAATAAGTCAACCCTAACGTTCTATAAAAACACGGTGTTTCGATTCAGCGTAGGTACATCATTTAAGTTCTCATATAAGTGAAATGTAAATTTCTTTTTAGAAATAAAATAATCTTTAACCATATTTGTAGATAGAATGTGTATTTTGTACATATAATTTTTAAGTAAATTAATTTTAATATATCATTTTTAACCTCTCAAAAAGATCCTCGATATAATTATTTTACAAAGTAGGCTTTGTATATTCAATATTTCGCTCGGCATCTCCAAATGGTAGCAGTTTGATCTATGATTTTATGCAAACAAGTACATTTTGTACATCATTTATTATCATTTATATTTGGCGCCTACGACTGTTGTGTGTTGTTTCCAACTGAAATCTCCGCTCTAGCATACTGGGCCTTCACGGTGGCGGGACAGTAAGTTGCCCTCTTCGCTCTCTCTCCTGCATACATCCCTGTACTCATACATATTTTGTCTTAATCCATATTCAACCATCCGTCAGCCGTTGCGGAGTGAGTTTCAGCAGGCCATTTTTCTAAACGCTCGCTAAGAAAGTATTTTAGTAATGTAGAACGGGGGAGCCGTAAACATTCGTGAATGATTCAGATGTGAGCTTATATTTAAACTACTGGACCGCCCGCGACTTCGTCCACGTTGAGTTTTTTTATACAAACTTCAACACGCCGCTGCACCGCTGCTGTAGGGAGTGAATTTTGGAAATTCCTTTCTTAGTGCACCCCTAGACTACAAAAGGAATGTACCCTCCAAATTTTAGGTCTTTAGGCCGTATGTTGGTAGTCAGTCAGAGAGTGAGTCAGTCATAGTCACTATAAAGCATTAATAAAAAATAAATATGATTTTACATTATTTACAAACCATTGATATTTCTTTAATTAATCATAGGTTATATTTATTTTTGATTATCTCATTAACATTATATACCTACAATAATAAATTTAATAATTTAACTTTTGAAACTATCATGGTTATTAACATAATTATCACTAGAAACGGGATATTTACCATGATTTTTGAATTTTGTTGATTCCCGATATTTCGGCACAGTTTCATGCGCCATGATCACGGGTAAACTGAAGTCTTTGCGAGTAGATTTTTATTGTTATAGGTAGCCGTAACGAGCTACCCTCTTTCTCACTCTTTTATTACGAACACCCCTACCATCAGTTTCATTGTCACACTTAACTCCATCTCGACACACCACACTAACGGTATCCGGACGAGCAACTGGTACCACACAATTTTTCCGATTGCTACACATTCTCACCACAGGATTCCAGACTCCAGACAATTGAAAACCATCTTCTCTATTGAAATTCCTGTGTTTAGTAATCTCAATTGCCTCTTGTACCAGTCTTGGTATGTAACTCAAAAATCATGGTAAATATCCCGTTTCTAGTGATTAATTTATTAATTCGATTATTAATTTGTCAGCATGTAATCAGAAATTAAGTCTTTTTTAATTGATTTTTCATGTAGCAACTATGTTTGTTCGCTGAATAGCACGATCGAGTGTTCACTGTTCACTAACTCACTATAACATCTGCAGGAATGCTGTACCTGTGAAAAATATACGATTTGATTTACTAATGCCTACTGAGATAACTTATTGACTAGCCTTGACGGACAAATAACACTAAATCAGCAAAACGATTTTTAAACTATAATTTCGATAATTCCACTTTTCGCAACCTAAATATCTTAGAAATGGCTTTCGCGATTGCATTGTAAATTAAACAATTTTAAACGGATTTAGTTTTGTTATTTCTGACGTTTTCCATGGTTTTCGGTTTTCGTGGTCTAGGCTCAGAGTTAGGTAGGTATATCTAAACCGAAATGGGGTGACACAACTTCTACACGAGAAGTACCTAGATGGAAAGTTCTCGCTCGTTAAAAACCAACTACTTAAGTATTAAGTACTATACTTGGCTGTAAATCAAAAAGTCCCTACCGATATCCGAGAAAAATTAATAGCTCAAAAACTAAAATAGAAGTAACTAATAAGGTGGGTGGACATCCCACTTTGTCTCATCCGCAAATAGTAAATATACAAAAACTAGGAGTTGGAGTAATTAACTGTTTTCTGTGGGGTATTAAAGAGCTGTTTCTTGTATGACATCTTGAACAATTGTACGTTATTTGTGGAACAGTTTATTAGATATATAGGTATATTATTATATTAGAGCCGTGGTAGTCTAAACCTAAGAATAATGACTCCTCCAACTCCTCCTGTGGATGTCGTAAAAGGCAACTCAGAGATTACGCCAGAGGGTGGCTTTTCTTTTTTGTGTGTGTACACGAACCAACCACTCTCTAGCCACAGAGGTTTGCTGGAAGAAAACTCTTTTTAGGGTTAAGCTCGCCTTTGTACATGTCCATTAATTCTGTATTGTGTGTACATTAAAGAATAAAGAGGATGGGCAGCAGCATCCACCTAAATACTTAAAACCAAACTGCGATCACCAATCCGCCTGCCAAGCGGTGAGTGATTATGGCAAATCCCCCATTGCACGCTATGGGTTATACGCTATGCATGCTATGTGGGAGGCCTCACCCAGCCGTGGATGTCTACCGGCTGATAAAGAAGATATTATTAGATTTTACCTTGAGTAAGCCATAAAATATGAAGATTTTGAAAAATGCGCAGAGAACCGCAACTCGTCGGACAATCGTCTGCGTGACGTCACGCAAGCTGAGCCACAAAATAAATAGGTACAGAAGGCCAGCTCAGTACAACAAGCGATAACAGGGGCATGCACACATAGTCAATAATTGTTACCACCTGGAATTCATGTTCCATATTGCAGTGCCCAACCCGGGCTCATGTTGAAGCTGTATCTTATCCATAACATGAACGCAATATAACATTTTGAATTGATTTGATTTTTTTTTTGACACGCGTACCCACTCGTAGAATTCGGTCGACTCGCGACTGGCGTTCGAGCGAGTTCTACCGAGATCGTTGTGGTTACGCGTCTATGTGTGCATGCTCCTGTTACCGCTTGTTGTACTGAGCTTGCCTTCTGTAACTATATATTTTGCGGCCGAGCGGTGGATGAATCCAAAAAATAGTCACTTGGCGAGAATTTCACTTCGAATTTCCTGTTTCTTGACATTTCATCTTACATAAATTCAGAATTTACTACTTGGATCAGTGTAGGTTTAAAGTTGGAAATGGCTTCTGAATCTGAACATTTCAGTAGTTTACAGGAAGCTGTTGGCAGACATATGAAGATACCGCACGTTTACATATCTACCTACATTATTCAGCAAAGAGCTGTTGTTTCTTACATTTTATTCATATTATATTTGTATTGACGTTGGTTTCTTAATCTCTCCGACCGCCGTGGCTTGGCGCGGCCGGCGATTACCCAGCTGAGACGGAAAAGGTGTGAGTTCGACTCCCGCTGCGGGACAAATGTTTGCATGATCTGCAAATGTTTGTTCCGGGTCTGGGTGTTGTGGTAATAAGGTACTCATAGTTCCTGATACCCACGACACAGGGAAGCCTTGTGTGGGATTAGGACTATAGATAATGTTGGATAGGTAATGTTTTATTATTATTTCACTAATTTATTTTAAATCTCGTTAAAAAAAATCATTTTTTACCATAAAGTACTATCTATAAAAACATAATAGAATAAAAAACATTATAGTAAAAAATATAAATCAAAACGGACAACCTCCGACCGCGGAGCAAGGCCCAAGCGGTCGGAGGCTAGGGCTGCAGAGAGAGGAACCTCCTGACTATGCGAGCCGAGTCCTGGAGTACAGCCTTCTGAATCTGACCCTTGATCCAACCATTTAGTGAGAGCCTCTTAAGGTGTTGGTCAAGGCTCTTCGCTATCAGTCCATTCACTGAAACAACTATCGGGACGATAATCGTTGAATCCATTTATTATTACTATTATTTATTTATTTATTGGGTGTAATGTTACGTTATGTTATTTAACAAATATAAATTCACTGCTGGAGCCGCCAGCAGTGGGGGCTGCTAACTTAATTACGCTTCAACATCATCAGCATGTAGAAATCCACTGCTGGACATAGGCCTCCCCCCCTAGAACGCCACGACGAACGGTCTTGAGTCGCCTCCATCCACCGACCTACCGCAACGTTTAAAATAATTCCACCTAGTCACCCTAACGCAGAAAGAACCTGTACATAAAGTAGTAATAACTAGTATCAAACTAAGTAAAGGTAAGTTTCTTTCTACTACTTTAATATTTATTTGTCTATTGAATATCATAATCATACGAATAAATCCAGGTCCCATTGAAAACATTAACTCTCCATGCGAACTTTACAATCTCTACGAATATTTATATCTGTAGGGTGACTCAGTCAGACAGGTAAAAACCACAAAAAAGATTCACACGACACAAATAGCTACGTAAAACTTGATAAAGCTTTCAAACGAAGTATTTCATTGACACGCAAATACACTCCAGAACATTAATTGGACGTTCCACAATCCTGTCTCTATAATGGCGCCAACAGACTCATGCCAAGTCGCTTCTCCAAATTAGCGACAAGAACGCTCACGAACGATCGCTTACGTTTGCCTAACACCGAACAAAAGTTGACAAATTACCATTCCCCATATATCAAGACATTATCAAGGCTAAGTACTTATTTAAAATTGAGCATTGCTTAAATTTCTGTCCTGTCAATATTTTAAAGTGTTCATCACTTTAAAATATTGGCAAAAAAAAAATGACAATATTTTCAGCATTGTTTAACTTTTGACAGATTTTTATAAGTGTAGGTATTAGTAGCAATTATGTGCAGAATTAAATCGCACTAATAAAGTTACCTGCTAATAGAATAGACTGAAATAAAAGGGACAGCGACAATTTTAGCGTGGTTAAAATTTAGAGAATGCTACACTAAATCGCTTTGCTACGCTACTGGTATAAAGCTCATTTTCATATGTTAGCGGCCGCCGTGTGTCTGTAGGCACCATGATATACAGACACATAGTGTGATCCAAGCATTTGATGGTCCATTAATGTCAGCCCCGAATGAAATAATATTTAAAGAAGATATTTGTTACTATACCAACAACTACGTTGACAAAAATGCTGTCATGCGGTCGATCGCTGGAACATACTATGGAATTAATATTGCTTTTTACGAGCGAGACCATTGATGATTCACCATTGCTACAAAAACGTATCAATGGTCTCAAAAATGAATAATAATTGCTAGATATGATACCTACTATAATAAATAGATAACAAAACTCTGGAGATTTTTTTTTGTCGGGGTTTGTATATAATTTGGCTAAGGTGATAATCATATACCCAATACCTTCTAAATTTAGAAACTGAAGAGGAGACAGTTAATTTCTAGCATGAGAAAGTCAAACAGTGTAGCTGTGAAATCTTTGATATGTCTTCTTCTTCACCAGCTGGTAGACGACTGCTGGACGAGGTCTACCTAAAGAAAGAAAGAAAGAAGATAAGATAAGATAAGTTTATTTCAGAAAGAAAGAAAAAGCATTTATTTGTGCCAAAATTACAAGAATGACACGGGAAAAAGACACACATACAAACAGAGATTAACAAAGATTATTAAAACTAAGACAAGCATTACATTAATAAAAATAGTGTGCCTCTCAGCACCTACCACTACCAGTCATACAACACTGGCACAAATTGGCGTCCAGCTCAGCATTTGTCCACCACCACGGCCAATCCTTGATATAAGTATTATAAGATGAAATACTTATATTTCATAAAATTCTCAGCCAGAACATTCAATCTCTGTATCCAACAACAGGGAAGAGAAGCGTCCCTATTCCGAGAACTTTATTTTTAAGGGCGTTACCCCGATCCGGATTTAACCCAAGCTAACATACCTACCTACCTACTTACTGGCAACGGTTCCCGGTTCATTTATTAATCGAACTGTTCATAAGTACCATAACGCGTTTGGAACGCATTGGGAACGTTGAAATACTTTGATAGTTTACTTATAGTTTTTTTTTGCAATATTCAACGGACTTGGAATCTCTGCGCTTGGACCAGAGGATGGATGAATGGATGTTTGTTACTCTTTCACGCAAAAACTACTGAACGGATTTTGATGAAACTTTATAGTATTATAGCGATATACATAGATATTTGTTAATATATTATAGGCTATAATCTATAATACAGGTTCCACGCGGGCGGAGCCAATAGAGGTTCACAAGAGCGGAGTCGCGAGCACAGGCAAGTGTGTAAAAAAAAATTACTACCACGCTTATACCATTCCAACGTGAAACGGACTTAATCAAAAAGTTAAAATATATTAAAAAGACGAGAAGACCCTATAGAGTTTTATAAATAATTTTATTTTATGTTATTTATAAATTTTTATAATAAAAATAAACTTATTTATTTTGTCGGGACTGTTGGTTAGCGCATCCCCAGTTCTACGCGAGGATCGCGGGTTCGATACCCGCGAGATCGGTAATTTTTGGGATAGTAATAAGTATTATAAAATCTTATCTTGTTAAAGATATAGTAAACATCAAGATATTTTGGTAATACACTGGGTAGTATCCAAAAGTAGTGGTAGTTTATTCCAAAAACCCTAAAAGGTACGGATAGTATTGCCAACCGTATCTAACCAACAAAGGGTACGAAGTGGCAACTGAAGTCACAGAGGTGACTCTGTGTCACCGCGTGTCACTGTGTGGTCCGTCTCGCCCTTTAGGTAGGTACCACATACACAAAGCTGGGGCTAAACAGAGAAAAGGAGCGGGCTGCGGTGTCTACTGCCCTGAACTTGGCTCTCAAGAGCGCAGTCTCTAAACAAATCTACCACCGCTTTTCAAACAGAAACCCTCAGCTGGGCTGGCTGGGGTAGGCTTTATCACAGGGGGACAATGCACAATAAACCTCACAGCGAGACGTCACTCGAATCAATGTTTCATTTCCTCGCCAGCATCGAAGTGAAAAGCAGAGTGTAGATATAACTCGTTTATGAAACCCCGTTTTACCCTCGACTTAAATATCTACCCTCGCCTTCGGCTCGGGCGGATTAACGTCTCGATATCAATAATGGGGTAGGGTTAGCACAGAATTAGTGGAAGTGGGCAGTGTTTAAAGTTTGGTCGTACCATCAATCAAGAAGAAAATAGAAACGATCAAATAAACAGTAGGTACATTGACAACACTAATCCTCTGCGAGTTCTGAATGAACATCGAAATCGCATGAGCGGACGTTAATAAATTGCAGCAAACTCATTACGTGTAGGTATTTTCAGCTGCACATGAGTTCATTCATAATAACGTATAGAGCTAGGGCTGATCCATTATTTATGGTGATAGGTCCACAGTATCATCAGATGCCTTTTAGACGTCTACTGCAGGACGAAACCTCCATCATGAAATATATTTAATAATATATTATTAATATATAATAATTGCTATAAACACTACGCTTGGCAGGCGGATTGGTGATCTCAGTATTCATGTTGAGTACTCAGGTGGATTCTTCTGCCCTTCCTCTCGTGACCTTAGTCGACATTTACGACATTCACGGGAGGAGATGGATGGGTCTATTCTTAGGCCGGACATGCCACGGCATACGGTGGTCCTATACCTACATATACTTAACAAACGCATTATACTGCAGGTATAGGCCTATACTAAACCTGCTTAGTTATAGCTCTAACATCCAGTGAAGGGCTATGGTCAGTATCTAACAAGTGAATAGATTGATCATTGGAAGCCGGAACTATATAGCTGGAGTGGAGTTCGAGGCGCAATTTTAAAAGACTGAATAAGATGCTTCGATACACCCCTAGTATAACATCATGACTAAAACATAATGTAGGCCGAGATATTCGATGTCGCATTAATTCCTAAATTTACGATCGATTTCTTGTCAAAGGATGTGGGATTATCTTAAATCGTCTGGAACGGTGATCCAGGAAGTGTTTTAGAACGTGGCAATATAGACTTTCGCCATCTTGAAAAGCCTTGGCAATCCTTAGAATCGTGCCGTTCATTGAAATACGTTCATCACGTCCAAAGATATAGAGATATTCTAGAGACTATGTCCGAATACGAAAGACCAAGAGTATTGCAGGGGGCTGGCTTACTGCGGTAGAGGCGTAGAGCTACCGAAGTGACAACCTCTTTCAGATATATCCAGAGAGAGAAGTAGTAGAACTTTTGCCGCGGCGTCATACCTTGTTGAGCAGGCACTAGAATAACAGGCACGCTTTGAACATTCCCAAAATATTCTGAGTGGCCAGAATCTTTTAAAACTAGTACTTGGCAAACTCATAAATATCGGTCGTAAATTCTATATGCAATGAAAGTCATCTGTTCAAGTGCAAGTGAATTGGCAGTGTTCCGCCGGATCTCTTTGTCTGTCGCCTGTCTGCGATGCGTTGCCACAATATCATTTTACTTTCAGCAGGCAGCAATGGTGTATTTCGGTGTTCTGTTGTCTGAGATTTTTTGTTGAATTTGACTTTGAAATAGGACTGTCTGAGCTTTTGAGTCTATTTTGAGAAGTTTCACTAAACATATTTTATTTTGGTCTGAGAGTGCTTACTAGTGGCTAGTGTTGTGGTCATTCTAGGTTAATTTGTTGGCCCTCCGCTTTACTATACCATAATTAATAATGCATATGAAAAAAATGGTCACGTCGTCATCGGAGCGAGTCTCGCTCGGAGACTCGCTCCGCAGTACTATTCTCTATCTCGCGACAGGTTTACAACAGGAGTAGATTGTACTATCATTGCTGTATCTTTTGTATGAGAAAAGTGTCGTTTGACAGCCATGACTACACGCACACGCCTTTGCAAACCTGTCGCGAGATAGAGAATAGCCCCGCCCCGATCCGTAAATTATTTCCAATTTATCAGAGCCCTATTTGCATTTCAAACCCTTTTTACCTGCAAACATCACCACCACAGTTTAGGTGCAAAAAAACTAAATTCCTCAATTTTAGACATTTTCCTTTATTTATGTCACAAAGCCTCCTAGCATTCAAAATTTCAGAATTGTAGGATTACTGGAAGTGCCCTAGGTAGAGGTTTTAATTTTCGCGATTTCCATATAAAAATTAGACATTATTGCCATAACATTTTAATGCATTGAGTTGGAAACTTAATTTTTTTACGGCACTATAAACTCACAGACCTTCATATTTGGTATACATTTAAAAATTTTACCTTTAGCCGTTCCTGAGAAAAATGTTCTTGACAGACAGACACGGACAACATGTTTTTTCCTGTTGAGGTACGGAACCTTAAAAAGCGATTAGGTATACCTACTTACTTGGTGAGTTATATTGAAATGCACAGTCTTTCATTGAAAAAAAATAAAAATAAAATGCCTCAATGAAATTGAGAGATAACTTTTAACTATTATAACTATTCCTGATAGCGGAAACATAAAACTAAAAGATGGCAACCGCGTCATAAATATCGTTAAAATAACGTAATATCACCCATTTTATATGGCTCTGGTGATCAAATCTAAATAGGTGACACGTTTTGCAACATATATGTCGACACCATCGTTTCCACGAAAAAAAACACTTTACCTAGGTCTTTTGATGTTGTGTTTGATATATATTTTTCATACTTATTGGCAATTACAATAACATAATTAATTTGAACTAGATAAGTAGATACTTATACTTGTACTTAGTAGTGCCGTGGTGTTTCCGGCCTTTTTCTCCTCCCGTGGATGTAGTGAAAGCTTTACTAAGCTTAAGCTTAAGCTTTACCAGGGGATGGGCAGCAACTCTGAGTACTTATCACCAACTGCGATCACCAAACCGCCTGCCAAGCGTTGTAATTATGGCAAATCCCCCATTGCACGCTATGCAATGTATTTAGATAGCTTTATAATGTAGCTTTATGTATTTTGATAATAATAACAATATTATGTAAATATGTATTTCGATATATTGATGATACTTAATTAATAAAGTTACAGTTCACTGTTACGAAAAGATTACGAATTTAAAAAGTTACGATGTTATATCGGAATCTACGGATGCTTTGAAATATCTAATCTATTTCTATAATCACTGCATGAATATTTGCGTCACAGTGTTTCCGTTGCTGGGGTGCCAGAATATAGACGGTTGAGGAAGTTTGATTAGCATCATAATGATACCTTGGACTTTAAAACAAATTCAAATGCATAACACATCAACCGATCTGCCTGTGTGAGTATTGTAAATAGATAGATACTTGTTGCGCCCTGCGGTTTCACCCGCGTGAATAATGATGAAAATTGATGATGATGATGATGATAAAAAGAAGCCTATGTGTCAATCCAGGGTATAAGGTATCTCCACTCTAAATTTCCCTCAAATTCGTTCAGCTGTTTGAGCGTGAAGAAGTAACAAACATAATGGGTATTATAACTTTCGCGTTTATAATATTATACACATTTTGGCTGTAATGGCTCACACATAAGATATAGATAATACTGTGGCAAGCTTTTTTGATAAACATTTCTATCCTACATTACATATGTGTAACTCTAACGGTTTTGGCAGCGCACGTCAGAATAGCTCGCAGATGGTAGATTTTTTCCTACTTGACACTTATCGTCATATTATGGACAATTTTCACACAATATCTTTATAAATTGTAGCCTATGTGTTATTCTGATGTATAAGCTATATTTATTGTAAAGTTTAATTAAAATCCATTCAGTAGTTTTTACGTGAAAGAGTAACAAACATCCATCCATCCATCCTCACAAACTTTCGCGTTTATAATATTAGTAGGATTAATTGACGACCTGTGTGGCGCGGCGGGTGAGTAGCCGGCTGAGACTGAGACGCAAGAGGTTGCGGGTTCGTTTCCGCTGCGGGACAAATGTTTGTATGATCTGCAAATATTTGTTCCGAGGTCTGGGTGTTGTGGTACCATGGTTCTCTTAGTTCCTGATACCCACGACACGGAAAATCCTAGTGTGGGATCATGACTACGTAGTGACTGTTGGGTGTTCTGTTTATGCCCATCTGCACTAAACTTTGACAGCTCCTAAGGTCATGCTCTAGGGCCCTTAACTCAACTCTGAGAACGATCTTGAGAACACGAAAAATTTCATTTTTGTACGGGAATTTTGAGATTGGAACACACTCAAGATCGCTCTCAGAGTCAAGTTCGATTTATAAATATGGGCCTAGGACGTACAATTAACGATGAATAACAAATATAATTAAAAAAAAATAACGAATTGCTAATCAATTAATTGAATTAAAAATACGTTGCTCTGTCCACCCATGGAAGATGGTTATGTTGCCTATGACGTTGTTGACACGGGCATTACCTATGACACACAGAAATACGAAATAACAAAACCAAAGAAGATGAGCAATGAGACAATGAGCCTTATCGCTTTATAGCGATTTTAGTAGGTAAACATAAAAGTATTTGCAAATTGTGCAACAATTTTAGAATTCATAATTGGCACCCTCCTCGACTCAATATAGATTTATGGTTTAAATTTAAAGAAAATACATTATTGGCTAATGAATGGGAAAAGCCAAGTGGATGCACATGACACCACTCTAGCCAAGATCAATATGAAACTATTTGAGGAAGGTCAGGAGAATAACGTTTACGAAAGGAAAATGGAGTTGATGCAACCCAATTTGGAGAAAACTTCAAAGGGTCTGAAGTCTTTCAGAAAATTATCGTATCGGAGCTGAAAACGCGAAGTGCTCTCGATCCCGAAAGGTTGTGCAGTGGTAATAGATACCTAAATTGAAAGTGCGATAAAATAATCACGCGCTCTTTTTATTAGACTGAAATTAAAGAGAACGCGATAATTTTAGCGCTGTTTATATTTAGAGGATGATGCACGGAGTCGCCACCAAAATAGTGCTTTACTTGTCCTAGATGGACAAACTGTTTTAAACTTGTACCTACCTGTATAACATCTTTTGCACATCAGTTAACAATAAATCTTTTTCTGATTCTGATTCTGATTACAGTTTCTATGGTGTTCTTTGTACAACAGTCTTAGGCCCGTATTCCTGACGAACTACATGCTCAAGCATGAATCATGACGCAAGCATAGATTTGGTGACAGTTTTTCATTGAAATCTGTCAAAAAATCAATGCTTGACTCACGATTTATTTTGAACTTAGTTCTAGAATACGGACCCTAGAGAATACAACAGTAGATAATTAAATAATGTCATACCTACTTGGAATTCGTAAAGGTAAAAAGGAAGGAGCATCTCGTAATTCATAACACGGGTTTATTTTGGCACCAAGTGTCCAAAATTAAACGCTGTGTTTGACGAGACGCATACGAGACGTGACTTCTCAATTTCTATTCAAAACATCAGTGCAATGACTGTAGAATACACAGTGTTTCATTTAAAATAAAATGTGATAGACGTACTTCGTCGATACGACACAGCGATTGGAATCAGTGAAATGGAATAAAATGTTTTTAAACTAGTTTAGAAATAATTGAACTGAAGAGTTATGAGAGTAAATAGAACAAAATGGATGGCGTGAACATATTCTGGTTTTGTTTTGTTTTCAATTTAATAAAGAAAATTGTTATAATATCTTCCCGTGAACATAGATTTTCTCATTGTATTTATTTTCCTATTTTTGTACTTACACTTAACCAACTTTATCACCTTCTTTCTAGCCTCAAACGTTTGCTGGAATAAAACTCATTTAAGGGTTAAGCTTGCCTTTGTACATGTATTTTATTATCACTTATTTGTAAAATATTTTCTGAGAGCAATAAATAATTATAAGAATTATAAGAACTTATTTGAATTTTCCAAATTTCCTTGAACGGGCTTGATGGATGATACTTATTATATTAGGTAGTAGGCCAATCACCCAGCTGTGCTTGATTCTTGCTCAATTAAACAATTGAAACACTTGTGTAGGTATAGAAAGTAGAACATTTTTTGCCTTCCTCTTCGCTCGCATACCAACCCAACAAGATAGCTATTTAAATAACTACTGACGCAAACGCATCTTTCAGCACGCACTCGCAACTGCCTTTGTTTACAACCAACATTCCTCATAGCTACAAAATGTAGAAAAATACTTTCCATGTCATGAGGAAATCGACACATTACTTCGTATATCTACGTCATTACTCGCCCCCACAAACACAGAATGATTAATTGAGCACGATATCAAGCACGGCTGGGTGATTGGACTACTAATAGGTATAAAAAGGATCTTTCCGTTCAAGGAAATTTGGAAAATTCAAATAAGTTCACCAGGTATAAGTAAGTAATTCTTTATTACACACAGAAAATATTTTGAATGAAAGACATGTACAAAGGCAAGCGTAAAGACGCTGGGTCTCACCGCGCCGCCGAGTAAGCGATGAGCTATCGGCGATTTTCTCCCTCTGGCCACGTGGTCCTACTGCCTTTGTCCTACCGATCGGACCACATGAACTTTTTCCGGTTGGTTCGATTAACTAATCGGACTATAGAAACTGACGTTTTCTTAGACCATGTACTAGTACCGTCGCCTAAGAAACGAACAAAAGATAATCGCTCCCGTGTAAATAAAAGAGAGATTATATTTATAGTTCATCGCTGGCTACTCGTTCTACGTACTACGTTCTAATCGTTTATCACCAGTGCCTAACCCTTAAAAGAGTTTTCTTCCAGCAAACCTTTGAGGCTAGAGAGAAGGTGATAAATTTGGTAGTAAGTGTATACAAAAACAGGAAAATAAATACAACGAGAAAATCTAAGTTCTCGGGAAGATATCAATTTTCTTTTTTAAATTGAAAACAATCGAAAAACAGAATCTGTTCACGCCATCAATTTTGTTCTATTATCTCTCTTAGGTTCGATCCTATAAAATTGTAAACGATTTCTTCGTCATATCTGTCAGCAGGTTCAGTTCAGTTGATAGTTAAACAGAGAATCGTTATGTCGGTCATGTTTCTACTTTAGGTATTCTAATGGCCACGCTGATGGATAAAACACATAGGAACTTACCTACCAATGAACTAAGATATCTCTCTACACCTGAGTTAATAAAGATACTTGACTTCCTAAATGTTTATTTCGTACCAACGTCATCTTAATTTAGGTACACACATCATAGCAATTCAGCTCTGCAAATAAATCTGTTTTACCATTCTGAAACCTACGCGTCTATCGAAACTGCTGATTATTTAGAGATCAGCCTTGTATCTATTTCTAACCGATCAAGACTGTAAAAATATATTTAAACGTAGGAATAAAATAGCCAAAACTACCACACCTGTAAAGTACGTAGGAATATCTATCTGTAGGTATCTATAACTCTATTATATCATTGTTGGATTGAAGCCAGTGCGTTAACTGGGAAAGACGTATTATGTGGGAATAATAAATTGTGTTTGGTGTAAAAGTATTTAGTATTACTTGTTGTGAAGGAGAGACTAAATAAATTAGACTGCGGCGCCAGTAAATTTAAGAGTTCGACTAAATTAAATCTTCTCTGCTTCTCACCGGTCGTTTCATTGTAATCCTATCTGAGCTACGCGGAAAATTATGATAATCGTTTTTCAATTGTTTGATACAAGCATATAGGTACATCTCAGAATTAGCAAGTTGAAGTGGCATTGATGGGCAGGTCATTTAGCTCGCAGAACTGACAACCGTTAGGGAATAAAGGTTCTCGAGGGTGTCCACAAACTGGACGACGCGGTAGAGGAAGGGTCCAATCGATAGACTAAAGGAATCGGTGGAAGGAGGCGGCTCAAGACCGTTCGTCGTGGCATTCTATAGGGGGAAGGCCTATGTCCAACAGTGGACTTCTACTGGCTGATGATGATGATGATGTACAAGCTTTTTTCTATAATCTCGTGCTCAACTATTTATTTAATTATTTATAAACTATCATAACACCTTAACAGAGTAGGACCTAAAGCGATGTTACATGCATCATGATTATATAAAAAAAAACAAAGATAACCAAGCTTAAAAATAAGTATATAGGCAACTACTGAGGAAGACCTATAATATTACTAATAGCTATAATATAACTAGAAACTTTAATGCCCAATTATAATTCGTAATGCTCGTTTTATAATTTCCCATTTAATTATAGCTAGCACGTCTAGCAACCAAACTAACCAGACATACCGAATCTCATTAACACTCTGGGCGTCATGTAATGACGTGCAAGATATACCCAGAGAACCTAAATACTAGCTATAATCTGAAATTTATACGATTTCGACGCATGATTTATCTTTTCTTTGCTCCCAAACAAAGTGCAGTTGTCTGTATTTCACGTTGGACTAATCTTCTTCTTTTTTTTATACTACTTGGCAACCGTACAAGCATGCGGACCACCTGATGGAATGTAGTTACCGTAGTCTAATGGACGCCTGCACCACCAGAGGCATCACAATCTACCTACTTACATTCTATTTGCAAAAGTAGTTTTCTCATCTAAGCATCGAAGCTCTTGGTAAGCAAATGGGTGGCCCCACAAACATTCATTAAAAAATAAATAATAATACAGTTACAATGGTGCCGGTGAAATTACAGGCACATGAGACTTTTCATCTTTATGTCTCAGGGTCGGCAGCGCGCGTGTGATGCCTCTGGTGTTACAGGCGTTCATAGGCTACGGTAACTGCTTTCCATCTGGTGGGCCGTAAGATTGTCTGCTTGCCAAGTAGCATAAAAAAAAAAAAAAACTTTTAAAATAAAATTATGATAATATTATATAAATAAATAAATACTTAAAAATAATATTATAATGTACCTAAATGTTTACAAAAATAATTATAAGTTACTAATTGTAGTGAGTTAATGGGGAAATAAAAAGGCTAAAATAAAATAAATAAGCTCTTGGTACCTTAATTTATGACGTACTGAACTGACAGTAGTTAGGTAGGTTATCTAGATTCTAGATCAACATTTAGCAACTCACTAAATAATGAAACACATGTTCTTAATCAACTTACCTACAATCATAAATTGCTTTACCAATCACAGTCTCCAAATTTACTAATCCCGTGCCAAAAGCCCGTTTGAAAAGCCATTTATCTCTCTAGAAAAGTTTTTAAACAAAGGTCTTTATTATTTCTTACACGCTTCACCGCTTTCAATAGTTTTCGCGAAGATGATTAATATATATTATTTAGGAGATATTATATTGTACATAAATACTGTGTATCGTCTTGGACAGGAGACTTGGTTTGGGTGGACCATTATGTTTGTTCCAGTTTTTTTTTTTTTTTAACTTTTACAATAAGCTCATATTCCTTACCTACTTGGCAATTATTCGTGATATCGTTGTCATTATTTCTAAACACTCCCTCAAGGAATGTGAATTTCTATGGTATGTATATAGGTAATTCATGATTCAACATCGTTAATCTACCCAACTCTAAAGACCTAGGTCCTATCTCTAATCCATGTCCCACTTCGAACCAATAGCATATTTTCGACTAGGAGCAACAGTAAACCCGTCGTTCTTCGATGTTTTAGGCATTTAGTTTCATACTCCAATGCAAAAAGGTCGTATTGCAATCAAATGCTGTCATTCTTGATAGAAATAGCAATACATAATCGCTATTTCATACTATCGATGAAACACTTCATATCAAAAATGCTTTTTATTGCAATCATGCTTTGTTAGCAACAGCGAGAGTTAGGTGATCGCTAAGACGTCATTTTCAATAGAAATAGCATTGAAAATTGAAAGTGATTGAAATAGGGAAAAAATAGGGGATAGCAACCGAATTAGCTAATCGCACCACAGATGACTCGATAGGTAGGTATATATATAAGTATTACTCGGTTACATTCAACTTGCTGCAAAAATCCCACAGCGACGGGAACCCAACAAAAAGCAAATTTTGTAGATATAATGTACCTAATCGGATATGATTTATCAAAATATGAAATTAGCTATTCATTAAAATGACTCACAACTTTTTTCTTGTTATCTACGTTGACATAACTTGACATTGGTTATAAAAGGATTCAGTGCACCTCGCAAATTCTCATCATTTTATTTACCTAACATAACATAACATAATTAACACCCAACAGTCACATACATAATTATCACTAGAAACGGGATAGTTACCATGATTTTTGAGCTTTATTATTTTTTTGAGTGATAATTACCATGTAATATCACTCGAAAAATAACTATGATAGTTTCAAAAGTTATAGTCACATACATAGTCCTAATCCCACACTAGGATTCCCTGTGTCATGGCTACCCGGAACAAATACTTGCAGATCATGCAAACATTTAGATAGATAGATAGAAAGGTTAACTCTTTATTGCACACCAAATAAAAAATACAAAAGTAAAGGAAACATTAAAAAAATAAAATATAACGTAATGGGCGGTCTCATAGCTAAAAGCGATCTCTTCTAGACAACCTTTGGATGGATAGGATAGTAAAAAATCTAAAACATTTGTCAAGCAGTGGGAATCGAACCCGCACCTCTTGTGTCTCAGCCGGCTAAACTCACCCATTGCGCCACGGAGGTCGTCCTCAATTTGTAAATCAACTCATGAAACCAAGGTTTTGGTACAAAGTATTTATTTTCTGAATCCAGTCCAAAGTTTTCGCTTTGACCTCTATCCGTTGCGTCTACACAAAACGGTAATTTTGTTTACATTTCCCGCGCAATGATATACAACCCCTATAAATAGTACAACAGTACTGCCAAGAGCTGTTTCCTAGTAAAATATACAGAAACTTCCCGAGGCAAATATAGATAGATATAGATAGGTACCTACCAGTACCAATCACTTAGTAGTATTTTACAGTAGGCATGTAATAGTAGATTATGCACTAAGGGAATAAAGCAGTGTGTTACGTCGCGATCGGCATAGGGATAGAGTCCTGAGTGAAGCGAGGGGTTCAAGCTGCCCAAAACGAAGACAGGCTTTATTCCAGAGGAGCATACTCTACTTTTCACACCTTCTGTGACACAACACAATAAAAAGCCAGGGCTTGTTTAGATTTTTGCGGTAGTAGATTATTAATAATCTCTAAAGCATCTGTTTTGATAAACTCTGGAGTAGAACCACTATCGCTCGACATTTTTTATCAAAATCAATATTGCAATAAAATTCACTGAAAATCACAGCACCAAACCAAACGATTCATTCCCACTAGTCCCTTTAAAGGTACGAATGGGACTTTTTGTTCCTTTGAAATAATCAAAGACACCGTCTTTTGTTTTTTTTAAAACAGAAACTTTATTTTGTTGATTCTTTGTAAACGTACCTTTTTCTTTTTTTTTGAGTTCTCCAGTGGCCAGTTCGATTTTCGAACAAACCTCTTTACAATACCAAATGAGCATTTTTTTAGTTAGTTTAGTAGTTTTTAGTTTTCTTAGTTTTCCACGAGTTTCCACACAAATTTGACTTTCCAAATCACTTTATTCCCTAGGGAGTTTCGTACAACTTTATATCCCTAAGGAGATAATGCTTTACTCTACGTTGAGGTTGCATGATATGTAATTCGACATTGTCGGTGTGAAAAATTCATAATTTCACACATTTGTCCGGACGTTTGATTTTTATTACGAAACCGTCAGAGCCCTTTTCGAGTTTTATAGCCACTGTTTCATACAAAATTCACTATCCCATTTTAGGGGTAAAAAAAGTCGAAATTCGTTTGTTTAGACTTTTTCCTTTATTTGTGTCACAAAGCCTACCATTCGAAATATGAGAATTGTGAGGTTACAAACATATTGCAAACATATTGCACAACACATAACATAATACATAGGTATTGCTACCAGACGGGTCCCCAATAAAGACTTTGGCTGCGCTGCCACGCTGAATGGCACGTTGATTTGAGACCAGTGTTTTAACTTTTTTGGATGACCCAAGTGCGGTTGGCGAACGGTTTACTTTAGAACATGGCAAACATCAAGAAAACAAGCAAATACTAAGAAGACAGAAAGAAGCTTCAAGAATAGAAGAAGGAAGCGTCAGTTCTGCATAAATTTGTCTTTTTCCGCTTTGCTGCTGATGGTTTAAATAGTCAACAGCAGAGTGAAAAGGTCTCCTTTATGAGAACATTCTCCGAGTACAGAAGAATAAGGAATTATTACGGCGAAGATAAAAAACAAAGTTCAAAATTATGGATCAGTGTAGCTATTTACAGATAACTATCATGCGGCAACTTTTGTAGAAACCAGAAACAGTTTTTATGAGTTTTCTCAAATTCTACCGATTCGATAGGATATTGTTACTCTAGGGAAAACATTCCAGGGATGCCATGAAAAACGTCGCAAATCACCGTTTTTCAGGAGATGTACTGGAGGAGGCACTTGTATTGATATCTATGCTAAAAGAATTTTAGTCATCAATGAGTTTCAGATATTTAGAAATTTGGAAATCGAGGTTAAACGGGAATTTTACTGACTCAAAAATCGCACCCCTGATGGCAAAAAGAGTCGATAAAGCCAAACGCGTTTTTTTAAATTACCATATTTTACAATATGGTGTGTCCGGCCTAAGCGTAGAATCCTCCAACTCCTCCCCTGGATGTAGCAAAAGCCTTAGGTACTTATGGTTTACACCAGGAGATGGACAGCAACATCGACTGTGATCCAATCCGCCTGTCAAGCGTGATTATGGCAAATCCCCCTAATGCATTCAATAGGTGAGGCCTTGTCCAGCAGTGGACGTAACCAGGCTGATGATATTGATGATTTTACTAGCATCGCGATTTTTGATAGCCCGCGAATTCGCTCTCGTGCTTTCGAAAGTAAGAAAAAATTATAATTTATGACTAACGTAACACACGTCACACTAACCAAAGACGAATACGCATCTAACATATATAACAAAAAAAACGGGATTGCCTATGTGTATGATTTAAGTACCTACCTACCTAATTTATTTATCTCTTGGACACGCATGGTTGCGTTTATGTAAAACAGTTTAACGCACTAATTGGCAATTTTTAAGTGATTAATCACCTATTTGTCATTATAATGGTCATCAAAAATTTGGCTTATAATCTATGTTTTATTTAAAAACGAATTCTTTTTTTTCTTCATTTCTATATTCTTTGAAGTTCTATAAATCCAATCAGTTTTTATTACACAATATTATAGCATTTGTTACAATAACACAATTATTTTAAATTCTTAAATGTGTAATTTGTTTTAAAATACGACTGAAAATATTTATGATGCGTAGATGATGCGTATAATGTACCTATACATAAAACTCAAAGTCCTGACTTTAATCTGGTCAGGTAAACCTGTCAGGACCGTTACGTGTATAGGGTTACCATATCTCAGGATTTGTCCTGAGATCTCAGGATCTCGGGAGGAGATCAGGATCTCTTCTCAGGATTGTGGCTGGATTTTGGAAATCTAAGGAAATCTCAGGATTTTTTAATTTTCAACAAAATAGAGTAGATTGTTTAGATCTTTCTCATTACAAAAACAACAAACCTCAAATCCTTCTACTGTTTCGCATTTTCGACCTATCTCCATTTTTCATGTTTTATCCAAAATTCTTGAGAATGTTGTCCATAAACAACTGTCTCTTTTTTTTATCCCAACACAGTCTATTGAGCCGTTACCAATCTGGTTTTCGCCCTGGCCACAGCACTGTTGGAGCTTTAAAGTTTCTGATGATATTCGCTAGGCCATCGACAATAAATTGCTTACAGTCTTGGTATTATTAGATTTCAGTAATGCATTCAACTCTGTCGATTATGACATCCTTTTATCCATTCTTTCCTCTCTTAACATCTCTTCCTCAGTAATCTCCTGGTTCAACTCTTATCTCTCTGGCCGCTCGCAGTGTGTTCACTCGGATGAGTCGCACTCTGATTGGTGTAACATATCTGCGGGTGTACCGCAAGGTGGTGTTCTTTCTCCTCTACTTTTTTCGATATTTATTAATGCCATCACTCATGTAATCTCCTCTCATTACCATCTTTATGCTGACGACTTGCAAATATATATTCATTTCAAGGCTGATGAGATTTCTGAAGCGATTAATCAAATTAACTCTGACCTTAGTAAAATTAACTCCTGGGCGAAAGCTTATGGTCTCCTGGTTAACCCTTCTAAGTCTCAGGTGATATTACTCGGCAGTCCTTATATGCTCAACATCGTTTCTTTTAGGAGGATTTTGATCCTCCTTCTGTGTTATACGACGGTGTCATGATCTCATACTCTAACAAAGTAAAAAATCTGGGTGTCATCTTTGACAACCAGTTATCCTGGTCTAGTCATATTAATGAGGTCAGCCGTAGGGTTAACTTTACCTTCCAATCACTTAAGCGCCTCCAGAAGTTCTTACCCTTAGAAACTAAAATCACTCTTGCCCAAACTCTTCTTTTGCCTCTTCTTGACTATGCTGATGTCTGTTTCCTTGACGCTACGGAGGAACTTTTGAACAAACTCGAGCGTCTTCAGAACTTGTGCATCCGATTTATCTTCGGTTTGCGCAAGTTTGATCACGTGTCTGAGTTCAGGTCCCAATTGAAATGGCTCCCTATTCGTCGTCGTCGTGATCTGCACGTTCTGACTTTTCTCTATAATATTCTTTATAATCCTCTTTCTCCTTCTTACCTGCGTGAACGCTTCGACTTTCTTGTCCCTCGTGGTGAACCTAGCAGGTCAATCACGTCTCTTCGTCTGAAGTTCCCGACTCACTCTTCCAAACGTTATGGTGGGTCATTCACCGTACATGCTGTTAGACTGTGGAACTCCCTTCCCCACGCTATCCCTTCACTTAACATTTTCAAATCCAAAGTAAAAGAGCATTATTTCTCCTTGTAATTTATGTTTAGAGTATGATGGTTTATTTATATTTTATATACTTAGATATATATATATATACAGTGGTGGTCATATAATTAAGAACGCTGATATAAAGGGAAGATTTTTTCCAACTAAGATGCAAAACTAATTGTATGCATTTGTTTTTATTTCTCTCGGTATCGTAAAACATTTCCATATTACCACTGTATTCATTGATACACATGATTGGCTAAAAATCAATAGGCAAACTTTTTACAATACTTTTAAACAAAGTATTCCTTATTACTGGCTGGTCACGTAATTAAGAACGCTAAGTAGTTTATACCTTTATTCAAATTGAAAAAGAGAACACTCAGTCGATTTGTTACTGTTTGTATAATTTTGGCGCCATTACGTGCTGTAAAAGATTAAAGGTGATTGCTTCTTTAGAAAAAACAATGGGAAAAAATAAAAGTTGTGATAAATCTACAAGGGAAGTAATAATATAATAAAACTTCGCCGGAAGAATTGGTCTTATAAAAAGATAGCCGACCATCTGCAATGTTCAAAAACGATGGTTTTCCACGCTGTAAAGCATTTTGCTACGTATCAAACTACTTCGAATGTTCCACGTGTACCTAAACAGAGAAAAACAACTCCTCGAGATGACCGAAACATCGTTCGTATGGCAAAACAAAATCCTTTTAAAGGGTCCAATGAGCTTAGAAAAGAATATTTTGGTGAAAACAACCCTTCAGCAATCTCAGCACGCACTATTCGAAGACGTTTGGTAGAAGAAAAATTGCACGGTAGGATAGCAAGAAAGGTACCCATGTTAAAACTTTGCCACAGGCAAGCCCGGCTTGCATTTGCGAGAAAGTATGAAAACTGGACTGTGCAACAGTGGAAAAATGTTTTTTTTTCTGACCGAGACGAAAATAAACAGAGTATGTTCTGATGGAAAACGATATGTACGACGTCCCCCGAATACAGCATTCGACCCAAAGTACACGAAAGTTACATTAAAGCACGGTGGTGGAAATGTGAAAATTTGGGGTTGCTTTTCTGGACATGGTGTAGGACCTGTAAAGTTGATAGAAGGTAACATGGATCAGTTCCAATACAAAAATATACTGGAAGAAACAATGTTACCATACGCTGAAGACGTTCTACCGGTCATTTGGACATTCCAGCATGACAATGATCCAAAGCACACTGCACGCACCGTAAAGGAATTTCTTACAGCGCAATTAGTTTCTGTCTTAGACTGGCCTGCTAACAGTCCATCTAAACCCAATAGAGAATCTGTGGTTTGAAGTAAAGAAAAAGGTTTCAAATACAAAGTGTGGAAATTTAAGAGAGCTGTATGAAGTTTTTTTAGAAGAATGGAACTCTATTTCTCTTGCGAAATGTCAAAAATTAATAGAGTCAATGCCTCGCCGGTGTAAAGCTGTAATTAAAAGCCGTGGATATGCTATTAACTATTAATTTTAGTTAAATATTTATTAAATTTCTTTTTATGTTTCCTGTGCTACATAATATTGTGATTTTTGAAATCTAAGTGTCATACAAAACAATTCCCGAGCAGTTAAATAAATAGTTCTTAATTATTTGTCCAGTTTCAGTACTATTTGAATGTGTTACTTTGATAAAATCAATAAAATGTGCAAAAAATAGTTAGCGATTTCATACTTTATTCTTAAGTCAGGTTGCTCTATTAATGTGATTATTATATAAAATAACTAGTTGCTTCTCAGAAGGTACACATCTCTGTGTATGATACGATTTAAATAAAAAACTTCTAGAACTTCAAATCGTTCTTAATTATATGACCACAACTGTATATAATATTTATTTATTGAAACATGTATATGTATGTATGGTTGTTTATTCGTTATTTGTAGGTTTATGTATGCAGTGTAATATTTATTAAGCTTAGTTAGTTTTTAAGTAGTCGGTATTATCATTATCTTTTTATTATTAAGTAGTATGTCTTTGGTTTTATTTATATTTTTAGATTTCACGTTGTTTTGCACACTTTCTACCAACTTTATCACCTTCTCTCTAGCCTCAAAGATTTGCTGGAAGAAAACTCTTTTAAGGGTTAAGCTCGCCTTTGTACATGTCTTTCTTTTTTACTTATTTATATAATATTTTCTGTGTGTAATAAAGAATTATAAGAATTATTATTATAAAAACAAATAATACTTACTTAGAGAGACTAATTTAAAAATCAACTTTGGTCATGTGAATTGCACAAATAAAATCAAATATATGAAACATTTTATAATCATCAGTTTTATCATACTTATTTTGCGAAGATGACTTTCTAAAGAAAGTTTTGTCTTATAAAAATAGTGAACTACGTTTGTGAGAGGATTCGCCAAATTCGAGAAAATCTCAGGATTTTTCTTCGGACTTTTAATTTTTTTATCTGGTAACCCTAGTTGCGTGTACCTACGCCTTAATTTCACATTTCTGCGCAGAGCTTGAGGGGCGGCTGGATCTAAACGGCCTAGAGCGGCCAAGACTGCTAGTCCGCCTCTGTCTCTCTGATGTTTATATTACTATCACGTAGGATGGCTTAGATACTATGTATTTTTATGATTAATTTGATAGCATCTTTTTCATAACTCATGTTAGTGATATATTTATACTCTGTAAATCATTTGTAACATAGAGGTAGTTTTTTAAAATCGTTTTTAATACAGAGATTTATATGTTTAAGTGGTTTTCTGTGAGCCGTTTATATTATTTTTTTATGTTTTATTATCATAGAACCATGTTTTTTTTATATTTTTAGTTATAACGCTTTATCAAAATAATTGTATGATGTAGCCGTGGCGTGTCCTCTTAAGAATAAACCTCCTCCCGTGGATGTCTAAAAGCCGACTAAGGGAATACAACAGGAGAATGGGCGGCAGCATCCACCACAGTACCCAACACTAATACGCGATCACCAACACCTGCCAAGCGTGTTGATTATGGCAAATCCCCCCATTGCGTACCATGGGGGGAAGCCACGTCCAACAGTGGACGTCTAAAGGCTATTGATGAAGATGTTGTGTCAGCATAGAATTAAGTTTGTTCTAATTTAGTTGTTAGAACCTAAGTCAGAAACAAACAAACAAACATACGAGTGTAGGTATGTTTGTTTATAGTATATAAAGTTTATTTAGATGTAACAAACTTATTAATAATGTGTGTAAGCGTAACATGCTTGAAGAGAGTACAGTATGTATCCTAAACATGCAGTAAAAATCAAGAGGGAAATGAAATACAGGCAAAATAGCACTTAACTTAGAAATTAGAATTGAGTACCTATACAAATGAGAAAGAACAAAAAAAAATTAAATGAAAGATAAATAAATATATAATATAAAATATAGATATACATACACGCTAATAGATATAGCTATATAATGTTATTCGTGGTGGTAATGATAGTTTGCGGGTACCTACTTATCTATTAGCGCGTCTGGGATATGGCTTATTAGAGTTCTATTATATTTTATGATATTTTCCTAACTATTTCTTCGGTTTGTCTATAACTTTGTGTAGTAAGCCAATCGTTTGTTCATTGTATGTATTATCAAGACTTTAAGATATGATATATCTACCTAGGTAGGTAGGTACTTATCGACCGATTTTCAAGATCTTTTAAACTTTAAACCACGTACAAACCACGATTCCAACGTAAAAACACTCATCTTAAATTAGCGAGCGCGCATAAATCAAGGGATTTGGGCCAGCGTTACGCCATAGAATATTTGGAATATTTGTGTAGCAGCGTGTTTATTATATTCATAACAAAATGGCAAAACAATAGGGAATTCACGTTGATTTGTTTTTGAATATTTAACTATAACTTCCGTGCGTATTCATCATTCTAGGCTAGGCTACTCTTGACTTTCGAGAGTGTAATTAAATGACATACTGTTTCGAAATATGGTTATTGGTTTTTAGGGTTCCGTACCCAAAGGGTAAAACGTACCATTTTAATAAGGCTCCGCTGTCCGTCCGTCTGTATCTCATGAACCGTGATAGTTAGACAGTTGAAATTTTCACAGATGATGAATTTCTGTTGCCGCTATAACAACAAATACTAAAAAATAGAATAAAATAAATATTTAAGGGGGCTCCCATACAAGTGTTTTTTTTTGCCGTTTCTATAGACGGAACAGTTCGCGCGCGATTGCGACTCGCACTTGACCGGTTTTTATGTGTTAATCCTGGCTGCTGGCTTATTTAAGAGTGTGTTAATACTGGAGAAAACGTTAGCAGAGTTGGTCGTGGAAAGCAATGGCGGTGATGAGCTCACCACTTGTCACGTCTATATTCCTGCGACTGTGTAGTCCACGGTGAAGAGGCCCTTTGAAGCTCTGCCTACCCCTTCGGGTAAGCAGAGCCAGGGTTCGCACTGCGGGACAAATGTTTGTATGATCTGCAATTATTTGTTCCTGGTCTGGGTGTTATGGTACAGTGGTACTCGTAGTTCCTGATACCCACGACACAGGGAAACCTAGTGGGATCAAGACTACGTATGTGAGTGTTGGGTGTTATGTTATAAGCTATGTGGATTAATAGTTCAAAATTAAACTAAATATATCAAGATGAACATTTTATTTTATAAATTATCTAATTACCAAACACGACTAAAAATGCGTATCGATACATTGCACAGTCTGTCTCACTCTTACAGTACTTCTCCCTCTCTCGTCAGTGTTCGTCGAGGTGCGAATAAACTCGTCTAAGTTTCTCACGTTTGTTCTTATTTGCGTGTTTCTTTTCTTGCTTCCAGGGTTTACCGATCTGACCGACTGGCTGCGCTCCAATGGTGCTGGAAAAAAATAGACCTTATTTTCTCAAGTATAAGGCACACGACTACATCAACAGTATAACAGATTCGTTTATTCACATTAATTACAATGAAAATAATTCGTGTTTAATTTTACTAATATGTAATTAATTATACTAAAATTATTGCGCGCTCTTTCTAATAGACTGAAATAAAAGAGATCGCGATCATTTTAGCGCGGTTTAAATTTAGAGAAAAATGCACAGAATCGCTAAAAAAATTGTGTACAAATTAATAACATAGATAGATAGATAGATAGATTATAACTTTATTGTACACCATAAACAAAAATTCAACAAAAATAAAGATACAATGTTTCAAATCAGAGGTACAATGGGCGGTCTTATCGCTTAAGAGCGATCTCTTCCAGACAACCTTTGGATGGACAGAAACTATTTAACAAATAAGGACGGTGGCGTACATCATAGTATAATCACAAAAAGACAAGTACCTAGTAAAACAAATTGATTTCAAAAACAAAATAATAAATATATTATTATAAATATATTCTACCAGTATAATATAATACACACAATTATATAAGTACCTACATATATATTATTGATAAATAATAAACCTACATACAATAATAATACATAATGGTGATATTAGAAGAATGTCAAGATGACGTACAGAGTGATGACAAATAATGTTGAGTGACCATGCTTTTGAAAATGTGAAGAGATTTAGCATGCCGGATCGAAACAGGTAATGCATTCCAGAGTTTAGCAGCCTGCAGTGTGAAAGAACTACTGTAGAACTTTGAGGTATGGGCAGGAGTTTTCAATTGAAAGGTTTCAGAAGAGCGTAAGGATAAAGGGTGAGAAAGGTGGAGAAACTGAAAACGTTCTTTCAGATAAGCCGGAGTAGAAGACGTGAAAAGAATGTTGTATAGGAGAGAAAGAATGTGCACATTCCGGCGAAGGCGGATAGGTAACCACTTAAGCCTGTTACGGTACTCCGAAACGTGATCATACTTTCGTAAACCAAATACGAATCTAATTGAGAAGTTTTGGAGACGCTCAAGCTTATTAAGCTGGTCTTCGGTTAAATCAAGATAGCTGGCGTCAGCGTAGTCCAGAATAGGATGCAATAACGATTGTGCGAGCGCAATTTTGGTGGAATGAGGAAGGAAGTTTCGCAACCGTTTAAGAGAGGCGCCTGCAGCAAAGGTTTTTCGGCTTACCGCTGCTAGTTGAGGTCCCCATGATAGATGTCTATCCATGAGAACACCCAGATTTTTTACTACCTCGCTTATTTCTATAGTAGCACCGTCAAATTTTACTTGCGGCAGATCAAGCCAGTCTATACGAGAAATCATCCTCGAGCTTCCTATAACGATGACCTGAGTTTTAGTAGGATTTACTATCAGCCCATACGATTGACTCCACTCGTGAATATTGTGCAAATCACTGTTTATACTGTCAATACATTCACTTAACCACTCGATAGGAGCTTGGGCATATATTTGTAGATCATCAGCATAGAGGTGGTAGGAAGACGAGAGTTGTTTGGAGATAGAATTAATAAAGATAGCAAAAAGAAGAGGAGATAAAACGCCGCCCTGAGGTACACCGGCACTCAATTGACACCAAGAGGAAAATGTATCGTCAATGCGGATACGTTGCCGGCGTCCATACAGGTAACTATGAAACCAGTCAATTACTGTTGGAGATATATTAAGAGAGCGAAGAAGAGCTAACAGGATATCAAAATCAACGTTATTGAATGCATTGCTGAAATCCAGCAGGGATAGAACAGTGACTTGTCCGTTTTCCATACCAAGTCTAATATCATCAGTGATTTTGATAAGAGCAGAAACAGTGCTATGGCCTGGACGAAAACCGGACTGATACGGATTAAGGAGGCTGTTTGTGTTAAGGAAGAAGCTGAGTTGAGAATGTATGAGGCGCTCTAGAACTTTTGATAGAAACGGCAGGATGGAGATTGGACGGAATTCAGAAAAAGAAGATGGGTTAGGTTTTTTGGGAAGAGGAGTTACTTGAGCCTCCTTCCACGCACTTGGAAAGATTCCAGTGTCGATGGAGAAATTAAGCAAGTAGGTAATGACGTGAACAATATCATCAAGGATGGGTGTAATCATTTTTTTACTAATGCAGTCACTACCGACTGCATTCGATGAGATAGACGATATGCTCTTCTTAACATCACAATCAGTAAATTGGCGAAACAAAAAAGGAGGAACATATGTATCCCTATGCTTGTCTGTTTTTGAATGGCTTTGATTAATCTTTCTGTATTTGTTATATTATATTGTACTGTGCGTAAAGACATAACCAAGTGTGATGTAAAGCTCCTACGGTGACTAAAGGAGTATGAGTAAAGAGTTTCAATACATTCAGCAACGTTATAAAATTTGTAAAGCAAAGCTCTCCTAACCTATTCCAACTCGTGGAAGTATACCGGGAGTAATATCCAGCGTCGTTAGCGCACCGGCCGCTCGTAAAGAAGTGTTATGAATTAACATTTGGCTTCCATCCAGCATAGCTGGGATCCTATTACTCTTAGTTATTCTTTGACAATGCACAGAACAGACATCTAGAAGGATAAGTAATGTTACAAAGAGTAGACAATCGTTTTTTTTATACTATTTGGCAAGCAAACAAGCATACGGCCCACCTGATGGAAAGAAGTTACAGTAGCCTATGGACGCCTGCAACACCAGAGGCATCACACGCGCGCTGCCGTCCCTGAGACATAAAGATGGAAAGTCTCATGTGCCTGCAAATTCACCGGCTCCCGTACCCTTCAAATCGAAACACAGCAATGCGAGCACTACTACTTGGCAGAAATAGGTACGGTGGTAGTTCTTCCCCGGACGAACTCTTTCACAAGAAGTTCTACTACTAACAAAATCATAGTAAAAAAAGTAGATTTATAATCTCTTTCGGCCTTATTACAGAACATGGACTAAATCTGAATTTAGTCCAGGCGTACTAGTCTAGGATTAAATATCGACAATAGGCATATACGACTTTAAAAATACGAAAGCAGATGGTTTGTTTTCCGAAATCAATTCTCGCGCTACTTCCAAAGTAACAAACTGGCGGATTGTGTCACATCACAATTGAGATGTCCATATTCTTACCTCTAACAAGCAATCAACTGTCAATTTATAGACCATGGCTAAACTAGGGGGCTGCCTGGTTTTAGATAAACCAGAGATAGTTCAAGCTTATGCCATTTTTGGCATATCTAGCTCGAAAGTTGCTACTGGAAAACAAACCATCTGTTTTTGTATTACAGTCGTATGTACCATAGGTCGATATCTAAGCCTAGACTGGTAGTCCTGGTTTAAACCCAGACTAAGGGCATTTTGTATAATAACACCATACGTGTTCTTCTTTAATTGTATATAACTGAGATTCTATATGACCTGCCCATTGCCACTTCAACTAGCAAACTCTGAAAGCTATGTCAGAAATCTTGGTCCTTGGCAGCAGAGGAAGGCCCTCCACTCGATGGACTAAATACATTATATATAAACGTCGCAGGAAGTCGGTGGACGGAAGCGGCTCAAGACCGTTCGTCGTAGCATACTACTGGACTACTACAGGCGATGATGATGATAATAAACTGAGATTATTTTAGTTTATTACAATTATTTGTATGAAAACAACCAACTGCAAATGGATTGGCTTAGCAATCAGAGGCCCAATTCACTAAGTTATTTTAAAACTACACTGAAAGTTGACCGAATCGAGACTGAATTGTAAATTGACTGAAAGTTGAATTTCTAGTCCCTCATAAATATCAATTTAGTCTACTTTAAATTCATGGTGACCACCATTAGAGTAGGATAGTTATATATATATATATATATAATTGGAAAGAGTAAAGAGAGACTCCATCTACTTATGCTAAAATTAACGAAAGAACTTTGAATCGTTCAAGTTTCGGTCACATTTCGATATAATCACATTACAGTGTTGTATTTTGTGTTTAGAGAATACCATTTCTGACATTTAAGACATCGACACAAGATCGAAACATGATCCGAACTCTATTTTAACTATTTTTTAGTTAGTGAATTGGGCCTCTGACACTTTGCCTACGAAACTGACAGCAGGCGAAAATTTTTAGCCAGTTTAATTTTAAACCGAGCATTTGACGTTTAATCAGTCTAAATTTAATTCTGGCCAAGTCTCCTAAACGCAGCCCTGAATACTTTCGCCGAGATATTCTTATTCCTATTGCCCCATTCACGATCGCTATTACTTGCTTCGTCCACCCAAACTGCATGCCCAAACCATCACCGCATACCTTTCTCAATCCTTGTCCCTATTGTCAAAATCGATATTCCAATACATTTATTACTAGAAAGTTACAATGTATTTAATATAGATAAAATATAAAGTATCTCATATAAACCCTCTCCTAAGGTTCAATTTCAAGTGCGTATGTATATCACAATAAACGATCGTGTTCAAACATTCATGCTCGTAAATTTTTGACGGTATAACTAGCAGTTGTAACCTGTCGTATGCAATTCCCTTTGATGATATCAATAAAGATGTCTAGCTGGCGCCACTGTACACTGCACTATGGTAATTCCTCCGTTTATCATTACCGTCTAAAGAGGGCTTTTCATCTTCGATTAAAAATAAAAGTAGATTGAGATAGTTCGATAGATGGCGCTGACTCAACTCCAGCGGTCAAGATTGACAAGTGTGTTATCTGTGGTGTACGCGTACAAAGCTATTATCTAACTTGTCAGTGGCTATATAGTCATGATATTCTATTTGTGTTTGCTTCTTGAGTGTGCTAGTGATTTCGTGGTGTTTTTATAAGTAGGCAAAAATAAATACCATGAAACGAAAATATATCTACGTTGTTGATGTTGACATTTCACTTTATTTTGACACTTGACAGATAAGTACAGAGCAGCGCCATCAATTTTCAACGCTGAAAGCATGATTTGAAACGGCAGTGATAACCCCTCATTGATATCTTTTATCTCTGTAGGCCTAGTGTGAGCATCGCGTTTACGTGACAACCGCGTAAACGCGCGTTTCTTGAGTAACCGGCAAAATTAAAGTATACGTAAAAACTGCGGAGTCCAAGTAGTTTTTACGTGTACTTTAATTTTGGCGGTTACTCAACAAACGCGCGTTTACGCGGTTGCCACGTAAACGCGATGTTCACACTAGGCCTACAGTAGTGTAACTGTGGATATTTTTACGCTGTAACGTCTTTGGAGGTCGAAATGGCAAAAGTACGACCGACCGACATGACGCATGTTTTGAATTGAAAATGGAAATAAATACTGTTTTCTGTCTTGTAAAATTTTACTGTTGTGTTTCATAAATATCTTTTTGACTGTTTTAATAGAAATATAAGATAAAAGATAGATACACTAATTAGGAATGTGATAAGTGTGCAGATGCTCTTAAGAAGGCGTAATATGTGATTTTGCCTAAAAAAATCGATCTAGAACTCAGTATCTACGGGTTCTAAGAGTTAAATATTTTGTTTTACTATACGTCTTAAGGGCCGGTTTCCACCGGGGCGGAGACGAGAGGAGATGTAATTGAATAAAGCAATCCAATTTCGTTATTTCCTCCTGTCTCCTCTCCTCTGCGGCCCGTTGGAAACCGGCCTTTAGACATAGCCTACTTTTTATCGAGATAACACGCGATCGAACCCGCGGCGGATGCTAGTTAATAATATAAATAGGAACTTTACCCTGGCACTATAGGTTTCCCTTGGACGTGTGATGTTCCCTTCTTCATGGCGAAGAATGCATTGTCGATCTCTGAAGATTTGGTCTTCCATCCCTGTGAACAAAGTCAAGGTCAATTACATATTACAATATATATATATATATATATATATATATATATATATATATATATATATATATATATATTATGTATGGCCCATATAACTAGGGCGCCCTAAAGTTAGCCGTTTGCCTGCAAATATGGCCTGCCCAATGCCACTTCAACTTGCTAATTCTGAGAGCTATGTCGGTTCTCTGAAACTCTCTCCGTAGCCCGCTATGCTAATCTTCGAGTAGACAAAGTTAAGACTTACATACTAGACTTACCTCAACCATCCTAGACACTGTAGTAATATTATTACGACCTACGATTAACGACCTCTGTGGCGCGGCGGGCGAGTAGCGGGCTGAGATGCGAGAGGTTGCTGGTTCGATTTCCGCTGCGGGACAAATGTTTGCATGATCTGCAAATATTTGATCGGCGTTTGGGTGTTGTCTACCATGGTACTCGTAGTTCCCGATACCCACGACACAGGGAATCCTAGTGTGGGATCAGGACTATGTACGTGACTGTTGGGTGTTATGTTATTGAACGAGCGAAGCGAGTTCTCTGAGTCAAGTTGGAAGAATCGGCGTTTGTATGCATGTATGTATGTATGTATGTATGTATGTTTGTCCGATGAAAACTTCCAAACCGTTAATCCGATCTTCATGAAATTTGGTATGGGGTAGATAGTATTGGTACAATTTGTAGGTAAGGTTATGAGCTATATCGGTCAGGGGGTTGCTGAGATATTGGGGTCCAAGAGAAATAAAAGCGAGACAGTCAGATCAAATGGGGTGTCTAATGAAAGCGCTTTGGTTGGGCATTTCAAAACTGTTTTTAATAAGTATTTAGCCTTAGTAGTTTTTGAGATATTAGGGAAAATAAAAAACGTAAAAATCAAAAACTCTAGGGTACTTCCAGCAATCCCACAATGCTGAAATTTGGTATGCTTGTGGCTTTTGTGTCACAACTACAGGGAAAAGTCTGAAACTGAAGAATTTAGAAACTTGTACTCCATAAAACAGAGACCAATATAACATCCATTGTTGACCTCCCATTTCTAGGAATTTGAATGACGCTGGAGTTCTATGGTTTTCGTCAAAAGGACGTTATCAATGAATTCGTCAGGTACTTGATATAGGTACTAACAGGTATGTAGTATTACGCCCCGTTGCTTAGCCCTATTCAAAGGTTATTTCGATGATGTGTAGGAAATTAGAGTTGTTACTGATAGATCCTGTACTGTACTGGTAGACCTTGAGGTGAAAATTTTCAAAAATAATAATAGAAAAATGGAAATTACTTGGTTAAGTAGTCGGGCTGATAAAGGTGTTATCGCGAGGTCTCAGTTCGGGGCGAACCACTAGTATTATATTGTTTCTTACCTCAACCATCCTGGACTCCATTGGCGTGGGTTTCCTCTTGTCATTCCGCTTTAGCTCAATCACTTCGTCCAGTGGCTGCGGCTCAGAGCCGGGCGGCAGCTCCTCCCACTTGAGGCGGCCGCTGGCGGCGTCCTTCAGCAGCAAGCGGGCGGACCGAGACACGTCGGGTTGGCCGGCGGCGGTCATGAACCCTCTGTTGTCTAAAACAATTACATTTTAGTCATTCAAATTAATTATTATTAAAAATAAATAATACACTTCTCATCGAAACACTTTTCAAGTTTATGTATTTAAGGTTATTAGAAAAATAACAGTAGGTAGTGCAAGGTCTGACGACGTCTGTGGCGCGGCGGGCCAAGGTTCGCCTGCGACGCAAGAGGTTGCGGGTTCGATTCCCGCCTCGGAACAAATATTTGTAAAATCTGCAGATATTTGTTTAGGGTGTTCTGGGTATTTTTCTATGTATAATAAAAAATATCTATCTATGTAATGTATTGTATTAAGTATATCAGTAATCTAGTATCCATAACACAAGCTCTGCTTAGCTTGGGGCTAGATAATGTTGTGTGAAATGTCCAGCATTTATTTATTACTAGTTGCGCCCCGCGGTTTCACCCGCGTGAATAATGATGAAAATTGATGATTATGATGATGAAAAGTAGCCTATGGCCGTTTGTCCACCGCTGCCGTCACCGTCACGTCACCGAGAATGAGATGACGGCGCCGAAGTAGCGATACATAAATTTACTATCTTTTACTATAGACGCGTGTCCACCGCATGTCCGTCACCCGAACGTCATTTCATATTAAACTCGGCCCAAATAATCTCGTTCTCGGTGACGTGACGGTGACGGTGGCGGTGGACAAACAGCCTATGTGTTAATACAGGGTAAAAGGTATCTCCACTCCAAATTTCACTCAAATTCGTTCAGCTGTTTGAGAGTGAAGAAGTAACAAACATTATAGGTAACAAACATTCGCGTTTATAATATTATACACATTTTGGCTGTAATGGCTTACACATAAGATATAGATATAAACTGTGGCGGGCTTTTTTGTAGGACTATTAAAGATAAACATTTCTATCGTACATTACATATGTGTAAATCTAGCGGTTTTGGCAGCGCACGCCAGAATAGCTCGCAGATGGTAGATTTTTTCCTAATTACTTGACACTTATCGTAATATTATGGACAATTCACACAATATCTTTATAAATTGTAGCCTATGTGTTATTCTGATGTATAAGCTATACTATTGTAAAGTTTCATTAAAATCCATTCAGTAGTTTTTACGTGAAAGAGTAACAAACATCCATCCATCCATCCATCCATCCATCCATACAAACTTTCGCGTTTATAATATTAGTACGATTATTATTATTCATTATTATAAAGGTTACGAACTTTCAGCAAATATAATGACAGCTTTTCTTAAAGAAATAACCACTTATTTGGTTATTTGTCGCCAGAAAGAACATCTTGTTAGTGTTTCGATTTTTTTGATGAGAAGTGTATAAAAGAATTTGTAATAGTTAATTAATTATTAATTGGTAATTTAACAGAATGTACCTACATCTACATCTCCCTTCTTTAAATTAGACAGAGAACAAAGATAGTGAACATGAGGACTTAACAATAATTTCAAAAACAGTTGCACGCGAAAAATCTCAATACCTACCTATTACATCGCATCTACAAGTAAAGGTGTTGTTCCAAGATGTATGGAGCCTAGCCCTTGTCGGTGTACACTTGTGTAAACGTTGCTAAATATATGTAAAACTTTTTACCATTGACATTTTTTGATTATTTCGCTTCATTTAATGCAGGCTCCTAAAATATCTTCCTCACGGAGAGCAACACAAGACAAAAAAATATAGCGGTGCGGATACAATTTACTCTGTGGTAAAATGTTTCGACAGCTGTTTACAACTTTGACCAGAACTGCATTTCGTTCGCGTCTTGGCTCCAAAATCTTGGAGCAATGAAAATATTTTCGCGTAGAATCGAAATGTTGAATTGAAGAACTTGTACTGATGTGATGATCGTAATAAAGCTAGCGTAGGCAACGCATTCTATGTAGACACACTACTCCCAACAAACGAATAAAGCAAGCAACCACAAAGCAATAAACGTGACATTCCCTGTCATGGCTGCTCAGGAAAATATGTTACCGTTGTAAATTTTTTTCGAATTTTAAACTTTTCTGTACAGTAAATTATGCTTCAAACTAGAGTAAGAGTATTTTTACGATAATCACTGATTTTTTCGCCATTCTCTGTCTGGTGTACATCGATATAGGCCATTTTGGAACATGTCCTTTCGAGTTATTTAAATAACTATCATAAGTAATTAACTATGGTATGGTATTATAAAAAAAAATACGCCCTTGGATGTTGTAAAAGCCAACTAAGGGATTACACCAATTGTATTCGTTCGCAGTATTGGTGTTGAGTACTCAGGTGGATGCTGCTAACCACCCCGCCCATCCATTGGTGTAATACCTTAGTCAGCTTTTACGAAATCCACGTGAGGAGATGGAGGGGTGATCACAAATTGATGATTGCCGTATTGGTGTTGCCATTATTCAAATGAAAAAATCCATTAGTGCACGGTTGAGGTTCGAAACCTCGACCTTAGCGGCGAAAGTCGCACTAAGTCCAATCACTAAGCACTAAGGTTCGGGTTCGCGCTGGTTCAAGAAATGTATGGTCTTGTTTTGATTTCAGTAATATTAGGTACTAACATAACACACAACAGTGACATACGTAGTCTTGATCCCACACTAGAATTCCATGTGTCGTGGGTATCAGGAACTACGAGTACTATGGTACCATAACACTCAAGATTCGGAACAAGTATTTGCAGATCATACAAACATTTGTTCCGTAGCGGGAATCGAACCCGCAACCTCTTGCATCTCAGCCGGCTACTGGCGGCCAAACTGTAGGTACTCTATTGTATGATATCGGAGTGTCACATCTGCGCTATAGTACAGTCAAATTAGGTGATTTTTTGCAAAAGTGTGGAACTAATTAGATGTAGTCATGAAAACTTTTCTAATTGTTTTGTATGGCTTAAAAATCACCTCTAATAATAAGCATCAATAATTTCACCCTCCGGAACAGGGTGAAATAGGGTGAAAAACCTTAAAATATCCGTAACTTAATGGGGGAAATAGAAGTAGTCGGTGCAATTTGGCATAGACTTTGAACCGTTATGATCTACAATTGCACCAAGTATTTTTTAAATACTACATACGGAACGTACAAAAAAAAATCGTTTACAAAAAAAACTTTTTGTGGTTATTACGGCTCCGGGAAAATTAAGGTAGTCGGTGCAAATTGATAGACTTATCAGAAAAATGCTCGAAATACATTACCAGGTTTTCACCATGGTGCGTCTCACGGAAGGCACTTTTCCATATTTTATTGTCGCTCTACTTCGGGGAAAATTAATGTAGGTCTGGAAATTGACTTAAACTTATTCATTTAATTAGTACTACATCCGCCGGAAGTTTTATACTGGTTTCTTTTTTACGGAAGATGCATTTGTTCAACACTGTGTTCCCTACATGCACGTGGTTTTTATTAAAATCATAATGCACTAAAACAGTCTCTCTATACGTAATTTAACTTGCATCAAGTAATTTCTTCCTATTTTAAAATTTACGGCCTTTTTAAGTTTGTACCTAATATTTAAAAGGGTTCCGTAAGCGCCAGAAACGGTGCAAACCTAGGATAAGCTTCTTTTCGTGTCATCTAACGTTTACATAAGAATCCACGACTACACGACTTAGGTCCACACTTTTTGCTAATTTGCCTGTACTACTACATGGTCATTGTCATATCTTGCTTATTCCTTGGCTATACGCGCATTCTCTCTCTCTCTCTCTCTCTCTCTCTAGGTGAAATAGCAACAATATTTGCCGCACGACGCCCGAGCCATCGTAGAGTTTTCCCAGTACTCCGAGGCTACCGAAAACTACTTACAAGCGTGAGCCGTCAATATCTGCTTGTACATGTATTCTTTCTCGATGACTTCCTCTGGCAGCAGAAGCCCGTATTTCTCTTCGAAGGTGTGTTTACTGACGAGCTCGCACAGTCGGGCCATGGCGGCGTCGTGAGCACGCATCTGAAATAAAATAAGATAAGATAATGGCGGTAGATAAATGAGACTGCTGGGAATAGTTGGGGTTAGATAAATGAGCCTTGACTATTGGTATTTTGTAAATTACTGAGCCAAGCCATTTATACGGACGTTTGGTGTAGTGTTACACGGATTTTTGTATTGAAACACGGATTTTTGTACCCATAAGTTTTTGTACCCATTTTTGCAATAAATATATAAATAAATAAATAAACATGTGTATGGAAACACGAAAAGCGAGGTTCTGAGAGCTATATGACCTTCAATAGGTTCTGCGAGCTATATTGTAAGTTTTTTGCCCTCTTAAAGAGTAACATAAGTTACATACATAACATAACATCCAACAGTCACATACATAGTCATAATCCCACACTAGGATTTCCTGTGCTGTGGGTATCAAGGAACTACAAGTACAATGGTACCAGAACATCCAGCCAAATATTTGCAGATTATGCAAACATTTGTCACGCAGCGGGAATCGAACCCGCACCTCTTGCGTCTCAGACGGCTACTCACCCGCCGCACCACGGAGTTAAGGTGATTCCATTCGCATGTGGCGCGAAATTCAAATTTTATTGCGTTTTTGCTCATTACAGCTCATCAACACTTCTTGAGGTAGTAAAAACTGATTTTGCGAAAACTAGGAGACCTAACACACATGTTTTAGTTTATAGTTTCACATATAGATCATTACTTCAGCTACGAATACTCTTCAATGATTTTTACAGTTTTTTTTGGTTTAAAGATATGCGTAGCTTAACTAATGACATTTATGAGATACTATCAATTAAAACATGTGTGCTAGGTCTCATAGTTTTCGCAAAATCTGTTTTCTCTATCTCAAGAGGTGTTGATTTGCTGTGATTTACAAAAAACACAATAAAATTTGAATTTCGCGCCACATGCGAGAGGAATCACCTAAAAGTAAAATAATATAATATGTTTTCATTCGCAGTAGAGGAAGGTCCTACTATTGTATTAATGACAATATAAACGTCGCAGGAAGTCAGTGGATGGAGGCAGCTCAAAACCGTTCGTCGTGGCATTCTAGGGAGGAGGCCTATGTCCAACATAGGACTTCTAAAGGATGATGAATATTTTAAAGTGGACCTCAACAAGGTGATGCCTGAATCAATGAACTCTTATAGTAGTCATCACCTGGTCTATCGGCAGAACAGCAGTTAGCAGTAAGTCTGGTGCGACAGCGTACGCCGGCAGCACTAGTCCGGGGCAGTCCAGAAGATCTATGTCCTCCAGGATGAGAGACTGGATGTGGCGCGTGTGACCCGGCATTGAGCTCACGCTTACCTGTTACAAACAAACAGTGTTAGGGCCGGTTACCACCGGAGCGGAGAGGAGAGGAGATGAGAACAAAGCTGGCAGGTTATTGGCAGGCAGGCTTGACAGGTAAAAACGAAAATGAAATAACGAAATCGGATTGGTCTATTCAAACACATCTCCTCTTATCTCCTCTCCTCTCCGCCCCGGTGGAAACCGGCTCTTAGAGGCTACATGATAGTTTTCGATCATACCCATAAATGTGTGATACCCCGTACCATATTGAATCTGATTGCCAACTTGTATAACACCCAACAGTCACATGTATACTCTTGATCCCACACTAGGATTCTCTGTGTCGTGGGTATCAGGAACTACAATTACCATGGTATTATAACACCCAGACCCTGAACAAATATTTGCAGATCATACAAACATTTGTCCCGCAGCGGGAATCGAACCCGCAACCTCTCGCATCTAAGTTTGCCGCGCCACAGAGGTCAAATATTAGGTATACCGCACTTATCCATACAAATCGGTTTAAAGAAGTTTATTATCACTCATAAAGAACTTTACAGTTCACTTAAAATGAGCAAATAAGAAAAAGTCTTTCTAAACTTAAATATGATCTCTGTGTTTTTAGTATATTAACGGTAGTGATTCTGTGCATCATTCTAAGTTTAAACTACGCTAAAATGATTGCTGTCCCTTTTATTCCAGTCTATTAGAAAGGGTGCGCGATAACTTCCATCACCAGCTTATTTACGTCCACTGCTAGACGAGGCCTCCCCCATTGAATGCAATGGTGGGATTTGCCATGATAAACACGCTTGGCAGGCGGATTGGTGATCGCAGTATTTGTATTGAGTACTCAGGTGGATGCTGCTACCCATCCCCTAGTGTAATCCCTTAGTTACGACATCCAAAGGAGATGGAGGGGTCAATTTTCAGGCCAGGGACACCACGGCCTATTTAACATTGGTTATACTAAAAAAGTTTTATTTTAGAAAAATTACGACTATACTCCACGTACTTTACTATTCTCCTGCTGACGTTTCTTTTTTTTTTTTTATTTATATTAGGAACAACAAACAATTACAATAAAAAACAAGAATACAAATAATTCTTTAAATATAGGTACTAAAAGTGCAATCAGCCCCGTCGTCCACGAATTATTTAAAAAAATATGAGGGCGCTATGTTTTTGTCACGTTTGTTTTGAAAAAAATAATAATAATAACAATTAACAGAGTTATGAATAAGTACCTACATCATTAATATGGTAGGTCTGAAAACTCAGACACAAACTTAATTATATTATTTCTAAACGAGCTGGGTGAGGTTGCAAAGAATTCAGTGCTCGTGAAATGGTAATTGAAAAGTTTCATGATTCTATGCAACGGCGTTTCGTTGACCATTTAGAGGTTCTTCCTCATGAGCACCGACCTTCGAGCGTGGTAGGTGGTGTATAGATGTAATTAATGCTAAAATGATACCAAGCCACGATAATTTCAATTTTATTACTGAAAATGTTATTTACCTTTTTAGTCTGCATTAGAACGTTGACAGTACTAGACTTCCCAACATTGGGATAGCCGATCATGCCCACGCTGATCCTAGGCGGATTCTTCTTATTTTCTACTGTTTGATTCTTTAAAACATCTAACAATCTTTCTCTGTCGTATATCTCATGTGAATTCTGTATCTTATTCACATCTGTGCTTTCTTGAATCTGTTCTTGGATCTCACTCTCATTACTAGGTGTAGTTTCTGTACTTAAAAACGGTTCTATCGGCTTACCAAGTCTCAAATTCTCAACAACCTTGTCTAAAGCCTCTTGTATCCTGTCAAATCGGTCTGCTGTGTGGCAAACAGCTTCTCCAAGCTCAACGATTTGCTTTTTAAACAGTTCTATGTCTTGTTCTGTTGACATTAGGGCCTCTTTTACGTCGTAATCTTCGTTCTCTGAGTCGGCGTCTATATCGGAGCGGGCCGATTCCGTGTCGGAGTCTATTTCGTCATTGATGCTTATGCTTTTGGTAGCTTCGTCACTGACGCTCGCTTCTGATATTTTACGTTCTTTAGTGTCTTTGGCTGCTGAGAAGAATATTATGGAGACATTCTGGAAGAAATTATTAATTATTATTAATAGTAGTAACAATATCAAATCTGATAAAACTGCAGCGCCCTAACGGGGTTTAAATGTAAGTAACTAATTACCTAAAAGTGTAAATAAGACCAATAAATAAATGCTGGACATTTCACACAACATTATCTAGCCCCAAGCTAAGCAGAGCTTGTGTTATGGCAACTAAATAAATGATATACTTAACACAACACATTACATAGATAGATATTTTTTATTATACATAGAAAATACCCTGGAACAACTATCTGCAGATCGTACAAATATTTGTTCCGAGGCGGGAATCGAACCCGCAACCTCCTGCGTCGCAGGCGAACCTTCGCCCGCCGCGCCACAGAGATCGTCTTCAACCGAGGTCGAGGTAATAATACGAATGAACCTACTACATAAGAGCAATAAATTGAATATGAATATGTTTATGAGAACAAAGTTTCGTGACATTTGTCTTAATAATATGTAGTTTTAAAATAAGTTTTTTTTTATACAAATAACTGGGGTCACTAGTTATCGAAGTTATAAACTTGAATTAACTTAAAATGTATTAAAATGCATTTAAATTATCCTATGTGCATAAATGTACCTATGTGGTATTCGTTTTTTTTCACAACATTTCGAATTACGGAATATCCATTCTTAGACAACATTTCGAATTACGGAATATCCTTTCTTAGTGCACCTCTAGACCATAAACGGAATATACCCTCCTATTCCATTTCAGGTATCTAAGACTTATTGAAAAAGCAACACAGTATAACATTCAATCTTCATCACCAGTAGTAGCCGTTAGACGTCGACTGAAGGACGAAACCACCTCGATAGAATATAGGGGGGCATTTCAACTGTGGTCCAAATACACCAGAAAATCGATCAACATCATAAGGGTCCAGTACAACAATGTTTACCGGGCTCTTATGAGGTTGCCGAGGTACTACAGTGCGTCGAGCATGTTCTCTGAGGCGAGAGTTCCTGATTTCTTCGCTATAATAAGGACAAGGATCGCGGCTTTCTGGGATCGACTAAGTCGCTCCAACAACACCATCCTGAGGGCTATGTCTGACTATCTGGCCAATCCTATATATAAGCACTGGATTTCCGTCCATCAGGATGGAAATAAGAAATGACCCTGACGCAGTAGGTGTGTCTTATTTTTTATCTTAATTAATTTTGTGTTTATTTGTATTTTTGTGTGATTTGGGGGTGTACACTGTACAGTGCCTGAATTAAACGGATTTTATTTTATTATTTTTTTATTTCCCATAATCACCACGCTTGGCAGACGGATTGGTCATTGCCGTGTAGAGTACTCAGATGGATGCTGCTGCCAATCCCCTGGCGACTTCCCTGTCGCATCTCAGGCGGCTACTCTCCCGCCGCACCATTGAGGTCGTCAGAGGTATATTTAGATAAATAAAGATTGTGTTACCTCTTTGCTAAAGTATTCTGCCCAACATTTCCGTTCGTATTCACTGGTCAAATCCGCCTTGTTCAGTAGTAGAATACACCTGCATTTCTGCTCAGCTGCATATTGCTCTAAATCTGCACATCTGTATAGAACCATTATTAAATTGGTTAACAACACAAATCATTTAAAAAAAAATATCTTTAGGGTCCTCCTTATCCTCCCGTGGATGTCGTACAAGCCTTACTAAGGGATTATACCAAGGGATTGGCAGGTGCATTGAGATTATCATCTGAGATTATCACCAACTGCAATCACCAATGGTATTGTATTCAATGGAGGATGCCTCGTCCAGCAGTGAACGTGAACAGGCTGGTGATGATGATCTTAGGGTCAGCGTAGCCATAGACTTAGCAGCATACTGCTTAAACAGTTTTCGGGTTTGTATATTGTATGACCAGATACATAAACAATAATGCACATCCTGATAATCCGCCTATTTATTTAATTAATTATTCACCAACGGCACGGAAGTAACAGTCGCAGGAAGTCGGTGGATGGCGGTAGCTCCATCTAATTATGACCATCAATGTAAAATTACCATATTCGAAACAAATGAATTATCTTTATCTTTTATCTCAAGACCGTTCGTCGTAGGATTCCGGGAAAGCCGGGGACAGGGTGTCCAGGAGGTTTTTTTAGCAAACAAGCATGCGGCCCACCTGATGGAAAGCAGTTACCGTAGCCTATGGACGCCTGCTAAACCAAAGGCATCACACGCGCGCTGCCAACCCTGAGACATAAAGATGAAAAGTCTCATGTGCCTGTAACTTCACCGGCACCTTCAAACCGAAACACAGCAATGCCAGCACTATTGCTTGGCGGCAGAAATAGGACTAGTGGACTTATAGGCTATTTGATGATGAGTAAATACCTGAAGAGCAAAGGATTTCTAGCATCCAATAACAGCAGGACGATATCAGACTTCTCCAATGTCCTCCACAGCTGTTTCCACAGCTCTATGTTCCGTTCGTACGGAGTGAGCGCCGCGCCGAGTTTAGCTTGCAGCTCGTTCAAGTTGCGACGCCAGTCCAGGAAGGACTCTCGCTCGCTCTCCAGCTGCTCTTCTGCTGTGATACCGGGCTTCCATGGAGGTCTACCAAGTTATGAATAGCATGTTAAAAAATATAAATGTATAAATGCACCAGTTCCAAGTGCAGTGCGATTGTGGTGCCTCCTACCAGACTATGCCGCACCGAACTGGATTGTCACACTTGCACGAAAACCGACCTCAACATCATTTCGGGCGCCGCCATAGCAGTGGAAACTTTTTGGGTCAAAAACATCATACCCCTTATATTTTGAGAGAACCTTAACACAATATACAAAATTTAATAGCTTAAGGTATGCCATGGTGGTTTAAATCTAAAAGGATGATGTATGACTCTTGGACAAATATCCTTTTCTGAGGTATACAGTGGGGTCAACCCAAATAGCGCATATGACATATTTATTGAAATGTTTAAATTGTTTTATGACCTTTGTTTTCCCCACAAATTAATAACTGTAAAGACGTCTAAACCAGTGCGATGGGTATCACGTGGTATCAAAATCTGTAGTAAGAAAAAAAGAAAACTTCTTTGGGAACTCAGGAAAACACCCTCGGATGGGAATGTAAATCAATATAAAAAATACTCAAAAATACTTAAAAGAATTGTAAAACTTACACAAAAAGCTCAAAATAATTACAAAATAAAATCATCAAAAAATAAAAGTAAAACTACTTGGGGTATAATAAATAATACAAAACGGAACCTACCCAAAGATTGTATAGATAAAATCAAAATAGACAGTACACTTATAACAAATCCACATGACATGTCAAATGCATTTAATAACTTTTTTATTGATAAGATAATTCCAATTAATGACGCAGGAAAAAATGTAACCAAATTAATCAAAAGTCACAAAGACTCTATATTTCTCAAACCGTGTATACCCACCGATATCCTCAAAATAATATATTCCCTTAATAATACGAGTAGCGTTGGATACGATGGTATCTCAACAAAAATACTAAAAGTTGTAGCTCATTGGATAAGTGCACCAATTAGCCATATTATTAACTTAAGTCTTAGTACAGGTGTGTTTCCAGATGCACTAAAAGTCTCAATAATTAAACCTCTACATAAAAAAAATAGTAAAGAGTGTTTAGAAAATTACAGACCAATTTCGCTTGTACCTGTAATATCTAAAATATTTGAAAAATACATTTATAAATTAATCAATAATTATTTCGAGTCAAACAAAATATTTTGCAATGAACAAAAAGGATTTCGAGAGAGTAAAACCATAAACATGGCTCTATATGACTTTCTTTTCCGTGTTACAAGTAATATGGATAAAAAAACACCAGTATCTTCAATTTTTTGTGATATGACTCAAGCTTTTGATTATGTTCAGCACGATATATTGCTAAAAAAACTTGAAATCTATGGCATTAGAGGAAATTCACTACAATTAATAAAATCCTATTTAGAAAACAGAAAACAGATTACTCAAATAACAAAAATAAATTTTAAAACTAAACTAGAAGAAGTCTATGTATCTGAAGAACGTACTATGAAGTATGGCGTTCCCCAAGGTAGTGTGCTGGGCCCATTGCTTTTCATAGCGTATATAAACGACTTGCCAAAAGCCACTACACAACCTATGTCGCTATTTGAAGATGACAGTACTGTAACTATTACATGCGATAATGTTGACACTTATAAAAGTGACATAAATCTTGCACTGACATCGATTATAGAGTGGTTAGACAATAACAATTTGAAAATTAATATAAATAAAACTAAAATAATTCATTTCAGACAACGTGATAATGCTACTTTACCAAACCTTGACATACAATATAAAAATAATACAATTGAGGAAGTTAACACCACAAAATTTTTAGGAATTTATATTGACAAAAAACTAAACTGGAAACCACATGTAGAAAATCTATGCAAAAAAATTAACAGCCTTGTTTATGTTTTATATAAACTGTCTCCAATAGTTAATGAGGAAACTCTAATTATTGCATATCACGGCCTGATTGCCTCAAACATCAGGTACGGTGTAATATTTTGGGGAAATTCTACTGACATCGAAAAAGTGTTCAAATACCAAAAAAGATGTATCAGAGCTATGTTTCACCTTAAAGTGACAGATACTTGTAGGCCTTTCTTTGATAAATACAACATACTGACTCTTCCCTCACTGTATATTTTAGAAACTGCTATGTTCGTCAGACACAATCCGGATCTTTTTTGTCGGTTGTCTGATGTCGTTGATCGTAATAGGCGTGATCAATATAAAGTTTGTGTCCGGAACTCTAAGACAACTTTAATGCGCAAGAGCTTCTTCGGTATGGCTCCATTCATCTATAATAAAATACCTATATCTTTGCGAGAATTGCCAACGTCGATGTTGCAGAGAAAGCTGAGAACCATATTGTTTGATAAATGTTATTATAAAATTAGCGAATTCATGACTGATAAATCTTTTATTAATTAAATTTTAATCATTATTTTTATCATTGACTAGACATTTTTTTTTTTAAATTTAATTCATGTGACATTTATATTATAATATTTGTAATGTTTGACATCTATTATTTATATTCAACTATTGATATTATTAATCTAAGATTGTAAATTAAATAAATAATTGCACACCCTTTAAGGGTAGATTACATTGGATCCATTATATAATAACTATGACATCTTTATACATGTAATTCAGCAATAAATATACTTTGACTTTGACTTTATAGTCAACCCAGCCTGGGTAATACCGTTCACACATTGACTCAACTATTGGGCCATTGGCTGGGCTAAACGTTGGCCAAACTTTTGTGAAAACACACTTGCACTGCCGACGCACGCCATAGACGCGCGTGAGCGGCAAGATCCTTTGATGTGTGACTGAATAACCGATTTATTCCCAGAACCAACACCATGAACTTTAGCTGCAAACTCCAAAACTACGCAGAGTACCTAATTAACGAAAGTACTATTAATGTAAGCACTGGGCAAGCATGTAAAAGGGGTACATGCTTGGCCAGTATGTACAAGCCCCAAAAGGCAAGCATTATACATCTCAACCTCGTGATCGTCAACAGAGGAAGCCTTGTGTTATTAAGGTCATCGAACCATAAGTATGAGAACTTGATTGGCGGCTTTCACTCCTTTAAGAATAGACCTGGCAGCTCCTCATGATAGAATGGGATGGAATGGCCATCAGCATCCAACTGAATGCTCAACACCAATACTCCAATACAATACAGTTGGGTTTGGAACATTGATCACCAATCAATGTTCCAAACCCAACGTTAAATTTATGATACAATTAAGTATTTTCAAATATAACAAGTCTGATCTTTATTAAATTATTTTATAGATTTAATTAGATATTAATTATCAAGATAGTTTTTAAACAAAGAACATGAAAAAAATTTGTTGAAGTGTTTGATGCAGAATTACACATTCACTCCCAACGGTGACGGTTCATCAATGCTTTCAAGTTCTCATAACAGTGTCAACAGATCAGAGGCCCAATTGTGTAATTTAAAAACATTCCAGTCACAATATAATCTTGTTTCAGTCGCACTGTCACGTATAGTAACTATTACTTAATCTTTGCATGTACATGCAAAATGTTTTAAAATTAGAGAATTGGGCCTCAGCATACATGAATTTAAGAACAATAATCTCACCTCCTTGGCACGGTCAACGGTTCATCAAAGTTGGGTTGTGAAGTCACCACTGCCACCTCAGTGGGCACCGACTTGACATACTTCAAGTTGAGCTTCTCTGCTGTAAACTCTCGATTAGCGAGTTCCGCTGTCGACAGGAACTCTTGCAAGGATGACTCAGCCGTCACTGATTGGAGGTTCAAACGGCCCCAGTCATAGCCATCATTCACTTCTGTTGTGTGGAGCTGGGAATGATAAGTAAACAAATATGGTATATTGCATAATATTATGCAAGTTTTCGATTTTTATCTGTGAGAATGTAATAAAAAACCTGCCAAATGCGAGTCATGCTGATGCACAAAGCGTGCCGTATTTGTTTAATTTATTTAAAATCAGTACATTTGGTTAGCTGTTAAAAACCAAAACTATTTGTACTGAAAACTGCATGCATTTTGTATGGACACAAGTCATATGTTTAATTGTAATTGTTGTTGTTTGTTATCTTTTGTGTTGTATTGTTATTACATGTATTACATGATTTAACTAACTTGTTTCCTTGTCTGTCTGTTTGGTACACATTTTGCAATGTCTCTGCCATTCTCTCATCAAGATGTTTAAAATGTCACATTATTAAAATTAAAAACCAGAAAATAATACGGATTTGATTCCCGCTGCGGGACAAATGTTTATATGATCTGCAAATATTTGTTCTGGGTCTGGGTGTTATGGTACCATGGTACTCGTAGTTCCTGATACCCACGACACAGGAAATCCTAGTGTGGGATCAAGACTACTTATGTGACTGTTGGGCGATATGCATGTTGTATGTTATGTCAAGTATCTCAAAGCACTCTTTCAAAGGAGTTTTTTAAAATATCACATGCCTAATTGCTATAATTTTGAACAATGTTATGTTCGCAAAAAGAAGGATGTTCTAAATTCAGCTGTATTTTTTTTATCCCTTAATTAGCATGTGTACTGCAGCAAACTATAAAAAACATTTTGTATTAAGTTTTACTATTTTGCATGTTATGTGCAATTCTAATTTTCACTTAAGTATATATATTTTTTGCGGACAGACAAGCTATAGATGTCTTATATTCTGATGATGATTAGAATAGACAAGTAGGATCATGTTGCTCCTTGTAATTAATGCAACTAAAAGTGAGTGATTATAAAATATCTATTAGGTATATGTAAAAAGTTATAAATGAATAAAAAAGGTTGTATTGAGATAAAACAATCCTCATGATGAAAGTAAAGTACTTAAACGTGTGAACATGAATGAATGAGCTCTGCATGTTTGGCCAAAAAAAAACAAACTGTACTTTTAAGGTTACCCTCCAATGTTTACATTTGTTATTTATGGGCAATTTATGAGAGAAATTGGTCAATAAAATTAGAAATATAGAAAAACAGGCATAATAATTGGCGTAAAGACCAATTAAAAAAAACTTTATTAACGAAAAATAAAAAACGAGTTACGCACCATGGTGTTGTCTTCGACATGTTTTTTGTTGCGGTTTTTAGAGAATCGGTCCTTGATGAGCGATCTTCCAAGAGACTCCTTGTTTTTCTTTCCTCCCATTGTTCTGAATGTTTGTATCACTAGAGATCACATTTAAAAGTACCAATCCGCACCAAAAATAAAATCACAGAATGAGGGCGAATTATTCACGCACGTCTCTCACTCGCTCGCTTCTCACTTCACTTCACTTCTTAGTTTATGGCATCTGTGGCTAACTGTCAAAATTCTGCTAGTGTCAGAGTCATAATAGATGTAATAGATTCATAAAAATCACAGGGCGGTTGTTCTGATAAATAAGGCGTGCTCGATTTTTGGGTCGGACTGGGTCGGCAATTTGCCCGACCGAGCCCTAGTTGTAAACAATCTTGTAAGCAATAAATGAATTACTATGAAATAATTATATTTTACACAACAATGGCACTAATGTCCTTATGTTTACTCTAAAGCTCACTAACGAAACATACACTTAGATCAAAATAATGAAGCAAAACTACAATTTTGCCTCGTACCACAATGCACAATATTATACTCAGGCATTGTGAAATCCAACTTGTGTAGTAAAAAATATAGGTATTTGCTAATAAAATAGTGAAAATTTACGAAAACACTAAAAGTAAACAAAACTTTGAATGAAGGCAATCAAAGGTCACAGAGTATTAAATGAATGGTTGAATGGCAAGCTAATGGTGAAACGAGATTCGAATATCCGTATACTTTTGCATACCTTCCTAATTTCATATTGTGATTGACTAATTAACCCTAAAACCGTAAAAAAAATCGGAAATACAAACCTCTAAAATAACCTTACAACCCCTTTAAACCCGAAAAACAGCTAATCAAGCCCATTTAACCTATATTTTAGGCTGGTATTGAACGATGTAGGTATTGATATTTTCTTTGGAATCAGGTTTTTTTTACAGCTTTTTGATCATTTTTTCGGCCTGAAAACCCCTATCCTGTCAATTTCATAAAAATCGTTGCAGCCTCGCTCGTTCATTCATTCGTTCGTTCTTTCACATCACTTGTCCCCGTACCAAGAAATTACGTATCGTTATTTCTGTCGTAAGCTTGCACTAAGAAAATATATTTTACGGTGAAATTAATGGCATAATTGTGTTGTCAATTACTTAAATGTGATAAGAAACTCCATATTTTGTTAAATTTGATGTGTCCGACCGCCATTTACACGAAACCACAGCACAACCAACCATTTTTAGGAGCTCCGTATAGCGACAGGTATGAACGCAGAATGGCGAACGAACGATTGTGGCTAAACTAGTTTTTATAAACTGACACGAACGACCGTTCATGTACTTCGGCAGAGGGGAAAGCGTATGCTTGCCATCTCCCTACTATAAATTCTCTAAGCACACAACTCATAGAATGATCTCTTCTACTTCTTCTTTTAATTATGGCTTCTGTGGATATGTCATGTCTAGTGCTTTTTTTTATCGCAGATGAAAAGCCCTCAACTTTTACCTTTACTTCACTATGTGGAATCACTGTTCCTTGCTCCAAGGGAATCACAGACTACTGACTAAGCTAAGGAGAGTATGAAATGCGTTTGTTTGGTAGAAGTGCGTGATACTGTTTAGCTTTTTTAATTTTGTTCGTTGTGTTCTATCCTCACTAGTAATTATTCTAAGGTGCTATCCTCAGAATAATGACAATGCTCTAGTCATTATTTTAAGGTTCTAGTTTCAGAATAAGGACTAGCACCATTTGTAAATAATTTGTAATCATTTGTAGTAACCATGGAAGTAATAAGTACTGTTGTACGTTAGTACTTATTACTTCCATGGTAGTAACCTAACCAGAAAGTTCAAAACAATCAATAAAATACATCAGAAAAGCGGAAAATGGAACGTAATACATTTGGGGGCATGGCAGGGCAGCATTGCCAGGACGGACTTTTAGTCTTAACTCGTACTTTTTTGAAGCTTTGGCGGACCTTTTGCGAATCTTGTTTGTCGGATCTTTTTTGCAATAATTTCTACAAAAATGTCGTGTGTTTTTTCGCGCCAAATAAAACTATGACCAGGTGAAACTAGGCCAAGTACCCGTGGCGATGGCCCGACTGGATTATTGATGGAATGTCTGAACGTAATGAATGCCATCTCTTCTTATTTTTTATCGATTGACAGGGAGTGTTGATATTCCTCAGGAAGCCTAATGCATTCAAGTAAAACTCATTTAGTTGCAGAAATAATTACTGTAATAAAGTAAGTTCTAACATAACATAATTATCTTTTTCTTTTCTTTTTTACATGACACTTGTGAATCAAACCGTTGCTACGCAACTCAAAGGCGGCGGCGCACGCAGGCGCGAACTAGCCACAAACAACCACAGATTATAGTTTGCTTTCATTGGACACAAAATAGTTTTCTAACACCCTCCCTCAATGAAAGCAAACTTATGAACATAATAAACTTAAAAACTTAACAACAACATTAAACAAAATATAACAAGAAATAAATCAACAAACACAACACAAGTATTCTTAGCACTTACTCTCCTTGAGACAAAAAAAAAAAAAAAAAAAACACTACTACATAATATCCTATCAATGGCTCTAAGCTTAGAATAGACCCCTGTTCAAAGGCTTAGTACAAACATCAGCTAATTGATTGCTAGAGTTTATATAAATAATAAAATAAAATAAGCTAACTATACTTTTGCTAACTTGATCCCGCTCAAAATGCAATGCATCTATAAATCAATATATTATTTGAAACATTTAAGATGTTTATGATTTTTAGCAACATGAATAGCGGATTGGTTGTCAACTAAACTTTGAAGCCATCGCAACCTAATCCTAATTCCCTCAGTTATTCCTATACCTAACACAACATATTTTGATTCAGTAAATGGTAAAGCGACACACTGTTGTTTAACACTACACCAAGACACTACCTACACCCATACACTTTCAATACACATCTTGATGTAGAGTTTCTATACTCTTGATCTCCAGCCCAATCTGTATCAATCGGTATATGCTATAAGGGCTTATGAGTATCTTTTCCACCTCTTCTGAATAATAACTAACTTGTAATCCTAAATTCCCTTATTGTAACGCTGGACACGCTTTAGTGCATTCCAAAGTTGTTCACATGGATGTGCTTGATATCTGCTAAGATAGCATAGCATAGGTCAGGCCGTGTCCCCAGTGAAGCATTGTTGAAACCCTCTTGCCACTAGTTTAGCCTTGTACGTTTCTTGGCCGTCTACTCCCCTTTTAATTTTGAAACCCCGTTTTCCTTCAACTATCTTTTTATCTTTGGGAATTGTTGCTTCTGCCCAGGTGTTGTTAAATTCCAGAGCTTGTCACTCTCTCTCTATGTCATCTTTCCACTGATCAGTATTATTTTTTTTTTTTATTGCCTTCTTGCATATCTCATCTTCTTCACAGCAAAAGTATCATCAAATCTTCTCACAAGTCTTGTTCGTGCTCTTGTTCTTTGTTGCTTTATAATTTCATTTTCAGCTGTTGGCGCAACTGTTTCTTCTCCATCAGTGCCCGAATCGTTGGCATCATAAAACGTTTCTTCATTACCATATCGAGATTGACTCGTTTCTTCCCGTTGTTTTAAAATTTCATTAAAAGCTTGATTAATATTCGTTTCTTGTGTGAGAATTTCATCACTTCTTTTTTCTGTCAATGCTCTAGTCCTCTCATCGTCTTTTATTTCTTCAAGACTGTCTTTAAACCTAATACTTTCATCGTTATCCGTTTCACATTCTATGAAAACGATATCTCTATGAATATTGACATCCATGGTGTTAGGATTCCAGACTCTGTATCCTTTTCTGTGAATTTCATACCCAACAAATATACCTTCTTGACTATTTGGATCCCATTTCCTTCTTTCCCCTTTTGGAATATGTGTATATACTACGTTGCCAAATTCATGTAGCTTTGTTATGTCGAACTCTTTATTGTAAAAAGCCTCAAAGGGTGTTTTGCCTTCAATCTTTGATTTTCCAGTTCTATTAATAACAAACACCGCTGTATTCACTGCCTCAGCCCATAGGCTCTTTTGCAAACCCTTTGCTTGAAGCATAGCTCTTGCTGCTTCAACTATTGTTCTCATTTCTATCTCAATTCTATCATCTTGTTCCGGCGTGTAAACCACAGACTTCTCATGAATTATTCCTTTGACTATCAACATATTTTCCACCTGTTTATTAATGAATTCCGTTCCAATACCTGATCTAATTCTTTTAACTTTTACATTGAACTCATTCTTAAATTGTTTTAGAAACTCTTCTATTTTTTGTTTTGTTTCACACTTTTGTTTTAAAAAATACACATATTTGTAGCTACTGTAATCGTCTTTTATCAAAAGAAAGTATTTCGAATCTCCTAAAGATTCTTCTTCCATAGGACCATAAAGGTCCATATGAAACAGCTCCCCTGGCTTATTTACCCTACTGCTGCTATTATTGAACAGAGTTTGCCTCTGTTTCCCTTTTATGCAATCTACGCATTTACCAATCCGCTCTTCACTGTATTTAATTTTATTTATATTTAATAAGTCTTTGTCATAGTTAAAATTTTGATATTCGGGTCTCTGATTCCATGTGTTTATATTATTGGCGATAAAGGCATTTGCATCTCTTTCTATTTTAAATTTCATGATAAAACTATTTCTTTCCCTTTTAGCCAATAAAACTACCAGTCCGTTTTTCAAAAATTTACACGTATCCGTATTTGAAACCCAAGTGTAGCCCTTGTCCAAAGCGGATACTACAGAGAATAGGTTTACCTTCAATTCTGGCGCATATAAGACATTCATCAAGACGCCGGGAGTATAATTACTACCGTCATACATATGTATATTTATATTTCCTACTCCCTCTACTTTCAAACTACTACCATCACCTAATTTTACAAATTTGATTACCTCTCGTAGGCTACTAAACACGCCTTTATCTCCAGACATATGTTCGCTTGCACCTGTGTCCATTATAAATTCATGATTAATACAAGCATCGTGGACTGTAAAAGCATTTTGCTGTAGTTGACTCATTCCGCCTCTCTCAGTTTTATTCTTTCGCTTAAAGCAATCTTGGAATACATGGCCAGTCTTACCACAGTAATTACATTTTCTGAATTCACAGTCTCTTCTGAAATGTCCCTGCTGTCCACACTCAAAACAAGTCACTTCTTTCTTAGTAACTAAAGCTGTATCTGCCACTGTGTTTTCTATCTCTCTTGCAACAACTCGTTCCTCTTCAATGAGTAAACGTGCAGTCAAACTCTGTAAAGTTTGCTTCTCAGGCGTGACAGACTCCCATGCTGACAAAAAATGTTTATAAGTATCCGGTAAGCTCATTAAAATCTTGGCTATCACCATTTTCTCTGGCATCTCCTCTTTTTGTACCCTTAGTCTGTTCACAACCTCTTCTACTACTGCTATGAATTTGGACATTGGTGGTTCAAATTTTAAGTTGAAAAATTTTTGCTGTTTCAGAAGTACGCTGTGAGTGCAGCGTACTTCTGAACCAGACTTCTTTGACTCTCGAAAATTGTATTCAACTTGCTCCACATTTCACAAGCAGTCTTGCATGTCATGAGATATATCAGTATACTCTCTTCTACTCTAGTTACTATTAGTTCCTGAGCTTTACTATCCTTTTCTTCATCTTTCTCTGGCGCCTTCAATATCACATCGTAAAGCCCCTTCGCCTTCAGTATAACTGTCATTTGGAACTTCCATGCCAACCAATTTTTTTCAGTCAATACAATGACTACTCTATCTGAATACATCTTTGAAGCCATCTTACTTCGCTGCTCTCCTATACTATTATATTCTGTTCCTCTATCAGCTCTTTCTATACCACAGTTTAAACTTACTTTTTCATCTCTTCTCTATTTTATCCGCATTTTCTCGGAGTTACTGCTCTGGGCCCATAACCTGTTGATATTCCTCAGGAAGCCTAATGCATTCAAGTAAAACTCATTTAGTTGCAGAAATAATTACTGTAATAAAGTAAGTTCTAACAAAACATAATTATCTTTTTCTTTTCTTTTTTACATGACACTTGTGAATCAAACCGTTGCCACGCAACTCAAAGGCGGCGGCGCACGCAGGCGCGAACTAGCCACAAACAACCACAGATTATAGTTTGCTTTCATTGGACACAAAATAGTTTTCTAACAGGGAGTCCAAATAAATATTATCAAGTGGAGTATAATAAACATAATGTATGTAATAGTCCCTCTACGATTACGGTCGATGTAACTAGGATGAAGTTAGTCGGTTATCTAGGCATTGAATATATTTGAAACATGCACAGCCAAGCGGACTTCCTAGTTCCTACACTCTTCGGATCATTATATCATAATTTTATATTCGGTCGGTTTTGTTCGTACCTTTTCGCGTGTGACTGCAGGCAACACCGTAGCATGGTGAAATTTTTTTCGAGAAGGTTGTTTCTTGTTTTATTAAATTTTTAATGGGAAGGCTGATCAATTAAACTTTGAAGAGTTTAAATAAAGCGCTAGTTGTAGAATCAGTGACTCAGTGTTTTTGTTCCCAGCGAATATGGCCGAGTACTATGATCACTACCACCGCTGGGAACCTCTCGCTGAATTCCATTTTAATTTGGACAGTGATGATAATAATTACGATGAGGACAACTACCTCTATTGCTTGTGCAGCAGGGCCTTTATCAGGTGAGTGTTAATAAGATCTCCATTAAAAATCCCACCTACAGATGCATGCATCTTGTCCTGGATAAGCATGTTCACTGTTTTGAGTCTATATCCTAGATTTTGCTCCGATGATCTTTAACTCATCATCAACTCGCAGCCAACTATATTTCTTATACCTAATGCTAGTTATGTACTTACCCACAGCATTCACATAAACAAAAACATCTTGCAACACTCAATATATTTTTTATTTTTGTCAAAATGCTGATGATTGTAAAATGTATTTTAAAACTGGTGAACTCGCATGAAGTTTTCTGAGTTAAGGACCTGAAATATGCATCGTGAGGACAATGCTAACTAAATAAATAAATAATAAATATCAAGTTTTTTATTTTAAACTGGTTAATTTACATTCTATTTCATACACAAGAGATGGCCCGAAATTCTACTACGTAGATAAGGAAGGCAGTGAAAGCGATGCAGAGGCTCCAAAGGACAATCAATCACAGCCGGGAGATGACCATTCACATGTGCACTTCTCTTTAGACACCTCTTACAAGGTGAAATGTGAGGTAAGATTGAATTTATCTCATTTTGCATACTACAACATAGGCTTACAACTTTTGATCCCCAAAGACGATTTCTGCAGATCTCCTTCGGACTCTTTGGAGAGATCCTACTAAGAGGTAGTCAGAAAAAAGTCTGAACTATACTGGGGGGCTGAAATACAGTTCATTTACTAGTTTGGGAGCCTATGAAATCAATAACAATATTTCAATAAATTCTTTTTTTAATTTTGTGATATATGTACCAACCTCTATGCAATCTCTATTCAAGAGTCAGCAACACCTATAAAAAAACAACCACATTACAAACACATAATATTGTGTTGATTCACAATATTTTTTAGAATTTTTTTTGCATGTTTCTGAAATAGTTTTACAGGTGCCATTCCTTAGAGCTTGTCCAGATGAGGCGATTTACGCACAATTGATGCGCGGTTTGCGCTCTCGCGAACGGCAAAACGCGCAACTGCATGTGGACGGAATTTATGAAGCAACTACAATGCAATGAATGTATGAGGTATTTCACAATCGCGCGTTTCGAATCGCGCGTAAATCGCCTCATCTGGACAAGCTCTTAAATGTGAAAATGTACACATGACAGATTTGTTAGGTGACTCATTGGTATCAATAAATTCTACTATAATATCCAGAATATATACAAAAAAATATTGGTAGAATACCAAAAATGTTTTGAAACTTTAAAATGTTACCCTCACTGTGACTAATTGGCCTCACTGATAGTTACAGTGAGGCCAATTAGAATTTATTAGTGGAGGACTGATCCTCCACGTCCTCCGTTGTTCACCCCTTGCTGAGGATTGCGACTCCTTTAGTGCAATCTGTTCACTGCTTGTCTCCATTGGTTTAGGTGATGATGGAGATAGAGAGCCGCGTTGACTGGCATCACTTGATGCTCAGACACCTGGGTCGTCTAACGTTTAGAGCTTCATCCTTGTGTCAAACTGTCAGGGCTTCTTAATTACTGATCAGATAAGGTTGATACCCGGTTTTACCCTGTAAGTGGGTATCCTCTGCCCAATACAACTTATATAAATGAAATGGTGCTTACTTAATGCACCTGTAACTACTGGCAACAGCAAAATAAATAGCCCTACCATCAAAATCTAATAAAAGATGTAAGGTGTAAGGTATGATATTTTATTATTCACTGATGTACCTACATCATTTTTTTTCTCCATTTAGAAAGATGAAGGTGCGAGTTGCTACTGCAGTGCCTCTCATACAGACAACTGTTGCTCCACGGACGAGCACGACACACACATACACGGCACTTCCCATGACTCCCACGCTCTCCAACCGAGCGACAGCGGCGCTGACCTGACATATCAAGACTGCCATTCTGACTACACAAACCATGACAAACTAGAACGCATGGACCAAGACTTTCCCATTACAGAAATCGAAAACTACCTATCTGAAACAACATGGGACAAATTCTGGGCAATCAATGGAGAAAGACTCATATGGGCGTCGTGGATCAAGACATACAGTGACTATATAAATCCAACTTACTTAGATGAGAACAATGATTTATTGGATGACAGTAAACTTCCAAAACAGAGATCAGTAGATCAGATTTACTGTGAATCTGATAAAGCTGAGGATGATAGTATAAGAGAAAGAAAGTTTTCCTACGATTCGAAAGTAAATCCGTACAAGAAAGGACAGAATCAAAATCTGACGGAAAAACATGATAAGAATGAAAATAAGGATGAGTCGTGGCTGCCGGTGGGTAGAAGGCGATCTTGTTCCGAACATGACAGAATAGTCAGTCCTAGAACACTAGCGGGCACAGATTCCATGACCAACGTCACGAAGATGACAATGTCTAGCTACGACGTCAGTTCAAGCCACGTCACTTCAGAATCCACACCGACTGATGACTTCAGTGTATCTTCATCAACCTCTGACGATCAGTCGAATGATCAAACCCGAATAGCAAATGTAGAAATTGAACAAGATAATATTGAAGACATGGACACAGATCAGTATTGGCAGTTCCTATGGAAAAAGCATTTCGGGGAGCAATATGCCTTACACTACGCCAACTATCTAGTAATGTTCACTAAGCAAGACATACCTGCTATCAATGTAGAGATTATTTCTGAAGAAACAGATTTGAAAGATAAAATTCAGACAGATATTGAAAAGGTTTCAGACTTTGAGAAGGTTCTAGACATAGAATGTGAGAATAGTGAAGGTAATTCACAAGAGTTGCCTACTATTATTGAAGTCCAATCAGTTGTTGCTCAAGTAGAACAGATCAAAATCGAGGAAGCTCCCGCTAAATCCCGAAAAAAGGGTAGAAAAAAGACTGACAAATACCTAGGCTCTATAGGAGTTTTGCTACAGAATTTACTTAAAGATGAGCAGAGCAAAACCGAACAAAATGTAAACATGCCTGATCAAAACACTGAAGTAACTGAAGCAGGTGATAGCAGTGATAAGAAAGAAAGAGTAGATACAGTTACAAAAAAAACACATCATAGGGGAAATATACAGCCTGTGGGCAACAATAACTTAACATCGTATAGCTATGATGAAGGCGATGATGATCCGCCTGATGAGACACCCATTAATTTGAAAAGAAGGTAATTTTTCGCATACAAAAATCTATGTTTGTCTCGTTTTAGATTGAGTTGAGTTATTAAATACAGGCCTGTCTTCCTTACCTGATATCATTAATACTTAATTTGTATATATAATTTCTGTCTTCAATTTCAGTCACGAACTAGACCATGAAGAAACAGTAGCAGAGAAAATTAAATCCACATTCGAAAAGATGGGATTCCATGTGGCGAACAACTCGTTACCTGCGGGTTGCATGGTGTTTTGCAAGAGGATGGCCAGACTTCGCCCTCCAAGGTATAAGAGGTTTGGAGCCCCGAGAAAGACTTATTTCGACGAAGATGGGAATCCGGCTCAAGATCAGGTAAACCCCTAGATTTTTGGATTTTTCAGAACAAGCGTTTATTTAAAAAATCTTTCGTCTGATGACGATGTTTGTATTCGGAACTGATTAAAACAACCTGTCTACTATTTTTTGTCGAAGAGTTCTGTTGTCCACCTTTCATCACCGCTCAGTCTCACCATAATTATTGCATTGCCAATGGTACTACGCATGTGTGCAAATATCCACCTATCTGTTGCATGGGACTGGCAAATTTTTTTATTTGATTGTTAGTTTAGAATGTGAAAATTCTAAAATTAACATAAAATCAACCTTGTTTGTTGACTTTTAATTGCATTTGTGTTATAAGTTCCTTGATCATCCAGGTTACTTTGTCACCTACTAAACTGTGCGCTTGTATGTTTGTTGTCTGAAAAATTACAATTTCCTTATTTATGAACAGTAGAAATAAAGCAAAGCCTAGAATGCACCCTTGTGGAACTCTATTTTTTATCAATTTCAAATTTATTTATATGGGTTAATAATAGGTGGTTAGTGCTACTATATGCTATTATGTATATTCATAATCAGCGTTTAACGCATGCAATCTAAGTTTGTCATGACATTGATAGGTAAATCTTACGAATTTTTGTATGTGTTCGTCAGTCATCACATACAGCAAATTCGTTAAAAAAAAGTAGAACTTCATTGTAATCTGCTTTAACCTTTGCCCATGCGTTAAATAAGGTATGTTAAAATATCTAATAATTAACATAGATGTAAAGTTTTAATTATGTTTGCGTTTTCAGTGCTTATTTATTAGAAAATACATTAAGATTATTTTATACATGTTTCTCAGTTAGAAAATTTTTAGTAAGTAAGTGATGAATATGTCTACTATTCTCTGACTAACTCCTAGAGAGAGTCCTATCCGTGAGGATGATCTAATATCCTCACAGATTTGAATGGAAATCTGAGGGCCATGATAATTTAAAGCCATGTGCCTGTGCCATATGCCTGTGCAAGTATGATGAATAAGAAATTTGAATTTACAGGATAAAGAATCACAGGATGAAAGAGAGATGCAAACAGATGAGGAATGTCCAGATTTCAGAACTCAAGCTGTCAAAATGCTGAACTCTCTCACACAAAATACAGAGCAACACTTAAAAGAAACTATTGAACAAGGAGATACTAGTGCTAATAAAGCAAGCGATAGTATGTCTTGTAATGCAAGTGGTTCTATGCCTTACTACGTACAAAATAAGGTTGATAGTGCTGAGAGTGATGATAAGAGTTTGGTAGAGGCTTCGGAGGTCGCGCTGCCGTCGGATGCTGACTCGTATAGTGATAGAGAGACTGTAGTTAACATGGAATCTGTCGATAATGCAGGCAAGTAACATCATTATGTAACATTCCCACTATTGGGCCTTTTTTATGTTACTTGGCAAGCAAACAAGCATACGGCCCACCTGATGGAAAGTAGTTACCGTAGCCTATTGACGCCTGCAACACCAGAGGCATCACACGCGCGCTGCCGACCCTGAGACATAAAGATGGAAAGTCTCATGTGCCTGTATTTTCACCGGCACCCGTATCCTTCAAACCGAAACACAGCAATGCGTTTGTGCGAACACTAATGTACTTCTCCGGACGAACTCTTTCACAAGAAGTTCTACTACTAACAAAATCATCGCCGCGATCGCTTTCCACGACCAGTTGGTCGTCCAACTAACACCTTCCTCCAGTAATAACACACCTAACTAAGCCAGCAGCCAAGACAATCTTATACCAACGAAAATTGCCCAACAAGTCCTATGCTGACGATTTGTATTTCAGTTGCCGTAAACACCGAATCGTCAAAGCGTCGCAGGCGACAAATGCGTCAGGCAAAGATTCAGGAGGAAATCATCGCGAGCATGCCTGAGGAGTTGAAGGATGATCCTAGTATGTTGAAGTATTGGAAGAAGAGGCACTCGCTATTTCACAGGTTTGATATTTAAAGTTTGAGGAGCCGGCGAAAGCCGCACACAATTTAATTCAAGGCGAGTGCGAAAATCAGCCTGAATATTGCTACCCCTGTTCTCAAGCACCTGGGACTTGGAATTCTGGAAAACTCCTACACATCCTATGAAAAAAAAAAAAATATGTGGCATCTAACTTAAGGTACAGCATCATCTGCCTGTAGAAGTATACTGCACATAGGCCTCCCCCTTAGAATGCCATGACCCCGTGTCCGCACTGGGTTTTTCCAAACAATCTGCCCATCATCCTTTTTCCCTCAGCGTCAACTTAATCCAAGGCCAATTGGCATTGTCGCGTTCGAGTCCCACTGGATAGGATTTTTTTGGGTCACTGATGTGAATAATTTTTGTTTCCAGATTCGACGAGGGTATCCGCCTAGACCGCGAGAGCTGGTTCAGCGTGACGCCCGAGCAAGTGGCTCGTCACATCGCGTGCAAGTACACGTACGACACCGTGCTGGATGCGTTCTGTGGCGCCGGCGGGAACACGATCCAGTTCGCGTTTACCAGCAAGAAAGGTGTGTATTTAGATTTACTACACTTACCTAGAACTTAGAACCTAAATAATGATATAAAAAATATTTTATAATTTTGTTTCCTCTTGGCTTTTTTGATTAAGTGTAGCATTGTTTTTTTTTATATAATTGAAATACAAAAAAAAAAAATTAAAATACTTTCTAAAAAACAATATTCTATTTCCATTTCAGTGATAGCAATAGACATCGATCCTGTCAAGATAGAGATGGCGAAGCACAACGCGTCAGTGTACGGAGTGGCGGATCGTATCGAGTTCATAGTGGGGGACTTCTTCGAACTGGCTCCTACGATAGAGGCAGATATGGTGTTCTTGAGCCCGCCTTGGGGCGGACCCAACTATTCTAATGTAAGTTACATCTACGATTCCGCGTTCCTGAGCGCGCCTCGTTATGTTATTCTAGCCTATAATGTTTGTAGCGACAGCCACTAGTTTTAACTGAATCGAAGTAACTCCGTCGGCGTCGGTTTATAGTGGTTTTCATTACATGTTTGTAAAGTTTAACCCTATGTTTCATAATCATTCTCTAGACCTATTTTAGTTAAAATAGCTTTTGTCTTGTTCTGTCTGATGTAAAATGTCATACGTCAAAACAAGGCAAAAGCTATTTTAACTAAAATAGGTTTAGAGAATGATTAAGAAACAGAGGGTATTTTTTTTTTTCAAATTCAATTCTTTATTGCATCATAATTATGTAGAACATTAATGTCATGAGTAACTTATTCTACTTAGGTGGTAGGTGTCATAATATGGGTGTCGCAACTTTAACTTAAAAATAGTAGGTACGTAAGTAAAAATAATAAATGTCAAACAAGTAAGTACAGAAAAAAAAATACAATTAAAAGTAAAATTAAACAAATATCTTGTCATTAAAAAACTCGTCAAGGCTATAATAAACTTTTTTTATCAATACATTTTTAATAAATAGTAGGGTAAATCTTGCAAGCCAAATTTTACTCAGTTCCCGTTGTCTGACTGAGTTACAATTGTGCATACCTGTCAAGTTCCGATGTCAATACAATATTATGGTGGCAGCAAGCGGATAATACGATGGAGACGTGGACATATGCGGTGGACAATGGAACTCCTCGATAGACAATAATTGTAATCAGCTCACAGTTCCGAAAAGTAATTTAATCATTATCATCAACAGCTGGTTGACTTAATTTCATAAAACTTTGATTTGAAAAAAAATACAACCGAATTGAGAACCTCCTCCTTTTTGGGAAGTCGGTTAAAAATGTAGGTATTTTCAACTAAAACATTTTTGTTAATTGTTTCAGAATGTTCAATACGACATAGAGACGATGTTGCAGCCCAAACCGGCGTCTATACTGATGAGCACCGCCCGCACAATCTCTCCTACTGTGTACTTGTATCTACCTAGGAACTCAAGACCTGATCAGGTATAATAGAAGGCAATCAAGTTGAGACCAGCAGGGCGATTCTAAAACGTCGGAAACGTTTCCGACGTTTTAGAATCGCCCTACTGGTGGGCGTACCACGTGACATGCGCAGTACCAATTTCTAATACTAAATACTCTGCGTCTACTAAATACGCGTCACGTGGTACGCGCGCTTAAGCACTTTTTGATTACGGCGACGCCATCACCGGGCCAGATAAGTTTGTGGGGCTATAAATATAGCTTTCATCCCATCTATTCGAAAATCGATGATTGGTTCTTCCATAAGAGCGAGCAAAGCAGTTCCTTACTCTAAGAGACATTCATAGAGGGTTATAAGTTTTGAATTTGGAACATGATTATAGTTCCTTAGTGTTCCGAGAAATTTCTACCTTGTTCATGGGTTTTACTTTTGTTTGTACTGTGAACATGAGCATCTTGATCCAAGATCACCAACATAGCTCTTAGAAATTGCAAGTTGAAGTGGCCATTGGCAGGCCATTAGTTTGCAGAACCGACAAACCATTAGGAAATATAGATTCTCGAGTGGCGACCATGAACCACTCGACGCTCTCTCTCTGTGGACCAACGACATTGTTAAGGTCGCGGGAAATCTATCGATGGAGGTAGAAAAGGTGGTAATTTCTGGCATTATATGGAGGAGGTCTATGCCCAGCAGTGGATATCTACAGGCCGATGTTGATGATGATTCAGTAAGAACTCTCAACGGAGATTGCTTTGACAGACTTAATAACCTTACATAGATAGGTGTGACTCAATCACAGGAACATCTTGGCTGGAATTATTTAGCATATAAATTGCCCAATTGGACTAACTAGGGTAATTTTTTTCGCAATGAGGGCTTTTCAACTTCGTTTTTTTTTGAAAAGTATTTCAGATTGGTTCGATAGATGGCGCTGACTCAACTGTAGCTGACAAGATTGACAAATGTATTATCTGTGGTGTGCGCATACTAAGCTATTATCTAACTAATCTGTGGCTATTAGTTATATTCTGTTTGTGTCTGCTTCTTGAGAGTGCGCTAGTGATTTCGTGGTGTTTTTATAAGTAAGCAAAAATAAATACCATGAAACGAAAATATATCCATGTTCTTGATATTTCATTATATTTTGACACTTGACAGCTACGTAACAGAGCAGCGCCATCTATTTTCAACGCTGAAAGCATGATTTGTAACGCCCGTGAAAACCCCTCATTGAAATCATCAATTCTAATTTACCTTGCTTTCAGATTCTATCTCTGGCGAAAGAAGTCGGCGGCTCAGTGGAAGTGGAACAAAACTACCTCGACAGGCGATTTGTAGCTATTACTGCCTACTTTTATTAGGATTATATTCCAATGTGTACCTTGGACAAAACATTCATTATGGATGTTGGTTTTTGAAGTATTAAACTTATGGGAAATGCGATTCATGGAGCCACGGAGTCGATACCATCTTAATTTTGACCTAACATGGGATGGATAGGTGGCGCAGTTGGTTAGCGCATCGCCGTATCTTGGTGTCCGTCGCGGGTTTGAACGCCCGCCCGCGGACGGTAATGTTTGGAATATTATAATGCTCAATATTGTGTTAAGAGAGAATATGTAAAAGCAATACCCTGTAATTTCTTACTTTCACAAACAATACTTAACTTATCTAAGCAAGTAAAGGCAAAGGCGTTGTAATTGTGGATTGGGGCTTATGTACTCGATTCATTTGATCCATTCCAATGAACGTCACTTATAACAACAGATTAGAATTAATAACAAAGTAGAAGTGCTTATGTATCATTCATTGTGCGTGGCTCAAGGCCGTTCTTAGCAAACTCGGTGCGTGTTTCGGCTCCACGCTGCTGCCCCGCACAGACTAGTAGACGTCAACGCGAATGGATAAGTATTTAGCGCGGTTTTGAGTGCGACACTAACGCCAGTGTCTCTTCTAGTGTTTATTCTTATGGTTCCGCTTAGTGTTTGTGAATAAGGGCATCGTGTTATTATAAAACCAATATATTCGCTAGTGACATGAGGAATGCGTTGGGTTGGGCTTTTCATAGCAAATTGTGCTTTTGAATGTGTCTCGTGTCTCGCTTTTGAAGGTGTCTCAGTTAGATAGCAATCTTAGGAGTATAGTCACGATGATTCCGTGTACCAATTCCTAGTAAGTAGATGGCCATCTAGTCTAGTGAAATAGAACTGAGGATTAGATTGGGAAGGGCTCGTCTTCGGTTTTCTAATTCCCGTGTATAGAAGACGTGTTTTAATATGACGTTAGAATTCTGTTACATGACCAACACGGACAACCAACAGCTCCAACAGGCCTTAAAAATAAATAAATCCTGGACATTTCACACAACATTATCTAGCGCCAAGCTAAGCAGAGCTTGTGTTATGGGTACTGGATAACTGATATACTTAATACAATATACATTACATAGACAGATATTTTTATTATACATAGAAAATACCCAGAACACCCTGAACAAATATCTGCAAATCGTACAAATATTTGTTCTGAGGCGGGAATCGAACCATGACCATCTTGTCTGCCATACCCCTTGTGTTATTTTAAAAGCGCTTTTAGCCCTCTCACTTTACTCCTCTTCCCTCATTTATTTCTATATCACTCAAATCAAGGTAGGTAAAATTATATATCACTAGTAAGATAGAGCCTAGAGAAGCCCGAAAGCCTGAAAAATTCCTAAGATTGCTATCGTCCGCCTAAGTAAACTTTTCAGTGAATGTTACATTTACTTAGGTTTTTTAAACTTCCGCGCGGTAAACGCTTGATATTTTCATGAGTTATTTAAAAGGCAATAATCGAAGATAATAATGATGTAACCAGTTAAGTAAATGTTAGAAATTATTTTGATTTTGGTATTGGCTAAAAGAACCTACCTAGTTTTAGATATTGTTTATTTTCTTATGCTCATTGATAAACTATTTTGGGTGCAATTTTAAACCAGGGAATTCTTTGAGTACCAACAGAATAATTGCATTTGTGTGTAAGTATATGTTGCTTCATATCGGTAATACATATTGTATCCGATATCCATCACATAGTAGGCTCCAATGGTGTAGGTATTTTATGAGTTTCCAAACACCTAAATTACTCATTATTTAACTGTTTCATGTACCTAATTCATTTATCTTGATATCTCAATGTTGTAGTATATACCTATATTACATTCTTAAAATATTCTGTCACTTGTTAATAACATTGTTAAATTAAAAAACTTACTTTTTCTATTTTCTACTTGATATAGTTACACAAGATTGTAATCGTAATTTCAAAATCTTTAAAAAATGCGTGAAAACTTGGTAGGTACCTAGTGTTAAGTCAAAATGTGTAATCTGTATTGTGACATTGTGATTCCTGTGATTATGTTCAAATACTGGGAATAAAGAGAGATTAATAATAATACTTTCAGAATTTTTATCTGAGGGAACCCCCTGCTACCTTTGTCTAAATGTATTCCATGGTCTTCTGTTGTCTGTCCAGTCCACTTATGTGGCATATGTACAATTTAGAATTTATGATACAGAATCCATTTTAAACCTAAAGAACAAGGTTTGGTAAATGACGAACATTATAAGTGTTGGTGCACAAAATATTAAGTTTAATATCGCAGTCTGTCCTATTGCAGAGTGGTAAAAATAGGTATCTATTTGAATTTTAATCAAGAATGCAAGTACCCAGGGTGGGGAAAACCTGTTCCCTACCCCGCAGATAGCACCAACACTCGCAAAGTTAGATGTATGACAAAAATCGACGACCTCTGTGGCGCGTCGGTCGAGTAGGCGGCTGAGATACAAGGGGTTGCGGGTTCGATTCCCGCTGCAGGACAAATGTTTGTATGATCTGCAAATATTTGTTCCAGGTCTGGGTGTTATGGTACCATGGTACTCTGAGATCCTGGTACCCACGACACAGGGAATCCTAGTGTGGGATCATGACTACGTATGTGACTGTTGGTTGTTATGTTGTGTGCTATGATGGGAGTGTGTGTGTCGGTATATCATTTAAATTCTTCTCTTGCTCTTTAGAGCTAGTAGATAGTAGCCAGAAGTATGTTCATTGCTATAGATTGTTTGATATATACTTACATATTCTGTATCTTACGGAGTTCCATGTGATATAATATTTTCCTGAAATTAAACTAATCTCTGGTGTAGTAGAAGTAAATAAAACAAAATTTACAGAAGTACTTAAAATCTAATTCCAACAAAGATCACAAAATTCTGGAAATGCTGTCTTAAACAATACCTACTTAAATTACCCTTATAAAAGTTGGTGAGATGAAAACTTGTTTCTAATTTACTTTCGCTTTGATTATTCTTTCATTTCTCCTTCTTCATCTTCTTCCTCTGCCCCTCGGACGTACAGAACATTATTACATCTGATTAGGACTTCTCCGAGGTTACCTGGAAACATGAGGTTAGTTACACATACGAAAAGCAAGTACAATAATTAATGATGTAAAAAAAACTGAACAAAACTGACTATGCCGACGAATTTTTCCACAAGTCAGAAAATGCTATCAAGTAAGTTAGTAGGTTTCATACTGTTACTTCTCAGGCCAATTTAGAAACCGCTCGAAAAGGTGTTATTGACAAAACAAGGAGTTATCTGTAGTAGCTTTCAAATATTTGCATAAAACAGTAGATATAGTAAGTGAGGAAGTCAGAACTAACCTGTACAAGATCCATCAACCATTTCTTCAGTGTTGGCTAGTTGAAGGTTCATGTATCCATCGGCTGATACCAGTAGGCCTTTGTATTCGTGACCCCACTTTAGTTTCACAAGCACAGATTTGCCAGTCAGGCTGTTGAGGAAAGGCTTGGGGTTGATGGGCATAGCCGCCGCCATTTTTAGAGTTTATATCTGAAATTATTTGAAACTGTAAGCAGACGGTCCTATACTCAGAAAACTGCCCGATAGGTTAGCTAGCAACATACCTTGTTCGGCTTGGTAAACAAAGAAAACTTAGTAATAGTAGTTTCTCCTATAACCTCAAACACAAAATCAAATGTAGTATTACAATGCAAAGAGAATGCCGCAAAAAAACCATAGAGAAAATAAATACTACGTAATATTAACGTAAAAAAGCGTAAAAGTAAAAATAACTAGCCAAAGCCTAGCCACAGACAAACAAGCAAGACAAGAGAGAGAATTATAGAATGATTATACTTCGTATTATTCTGAGGTATGATATTATTCTAAAGCCTCTAAGGTATTGTAGGGTATTGTATCTCAACTCATGGAAGTACGTAGTACGTACCTCGAAAGGTACTGCCATGATGGAGCATATTTATATAGAATTTATTTTATAAATACCTTTATAAATGCCCTCAGAGGAAATACCTAGAGCTCTAAGCCATGTTAGTATTTCTATATATATATATAATATATATAGTTTAAATCCTATCCTGCTCCTACTAATATTATAAATGCGAAAGTTTGTGAGTATGGATGGATGGATAGATGTTTGTTACTCTTTCATGTAAAAACTACTGAATGGATTTTAATGAAACTCTACAATAATATAGCTTATACATCAGAATAACACATAGGCTACAATTTATAAAGATATTGTGTGAATTGTCTATAATATGACGATAAGTGTCAAGTAAGTTGGAAAAATCCGGGCGGTCCGACGCACAGCGGGTGAGGTGGGGGAAGAAGTCGCTCATCGCTGAGTGCGCGACCCGAACGCGGGCAGAGCAGACGCGTGACTGAGGGCAAACGTCATTGACGGTTATGTTCGTTTTGCGAATTTTCAAGGCACTAGCGATTTGTTAAAAACGCATTGTACTTAAAGTAATATAGGCCCAAGGTTAGGCAAGTATTGCATTTTTAAAGTATAATAAACATAATAATAACTACCTTACTGTATTTTTTGGAAGTGTAGAAAAAGCACGTACTAAGAATTATGCCGCGAAAATTATTTATGTGATAATTTCATAATGTTAGTTCTTTCTACGCCACGCTAATATAAGCTACTCGAAATACTAATCCTGCGCAGACGAAGTCGCGGGCACCACCTAGTATATCATAGATTTAAGTTTGTACCACAGATTTATAAGTATAGTATGGTTTGAGTCCGGTTATTGTACATCCATGGAATGTACAGCCCGGGAATTCACAACCATGGAAAGCGCAGCCAGGAATGCACAGCCCGGGATTTGATGACCAATTGTACATGAATTCCATGGTCGTGCATTACTGACACGTGCTGAGATTGTACAGCCAGGGAATACACAGCCTGGGAATGCACAACCCTGGAATTTGATGCCAAATTTGATCAAATCAATGTACATCAATTCCATGGTCGTGCATTCCCAGCACGTGTCAGGAAAGCACAGCCATGGAAAGCACGACCCTGGAATTGATGTACTTTGCTGTGATTGGTCGAAAGTATATGCTTCGTTTACATGCAACTATAGAGTAAAAATGTACTATCCCATTTATGATTAGACGAACACCACAGATTATAGAAGAAATAATTAAAGCCAGAAACACGCTGGTCCTTAGGTTTTATTTTTAGAGTGGCGCACTGGCCGCGCCCGTGACGCTGCTTGTGGTGTAAATTCATAGCTTTACATAGACATGGGTCGATACGGGTATTTGCAGTAGGTATCGAAAGTATTGGTATTTTTACCGATACCAGATGTTGAATATGTATCTCAGTATTATGTCTCCTGGGTAGTTGTACTTGTATCCATGCCTGCATACTGCTGGCTGGTACCGACTGATTCATAGAACTACTTAGTTGCTGGGTTATATCAATTTAGGTGATTTAGGTTGGATAGCAAGCGGCTAAGCGTATTTTCGGCTATTCGGGGAAGGGCCGGCATTGCTGAAAAATCTGATAATGTACGTTGTCTAGGTACCTGTTGTACTGCCACAAGCCACAACTCGAGTGTTTGCTCTGTGTTTTTCTCTATGAGAGATTTCAAATTGACCTTGTAACCATAGGCCCAATTCTCTTATTTAAAAACATTCCAGTCACAATATAACCTCGTGCCAGTCGCACTGCACGTATAGTAACTATTAATTAATCTTCGTATGTAAACGCGAAGATTAATTAGCAGTTACTATACGTGACAGTGCTACTGACACGAGGTTATATTGCGACTGAAATGTTTTTAATTTAGATAATTGGGCCTTACATATATCGCCACATTCAAGACACTGTCTTTTTTTTTCAGTAATCATTACCAATCAATTCAGCAATATTGCTGCTTTTATCAAAGGAGTTCTAGATCACATGAGAGTTCACTCGAGACATGGTTTAATTTCTCAACCAGTGTACGCAAAACAACATGGTTATCGAACTATTAATGCTCCTCATCGGGCGTTTCAAATCATGCTTTCAGCTTAGAAAATAGATGGCGCTGCTCTGTTACGTAGCTGGCAAGTGTCACAATAAAGTTAAATGTGAACATCAACAACGTGGATATTTATTTTCGTTCGTGGTATTTATTTTTGCTTACTTATAAAAACAAGATAAAAACACCACCATATCACTAGCGCACTCTCAAGAAGCAGACACACAAACAGAATATCATGACTTTTAGCCACTAGAGCTGAGTGTTTTTTTCAGAAACTGTTTTAAAAACAGTTTATCTGTGAAGAACGAACGAACTGCTTATCTATATTCAACATTAGGTTCTATAGAACGAACGTAAAAGCAACACAGTTTTTGTCAGAACACGCTTTCGTTACGTTTTGCTAAAAACTGTCGGTCGTGAGAACGTGTTCTGACAGACATAAATAAAATATACTCTATGTTATTGCAATAGTAAGTTTTCAGACAGCTGAAAGAAAATTGTTCTAAATCCATGCATAGATGGCGCAGTCCCGATATGGTTGTCTAAACATAAAAAACCTAAATTAATTTAGATTTTATTCTAAAACTGTTTGTTAGGTACGTAACTAGTGGCTATAAAATGAAATACTTGAAAAATCCGTTATTGGGTTTAAAATAAGTGTATTAGTAGCTGTAGTATCTAAGAGCTGTGTGATTTTATATATATTATATTGTCACGGCTATTTATCGCGTGTTACCTTATTATTTATTATTCCCGACCGAACGAAACGTCGTTGGAACATCGTTATAATTTTTTGTTGTTATTGTTGAAGCCGGACCAAGTAGATCGGTCTATAGTAGACTTGAAAAACGAGCTTCGGAATCGCAACGCGAAACTTGGAGGAAAAAAAGAGGAAACAAAAAGAATTTATTCTCTGTGGTGCTTTTGAAAAATCTTCTGAAGACACAACCATGTCGTGTCACATCTACCGGAATTTTCAGAACTATTTTTTCTTTTTAATGTGAATTTTCTGACAGCTAAAAGAAAATAGTTTTAAATCCATGCATAGATGGCGCCCGTCCTGATTTGGTTCTCTAAATTTCGTCGGTCAGCCCCAACTGTCAGTGTCACTGACTTCAAACGCACATGCTTTTATGCGTTCGTTTGTGAAATATCTGCGTAAAAAGTTTTTGTTGAAATTCTGATACTTGTTAGTGCTACGTATGCTTCTTCGTTCTCTGCAAAAAGAATTTGTTCTCTGTGGTAATTTTGCAAAATCTTCAGAAGACAGAACCATGTTGAGTCACCGCCATCTACCGGTTTTGTAAGAACTTTTTTTTATTTTTTATTGCCTCCTTGAAAACTTCCCATTGCCTCCCTGAAAACTTCCCATTTGGATGCAATTTCGAAATAACTACATTTGCTTTGACGTAACGAATAGGCTAAAATTCACATACTTGGCTGTCAAAAGAACAAATTCATAAAAAATGTTTTTTCGATTTCCGATGAACAAACGTGCGACAGATACAAATAAAATATACTCTATATCATAGCAATAAGGACTATAAATTATCGTATGAATAAGAAACCATTTATAAGTAACTACTTTTGCTTTGACGTCACGAATAGGCTAAAAATGAATCCTATTTGTAGACACATTTGGCCGTCGAATGAAGAAACCTACATAAAATTATTTTTTTAAATACGGCTGTAATATTTTTCTGCCAGTCTAACTCCTAAGCCTGGAAGAAGTATAAAGTGTGGTTAATTTTATTTGTCTGGAATGTAGAAAAAAACAGCTTTTTTTAGAACTGTTTCTCAGAACTCTTTTTTGAGTTATAAAACCGTGTCGTTTCGTTTTACGAAAAAGCTGAAACGACCCAGGCCTAATAGCCATAGATTAGTTAGATAATAGCTTATTACGCGTACACCACAGATAATACATTTGACAATCTTATCAGCTACTGTCGAGTCAGCGCCATCTATCGAACCAATTTGAACTACAAATTTTAAAATTTCAAAGTTTAAATCATGTCGGTGTAATAACGGCACCCGGTTAGCAACACTGATAGAGTTATTTTTTGTTATTGTACGTGTTTCCCTCGTATTATTATTAGGGGTGCGTTTAGTAGGTACACTCTTGGTTTTTGTTGTCGCCTGAGTGTATAGTTGTTTTGTTCAGAGGCTCGGTTAAAACACTCGATTAGCGTCACGTGACTTTAACCGAACACCCAACTCGATGAATTCTGACGTCTGTCAAAGTCAAATGATTTTGTCGCCGGGGTGTATGGTTGTTCCGTTTAGAGGCTCAGTTAGGGCGTTCGGTTAGCACCACGTGACCCTAACCGAACAACCACCAAAAACGATGGTTGTAAAACACTACGAGTCTGACGCTTGGAGCAAGGAACAAAATGGAGCGGCAGTAACATTTATTTTGTATGAAAATTGCCCACCATTAGCTTGCCATTCAACCATTCATTTAATACTCTGTGACCTTTGATTACGTTCATTCAAAGTTTTGTTTACTTTTTGTGTTTTCGTAAATTTTCACTATTTTATTAGCAAATACCTATATTTTTTACTACACAAGTTGGATTTCACAATACCTGAGTGTAATATTGTGCATTGTGGTACGAGGCAAAGCCAGTATCGGCCTGGGCTGACTTTACACAAGTGCTTCAACAGTTTTCATTGAAATTGTGTCTGACGCTTGTCTGACGCAAGGTCTGACTGACGTCTATCAAAATCAAATCTAGGTATGACGTCTATCAATCAAAATCGAATCATTTTCATTCATAATGTTTATGTATTGAGAACTAAATGACAATCAAATCGTGTTATTTGGAACCATAACTAAGTTTGGAACGTATAGTTCGTTTTAATCTCGGTCGGTCGGTGATAATAACATAACTAATATCTATCACTAAAATTGTAAACACTCTAAGGCATGCCGGCATTTTAATAATTGTTATGTTTTCTCTACTAACGTGGAATGCAGGAGACAATGAATAACGATTGCTAAAACGTAGATTTAAATAAAAGCTTAGATAAAACTTATATTTTCGTTTTATTCTCTTTGACAATGTACAAAGGTATATAGATGACAGACAATAGGAATATAAATTGAAATGTAGAAAAATAAATTTAAACAGAACAAAAAGGTCGATATCAAAAACAAACAGACTCTTTTTATTCTAACACTCCTCCTTAAATTCATTTCTCTACTTTCATCCATCACACAATCACACAACACCCATACCAAGCGTACACCAGTTGAACTTCCCTTTCAACAGAGGTTTTGTTAAAACATCTGCAACCATACGACTTGTCTCTACATACTCTAATTCAATATGGCCATGCTCAACTGCCTCTCTCACAAAGTGGTGTCGCACATCTATGTGTTTTGTGCGTTGATGGTGTACAGGGTTCTGCGCAATAGCAACAGCAGATTGACTATCACTGAAGATCTTCATTGGTATCTCAATTTGACCAGAGATCTCCGAAATCAATCTCTTTAAGAAAATTGCCTCTCTAGCAGCTTCTGACATAGCTACGTATTCAGCCTCTGCTGTGGATAGAGCAATCGTTTTCTGTTTTCTGCTTTCCCAACATATTGCAGCGCCCATATGCAGAAAAACCATACCTGAGTATGATCTCCTATCATGACAAGAGGCATGACTAGCATCTGCATAGCCCTGTACCTTATGCATTCCTGTCTTCTTGTACTGTAGCCCAAGGCTTTTAGTACCCTTTAAATATCTGAGCACTCTCTTTGCGGCTATCCAATGCTCTTCAGCATAGCAAGCGTTGAACTGGCTCAGATAATTAACTGCATGTGCAATATCTGGCCTCGTGCATACAGATATGTACATCAGCGAACCAATTAAATTTTGATATGGAACCCTCGGATCAGGTTTATGTGTCAGTTCAGGTTTCACAAGCTTTTGCCCTGGAACTGATGGGGTTGAAGCAACTTTGCAATCAGCCATCCCAAAAACCTTCAAAACTTTTTCGACATACTTCTCTTGGTCAACTTTGATTCCAATATCGTTTTGCGTTATGTGCATTCCCAAAAAATTTTCTGCCTTCCCAAGATCCTTCATATCAAACTTTGACATAAGGTCTCGCTTTACTTTACGCAGCTCCTCCGCGTCATTCCAAAAAATGAGTACATCATCCACGTACACTGCTAAAATGATGACCTTCTTACCCTGGGATCTCATGTAAATGCACGGCTCGTTTTTGGATCGTTTGAACGACAACTGCAATAACTCATTGTTCAGTTTATTGTTCCAAGCTCTGGGGGACTGCTTTAACCCGTAAAGCGAACGTTTAAGGAGACACACGTAATCTTCCTTTCCTTTTTCTTCGTAACCATCTGGCTGTTTCATATAGACCGTCTCAGACAAGTCTCCATTCAGAAAAGCTGTTTTTACGTCCATTTGGTCAACGTTTAGGCCACTCTTAGCTGCCATCGCCAGAAGGACTCTTAGAGCACTATGTCTCACCACTGGAGAAAACGTCTCATCATAATCGATGCCCCATCTTTGACTAAAACCTCTGGCAACAAGCCGAGCTTTGTATCTTCGCTTATTTCCCACCTCTTCTTTAATTCGAAAAATCCATTTCGAATCTACAACGTTGCTCGCTTGTCCAGGTTTTACTAAAGTCCAAGTTTCATTTTTCTTTAAAGCATCAAGCTCCTCCTGAATCGCAGCTTTCCATTATCTACTGTCAGGCCTTGACAGTGCATCTTGAACCGTAGTAGGGTCATGTTCTGTTTCAACTGTATTGTATAAAACATGATCCGGAAACTCTCTGGGTTTCCTTTCTCTTAGTGGATACCTCCTTTCCACCTCTTGTGGTCGATCCTCAGTTACGTCTGACTCACAATCTTGAAAATCCACATCCTCCGATTCATGAATAGCTACTTCATCTTGAACAGGATCTTCAGCAAAACTCTCTTGTTCTTGTTCCACTCTAGGAACATTGCTAACATCATCATTCTCTTGTAGAGGTTGCAAAACATCTGGTTCTACTGTATTCCTGTCAATTGGTTCATCTTCTAGAAGTATTATTTCTGGTTCTTCTTGCGATTTTTCTTGTAGCTCTTTGTATTTTTGATTCTCCCAAAACACAACATTTTTGGCCTTAAATACTTTTCCGGAAATAGGATGCACAAGACGATACGCTTTCGCGTTGTCATCGAAGCCTGTGTAAATAAGCTCTCTGCTTTTTACATCCCACTTTGTCCTCTTTTGATCAGGAATGTGCATAAATGCTTTGCACCCAAAAGTTTTTAGCATGCTTAGGTCACACTTCCTCCCTGACCATTTCTCATCCGGAGTCATACTCTTCACCGCAATCGTTGGTGACTTGTTCTTTAGGAACACGGCGTGATGGACAGCTTCAGCCCAAAAACGTATTTCTAATTCGGACTCATGTAGCATGGTTCTTGCTTTATCGCAGATGGTGCGATTGGCCCGTTCAGCTACACCATTTTGCTCTGGTGTATACTCCACCGTTAGTTGATGTTGGATTCCGCAATTGTTCAGCAAGTCATCCATCCGCTTATTGACGTATTCGCTTCCGTTGTCAGTGCGCAGGATCTTAATTTTCTTGCCGCATTGATTTTCAGCAAACGCCTTAAAATCTATGAATTTTTCGAAAACTTCACTCTTTTGTTTCAAAAAATAAATAAAAGTTTTTCGCGAGAAATCGTCAATAAACGTCAAAAAATATTTGAACCCGCTAATAGAAGATAAACTCATAGGTCCACACACGTCTGAGTGTACTAAACCTAATAGTTCCGTAGCTCTCGTTGCACCAGTTTTCTGAAAAAGCTGTTTCGTTTGTTTTCCCATAATGCAAGATATACACTCCAGTTTAGAAGAAATATCAGGAAAACTTACCCCTGTTGCCATCTTATCTCTTAGTAGTTTGAGGTTATGCAAACCAAGATGTCCCATCCTCCGATGCCATAACATCTGCTGGTCATACTCTGTTGTTGCTAGCGCAGAACCTAGTGAAGAGCACTTAATTTTATAAATGCCTCGTTCTTCGATACCTTTCACAACAGGCTTACCTCGCACCTCACACTCATTTCTCTTGTAGATGTCACAACATTTATCTGTAAATACTACCACGTTACCTTTTTTCGCAATTGCATTTACACTCAATAAGTTAGAAGCTAACTTAGGTACATACGTACAGTCGCTAACTGTCATTCCGGACTCACATACTACCGTACCCTTACCTGCACCATATATCTCATTACCATCTGCACAAGTCACTCTCAAGGACTTAGGAGTATCGTTAAAGTTCTTAAACCAAGATTTTTTATTCGTCATGTGTGTCGATGCTCCAGAATCTATAATCCAGTCTTCTGCCTGTGAAATCGACATGCCGAACGCAAAAGCTTGAAGAGCTTTCCTTTTCCCTTTTGGATTATCAGGACACTCTTGTGCCTTATGAGGCCCTTCGCAAATAAAGCATTTGATCTTTTGTTTGATCTTCTTCGGTGTACTCTTACCCTTATGCTTATTTGACAATAGTGCTGAATTCGGTTGGCTTGCACTCGTGCTCGCCGAATAGGTATCCTCCATTTGAAAAAGCTTCATCTTTACATAGTCGGTAGTAATAATGACGTTACTATTTTCTATGGCTAATCTCATAGGTTGAAACTCTATGGTAAGGCCTTGGAGAAGTAAAGCAGCCAACAGTTCATCGTCAACCTCCTTTCCTAGGTCTTGAAGTTCCTGAGAAACCATCATCACAGATGTAACATATTCCCTAACCGATAGGAATTGCTCTAGCTTCATGCTCACCAGCTTTGCAAGTAGACGGCATCGGTTATTCAGACCTTTGTCCTCAAACGCACTCATTAATGCTTCCCAAGCATCTTTAGCTGTTTTTGCTTTGCGTACATGCACCAAGCAATGAGGCTTAATCATCAAGCAAATCTTTGCTCTAGCTTTCTGGTCTTTTCTCATACCTTGAATATCGGTCGTTTGAGGTGTAGTTCTTGTACACTCCCACAAGTCATCGTGAACAAGATGTAACTCCATCAAAAACTTCCATGTGGCGTAATTGCTGTTACCATCTAATTTCTCTATAGAGGCCAACCCACTACTGCCTGAAGACTCCATATTTTTTGCCATTGTCGAGTTCTGCTCTCTATGAGAACTCTCGTCGGTAGACATCTCCCTGCAAGTTGCTGCCCATAACCTGTTATGTTTTCTCTACTAACGTGGAATGCAGGAGACAATGAATAACGATTGCTAAAACGTAGATTTAAATAAAAGCTTAGATAAAACTTATATTTTCGTTTTATTCTCTTTGACAATGTACAAAGGTATATAGATGACAGACAATAGGAATATAAATTGAAATGTAGAAAAATAAATTTAAACAGAACAAAAAGGTCGATATCAAAAACAAACAGACTCTTTTTATTCTAACAATAATCGATTCTTAGTACAATTTTTGTAATAAACTCATTTGTATTTTTAATTTATTACAACCCACGCGCTCTGACACCTTCGTAGTGCAGGAATTCCTGGCCTTAGTTCCAGAAACTAGACGTTATGGACCGGTTTCCTTGGAAATATTCGGAGCAAATTGTCGCAGAGTTGAAAAATGAAGTCCAAGAATTGAGCAATACCAGAACCAGAGTACCAACGATATCACTACAGTCAGCGCAAAATGTAAATGCGCGGCGTCACCCGATGCCATACCTCACCGGTCAGCATTGATACGGTAGCGACTCATGACACCGATTCGCAGGTAAATTACTGCCCAGCCACAATGACCTCGACTCCCAGGATGTCAACACCACAGCCTGTGACTTCTCCTGCTCCACGTTATCGCCAGCAGAAGAGTTACGCGCAAGTGTCCTGCCAGCTTCAGCTGCCTCACCTTCAGGGGAACGTGGCAACTAAACTCATTCTAAGAAAGCAAAGTGTCAACGCGGACAACTTCACCCTCGTCACACCCTTGTGGAGAAAAGTTTTCACTAGACTAGAGGGTAAAAACTACTTCATTAATTTTTGAAACCCCAAAAAAGCTTTTCTTATAACAAAAATTGTATTTTAGCACCTTCGGCACCTCGTCAAGCATTTCGGCTGAATTACTCTTAATTTTTTTTGTTTCAATATTGTCTGCGGTCCTTGATAATCATTGTTGAACGAGCGAATCAAGTTTTTTGACTGTGTGAATTGGCATTTGTACCTATGTGTTAGCTGAGGCTGAAGAGGAACTTTCGAATCGTTTATCTGCCCTCTTATTCCTTATCTTGTAAGCCACCACGTTTGACAAGTAAAATTACCATTAATTGCTTAAAATTATCACTAAGAATTGACAATTGATGGTTTTACTGGTCAAACGTTAATCCCTGAGTGACTTTCAAGATAACGAATAAGAAAATGTTTCATGTAGAAAGGAGAGAAGAAGATGCTATGTTGACCTCATCCGCTCTTTCTTAGCTTCATAGCTGCTGGTACGTGTCTTGGTAGAAATGAGAAGTCCACAGTTCACTTATGATGGTTGTATTAGAACTTCTCAATGGTAGGTACACGAATAGCTATGATAAATGGTTTGATGGTGAATGAATACGCGCCGCCTTCTCGGCGGCTGGTTGCGTACTGGCGGTGCTAGCTCGATGATATAGGCAATGCTGCATTTTGCTTGTTAGGCAAAATACAGAATTGCGTGTTCGGTGTAAACCCGAAGGGGACCTTTAAAAATTTGGGAATTGTTACCGGCATGTCGATTCCCGCTACGTCGACTTCTCGTTATAGCGAGCTCTATTACGTCGAGCGCGCTATAACATCGAACATTTTGAAGGCGAGTTTGTTTAAGTCGAATGTTTGAATCGCCGAGTCTCACGAGCGAGCGTTTCGTAGCCTCGAATGGGCTAAATGTCGAGTCTCTTTACCGGGAGTACAGTCCACAAGCTAGTTATGCATTCAGTTGGCAGGCTAGAAACAACATTGAATGTTTGAGACTGCACGATCGGAACTCCGATTGGTAGGAGGAGCGGGAATTTTTTTTCCCATTCCTCCGATTGAGCATCTAATAATCATTGTACAGTCAAAAAGAAAACGTGCAAAATAGATTAAACAAAATTATTATTATTTGATGTATTCATCACTGTATTCACTCAGAACACCCTAAACAAAAATTTCTGCAGATCGTACAAATATTTGTTCCGAGGCGGGAATCGAACCCGCAACCTCTTGCGTCGCAGGCCAACCTTAGCCCGCCGCGCCACAAGGGTCGTCAGGGTCGTCGTTTTTTGTACACAGACAGTTATTACAGAGTTTCTTAACAACGAGTTACTTAGACTAGACCTAACAAGAAACCAATCACGTCTAGCGAAACAGTCCCGTCTGATCAAGATAACAGACAGGACTAGCTAAACAAAAATTAGGTACTTTCTGATCACGCACGACACGATTTGCGTGTTTAATCTAAAATCATCCCGAATGATGAACAAAAAATATTGAATGAAAAATCTCGAACGAATGATCTCGAATGAATGACGAATGAGTTGCCTGATGGAAATCATTTTCCCCATTTTTAAGGCAATTTCCAAAAAGTTGGAAAATCAAAATTCTGATGATGCAGAACCATTCCGAGTACCCCGAGATGCTGCCTGATGGAAATAATTTTCCCCATTTTTAGGGTAATTTCCAAAAAGTTGGAAAATCAAAATTCTGATGATGCAGAACCATTTCAAGTACCCCAAAATGTTAACTGATGGAAATAATTTTCCCCATTTTTAGGGAAATTTCCAAAAAGTTGGAAAATCAAAATTCTGATGATGCAGAACCATTTCAAGTACCCCAAAATGTTGCCTGATGGAAATAATTTTCCCCATTTTTAGGGAAATTTCCAAAAAGTTGGAAAATCAAAATTCTGATAATGCAGAACCATTTCAAGTACCCCAAAATGTTGCCTGATGGAAATAATTTTCCCCATTTTTAAGGTAATTTCCAAAAAGTTGGAAAATCAAAATTCTAATGATGCAGAACCATTTCAAGTACCCCAAAATGTTGCCTAATGGAAATAATTTTCCCCATTTTCGGGGTAATTTCCAAAAAGTTGGAAAATCAAAATTCTGATGATGCAGAACCATTTCAAGTACCCCAAAATGTTGCCTGATGGAAATAATTTTCCCCATTTTCAGGGTAATTTCCAAAAAGTTGGAAAATCAAAATTCTGATGATGCAGAACCATTTCAATAACCCCAAAATGTTGCCTGATGGAAATAATTTTCCCCATTTTTAGGGTAATTTCCAAAAAGTTGGAAAATCAAAATTCTGATGACGCAGAACCTTTTCAAGTACCCCAAAATGTTGCCTGATGGAAATAATTTACCTCATTTTTAGAGTAATTTCCAAAAAGTTCGAAAATCTAAATTCTGATGTATGAGTTATAAAACATATCACTACCCTAAAATCATTACCCTTAAAATGTGGAAATTTTATTTGACCAGGCAACACTTCAGGATACTGGTAACAGTTCTTTATAAACAGAATTTCGACATACCAACCAACATTTGGGGAAATTACCCTAAAAATGGGGATTTTTTTACCAGGCAGCATCTCGGGGTAGGTACTCGAAATGGTTCTGCATCATCAGAATTTAGATTTTCCAACTTTTTGGAAATTACCCTAAAAATGGGGAAAATTATTTCCATCAGGCAACATTTTGGGGTACTCGAAATGGTTTTGCATCATCAGAATTTTGATTTTCCATTTTTTTGGAAATTACCCTAAAAATGGGGAAAAATTATTGGATCAGGCAACACCTCAGGATACTTGCTATGGTCCTGTATAAACAGAATTTTGATATGCTAACTTTTGTGAAATTACCTTAAAAATGAGAAACTTACTCCTAGGTCCTTGCCAGCTAAACAATCAAAAAAGACAAATTTCTTTGTACGGACGGAGACACTGCTCAATCGCGATTTTTCATTCGAGATTTTTCATTCGTGATCGTTTATTCATTCATTTCATTGTTGTGTGTTAATATTATCTATTTTGCTTTTTATTTGATCCAATGGCCGCGACGGTCAAGATTCTTGACCGTCGCATCTTGACTCAAGATGATATAATATGTAAGTAGGTATCAGTCAGGAAGTAACTACCTAATAAAAATTAATAATTATATTTCATTGTACCTACTTTACTCACGGTAGGTAGTTGTTGAAGGAACAAAACTGGGCGAAAATCCAAATTCCAATCTGTCCGACAAGTTAGGCTAACAGTTTGGAGTAATATTGTTCAAACAGTTTGATCATCAAACTGTTGGTAGGACAGTTTAGAATAAACTAAAAATACAGTATATGGCATTGACTGTACTTTTGGCGAAATAAACTAAGTGATAAAAACAAAAACCATTCAATCGGAGGAACGGGAAAAAAAATTCCCGCTCCTCCTACCAATCGGAGTTCCGATCGGAGGACTGGGAATAACCCCATTCTAGTAACTGCCGGATGGACGCTTATCGCTTACCACCCACGCATCTTGTGCCTTTGTGCCTTAAGTTAGTAAGATGATTTGATTCATTCATGTAGAGAATAAGCTTTGTCTCACATGTGTCATTTTTAATTAAATTAATTTAAGAATTTTATTAAAGTAATTTTAAATTTAGTTTTTAAAAACTTAAACAACGTTCCCGTATCCTTTACTAGCTACATGGTTTAAAGTTTTTGTTATAGGAAATCAAAAACTTGGATAACTGGATTTTAAAACAATAAAATACTCAAATAAATCAATAAAAAACAACAAAAAAAAATTTATATTGGTGTAGCGGTTTTTTGGTCATTGTAAGTGGACTGTAATTTGAAATGTCTTTCCCAAGGGGTAGGCAGAGGTCGTTATAATCTCTAATAATCTTGAAAGATCGAGAAGCCGAGCTAGTGGTAGCATTAGCTAGAGCTAACTCTACCTCTAGCTCGGCTGAAGTACCAGGATACCATAACTATGACAGAAGTTTAATCTAGTCTAAATATTTCGTTAAAATACTTATGAAATACTGTAGGCAGGTAAGCACCACCTGACGAACGTAGGACTCTGCGATGATTATTACAGGTTTTGACCAACATTGGATTTGACGAATGCATTTCATTGCAATATTTGCTTGTCCATCCTCCCATCTTAGAAAGAAACCACTCTGGTATCTTATGCTATCCTGGTACTTTCGAAATCCACACGATTTTCATAGGGAGGGTCGTTTATTCACGTTTTAATGTAACGAGTAAAAAAGTTGGTTTAAAAAGTGGAAATTTTGGTAAATGATAATTATCCAACGAATGTGCTGCCCATGAAAAAAATAAAGGTATTTGCTAATAAAATAGAGAAACTTTACGAAAACACCAAAAGTAAACAAAACTTTGAATGAACATACAGTTTGTAGGTAAGGTTATGAGCATTATGTCAATGGTTATGTATGAGCTATATTGTATGAGAGTTGTTGAGATATTGGCCTTTTAAGAATGGGTAAAAAAATCGGCGTTTGTAGTATAATATAGCTAATTTCGACATTTTCTACAACTACTTCGTGGCGCGATGGTATCAGTAGTGGATTATCATTTGAAGTGTATGGAGTTCGAATCTTCGTAATGATGTATGTTTTTGTTAACTTTTTTTTTTATCTTTTGGTTTTATATGATCAACTTGTTTAAAAAATGAAATAAACTTTATTTGACTATTATTGCTTTCTGTTAGCAGATGAAGTAGGTAGGTATGGGAGGGTAAGGGAATGTTTTTATTTCTTCTGAAACAGAAGAAATAAACCGCTCTGTGGCGCGGCGGCTGAGATGCAAGAGGTTTTGTGGGTTCGATTTCCGCCGCGGGACAAATGTTTGTACGTTTTGCAAATATTTGTTCCGGTGCTGGGTGTTATGGAAGGTCCAGTTTATTCCTGAAATTCTTATGGTACTTCGCAGTTCCTTGATACCCACGAGTGCTCACGACACAGGGAATCCTAGTGTGGGATCAAAACTACTTATATGAATGTTGGGAGCTATGTTGTCTTATACTTAAGAAAGCTCAGTTTGGTTCAAATTATTCTCTCCAACTGCAAGCAGTAGGTAGTAGAACTTCTGGGTTCTTGTGAAAAAGTTCGTCCGGGGAATTACTACCGCCGTACCTATTTCTGCCGCCAAGCAGTAGTGCTCGCATGTTGTGTTTCGGTTTGAAGGGTACGGGTGCTGGTAAAATTACTGGAACTTGAGACTTCTCAGGGTCGACAGCGCGTGTGTGATGCCTTTGGTGTTGCAGGCGTCTGTAGGCTACGGCAACTACTTTCCATCAGGTGAGCCGCTGGGCCGTATATATTATGCTTGTTTGCTTACCAAGTAGTATACAAAAAGCAGTCTGAAAGTTGTATGAATGAGATCATCTGAGCCTAGGTAAAAGTGCCCAAACCTAGTGCTGGTTGTAGGGAGCTTTGGGTACCCCTGAGTGGGGTGAGTTAGGTTCCTAAGACCCCATTATTTATTTACTGGCCCCGAAAAAGACTACGAATGCAGTCAATTTTACTAGGTTATCAGGGAAACAAATAGGTTAGGAATTAGATATTAGTACCTACAGCTCATCCCTTGATATTTCCAACTTTTAAGATGTAAGGTTTACTTTTATTTCAAGGGACTGGGTCGCTGAAAAATAGATACGGTCAGCAGCCTAAGCCAGCAAAAAAATAATTTGGTCTGCATAATTATGTTATTGTCCACAAAAATTAAAGATGGGCATACAATTTCGATTACTATCAGCTGGAAAATCAATGTGGGCAACTGAATTAGCTATTTGCGCAGCAAAATCAGTTTTATGTCTGTTTTTTATTCAAAAATACAATACGGCATACCAAAATTTTACTAAATGTGACTCATGATTTGGTTATAAACAAATTTTAGAGTCAAAAAATGTTTATTTTATTTTATTTTATCAATTTTTGGAAAACTTACAGCTAAGTAAACAAACAAACAAGTAAATGTAATATAGAGAGCTAATTACAAGTTTCCACACACAGTACCTGATTTGCTGACTATTGTTAATCCTTTTTGCTGCTCAAAAGTATTAAGGCCTGGTTATCGTTTAAAGCTAGCGTTTGGGATAAAATAAAAACACTGGACACTGGAGTTTAAACAAACTAAACTTAACAGAATAGATTTCTTATCATAAAAATATTATAAACCCGCTAATTGATCTTAAAAGTGGTAAACGTGAGCTTACACAATGTCTTAAAAAACTCAGTTCGTAATAAAATAAAATCGTAGATTACTTATTTTTATATCTTTTTAAGCAAAACGAAGTTTTATCACATGTCGCTTGAGTCATCTCCTCTGACGCAAGGACGTGCGCTCGCTTGTCGCAAAAAATACGAAAAAAAATTATAAATTTTTATTAGGTACGTACTTATTAACTGATACCTACTTACATTATCCTCTTGAACTTCACGGCCATTGGATCAAAAAAAATGGATAATATATGGATAAACACACAACAATGAAAAATAAAGTCCCACCGGTACCACCAGAGCTAAGGCCAAGCTAAGCTAAGGCTGGTGTACGGTAAAAATGACATTTTAATTTTTTGTTTGGCAACCAGAGTCAGTTCCTCATTTTTAGGGTAATTAATTGATTATTATAGACTGTTTCTTGAATTGCTTTTGAATTAAATAAACGTGGGTCAAGTGAACGCGTCTACTCGTTCCCGAGGTCCGGCAGGCAGCAGATACAGCTACACATACATACACTAAAAACTTGCTGAATACTTTGAAACAAATGGCGCAGTTTCGTGGCATAATAACTATCAATTGCAAGTACCTATACATATAGGTAGTATACCTACGTAGTGTTGAACGACCCGCACTTGATGGACTGATGACGAGACTGTAGTGTAGTTTAGGTTGTGCTTGTAACGGATTGGTTTATTCAAACACATCTCCTCTCGTCTACGCTGCAAAGCTGGCAGGTTATTTCCACCAAAACAGAGAGGAGAAGAGTAGCGGAGAGGAGATGTGAGCTTGAGTAACGCTTTTGGGTGCGCGAGGCACGAGGAGAAACCAGCGGGGTGCGGGGTGCGCCGCCCGGCCGCCCGACTAGACACTTCTCCGCTCTGCCGCGCCTCCTCACTCGTTTTTTAGTATTTGTTGTTATAGGGGCAACAGAAATACATGATCTGTGAAAAATTCAACTGTCTAACTATCACGGTTCATGAGATACAGCCTGGCGACAGACGGACGGACGGACAGCGGAGCCTTTAGTAATAGGGTCCGTTTTACCCTATGGTTACGGAACCCTAAAAAAGAATATCCTACTACCTATCTATTGTATCGTTGCGTATATTTTTCTTATCTTACTAATATGCTCACTACTTATAAGTAGGTACCTAGATTGCATGTCTGACTGTACTTCATAAAAACAGACTCTACAAAACGACGCTCGATTTAAAAAAACTCGACTCTTTGAGACTCGGCGTCGCAAGAACTCGCCTTAAACAGAACTCGACGTTATAGTGCTCGATGTTATGGGGTGTTCGACGTAAAATATTCGATGTTATAGCGCGCTCGACGTAATAGAGCTCGCTATAACGAGAAGTCGACGTAGCGGGAATCGACATGCCGGTAACAATTCGTTTAGGAGTCAGAGTTTCATTTTGAAATGTACATTGGTTTAATGAATAAATGCTTATTATTATTATTATAGTATTAGAAGGTACATTATAAGATATATCAGTGAGAGGGTCCAAGAGGTAGTCAAGAAATAAAAGCGAGTGAAGCGAGCCACGAAAATAAAGAGTATCATTGAATTTCCATCCATGATGAAAACACAGACTTCTGTGTTTGATGCGACGGTACTGCAGTGTGGCTCACACGCACGTCTGTGTTTTGATTTAAATAACCGTATTTACACGCAAATCACGGAAAACGGTCCGCAGTCAAAATGAAGAAACTAAGCATAGAGATATTTTCACAAACGAACCTCGTGATAATCGTGGAATTGCTGCTTATATGATATGCAAAATGAATGGGCACATTAATGGTAACCTCATGATAATCGTGGAATTGCTTCTTATTTGATTTGCAAAATTAATGGGCACAGAAAATATTCCTACGAATCTGAATACATTGACCATTCCCAGAAATCCTCCGATTTGATACAAACCATGCTCTCCCCGTCACCTTTCATTCCCCGAATATTGGGTAATTTTGCTTACATCAACACTGTCAATGACATTGACATTTCGTGCACCAACGCTCCAAGTCGTTCAGAGCCTGATTAATAACAACTACACCCTTGGAGTGTAGCCATTGAACTTAGCCTAGCTTCCCTTCCGTTTGCGATGGATTTTGAAACTTTGAATAACGGTAACGGAATTTGTTTTTGCGTGCAGTGTTGCCATTTTGGTATTTTTTATGCTAAATCTAGCATATTTCTTGATCCATGAGCATGAAGTATTTCCATTTAGCATATTGCATATAACATAACATAATACCCAACAGTTACACACGTAGTCATGATCCCACACGATTCCCTGTGTCGTGGGACTAAGATTCCCTGTGTTGTAAACTAAAGAAGTAAATACGAATAATTTATACGAACTACCTGAACTGTAGAATATCTTTTCTTTTTATCACCGTCAGACCGTAGTAATTTTAATAATATATTTCCAAAAAATATATAATCAGTATACAGATCATACAAACATTTTTCCCGCAGCGAAATCGGAGAAGCGGAATCGAACTAGCAACCTCTTGCATCTCAGCCGACTATTCGCCCGCCGCGCCACAGAGGTTGTCTAAATCGAATGTAACAATTAACAATCCATTTTCTGAACGAGGGCTTTTCACGGCCGTTTCAAATCATGCTTTCAGCGTTGAAAATAGATGGCGCTGCTCTATACCTAGCTGTCAAGTGTCGAAATAAAGTTAAATGTCAACATCAACAACATAGATATATTTTGGTTTCGTGGAATTAATTTTTGCCTACTTCTAAAAACACCACGAAGCCACTAGCACACACTCATGAAGCAAACACAAACAGAATATCATAACTAATAGCCCCTACTAGTTAGATAATAGCTTAGTACATCAAAGATAATACATTTGTCAATTTTGGCAGTTAGAGTTGAGTCAGCGCCATCTATCGAACCAAGAAGCCCTCTTTGGTGTCTTTAGCCATGTCCATTCTTTATCTGCCAAGGCTTAAACGAAATTGAGGAATCGTCCGGCACTAAGTAACTCCATTCGACCTTGGAGCAAGGAACAAAATGGAGTGGCTGTAACATTTATTTTGTATGAAAATTGCCCAGTGGAATGGGCCCAATAGCTTGCCATTCAACCATTCATTTAATACTCTGTGACCTTTGATTGCCTTCATTCAAAGTTTTGTTTACTTTTTGTGTTTTCGTAAATTTTCACTATTTTATTAGCAAATACCTATATTTTTTACTACACAAGTTGGATTTCACAATGCCCGAGTGTAATATTGTGCATTGTGGTACGAGGCCAAGTCAGTATCGGCCTGGGCTGACTTTACACAAGTGCTTCAACAGTTTTCATTGAAATTGTAGTTTTGCTTCATTATTTTGTTCTAAATGTATGTTTCGTTAGTGAGCTTTAGAGTAAACATAAGGACATTAGTGCCATTGTTGTGTAAAATATCATTATTTCATAGTAATTCATTTATTGCTTACAAGATTGTTCACAACTAGGGCTCGGTCGGGCAAATAGCCGACCCAGTCCGACCCAAAAATCGAGCACGCCTTATTTATCAGAACAACCGCCCTGTGCATTCGACACACACAATATACTGGCCTTAAAACTCACTCACTGTCATTGTCAAAAGCCGAAAATCGTAAGCGAACACTGTCAAATATTAAAATATCACCAAAATATTTATGGAGCTTGGAAAGTGGATTTTAGCAAATTTTAAAAATTAATATCTTCGAAACTATTGGTTTCCGCAGTACGCCATTTCATATTTAGGCTTGTGGTATGTGAACCTACATGTGATAAAAATGTGAACATCCTAGCTCAATGTCGCTAAAGGAAAGTTGTGCCCCTCCAACATTTATTTATAGCAACTCTTTTTCAAAGTGTTACAGATGGAGGTGTTAGAGATTGAACCCTTGAAGGAGGGGAGCAGGTGGTTCTCTCGTAGTGTTCACTTTTATGTGGCCACACGAACAAGAGCCGCAACCACTTCGCTGCGATGCCACAGCGACAGGTGCCCAGCCCGCTTCCTAATTAGGAATGGAGAGGCTGGACCAGTTGTTGGGGATCATGACCATGACCCGACACCATGGATTCCAAACCGGTGAGTGAAGCTTTAACACTGAACCTCTTCAACAGAAGGGGGTGAGCCCTCTCTTATAGGTGGGGAAATGTTAAATGTTACACATACAGGTATGCAATAATATATACCACAGGTTCCATACCTTACATTGGGAAAACTTACAGCTAGTACACATAAACTAAAATACATGTAAGAGCTACATGTATCCTGACGGCCAATTAAAAGTTTCCACATATAGGTCACAAACGAGTAAACATAAAAACAGTAATCGTAGACAACGAAGAGGGAAAAAAAAAGAAGATACAAAGAACTAAATTAAATTAAATGATAAATGCGAATGCGAATTAGTAGTATAGTAGGAAGGATTTAAAGTTACCAAATTTTACAGGAATTCCATGTTCCAAGCCCTCAAAAGGAGGGCTACGATGGAAAACATTCCATTGAATGCAATCTACGAGGAGGAGGCGGCAAGGTATTATCAACTTATGTACATACTAACTACAATTTTAGGTTACCCTAACCCTGAAGGGGCTACACACTACACTGTAGGTATATATGAGTGCAAGGTGACTTCTTTCGTAATTTCGTAGCGTAGTAGGCGAGTTGCTGGCTACGACGCACGAGGTGGGTTTTGATTCCGCTGCGAGACAAATGTTTGAATGATCTGCAAATATTTGTTCCGGGTCTGGGTGTTGCGTGGTTCCTTGGTTGGTACTCATAATTCCTGATACCCACGACATAAGAAATCCTAGAATGGGACCAGCCCTGCGATTACTTTATTATGACTCTATCAGCTCCTGGAGTCCGGTTTTTTCCCTGGCTTCATTTGTGGCTGTGCAGTACAATATAACATGCTCCACTTTCTCCTCGTCCTGAAGACAGCCACGACATAGCCCACTGTCCGTAGCCCCTGTCTTCAGCAGATGGTGGTTGAGATCACAGTGTCCCGTGATGATGCCCACCATCATTCGTAGGTCTTCGCGTTTCATCTTTAACAATGTGTTTGTTATCCTTTTGTTTTTAGCTGGAAGCATTTTCTTTGTTTGCTTACAGTCCAGTCTACGTTCCCATATTTTTTGGTGCTCAGATAGATTGACTACTTACAATCTACAGTATAATAATGTGGATGTACATTCCAGGTGGTCGGCGACAATGACGCCGAGGACAACTGGCGTCAACTCAGCCTCAAGGCCATGGTGAGGCTGTGCGAGACTGCACCTGTGATGGTGCGCAAGCAGGTGCCGAACGCGATCCGACACCTCACGCCGCTCGTGCTAGAGATGATGTGCGAGATGGACGATGAGCCCGATTGGGCGTTGCAGGACGTCGCCGCCTATGATGATATAATGACTTGTGAGTTGCGTTCCCATCCCATACAGTAGGAACTTGGTGGTGGAGGCGCGCGCATGCTACCGGCTGTTTGGTAGCCGGGACTTTTCATCAGCAGTGAAGCAAGATGTCACGACGAATGGTCTTGAGCCACCTCCATCCAACAAACTCCTGCTAACTTTAAAATGTATGTATGTATGTAGATGCTGCGTCCCACTAGTTTGGCAATTGAGTTGTTAGGTTCTTTTTTGTCAGTATCTTATGATATTGACGCACATAATCTTACTAGAGCAAATAACAAGATAATAGCATCCTTATCCTCATGGATTTGGTTGTCAGTCCCTTGATAACACTACAAAATGCCTCCATTTAATCATTGTGTCACTCATAATAGCAACTAGGTGACCTAGTTGGTCTATGGTGGCCCAGATAAAAGGCCTCATACTTTGTATAGAACCACAGTAGCATGGTGTCAATAGACCAAAGACATTGTAAATGTTGCAGAAAGTAAGTGGATGAAAGCAGCTCGAGACCGTTTGTTGTGGCATTCTTTGGGGAGTATGTCCAGATGCATATAATGGTGAAATTTTTCCACCAACATTTTGTGATGGATTCCAAAGTTTTTTCCTAAGCAGAAGTTATTACTTGTTACAGAAACTATGTAGCAGCAGAGTCCTCGTTGGACCGCATGTGCTGCGTTCTTGGAGGCAAGATAATGCTTGGTCTGATTATGGGTCAAGTACCTGAGATGTTAAAATCGCTGGATTGGAAGCGGCGTCACGCTGCGTTCATGGCGGTCTCTTCTGCTGGAGAGGGATGTCACAAGCAAATGGAGCCGATGCTCGACCAAGTTGTCTCTGCTGTGCTGAATTATCTTACTGACCCGGTAAGACTAGAGAGATAGGGAGATAGATAGGGTTCGCAGCGGAAACTACGGGTTCCGCTGTTTGGATCAGGGTACCACGGGTGTCAGGGTGCTGCCTTTTGGGTTAAACCTTTAGGTCCTGACTGGAGTTGGATTCGTGGTGGCATGTGGTGAGTTGCAGGGGAATTGCATGTTTGTTTGCCCGGATAATGTTTTCGGGCGCAATCCTCCGCGAGCAACTAGCTGGTGTCCTCAGGCCTAGGGCGAAGGGCTGGAACGAGGGCACTAGCGGGGTCAGTGAGTGATCCTTTAAGCGACAATCCTTTCGGAGCGTCGTAATCTCCGGCACTTACCTGGAGAGTAAGTAGAGTCTTGTACGCTAGCAAAGATTCCGGTTACCCAGCTGTCGGTATGGGTAGGTGTATGTATGTGTACCGAGATGTGAGCGAGCTTTACAGCTCCGGTACCATTCTGGTAAATGGTAGTTGGCTTCTCCAACGTCCCTAGCTGGGATTTAAGCTAGCATCCTTTGGGGTGCGGGTGGTGAGCGACATTAACAGCTCCAAGGTGAGCGCTAAGGTGAGTTCATCTTCAGGCGGAAGGCGGCCACGACGACTAAGGTCTTAAGCCACCTCCATCCACCGATGCGACGCGTTACAATGTTATTAATCCAGCAAGTGTCCCTTCTTGAGGGGTCTTTCTGGTTCATGGTTGCGGTGGTCAACAGTTATCAGTTTTGTAAGCTATATGCCCTGTCCATTGCCATTTAAACATACTAATTCTGAAAGCTATGTTGGTGACCTTTGTTCTTCAGCGAAGCAGATGACGAGCTATATTTTCTGATTATATCACGAAGTGAAAGTGAGCATAGCTCTCTTCATAGCCCATTGTGCAATCTTGAGCCCGTGATTGAGGCTAATAGGCGACACTAACGTTTGATTCGCATGCATTTTACAATAAGTGAACAATTACGCTGGAGTGCAAATACACCCAAAACTTTTCTTTTTTCAAATTTGTTAATAATTTGTTTGTTCATTTTATAATTTCCTTAGTGCATCGAGCTCCTCGGCGCCGGCTGCCTGCCCGACGAGATGATGGCGGAGGTGCTTCGCATCCTCAACAAGCTGCTGACCAAACACTTCGAGCGCGCCACCGAACGCAGGCAGAAGCGCGCTGACGAGGACTATGACGAGGTAACGAGTGTACATCATCTACAGTGTAGATGATGATAGAACTATTCTACACCAACTGTCTGTCCCGATGAGATGATTGTTCAGTTTCAGATTCTAGCAATCTGACTTTTGACATTGGGCAGGTAGTAAGATCCTCCATGTTGAAGTAAATAAAACGAAGTTTTTTTGGGTAATACATGTATATTCTGGCATGGTCGCAGTGGTGGAACGAACTGGACACTTATAAATGGGACTCGAAAACGGTGACTAGATGCTAGATATTGTAATAGTTAGTAGTGATATGGGTAATTACCATTTACATTTCTTGACATCCTGAGCTTGAATGATTTGAACAATAGGACACTTATTGTGTCTACCAAGCCAATATTGACTGAACCAACATCACGCATACATTTACATTTTACTTCTCAGGTGGTAGAAGAACAGTTAGCGGACGAAGACAATAAAGACATATATGGCCTCTCGCGAGTAGCTGACGTCCTCCACGCTCTCATGTCTGCTTACCGCGAGGCATTCTACCCACATTTGGACACACTGCTACCACACCTCGTGCAATTGCTCGGCCCCGGCCGTCCTTACGCCGATCGTAAATGGGCCATTTGTATCTTCGACGACGTTATTGAATTTGGAGGTGAGTGAATACAGCTGAATGAATACGCAACTATCCCAAAATTAGTTGATAAAAATTGACATTACATTGCCCATCTAAAATGTTGCCCTTTAACAGGAGCAGCATGCGTGAAATACCAGGACATATTCCTGGAGCCGATGCTCGGTGAGCTGTCGTCGAGTGAGGCGGAGGTGCGGCAGGCGGCATCTTACGGCTGCGGCTTGCTGGCGCAGTTCGGCGGAGAGCAGTTCGCGGCTGCGTGCGCGCGCGCGCTGCCTCTCCTTGCCGCGCTCATTGCTAAGCCCGAGTCCCGCTCCGTCAAGAATGTCAACGCTACTGAGAACGCTATCTCAGCTGTCACAAAGATTATCAAATATAACCACTCGCAAATTAATAGGGATGAGATTATAAGGCACTGGTGAGTACTAATTATACAATTATATACTACTGTACCTATATTGTGTAATCAACTAATGGCTATTTTATTAATATTGCCCTACATTTGTCTTTTGAAACTTTGAATAACAGATATGTCACGTTAAATACGACACCAGCACTGTTTCGCATGGAACTAGATGAGAAACTTGTACATAAACCTTCACAAAATTAGCAACTGGGTAACTAACAAATTACAAAGTGGGCTACCTTATCGCTAAAAGCGGTCTCTTCCATCAAACCTTGGGATGGAGAGGAATTAGCCTGATAGCATGCTCGTAACTCGATATTGTGAACACTTTTATAAAGCGTCTTCTATTTTAGCTATACAATTTGAGATCGCTTTATGACAACCTGCGTCACATATCGCATACGGCCGAACATTTCTAATGTCAACATATCATTCGTCCAGGCTGACATGGCTGCCAGTGACCGAAGACTCCGAGGAAGCTTCGCACGTGTACTCCCTGCTATGCGAGCTGGTAGCGAGCGGGCACTCTGAGCTGTCTACGCCCGACGCACCGAAGCGAGTGATCACAATGCTTGAAGAGGCGTTCCTTAACGATGCAGTGCCCAATGACAACCCCGCCTACTCGCAAATGGTCGCTCTCGTGCGACAGATACAGGTAAATAATGAACCATCTAAACATCGAGAAAATGTCTCCATCATCTGGTCAGCTCATTGTCACCATCATATGGTATTGTCATTGGAACTTGACTGGTATGCAAAAGGGAAGTGGTTTTAAATCGGCTTGCAATACACACACGATAATACATATATATATACAGATATCGCATTACGTTAAGGTCCCGGATCGTAATAGCTAAGTCCTATCAAGGATGCAAATAACTTACAGTTAGTTACAGAGTTGCCTAATAACGGGCTCTGTCCCACTGCTGGGAACCACCGCCACCGAGTTTTCCACTGGTTGCTAAAGGTGTCGAGCTCGTCTCTTCTATAGCTGGCGTGGTCTGCCGCGACGCCGCCTTAGTCTCATTTGGTGGTTTTCTTGGCCCACAGTTCAAGGTATGGATATTAACTATTTCTTATTACTTCCAGACTAATGCGGAGCTTTTCAACTCGTGCCTGATGCAACTCCGCGATGAACTCAAGGAAGCTCTGCAATTCGCCTTATCCACATAGCTGGCCATATAAAATCCTCTGTTAGTTTGCTAACTGAACTTTTTATTGATTTTGTATATGAATGCAATGCAATATAGGTGGTCCAATTTATGAAATATCACGATTCTCTTTAGATGAGTATGGCAGAGACAAACTTATTGAATGTAATACATAGATATATAACTATATAACTTTCTGAAAATTGTTGAAACTTGATGAGAATCCTCTGTTAGTTTGCTAACTAGACTTTTTATTGATTTTGATTTTGTATATGAATGCAATGCAATATAGGTGGTCCAATTTATGAAATATCACGATTCTCTTTAGATGAGTATGGCAGAGACAAACTTATTGAATGTAATACATAATTATGTACCTATATAACTTTCTGATTTTTTTTCCTTCCAAAGGATTCGTCTTAGATCTCGTTCTTGAATATCTGCGGGGCTTACTAAAACTGGCTGTGATATATTTTGTAATAATTTAAAAGTTAATCCTTGCTAGAGTTATTATATGATGAAAATAATCTGTTAGTTTGCTAACTGAAATTTTTATTGATGTTGATTTTGTATATGAATGCATTAAAGGTGGTCCAATTTAAGGAGTATGAGAAATGGTCTAAGGTTAATAATAATAAAAGGTACCATTGGCATGAAAGTACTCCTCCTACCCAAAGCAGCTAATCATTTTAAAATGTTTAATTGGGCTGTCTGCATTCATGATTTAGGTCGCCATTATAACGGCTACAATGGGATCTTGATGACTGCTTCTCGCAGTGAACAAGACTTCAGTTTGTTAAAAAATGTTTTTTTGACGTGTCAACGTCTTATAAATCGATGGAGCCGGCTGCACGCTCGAAAAAACATGACTAATGCGTCGTTACCTCGTCATGCGTCACCTCGCAAAATGCATGCGCTATATATGCGCATGCGCTAACGCCGCATGCGCGCGAGCGCGGAACGAGCGACAAAGAAGCACAATAACGATGTTGACACGTTGAACTATCGTCAGTAAACCGACTTTACAGACAACCGTTTTTTTTTCATTATAAACATTACAATGTATACATTTCTTTGTTTTTAACTGAGAAATATAAGTTATTTGAAATATACCTCCGGGTTTTTCTAAAAAATATTTTTTTATTTTCATTTTAAGCATTAGAATGTATAAATTTCTTTGTTTTTTTAACAGAAATAAAAGTTATTTGACATACCTATACTCCGCATTTTTACCCATGACCCATTTTAAAGTCTACCATAGCCCAGTAAGCAGGTATTTTTGCCCTACAAAAGGTGGTGTAGAAAATGTATGAATTTGTATTGCTCAAGTATAGGCTAGTCATGAAAATTTTAAGTTTAGACCTCCATGGGTAACAGCGTTAACCGCCATCTTGAATAGAAGGGGCCAAAATTTGTTGTTTTTCACAGAATGCTTCAACTGTAGACTCTACGGCTTCAACAGTTGATTTCATGACAAAAATGTATGAGAATTATAAAGACAATAAAATTATATCAGGAAGGTCACAGGAATACTTTTACTATATGAGCGATTGAGTGTATAATGTCATCATTTCTTTTTGTAGGCAAGTTACCTACCTAGATCATGGATGGGAATGGAATGGAGATTCGTGGTGCTAAGGTAATGGTGGTGAGAGCTAGTTAGGGCTTTGCCTATCCTTGTCTTAAGTATTTAGAATTGACACTGACGTATTTTCCATAGTATAACACTTTTTTGTATGAAGCATTTACTGAAAAGGTGTCACCATACATAAATCCATGTTACACTATCTTCATCTGCCGGTAGTAATTGCTGGATGAGACCTCCCCCATAGCATACAGTGTGCAATGGGGGATTTGCCATAATCACCATGCCATAACAGGTAAGTTTATTAAAAAACCTCTGCATGATACATACTATTTCTACCGAGGCAAGGCAAAGTTAAAAGAATGTGTTTTATAACATGTGAATAGAACCAGATATACCATAGGTACAGCCCAACAGTCTCATGTCGATGATAATTTATAGTAATTATTGACTTATGTTTGCCTAGCTTAAAATACCTGCTTGGAGTTAGGCTGTGGGACAGCTAGGTACAGGGTTTTAAGAAAAACAAAAGCAATCATAACATTTAGAAATCAGCTTTACTTTGTTAAAAATAATTAACCTACATGTCCATTACGTAGGCTCGGTGGGGCCGCATCACAATGAAAAGATCCGCCTGTTGACCATTTTGTATGTTGAATGTATAGCAGGCAGATAAATTAGTTTTTTAATAACTTGACGGAGGGAAGCATCTTCCCTCAATATGAAGAGTTGCTTTGACCATGTTCAACTGATACATAACTGAAAAAATTTGAGAAAAAAATCAAATGATAAAGGACCTTAGTTATGCACATACAAACAAGAAAGTGAAATGTCATAACTACAGTTAACCGTTTTGGGAGAAATATTCTGAAGTTTGCACAGGAGCCTTTTCAAAAGTTACATTCTCGGAAGAACATGCGCAAGAATTCCCAGACCCAACTTCAGAATATTCATCCGAAATAGTTTATTTGCACAACTAGCTTGTGCTCGGAATTCCAGCATAATGTGCAGAAGCTTCGCAGGTACACTGACGGCGGTTCTACTCTGCTCTACCTGATGATATCACATCTCTCTCGGTAGCGGACTGTCGACAGGTAACGAGAGAGAATATACGCACTGTCTACAGGATATAATACAATTCAAAATTTGCGTATCTAGGTACAGAGTGTCTTACATACAGCGCTTTTCTGCGAGAGTTGTTTTCGAAGGGTCTGGCCGGCCAGAGACCTTAATAAAATGTAGGTAAAGGTCAACTAATTACCTGAGACGAAATCCTGGTACATCAGACCTGCCGGGCGATTACGCTATTTCAATGGCTATCGAAATGGTTAAAATGGCGTTATCCATTACTGGTTCCATCGGATGGACCAAATTAGATTACACTAATTTGTAAGGTGGATGGATGGGCAACATAATGTATGACTAAAGTTGCTTATTTCAAATAGTCTATCAAAAATGAATTAATTCGTGATCAACCGCAATAACATAACTATACTGCGTTAAAATTATTTATAATTTATATTTTATTGGGTTTTGGCTAACTACCAATTTTTTTTGGGCAAATTTAGTAACCTAATTCCTGAACGTATGTTTTTGGTATAATAATAAATAATAATAATAAAGCCCTTTATTCTGAACTACTGTGTTAATATAGGTACCTACATTTTTAAATATGTTTTGGTTTCCCTATAAAATGTCCCGTAGTTCAGCGTGTCTCTTGACATAGGCCTCCTCTAATATTTTCCACTGGGTTCTGTCCCTCGCTACCCTTCTCCAATGATGTCTCGCCGTGAGTTTCATATCATCTTCCCATCTCGTTTGTTGGCGTCCTCTACTGCGTTTGCCATATTATTGGTATGGTAAACAAAAATATACGTACACTTTACCCACTTACTTACTTACTTAGGGTACACGTAACCTTTGCTTACAAAAAATATCGAAGTTAAAAAATGAGAGTATTGCAGGCTGAGCCAACACAGGATTCACGCGGGTGGAGCCGCGAGCAAATGCTAGTGTATTATAAATGAGAGAACATGAAAATTTCTTAATTTTTCAGTACATTTATTGCTTTATAACACTTTATAAAAACAAGAAAAAAGACTAAAAAAGTTACCCATTGTTCATGTAAATTGATGTCTATGAATGAACGAAACGTTTGACTTTGACAAGTAATTGGTATTACACTGACGGAACTCGATTGCCATTTGGCTTCCATTCCATTTCCAAGTGTCAAATGAAAGAGGTTACTACCGTGGTCCCGGCTTCATTGTTATTTAGTTTTTACGTTGTTATCTAGGCTCTTTTAATTTAATATAATTGCTATTATACGAACGTTACGTAAACGTAGGTAAATAATCATGTTCGAAGAATAGATACAAGGTACATATGGCGCGACAATACATGATGGTGCTAGTTGAGAAGCAGAGGCTCAAAACCGCTAGGAGTATATGTGTTCTGTGCTCAAAACAGAACTTAACCTGCAACGGCAAAGACTGTGAAATCAGTGACCCATTGAGCTTGACGGAAACATACCCAGTTTCGTCCGCGTAGAATTTTGAAGCTGCCCCCCTTTAGGGGGTGAGTTTCGGAATTTTCTTTCTTAGTGTACCACATATCACACTTACCACAAATGGAATGTACCCTCCAAATTTCTGGTCTCTAGGACTGACGGTTAAGGCTGTGCGTTGATCAGTAAGTAACGCAACGATTTTCTTTGATAATTTTGAAGAAAATCGTTGCCCTCGCACAATTTTTCAAATCGTGCTATCACAATTTTGATGTGCTGCTTGGTGTGTATTGTGCATTGAGGCGAGTGGGAAGGCAGCCTCCCTCACTCACTGTGCTGTCAGTCAGTGTCGTGCTTGACGTCTGTGTCATTCTCATTCGTGTTGTGGCTTGACTTGACTGGTTTGGCTGGTTGATCTTGGAGCATGTGGTTGATTGATTGATGGTTGTGGTGGTGTTTAATTTTTATTACCTAATTTTATTATTTAAAGTTAAATTTACAAAACACACTAGATTACAATTTTATTTTTTATTTAAAACTCCCGCTAACCGAAGTGAGGGAGCGATAGGTACGATAAGGTCATAGAACTTAATTTTTGAAAATCAAACCGAATAAAACAGCCAAGGTATATTTTAATTACCAGTATATAAACACTACAAAACAAAGTCTTATTTGTAATAATATGATATTATTACTAATAAGACTTTGTTTTGTAGTGTAGATGTAGGTAGGTACTTGTTAGATATGATTAATATCTAAACAAGTACATCTACAATTTGAATTTCTTGAACTTCTCTCTTCTGCAAAATTTTTCCGATGAAACACGAAGTGACGCGATGGCCACCCTGTGCGTACGTGTGTTCTTTCTCTGCGACCGACTGCCTTGCAGTCGGTCGCAGAGAAAGAACACACGTGCGACACACCTCGCGAGGCTCGCCTCAATTGTGGTAGCACAATGTGCTGCCACACTTGTCACAATGAGTGCCTCGCACGATCCTCGCGAAAAAGGTGCGTGCTACCCAAGACTACACAAAATACCAAAACAAAATTTCACACAGACAGAGCATACACTGACATGACAGTGACATTATCATGCTACGCTCTCGATTATGACATCTTGTAAAAGCTCGACTGAAGTTCGTGTAAACAAGCATATGTTATGACCATGGAATGATTACCCAAAAGGAACGCGCGCTGCTATGACAAGAAACGAGAAGAGCGAGAGGCACCAAGGAGGCACCATACATACTCCTTTGTCTATAATTTAAACGAAAACATTCAGTTTTATTTGGGGGCAATAGTGTACATACAATTATTCCTTTTTGGACTGTAAAAGTCAGATATAGTCCTTATTCTAAGGATATAATATGGATATAATGTAATAATACAATGTAATAAAAGTAATGGGAAATCAGGGAGGCAATTATAAAGAAAAAATAGTTCTTAAAATTCCAGTAGATGGTGGTGACTCGAAATGGATGTGTCTTCTGAAGATTTTGCAAAAGCACCACAGAGAACAAATTCTCTTTGTTTTCTCTTATTTTCCTCCAAGTTTTGCGTTGCGATTCCGAAGCTCGTTTTTCAAGTCTACTATAGACCGGTCTACATGGTCCGGCTTCAACAATAACAACAAAAAATTATAACAATAACGTAACACTAACAAATATAACAAAATTTCAACAAAAACTTTACGTAGATACTTACTTTACTTCACCAACGAACAGCATGAGCGAGTGAAGTCTGTGACACTGACAGTTGGTGGCTGACCTACAAAATTTAGACAACCATGAGGACAACCCTTAGAATAAGGACTGAGTGCTTTCAGTCCTTATTCTAAGCGACAACCATATCTAGACTGCGCCATCTATGCATGGATTTAGAACTATTTTCTTTCAGCTGTCAGAAAACTTCCCATTCGGAATTTGCTTCGACAATGATGTCAACACTAGAAAGGGACAAAGGAATATGTATGGTGCCTCTCGCTCTGCTCGTTTCTTGTCAAAATAAATTAGCCTACATCTCCCTAGTCTGTGCAACTTCGTTCGTTCATGTTGCCCATCAACCCCACAAATTTAGTGTGATCTAAATGTTCCATTGCGATGGCACGGTAATGGCTAATGTTTTCTGGCCATTTCGATAGCCATTGAAATACCGTTAGCAATACACCACTGTTTAGGAGCACAACACTTACTATGAGTGTGTCTTAACCATGGGCGTCAATGGATCATGGGGGAATATTTGGGGGGGATCAACCGCCCCCCCCCCAAATATTCAAAATGTAGAAAAAATCTCATACTTTTTGAAAAAACACCAGTGTGGTGAATGTGTTTTTTTTTTCACTCGAATATTTATGTAATTTCATGTACATTTTTTTTTAACCCTCCCCCGAAACTAAAACGTGTACATTTTTGTTTTATTTTCTTAAACTCCCTCCCCCTACCTATGTACCTAGGTACATATTATGGTCGCGCCATAATATGTACCTAGGTATCCATTCTTCGAATGCAAGCACGATTACTTAGGTTTACGTAATGTTTGTGTAAACCCTATAGTAGGTACTAGGTACCTGACTAAAGTTAGCGAGACGATAACAAAATAACAATAAACAATGAAGCCGGGACCACGGTAGTACCTAACTTCCTTCATTTGATAATGGAAATGGGAATAGAAACCCAATGTCCATACCATTACGTGTCAAAATCATACGTTTTGATCATTCATTGCCATCAATTCTCGCTGGGACTGGCAATGGACTATGGGTAACTTAGTGTGATCGCATTTGGATGGATGGATCGCAAAAATGGGTTATAAATGTCAAAATAATTGCCATTTCGATAGCCATTGATTTACCGTAATCGCCCGGCTGGTACCAAGAACATCATGGTATAATTTTATAGAGGAATACGTAATATTTAGCAACGCAAATCTTCGTGTAACCGTTTACAATCCGTTGTTTTGTTGAATTTGTTGTTCCCTGTGGTGTGGATCCATATATTGACATGACAGTGACAATTCTACGCTCTCCATTATGACATATTGTAACAGCTCGACTGAAGTTCAATTCAAGTGATTGTAAACGGAGCATAAGCATGACGTCAAACCATCAAGCCTTGGCATCAAATTCCCAGGTTGTACATTCCATGGTCGGGCATTCCTGACACGTGTCGGGATTGTACAACCATGGAAAGCACAGCCAAGGAATTCACAGCCCGGTAATTTGAAGCCATTTGGCAGCGTTTTCCATGGTTGTGTTTTCCAAGGGTGTGCATTATTTTGTACGGCCTGGAAAGCACGACCCGGGAATGCACAGCCATGGAATTGGCGACCATTGATGTACATCAATTCCAAGGCTGTGCATTCCCGGGTTGTGCTTTCCATGGTTGTGAAATCACGGCACCCGTATGGTTTGTACAAAAAGTTGCGTGAAACCACAGAATAAATATTCGTACGTCTCTCGCAGTTCCTTGCTCCAAGCTCTCGCACCATTGACGATTTCATGTTGTTATTGTCATTCCTCCTTGACGTGACATCATTTTTGCTACGTGAGCTACGTCAGTTTATTAAATGTCAACCAAACCAACCAAAACCAACGAACGAAAACAAAATATATGGAAATTACTTTAGTACATACTATACTTATAAATCTGTGATGGAAATCCAATCCATACATACATAATCCAGCCGGTGAAATTCTTAAAACAATCCGTATATTTCTTTTCTGTCTTTTTTTGAAATAAGTAAGCAATAGCATCGAAACATGTCTACATTTACTGGTTTTAGTGAAGAAGACCTAAAACGAATAAAATCTGGAGGAGCAACACCAGACAACAACGGTACGTAACATAAAAAAAACAATACCTTTGAATTTAATTCATGTACCAATTCAGCAGTGGAAGTGAAGAAAATAGGGCAAAAAATTCATAGGCCAAATAAATTGAGGCTCCAATACCTACCCAATCTTATACCTTAGACTTCAATGCCTACATTCAGCAATAGGTTGTCCATAACGTTATTTAAATAATGTTTATAAATGGAATTCAATTCAATTTATTAACCTTTGGAACACAAAGGTACTCTTGGGTTTGTCAAATAATAGCTCACCCTGCAGTGGAATAGCATAGGTAATGAATGACAAACTCTGGCGCGGCGGGCAAGTAGCCGGCTGAGACGCAAGAGGAGCGGGTTTGATTCCCACTGCGGAACAAATGTTTACATGATCTGCAAATATTTGTTCGGGTCTGGGTGTTGGGGTACCATGATACTTGTAGTTCCTGATACACACAACACAGGGAATCCTAGTGTGGGATCTTTTGTGCGTGATTGTTGGGTGTTTATGAAAAAAACATAACGATTCACTCATTGAATTGGTACCGGAAACTGTTAGCTGATTAGGCTCTAGTGTTATCTCAAGTACATTACTTGAATGTAGTTTTCATATCATAAACAATGATATCCACTAATTCCATTCTATGTTTGTAACTTAGTCATGCTATACCGATTTCGATGGAATTTGGATAGATAGATAATGACCTGGATTGAGCTATAGGATACTTTTCATCAAGAAAAGCAATTTAAATGGGGGGGCAACCACTATCTGGTATTCACCAGGTATCTGGAATTTATCCAATATACCAGGGGAGCATCTGGCTGCAGGAGTAGTTGTTTGGTTACCAGATATCCAGAATTCCGGTGAAATATGGGGTGACCTCTATTTCATGCTGCTTTTTCTAGCTGTCTCGTAATGTGAATCCATACAGTGACTCATTGCCATTCCATCAAAATGCATCAGAACACTGCTTGATAATAGGACTTTTCGTGTAGTGTTGAGGCCCAGAACCGTTCTCCTATATTCACATATAGGAGAACGGTTCTGGGCCTCTGGGGCTCACGCCCCATCGCTGTTCATGTGGCAGCAACGTCGATAAATATGAGTCTCATGGTCTCTCCTGTCAAAAGAGTGTTGGTAGTTTCTTTCGTCATGGCTCCCTAAAATTATATTAATAGACCGGCCCTTAACACTATCAACTTACCAAGTGTACTTAAACCTGTGGGATTAGACCATGATGTTGCGTTGACACGTTGGCCCCTCACCTTAGTGATACAACTGTGGGACTTTCAGGCCATAGGGACCTAGTATTAAGACCGTTCAAAATATAACACTGTTGTTAATCGATGCGGCTGGTGACAAGAGACCTGGCTCTTACCTCGTGGAAAAAGTTTTTTAGGCCTTTCAACGCAGGAATGCAGCCAGTGCTCTTGGCACCTTGCCATATGAATAAACCAAATTGATTGTATAGTTAGCGTATTGCTTATTAAATTTAACTATGTAAATAAAAATAGTTAAGTATAAATGTAGAGAAGATTATTATTGCCATGACAGAAAATAAGATAAAAATGCGCTTGTGATTAGGTATACTAAAACTACTCCTATTCTCTTTGCAGATACCAAACTGAACAAAAAAGCTACAAAAATCGATCCTGCTCTTAGGAAAAAGGCATACCAATACAAAACTGTCAATCTACAAAAACAGAAAATTGATGATGCTATTGATGATTTACAATTCGACAAATGCAGGCTCAGTATTAAACCTACTGTGAATAATGATGATGTTATCCTAAAAAATACTGAAAACATGGATAAAGATATAATAAATAGTAACAATAAGCCTGAATTAAGTGGTGAAATAAAAAACATAATCACTATTGAATACAATGACAAAGAGGATGTAAATAGTAAAAATGTAGAAAATACAAATAACATTGTTGCAACAGTCGAAAACACCAGTGTCCACGCAACACCGGATATAGTGAGAGGTGTGGGTTATTCAGAAGATGATCGAGCCTCGCATGGAGCCAAGATGGAGGAATTACAGCTGAAGCAGAGACTGATGGAGGAACAGAATAAGAAGAGGAAGGAGATGTTGGCTAAAGCTCTTGATGATAGGTAAGCAATATAGAAAACTAGATAGATAGATAAATGGACTGTTGCAACTGTCTTCAAGAGGAAGAGACATAGTTTGACGACGTGTGTGGCGCGGCGGGCGAAGGTTCGCCTGCGACGCAGAAGGTTGCGGGTTCGATCCCCGGCTCGGAACAAATATTTGTACGATCTGCAGATAGTTGTTCTGGATGTTCTAGGTATTTTCTATGTATAATAAAAAAATATCTATCCATGTAATGTATTGTATTACATATATATCAGTTATGTAGTACCCATAACACCCCATCATGACAAATCAATTAAGTGCTTAATTAAATACAACAACACAAATAAGATAATTAAAAACGAAAAGATAAATTTTAAGATTAAATTAGGCCCAGAACGAACCTTTGGAAGTAAACTTGTGAAATTAATAAAAAAAATCAAGTGATTTCTTAAAAGTTAAAATATTTTTACATCGCCATACGTACATATCACTTTCGTATACTTATTTGTAGTGAATAGATATTTATGCCAAACATTTCCGAAGATAGTCTGAGGAAAGCTGTGTTTCGAGATGTGGCAATCCCAACTATTGCTGTGAATCATGAGAGCAAAGATATGTACCACAGATACGTAACACGTTATCTGTACCGTATTTATCATTGATTTCTAATCTCAAGTATGAGGTACCTACTATGAGGTAGATGCTTTTGCCATTCATAATATAATATACCTAGGTGTGGAGTTTTATTTGTTTGTGTAATTATGCTAAAATGTGAATATGGTTAATAAGTTCCTGCAATTAATCAATAAAACAATATGGTAAGAATATGAATAATATAAATATGGTAACTACTATAACAAAATGCTTGAATAGACCACTCCTACTCCTCCCGTGGATGTAGTAAAAGCCTTACTAAGGGATTACACCAGGGGATGGGCAGCAGCATCCATCTGAGTACATATCACCAACCAGTGGCGTAGCGTGCCTTGGCGGGGCCCCGTATAAAAATTTGTTTGGGGGCCCTTATGAAGGGTAAATATTTCTCACAAAAGAAAAAAAATGTTTGCATAAAATTAAAAGAAATATTTATTCATCATAATTATCACTTTTCCAAAAATTTTACAAACAATTCGAATTAATATACACTCTCCTTGCCTTTTTTTCGGCAAACTGATTTATTAAATCATTTCTAGCTGATGATGACTTTGCATTTTTGATTGATTGATTTATTGACTTTTGTCATTTCTGAAATTAAAAAAAATTGGAAAGTTTTTATTAATTGTTGCTTACGCCCATCGGAGGCCCTCGTGGCTCGGGGGCCCCGTATAATTGATACGGCAGATACGGCGGTAGCTACGCCCCTGTCACCAACTGTGATCACCAATCCGTCTGCCAAGTCTGGTGATTACGGAAAACCACCTATTGTATTCAATGATGGAGGTCTCGTCCAGCAGTGGACGTAAACAAGCTGGTGATGAACCTAAGCACTCAAGATCTTGTCTTGGCTGTCTTCAGGACGAGGAGGCAGTGGAGCATGTGATATTGGATTGCACGGCCACAAATGAAGCCAGGAAAAAAACCGGACTCCAGGAGCTGATAGAGTCCTGTTTGACTTCTTCCATTTCTCACTCCGGGACACTGGAACAGTGCTGCCATTAACCCAGAGTCCTTCTCCGTTATTTTAAGGAGTAGGGCTGGCTGGGCTAGGGTTAGCAGGGGGACAATGCACAATACACCCCAATGCGGGAAGTCAGTGCAGATCTTATCTCCCCCATTTTGAATTAGAATTAGAAATAGAAACAAACTCAGTTTACTTCATTTTATTTCCCCGTCCATTTCAGGACCAGACAAACCGAAGAGGAGGTGATGAAATTGGATAAGATAAAGAAGGAGCTGCAAGTGTTAGACGGTCAGTTCTCGCAAGACGTCAACGTACTCAGGAAGAAAATAGACCTTGCATCTCTTACCTATTCTGAAGCTGAGTAAGTAACGCTACCTATCAATACATTACACAGGCTCATGACATATATATTTGTTGATTTTGTCACGGGTATTTATCGCCTGTAGTACCTTTAGTACACTAACGAGCAATATAAAAAAGACACTAACTTATCATGAATTATTTCCGAAACCACGCAAGATAGCTTCTTCAAGTAAAAGCAACATTCAAGTGTATTTAATAACGTATACAGAACACCTAATGGAAACAAAACGAATTTAACAAAATGTGTTAAAGAAGGACAAAACAAAATAATATCAGTCCTGATCCTACACTAGGATTCCCGTGTCGTGCGTATCAGGAACTACGAGTACCATGGATAGTTGGGTATTATTAAGCTCCTGGACATTTTTCTTTTTTGACATTAGTCGTGCAAATCGGTACCACAACACACAGACTTGGAACAAATATTTGCAGAAAATACAAACATTTGTCCCGCAGCGGGTATCAAACCGCGGGTATAGATGTATATAATTTAAATCTTTTTCTAAATCCTGTTTTATTTATTCCAGAAAACACTATCTTAAAGTCGAAAAGGAGTTCCTCCAAGCCAAAATCCAACTACAAAAAGAAAAGGATAAAAAAGAACTCTTGACAGAGCATCTCTGTGCTTTAATCACTCACAACGAAACTAGAAAAGCTCAGAAGTTAGAGACTCTAATGCTAGAACTTGCTACTAATAAGACAGGTAATCTGGAACCTGCTACTAATAAGACAGTTAATCAAGAACTTGCTACTAATATGACAGTTAATCAAGAACTTGCTACTAATAAGACAGTTAATCTAGAGCTTGGCAGGAAGACAGTCCATGCGGCTGAGTCAGAAGTGATGGATGAAAAAAGTGATAGTGCAGTGATTGTGGATGGTGTGGACCAAAGAACTGGTAAGATTGTTGAATTCAATGGAGACAGTTAAATTTATAGGTTATTTAATATAATAATATTTAAAAAATAATTTATAGGTCGAATTTAATATTGTAATGATTATTGGTTGCTATAATATATTAAATAATTAATATAATATATTAAATATTAAACAAATAGTTTGATAACGCGTCAGTTCGTTTATAGTTTCGTGTGACTATTCTTTCTTGGTTGATGTCCGTTAAACAACCAATTTTTTTTATGGCACTATCTTACGTGCCGCTACTTATAGCTTAGGTTTGAAAAGTTCAACATTCGTTCTTCCAGGAGGTCCTGTCGGCCTCAGCTGAGCCGGCATGTAAGCCCGCTCAACCTCGCGCTCTCGCCCCTCAGGCCCCCACGGTCCGCGAGACCGTTCTCGAGTCCGCCTGCGATCAGATGTTAAAAACTTCGGTCCCCGACTATCCGGACTCTCCGGATTCGTCCCCGCTCACCCGTCTCCAGTCGACGACGACATGGAGATTGATCTCGGTGCCCGCGCCCAGCTCGAGTCCTCTGCCTCCTCCTCCTCGGACTCGGAGGGTTACACCCTCGTCCAAGGAGGTAAGAGGAAGAAGAAGTCTTCTTCTTCAAAGAAGGCTTTGTCCGCTCCCCCCGCGAAGACCGCAATCCCGCCTGTGGCAGCCCGAAACACTTCTCCGGTCTCTCCTACTCCGGCGGTCACCGGGACCGCCAAGAAGGAGAGACCCCCTCCACGGGGAACGTGGGAGACGTTATCCCACTTTTCCTTCTCGCGAAAGAAAAGTGGGATAACGTCTCCTCTCTCCTAAGAGAGAGGAACATTCCCTTCACTAGTGCTCGGAGCACTAAGGATGGGATTAAAGTCTAACGTCCTCCGCCGATCACCGTAAGCTAACGGCCCTCCTTCGCTCAGAGAAAATAGGTTACCACACCTATGCTCTCGAGGACGAACGCCTCCTCCGCGTTGTGATCCGCGGCCTCCCCGCGGAACACAAAACGGATGCGATCAAAGCTGATTTACATGCGCAGAACTTCCCGGAGCCGGGAAGTTCATCGTATGTACAGCGGCTGAACGAAGGTCCCTTACGATCTGGTGCTCGTGATTCTCAATCACTCACCCGAAGGAAAAGCCATCTTTGGCTTAAAGTCTGTCAATGGCCTCTCTGGCCTTCGCGTAGAGACTCCGTTCAGGAACGGCACTCCTCGCCAGTGCCATATATGCCAACTCTATGGCCACTCGCCGAAGAACTGCTACGCGCGCGCTCGCTGCGTCAAGTGCCTGGGCAACCATGGCATCGCTGACTGCACACGCACCAAGGGCACCTCTGTGCCACCTAGCTGCGTGCTTTGTCGTGCCGAGGGACACACCGCGAACTATCGCGGTTGCCCCATGGCCCCCAAAGTCACCAACAAAAGGGTGGCAAAGAGGTTCCCGAATCGAATTCCGCTACCTCAGTATACCAAAGCCGCTCCGAAGCTGGCTATGTTCCCCCAGAGAGCTCCTCTGCCCACTGCTTCGGCATGGGCAAAGGCTCTCCCATTCACGAGTCAAGCCCATCAGGCTAAACCAGCCGCTCCCTCTCGTCATCCGCAGGGCCTCCCCCCGCCCCCTCAGGGCCCTCGAAGATAGCCAGTCAGACCTTGCCGCCGACTTGGCTGTCATCACGTCATTTAATCATCCCCAGATTCGCGTGAGAAAACGTGTGCGCGTGGGCGCGCTTCTTGCACGCGAATTTAGGGAAGCTAAATCAGCGGTAGAAAGAGCTCCTCGAGGCAAACTCTGCCCTAATCGAAGCCCTCAGCACCCCCCCCCCTCCCCCTCCCCCTCCCCCTCCCCAACGGTACTAATATGTATGTACAACAGGAAAGACTTAAACCTTTAACTGTAAAAATACCCTTTGGAATTGCGTTGCAAGCAACCCTAATGCAATTACACTTGACAGACTAGTTGACACTCTAAACTTTGATATCATCCCTCCCATGATCCCGACTCACTACCCTTTTAACGTAGCGCACCGACCTGACATATAAGACTTTGCCCTTCTAAAGAATACACCCCTCAGGTCCCCCTCCCACCAAGACCGAGGTTGAGTGGCATAAGTTTGAGAAAGCTGTCAAGTCTATACACTCGCCAGACTTTGACCGAATCCCCGACAACATTAGGTCCCCTGACGATGTCACCAACGCGATCGACTCCCTGACGAGCCATGTCACCGCCGCGGTTAGTGCTTCATCGAAACAGGTCTCTGTTGTGGCTGACCGCCGCTCGGCCCTGCCAGATGAGGTGAGACGGCTGCTCACGGAATCGAACGCGGCGACCCGTCACTATAGCTCCTGGCCCACCGAGGAGAACCGTGTCAGGATGCGCTCCCTGCACCGCGAGGTAAGGAAACGCATCCATGAACATCGTGATCGCGAATGGGACAGTCTGCTCTCAGGGATCGAGCCAAGTCACCTGGCTTATTGGAACTTGGCTCGATCCATAAAATCAGACGAGGTCGCAACCATGCCCCCTCTCTCCCGCCCCATCCTACCCCCTGCGTTCGATGACGATGACAAAGCCAATTGCTTAGCCGAAACCCTCGAAGCCCAATGCTCTCCCAGTCTTGAGCCGATCGATCCTGTTCACCTCGATATGGTGAACAGTGAAGTTGAGAGGCTAGTCTCTCAACCGCCCTCTGCGCCAGCTCTCCCCCTGATTAAAGCCTCGGAGTTTCTAGCGATTATCAAGGATCTCCATCTGCGGAAATCTCCTGGTGATGACGGAATCAGCAACAGAGTACTCAAGCAGTTCTCTGTTGCGCTCATCTACCTCCTGGTCAGCATCTTCAATGCGGCTATGGCCACTTGCACTTTCCCCGACACCTGGAAGGAAGCCAACGTCATTGGCATTCGTAAACCAGGCAAGAATCAATCCGAACCCTCTAGCTACCGTCCTATTAGCCTCGTCAGCTCCCTTGGCAAGATTTATGAGCGACTCCTTCTGAGTCGTCTCTGGTCTCATGTCAATGAGCTCAAGCTGCTCCCGAATGAGCAGTTCGGGTTCCGTGCTAGGCACTTGTGTCCCCAACAGGTGCTCCGCATCACGGAGCATGTTTTATCCAAATTCAATCATACCTGGCCGGCAGGTACGGGAGCTATCTTCCTCGATGTTGCGAAAGTCTTCGACAAAGTCTGGCACAACGGCTTGATCTACAAGCTGTTCAAATTCGGAGTGCCAGATAGACTCGTGCTCATCCTACAAGACTATCTTCAACATCGTAGCTATCGCGTGGAAGGTACGCTCTCTAGCCCCCATCCTATCAGGGCCGGAGTCCCTTAGGGCTCTGTCCTCGCCCCGCTGCTATTCACTTTGTATACCAGCGATATGCCCCGCGCCCACCACCAAGTAGAAATCGCCCTATTCGTTGACGACACAGCCTTGTACACATCGAACCGGAATTCCAATCGGGTGTGTATAAGGCTGCAAGAAGCTCTTACCGCGTTAGGTGAGTGGTTCCGTAAATGGCGCATTGAAGTCAACCCCGCGAAAAGTGCAGCAGTGTACTTTTCTCGGGGTCGGCCCAATCCCAAAGCGGTCTCACTCTTCGACAAACCCATCCCATGGGTAAAGTCAGCCCGTTACTTAAGAGTGATCCTTGATAGTCGCTTGACCTTCCTACCTCACATTAAAAAAGTTAGTAACCACGCTAAATTCATACTCGTCTTCCCCCTCTTATATGCAAGAAAAGTTAAATGTCCCTTAGAAATAAGGTGACACTTTACAAGGCTTGCATATGTCCCATTATGACATACGCCTCCGTGGTGTTTGCCCATTCAAATCATGTTAAAAAACTTCAAATCGTTCAAAACCGGTTCTTGCGTAAGGCCACGGGGTCTCCGTGGTTCATCCGTAACGCAGATCTCCACCGCGATTTAGATCTCGAGTCCATAGCCCTCTTCATGAAGCACGCCTCACAGCGGCATTATGAAAGGGCTGCGAACCACCCTAACCCGCTAATAGCTTCCGTCCCTGACTACCCCATACAGCCACCCGCGCTTCAGACCCTTCGTCAAAATACACAGATACACCGACCTCGCCGGCGAGGTCGGTGTATCTACAAGCATGCATGTTCCGGGGCGTTTGCTCCTATCCTCCCAGTCTTTTCAGTACCTTCAGTACCACACGCCTAAACCGTTACAAGCATGTTCCGGGGTGTTTTCCTATTCCTCCTAATTTGGCAACGGCCCAAGCCGAGGTCCGTACCTAAGTGGTGCCCTTGCGCTAGTTGCCCCAACCTAATTTTAACGGTTGAGCGCCTTTTGCGTTCACCAAAAGTCCGGTAACGCAGCACCGGCCATCTGAGGCCAACTACATTTAGTACGTCAGAAAAAAAAAGTTTAGCATTCGTGTCCTGGCCCGGGACTTTTGAGGTGGCAACCCGATGCCGATAGTGCAGTGTAGACAATTACTCCTAGCTTTTTTTTTAGCCAAATCTCATCAAAATCCATATTAATGCATCTTATAGGTCGGATCTTTTACTATAACTGTCTCGTATGTCATAATAATCGTTCGGTCTTTGTGGTACTGGTTCTTTTATTGTCACCCTGCAGAGCTCTTATTGCCTAAAGAACTGATAACCGCTTTCGATTACGATTTAACAGTACATTGTGTATGCTTTGAATATTTCTGCTTTTGATTCATCATCGAAAGCAATTATCTGTTTGTTAGGCAATACCCCCTTTATCTTGAGGTATGCTGGTTCTGAAAAGGGTCTTGTTACTGATGGTGAACCAATGCGGTGAAAGGATCTTTTCATGCACATGCATTTATCTTGGAATTTTTGTTCATGATACTTTCACGTTGAATTCCTTCACCTTTTGAGAGAACATACATATATAGCGCACATATTCGTGTGGGGAAATCCATCGGTGCATAACCGGGATTCGAATCCATACCTAAGGATCGGAAGATGGGTGTCACTGATAACCAATACACCACTAGTGCTCTCTAAGCAAAATAGTTAGATAGTTAGACATTCACTGGCAGGGTGATTTTTCTGAAAAGAGGTTACTGTGTTGATTTTTCAGAGCTGTTATAAAGTTTTGATACTAACAGTACAGACAAATATGTTTTTTTGAGAATATTATGTTTTGCGAAATGTTGTTGGAAAATGATTATTTGCGAATGCGGTGTTATGAGATTACGATATTTTGCGAAAATTATGTTTTCAGGAAATTATATTCAGCGACGTTTGTATGTAAAGTGACAATGATTTTTGTTGAAGAGAGGAGAAGAGAGCCATTTATTACTTAATAATTTTAATATTCTACTTATTATAGTGTTAAAAACGAATTGCATTTAGGTTAGACAATAATTTAAAAGGTGCAACATCTAATTTTATATAAGTATAGAAATATCACGTAGGTTAAGCAAAATATAAAAATATTCCTCAGTGCCTTATTAAGTGTCTATAACTTTATTATGATTAGATATTTTAAGGAGACATATTGCCTATGATACGATTTCTATTTTGTAATACAATGTAAGATTGTTACCTATCTTATTTAGGTATATAATACTACAAGAAGTCTAGTATTTAATTTTTAAAAAAATAATACGTTTATTATTTTTTTGCTAATACGACAATATTTATGTTTGAATAATTTGTCACATAATTAGAACTAATAAGAAGGTGCTAACATAGAAATTTATTATAACTATTATTTTATAGACGATAGACAACTAAACAATAAAACAAAATATTCTACAAAAACATAGTTTTAATTATTAAATATCGATTCCACTTGATAAGCTTATACTAAAACATTAGTGTACCCACGACGGAATAGATCGACGGCCGTATTCAAGAACGATACTTTGACGATTGTTGTAAATGTCTCTCATGGCACAATTCAGATACAAGAGAAAGGGACATTACAAGAAAGTGGCAAGCGACGTTCTTAAATATGGCTGTTTACGTTTGAGCTTTTGTGGTATTTACAAATTGGAAGTATAGTTTAAATACTCTTTGAATACCTTTCGGTTCGCAAATTATTTTAGAAACACTTAGACTAGACTAAATGATGCATTTATTATAGAAATAATCTACTGTGATTCTTCCAAAGATAAGGTGTCACTAACTTGATAAACAATCTATCACTTAACTTCGAGCCACACAGTCAGACAGTTTCTCAATAGTTACCCGTAAACGTTTGTGCATGAATCATCTTGCGTTACGTTAAAAATACTGATTGTTTCAATTTCGTTTATAGAAGGATGTTCAGTTACCTACATTTACTGAAGTACATCCTTCTACCCGTATGCTATCCCCAGTTCCAATACGAATATTTCTTCCCGTTATCTTTTAAAATAGCCTTTATATTCGAGTTAGCACTTTGAAGCTCTTTACTTTTATCTCTTTCCATCCGTATTAGCTCAAGTCCACGTTTGGCCGCGCAGTGGTATCGTTGACTGAGAGACGCCTCTGAACCTTTGATTCGTGGTATGTGGCCCGTGTATCCCGCAATCGGAGGAAACTCCGGCGATATTGTATTTTCTGTGGACAACCGTTTATAGAAATTATAAGTAGTAAAGGTCGGAAAATGAGCCCTTGAGGTACACTCTGTCCTTGATCTACTTCATATCGTGCATAAAAATAATTTAGTAACAGTTTTTTTTTTACTAAAACATAGTTATAACACTAATAAAGTTACAGTAATTTATTCGAATTGAAATAGTAAACAACAACGGAATTTCTCTTAAAACGTTGAACAGAACTCCTTATCAAAAGCCTTTCTAAAGTTTGACTTATTTAATCCGAAATCCAACATACCTTTGTACTTATTAATTTCTCTGAATCGGCTAAGGTCGCGTCGGATTTCGTCTCGTGTGTGTATCGTTTCCATTTTAGGGGCGCTTCTGGACCTTACGTAACTCCTGTTTAAGTCCGCTTTGCGTCTTATCCCTCGTTGGTCATCGTCAAAGTCTGCCATGCAATCGTCTGCTGCTCTTCCATAGGATTTTCCGTATCTGTACAAAAATAAACGTTCTGTCAAAAGTAAAATTCATACATAACTAGCTACTTTAAACTAAAGATTAACGAAACGGGGAGTTGACATGAAGACTGACGACTTCAATTATCAAAGTTATTATGGTTGCCGTTGTTATGACTACGTCTATGCCCTTTAAATTATCAACCAAGCTCGAAGAAAATACCACAGCAAATAGCAAACTTGCAAAATTTTCTTACCTCTTCGCCCCCTCTGCTTGAGCGATTTCATTCACTTTAACTAAATAGGGATAGACCAGCCCCCAATTTATAGTAGCAAATAGCAATGGAGATCTTTTGGCAGCCTTAGCGCTATCTAAATCTTATGAAACTTGAACAGGGGAAAACTCGTGACCTAAATATTCCTCCTTTTAAATTTATAAAGATTTGGACAGCGCTAAGGTTGGCAAAATGACGTCCCCATTCCTAAGTTACCAATTGCCAATTGCTACTGTATATAATGTGGTGGCTGGGTTCCAGCGTTGTGGGCATTGAAAGTAAGATGATGTTGGTTTTATTACCTGAAGTGCATCCCAGGCACATAGCCAGTGTACCCCGTCATGTATGCATTCGGTCGGTTTCGTATTCCGTCGTAAACATCGCGTTGAGGTTTCTCGTAGCGCGGCATGTTATCTAATTCGTAGTTATCACCCGCTCGGTATTGTAATGGCTTACTGAAACCAAATAAATGTTCATGAGCAATTAGACTTCCACCGCCAGACATGGAGGGCGATTACGTAATTCTGTTGCTATTGATTTCAATCGATTTCAATGTTGTTTCTGTTTGAAATTACGTTAATTCGATTACCTAATTTACAGTCTTGTTTGCAATTAAACCTTTAAGCAAAATGCGTAAGTTGGGTAGTCGCAAGAGCGTCATTTCGAATAGAAACAGCATTGAAATCGATTGAAACCAATAGCAACAGAATTACGTAATCGCGCCATGGTGATAGTAAGTACTTCTCCGGATGAACTCTTTCACAAAGAGCTATACACTAATAAAGTTTAAGTTAGAGTTAGTATAAGTAAGTTTAGTAAGTGCTTCTGGTTTGACGACCTCCGTGGCGCAGCGGCAAGAGGTGCAGGTTCGATTCCCGCTACGGGACAATTGTTTGCATGATCTGCAGTTATATGTTCCGGGTTTGTGGTACCATGGTAGGTACATGGTACTCGTAGTTCCTGATACACAGGAAATCCTACTGTGTGATTATGTGACTGTTGGGTGTTATGTTATGTTTATGTTTTGTAGATTGACTGCTAAAAAAACTAGATATGTAAGATATCATATATGTATAGGTAGGTTACGACTTACGACTCACCAACCAGATGCTTGCCAATTACAAAGGATAATAAACGAGCTGAGATGACCTTAAATTGTTTAATTAGCTACGTAAATTGGGTTATACTAATTTGGGTTACGAACTAAGGGAATTTAAATTCTTTCTACAGAAGAATAGAAAAGCAACTCACTTGAAGAGTCCTTTGGATCGTATTTCTCTCAGTATCTGGCGTGTGTTGTCTCCGTAGCATTTACCGAAGCGGAATTTGAGCATGGGACAATGACCGGTGTACCTGAAACCAACAACTTATTTCATCAATTTCTGCCATATAATCATATTTTTAATCCTCAAAGAAACGCGTGCATTATTATAAAAAAATACAGTCATCATCATCATCATCAGCCGGTATAATTCCCCTGCTGGACATAGGCCCTAGAATGCTAATGGCATTCTAACACAAGAACGGCCTTTGAGCCGCCTCCATCCACTGACTTCCTGCGACCTTTATATAATGTCTTTACTTCATCAAAAGGAGTGCCTTGATCATACAAATAATGTATAATAGGATAGATAAAAAGCATAGATAAATTATCCCAGGTAAAAGTTACAATGGTTGCTGTGGATAATTCGGGCCCGTCGATTTAATTTTGTATGGAAAAAAAATTACCATCGTCCCTATAACTTTTTTTTGTGTAAATGACGTAACTGGCAGCCCACCTTATGTTAAGCGGTAACCCTAAAACAATTGCATTAAGTACCTCTTAGGTCTCACACACGCTACTTGGCATCGTACTGCGCCCGTCCTACGTGAGATATAAAAATGAGAAGTCTCATGTAATTTCAACTGTAGGTACCCATACTCTTCAACCGGGAACACAGCAATGCGAGCACTGCTGCTTGGCGGCAGAAATTATGGTGGTACCCTAGTACTTTCACGGACGAACTCTTTCACAAAGAGCTCTACAGTAGAGCTACTGATATAATTCCCTTATGATCGAATTACCTTAAACGCGAGATGCCAACGAGGGCATTATACCTAAACATGAAATTTGCCAAAAAAGCTTTTTACCCTAAATGTAAGATGCCAAATGAAGCAGTATGCCTAAAATGTGAAATTGACAAGGAAGCAGTTTGTCTAAATTTCAATTACCTGTAAAGTAGTTTGCCTGAAATACAAGATGACCAAGAAGCGGAAAGTCAAATATGTTAGTTGACTGTTAGCAAAGCCTTAAATATCAAGAGAATTGGCAGCCGTAAGGTCGATGTCATAGTAAAATATTGTCTCATAATATTTGATAATCTCTATCGAAATTTTTTGTTATTGTGGTTATTTTTTTTATAAAGTAGGTCTCTAAATGATATAATACGAATTATACTGAAATGGAGACGGTCATCAGTTTAATAAGCCAGAATAGAAGGTGACATGCATAAAACAAAAAACCTTAACAAAAAAGAATATAATATTTGTTTTAATAAATTTTGAATTATATTCTATATAGAGAAGAGAACCACTATGTAAATAGACATTTACCTGAGTAGGCTTTTAACCACTTAGACATTCACCTTTGTAGGCATTTAACCACTCAGGCATTTTGTTTTGTAGGAATCCACTTTGGACAAACTGCTTCTTTGTCAATTTCACATTTTAGGCATACTGCTTCATTTGGCATCTTACGTTTAGCGTAAACAGCTTTTTAGGCAAATCTCATGTTTAGGTATTATGCCCTCATTGGCATCTCGCGTTTAAGGTAATTCGATCATAAGGGATATAATTTTGCCCTAAATCTTTTGAAACTTGAAAGGAGGAATATGTAGGACAAGAAGTTTCCCCTATTTCAAGTTTCATAATATTTAGATAGTGCCAAGGCTGCCAAAATGATCCCCATTGCCATTTATTACTGTAATGGGGGGGCTGATATCTCAACTTCAGGAAAGGTTTTGCAAAATTTTATTCATATTTGCTCAATCTTCTCCAAACATCTTTAACTTTTGAATTGTAGGTAAATACTTTTTATTATAATCATTGCACTAGTTTATCCGCTGATTAGATTGTTTGGTCTTTCTTATTTAGTATCTGGTTCAGCGCTAATCTCCTACACTACAGCATCCCCAGTGTCAAATAATGTTCTATCTAATCCCTATACCTATATGATACATTTTCATTTCAATTTCTTCCCTATATCACGGTAAATTAAACACAATTTACAAAAAAATCCCAGCGTATCGCAAAATTTTCCAATCATGCATAAGTAAATCTAATTTCTCCTCGTCACGGATTCACGGGAAATCTTCGAACACGAAGCAAGAAGGTAGAAAGTTACAGGCGACAGCGCGACTAGTTGCAGATGATGGCAGACACCGCGACGGCTCGTGATCACGTCGCATGACCGCCGAGGCGGAGTCGAGCGACAATGATGGTATACTTAGAGCAACCCTTCGCTGTTTAGTAGGTAGGTATACCTATGTCCTTTCCCTGGTATATTGGCTTGCGGATTACCTAACTGTTGCTATCAGTTTCAATGTTGTTTCTATCCAAAATTACTCTCTTGTGATTACCCAATTTATTCAGATTTCCTGCAAAACTTGATTCGACCCCGTCTCGGCGGACTGCGTAGCCTACTTCTTGGGCGACAAGAAGTAGGCTACGCAACCTAGCCTAGTTAGACTGCGTAAAATAAGTAATCGCAAAAACGTAATTTTAAATAGAAACAAGATTGGAACCGATAGCAACAGAATCACGTTATCTTGCCGCTGGTAATATTTGGCTTTAATTTGCCTTGGGACTGCTGTCTGTGGTAGGTATGTCTGGTCATATTGGTTGGGCTAATTTGGGCCTATATGCACAATGTAGGTAGTAGGTACATACTACGCCCTCATCTATTTTCTGATTTATGACACAGTTGATAGAGCAAACCTTAGAGCAACATTCGCTGTACCTACTGTGTGTACCTACCTACCTACCTACTCTCCTGTTTAGAAGTACGTACATCCTTGCATGTTTAGAAGTGGTTAGTTAGAACTTCTTTGTTAAGTAGTAGAATTTCTTGTGATAGAGTTCGTCCGTGATTTCTGCCGACAAGCAGTAGTGCTTTGAAGGGTAGGGGTGCCAGTTGAATTACAGGCAGATAAGACTTTTTATTTTTGTCTCAGGGTCGGCAGCGCGCGTATGAGGCCTCTGGTGTTGCAGGCGTCCATAGGCTACGGTAACTACTTTCCATCAGCTGGGCCGTATGCTTGCTTGCTTGCAAAGTATAAAAAAAAAGACACCGTCCCTCACCTATTCAATGAAGCAGTTCCACATCACCAAAAACAAAACACAGTTTACAAAAACTACAATATATTGTATCGTCTTCTAATATAAGAGTCTCATCACGGGCAATCTTCGTACACAAAGCAGTACCCCGAAGGCAGATGCAGCACGAAAGGGAAGTCGCAGTCACAGCGGTACAAGTCGCAGATGACGCCCAAGGAGTGGGCAACGGGCTCTTCGCAGGTCCGCTGAGACGGGGTCGAGCGACACTCGCTGTTTAGTCGATGCATGTATTGGGGGCATTCATCTACACCTTTAAAAACATCGGAGAGTTAGGAACTAAACAAAAACTTAAGGATGCAACGATACATTGGTTGGATACGCGATTCTGTGCAGTATTATCTAAATTTAAAGTTCATTAAATTATCGCACGCTCTTTCTATTAATTTCTACAGTTACAACCATGAACGAATAAGTACCTATTTCGATTGAATACATTGAAAATTCCAATGTTTTATAAATTTTTGTAGAAACTTTAACACGAACGATAACAATTTTACCGATTTTTAGTAACCATCTAGGTAACCTAGCTTTAAACTTTTGCATAATTGTATTTTTAAAGCCAATAACTATTGTGCCCGTAATGGACAACTTTCTATGAAACAAACTAAGTTTTGAGAATTAATAAATTCTAAAAATGCTGTTAACTCACAAGTTCCATTAAAATTGAGGCACGCTGATTTCCACAATTTCTCATAGGAATACGCCTCGATAACTGAGGCAAGACAGAAAATTAGAATTATTTCTTGCTTCATATCTTTTGCGTGGTCTTCTGGAGTCCTCTACAAAATGAGTGAGGAATCGATTGTGTAAGGCGATTGTTAGTAGGTATGATTGATACTAGTTAACTGCAAGTAACACAACACTCATTCAAGTGTCTGATTTACTAATAATACGCCAGGCTGCTGAGATTGAACAGGTAACTTGATAAACACTACCTAAAGTACCCTACATTACTTTACAGTACCTATGTTAGTTTCGTTACTAATGCGACTAAGTTGGTAATGCTACAGTTACAGATAATAACATTAAACTTTCTTAACCCGAGAGTTTCGTTGATACCTTTGTTATTACCAACAATACAATTTTCTCGGAAAACTTGCATGTTTTATAGGTCAGTAATTCTCTAAATTATTTTATAACTACACTGAAAGTTAACCGAATCGAGACTGAATTGTGAATTGACAGAAAGTTGGTATTCTGCTCCCTCATAAATAACAATTTAGTCTAGGTACTTTCAATTAACGGTGACTACCATTAGAGTAGGATGGTTATATATATACTTAATTGGAAAGAGTAAAGAGAGACTCCAACCAATCATGCTAAAATTATCGAAAAAACTTTGAATCGTTTCAGTTTCGGTCACATTTCGATATTAATCACATTACAGTGTTGTATTTTAAGCTAAGAGAATACCATTTCTGACATTTATGGCATCGACACAAGATCGAAACATGATCCGAACTCTATTTTAACTATTTTTTTATTTAGAGAATTGGGCCTCTGATATGAGTTGGAATCTTGCCCAGCTGTGTGCCTACTACATGTAAAACAGATTTTTGGTATAGAATTTGACTAAATCAAAAATATCAATAATATATAAGATCTGGTTCCTCGAACATATTTTCACGTGTTTCATCGTGGTATTTCTGTACATGTTTTGAGGACTTTTTCCTTGATCGTTTCTCAGGACACAAGTGCAGTTTTACGCAGACGTTCGAGTCTTCATCTAGAACCATTCCAAAATCGCAGTCGCATCGAGACCAACCGCATGTGTAACCTGGGGAAAGAATTGCGCAGATAGAATCAGTGATAGAAAGTTATTTAGATACGAAGTTTCGTAGATACCAATAATACCACATGAGGCGCACGTATACCCCTCCCATATAGTACAAGATCTGGCTTATGAGATGACAGCTCATATGGATTTTGACGAGAAGAGAGGCTGAAAAGAAACCTAGAAGGTCTACATACAGGATAGAATTAGGTTCCCAACTCCAAACCTGCCGGACTTTCGGTCACTGATCGTGCCTGTAAAACTCGCGTCATCTATATAGCAGATGTATCTTCAATGAAGGCTAGCAATAGTATCTATCTACACTATGGAATTGGGTTGGGTTGGTAGCCGGTAGACTTAGTTCCGCTGCAGTTCACATGGTAAGACAGCTCACTGATGAAGCTACAGCTAGTCTAGGTTATTTTAGCTACTTCACTGTCGTATGGTACCATATTGTGGGGGAACAGCAGATATCCAAACTATATTTGTCTTACAAAAACGGGCAATACATGTCATTTATACGTGCGTAAGTTGCTCTACAATGGTGTTTTATCAGTAGTATTCAGTCAGTGAGTAGGTCGTAGGTATACCTACCATGCATTTGTGCATGAAAGAAGCCTTTCCGAGGCGCACTGATTTAATTCACCAAACCAAACCAGTTTGTTCACCACGGTCATTAGACCCTTTTCAGGGGCACATATCTCAAATTGGTCTCTGACCTAACGCTAGGTGACCAGGGAAGAACCAGTGAAACGAAGAATTACTATGAGCATCTATGTTAATTTTGTTTGTTATGCTCTATGGAGACCCACCGATAGATTTAACAGTAGGCGATGTGCAAGTTTTTTGCGACAATGAATTTCTATCGCATCTCGTGTGATATGGATACATATCAGGAGGACATGCAAGTACACCTGTAAAATAAATAGAATTAATACTACTAATTCTACTCCGCCATCACACTGTGGGCTGTGACGAGCATGAGGTATAAAGTATAAACGAGCGTTGCGTTTGAGTGATTAAAATCCAAAGGATGCAGTTGTATTTAAAGTTAGGCCTAACGGATTAATGAACGTTCATCATTTCAATTTGGCGCACAACGTGGTACATAATTTTGGGTCCCAAGTTCCCAAAGTGGTATTAAGTTTTGGCTCTAACTCAAAACATGGTACCTGAAACGTTATTGCTCCCAGCTTGGTACACGACGAAGTTATGGTTCCCAATCCCAACGTGATTAGAAGACCCTTATTCATAATAATTTTTAAACCTATTTTAGTTAAATAGCTTTTGTTTTGTTCTCTCTGATGTAAAATGGCATAGGTACGCCAAAACAAGACAAAAGGTATTTTAGCTATCAAAGGTTTAAAAATTGATTACTTATGAATAAGAGGGTATATTATGTGTTGGTAGATATACAATGATTTGGCGCACAACGTGGTACAAAGCTTTGGCAAACAACGTGGCGCAAAGCTTTGGCACACGTGGTAGATAGGTACAAGAACAAGGAATAAACAACTTTTAGTTGCCAATTATCTTTTATCTGAGTGGTAGGAACCTTATTGCAAACAATTTTACTCCTGAAGCTAAAACTTGAAGTTTGGGTTTAAAAAAATAACATTGTAGACACCGATATGTTCGATTCCTGCTGCGGAACAAAATATTTGTCTGTAAATAATATTTGTTCCGGGTCTGGGTGTTGTGGTACCATGGTAGGTACTCGTAGTTCCTGATACCCACGACACAGGGAATTCTAGTGTGGACTATGTATGTGCCTGTTGAGTGTTATATGTTTCGTGTGTTTATGTATATCTCTCTCATTATAAGTTAATTACAAATTCTATACCTAAGTAAATATGAACAGATACTTACAAGTTTTATTGTGTAATAAGCATCGTCTTTTGAAATCCAACCCACTGGCAAGTGATACATAAAGAAGAACTACTGCGAAGACATCCATTGTTACGTATCGAAGCAGTAGGTAAAAGTCACGCAGCTCTCACGATCATGGATCGCATTTATAATGTCTGCAGTTTACACTGTTGCGAGATGTTTTTCCAAACAATTTGTACCTATGTTGCCAAATCATTTTGTTTGTTTTGTAAGCTCGTAGGTAAGCCCGTAATCCAGATTAAGCAATGGAGACTCGAGTCTCGATTTGGTGATAGTGTTTCATTTAAAACTTATTTCTTACGTAGGTACTTTAAAATTAAGGGATAGATCTAATAACAGACTCTACAACCCAAAATATAATCTAAAAATGACGCAAAATTAGGCCTTATATGTCGATAAAAATTTTCAATAATCTACCAGAGGATCTTAAAAATTGGAAATTTAATCAAAAAAAAGGCTGATGGGTATATGCTATTACTCTTTAAATCAATTCTTACAATACAGGGATTTTCAATTATAATTTCTATTGATTAACCAAATTATGTATTGTCATTTTTATTTTACTTAGTTCATTGTTTAAATCTCAATTATTATTCTAATTTTATTGTTTTTATATTAATCATATTACCCATGTGAAAATTTGCATACCTAGTTATAAGGTAGAACATATTGGACTTTTTCTACAATTCCAGAACATTGTATTTACAATGTTCTGGTAAATAATTTTAGAATACGTACTATACCATCAGGCGGAATTGTTCACATCAAATATTTCAGTGGGTTTTACAGTGGGCTATTTTCTTCTGACATAGGTATAATATAATTATTATCTGACTCACTTATTTTATTTCCATTTTGTTTGTGATAGTGACCTACTTTCGTTAGTTTGCATTTTCGCTCGAAAAACAAAGATGGCGCGTGTGAAGGTGAACTGATGACTTGGGGTCAAATACAGTTGAAACTGGGATAGTAAAGGCGATATGCGTAGTTTTTTAAGATATTACGAGTAAGTATACCAAAGAGGAGAAAGAGATAATAATATTATTAAATACCGACTATGGACCGACGACTATTTTACAGGAAGTCGGTGGATGTAGGCGGCTCAAGATCATTCGTCGTGGGATTGTATACGAGGAGGCCTATGTCCAGCAGTGGACATCTACAGCCTGATGATGATGACGACTTCTTTGGCTAAGTGTCGTTAGATGCTTTGAAAATGAATGTCTTTATAAAACTACCTGTACCTACCGACTTACTTGTCTTTGATAACAACACAATTTTAGATCAACCAACAATCAATTTCGATTTCAAGATCAACTAAACATCAGTTTTCCATTCATCCCGATTTCCTTTCTAGGTATATTGAAACTCACTGATGACTAAAATTCTTACACTTATGATATCAATACAAGTGCTTCCTCCAGTACATTTCTTGAAAAACGGTGATTAGCGGCCTTTTTGATGATATTTTTAGTCAATCTGTGACATTTAAAAATCGCACCTCCCCGGTGTCCTCTAGTTAGTCAACTAGATAAGGATGTAGAGACTCATGCTTAACTTTATAGCTTAACTGCTCAATAAATTTGAAAGTGCTTATCAGAACTGCTAAGTGGGGAATCATAGAAACAGCTGTTAGCGAATCTGACGAACGACCTATTATCACGAACTCGCGACCTACTTAAAATATAATCTAGCTACTTAAATAGGTGGCAAGGTATGTCGGTAGGAGATAGGACTTGAATGTGCCTGGCACCGGCCGGGGTATGACAATACTGACACTTTAGACCTATCTATAAATATAGGTTGCTGTTGCGAAATATTGTGACGTGAAATGGTTCAATTTATGTGATGTTGATGTAGGTGAACTTTATTAGTAGTTTTGGTACTTACTGAAATACCAAGTAGGTAGTCTACGTATAGCTGAAATGGTTTAATTCTAGAAACCAAGAAACAATAGTCTTTACCATAACACACGGCACACGGGGTCCGTGCCCAGAGCCCGCATCCTCAGGGCCCCGAAGAAGGGCCGACAATTTCTCTCACGTTTATTTTAAAATATTTTTGTCGAACACAGTAGATACCTAACAGCGCCACCGTAAAAATTTTTGATTTTCGAGTTGCACTAATTACATAATAAATAGAAGATCATAATAGAAAAATTTTAACTTAGTATAATTAGCTATCTTTACTTTCCAACAGGGCCCTAAATTCTTGTGTGCCCTAAGACCCCAGATTAGTTTAAGACGGCCTTGCCAAGAAACCTAGGCTTGATGATACTGATGTTCAGAGATAGAGTCTGGCTAACGAGTCATGGCGTGATGCGTCCGTAAAACGGCGAGTTGATGGGAAGGTTAAGTTTGCTTCTATTTTGGCTATGACTTCAAATTTTGTGTACTTACAAGATCAGTAATTCAGTACTTACACTAATTTATAGACAAGTGGTGGGACAGTTTTAAAAAAAACTTTTTTTTTATTTATTATTTGGTAACCAACCATTTAATTTTATAAGAAACTAACGCACCACGGTTATATATATTAGTGTAAGTACTGATTATGTGCAAGTACACAGTTTCATGGAGTTTAAAGAAAATATACCTACTTAGCCAAATTAGAAGCTAACTTCGTTCACGCGTAAAACATATTCTTTTAAAGCTGGGAGTGATGTGACCATTGGTCCCTACTAGCCAATAGGACGAAAAATAAATTGCAGATAAATGTAATCCCAAAAACCGAGAATAATCCGCTGGGAATAATAATCACGAAACTTTGCATGCGGATTGGTGTTGAGTACCTACTCAGATGGATGCTGCTGCTGCTGCCCACCCTGAAAGTAGGTTATGTCCTTTAAGCACACTTTCTAAAGCAAAAATCTAAAAAGGGTTTTTCTAAACTATACCAAATGGCATATAATGGATATCATCCAGAATGCTACCTAAGTACCTACATCATTTTATTAATCTAGAGTGCATTGCAAGTATAGGCAGGTACAAATAGGTACCTAGTAGAAGGTAAGTAGGTAGGTAGGTGCTTACCTACTATCTTCTCGCAACTATTACCTAATACCTAATATAGGTAACCTAGGTACGCGCGGACGCAATCAAGAGCGTGACAGCTAGCAGCTGGAACCATACCTAAAAGTAGAATTTGTTATCACTTGGTAGTAGGTACCTAGGTAAGGTAATTTAAAGTTAGATACTAAGTATAATAAATTCAACGTTGCTTTACTTGCTAGGCAGGTCAGTTTCAGGCCGATCGATAGTTTTGTTTGATTCGTTTCCTAAGCTGGTGATATACTAGGTAGGTAGGTACCTAGGTGATTTAATTTATTTTTTATATTTCCGTGTTTCTGTGCGCCGCCAGTGCAATTAGCTACCTTACTGACACTATTATAAAACCTATAAAATTAAATAAGTAGGTAGGTACCTATATAAGTGTGTGTCGGTTATTATTACACATTGCACCCATTTAATGCACAGAATCTTGTCTGTTTCTCCGCTTCTAACAATACAAATGGGCAAACGGCAAGAACAGTTGCTAATAGAATGCTACCGCACCGCACTACCCTTGATAGCGGAGCGTTGCGTGCAATGGTATTATGACAGGTATTTTATAAAACATTGAATCGATTACTGAGAATTTTTGCTTCAAGGTTAATTATCGTTACGAGACTCGGATTTAATCTTCTTTATGGTTGAATACTTTTACCTAATCGTTTATCGATTGTCTGAAGGCTTAATAATATAGAAAAAATATAGTGTAAAGTAAAACCAATGCTGCGATCAACAATCCAAGCGTGATGATAGCACCATCAACCATGTATCTTTGAAGAAAATGTAGCATTATATAGTTACCTATATTAAATTGAAAAAAAAACAGCTAGTTGGAATTAGCTGTTTTTTTAGGGTTCCGTAGGTACCCAAAGGGTAAAACGGACCTTACTACTAAGGCTCCGCTATCCGTCCGTCCGTCCGTCTGTCACCAGGCTGTCTCATGAACCGTCATAGTTAGACAGTTGAAATTTTCACAGATGATGTATTTCTGTCTATTTTCGTATATTTTTCGTATAACTAAAAAATATATTTGTAGTTTTCATTTTGATAACGAGTTTAATTATTTGATGCGTCACGTGACGCAATTGACAAAATTACTTTTTGTTATTTTCTATTTTGACCCCCAAAAATTATGTTCAATGTCAATGAACCCCAAAAATCAGAATTCGTTTATTTACGCGGTACGACTCACGAGTAGGAAAGTACCCACTTAGACCAACCTTGCGGGAAACACCATAGAATGTTCCTATAGTACCTTCTACGAAAATGCAGAGTCACCATGACCTACATGGCTCTGTCATAAACTAATATTTTATGGTATTATATCCACCCGATTCCGTGTCGTAGATAACTTAGGAAAAATATCGTCTCTCACCGTCTCACGCACCTTCCATTTGGTAAGGTCAACCTCAAACCTGCTAAGTAGGTACTGCGCTTATTTACCGGTCCCAATCCCGGATGAGAAATTGAAGGAAAGGAAAGGTGTGCCTGGAGGACATCTACCCAGGCCCAAGACAACACCGAGCATCACACGGAGCTGTATACCCAGTGACCGAGGGGAAATAAATCTCCAAAAAACTTGGCCGTGAAAGGACTCACTATAATCATACAATCATTTTGTTAGCTAGTAGAACTTCTTGTGAAAGAGTTCGTCCGGGGAAGTACCTACTACCACCGCAGGTACTTATATATGCCGCCATGCAGTGTACTCGCATTGCTGTGTTTCGGTTTGAAGGGTACGGGTGCCGGTATACTTACAAGCACATGAGACATTTCATCTTTATGTCTCAGGGTCGGCAGCGCGCGTGTGATGCCTCTGGTGTTGCAGGCGTCCATAGGCTACGATGGTAACTACTTTCCATCAGGTGGACCGTATGCTTGTTTGCTTGCCAAGTAGTATAAACAAGCAAACTAGAAAATTTAAAATAAACTTGTGTCAAATGTAAGAATTCGTGTTGAGAAATGCAAATGTACCTACTACCTATATTCTTTTATAATTTTAAAATGCTTAGTTTAAAAGATTTATTAAAGAAAATATGCGAAAATTGACCATTCCCCCCCCCCTCCTATCTCCGATACTAAAGAGCAAAAAATTTAGTACCTTACTCATACTTTACAGAAATCCTAATCTTCAAATTCCCACGGGAAACGGAAAATACTCATAAGAAAATGCGTATAAAATTTTGTTGATTGACTGATTAGTTTATTGGTCTACCTACTGGTTATAATAATATTAGGTAAGTACTTATTATGCTAGCCTACTTTTACGGAACCCTTACCACGAAAGTCCGACTCGCACTTCACCGGTTTTTTAAATTATAGAATCACTACTTTGCTCGTACCAAATCCCTCGGGGCAAGTCAATACAATGCATAAACCTTTATTTGTGTTGCCCAAAGCGTCCCCTCCTCATCACGACTTCTTGCCTACCTACCTATATAGGTACTTCAATTCAATAGTTTTATTACTTTCCACACAAATTACATCCCAAACGGTAGGTAGGTACTCACCCTGGTATGAATGCTCCATTGCTCTGCGACATGTAGTTTTGTTTTTCGCGCCCACTTACATCTACCCACATTTTAGTCTGGTCTAGACTTTGTTGTGAAAAGCGGTACGAAAACAAGACATGACGCGGGAGTAGCTGCGGCGTTTGCCTGCCAAGCGATATCTTGCGTGACTACCGCTATTATGTTATTTTCCTTGCTACCGCTACTCGCTACCGACTCTACAGAGTTGGTTGATTCTCGGTCGAATGAAAGTCTCTACAAATACCTTACTTATTACAACCGCCTAAGGGCTATCACATAAGTGTGGGGGAGTTTTGATTGCGCGCGCAACCAGGAACTTAAATGTTTGATATAGGATTTGATATTTTTAATTTATTGTTATTGTGATAGTTGGTCCCCCCCCGGGTCAATCACCACACGTAGCATAAAAATTCCTTGGTTCCTGAGGTTTATTTCTTCTGCTGGGGCCACATTATCGGACTACGGCGAATGTTGCGTTTCGTGCCCCTGTCTGTCGTTTTACGAATGATGCATACAAACAAAGACGCACAAGGCGATCATTCGCCGTAGTACGATAGGTAGCACCAGCATTAGACTATGAAACAATTATTATTCTGAAGTTTATTTTCAAGGTTATTCACACAGGGCGGTTGTTCTGATAAATAAGGCGTGCTCGATTTTTGGGTCGAACTGGGTCGGCTATTTGCCCGACCAAGCCCTAGTTGTAAACAATCTTGTAAGCAATAAATGAATTACTATGAAATAATGATATTTTACACAACAATGGCACTAATGTCCTTATGTTTCCTCTAAAGCTCACTAACAAAACATACATTTAGAACAAAATAATGAAGCAAAACTACAATTTCAATGAAAACTGTTGAAGCACTTGCGTAAAGTCAGCCCAGGCCGATACTGGCTTTGCCTCGTACCACAATGCACAATATTACACTCAGGCATTGTGAAATACAACTTGTGTAGTACAAAATATAGGTATTTGCTAATAAAATAGTGAAAATTTACGAAAACACAAAAAGTAAACAAAACTTTGAATGAAGGCAATTATAGGTCACAGAGTATTAAATGAATGGTTGAATGGCAAGCTAATGGTGGGCAATGTTCATACAAAATAAATGTTACTGCCGCTCCATTTTGTTCCTTGCTCCAAGGTTATTCACGGCTTATTCCAACTTCCGCTGTCATAGTCTGTGCAACTATAGGTTGGTAATATTGTCAATTTGACAGCTGGATTTTGTGTGAGTTATGTTGTCAAAAATATTTTTTATCTGTGCATGACAAAATTGTTGTGAGTCAGTCAGAGTAGTTCGTCGGCTTTTCTTTCGATTTTTCTATAAATTTACTAGATTGCAGTGCAATAAAATAATGTAAAATGTCTATAAGTTTTGATAAACATAAGGATGAGTTGGTCGCTGCTTGGAAAGATGTTTTGGATGAGAAAACAGACACCAACTGGTAAGTGCAATAAACCCTCCGAGGTGTTACCGACCTAGGTGATAGTGAAATTATAATAAACACGCGCGCCTGATTAAAATTGAATTGAATGACTCTTAGAACTACTGCCCAGTGTCCCTGCAATGACAATGCAAGTACAATTCAAGGAACTGAGCATTGAGTGGTGAACTGCATATAATTTATCCTATTTTGTAAATACCACAATATAACAGAAAGTTGGAAAATCCGGACAAAATAGACAAAACGTCATATTGTACTATGTTATAGTATTATTGTTAGACGTTTAGGTGCTGTTCTCAAGAATTACCAACTTCATTTTGAAGGAGTTTTAGCACCAATAAACTTCATGCAAACAAACCCTTTATGCCAACTGATTATCCACAGCAAAACTGTTATTTATAGATCAGAATGCTGTATATTGTATTTCCTTACATTGCAGGGCTTTATTTGGCTACGAAGGACAAACAAATGACCTAAAATTTGTTTATAAAGGAGATGGAGGTCTTATTGAACTGATTGATGATCTCAACAGCGGGAAAATACAATATGCTTTCCTCAAAGTGGATGTACCCATCGGAAGCATATCAAAATATGTGCTTATCAACTGGCAGGTATTGCTCATTCTCCTTTAGATAGGATTGTTACACTAAGATAAGTGTATTAAAGATAACATGTTTTAGAAGTTATAATAAGATTGGATGATACAAGCCTTGTCCTGCGGCTATGCCTATTATTAGTAGTTTCTTCTTCTTCAGCTGGTAGACATCCATTGCTGGATGTGGGGATTTGCCATAATCACCACGTTTAATCGATAGAGCCCATTAAATAAAACTAATGCTTTTCTATGCAAGTTTTGTTAGGGGGAAGTACTACCACCGTACCTATTTCTGCCACCAAGCAGTAGTGTTTGCATTGCTGTATTTCGGTTTGAAGGGTGCCGGTGAAATTACAGGCACATGAGACTTTTTATCTTTATGTCTCAGGGTTGGCAGCGCGCGTGTGATGCCTCTGGTGTTTACAGGCATTCATAGGCTACGGTAACTGCTTTCCATCTGGTGGGCCGTAAGCTTGTCTGCTTGCCAAGTAACATAAAATAAAAAAAAAAGTTATATATCCGTTATTCAAAATTTGCTTCAAGCTCTGCAATAAGGGTTGCCAGATGTTTTAGTAATGGTAGCAGATTTTGCTGGACCTTGAAAAATACTGAATACAAAGAAATCTATTTTTTTTATACTCAATATGTTAATTTATTTTCCAATTTTCCTTGCATTGATTGAAAATGTTTTTACCATGTAGTTACTTCAAACTGTTGGGTATCATACCTCTCAGATAGGTTGTTCCATGTAAGAGAATTTGATAGTTACCCTAAACTATATTACATCAAAGCAGGCGTGCCCCAAGGCTCTGTTTTAGGACCAATCGTAAATTCACTCTATGCTGTGGTCCTACCTGAAATAGAAGTAACCACAACTACTATTCTTGATAACGCAGCGATAATGGCCAAAAACAATGACCCAAATCTGAAATCCTTTGAAAAAGAGTATGTATGTTTGTCCCATCTGATCAGCAAAATAAATCCCTTCGTCGACCAAGACACGTTCTTGGTGACCCGGATGACGAAATCACCGCCGCGAATGCGGGGGCGTCGTCATCCAATCACGACAGAGTAAACACTACACAAATACAGCGACCCCGCCGGCGGGGTCGAAGACTTTAAGTGCCTTCAGTACCACACGCCTAAACCGGTACAAGCATGTTCCGGGGCGTTTGCTCTTATCCTCCAGTCTTTTCAGTACCTTCTGTACCACACGCCTAAACCGTTACAAGCATGTTCCGGGGCGTTTCCTATTCCTCCCAATCTGGCAACGGCCCAAGCCGAGGTCCGTACCTAAGTGGTGCCCTTGCGCTAGTTGCCCCAATCTAATTTTAACGGTTGAGCGCCCTCCGCGCTCACCAAAAGTCCGGTAACGCAGCATCGGCCATCTGAGGCCAACTGCATTTTGTCCTTCAGAAAAAAAATAAAAATAAATAATGCTGCTCTTAAATATTGAATGTAAATGCTGTGGTTTTGCACCCCCTTCTCCCATGGATGTCGTAAAAGTCAACTAAGGGATTACACCAGCGGACAGGCACCAACATCCACCTGAGTACAAACACCAATACAACAATCATCAATCCACCTCTTAAGCGTTGTGATGTTGGCAAACACCCTCCTCATTGCATACTATGATATATTGCCCTATGTTCAGCAGTGGACTCCTACAGGCTAGATGGAATGCTCTTCTCATAAATCAAATCATGCATGTCAAATCTTGAAAAAAAGAACATTTTCGTGAATCAAAAATCTCGAAAGAAAAAGCTAGGATGAGAAATTTCAAATGAAAAATGTTGAATAAAAAATCCGGTATGACATGACAAGCAGACAAAAAACCGGTTATGGCAATCCTATCTGCTATTTACATTTTCATGGTAAAAGGATATGATTCATGATTACATAAACAGATTTCAGATTGGTCATCATATTATTACAATAATTATTGTAACTTCACTAAATGTATATGCTTATTAAATTAACATAAGGTAACATAATACCCAATAGTCACATACATAGTCTTGATGCCATACTAGGATTCCCTGGGTCGTGTGTATCAGGAACTACGAGCACCATGGTACCATAACCCAGACCCGGAACAAATATTTGTAGATCATACAAACATTTGTCCCGCAGCGGGACTCGAACCCGCAACCTCTTGCGTCTCAACCGGCTACTAGTTCGGGGAATGGTGCGCATCCAAACCATGCAACTCCGTTGTCAGTAGCATTGTTTTTGCTTGTAACTTCAATATGTTTAGAAAATTAATAAATAAAAAAGCGGTTGTCTGGAAGAAATCGCTCTCTGCGATAAGACCGCCGATTGTAGGACTTAAACTGTAGGTTTATATTAAGTGTATATCTCACATTATGTCCTAAATAAAGTTTTAATTCATTAAAAAAAAAAAAATAATTGTCTGCAATAAGAGCGCCGATCGTAGGACATTTATTGTATATTTGTTCAACTCTAGATAAAATAAAACAAAACTCTCCCATTAAATTATTATAACTATTATTACACTCTGCGCCGGCACATGCACATACGCGCACACTGGTGGGTAGGTATACTAGCCGCTGACTTACGCTGATAGCTGTGCCGGCGAAAGTACCTACTGGCCTGAGACGGTTAAACTATTTACGGCCTTACAGAAGATGGACTAAATCTGAATTTAGTCCAGGCGTAGGCTTAAATATCGACATTTGGCATATACGACTTTAATACGAAAGCAGATGATTTGTATTCCGAAATCAATTTTTTAGGGGGCTGCCTGGTTTTAGAAAAACCAGAGATAGTCCACGTTTATGTCATTTTTGGTATAAACGCGGACTATGTAGCTCGAAAGTTGCTTCTGGAAAACAAACCATCTGCTTTTGTATTACAGTCCTATATACCATAGGTCGATATTTAAGCCTAGACTGGTAGTCCTGGTTTAAACCCAGACTAAGGGCATGTTTTGTAATAACACCCTTTGTATAAATAAGTTCTCTGTGACCTACACATAGGCATGTATAGCTACCTAATGTATAATAGGTAACTAGATTGCAAATATTGTTTGTTCCCAACATTTCATACTTTATCTGCTCTAACGTAGAAACCTATTATTAACCTTATGTAAATATCTTTAAGATTCTGTTTATACTTTTGTATCGCTGTTGGTTTCTCAATAAATAAATAATATTTGTAACTGGTTTGGATGACATCATGATCATCACCATAGCATACAATAGTGGCCTTACGAAATTGCTTATTATCTTTGAACAAGGAAATTATGAGGAGGAAGTAAATGGGTGTAATATTACTACATAATATTGTTTATTCACATACATACTACTTTATTTGTCTGTTTATTTTTATTAATTGAAAGACATATAAACATTGATTATTGTTTATTAATTGTGATATCTACCTACTGAGCTGTACAATAATTCTTTCAACACTTTATTTAAAACTAGCGGAATCCCCGCGACATTGTCTGCTTTTTCATTCAAACACTGCCTAAAATTTTATAGGATCTATTATTAACATCAAAGTTCACAGAATCTAAATCACAGGATCTATCAGTAACAAGTATCTATAGATAGATCTGTAGACATATGTATCTGTAGATCTATTAGTAACTACTCCTTTTTAATATAGCCTATATTATTCAGGTACAAATTTTACCAAATTTTTTAATCCCCACTACACGATCTTTGATGGCAATGGGGATTATCTTATCACACTAATATTATAAATGCGAAAGTTTGTGAGTATGTTTGTTACTTCTTTACGCTCAAACGGCTGAACGGATTTGAGTGAAATTTGGAATGGTGATACCCTATACCCTTTTTTAACACGTAGGCTACTTTTCATCATCACCATCGTCAATTTTCATCATTGTTCACGCGGGTGAAACCGGGGGAGCAGCCAGTTAAACATAAAATATAATTCATACAAAGTTTTTTTTTTATACTACTTTGCAAGCAAACAAGCATACTGCCCTGATGGAAAGCAGTTACCGTTGCCTATGGACGCCTGCAGCACCAAAGGCATCACACGCGCGCTGCCGACCCTGAGACATAAAGATGAAAAGTCTCATGTGCCTGTAATTTCACCAGCACCTGTACCTTTCAAACCGAAACACAGCAATGTGAACACTCCTGCTTGGCGGCACGGTACGGTGGTAGTACTTCCCCGGACGAACTCTTTCACAAGAAGTTGTACTACTAACAATTTTTATGATTAAATGATTGGACTGTATGATTTGTTACTCGGATGATTCGGAAAAGACTGATATTGGTTGTGTAAATGATTACAGGGGGAAGGCGCTCCTACCGTCCGTAAAGGCACCTGCGCGAACCACATGAAGCATGTCGCCAATTTCTTCCCGGGATTCCATCTGATGGTGCACGCGCGCACTGAGGACGACCTCGATGAGAAGGTGATCCAGGATAAGCTTGCGAAGGCTGGCTCGGCGTTCAACTTTAAGACTATCAAAGAAGAGTTGCCTCCTAGTGGACCTATTGGGACGGCTTACCAGAAAGTCAATCCAGGTTTGTAAGAAATATCCATGCCAATATGGAAGTCAAGGCAAAAGTATTCGTATAAAAAAAAACAATTATCATTTTGGTTCATCTTATATACTTACTGAAATTATTCCTGTTCCAATGCGACCGAACCTATAAGAATCAGGACCCAAATACAGCTTGTTTTTCTTACAAGCTTTTATTTATAACTTGCAATGTATGTATGTTTGTCCGGGTGGAACATTGCAAATTAATTTTAACCAGTTATCTTTAACCGATTGAGCTGAAATTTATCATACCTGTCAAGTTCAGATGACAATACAATATTATCATGACGGCGAGCCGATCTGATGATAGAGACGGAAGGTGGACAACGGAACTCCTCGATGATTTGTAGTAGCCTGGCAGTGTTTGGGCTCATTTTGATCAGGTTCCGATAAAGAATTTATCAAAAGCTTGTTTTGAAAACTACATTTTTCAACAATAAACTTATTTTTTGACGATCCTCCTTTCTACTAGTTGTGAAGCGCCCGTGTGGTGCCTCGAGAAAAAAAGAAGTTAAAAAGCTTGGGTATAGTCAAAAGTAAAATGTAAAAAGAAATGAAAGAGTATGTATCGAAGTTCCATGACCGAATTGGTTAAGGCATTGCCGATTAGAGGCGAAGATGCCGGTTCGAATCCCGCTGGAGTGGAATTATCGGGTCTCGTTTAAATTTATTTTACGAAAAATGATGAAAATCGATATTCGATTAGTCGAATACCACTCGAATATCCAAGCTACCATTTTAAGCTGGAAAACTAACACGGTTGATTGTATAATTGCAAATTGAATTGATTCCATAATCAGAAACTAGCCGTCATACACAAAACTGTTTACAATACCTGAAATGACATAGCTATGACAATGGTTGTTTATGACCACAATCGACGAAAAATGTAAACAAATGAAGATTCATTATGCTATTCGCATCACTGACATCGACGATACAAGTTCTATTCAGTTGTTGCAAATATCTTTGATACAAATTGGTAAATTAACATGACGAGTGTTCTAATGTCTCAATGTTACGAAGTTGTGATGTCCAGGAAAGTGGCAGAAGAAATTAAAAAGAGGAAGAGTTGTTTGAGAAGAGGTAAATAAATCTCCAATTCGTCACGTTACGATGTTACAATGAGGCTATGAATAAGGCTGCGTCCCCAGTAGGCACTGTTCGCCACCGACTGAGTTAGCGGCGTATCGGTTTAGTACGCCCTTCCATATTTGAAATGGAGTGTTCACAGTTTGCTAGTTTTGCGCTCACTCTACGTAGTTTGCAGCGTTACGCGCGCCTACTGTCTCAGTGGGCGGCCGACTCACAGGAAACCCGGTTCCAGTCGGCGGCGAAATGGTTTTAGTTCGCCGGCGTAGTGAGTACAGAGACCCAATTCACTAACTAAAAAAATAGTTAAAATAGAGTTCGGATCATGTTTCGCACTTGTGTCGCTGTCCTATATGTCAGAAATTGTATTCTCTAAACTTAAAATACAACACTGTAATGTTATTATATCGAAATGTGACCGAAACTTGAACGATTCAAAGTTTTTTCTTTAATTTTAGCATAAGTAGATGGAGTTTCTCTTTACTCTTTCCAATTATATATATAACTATCCTACTCTAATGGTGGTCACTATGAATTGAAAGTAGACTAAATTGTTATTTATGAGGAACCAGAATACCAACTTTCTGTCAATTTACAATTCAGTCTCGATTCGGTTAACTTTCAGTGTAGTCTTAAAATAACTTAGAGAATTGGGCCTCAGTTTGCTGAACTGAATATTAAACTGAAGATTCAGTCGGCAGCGGCAGCTCGGAACAGTTTGCTTGCAACGCCGGCAAATTGATCTGAGTGTGCCGCTGACTCGAATTTCAGTTCGCCACAAATTTGCGGCTCACTCAGTTGGCGGCGAAGAGTTTGCCTACTGGAGACGCAGCCTTATAGGTAACGAGTGGCTAAAGGCTTTGGGTTATCAATTTATGGAGCGTCGGGCGATCTCGAGTCTTCGCTCGAAGCTCCGATGAGAGTGACTTCGCGTTTGAAGGTGCCTCACCTCTCCAGTACCTACTTGCAGCTTATGTCACATGCGAAAAGTTACGTAGAGATCACTGGATGTCTCTTTACGCTCAGAGAGCTGATTCTGAGTTTTAACAAGCAATTGACACGGACGTATGGTTTTTTGTACGGAAAATGAGGTTCATAGAGTGTACGCTAGGGGCGCGCATCGGTGTCGCCATACAAAAATCCACACTACAATACACCAGGCGTCCGTGTCATTTGCTTGTCAAAACTCAGAATCAGCTCTCTGGTTGGAGACCTACACGCACCCGACGTGTGAGTGGTTAGGTCTCCCACCTCAGTACCTTCTTGCAGCTAATGTCACAGGCGTAAAGTTACTTGGCGATCATAGCATGATCGATAGAAGATTTGTTTGTTACAGTTCAAGAAATAAATTCAAAGGAAAGAGACCAGTTCTGGTTGAAAGAAGAACAAGAGGAGAAAAAGAGGGTTGAAGCTGAAAAGAAGAGGCGAGAAGAAGTAAGTTATTTTAATAAATAAAAAGTAACATTCAATAATCAGCATATAATTACCCCCTTATTCATAATCACTTTTTAAACCTATTTTAGCTAAAATTGCTTTTGTCTTGTTTGGACGTATGACATTTTACATCAGAGAGAACAAGACAAAAGCTATTTTAACTAAAATAGGTTTTAAAAATGATTATGAATAAGGCCCTTAGTATATTGTTTTGACGTATGTCATTTTACATCAGAGAGAACGAAACAAAAGCGATTTTAAATAATATGGGTGTTACAAAACATGCCCTTAGGCTGGGTTTGAACCAGGACTACCAGTTTACTATGTATCAGATTCTCCCTGCTCCGAGGCACCACACAGGCGCTTCCCGCCTAGTGGTAAGGCCATCAAAATAAGGCCAAGCCGTGTTTGTTGCCTGTTTCTTTAAGGCTTGGTCGCTTTGGAATAGGAGTAATTTTAATATAATATAAGGCGATTCAGAATGATCCTTTGTGATTTCAATGAATAAAATTATTTTGATTTGATTCGACAAAGTTGCGAGTGAGTAATTTAAATGATAAATATTGTTTTCTAGGAAAAAAGGAAGTCAGAAGATGCCGCGAGAAAAAGAGATGATTTGGATGCTGAAAGGAGAGCAAAGACAGATAAATTGAAGTAAGTTACATGACCCACACTCCACACTTTGGCGGAGTTTATCTCCCTGAGAGCAGGGTTAGTAAAAAATTGCGTAGGAAAACACTTTTTAAGGACATTTAACACGAAGGGAAGCGCCTCCTCTTAGCCCTAAAAATTAAAATGTATAATACCATCATGCCACCTGAGTACTCAACACAAATACTGCGATCAGCAATCCGCCTGCGAAGCGTGGTAATTATAGCAAATCCCCCCCATTGCATTCTATGGGCGGAGGCCTCTTCCAATAGTGGACGTCTGAAGGCTGCTGATGTGTGATACCTTCATGCATTATGGTTCATAACTCGGACAAACGGACGGATGGAAAGCCAGCCCTCCTATTGCCTATCTGAAATTCACTCGGTGACTAACGTTTAACAAGTAAAATTACCATCAATTGCTTAAAATTACATTAAGGGCCGGATTCCACCGGGGCGGAGAGGAGAGGAGACGAGAGGAATGTTTGAATAAACCAATCCGATTTCGTTATTTCGTTTTCGTTTTTACCTGTCAAGCCTGCCTGCCAATAACCTGCCAGCTTTGTTCTCGTCTCCTCTCCTCTCCGCCCCGGTGGAAACCGGCCCTAAGAATTGATAATTTGATGGTAATTTTACTTGTCAAATGTAACGTTTGACAAGCCCCCCTATTCCCTAACTGAAAGTCACTCGGTGAGTAATTCACCGAGTGACTTTCAGTTAGGGCATAGGGGGGCTGAACGATGATTGAATTTAGTTTAGCCATTCTTAACATGTTCGTGTATACTTTTGTAGGAGCGAGACACCCGTAGATACAAACCCAGCTAGCGTTGGAGCTGAGTCGGAGCGTCGCAAGCGGTCCCAGGAAGCGAAGCAGCTGATTGGAACGTCCACGGCCAACGCCCGTGCCATGTTCCAACAGAACCTGGCGCAGGGACAGATAGCCTCCAGGTAACCAGCAAATGATGTTTATACAGCGTAGCAGGTTTGAAGACCTCTGTGGCGCGGCAGGCGAGTAACCGGCTTAGATGCAAGAGGTTGCGGGTTCGATTCCCGCTGCGGGACAAATGTTTGTATGATCTGCAAGTATTTGTTCCGGGTCTGGGTCTTATGGTACCATGTTACTCGTAGTTCCTGATACCCACGACACAAGGAATCCTAGTGTGGGATCATGACTACGTATGTGACTGTTGGGTGTTATGTTATATATGTTAAACAATGAATGAATGATATAATATACATTTTCACAGTTCTACTGACCTATCTAGGCCGCCCTGAAGTGAGCTGTTTGGCTGTGAAATGGATTTTTTACGTTGACGTAATTTTTTTTAAACTAAATTGTATTATTGCACCCAAACGACCAAGTTAAGGGCGGCCTAGTTACATCGGCTGTAATATACTTACATGCAAAATAAAAGCTTGTAAAATAAGGAACCTTTATTTACAACTTGTCGCTGTGATTAAGAACCTTTGGTTGATTCACAAGTTCCCGCTATGTTGAGGAACCTTTGATTCACAATTTGCCGCTATGAGGAACCTTTATTTGATTCACAACTTGCCGCTATGATAAGGAACCTTGTTTGATTCACAACTTGCCGCTATGATGATGAGGGACCTCTGCTTGATTCACAACTTGCCGCTATAATGAGGAACCTTTATTTAATTCACAACTTGCCGCTATGATGAGGAACCTTTATTTGATTCACAACTTGCCGCTATGATGATGAGGGACCTCTGCTTGATTCACAACATACTGCTATTATGAGGAATCTTTGTTTGATTCACAATCATTAATATAAATGCTTTATGTTACAGATCAAACTCTATACCAGAGAAACCAGTCCGCAGTTCTGTCATCGCTCAACGGATCAACACATTCTCCCAAAACCCCCTCCCCAACTCATATCTCACTCCAACATCACCCATCAAATCCCCAGTCAAGCTCGAACCGACGACACCAGAAGAAGCAAAAACCAGCCCTCTGAAAAACATAGACAAAATCAAATTGAGCCTTGAGACACCATCTCAAATCCAATACGAACCGATCATAGACCCATCCGTGGACCTGAGCCCTAGCACAGAAAACGAACCGAGCTCATTCAGTGATATCAATTACTCAGAATACAGACAGAGTGAAGCGTACAGAGATATCGAAGAATTGAAGCAAAGCGAGCCGATGATCAAACAAAATATACTAGAGAATGATATGTTTGATGCTTCATACTCGAGCTCCAATGAGAATGATGACGAAGACAGTGATAATAAGTTCAGTACGATCAAACGCTCTCCGTATAGTAAGAATAATATCGTTGTTGAGAATGAGAAACTGAGCAGACAGAACACGGTGATCGAGAATGTTAATTATAAGAAGGAGCAGAATGGGACCACGCTTGATGGTGAGTGGTTTTTTTTTATACTAGCAAGCAAACAAGCATACGGCTCACCTGATGGAAAGTAGTTACCGTAGCCTGAGGCATCACACGCGCGCTGCCGACCCTGAGACATAAAGATGAAAAGTTTCATGTGCCTGTAATTTCACCGGCACCCGTACCCTTCAAACCGAAACACAGCAATGCGAGCACTACTGCTTGTTGGCAGATTTAGGTACGGTGATAGTACTTCCCTGGACGAACTCTTTCACAAGAAGTTCGTCTACACACTACTTTTACACTGTTTGGTATATTTGCCAAAAGTGTTTTCACTTTTAAACCAACAATTAATGAGTGTTGTTTATAGATGTGTCTCCGGAAGCCATGGATGAGGATGGCACTATATACGAAGACCTGGACGATGACCCTGGACTGACGGCTCGCGCTCTCTACGACTACCAAGCAGGTAATAACACATAAAAACTATATAATTTAGTATCATTAAATTTTCAATTAAATCCAGAATTTTTATGTCACATTTGAATTTAATATAGTGTGGTTAACAATTGAGAAAATATCAAATTTTGAGGATACGGAGTGTTACCATCTCTTGTCAATCGTCCGAACTAATGCCGAGATAAATAAACGTTACTTAGCACAAGCGTAGCACGTACTAATGCTTACACCTGTCCCTGTCACTGTCACACAAATGTTAAAACACGCGTATTAGAGAGAGACAGGGACGATTTCAAAGTAAGACTTAGACTTAGTCACCGTGAAGTACGTTATATTAATCTGGATCTAAGACTCGGACATGTACCACACAAACACACACACCCGCCCACACACACACACCCACCCACACACACACCACCCACACACACACCACCCACACACACACCACCCACACACACACCACCCACACACACACCACCCACACACACACACACACACACACACAAGCAACTGCCATTGTTCTAGTTCTTATATTCTGTTTCTTTCCCTCTAACTTATAATTTAATTAGCCAATGCACTCGCTTTCTGGACAATGTAACTGTCAAACGTATTTTTTTTTTATTTTTATTAATGAATGTTTATGATAACTCGCTCTTTTGAGACCCAAGATACAGGCTTTTATGCCTAGTTTTGGGCCTTACAGGTAACCTCTTATACAACTAAGGAAATCCTAGTGTTTTGTTGTAAGTACCTAAAAATATAATGTAAAACTTTTTGCCAATAAACATTATCTTATCTTATATTTATTATATTAACGCGTTATTAACGCATTCGAAACGTCGGGAATAATAAATAATAAGGTAACACGCGATAAATACCCGTGACAATATAATAAATATGTGTTCTAATCGCGAGAGTTTAAAAAATACTATTATCTTATCTTATCAATCTTATCTTACCTTGAGGGAAGGTTTTTGAATAAGACACCTGTAGATAGCATCTATCGGCGCTTAGCCGAGTTGATAGCGAATTATTCCCTCTCGTCCCCGAAGGGGCCAACGGGAAGGTTTAAGTAGCGTTCGTCTCCACTAAAATATTACGAGGGCTATTTTTAAATTATACCACAGTAAATACCCACAAAGACATACAATATTTTATTTAATTATTTTATTTATTGATTTATTTTATTCTCGCCCACAAATTTCGTCCTAGCGAGGCATTGACGAGGAGGCGAAGTTTCGTTAGAACGGCTATTTGGGCTACATTTAAATTCAATGTTCTTCGTTTCAGCGGATGAATCCGAAATCACGTTTGACCCGGGCGATATCATCACGCACATTGAACAAATAGACGCGGGTTGGTGGCAGGGCCTCGGTCCAAGGGGTCTATTCGGCCTCTTCCCCGCCAACTACGTGGAAATACTGCCGGCTCATCCACGTTGACGAAACAACTGACATTACTGAACGCGTTCTAAAGTTAATCCAAGTTTAAAGGTATCACACACGTAGCATATAAGATAGTATTTTATATGCGTATAAAAACTTATCGCATCTGAAGGTATCACACACGTAGCAGATACGATAATATACGAAAATGATACATTCACGCGGAAACCTTCAAACTGTCTATACTTGTTTCTTGTTGCGGATCTATCTATCCATTTTTTATATATGTCTGTGCCTACAGATGCTTGACGGTAAAATATAAGTGATCTGCTACGTGTGTGTTGCTCATTGAGTTTAGTATAGAGAACGATATGGACAGATACGCGCTCAGATACAGATATCTTACCGCATCTGCTACGTGTGTGACGCACTTTAAAATTAGCCCCGTCAGTTGTAAAAGTGACATTATTAAATATATTGATATTTTTAAAGGTTTTATGTTAAAACTGCACAAATAAATCTTACTTAAATTAAGTGTAATGGATACTTATCTAATCATCATCATCATCAGCTCGTTTATGTCCACTGGTGGGTGAGGCCTCTCCCATTGAATTCAATGGGGGGACTTGCCTTAATCACCACGCTTGGCAGGCGTTTTTTAATTGGAATTAATAGTATCTATTATGCTTAATTAATTTGTTTATTTACCAATACCTATGCAATACCTCTTAGGTCACGTCCAGCTAGGACGCGCCCTAGATGACATTGCACTGCGCTATGTTCCTGAGACACAAAGATGACAGTTGCATGTGCCTGTTACTTAGGTAAGATTTATTTGTGCGCCCGTTAGACTTGTTTGAAAGTATTAACCATCTAACGTTATGAGATAGTAATCGTATATTTTACGATAACATGGCCTACCCGTCTACCCTACCCCCCTTTAAGGGGTATGTACCCTCATGAGTTCTACTGGTTAGATTAATATACCACTTTTGTGTATACTGTAGTGTAGGGTAATTATCTACGCAGGTTTTAGTATGTAATACATTTATGTATTTGGTTGGCAAACCGGACGACGCGGTAGAGGAAGGCTCTCCACTCGATGGACTAAAGACATTATAAACGTCGCAGAAAGTTAGTGGATGGAGGCGGTTTAAGACCGTGCGTCGTGGCATTCTAAGGGGGAGGCCTATATCCAGCAGTAGACTTCTATATTTGCGATATTTGTGAAGGAAAGCGGATGGAAAACAGTGTAAAATCAAAGGGAGGTTGAGCAATGATCAGCGAAGCCAGTACAGTAGATGGGTTACCGCTGAGCACAAAAACTATTTTGGAGTTTTCGTCTTATAGCTGTCCACTGTTGGACATAGGCCTCTCCCATAAAATGAACGACGACCGGTCTCGGCCTGCCTCCATGCACCAACTTCCTGCGACGTTTGTATAATGTCTTTAGTCCGTTAAGAGAGCCTTCATCAAAGTCAAAATCAAAAGAATGGTATTCATTGAAATCATAGGGTTAATTTTGAATCGTCTTATAAACTAAAATACCTACTTTTGTTCCAACGCGACCAATCCTAGAACAATCAGAAATCCTACAATGCGTCGTCCGATTCTATAGGTCGCGCAACGAGTTATGAGCGCTGACCTTCAATACGCATTAGTATTTTTTTGGGTCTGTTTAGCGGGGGGAGGGAGACGCGACGGGAGAGGCGGCCAGCGCCGGCGCGTATTGGTTGATCAGTCGCCTTCCGTACCGCGCGCCCCGCACTCGCGCCTCGCGCTACCTAGATACAGACGCGCACATATGTACACATGCGCAATCAACCCCACCACTTTCGCCGAGCGCTCATAACTCGTTGCGCGACCTATACTGAACTTCACAGTTTCCTGGGCGGATTTTTATGCAGTTTCTATTGTCGTGTAAAGAATTTAACGAGGAAGGTTTAAACGTCCGTGTAAGTACTTAGTTTCCACGCGTGCGGAGCCGCAAGCAATTGCTAGTCTGGATATTATAAATAGAAGTGGAGGGCTTTGATATCGTAAAATATCTTTACATCAGTATACACATTGAATTATTTGTATTTACTTACACAAACTCTGTAACACAAATTAGTATATGCGTTTTCCGGCCAACTACGTGTCAGGAAATGTTAATAACGCATTCAAGTTGATGTACTCACTGTACCCCAAATGTACTTATTTTACCCCAAATATTTAAAAACACAGTGTATATTTGAACAATAATAACAAAAAATAAGCCACATTCCATATAAGCCGGAGGTAAAAATACCGACTGCTAAATCTACCCACTACCACTTGCATAAGTACCCACTGTACCCCGATTATGGCATTCGGTCATTGTACTTTTGTACCTCACACATTCATGCCTTGAATCATACTTAAAACAGATAAATGCATGGCGTGGTGCGCCCGGAAAACTATTCTAATATTCTAATATTCTAAGTATTACCTAACTACCAACTGTACCCCAATATTTAGTACTTTATGTACCCCTAATTTTACCCCTTATTGTACCTGCAATAATATACTATTGGTACCCTTTGTCCTGTGTATATTATGTAATACGTTGCAAAGCGTAATTATTATAAACAAACTAAACTGTCGTGCAACGAAATAGGGTCACTTAGAAAAACCACAATACCTCCCAAACTATGCAAGAACTATAATTGAAATAAAAAGCATTACAATATTTTTGCAAAAAATATTTAACATTTACAGAAAAAAATAATAAATAAAAATGAGGGGAGGTTTAGGTAGGTATTGTGATTTTTCTAAGTGACCCTATTTCATTGCTCGCCAGTTTATTATTCATTAAATCTAAGACGAAATGGACTCAAGTTAACTATTATGCATTTTTATCCTATTTTGTAAGTATTTTATGATTAACTATGAAAGACGATATTAATTTTTATAATTTAGCATAGCACTTGTTTATGTTAAACTTTGTTTGATTTGAACTAAGTCATTATTGCGTCACTTATTATGAATTTAACTTTGAAACTCACTAAGTATTGAGTAGCCTGCGTGAAGCTTTACAACATAGGTAATTTTTAAGCTGCCAATCCACTGCAGCACACGTATAATACGTACGCGTAGCTTTGCTTTGTATCAAAATGTAGGGTGCATCAGGCATGCTACACACTGTTTGGTTTCTACGCGTTGGATCCACGCTAACGTCGCGTAGGTGCACAGCGTGCGCCGCAGTGGGTTTACGGCCTAATTTGTCATGTAGGCATGTCTGCAGATAAGTGGCGGTTAAAATAATAGTATTATTAAAAAAAGAGGTTATAATTTGAAAAAAAAAATGTTTTCTTAACCAACCTAGGACTACTTTGTAGTTCCTGGTGTTCATTTGACTGCTTTACTTTAGACTGCATTTCTTATGCTTTTAATTAGATCAGCGACATAAGTTGATTGACAGTTAAGGTTTGAACTTAAAATAAAAAAATCTGTGGCGTTTTTTTTATCAAAGATTTTAGCTCCATAAAAACATTACCTTATATTATTTACTGAAATTTGTCAATGTTGCCATTTTACAGATTTCAAATTAGAAAAAAATATTTGAATTCTAAAAAATTTAATGGACTTATGACGCAAGGCTGTAACTATGTTTTTGAACTTAGAAAATTTTCAATTTGTATTATTTCGGCTATCGTATTATAATTTTATTTATTATTTTCTAGTGATAAGCGTGAGGTTAATGTAGCACAATAAATCCCTATAGGTTCTACTGAAATCGTGTCTTAGTAGTGCCAAAATTTACCCAAATTGTAATTTTTACGAAGGTTTTTTATTGATCACATAGAGTAGACACATACTGTAGGTACACTTTTGGAATAATACTTTTCACGATTTTATGATACCTATAGATTTAAGATAAGATTCTACTGAAATTTAGGTAAATATTGTTGAAGTAGCAGCCTTTAGACAAAACGATATTGAAAACGAAAAGCTACAAGAAAGAGCTTCGCAAATATATGGGGATGACATATTCAATCAATAAACACGTGATTCCGATACATTTGTGGATTCTTTGTTATTAGTTTTCGATGTCAAAAATTAAAAGCTACAAGAAAGCGCTTCGCAAGTATATGTGGATGACATATTCAATCAATAAACACGTGATTCCGATACATTTGTGGATTCTTTGTTATTAGTTTTCGATGTCAAAAATTAAAAGCTACAAGAAAGCGCTTCGCAAGTATGTGTGGATGACATATTCAATCAATAAACACGTGATTCCGATACATTTGTGGATTCTTTGTTATTAGTTTTCGATGTCGAAAATAAAAAGCTACAAGAAAGCGCTTCGTAAATATATGGGGATGACATATTCAATCAATAAACACGTGATTCCGATACATTTGTGGATTCTTTGTTATTAGTTTTCGATGTCAAAAATTAAAAGCTACAAGAAAGCGCTTCGCAAGTATGTGTGGATGACATATTCAATCAATATACACGTGATTCCGATACATTTGTGGATTTTTTGTTATTAGTTTTCGATGTCGAAAATTAAAAGCTACAAGAAAGCGCTTCGCAAGTATGTGTGGATGACATATTCAATCAATATACACGTGATTCCGATACATTTGTGGATTCTTTGTTATTCGTTTTCGATGTCCATATTTGCCTAGAAGTCTCTGACTTCCACTCTTTATTTAAGGCGAGAATAAATTATGTTTTTACACATTTTTTTGTATAACATTTCGTTTGCAAGCAATGTGAGACGCCATATTTACTTATAACGCAATAGGAATGTTTATAATTATGTGCACAGTACCGTTAAAAATGTTATATAGTGAACAGTGTTAATTAGCTTGGACTTACCTTCTAATAACCATATCAGGTACTAATGATTCCTAAATATTCTTAATCTACTTAGATAAGTAGCAATCAGCCCCCCTATTCCCTAACTGAAAGTCACTCGGTGACTAACGTTTGACAAGTAAAATGACGATCATTTTGACAATTCTTAATGATAATTTTGAGCCATTGGTGGTTATTTTACTTTGTCAAACGTTAGTCACCGAGTGACTTTCAGTTAGGGAATAGGGGGGCTGAGCGTTTAAAATAAATGCAAGCTAACTATGGAGAAGTAAAGCGATCAAAAAACGCCGTCAATGTCAACGTTCGATTTACTTTACTTTATACATACGTTCGTTTATCGTTAACGCTCCGATTGCTACTTGTCTAAAGAAGCAGCAGAATAATTCTCTTTAGTTCTGAAATAAATTAGATAAATGTATAAATTTAAATAAAATGTAATGTTATCCAATATCTGTGAAATCTATATCCCTTTGTAGGTTTTCGACAACTTTTTAATGTAACTTTTTATTGACTAGTTTTATGAATACATACTAAATTGTGTAAATGCCCCAATTATAGGATTAAATTAAGACTAAGCTTTGCCTTTATCCTTCTATACATACCTTTAGTGTAAGACTTTAATGCCCATTTTCACAAACCAATTCTTATTTTACGGGACTCTTAACGCTTGTCAAATTGACAGGTTTCTATAAAAAAACTATCGAATTTGACATTCGTAAGTGTCTCCGTGTGGCCCATACATGGTTTGTGAAAGTGACCATTAACCATATAAGTGAGATGCATTGATTTTACTATTGTTTGTAGCGTACGGCCAGATACAAAATCAAACATTTTACAAGCTTTGCTTTGTCTGTCGTGAAATCAACTTACTAATAAATAAACGTTATTTAAATTTAAGCATTGCTTAACTTTTGCCGGTTTTTTTAAACTATGGCCTCTTTGTAGCTCTTTTGAATGTAGCGCGGATCCTATACCCACCCTGATGAAGACCCTCGATTAGGGTCGAAACCTGTTGGTGCTTCCACCAACATATCGGTACGTGAAAATTTCCCGTTTTACAAAATGAATGATATATTTTAAATTGAAAAAAAAACGGTTGTCTGTAAAGTCGGTTTACTGACGATAGTTCAACGTGTCAACGTCGTTATTGTGCATATATTGCATATATCGCATATTATATCGCATAGCGCATGCAGCGTCACCGCATGCGTTTTGCGAGGTGACGCATGACGAGGTAACGACGTATGACGAGGTAACGACGCATTAGTCATGTTTTTTCGAGCGTGCAGCCGGCTCCATCGATTTATAAGACGTTAACACGTCAAAACGGCTAATTACCACTGTTTTTCGTCACTTTTGCTGACGTAAAACAACGTGACCAACGTGAGTGGTAATTAGCCGTTTTTTCAATTTAAAATGATTCCCAACCACGAAAGTTTCAATTCTATGAATGATAATAATTCACGAAAGTTACTTTAGTATAATTTTAATTAAATATAAAAAAACGAATGTGTTTTTGTTGCTGACTGTACGTTTCCCATGTATGTCATTGAACCAATATTATTGCAATATTAATTTATGTGTATGGTGCTCCATTGTACGTAACATAAGTTTACATTTATTTTGTATCCTTGTGGCTTACTTTCGAAATAAATAATCCCTTTGCTCATTTTCACTAATTACGGGATACCTAATACTTACGGGAGACTAACACGAATCAATTTTACAGGTTTGTATGTAAAACTATCAATTTGACGTTTATAAATATTTCTTGGAGCTTAGGTGTCTTGTAAATAGTTAGACCATAGGAATAGATATCCAGACTGTTGCTTTTAGGGTTCCGTTCTTCAACAGGAAAATCCCCCCCTTTAAATTCCCCTATGGGGGAGGAATTTTCCTCATGGAATTATTTTGTTGTCTGTCCTCGTGGTCCAAAAAATTCGGACGAATTAATAGGAACACGAGGAAACTCCCTCTTGACGACCTCTGTGGCGCGGCGGGCGAAGGTTCGCCTGCGATGCAGGAGGTTGCGGGTTCGATTCCCGCCTCGGAACAAATATTTGTACGATCTGCAGATATTTGTTCAGGGTGTTCTGGGTATTTTCTATGTATAATAAAAAATATCTATGTAATGTGTAATTGTATTAAGTATATCAGTTATCTAGTACCCATAACACAAGCTCTGCTTAGCTTGGGGCTAGATAATGTTGTGTGAAATGTCAGCATTTAAAAAAAAAAAAAAAAAAAACTGTACCTACCATACTCGTAGTTCCTGATCAGGAGTTCAGTATACCTACTGTGTATGTCATTAAGGGGTACGGAATCTTACGCAGACAGCAATTTCCAGTGTGGCGTGCCCTTAAATGCCACGGCTCGTAAGTATGCAATACGTACATATGTACACAATTTATTTATTACGTCTACTATTGTTTGATTTGAACGTTGATGTGATAGGCAATGTTTGTTAAGAAAACAGAAGTGAAATAATATAAATTAGTTAAAACCTTTGTGATAACATTAGTCATTATTTGCAATCGCGACGCGGTAGTATCTGCTTTGGTTCTACTATGGCGAAATTAGACCGTGATGTGGAATTTAAGGATTTACGGCCTCCGGTGTGTATTTGGCTTTATACTAATGGATTTTGTGACCATTGCGTTACAAATACGTGCTTTCAGAAATGATTAAGTATAGCTCTGTACTATATATAGCTATAGCTCTGTGTTTTTCACTATTTCACATTTTTTGGACCGTTTATATTAACCCTCTCTAGGGCATCGGAAGATACGATCGTATCTGTCAAACTGTCAAAAACTTAAAATTATTCTCTAGTGCAAAGGCAATAGAATTCTATTTTCCATTTAGCGACCTAAGCAGCAAGATTTCTTGGATAGGATTTTGTTCTTATTTTATACAGGCCCGGCCTAAGATATTTGCATAATGTTATGAAAAATTGTGTCATAATTAACATTAAAAAAAATGTTTTGTTATCAAAAAATAAAGCCTGTCTCTCCCTGATATCTGAAGGGGAGATAGCCAACACAATATATGCATAGTAGGTAGGTAGTATTTATTTTGTAGTGGTAAGATTACCAGTAGCTTCTACCTACTTGGCTTAATTCGAGCTTTGTTATTTGCTTTTGTCAGTTCATCAGTTCTTATTGAATGCATCGTTTTATTTTAGGTAAAGGACCGTTTTCCAAGTATAGTTATTATTATAATTCTAACGGAGTTTTGTGAGAGATTCTCCTATTCTGGAATGAGAGGTAAGATATTTTTTTTAAATATTTGAAACAGTTTTTATTGTATCATTAAATAATAAGAATTGTCGGTTCGTCCATAGAATCAATGTAGGTATGTACTTAAACCACTTTGTACCTTCAAATTTATATTTATTTCTATTTTATATCCACATATCTAAATCCATATCCATATCTATAAAACAACTGCACGAAATTTTATCCTGCGGAAACCAATAGTTTCCGAGAAATCAGTTATTGAAGTTAGGTACTACTAATTATCGGGTTTTACTTTAATTTTGGGGTTTTTTATTGACAGCAATTTTTGTCGACGTTTTGTTTTAAGCAAACATTGATTATTGCTATAAACAAAAACATTGATTCTAAAGTCAAGTTGAAGTTAAGTTGAAAACGGCACAATTTTCAGTCGGGTTATTTCTAGTCATACCTACCTACTAACTGTAGTAAATAAATTATCTTTGATACTAAATTGTAGAGTGAGCTTTGCTTTCAACTTTTAAACTACTTCGGTGTTTGAAAAGCTAAAAGCCCGACCAAAGAGCACGGAACGCTCTATCCTATATAGGTACAACGCTGCGCAAAGCGTTTGATGCGACTTCAGTGGTGTAGCAATAAGAAGGCAAGACTATACAGGATGTTTTTTTTAAATGGGACAGTATGGGGATATCCGAATCCATAAGAGATACGGGAAAACTGTCTTTGGAACCATTTGCTCATTTTGTATGAAAATGATTTTGGCATAGTTATTTTTTTGGTCAAGCGTGAGTTCTCCATAAAAATGAGTAGTTTTGATCAAAAATTTTTTTTATGCGTATCGGCTCAGTTTCATGTAAGGATTGTTTCATTGTATCGGAAGAAAAAAATCTGAGCAGCAGAAGTTAGTCAAATTTTATAAAATGTTTTCTCATACAAATTGTAAGTAATCTGGTACCTACGTTAATAAAACTATCGCAATCAATTTTCAAAATGGCCTCCCTCTTGCTGTTTCCAGGTACGGGCACGTTTCAGAACATCTCTAGTGGCATTAGACAAAGATGTGTGGTGGATGTTGTTCTACTGCTCTGATGGTCTCGTCTCGAAATGAGAAAAATCAGAGCTGTAGAACTTAGTCAAACTATAATAAGAAAATCTTTTTAAAAATAAATTTTTAATAAGAAAAACAATTTGTATGAGAAAACATTTTATAAAATTTTACTAACTTCTGCTGCTCAGATTTTTAGATCCTTACATGAAACTGAGCCGAAACGCATAAAAAAATTTTTGATCAAAACTACTCATTTTTATGGAGAACTCACGCTTGACCAAAAAAATAACTATGCCAAAATCATTTTCATACAAAATGAGCAAATGGTTCCAAAGACAGTTTTCCCGTTTCTCTTATGGATTCGGATATCCCCATACTGTCCCATTTAAAAAAAACAGCCTGTATAGCAAAATGCTGACAAGACTTTGTTGGATTTTTTCAATTAGTAGGTTTATTACTCAGAAAGATTAATTTCTTTCAAATAAGCAAAATATAAGCAAAAATTTGAATAATGATTCGCGGCCAGGAACGCAGTGAAGGCTCCAGATGAATCGAAGACTTAAAAGTCGCAGAAAGTTCGTGGATGGAGGCGGGTCAAGACCATTCGTCGTGGCACTCTATATGGGGGAGGCCTAGGTCCAGCAGTGGCCTTCTAAAGGATGATGATGATAATGAACCAAACATTTATTTATGTAACTTTCAGTCATTTTCAGCAGTTTTAACAAAACATTGGTTCCGTGATGTCCGCAGCTATATTTAAAGGTACCTACAGTAGCAGAAGGTCTATAGACTTCTGCGATTAAAGTTATTTAATGATGACGAACCAATATTTTGTACTGAATAGTTTTTTAGCTTATGGTAAGGCCTCTGATCGGTAACTTTGACAAACAACGCGTTTATTATACTAACTGAGGTTCTACGCAAGGGTCCGTACAGTCTTCCATTGTCATGCTATGCCACTTAGTAGCTATGTCGCTCTTTGTCCTACCAGAAAATAGCACATCCACCCTCTTTAATACGCTCTCGTTGCAGTAGGCTACGATGCGCTCTATAAAATTGTGTGAACTCCTATTTATAACCTTAAAAATCGGTACGAAGATAAATTATTTTTCAGCGTTCCTAACACTATACTTGCGAAGTAAACTGGGATACTCGGACGATGGCGCCACCGAGACCTATCACGTGTTCAGTTGTTTTGTATACGTTTTCCCTATTGTTGGCGGTATAATTGCCGATAATCACCTCGGAAAATTCAGGTGAAAACTTTTTGTTATGCTAATAAGCAATTTTGCTTGGTAAGGTTGCGAAAGTAAGATGTGCTACGAAATGCTACACTACGTAGCACCTCATAGCACCTCGTAGCACTCAAATTAAATGTTTGCATTTCACATGACTGTATTAAAAGTGCCGTGGTGTGTCCGGCCCTTCGGTCTCCTCCCGTGGATGTCGTAAAAGTTGACTAAGGGATTACACCAGGGGATGGGCAGTAGCATCCACTGGAGTACTCAACACCAATACTGAAATCACCAATCCGCCTGCGAAACGTGGCGATTAGGTATGTTATTATGGTAGGTATTTACTATGAATCCCCCCCTTGTATTCTTCAAGGGAGGCCTCGCCCAACAGTCGACAGCCGTCTAACGGCTGATGAAGAAAATTTCACAAAACTAGGTATCCGTTTTTTCAGGATTTCCATATACGAAAATGTTACTAAAACTTGTATTTCAGGACTATTCTCTACATGATGTTCGTATACGCTGCGGGGAACCTGCTAGTCGCCATTACTGCTATACCACAACTGGCTTTGCCTGGAAGGTATGTCTTGATGATCATTAGAACTTGCAGCAGTAACTCTAGTATCTTCGACGTGGATTCTAGATCTCTTCTAGTGTAGTTGTCTTATTATTCTTTCCGTAGGCAAATAAAGTTATGAATGATTGGCCGACCAAATGACGACCTCTTTGGTGCGGCGTGCTAGTAGCCGGCTTAGATGCAAGAGGTTGCGGGTTCGATTCCCGCTGCGGGACAAATGTTTGTATGATCTGCAAATATTTGTTTTGGGTCTGGATTTTATGATATTTTTGTCCACAATACACCAAGGTTATCTGGATGAGAATGCTTCTTAGCATTGAGTTCGCCTTTGTACTTCTTTTTTTATGTGCAATAAAGAATTTTCTATCTATCTATGGTACCATGATACTCGTAGTTGCTGATACCCACGACACAGGGAATCCTAGTGTGGGATCAAGACTATATATGTGACTGTTGGGTGTTATGTTGTATTATAAAAAATACAACTACAATTATGGTGACAAGATAATTGATTCAAGCGTGACTGCGGAAATCCATTCTACAATATAAAATAGACGAACAAATATATACTTAGTAACAATTCCGCTCCTCTCCAACGAAAACTCTGAAAGAATTCGACACGTGTTTCGCCTCTCAACGAAGCATCCTCAGGAAATAGTAGGCTCACTGCGTGCTAGAAAAACAAAGACACACTACTGCAAAAACTCCGCAGCCATGTTGCCTCGCCGAACGCCGAACAGAAAGTCCTTTCTGACTGAAGGGACTTGTTACTATATATTTGTTTGTCTATTTTATATTGTTAGGTGACAATGAGCTGATCTGGTGATGGAAAACAGAACTCCTCGATAAGACTGGTCGTGTTAGGCTCAGTTTGATCAGTTTACGATTCTGGTTAGATACAAGTTTCATCATCAGACCAAATTCAAAAAGGCTTGTTCTTAAAAAAAACACCGTGGCTTGTCCGGTTTAAGAATAAACCTTTTCATCTCCTCTCGTGGATCGTAAAAGCCGACTTAGGGATGAGCAGCAGCATCCACCTGAGTACTCAACACCAAAACTGCGATCACCAATACGCCTGCCTAGCGTGGTGATCATGAAAAATCCCCTCATTAAATTCTATGGGGGAGGCCTCGCTCAGCAGTGGATGTCTATAGGTTGTTGATGATGATGGTAATACCTAGCTGATGAATAATTTAAAATGTTGTTCACCCACGATGTAGACTTTAGGTAATTATAAATAGTAATTAGAATTTCCAGCATAATCAGTTAGAATCAGTTTAAAATTGCCTAATTTGCGTTTCATAAAGCATTTAATTCCTTAGAGGTTCTCTTGAAATGTAATTTCTAAATAAATAACGTTCATTTAACCAACACAATTTTGGTCATAAATCTCGGACTAAGTTTCTTGAACCTAATTTTACTTAGGTTCGTTAGTAGTAGAACTTCTTGTGAAAGAGTTCGTCCGGGGAAGTACTACCCTAGCTATTTCTGCCGCCAAGCAGTAGTGTTCGCATTGCTGTGTTTCGGTTTGAAGGATACGGGTGCCGGTGTAATTACAGGCACATGAGACTTTTCATCTTTATGTCTGAAGGCCGGTTTCCACCGGGGCGGAGAGGAGAGGAGACGAGAACAAAGCTGGCAGGTTTTTGGCAAGGCTTGACAGGTACCTAAAAACGAAAAGGAAATAACGAAATCGGATTGGTTTATTCAAACACATCTCTTCTCGTCTCCTCTCCTCTCCGCCCTGGTGGAAACCAGTCCTCAGGGTCGGCAGCGCGCGTGTGAATCCTTTGGTTTAGGCTACGGTAACTGCTTTCCATTAAGTCGGCCGTATGCTAGTTTGCTTGACAAGTAGTAAAAGAAAAAGAAAAGGTTCTGTACCTTAAAAGGTACCAACGGAATCATTGTAGGATCAAATAGTGTCTGTGTGTATGTCGCGGCCTATTTTCTCCAAATCTACTGAAACAAAAATGTTATATTTTTGTACCCACATATATTATACAGAGACCCAATCACGGGCGCATTGCGTAAATAAATGAATTCTGATTTCGGGGTTAACTTCGGGGGCAAACTAGAAAATAAAAAAAAAACTTTTGTCAAATGTATAATCAGAATAATCAATATATTGATAAATAAAACATTTACAGGTCAATCGAACAGATATATAAGTACATTGCCACAATGCTTCAAAAAATTTATAAAGGGATAAATTATAATTATATTACTTGAGTACTTACCTACTTAAGACTTAATATAAATTAAGACAGTAATTCAAATTGTTAAAATAAATAAATTAGATAGAAATTGTAGACAGTCATATTAAAACGATTCAAAAATGATCCTTGTGCTTGCAATGAATAAAATTCTTTTGATTTGATTGAATATAATTAACTAGATTATATTAAATTAACTTAAATCTGCATCAATAAGACATTATCAAATGAAAGGGCTTGTTATGAGAAATATTTTATTTTGATAAAATTTTAAAATAATATGCTTAGTTTTAATGATAATAAAGAAAATATACGAAAATTTAGCATAAAGTGGGCAAACTTAGTGGTGCGTCCTCCGGCTAGGTAGAGCGTTAATTTAAGTGGCCAAGTGGATAAGAAGAGCCGAAAATTTGGCTCAGTGGCGCGTATTGGGAGTTTGGGAGATGCCTATTGTTATGTCTAGCAGTGGTCTGATGATTAAAATGATGATTTTGTCCACCCTTCTTTTATTAAGCGCTTTCTTCCTCTTCAACAGATTATGCACTCTAATCGGCCTCTTCATGATCACTATCGGCACTGGCGGCATAAAACCCTGCGTCACAGCATTCGGAGGAGACCAATTCCAATTGCCGCACCAAGAACACCATCTGGCCATATACTTCAGTATACTTTACTTCAGTTTGTGTATTGGAAGTTTAATAGCGAAGACAGTATCACCTATACTGAGATCGGAGATCCACTGTTTTGGAGAAAAGGATTGTTACTCATTAGCTTTTGGGGCCCCTGGATTGGTGGTTTTGGTTTCGATAGGTGAGTTCTTGTAAACCTTACCTTGTGTGACGATGAACCAATGATTGCAACTCATATTTGCTATGAGAAAGCTGATGCTAGTGGAAATTACATTTGTTATCTTTAGTTTTGGTGCAATTCACAATTCAACCTCCACGTTATCATTCAAATACAAACAATACTAAGGTGAAACTCATCTATTATAAGATCATGTTATTGCAGTACCTATTTATGTTTGCTGTGTGTGTAACTACAGCATTTTGGTGCCGCAGCGTGCCGGGCTTAAGAATAGACTCTTCTGTCTCCTACCGCTGACGTAAAAGATTGAGATTAAGATTAAGATATTAGAATTACAAATTAAAATAACATAAAATGGCTTGTTCGATACGCAAGTATTACAGACAGAACCTACACTAAGTCTGGAGACTTGTGTTGCAGGTTCTGCTTTCCTTCTAGGGACTTTACAATCAGTAGCCATATCAATAACATCGTTATTCATCACAACACATTGGGTAAGTACATTCATTTTACTTATTATTTATTTGCTTATAAATCAAATATATACACACACACACACACACACACACATATATATATATATATATATATACAGGGTGTTTTTTTTAAATGGGACAGTATGGGGATATCCACTGTCTAATGCCACTAGAGATGTTCTGAAACGTGCCCGTACCTGGAAACAGCAAGACGGAGGCCATTTTGAAAATTTATTGAGATAGTTTTATAAACGTAGGTACCAGATTACTTACAATTTGTATGAGAAAACATTTTATAAAATTTGACTGACTTCTGCTGCTCAGTTTTTTTTCTTCCCATACAATGAAACAATCCTTACATGAAACTGAGTCGATACGCATAAAAAAATTTTTTGATCAAAACTTCTCATTTTTATGGAGAACTCACGCTTGACCAAAAAAATAACTATGCCAAAATCATTTTCATACAAAATGAGCAAATGGTTCCAAAGACAGTTTTCCCGTATCTCTTATGGATTCGGATATCCCCATACTGTCCCATTTAAAAAAAACAGCCTGTATATTTAATTTACATCACATTAACTATATAATTAAATATTTCAAAATGTATTAAATTGTTATAAATAAAATGTAAAACCCGACTAAGGGATTACATCAGTGGATGGGCAGCAGCATCCACCTAAGTACTCAACACCAATACTACGATCACCAATCCGCCTGACAAGCGTGGTGATTTTGGCAAATCCCCCCCATTTCATGCTGCGGGGGGGACTCCAGCAGTGGACGTCTAGAAGCTGCTGATGTTGGTGATGACTTTAGGATTTCTGTTAGCAAAAAAATAAATAAATAAATGCTGGACATTTTACACAACGCTAAGCAGAGGCCCATTTAAAACTAACACTGAAAGTTGACCGAATCGAGACTGAATTGTAAATTGACTGAAAGTTGAATTTCTAGTCCCTCATAAATAACAATTTACTCTACTTTCAATTCATGGTGACCGACCACCATTAGAGAAGGATAGTTATATATATATATAATTGGAAAGAGTAAAGAGAGACTCCATCTACTTATGCTAAAATTAACGAAAAAACTTTGAATCGTTCAAGTTTCGGTCACATTTCGATATAATCACATTCCAGTGTTGTATTTGATGTCAGGAGAATACCATTTCTGACATTTAAGACATCGACACAAGATCGAAACATGATCCGAACTCTATTTTAACTACTTTTTAGTTAGTGAATTAGGCCTCAGAGTTTGTGTTATGGGTACTTAATAACTGATATACTTAATACAATACATTACATAGATAGATATTTTTTATTATACACCCATAGAACACCCTGAACAAATATCTGCAGATTGTACAAATATTTGTTCTGAGGCGGGAATCGAACCCGCAACTTCATGCGTCGCAGGCGAACCTTCGCCCGCCGCGCCACAGAGGTCGTAAACTAGTAGTTCGCCCCGAACTGAGACCTCGCGATAACACCTTTATCAGCCCGACTACTTAACCAAGTAATTTCCGTTTTTCTATTATTATTTTTGAAAATTTTCACCTCGAGGTCTACCAGTGCAGTACAGGATCTATCGATATTCGATTCCCGCCTCGGAACAAATATTTGTACGCTGATATTTGTTCAGGGTGTTCTGGGTATTTTTCTATGTATAATAAAAATATATCTATCTATGTAATGTATTGTATGTATATCAGTTATCTAGTAACCATAACACAAGCTCTGCTTAGCTTGGGGCTAGATAATGTTGTGTGTAATGTGTCCAGCATTTATTTATTATTATTTATTTATTATTGAACGAGCGAAGCGAGTTCTCTGAGTCAAGTTGGAAGAATCGGCGTTTGTATGTATGTGTGTATGTATGTATGTATGTATGTTTGTCCGATGAAAACTTCCAAACCGTTAATCCGATCTTCATGAAATTTGGTATGGGGGTAGATAGTATTGGTACAATTTGTAGGTAAGGTTATGAGCTATATCGATCAGGGGGTTGCTGAGACATTGGGGTCCAAGTGGGGGTAAAAAAAGTAAAAGTGAGACAGTCAGATCAAGTGGGGTGTCTAATGAAAGCGCTTTGGTTGGACATTTCAAAACTGTTTTTAATAATTATTTAGCCTTAGTAGTTTTCGAGATATTAGGGAAAATAAAAAACGTAAAAACCCAAAATTCTAGGGTACTTCCAGCAATCCCACAATGCTGAAATTTGGTATGCTTGTGGCTTTTGTGTCACAACTACAGGGAAAAGTCTGAAATTGAAGAATTTAGAAACATGTACTCCATAAAACTTAAACCAATATAACATCCATTGTTGACCTCCCATTTCTAAGAATTTGAATGACGTTGGAGTTCTATGGATTTCATCAAAAGGACGTTATCAATTAATTCGTCAGGTACTTGATATAGGTACTAACAGGTATGTAGTATAACTACGCCCCGTTGCTTAGCCCTATTTAAAGGTTATTTCGATGATGTGTAGGAAATTAGAGTAGTTACTGGTAGATCCTGTACTGTACTGGTAGACCTCGAGGGGAAAATTTTCAAAAATAATAATAGAAAATATGGAAATTACTTAGTTAAGAAGTCGGGCTGATAAAGGTGTTATCGCGAGGTTTCAGTTCGGGGCGAACCACTAGTTTATCAGTAACAACTAATTTCCTACACATCATTGAAATAACCTTTGAATAGGGCTAAGCAACGGGGCGTAATACTACATACCTGTTAGTACCTATGTCAAGTACCTGACGAATTAATTGATAACGTTCTTTTGACGAAAACCATAGAACTCCAGCGTCATTCAAATTCCTACAAATGGGAGGTCAACAATGGATGTTATATTGGTTTATGTTTTATGGAGTACAAGATTCTAAATTCTTCAGTTTCAGACTTTTCCCTGTAGTTGTGACACAAAAGCCACAAGCATACCAAATTTCAGCATTGTGGGATTGCTGGAACTACCCTAGAATTTTTGATTTTTACGTTTTTTATTTTCCCTAATATCTCAAAAACTACTAAGGCTAAATACTTATTAAAAACAGTTTTGAAATGTCCAACCAAAGCGCTTTCATTAGACACCCCACTTGATCTGACTGTCTCACTTTTATTTTTTTTACCCCCTCTTGGACCCTAATATCTCAGCAACCCCCTGACCGATATAGCTCATAACCTTACCTACAAATTGTACCAATACTATCTACCCCCATACCAAATTTCATGAAGATCGGATTAACGGTTTGGAGGTTTTCATCGGACAAACATACATACATACATACATACATACATACAAACGCCGATCCTTCCAACTTGACTCAGAGAACTCGCTTCGCTCGTTCAATAATTGTGTTATTGCGTAAAGTTAAGTAACTCAGTTTAATTTAGACTTTTTATTACATTTGTTATCGTTATCTGCTCAGACCCGGAACAAATATTTGCAAATCATGCAAACATTTATTCCGCAGCGGGAATCGAACCCGCAACCTCTTTCTTCTCTGCCAGCTATACGCTCGCCGTACCACGGAGGTCGTCCTACGTACTTATAAAGTACCTAACTTGTACCTTTTCATACCCTCTATTTTTCTGCATAATGGACCACCCTAGAGTTTGAATGCGGAAAAGGGAGTTCTTTAACATTCCCCTCTGTTTTTTTCATAGGTATTTTACTGTCAGTCATTGCAAGGGGCCCCTTATCATTGTTTTCAACTCAACCTAAACAAACCGTAATGCTGAAAACATATCTATTAATATCAAAAGGCTGAATGATAAGAATTATTCAATATAATCCTATGGCAAAGAGCTGCCGTAGAAATATGTTGGATTTTTCCTCACACACCTCCAAACGTGTAACGATATACAAATAATGAAACGAATTATGCAAATATTGTATGTAGGATTTCTTTATACACTTTCGTCATTACATTGCCAAAATCATACAAGGCATACAATATTTGCTGAAACGGACATTGTTTTTATACCAAATTTTCAAGTTTAATTATCATCATCATCATCAGCCTGTAGAAGCCCACTGCTGGACATAGAATGCCACGACGAACGCTCTTGAGCTGCCTCCATCCACTGACTTCCTGCGATGTTTATAATGTATAATCTATCGAGTGGTGTACACGTTTCACGTGAGGGCAAGTTTTCACGTTGATTATGATTGAATTAATCCATAAAATATCTCTCTATGATGGATTGGTGCATACCTCGTTACAACAAACGATAGCAGACATAATAAATGCATGTTGTAGGCTAATATTGACTCGTACATACAAAAAGAAAGAAAAACAAAGAAAGAAAACGTTTATTTGGCACACCAAAAAACAAAAAACGACATACAAAGCCGATACCAAAAATCCAACAAATACTTAATAACATAGGTACCTACAAGAGAACCACACAACACAAATACAAACAGAACTGTATAGAGAATACAGTATATCCCTACGTTTTCCAAACTAAACATAACACCCAACAGTCACATACGTAGTCTTGGTTTCACTGTGTCGTGGGTATTAGGAACTACGAGTACCATAGTACCATAACACACGGACCCGAAATATATATTTGCAGTTCATACAAACATTTGTCCCGCAGCGGAAATCGAACCCGCAACTTCTTGCATATCAGCCGGCTACTCACCCGTCGCGCCACAGAGGTCCAAATCTTTGTAGTTCTTTGAATGCATTGTCATCCGAAATTAGAAAATCCGTAGAAGAACCAAGGTCACCAACATTGCTCTCAGAATTAGAAACTTGAAGTGGCAATGGGCAGGGCATATAGCTCGAAGAACAACCGTTGTGGAATAAAGGTTCTCGAGTGGTGACCACAAACCGGACGATGCGGTAGGAAAGGCCCTCCACTCAATGGACTAAAGACATTATAAACGTCACAGGAATTCGGTGTATGGAGGCGACTCAGGGCCGTTCGTCGTGGCATTCTAAGGGGAAGGTACGTGCTATGTCCAGCAGTGGCCTTCTACAGGCTGATGATGATGATGATAATGAATAGAGTATGAATGAGAATGAAGGAGTAATTTTAGTTTATAAGACGATTCAAAATGATCCTTGTGATTTCAATGAATAAAATTCTTTTTGACTTTGACTTTGACTTTAATACATTGATACTTAAGTACCTATTTGTTTTGTTGCAGTTATATTTGTGAGTGCCAAAAGTCGATATGTTATGAAAAAACCGGAGGGAAACGTTGTTGTGGACTTTGTCAAGTGTGTGTCGGTGAGTTCTCAGGGAAACTTTGAGGGTTTTATCGTTGTAGGCAGGTCTTATAAATCCTTGTTGTCCCACTGCCTAGTTTTGTCGTTAATCTCTTGAATACTTTCTCAATACTTTGTGATAGCGTAAAACTTAGTGAGTATTTTCGTTCCGCTAAAAGTTTCAACAATTTAATTATCTTGTTAAAGTTTATCTTTCCACTCAGTGATTTTTATGATATAACCTTTTTAACCGACTTCACAAAAAGGAGGAGGTTCTCAATTCGGTAGCATTTTTTTTATGTTTGTTACCGCATATCTCCGGCGTTTATGAACCGATTTGGAAAATTCTTTTTTTATTTGAATAGATATACTTCCAGATTGGTCCCATTTTTTTCAGAATCCAGTTCTGATGATGGTATCCATGAGGAATTGAGGGAACTCCTCAAATATTGTAGGCATACATACATATGACGATTTTGATATTTTCAGCAAGACACCAAGCATTTGCATTCAGAAAGTATCATTTCACCACTATGGTTCTTTCATCATTTTTTTTAATCCAAATATTTAGTCGAACACAATGGCGGAAGTCGGTTTTTTAAATGAAAAGTTATTAAAATTGATTTAAGAATATTTAATAAGCTTGATGAAGTATTTTCAAAACTGCTTAATTCAGACATGTAAACCGAACTTTGTGTTTTCAAGTTGATATTTATTACCCGACTGCAGAAAAGCAAAAGGAGGGTTATAATTTTAGCAGTCTATGTTTGTAGCTTTATTGGTATTTTTCCTTGTAGTTCCGAAACTACGTGACCGCCCTCTTGCACACGAACGAATTTTGCCTCTAATTGGGCTATAAATAATAGCCCAATTAGAGGCAAAATTCAAACTCCATTAAACCTTGTACACATGACTAGTACACTAATATGGACCCGTGGTGTGTTAGTTTCTTTAAAAATTATATGGCTACCAAATCATAAATCAAATAACTTTTCATTTAAAAAACCGACTTCCGCCATTGTATTTGACTAAATATTTGAATGAAAAAAAAATTATGAAAGAACCATAGTGGTGAAAGGATTATGATACTTTCTGAATGCAAATGCTTAGTTTGTTGCTGAAAATATCAAAATCGCCATATGCCTACAATATTTGAGGAGTTCCCTCAATTCCTCATGGATCCCATCATCAGAACTGGATTCTGAAAAAAATGGGACCAATCTGGAAGTATATTCAAATTATTCTATTCAAATAAAAAAAGAATTTTCGAAATCGGTTCATAAACGCCGGAGATATGAGGTAACAAACATACAAAAAAAAAAAAACAACCGAATTGAAAAACTAAAAAATAGAACCTCCTCCTTTTTTGGGAAGTTGGTTAAAAAATGAAAAAACTGACGCACCACGGGTCTAGATATTAGTGTACTGTGGGCATATTACGAGTTTTGCATTGCAAAAACTGGAATGCGAAACGTGAGCATTCAACGTGACTTACGTAGTTACTATTCATCATTCTGTGCCGCGCAGTCGGTAGAAACAGTACAGATTAGTAAATAGTTATTACGTAAGTCACCTTGAATGCTCACGTTTCGCATTCCGGTTTTTGCAGTGCAAAACTCGTAATACGCCCTCTGATCATGTGTACATAATTTCATGGAGTTTGAAGAAATAATAGCCAAATTAGAACAAAACTTCGTTCGCGTGCAAAAGCAAAAGGGCATAACCGCACTATCGGCAACCTTCTCTTAACACTGTACTTCGTTAGCAAGATCGTCATCGGATCAGTTAGTAACATCAAATTTCACCGGATCATAGTCACCGGATCTATCAGTATCTACTCCTAGCATTACTAGTTTGATACCTCAGGGCCTGTTTCCACGGGGGCGGAGAGCAGAGGAGACGAGAGCAAAGCTGGCAGGTTATTGGCAGGCAGGCTTGACAGGTAAAAACGAAAAGGAAATAACGAAATCGGATTGGTTTATTCAAACACATCTCCTCTCGTCTCCGCTCCTCTTCGCCCCGGTGGAAACCGGCCCTTATTCAATCAAATGATACGCAAGTACAGAGAAAATGTAGAGTCAGTCATAGTTTAACATTCTTCAAGAAATATTTTAATCCACAGCTCGGCATCAAGAATGCCATACAAAAGCGAGGAAAAACCGAAAAGATGTCCCATTGGCTGGACACAACACAACACCAGTACGACAAGCGATTCATAAAAGACATCAAGAAAACTCTATCGATTTTGATGCTGTTTACTGTTTTACCTGTGTTCTGGGCTTTGATTGATCAGATGGTAAGTTTTACGCTCAGAGAATTTACCGGAATGGAGGTGTCAAGAGTAACTTCTAGTATTCAACTATTTCTGCACTTTTTGAGACAGGCGAGGTGAACACGTGTAGCACACATTTACTTACTCACGCACACACATGCAGAAAGTTGCCGTCTCTATAAACGCACACGAAATTAAAAGCTGCCACACAAACAAGTTTTATACAACGAGTAGAATAAGAAGAATAGAATAGAATAGAATATAATTTATTTGTCTAAAAGAGTTACACAGAGACACATAAAAAACTTAGACTAAGAGGAACAGACCCGAAGGTACGAAGTGTAACTCCAGTAACAAAATGGTTCTGCCTCAGCATGAGTTGGTTGACTAGCGAGCTAGCAACCAACGCTGGTCTTCAGTCAGAGCCACTTGTTGGCGCCAAAAAAGTATTGGCAAAATAGCCATATACCACTTTGGCAGAGGGGTTTGCCCACCTTTGCCATCCCCATTCGTTAAATGCTCTAAGGTTTTACGGTTTAATGATGTACCTGCCTATTTCCTCAAAATCATTCACAAAAGAAATACAATTTAAATAAGATAAAAGATAAAAATATATTTATTTTGTTACCACAAAAACAAAACTTCGTAAAAATAGGCAACAAAAAAGTTCACCACTCAGCATAGTGCTATGGCAGAGATAGATAGATATAGACATCAGTTATAAAACACAGAAACACAAAAAGCATTACGAAATAACAAAAAACAAAAAAATGCACAATGGGTTCTTCCAGACAGAGCATTGTGCCATGTACCATAATACTTTTGATTTTTAGCACACGTTGTGTGTGTGGTTGAATTTTTTTTATATATCTACTCGCGTGTTGTAGTTCAATCTTAAAACACACTGGGTGATAAGTAATTCGTGCTACTGTCTGTACATACATGACCAACATTTTTAAAGATTCCCAACATATCAAAACTCTTAGTTAAATTAGTGGCAATAAATATTAAAAACATACGCCACTCACAAACTTACTCCCCACGTACACATTCACATTTACCTTCACACACTCCCACTTTCACACGTGGGCTACTCCTGTGATACCCAGACTCTTAAGAGACTGGTGGTAGCAGGAGAGCCCACACACATCCACTCATCGACGCATTCACACATTCACACACCCACATTAACCCACAACCTCACAGTATTCGTTTTATTTTATTTCTTTTTCTTTTAATTTTAATTTTGGTATTTACCATTTTAGTTTATAAGTTTTTCTTTTATTTTCTGTTTCGGAACCTGGCCCACATGTGTTCAGGAGGAGGGCGCTGGCACTGCTTCTCAGTTATTTTTATAACTTTTGCAGTCGTCAACGTTTTTAATTGTTACTATTCCATGTGTTTTTAGTTCCTAATAAATAAATTTTGAAATTTTGAAATTTGAATTTATATTTAAGGGTTCCCGTTGGACGTTGCAAGCTACGAAAATGGACGGCAGATTTGGCTTCCTCACCATAAAACCCGACCAGATGCAAGTACTTTCGCCAATATTCATCCTTATATTGATCCCCATCTCTCAAAAGGTAAGACTGTTTACTTAATGATTTAAAGGTGATTTGTATCACAACGGGACAGACACGTTGCGGAGGATGGGCGTTGGTTATTCAAATTCATTTTAAACACTCGTCACGGATATTATTTGAAATTACCTCAATGACGACCTTTGTGGCGCGGCGGGCGAGTAGCCGGCTGAGATGCAAGAGGTTGCGGGTTCGATTCCCGCTGCGGGACAAATGTTTGTATGATCTGCAAATATTTGTTCCGGGTCTGGGTGTTATGGTACCATGGTACTCGTAGTTCCTGATATCCACGACACAGGGAATCCTATAGTGTGGGATCAAGACTATATACGTATGAGACTGTTGGGTGTTATGTTATGTTTATTGTGAAGCTACAAAAATTATGCACACACATACATGCATCGCACTTAGCGGACTTGTGATGAAAGAAAGAAAGAAAGAAAGAAAAACAGTTTATTCATGATCTTACAAAAACCACACAAACACTAAAATATCAAACATATTAAACAAAAATGACAAAATGTGTGTGCCAGTTGCAAACCACAAAAGGGTCCCCAACTCAGCATTTGCTAGGCCGCCTAAACAACCTAGCGCTGGTCTTCCGTTGGAGCCCAGATTGAACCACGGAAATCCGCTCACCATTGAGCGGCGGTAACAACTACATTATAACTACATAGATCTCATCACAAAACAAAAAAAAAAACATATTTATCAGCAATTATCAACTAAAAATAACTCACTACTCGCAACACGCACATTGAAATACCCACATAAACAAACAAAATAACTTATTTATTTGTCTATTGGCATTAGACAATATCAGTTCCATTCCACTACCTGTTCACCTACTCCGGCAGCATCAGATAAAAGACACCTCATTAATGAGATGACGCTTTGGCGGGATTTTCCTTTCTGCATTGAGAATATTATGCGCCTAAGTACATACACGTGTAGTACGGTGTGTCTGGGTGTCTTGGTGTATCCGGCGTAAGAATAGACACCTCTGTCTCTTCCCATGGATTAAAGTTAACTAAGGGATGGGTAGCCAATACTGCGATTACCAATCCACCTGCCAAGCGTGGTGATTATGGCACTGACGGTCTGTACGCTATTGACACCCTTTCTAATCTTGTGTACAAAATCTTGAATCCATACGAATTGTAGATGACCTCCTTTCCAGAATCATCTTTTTATTAGTACTTCTGATTGTTAAGAAGAAGTACGTACATCATTTTCTCTTACAGCAACCAAATTCTCGTCCCGTTGTGAAATGAATGAGCCCTAATATTTAATAAACTTTTACTTTAGCGTTAACTTAAGCTCAAGAAAGCGGCTTTTAATATAGCAGAGTGTTTTGAGTACCAATTTTCGCGCAATTTTCTCCTATCTATCGAGAATCAGTGTGGGATGGCATTAAATATTCACTTATTCGTGTCTTATCATGTTTGTGCATAAACGGGATGGAAGTGTTTGTTTGTTGGTACATCAAAAAATATGTATGTTTCGTAATTCTTGCATAAAAGAGCGTAACTCATTTTTACTTTTACCTTTTTAACCGACTTCCCAAAAAAGGATGAGGTTCTCAATTCGGTAGTATTTTAAGGTGAATGCTCTCGTTGCCTTGCCCATACAAAATAATTTAAGTATTTTTTCAATCCACAGATTGTCGTTCTTTATATCGTATTTTTTTTTCGATTTTCTAATGATTATCGTACTCGCAAATGGTTGTTTCAAATAAAAATTTACTAAGGGTAATTTTTAAAATTAGTTTGAAATACGACCAATTTTACGTATGTGTGAGTGTTTTTAATGTCCATTTTGAGTCGCCACCTACCATCGAAGCGTGATATTTTTACGCAGAGCACCCTGTTTTGTTTAATTTGACAGAGATGGCGGTTAAATGGACCTCGAGCACCGAGTTTTGAGAAAGATAGTGAAAGATGGCGCTAAATAAATAAAAGTATGCCTCGCGTTATTTTCGGGTCTGTCACCAAAATTGCGAAACGCGACGTTGCCAGGCAACGCTACGTCACAAGTTTAGTGCTTGCTAGTCACCCGTAATTATTAGGCTTTATGAGCTGGCTCTGATAGGGTTGCCAACCGTTCGTTATAATCATAGTTTACAAAGTTATTTGCGGCTATGTTCTTTATACTTTGCAATATCAACAAAGTAGGTACCTTCGAGAAAATACTTTATTGTAACGTACTTTATTGAAACTCAAGTTTCAGTTTTATAAAATAAAAATAAAACAACGAAAGAATATGTAAAAACTATACTTTCGTAACTTCATTCGCAGCAATAAAAAAAAAATATTATTAGTCATTGACCGAGCGAGCAAAGCAAGGTAAGTCCTTGCAATATAATATGGCAAAATTTGCTATCGTCTGTTCGGATGTATGTACCTATGTACGTAAGTACTCGCGTACGTCGCATTTTTCAATTAATCTTGATGAAACTTGATATATGTACTTACTTATATATTTATTTTACAATATAGTTTTTGAGAAAAAATAAAAATGAAAACCAATATTACGTGAGCTCTCATTTGTTAGAGTTTCAACGACTTGTGGTTCAAGTAAGATTGGGTATATGCTAGATCGGACTATGGATGCGATTTTTAAACTTTATCGAAAAACAAGATAGTTTGTGCTCTTGAGGTATTCTGTTCGCAAAACTACTAGTTTTTATAATCCGACCGTGTACCGTGCTGTGATTCAGAAACTCGGTGTAGCAACCCTGATAATATATCAATATCAAAGTGTAGTATGAAGTTGTCATCTCGCTCCTTAAATGCAAAAGAGCCACAAGTCGAAAATTCATTTTTTTACTGGAAAGCCTATCAAAGTTTTGATAGTAGTTTTTTTTGTATTACTTTATAAATCTTTTTTTTCTACATATATGTATGGTATATTATAAGATGCGTATTTTGAACCTTACACTACCTTGAAATTTACATTGAGATCAATGTAATTAAATGCGGAAGAAACTTATCCATAACTATCACCTCTTCATCTAGCAATATTACAAAATAAAATACTCCATAAATCTTTGACTTACTAGTAGTAACGATGAGATCTACGATCAATAATATCTAAGTCATCGCAGTAATCTCATTAAGTGTTTCATTATTATACATAAAAATCCTTTAGCTTAAATAATCAATTTTAAAATAAGTAAGTATAAAAAGTTTAACATTACTTTGGGATTACATCCTTTTCAATCAGTTTTAGGATGCTTTGTTTTTTGTCTCAGCAACTTGTAGCTTTTTGATATTATTTTATATTATTTACTTGGAAAAAATCTGTATCCTGAGAAGTTTTGTATAAAAATATATTTTAATGTTGTTGATCAGTTTTAATAACTTTGAGGTCTGCTCTTTACGACTCTTCCTTTGGAAATCTATGTCAAGAGGCTGAACACTAGGAAGTACTGAATCAACTGATTGGTAATCAATCATCTGTACTGCTGTCTGAGCTTGAAGATGAGGATTCACTTGAGTATATCTGAATCGCTGTCTGTACTTTCCTCAATGACTAAATTTATTCATTGCTCTGGACTTCCAAAATCAGATAATGTTTTCATCAAGTAACGATAGGCTAGGATTGTGTTGGCTGTCTGTCTGGTATGGAATTTGTACCGTTTTTGATGAAGCGATTAAGATAGAGACTCCAGTGAATCCTCATCTATAAGCTCAGACAGCAGTACAGACGATTGATTACCAATCAGTTATGATTCAGAACCTCTTAGTGTTCAGCCTCTTGGCATAGATTTTCAAAGGAAGAGTTGTAAAGGCATAATATATTTTTATACAAAACTTCTCAGGATACAGATTTTTCCCAAGTAAATAAAATAAAATAATATCAAAAAGCTACAAGTTGCTGAGACAAAAAACAGGGCATCCTAAAACTGATTGAAAAGGATGTGATCCCAAAGTAATTTTAATAATCTTAAAAGTGATTATTTAATTCAAAGGATACTTATGTATAATAATGAAACACTGTATTTTAAGACTGATTGTACAGACTGATTGTAATAACAGTCATTTAACAAATATTGCATGTTTGTTTATAAACAATTACAACCATAATCACGGTAATCTTATATGCAAAACGGACACATTTCCAAGTACTGCGGTTTCGTTTTAATAAAATAGTAATCAAACTTATTGAACTTTCATTCAAAAGAAACGCATTCCAAAACCTGACACTTTTATGTTTCGTAATAAAGTTATTATTATTATTATTATTATTAACTGGAAAGATGGCTGCTTTGCTGTGAAGTTAGTCATCAAAGTCTCAAAATGCTAAATGGGTAGTTGTGTGATTGAACTATTTTAAACGCTAAAACCATGGGTGTCTTTTTCGAATATAAAAATTGGAATCATCTGAATGCCATTTTTGCATTAAAAACGATATTGAAATTTTTTGATTTGTGGCCCTGTTGAATTTAAGGTGTTCTGTTTGTCTGTGGTTACCTAGCCCAGTGCACTTATTTCTCCCTATATGTTCCTTGACTTTTTTCTCTATGGTCCTTGTCTATGGTGCACTGTGGGTGTCATGCGATTAATTTTCTTTGGGGCGGTGTCTTTGAAACGAGTGCAAGCCAGGTTATAACGGTTTCACGGTGAAATTTCGTAAGTAAACAGATATTTACATAATTTTAATGTGTTACCTACTAGTAGAGTAGTACTATTATAGAAGATGCCTGCCCTTTGTTTGAAGCCTTCGTTGTTGTTGTTGTTGGACATAGGCCTTCCCCTTAGAATGCCACGACGAACGGTATTGAGCCGCCTCCATCCACCGACTCCCCGCGACGTTTATAATGTCTTTATTCCATCGAGTGGAGAGCTTTCCTCTAACGCGTCGTCCGGTTTGTGGTCGCCACTCGAGAACCTTTATTCTCCAACGGTTATCACTTCTTCGAGCTATATGACCTGCCCACTGCCACTAATTCTGAGAGCTATGTCGGTGACCTTGGTTCTTCTACGGATTTCCTCATTTCGGATTCTATCACGTGGTGAAACTCCTAGCATAGCTCTCTCCATAGCCCGTTGCGCAACTTTGAGCTTGTCTATACGGCCAATAGTTAGCGACCACGTCTCAGTGCCGTAAGTCAACACTGGCGTGTAGACTTTCGTCTTGAGGCTCTGCGGTATCGGCGACGAGAAGATTTTTTTTTATGCTACTTGGCAAGCAGACAAGCATACGGCCCACCTGATGGAAAGCAGTTACCGTAGCCTATGGACGCCTGCAACACCAAAGGCATCACAAGCGCGCTGCCGACCCTGAGACATAATGTGAAAAGTCTCATGTGCCTGTAATTTCACTGGCACCCGTACCCTTCAAACCGAAACAGAGCAATGCGAACACTACTGCTTGGTGGCAGAAATAGGTACGGTGGTAGTACTTCCCCGGACGAACTCTTTCACAAGAAGTTTTCACAAAACCAACAAACTAGATATGGCGTAGTTTCCCGAACGCTGCCCATCCGAGTTGGATTCGTCGGTTGACCTCTTCATCTCATCACATCACACTAATATTATAAATGCGAAAGTTTATAAGTATGTTTGTTACTTCTTCACGCCCAAACGGCTGAACGGATTTGAGTGAAATTTGGAATGAAGATACCTAATAATAATAATAATAATAATAAGCAAGCAAGTACCTTGACTTGGCCCACGAGATTACCGCCATGTGGGATGTGGATTCGACGATTATCGTCCCGATAGTTGTTTCTGTGAATGGCCTTATAGCAAAGAGCCTCGACCAATACCTTGAGAGGCTCTCACTAAATGGTTGGATCAACGGTCAGATTCAGAAGGCAGTACTCCTGGACTCGGCACGCATAGTCAGGAGGTTCCTCTCTCTGCAGCCCTAGCCTCCGACCGCTTGGGCCTTTGCTCCGCGGTCGGTGGTTTACCGTTTTGTAATATATTTTTTACTATACTGTTTTTATATACTATTTGTTTTTATAGATAAGTAGTATTTCTTTATAGTGAAAAATGTATTTTATAACGAGTTTTAAAATAAATCAACGTCATAATAATAATATCATGGTTCACGCAGGTGAAACCGCGAGGCGCAGCTCGATATTTATATTACTTGAAATATCTTTAAAAATTTAATGAATGAAAATGTAATAAGTAAATATGTTATGTTTTCAGATCTTATCTAACACCAAGCTCCCAATTTATGGACGAAATATTTTGAAGCCGAAATTGACGAAGCTGACTCTGGTTGCACGAAAAATAATAATGCACAACAGCAGTCAGCCAGATTTGATGGCAGAAGATTTGAGAAATGGTCCACAACATGAACAGCATGGAAATGATTTATACGTTACTCACAGATCGGAACGTTTTTTTTTTATGCTACTTGGCAAGCAGACAAGCTTACGGCCCACCAGATGGAAAGCAGTTGCCGCAGCCTATGAACGCTTGTAACACCAGAGGCATTACACGCGCGCTACCGACCCTGAGACATAAAGATGAAAAGTCTCATGTGCCTGTAATTTCACCGGCACCCGTACCCTTCAAACCGAAACACAGCAATGCGAACACTACTGCTTGGCGGCAGAAATAGGTACAGTGGTAGTACTTCCCCGGACGAACTCTTTCACAAGAAGTTCTACTACTAACAAAACTACTAATTAGTCGTCTGACTGCGAGTCAATTTGGAATAGTGAGAGAGGCAGATTGTTGATTGTTTATCCAATATCATATATTTCCAACACAGTAATATTTGTACACTGTTATGTTTGCAAACGCCGTATCACCACACCCTATAAATGAGTTTATCAGCAGCATGATGCTAAAGCTGGTAGCATTTTTCAAAAATGCGATTTTATCTGAAATATATATTGAGACGTGTTCGGAAAAATGCAAAGTGCATAGATCTCAATGAAATGACATCATGTACGTTATTTTTTCTCATACAAAAAACCCTTACAACATTGTCTAAAACAAAACTATATCAAGAAATGTATTTTTTTCTAGCCACTGATGATCAACCAGAATTAGCAAGTTGAAGTGGCAATGGGAAGGTCATATAGCTCGCAGAACTGATAACCGTTTGAGAATAAAGGTTCTCGAGTGGCGACCGAAAAACGGACGGTGCTGTAGAGGAAGGCCCTCCACTCGATGGACTAAAGGCATTATGAACGTCACAGGAAATCTGTGGATGGAGGCGGCTCAAGACCGTTCGTCGTGGCACTCTAGGGGACACCTAAGTGGACTTCTACAGGCTGATGATGATGTAGTTGATCATCAGATCAACTACATCTAATGATGATGAAGATGATACCTCATATCTCCGGCGTTTATGAACCGATTTAGAAAATTCTTTTTTTATTTGAATAGATATATGTACTTCCAGATTGGTCCCATTTTTTTCAAAACCCAGTTCTGATGATGGAATCCATGAGGAATTGAGGGAACTCCTCAAATATTTTAGGCATACATATGGCGATTTTGATATTTTCAGCAACAAACCAAGCATTTGCATTCAGAAAGTATCATAATCCTTTCACCACTATGGTTCTTTCATCATTTTTTTTTCATCCTAATATTTAGTCGAATACAATGGCGGAAGTCGGTTTTTTAAATGAAAAGTTATATTTAGAAGAGATGCAATGGGCACTAATGGTAACAATGAATACAATATACGAAGACAAAATGTGCAGTTGCACTGATCGCTTACCTATTGATGAATATTTGTTGTCAGTGTATGATATTTCTAGTGGAAAATACTTGTAATTATAAACCAATAAAAATACCTAATCTGTTTGTTTTTTCTTTTTATTAATTTCTGTAAAAAGACATTCATTTTTGTGGGGGTGTTTGCCATAATTACCACCCTTGGCAGGTTGATTGGTGATTGCAGTATCGGTTACTCAGATGGATGCTGCTGCCCATGCCCTGGTGTAAACCCTTAGTCGGCTTTTCCGACATCCACGGGAGGAGGATTATAGATTCTACGCTGCACACCACGGCACTTTTTATAGGGTGGCAGGAAGTCGGTGGATGGTGGCGGCTCATCCCTTCTAACAATTTTCTTTAACGCCATCATTATCGAGATACCTTATAAACTTTTTTTTAACGCCATCTATATAACATCTGGGGATAATGACAACGCCATCTAGTGAAAAACAAAACAGTGAATGTAGAAGTGTGCGTGCGTGTAATTACATGAGGCAAATTGTCAGATCATATTTATAGTGAATTTGAAATTTCTAACGACTCTTTAACGAAAATTCATGCTGCATCAAATTCTATGACCTACACCGTGCTCGCAAACGGTAAAATTACTCACTAAAGACGCTCGAGTTTTGAACAAAAAATAAAAAAGTCAATATCTGTTTTTCCACGCCATCTAGCGTGAAACGAGCTTTAAGTAATCGAAAGCATCCCCCTTAAAAAAAAATATTTATGTTTGTTACCGCAATCTCCGGCGTTTATGAAGCGATTTGGAAAATTCTTTTTTTATTTGAATAGATATACTTCCAGATTGGTCCCATTTTTTTCAGAATCCAGTTCTGATGATGGAATCCATGAGGAATTGAGGGAACTCCTCAAATATTGTAGGCATACATATGGCGATTTTGATATTTTCAGCAACAAACCAAGCATTTGCATTCAAAAAGTATGATAATCCTTTCACCACTATGGTTTTTTCATAATTTTTTTTAATCCAAATATTTAGTCGAACACAATGGCGGAAGTCGGTTTTTTAAATAAAAAGTTATTAAATATGAATAATAGATAGATTAAAACCAGGTATTCATTAGGCATTATTTGTTAATAAACTGTTTATGACGTGCTTATTAACAAGTTTACCATAAACACTGTTTCTGAAACTTGCCAGTCCACACTTGTCAGTTATTGCTAGGATGTCGCCCGTGGAGGTGGTGTGTTGGACCACACCACTTCCATGTTTATATACTCGCGCAACATACGTCCACACCTGTTGACTTTTGCTTGTAAACTAAATATTTCGTCTTGCTCTCCACTCGAAGTGGGGAACACGGCAACATGTTTAATAAACTTCATCACCTTTGTTTATAAACTGTTTACAGATATGATGAAAGTGTTTATAAACAGAGTTTATTAACAAATGTTGACTTATGAATACCCGGCTTAATGACGCACACGGAAATATACAAAAAAAAATTTACCGTAATATAATATATGTATAAAAATAATAATAATCATAAAATTAAGAATTTAATAATAAAAAAAAATATTAATAAAATAAATAGGTAATTAAAATTATTTCCGTAATTTTATAATCGTATTTTTAACTCAAATCACCTTATCTTACCTTTAATTATACCAAATTTCCTGTGTAGTTCTTCAAGATGCTGTGCTCAGCACAACTGCAAGTTAGTAACTTAGTTTAACTTTTGTTTACTTACTTTTCATCCGGGTTTACTCGCGGGAAAAAGCAAGTAAGTCTGGAAAAAGCCCTGAAAGCTCGTGTATCTGCGAACCGCCATATGACACCCTTAAATAGTGGTGTACTAGATTTTCAACCTTATGTTAAATATATTAGATAGGTACCTAATTAATGGCCACGTCTCCGATATATTACGGCCCCTGCTTCTTATACTAGGCTTTACCATCATCATCATCATCATCACCATCCTGTTTACATTCACTGCTCGGCACAGCCTCCCTCATAAAATACAATGGCGGGATTGCCATAATCACCACGCCTATGGCAGGATTGGTGATCGCAGTGTTGTGTACTCAGGAGAATGCTGCTGCCTATCTTCTGGTGATCCCTTAGTCGGTTTTTACGACTTCCAGGGGAGGCGATGGAGGGGTCTTTTTTACGGCCACTTTACCATTGAATACATCATTAAACTCTCTTGTTGTGTGCTTGTACCTAATTACTATGCAAATATAATTCATTAATTAAGTTCAATAATGTGGTTAATGAGACAACACACAGCATTTTCATAAATACAAGATTTTTAATCCCGCTATAAAACAAATTATGTTTGTCAAAGAATGTGGACAATCTATTCATTTAAAAATCACGTGCATCTGCTTTTAATGTCCAATAAAATCTATAATCTGTCACGTTGAACCGTCGTCGTCGCGTCGTAAACACTTTGCATAGACAGTCCTGGAATATAAATTGCAGTTCCCTGGAGAAAATGCCAGTCAAAGGAAACGGCTTACCATAGGTTAAAACTTGCGTGCTAGAAATGAAACTCTGTTCATTCTCCGCGCTGACAAAATACGCAAGAATCCCTACAGCTATTCCGCTCTCCAGCGTAGTTGGCTGCTTGACATGGACACACTTCACAAATGGCTCCTAGATTTTTAACTGATATGCCAAACTTTCTTAAAATGTTTACTCCCTGTATTATTATAATAGGTATATTTATATATAATATATTTTTGTTGCATGTCTATCTACCTCCCTAGTTTTAAATTTATCATTACTTAGTTAAATATACATGTTAATATCTATTTGGATTACAAATTTAAAAAATGTTTGAACCACGGAAAAGACTCTTCTAATACAGGTTTTTCTAACTTAAAAGAAAAAAGAAAAAAAATAAAGATGTTAATAATAAAAGAAAGAAGAGATCCCAACCCATGTAACCACACCTTGTAATTTTTAAATAAACAATTTGAATTTGAATTTGACATGTGAGCGAAACCAGTAAAATTCACATGACTAGCTTTAAGTTGTGGTGGATTATCAGTTCTAGTATTGAATAAACAAATAAATATTTTGTACTAATTCCGCCACTCTCCCAAAAGTTGGGGGAAAAGATCAAGTCTTCCCCTACTTTAAAAATATTCAAACATAGTTGGCATTAATAATAAATCAACGTTCTTATGCGGCGACGTAATGTGGAAACTGTCGATACTATATGTAGTTGAAATGAGAGAAAGATAGAAAACATTTATTTGGCACAAAAACCACACACAATGCCGATACCAGACAACGTCAGTTTCATAAAATGAAAACAAACTAGACACTAAAACTAGAAGTTTAAATAAATCGGCTCCTGTGTCTGTGTGCCAAAAGTTGGGAAAGTTTGGAATCGAAAACTCAGTATAAATTTGACACGTGTTTGTCACCACACGCCACAACTAAGCACCCCCTGAGGTACTATTTTTGAACTGAAAAAAGGCCCCAATCACCGTTTTTCAGGAGATGTACTGGAGGAAACATCAGAAATTCGGAAATCAGGGATTAACGGCAATTTTACTGACTTTTAGTCACTCGATGACATAAAAAAATCGCACCCCAGGAAAAAGTAGAATTGCTGTGCGCTATAGAGTAAGAAAGAAACAATATAACACCGCAAACTCAGCAGACATGTTGCTTCGCCGAACAGAAAGTCAAAATAAATATAAGTACTAAATATTTATTTGTCTATTCAGTATTTTAGAATAAATTTCGAAGAAGATTATAGATTTAGACGAAGCATCCCCAGGAAAAAGTAGACTTGCTGCGCGCTAGATTAACAAACAAACAACATAACACCGCAAACTTCCACAGACGTGTTGCTTCGCCGAACAGACAGTCAAAATAAATCCAAGTACTAAATATTTATTTGTCCATTCAATATTTTAGAATAGATTTAGGTATATATTTTTAGAGATATTAAGTCACGCCTGGGTTAATTAACTGTTTCAGTTCTAAGTATGTTTTATTCTAAGGGAACGGAGATATTGTACTCATAAAACTATTGAAAGTTTTCCCTTGGTTCTCGGTTCTATCACTTTTGTCGCTTTTGTGAAGGAATTTCCTTTGATTTCCTATTTATGTGTTATCGTCCAAGTTGGTGAGGACGCTTTGATGCAATCAACTATATAATATTTTGTTGAACAATATTCGTCGCAAGAATAAAATGTTGAATTTATTGTATTATAATAATCATAGATCAGATTTTAAGAGCAGAGGGTTTTACTAAAGTAACTTTCGTGAATTATATCATACATTTTGTAAAAACGGGAAATTTTCACGTACCGATATGTTGGTTGAAGACCCTCGATTAGGGTCGAAACCTGTTGGTGCTTCCACCAACATATCGGTACGTGAAAATTTCCCGTTTTTACAAAATGAGCAGAGGGTTTCTTGAAATTATCAACATCAGTTACCTTAAAATGTTAAATCAATAGATTAGGTGCATGCAAAATAAGCGTAGGTATGTAACTAACTGCGGTATTCCAAAACCATACTTGGCTTAGACCACGCGTTATAGGAGGGGGCCTTCCTTCTCGAAGGTCCAGTTGCATTTTAAAGGTTGCAGGAAGTCGGTGGATGGAGGCGTCTATTTTCATCGAGTAATTCTATGGGGGAGGCTTATATCCAGCAGTGGACTTCCATAGGCTAATGATGATGATGACTTCAACACAATAAAATATTCTTATTCTAACTATTGCCATGATACCATTCCAGCACGAAAAAGCCAGATCTTTGACAGTTACAATAAATTCTCAGGTAAAAGCCATGTTTGTTAGTAGTAGAGCTCTGAGGCCTTACAATGAGCTCTTATAGCGATTCAGTACAAAATTTCGGTTCGTCGTTGACATCCGTTATCAATGAATAACTTTAATCGCAGAAGTCTATAGACCTTCTGCTACTGTGCCTTTAAATATAACTGCGGACATCACGGAACCGATATTTTGTACTGAATAGTTTTTAAACTGAATCGCTATAAGGGCTCATGGTAAGGCCTCTGATTTCTAAACAAACTGTCTGGAATGATCAACGATTTGATATATCAAAAATACAAATGAAACAGTTAAGCTATCTTAAGATCGTTTGCAATGGTCTTTAGATAGCTCAAAAATAGTTTAAATCTAAATCACTTCTAGACGGAAGCGACCCTAAGACGATGGCATAATAATACGTATTCCTTGCTTCCAGTACATATACCCATTCTTCGAGCGTCGCAACATGTTGAAGAATCCTCTACACAAGTTGACTTTAGGCGGAGTTTTAGCTGGCGTTGCCTTTATCGCATCTGGAACCCTCGAGATTTATCTAAAAGTGAGTAGATCAACCGGCAAATCCAATGGGAAGTTTTCTGACAGCTAAAAGAAAATAGTTCTAAATCCATGCATAGATGGCGCCTGTCCCGATTTGGTTCTCTAAATTTTGTCGGTCAGCCCCAACTGTCAGTGTCACTGACTTCACTCGCTCATGCTCGTACGCGTTCGTTGGTGAAATAACTGCGTAAAAAGTTTTTGTTGAAATTCTGATATTTGTTAGTGCTACGTATGCTTCTTCGTTCTCTGCAAAAAGAATTTGTTTTCTGTGGTGCTTTTGCAAAATCTTTAGACGACAGAACCATGCCGAGTCACCGCCATCTACCGGATTTTTAAGAACTATTTTTTATTTTTTATTGCCTCCCTGAAAACTTCCTATTGGGATGAGAACTACGCCATATCTTATCGTCACAGATACCGCAGAGCCTCTAGACGAAACTCTATAATCAGAGCTTGTTGCCAGTGATGACTTACAGCACTGCGGGCGTGGTCGCTAATTATTGGCCATATACAAAAGCTCGAAATCGCGCAGCGGGCTTTTTTATAATAATAATTAAATCCGTAGAACTACTGTAGTTTTGTTAGTAGTAGACCTTCTTGTGAAAAAGTTCGTCCGGGGAATTACTACCACCGTAGGTACCTATTTCTGCTGCCAAGCAGTACTGCTCGCATTGCTGTGTTTCGGTTTGAAGGGTACGGGTGCCGGTGAAATTACAGGCACATGAGACTTTTAATCTTTATATTGTCTCAGGGTCGGCAGCGCGCGTGTGATGCCTCTGGTGTTGCAACTAATTTCCATCAGGTGGCTGTATGCTTGTTTGTTTGCCAAGTAGAATAAAAAAAAGAACCAAAATAACCAACATAACCCTCAGAATTAGCAAGTTGAAGTGGCAATGAGCAGATTATGTAGCTCGCAGAACTGACAACCGTTAAGGAATAAAGGTTCTTTAGTGGCGACCACAAACTGGACGACGCTGTAGAAAGGCCCCCATTTCGATGGACCAAGGATATTATAAAGGTCGCAGGATATCGGTGAATGATTTGCGACCTGTGTTTTTGTGGAGGAGGCCTATGTCCAGCAGTGGGCTTCTACAAGCTGATTATGATATTGGATACAAAAAATGTTTCATCAAGCTTTGCCATCACCAGCTAGTAATGTTTTGGACTTTTGTATTTCATACCACGCAGTAAAGATGGCTGTATGTAACATAGAATCAGTGTATTTAAAAGATGCACCCAGCATGGTGGATACATTTGACGACCTCTGTGACGCGGCAGGCGAGTATCTGGCTGAGATGCAAGAGGTTGCGGGTTTGATTCCCGCTGCGGGACAAATGTTTGTATGATCTGCAAATATTTGTTCCGGGTCTGGGTATTATGGTACCATGGTAATCGTAGTTCCTGATATCCACGACACAGGGAATCCTAGTGTGGGATCAAGACTACGTAAGTGACTGTAGGGTGTTATGGGTGTTATTTTGAGGAAAAGCTTAAGGTTTTCTTTTGGTGGAGTACCTATATTCATTTAATCGAAGAAGGATCATTGGTTCACAGCCAAATGGTTCAAAAGTACCTTCAACTGCTTGAAAACATATATAATTACATAAAATATAATCGAGAATATAATAAATTGAACAAGTAATTTTCCACTCAACTCTACCGGAAGTTATTGTGATAAAGTTATATGCGGAAAATTGCCTTCAATTATATGTTCCCTAAACTTGATTGTTGTTGTTCGCTTTGTACTGCTAAGTAAATTTTCAACCTTCCGAATAAAGGAATATAATTGTTGACTTGCCAGGACTTCTTATTGACTTTTGGGTGTTATTTTATGTTACGTTATGTAATGATGATGATCATGATATAGGAACTGTATTATATATTTTCAGACAACCTACCCCAAACTACCTCAACAAGGTTTATCCCAACTACGAATCTACAATGGAAATCCATGCTCCATATCCATAGAGAACGACCAAGAAAACATACAATACACTATCTCCTCTTTCTCTCACTTCCAAAAACGCGACGTAAAAATACATGGGATTTCTTCCTTAACCCTAAAGCTGGGGGGAAGTTGCATAGAGCCTAGGGAAGAAAGATTTTTGTTGGAAGAGAAGAGTGCCATCTCTTTCTTCCTTATGGGAGACGAAGTGATCAGGTATAGGGATAATGTTGATAAGAGCAAATCTGGATTCCCGTTTTTAAGGTAAGAATACTAATAATAGATTATTCACTAAGGGAATAAAGCAGTGTCTTATGTCGCGGGCGGCATATTGAACCCTGAGCGTAACGAGGGACACTAAAGTTAACTCCCGAATGTAACGAGGGAGTTATATAGAGTCCTGAGTGAAGCGAGGGGTTCAAGCTGCCCAAGACCATTCCAGAGAAGCATACTCTACTTTTCATACCTACTGCGAGACAATAAAAAGCCAGGGCTCCATAAAATAAGTATCTTCTGTTTTGATACACTCTGGAGTAGAATCATTATCGTTCGACATTTTTTGGTAACACTAATATTGTCATTGACATATATATTACTAGAATATTGCAATAAAATTCACTGAAAATCACAGCACCAAACATCTCTTTTGTATCATATTCTTTAAAATCGCACCAATTTCTTTTTTTTTTGAGTTCTGCTTATGGTAGCCAGTTCGATTTTCGAACAAACCTCTTTACAATGCCATATGGTAATTTTTTTACTTTTTAGAGTTTTCCACGAGTTTCCACACTAATTTGACGTTCCAAATTCAAATCACTTTATTCCCTAGGGAGTTTCATACAACTTTATATCCCTAGAGAGATAATGCTTTACTTTACGTTAAGGTTGCATGATTTATGTAATTGGACATTGTCGAGCAGGTGGTGTGAAAAATAACTTCCGTGAATTATACATTCATTCAAACGAAAAATTTTTACGTAGCGATATAATAAGATAATATAAGGGATAAGGGCAAGACAATGATGATGATGTTGGTGGAAGCACCAATAGGTTTCGACCCTAATCAAGGGTCTTCATCAGGGTGAGTGCGAGTGGTATGTATGTGATTGTGAATATAAGACGAAAAAACTAGTGTGGTGAAAGGATGTGTGCTCCCTTTCATGAAATTTTTACTCTTTGATGCGTACGTTCTTGTGCATAATACAAATATACTTTAAGCATTGTCATACTTTTCCTGCAAGAAAAGACAAGTCACCTACTTTTATTTAATTTAATTTTATAGTGTTTTTTGACTTATATCGTGCCGTTTTGGTTGTATTTGAATCGGTGTAGCTTATTTAAAAAGCACAAAGTAACATTCCCCCCCTCATACACATAACTAAACCCCCATGAAAGCTCCCTAATTTATATATATACCTAAAACCTTTTTATGGATACTCTAGTAAATCAATAATCATACCGAACTCTCTTTAAAATTGATTTATTTTATCTCTATTTATGTACCCTATAAATAATAAATAAATAAATGCTGGACATTTCACACAACATTATCTAGCCCCAAGCTAAGCAGAGCTTGTGTTATGGGTACTAAGATAACTGATATATTTAATACAATACATTATCATAGATATATATTTTTTGTTTACATAGAAAAATACCCAGAACATCCTGAACAAATATCTGCAGATTGTACAAATATTTGTTCCGAGGCGGGAATCGAACCCGCAACCTCGTGCGTCGCAGGCGAACTTTCGCCCGCCGCGCCACGGAGGTCGACACTTGACCACTATGATCACTTAATATGGTTCCTAAATCGTCTAGCAGTTTTAAGGACCTACTTTGTGAGAGGAGTAGTAACTCAGATTCTTTAGGACATATTTTCAAATGTGAAGACCTCCGAGAGTCATGCATTGAGAAGTACCGCCCTTATAACCCAGCGGTAGCTCGTGATGATAAGCTTTGTATTTTTTTTTAGCTCAAATTGGTTAAACAATTCTAGGACAAAGCTTTTACACCAGCAATAAAATGGAATTTCGTTCACAAAAGGTTCGACATAAATCGGAAGTCCAATTTTCGTGGAAAATCAACCGGAAATGTTCCGTTTTGTCTTGCCTTGATCCGAAAACATTACTAGAAACACGGGTATATAGGCTTCAGTAATTACTAGCCGTCGCCCGCGATTTCACCCGCGCTATTTTCCCGACGAGACTGACTTTTGTGATAAGTACTATAAGTATCCGAGGTTTTAATAAAGATAAAGATAAAGATAATGTCAGCAGGAGAATAGTAAAGTACATGGTGTATAGTCGTAATTTTTCTTAAATTATACCAAGCCACGATAACTTCAATTCTCTTAATATTTGTTTTGAATATGGTAATTTTAGATTGAATAATCAATTTGCGTACTAAATTTAAAAATAACGGCTTAAAAATAATGGCTTTAAAAATAAATTGTCAGTAAAAATATACATTTTGTAAAACATTCCAGATTTCCGGCCCCCAAGTAGATAGCCCTATGACATTGTTAAGGTCGTGGCATTCTACGGGGGAGGCCTATGTCCAGCAGTGGTAGTCTACAGACTGATTATAACCTCTTTTGACGACCTCTGTGGCGCAGCGGGCGAGAAGTTGGCTTAGATGCAAGAGGTTGCGGGTTCGATTCCCGCTGCGTGACAAATGTTTGTATTTTTTTTTCTTTCCTTAGTGTACGTTTTCATGTACCCTAATAGCGTTACAATCTAGCCATAAGGCAGGCTAATAAGTAATTTAACATTGACCTAGATTTATAAAATAAATTATAGCTAAGAATGTGTACATTGGCACTTTTCTTAATGTCTCTATTTAAGGGGAGGACACTTTGTTCTTGTGTTCTTATTATCTAGCACTAATTTGCACTACATTACACTATTATTTACACTACACTAACTCATAAGGTTTAGTTCTTTTGAGTCTTCTCACTATGTCCGTGTTGTCGAGAAGCTGGATTGCCTCGACATTCACTCATAATGATGAAATCTACGTTCGTGAGCTCCTGCATATTTTTTGATGACTTTGTCGGTCTGCTGGCCGGGTCTGCCTGTGATGGTTCTCATAGTTCCTGTGTGATACCCACGACACAGGGAATTCTAGTAACATACTACGTATGTTACTGTTGGGTCTTATGTTATAATGATTATGAAAAACAATGTTTCCGTAATAGCATGTGTACAATATAAAGACAAGCATTTTATGATTTCACTAATGTAATAATTGTTTATTTGTAGGTTTCTTATATCATCGAACAATACCAATATTACTCTCCACAATGAGAGGAGAAATGAAATTGAGAACTATTTGAATGTGACCGGAGTGTCGCAACAGATTGAAGTGTTCACCTCCACTTACTCTTTGAGGTCCGAAGACGGGTTCATTATGGAAAACATTGAGCTGGAGAGTGGTGGAGTATACACTATATTGATTGGAAGAAAGGGACAGAAATATGTAAGTTTTCGAACGGTTTTATTTAACATTAATAAATCTTAATTTAGACCTTTAGTTAGAGAGAAAATTGGAAACGTTTGGAGGAGACCTTTGCCCGCAAATGGGCGCCCCCACAAACATAATACATTAAAAATAAATAAAAATGATAACATAGGTACTTTTATATAATATTATAATAATGTATCTACCTATATGTAAATGTTTTTAATAACTGTTTTGAAATATCGGGAAATAAAAAGGCTTAAATAAATAAATAAAAATAAATCTTAATTTGACCGCGATCTTATCTGCTTGGCAAAGTGACGATGCTTGTGAGGGAGGACCTCTAAATGGTCAATTAAACGTCAGATTAATGAAGTACGTGATGTATAATCTTAATTTTTATAGTTCCGTACCTAAAAAGATTCAAATGGAACCATTATATTATAGGATCACTCCAGGTGTCTATCTGTCTGTCTGTCACAGCTTATTTTCTCCGAATTTACTAGACCAAAAAGGTTGAAATTTGGTACATATATAGAATAAGATGACGCAATTACGGATGTATAGCGTAAATAAACGAATCCCGATTTCGTTGGTTAAATTTGGGGACAAACTAGAAAAAAAAAACTTGTGTCAAATGCGTCATATGACATATCAAATGAAAGAATTCGTTATGACAAATACACATGTATTTTATAAATATTAAGTTCGTAGTTTAAAAGATTTTAAAGAAAATATGCGAATATTGACCGTTCCCCGCCAATCTTCGAAACTACTGAGATAAAAACGATGAGAAAAATATGGAATATTGAGTCTCACTCATAGTTTACAGGAAAATCTAATGAAAATCCTAAGTCCTTAAATTCCCAAGGGAAACAGAAAATACTGGTAATGAGAAAATGCGTAAAAAAATGTGTTAATTTACAGCAGGTAGTGTTAAGTAAATTGATCTAGTAATTACTATGGTAGCCTACATGTACGGAATCCTTTCCACGCGAGTCCAACTCGCACCATGGTCGGGTTTTTAAAAATGATACCAAGCCATGATAATTTCAATTCAGTTACGATGCGGCTGACAATGAAACACAAAGGTTTAGAAGTTACCTATTCACTCTTGTCGTAAAGAGACCCAGACAATAGTTTTCAGGAAAGACAGACGGCTCTGTTCAATAATGATGATGATGATGTACTAGCCGGTTTCGACCACGGCTAATGCGATTAACTGGATAGGTATATTTAACTCACTAGTTTGGTTAATGAGGGCTTTGTTCCTTTGCCCTTTGACGCGCTCTATAATAAATAAATACTGGACACATTTCACACAACATTATCTAGCCCCAAGCTAAGCAGAGCTTGTGTTATGGCAACTAGATAACTGATATACTTAATACAATACATTACAGAGATAATAATAATAATATAAGCTTTATTCATTCCTTACACAACAAGATTAACTTAAATACTATACTTAATTTATACTTAAATGTAACTCTATATCTTATGCATGTATATATTTATATTTTTGTGTGCAAGGACCACTTTCAGCGGTAAAAGCCTCCTCCAGCTCTTTCCATCTCCCTCTGTCTCTAGCGGCCCTACTCCACGTGCTTCCTGCTACTTTGACTAAATCGTCGCTCCATCTTTTATGAGGCCTTCCTGGTTTACTTTTTAATTTTAGATTTCATTACATAGATAGATATTTTTTATTATACATAGAAAATACCCAGAACACCCTGAACAAATATCTGCAGATCGTACAAATATTTGTTCCGAGGCGGGAATCGAACCCGCAACCTCCTGCGTCGCAGGCGAACCTTCGCCCGCCGCGCCAAAGAGGTCGTCTATATTGTGACTTACCTATGTACCCAACTTTATTCGTTGAAGTATGATCGCATTGCCATGTCTGTACTCCGTTAGTATGAAATGGCCGCTGGTGGTGTTCTTTTTGATGTTTTTTGTGGATTTTTGTTTTTTATACTACAAGCAAACAAGCATACAGTCCACCTGATGGAAAGCAGTTAGGTACCGTAGCCTATGGACGCCTGCAACACCAGAGGCATCACACACGCGCTGCCGACCCGAGACATAAAGATGAAAATTCTCATGTGCCTGTAATTTCACCACCTTCTAAACTTGCCAGTTATTTTACTTCAGATTCACATCAGACATCAGCCGGCCTAGACAAACGGTATTCGCTTCGAAGCGATTCTATTTCTAAAGTCGTAATAAAATACAAAAGACCACGTGACATATCGATAGCTTACGTCAATCTCAATGCATTGTGGAATTTTCTACTAGCGTCATCGCTATTAGAATGTTACTTTGTCTACGGCCTCAATAGCCTTTAGACCACTGTTGGACGAGGCCTGCACCATAGAATGCAATGGGGAGAATTTGCTATACTTACCACGCTTGGCAGGCGGATTGGTGATCAAAGTATTGGTGTTGAGTACTCAGATGGATGCTGCTGCTCATCCCCTGGCTTTTAAGCAACCCACGCGCGGGAGAAGACGTAGGGGTATATTCTAAGGCCGGGCACACCATAGCACATTTCTGATTATCACATACGAAATGAAAGGCCAAAGTTGATCCACGTTTGTCGGTATTGATTCTTACTTTGCAATTATAATTTCAGGTACCAAAAATGTTTGTGACTACGCAACCTAACTCGATAACAATGGCACTACTACTACCCCAGTTCTTCATTATGTCAGTTGGAGAGGTGAGAAAAATCTTCACTCATTTTGACATCAATAAATAACTAGAATCCGCAGAACTTCCTCTGTTCGTAGATGAACCGAGGTTACCGACATAGCTCTCAGAATTAGCAAGTTAAAGTGGCAATGGGCAGGTCATATACAAGAACTGATAACCGTTAAGCGGAATAAAGGTTCTCGAATGGCGACCACAAACCGGACGACGCGGTAGAGGAAGGCCCTCCACTCGATGGACTAAAAACATTATAAACGTCGCAGGAAGTCAGTGGATGGAGGCGGCTCAGGACCGTTCGTCGTGGCATTCAGGGAGAGGTCTATGTCCAGCAGTGGACTTCTACAGGCTGATTATGACGATGATGAAATAACTTTTAGTTCTGCGAACAGTAGACCTCGCGAGCACAAACTTTCTTGCAACAATTTTATTGTGATCAGCCGGCCTAGACAAACGGTATTCGCTTCGAAGCGATTCTCTTTCTACAATCGTAATACAATACAAAAGACCACGTGACATATCGATAGCTTACGTCAATCCCATACATTTTGGACTTTTCTACTGGCGTCATCGCTATTAGAATGTTACTTTGTCTACGGTCTTTGGTTGGTGCTTTGATGATTGTTGATTTTGAGCCACAATTTTTTTGTCTCAAAAACTATACTTATACTAGAATCAAATTTATAATAGTTTTGAAATGTACATAGCTCTTTCTTATGACACTTTACATGACGGTAAATGGCGGTGCAGGAAACTTCCCCCCTTTTTGGGGGAAATATCCCTACAATCAAAACTCGCCGACGTCAAAAAAACTTTGATTTTGTAGAACCTGTAAATATCAAGTTTCGGCAAGATTCATTGAAAAATACAACCTGTACGATTACGTACATGATACATAGCTAAATAAATAAATAGATACTGGACATTTCACACAACATTAATAGCCCCAAGATAAGTAGAGCTTGTGTTATGGGTACTAGATAACTGATATACTTAATACAATACATTTCATAGATAGATATTTTTTATTATACATAGAAAATACCCAGAACACCCCGAACAATTATCTGTAGATCGTACAAATATTTGTTCAGAGGCGGGAATCGAACCCGCAACCTCCTGAACTTACGCTTGCCACGCCACAGAGGTCGTACAAGCTAACAGCGGGTTTCTCGGGTCACAATTAAACTTATTAGAAATAATTATACCTACTCTTATAATAACTGCTTATGTAGGTGTTATTTGCGGTAACGGGGAACGAGTTTGCGTTCAAGGAAGCCCCTGAGAGCATGAAGGCTGTGATGACGTCAGTATGGCTGCTTACGGAGGCGGTTGGGAATGTACTCATTATCATCATCACGCGACTGTTTGTTAACGTCTCACAGGTAAGGAATAAAGTACCGTTTTCGGAAATTTATACAGGGTGTTAAAGGACAGCTCCCGAATACTGAAGGTACCGGTAAAGCTACCTATATCATAGCTATATAAAATAGCGCGAGTTCACAGAGCGCACCGGCTACGCGAGTTCAACGCTTCCGGTCTGCTGATCGACGCGCTGCGCCAATATTTCTTAGGTGGTTTTCATTGCTTTTTATGACGTTTTTATTTACAAACGTGTTTTACATCAGTAAAACACGTAAAAGGAATCTAAAGATAAAATAAATAATTAATCATAGATTTTTGGGTTCCTTTTATGATGTTTTATTGATATTTAAACAAAAACACGAAAAAAGCGGCCCAAAAGTGAGCACTTTTTTCCGCTTTTTTCATCTAAAATATTTTCAGAATCATGGTCTGAGTGCACTATTTCAGATAATTAATTGATTCAAGCGTGACTTTGCGGAAATCCATTCTACAATATAAAATAGACGAACAAATATATAGTAACAATTCCGCTTTCTGATTTTCAAATCTTTCAGAGTTTTCGTTGGAGAGGAGCGGAATTGTTACTATATATTTGTTCGTCTATTTTATATTGTGCACTATTTCAGTTTTCGGGAGTAGTCTTTTTATACTCGTTATACGTGCTGGTTAGTTAAGTCCAACTTTCACACTTTTCACTTTTAAAGCACTGGCTTTCCGAGGTATTTTGTACTAATGATCACCCGAAAAAAAAATGCTCACTTTTGGTCCGCTTTTTTCGTGTTTTCTTTATAAATATTTATAAAATATCGTTAAAGGAACACAAAAAGCTATTTTCCATCATTAAAAACACGTTAATAAATAAAAACGTCAAAAAAAGCAATTAAAAGCACATGAGAAATATTGGCCCTACGGGTCGATCAGCTGAGCGGGAGCGTTGAACTCGCGCGGCCGGAATAAATGCGTACATTGCTGGCTGACAAATACGATACGAAACGAAAAAAGGTTTTCTCCGGTATGAATAATCTCTCAGGTGAAAGCTATTTTATATAGCTGTGATATAGGTAGCTTTACCGGTACCTTCAGTATTCGGGAGCTGTCTTTTTACACCCCGTATAAGCTAAATTTTTTATGAAAACAATATCCTCAGGCAAAGTTGGTATGCGTATCTTATAATTATCACTAGAAAGGGGATATTTACCATGATTTTTGAGTTTTGTTGTTTGTGTGAATATCGGGAATCAACAAAACTCAAAAATCATGGTAAATATCCCGTTTCTAGTGATAATTATGTTAATAACCATGATAGCTTCAAAAGTGCGTATCTTATGTTCCAATATCTTTTAATTGCACCTATCAACTTACACAATAAGGTCTTAAAAGTACCTACTTAAAAAGCTTTAATTTTCATTTCAGGAAATCCAATTCTTCATGTACACAGGACTGATGTTCGTCTCAATAGCGATATTTCATTACCTGTCCAGAGGGTACCAGTTCGGCCACTCAGAAGAAGAGCCGAGAAAAGTTAGGAGTAATAGTGAACAGTTGTACTTGCAGGTTAGACAGGCTGAAGACTATTTAGAACATTGATAAGTACCTACTTATGTAGATTTAAATGTATATTTATTTGTACCTAGTTTCATGTAATGTACACTAATATGTTTTTGTAGATAAATGTTGATAGTGAATGTCTTTTTAACCGACTTCAAAAAAACATACAACATAGAACATATACATAGAATGTTTTTTTTTGTATGTATGTTACGCGATTACTCCTTAATTTTGAATTGATTTTGATCATTCTTTTTGGTAGGTTATTATTCAGAGGTGGTCCCATATAAATTTTATCGAAATTGATTCAGCACTTTTTGAAAAATATGGTTTTTTGTGGTTCCCATAGAAAAAACCTAATATTTTACTGTGTCACTCTTGGTTCTGTCAGCGCTAGATGATACTGCTAGACGTCGACAGATGGCGTTATAGAAATACTTAAATACCTACCCGCCGATAGATAGCGTTTATTCAAATATGAATTACCTACATTATAGGCACAGCCTTGAAGTCGGTTTATGTTTTTTCCAAAAATTAACTTTATTTGTACTTTTAAGCAGTATTAATGTATTTTCTAGTTCTAATAATGATTTGATTATACTATTGAAGCGAAGATGCACACAAATAATATCTTTGTTAAAATTTATAACGTGCAGTGTTTTATTTTAAAACATATTCTAACTTGTTCCAGTTTAGGCGCCAATGTAGTGAAAATGTTGTCACGTGTTGGGCGCCATAACAAAATTTTAAAACAATCGAATATTTAGGGTTCTGTACATTCTTTGAAAGAACCCTTTATCACTGTCGTGTCTGTTTGTCTGTCTTTTAAAAGCTTTTTTCTCCGAACCTACTGGACGTGATTTAAATTTGTTAGACCAGCCCCCTTATTCGCTATGACCAAACGTGACATAACGCGGGCTCGTTACGATATCTGCGTGGAATCACCGCTAAATAGCATGGGTGACGTCACACGTTATTGACAAGGAATCTCTTAGGTCATAGTGAATAACCACCCAGGTGCTCCAGTCACGGATGTATAGCGTAAATAAATGAATTCTGATTTTGGAAGGAAGTTGGCATGACGTGACGTATAAAATGAAGAAATATATCAAATTAGTTTTTTCTAATTAAACCTTTAAGAGGCTGTGTGAGCTGTAATTAAATGCTACTGCTTCGGCAAATGTTCTCGTACGGCTACTTTTGTTTTCGTTCTATCGTATTCACGGAATTAATGGCTAATAAAATTGTCTCTAAGTAAATAAAACTATCTTAAGTTTATTTATGTTCATTAAGGCATCATTCTGCTGACCATCATGCTGATTCTGTGCATCATTCTCTAAATTTAAACTGCGCTAAAATTTTCGGGGTCCCTTTTATTTCAGTCTATTAGAAAGGGCGGACGAGAATTTTAGCGCACCATAAAGGAGATGTTTCATGAATGTATGGAGCTTGGGCCTGCACTATGTACAGTATATATAAATATAGCTAAGCAACATAGAAACCATTTGTTATTGTTTATTTTCCATAATATTGCTTCGTGTTAGTGTACATTCAAGATTATCTTCGCCAAAGAAAGCAATCACAAACAAGGAAATCATACAAGGAACCTTTGTTGAGCGTCAATGACACTCAACAAAACTGTCAGTTGTCAAAGACACTCGACTGTCATGGCTGCTCTAAAAATCGGGTGACCATATTAAAAAACTCATAAATAAACATTTTTGTACCGCTGTATTATGTTTCAAATTAATATAATTGTATTTTTATGAAAATTCCCTGTTTTTTATATCTTTCTGTGTAGTGTACTTAGAGCAGGCCCAGGATGAAACATCTCCTTTAGATAATACTGTAAAGAATTGGTAGATACCTACTAATGTCCTCTTTCTCTTTCTTTATCTTTACTTTGAAGCATTTGGAAAACGCCAGTTTATGAGAACATAGTAACAGTGACTAGAAATTCTCCGGTAATGTTCCTAATTTTAAAAAGTAATCACGGGTAATGCTCTTGTTGCTTACCTGTGAAAATCAGTCAGATACTGCAATATTCAACGAATCTATTAGACCATTTGCATCTCGATCCCTCCAATGTCCGATGTGGTACACGTATATTCTGCCCGAACTAGAAACACGCAATATCACATTCCAATACTACGTGTTCGGGCAGCTTCTATATCTATCTCGTTACCTGTAGGCACAAAATACAAAAGCGCCGACGCACGCTTTGTGCTGTAGGGCTAACATAGGCCAAAAAGACATGTCACCGCGAGGTGAGAAAACGATGTTATGTAGTTCGCAGAACTGACAGCCGCTAGAGAAACGACGCGGTATAGGAAGGCCTTCCACTCGATGAACTAAAGACATTATAAATTGTGCAGAAAGTCGGTGGATGGAGGCGTCACAAGACCGTTTGTCGTGGCATTCTGGAGTGGGGATGCCTATGTCCAGTAGTGAAAGTCTACAGGCTGATGAGGATGATATATATACCAACTAGCATACAATTTTTTTTGTTGGATTTTTTATTTCCCATTCTAGGTAAGATACTCTAGCACTTTGCAAAAATTCAGTAAATAAACATCAGCAAAAGTCTGTAAGGCAGCACGCACGCTACGCTTGTTATACTTATAAATAACAATCTTATAGAACCATGTAAATAGGTAAGTACCTACAGATATTGCAAATTTCCATTTTAGCAGACGAGTGGCAGAGCGACATCAAGCTACGCGGCATTATCATTAATATAGTCATCAAGAGTGTAATACGCTTTCTTAATTAGATTATTCTTTATGTAGGATTTAAATTTTCGAATTGGAAGTTCGAATTCCCCATAAAAGACCCACTTACTTTCTTTAATCGAACAGTGGACATAAAGACTTGAGACATCTCGTCTCTGCACGAAATAATGCGACGTCAAAATTTTGTCGCGGCGTGCATGCTAGCCCTTTAATGGCGCATGCATTTATAATGGACAGATGTCGGTTGCTGTTTCACACTCGTGCAGCTGATTTGATCGGCTGTTGGTGCATGCTAGAAATTATGCACACAATTTACCTACATGGACTCTATTCACGTTCCTAGCTTAGGCTTGAGAGAAAGTTTGTACAATGTCTCATAGATGTGAACGGAATAGCTCGATAGGATGGGAAAGTATTTGTCAATTTCATAAGTTGTAAGTTGCAATGCGTTACATATAAAAGTTTTTTTTTTTTGTATTTTGTTAATCTCCGGCGTTTATGAAGCGATTTAAAGAATTTTTTTTTATGTTCTTCCAGATTGGTCCCATTTTTTTCAGAATCCAGTTCTGATGATGGAATCTATGAGGAATTGAGGGAACTCCTCAAATATTGTAGACATACATATGGCGATTTTGATATTTTCAGCAACAAACCAAGCATTTGCATTCAGAAAGTATCATAACACATTCATCACTGTGGTTCTTTCATCATTTTTTTCATCCAGATATTTAGTCGAATACTATGGCGGAAATCGGTTTTTTAAATGAAAAGTTATGTAGACTTGATTCCGGCAGTTGGTTTTATTTTATCATACACAAATTCCCATTTACTAGATACGTTACGATATAACAAATTTAAATATAATTACACAAACAAGGCAAGGATAAAACTAACTCAGTTCAATTGAAATACTATTACAGTGTATCTCGCATGAGACTATTACAAAGTTGAACGTGCAAAAAAGCTGATATATAAATGTTGCATTTCTAAATACTGGGGTGCAATTTTTTAATGTCACTGATTGACTAAATATTATGAATAAAATATGAGGCACCTTTTATTTTCTCAAAGAGGGTGATGAAAAGTAGAGTGTAACACTCGGGCGCAAAATATATTTTTGGCTCGGGCGACGTACTTTGAATCCCTCGCTACGTTCGGGATTCTACTAAAGAATCCCTCGCTATGCTCGGGATTCTACTCTAGAATCCCTCACTTCGCTCTGAATTCAAAAAAGCGCCCTCGCCGTAAAAATATTATTTTGTTCCCTTATGATACAATCTACTATTTTCTTGCTTCACAAAATCTCTTTCATATAACTTTTCATTTAAAAAACCGACTTCCGCCATTGTACTCGACTAAATAATTTTCGATGAAAAAAAAAATTATGAAAGAACCATAGTGGTGAAAGGATTATTATACTTTCTGAATGCAAATGCTTGGTGTCTTGCTGAAAATATCAAAATCGCCATATGTATCCCTACAATATTTGAGGAGTTCCCTCAATTCCTCGTGGATCCCATCATCAGAACTGGATTTTGAAAAAAATGGGACCAATCTGGAAGTGTATCTATTCAAATAAAAAAAGAATTTTCCAAATCGGTTCATAAACGCCGGAGATATGCGGTAACAAACATAAAAAAAAAAAAAAAAAAAAAAAAAAAAAAATACAACCGAATTGAGAACCTCCTCCTTTTTGGGGAAGTCGGTTAAAAAGGCCGCAAATCAGCGTTTTTTAGATGTACTGGAGGAGGCACTTATTGTATTGATATCTAAGGTGTAAGAATTTAAGTCATCAATGAGTTTTTGAACCGACTTCCCAAAAAAGGAGGAGGTTCTCAATTCGGTTGTACTTTTTTTTTTTTTCTTTTTTTTTATGTTTGTTACCGCATATATTTTATGAACCGATTTGGAAAATTCTTTTTTTATTTGAATACATATACTTCCAGATTGGTCCCATTTTTTTCAGAATCCAGTTCTGATGATGGGATCCATGAGGAATTGAGGGAACTCCTCAAATATTGTAGGCATACATATGGCGATTTTGATATTTTCAGCAACAAACCAAGCATTTGCATTCAGAAAGTATCATAATCCTTTCACCACTATGGTTCTTTCAACATTTTTTTTTCATCCAAAATTATTTAGTCGAATACAATGGCGGAAGTCGGTTTTTTAAATGTATTAGATGTACTGGAGGAGGCACTTATTGTATTGATATCTAAGGTGTAAGAATTTAAGTCATTAATGAGTTTTTAACCAACTTCCCAAAAAAGGAGGAGGTTCTCAATTCGGTTGTACTTTTTTTTTTTTTCTTTTTTTTTATGTTTGTTACCGCATATCTCCGGTGTTTATGAACCGATTTGGAAAATTCTTTTTTTATTTGAATACATATACTTCCAGATTGGTCCTATTTTTTTCAGAATCCAGTTCTGATGATGGAATCCATAAGGAATTGAGGGAACTCCTCAAATATTGTAGGCATATACACTCGAGAGCAATGAATCCGGGTCACTAAAGAATGTTAAAAATCTCGGAAACTAAAAATGATAGATTAATGCAAAAAATTGTATTTAATAGACAATATAATACTCCTTAAATGAAGGTAAAAAAAATATGAGTCACCATACATTTTATTAACACAAAATTACATAAAGAAAAAAACTGCTGATCTCTCCTTAAAACAAAAATAGGAAACATGAAATTTTTGAACTTTATTACGATTTTCTTGAATTTTAATACTTCGTATTGCCTCATCGTGCTTCCATTACTGCGTTTACGCAGAAAAAAAAACAACAAAAAAACAGAAATCAAACAATGATAAATGACAGATTACAAACAAAAGCAAAACCAAATGCTGTAATTTCGTAGTTCCATCTTCGAAAGTGGCCCTTTTTCAAATTTGATTTTTTTATGATATAACTTTACAATAACTAAGAAGTTTTAATACCTTCATTTAAGGAGTATTACATTGTCTATTAAATACAATTTATTGCATTAACCTAGCATTTTTAGTTTCCGAGATTTTTAGGATTCTTTAAGTGACCCGGATTCATTGCTCTCGAGTGTATATTGGCGATTTTGACATTTTCAGCAACAAACCAAGCATTAGCATTCAAAAAGTATCATAATCCTTTCACCACTATGGTTCTTTCATCATTTTTTTTTCATCCAAATATTTAGTCGAATAATAATGGCAGAAGTCGGTTTTTTAAATGAAAAGTTATTAGATGTACTGGAGGAGGCACTTATTGTATTGATATCTAAGGTGTAAGAATTTAAGTCATCAATGAGTTTTTAACCGACTTCCCAAAAAAGGAGGAGGTTCTCAATTCGGTTGTACTTTTTTTTTTTTTTTTTTTATGTTTGTTACCGCATATCTCCGGTGTTTATGAACCGATTTGGAAAATTCTTTTTTTATTTGAATACATATACTTCCAGATTGGTCCCATTTTTTTCAGAATCCAGTTCTGATGATGGAATCCATAAGGAATTGAGGGAACTCCTCAAATATTGTAGGCATACATATTGGCGATTTTGACATTTTCAGCAACAAACCAAGCATTTGCATTCAAAAAGTATCATAATCCTTTCACCACTATGGTTCTTTCATCATTTTTTTTTCATCCAAATATTTAGTCGAATAATAATGGCAGAAGTCGGTTTTTTAAATGAAAAGTTATTAGATGTACTGGAGGAGGCACTTATTGTATTGATATCTAAGGTGTAAGAATTTAAGTCATCAATGAGTTTTTAACCGACTTCCCAAAAAAGGAGGAGGTTCTCAATTCGGTTGTACTTTTTTTTTTTTTTTTATGTTTGTTACCGCATATCTCCGGTGTTTATGAACCGATTTGGAAAATTCTTTTTTTATTTGAATACATATACTTCCAGATTGGTCCCATTTTTTTCAGAATCCAGTTCTGATGATGGAATCCATAAGGAATTGAGGGAACTCCTCAAATATTGTAGGCATACATATTGGCGATTTTGACATTTTCAGCAACAAACCAAGCATTTGCATTCAAAAAGTATCATAATCCTTTCACCACTATGGTTCTTTATCATTTTTTTTTCATCCAAATATTTAGTCGAATAATAATGACGGAAGTCGGTTTTTTAAATGAAAAGTTATAGATGTATAGAATTATGGAAATCGGGGATTATCAGCAATTTTACTGACGTTTAATCACTCAATGACATTAAAAAATCGCACCCCTGATTACTATTTAAACATAAACGATTTCAGTTTCTTTGAATATTCTTTGTGATGTTTGAGGTTGTATAAGACTTTTCTTGGCTATGAGCGCTGGCACACGGGCGTTGCGGCTGCGCTGCGTCGGCGCTGCGACGACGGAGCGTCACTGCTCCGCCGTCGCTCGATAGCAGGACGAAAACATGCAGAAAGGAGTATTCTACTCCAAATTTTACTCCTTTATATACAATGGGGGAGGCCTCGTCCAGCAATGGACGTAAATAGGCTGGTGATGATGATGATGATGATCATGTTCAAGGGTATTTCAAGTAAATAGAGCATTCAATGTTTATTTTACAGTGTCTCAAAACTATTATCTTTTGACGGCCATGATCGATCGAGAAACACATAATTTACTCGGGCACAATAAAACAGTCTTTTTTCAATACGGTAGGCAAATTGGAAAAAAGTTTTGTTATCGAAGTTGAAACTTTGTCCTTTAACTTTGTTTTAGTTAGAATACCTACATTGTTTGCAAAACAACAGTGAAAACAAATTCCGGCATTCAGGCAGAAAACTATTATTTATTTTGTGATTCAAGTTAACACGGGATACAATTTATAGGTAGATAAATTGTATCCCGTTACAATCCGTAACGGATCCGGTTAAAATTGTCGGATCCGATAGGTGTCCAAATGATGCCGGATCCGCCGGATTACCGGATCCGCCAGACCGGAATCCCTAACCAGCACCCATACCCTTCAAACCGAATCATCATGCATCATTACTGCTTGTGGTGGCAGAAATAAGTATGGTGGTATACTTCCCAAGGCGAACTCTTTCACAAGGAGCTTCGAACTCGATTAATCTAATAGGTAAGCATATTTGCATTGTGCCAAACCTTATTTCTTCTATATATTTGTTCGATTCTACACAGTGTCTAAACAAGTACGGATTATAAATAGTTCCTCCGATCGTTTCCAATGATTGCATTGTACGGACATTGTTCGGACATAAACTATATCCGCTGAGGATTTGTATCACCGGTTTAAAACTTCCAAGCAACGATAAAACACGATTTATTTGCTTATGTATACTCCATTTTATTTTGAGTATACAGTGTGTGTTTTTTTAACTGGGGGAATCCGAAACCATGGAAGATACAGAGAAACTGTCTGAGGTACCATTTGCTCTTTTTTTATGGAAATAAAATTGAGTTATTGAATTTTAGTAGCCAATGCCGATATTATGAATTCTGTACACCGTTTTGCTTATAATACAATTAAATGCATAATTTTAAAATGATTATGAAGATAACTCCTTAATCTTCAAAATAATGTTGTTATTAGAAGATTGAGAAGTCCAATACAATTAGCTACCCCAACTAGGCTATCCTTAAAAGTAAGTATAGATACTCATAATATAGTGTCTGCCCTCCAAAAGTATACAAAAAACTGTTTCATTCATTTATGTGCGTTCTTTGAAAACTATGTTGTTATTAGAAGATTGAAAAACTCAATACAATTACCTATATACCCCAACTAGGTTAGTCTTTAAAAGTAACTACTCATGATATAGTGATTTTCAATAATCTACCAGATGATCTTAAAAATCTATCTGGAAATTTGTTTAATATTAAATTAAAAAAATGGCTAATTGGTAGATGGAACATGTGTTCCATCTACCAATTAGCCATTATTTTACCCAAACTTAAATAACTTAATTTAACCTAGTTAAATTAAGTTATTTAAGTTTATATAAGACGATTCAAAATGATCCTTGTGATTTCAATGAATCAAAATTACTTTGATTTGATTTGATTTGATGCTATTACTCTTTAAATCAATACTTACAATACAGAGATTTTCAATTATAATTTTTATAGATTTACCAAATTATTGTCATTTTTATTTTACTTTGTTGTTTATTATTTATTCTAATTTTATTGTTTTCAAATTAATCATAATATTACCCATGTGAAAATTTGCATGCCTAGTTATAAGGTAGAACATATTGGACTTTTTCTAGTTTAAGACCTTGTTGTATTTACAATGTTCTGGCAAATAAACTTATCTTATCTTATCTGACTAGGCAGTCACGACGACGAGTCGACGAGAGACGAGAAAATTAGAAGCACTATCTTTGAAGCACTAACACTGTGAAACAGTTTTTTGCTTACTTTGGGAGCTAATGCCTATTAGCTCCCAAAGTAAGCAAAAAACTGTTTCACAGTGTTAGTGCTTCAAAGATAGTGCTTCTAATTTTCTCGTACTGACGCGTAGGTATTTCGGACGTGGTTGCAATTAGGTCGCGCTCACACACCACCGCGCCCGGCAGAATAGTTGGTGAAGCCCGTGAATAATTTGGTGATTGATGGAGTTACGTTGGTGTGAGCAGAGCTTTACGCAGTTCATAAAAATAACGTTTTCGGCTTTTTACTTAATCGTTTTAAATTTGAAAATGTAGCTCAAACCCTGTCAAAGTTATTTCTCCACTGCTTATTCAAAGCGAACCGTTGAAAAGAAATGTAACAAAAGCGCCATTTTTAACCGACTTCCCATAAAAGGAGGAGGTTCTCAATTCGGTTGTATTTTTTTTTTGTATGTTTGTTACCGCATATCTCCGGTGTTTATGAACCGATTTGGATAAATCTTTTTTTATTTGAATAGATATACTTCCAGATTGGTCACTTTTTTTTCAGAATCCAGTTCTGATGATGGGATCCATGAGGAATTCAGGTAACTCCTCAAATATTGTAGGCATACATATGGCGATTTTGATATTTTCAGCAACAAACCAAGCATTTGCATTCAAAAAGTATCATAATCCTTTCACCACTATGGTTCTTTCATAATTTTTTTCATCCAAATATTTACTTAGTCGAATACAATGGCGGAAGTCGGTTTTTTAAATGAAAAGTTATCATCGTATACATCAATCACGATAGGGAAATTAGGTGGGTGCGTTCTTGGAACTCTTGTGTGCTATTATAGTAGGTACACTTAAGCTCACATTTAACTTTTAGTTGATACCTATTTGGTTTGAGAAAATTTACAGATTTTTGAATTTTACTGACCACTGCATTTGTTTAAAAATTTACTGAATATGTCTAATAACAGAAGTTTTATAAGAATACTTGAACAATCTTTCAAGGGTGAGGGCCGGTTTCTACCGGGGCGGAGAGGAGAGGAGACGAGAGGAGATGAGTTTGAATAAACCAATCCGATTTCGTTATTTCCTTTTCGTTTTTACCTGTCAAGCCTGCCTGCCAATAACCTGCCAGCTTTGATCTCGTCTCCTCCCATCTCCGCCCCGGTGGAAACCGGCCCTCACAACTTAAAACGAACTATTTACTTCAGGAGGAAAAACTCCACTTCAGTGAATACCAATGTGAGTTCTTAGCTCGTAAAGAAAAAAAACATATAATGTGAGTTAAAACGTTACAAAAACTGTGTGGTATAAGCATGACGGTATCGATAGCGAGATGATAGTCGAAGTCAAATACTAACCAATCAAATTATAAAGATTTCAAGCCACAGCGATGTAATTGGCCAATACTTGATATCAACTATTCACTGATTCCAATCACGTAGGTCAGCCCAATCCAAGGCATTGAAAATTGCTTACCTTTCATACAACGATTACGATTCTGTCGGAGTGCTTGAGGTTCTGTGAGCAGAATGTGTGAAAGTTGCTGTTTGACATTATATTTATATTTTTATTGTTAATATTTTGTTTTTTCTGTTGTTTTGACTATATTATTTTTATTGTATTTTAGTGTGAAAATTAATTAAATTGTTTACTATTATTTGATTGTGTGCCCTTTAATTAATGTAATTGGTAACTGTATCCCGTTATAGTTAAAGTAAAATAAATAATTAAATAAATAAACAAACAACTAGGGGTGTAAAAAATCGTTTATGTTCGAACCTCGGGTATGAACGGACGACAGTATCAACGAGCCAGGAATCTACAACAACCACAACATAAAACTATCTCATTTATAGTATTTGTATTTATTTATTGCTCATATGTACATACAATATAGTTAGTAATAGGTCTTATTTTTACTGTTAGTCAGGTAGGTACATGCACCCCGTCAGGGAGCTGCAATATAGACCAAGATCAAGAATAATAAAAATTACAGGACAATACTTATGTTAGTTATTAAAATACAAGTCAAAACAATTTAAAACAATGTCATAATCACATAAGAGTAGAAATAGGTAGGTTTATTAAATTTAATATCTCGCATGTATACAATACAATAATATGTCAAAACTAAAAGAAGGTAGGCAAGTCAAATCAATATCTATGTCAATTAGTAGCTTGGGTATACGACAAAACCATAAAACAAAATAAAATAGGTAGGCTAGTCAAAAACAGGTAATAACTAACTAATTTTTACATCAGAACATATAATATAAACATCCTATAATTTGTCACTAATAAATTCATCCAGTGAGTAATAACATTTTCTCAAAAGCAAAGATTTTAACTTATTATAGAATAACTGGTCCTTAATTTCCGATTTAGTCATACAAGGTTGAAGATTCCTTGGCTAGCGCTCACTGTCTGCTAGGGTAACTTTGGAGGTATTGTTTCCTATATAGATTTTGGGGAAATTATATTCGTGACGTAATATAACATGCGAATATCCCGTCCTAAGTAATTGAATAGTCGAGAAATTACTCTGTTTGGCCTCGTTTTGAGGGATCTTTGATGATAGAGTATAAGTCTTGAGGAAAATTTTGTAAAATAAATAATGATTAGGTAGGGTATGAAAAGGCACACTGGAATTCCATTGCAGGGAAACGTTACTTACGAGTGTCCTAAAAGTAAAATTATTATTTTGCAAATTACTGAAGACCCGGAACAAATATTTGCAGATCATACAAACATTTCAAATGGAACTCAGGTTGCGAGTTCATAACGCAGCCAGCTACTCTTTTAGCAATGAAATAAACTTGGTGCAGTGTTGCTATTTCGGGGTTATACTTCGTTTATAAGAGAGGCTCCTAGAAGATTATTACGTAGGGTAGGTTGACTAAACTATATCTGCTTAATTTTTGATGGAAACTCAAGTTTTTTTGTTACGTAATTTTTTGATTAGGAGTATATTTCATCTCTATCATCATACCCCACGCCTGCCGACGTCCACTACTGGATGAGGCCACCCTCAAAGGATACAATGGGGTGATTTGCGAAATTAAATACACTTCTCATCAAAAAAATCTAAATACTTCTCAAGTTTGTGTTTAATAGATTATGAGAAAAGTATTGTTATAATATAAACGGAAAAAAATTGACATATATTAGTAGGTAGTACAAGGTTACGAACTGCCAGGAAATATTATAATGATGGCTTTTCCTAAAGAAATAATCCTCTTATTTGGTTATTTATCACTAGAAAGAAAATCTGTAGTATTTCGATGTATTTGATGATAAGTGTATTAATGAAAAAAGCCATATATAAGGCGTAGATATATGCCAATTAGAGGTTTTCTCCATGTAATGTTCATTGATGAGTCAGTATAAATGTACAAAGAAAATATGTGTTGCTTATTAGACATTAAATTAAAATATGAACAATTGAAATAATTCTATTTTTCAGACCAAAAAAATATCCAAAGTGAAGCATTTTTTGTTTGAAAATTTGTAACTCTAAACGGCATTAAATTTTAGTAGTTTTATTTGTTTCATACAGATATTTGTCACGGTTTTTTTCACCAAGTGTACAATTGGCTAGTCAAAACAAATAAGTCTTTAGGCTGCAAATCTTTGTTTTATGTGATTTTCGCTAACCCTAACCCTTCTAACTTACCTGAACTTTAATATGTTAGATAGTGTCAAAATGTGATGTCTAAAACACATTTTTACCCCAGATCTGAAAAGGATTATCTCATCTCGGCGTAAACAAACTGCCTAGGTAATCAAATTCTCCCTCCCCTAGGCTCTTTATGCTTTGTTGGCCGTTCATTTTGATCCTTTTTGAAGTTTGGTATTAATAGCATCTCATAGCTAAGTCCGTAATAAAGAACAGGCTCTTATCCGAGCCTAAAAATATAATTTTAACATTTTACGGTGACTGACTGACTCACTGACTCACTGACTGACTATCAACGTACGGCTTAAACCGTAAGTCCAGAGACCGGATATTTGGAGGGTACATTTCTTTTGTGGTCTAGGGGAGCACTAAGGGGTGTCCTTGGATACCCTATATTATATAAAATTTATTATAATGTTATCACACTGCATTGAAGATGTAATGAAAAACATTGGAATAGTTATTTAACATAATAATAACGAAGATGATATTTAAAAGTTGTAAAATAGGTAATACATTACGAAGTTAGAAGAACAAAGTTAAGGTTATTCCTCTCGCATGTGGCGTGAAATTCAAATTTTATTGTGTTTTTTGTAAATCACAGCTAATCAACGCTTCTTGAGATAGAGAAAACAGATTTTGCGAAAACTAGGAGACCTAGCACACATATTTTAATTGATAGTATCTCATAAATGTCATTAGTTAAGCTACGCTGATCTTTAAACCAAAAAAACACTGTAAAAATCATTGAAGAGTACCTATTCGTAGCTGAAGTAATGATCTATATGTGAAACTATAAACTGAAACATGTCTCCTAGTTTTCGCAAAATCAGTTTTTACTATCTCAAGAAGTGTTGATGAGCTGTAATGAGCAAAAACGCAATAAAATTCGCGCTGTGGCGCGAAATTCAAATTCAAATTATTTTTTTTAAATTTAAATTTTTTATTTTAATTTTTGCGAGGGGAATCACCTTAAATAAAATTACTAGTTAAGGATTGAAATAAGAAGCCTCATGGATTAAATTAAACATAAAGTTGAATACCACAGACTTCGTAGTTTTATCACCCGACTGTTTATATATAATATATCTAATATATTATGTATATCAGCAAATTAATCATATTTTACATGCAATACTAATACTAATAGTCTGCAAATGACGTTTCCTTGTTATTTTACACTTCTCTTTGTAGTCCGCGCGTAGTCATAGAAGCCTTCCCCGCCGTGCGGTGTGCGGACAACATCTGACCAATGTTTCATTGTTATCGGCAAAATGGTTTAGGAACGCATGTGGGCCAAACAAACGTACTATACTTATAAATCTGTGAAACAAACAAATAAAGAAGCATAGAAACAAACATTTTATATACCTATCTAGACTAGAAGATTATTTATGGAACATACTTTTAACTACATTGGTGCGATAGCTATGATTTACGAGCTACGAAACGTAGAAGGTATACATTTGGGTAGATTGAAATATCACGAATTGGGGAAGATTACGAATTGGTGAAGCGTCGCCAAATGAGAAGAATATCAAATAACCTAATGAGCATTGTCACTCGCTGATTTATGATTTTAGGAACATGAAAATGAAAACGATTTGAATGATTTTCAATTTCAGAATATTTTCATTGCTCACTTTTGTTTCGACTTTGACAAAATTGTTTATAACAAACAGTGGAACGTTAGCAAAGTGGCACGAAATTCAAATGTTGTATTTTTTGAACCAAAACAACTTCATTGCATTGATCATAGCTAAACTAATGATATGAGATACCTACTATCGATTAAAACTATAATTTTGACATGATTGTGTTCTCGTTAGTTATGTGTTGGTTGGTGAAAGTGGTCGTAAGACTGCCGTTATATGTATTTACAAATATGGTTCGAATAATTTGTGCATAATTATAAATGAAAGTTTTTTTTTTATATCTATGGCAATAATTCCACTCGAATAAACTGCCAATTTACAAAAAGTGCCCAAAATAAAGGAAATCGCATAAAAGTAACTTAATTTTGTTAAATGATTACTGTCCATCTTTTGATATATGTCGGTGCCTACAGATGCTTGACGGTAAAATATAAGTGATCTGCGTCTACGTGTGTGATGCTCCTTGAGTTTAGTATAGAGAGCGATATGGACAGATACGCGCTCAGATACAGATATCTTACCGCATCTGCTACGTGTGTGACACACTTTACTGAAACATCTACCAGAAATTAAAATTAAAAATGGTATTTTCGAAATTGATTGACATTCAAATTTTGAATAGGTAACGTTGCGTAGCTGAGTGAAGAGTGATTAAGCTATTGAGGTCTGCGTTTGACTAATGATCGTAATAGATGAGGGATGAAAAAATGAGGCTTCATCTCAGTAAGGAGGGCACCCTTTCAGGCACAATGAAAGATAAATTGGCGGCGCAATAAATCTACAAGTTGTCTTCAATACTGATGCGGAGGCTATTGAGGCGTTACCGTCTTTGTTCATTTTGTAAAAACGGGAGTTTTTCACGTACCTATCAACTAAAATTTTAAGTTTTCTCCTGGTTGACTGAAAAAATGAATCAAATTTGACAATTCACAAAATTTATAACTTAATAAAATGATTTTTAAAAAGTCTTGTCACAAAATAGCCGCCACTTTAAGTACTTTATGATCTTGTGTTTTTAAAAAAACAACGTGTTTATTTCTACGGAATATATGATGAAAAATATATTCGGATCAGCTTGCCTTCATGATAGTATTGTATTGTTATCTGAACTTGATAGTATGAAAAATTTCAGCTCAATCGGTTGGGATGAACTGGTTCAAAATTCAGTTTCAAGATTTGTCCCACACTTTCTAACATACATATCAACTGGTTAAATAAGTTAATTATAAGTTTGTAAAAGTAGAATATATCATATCGAGCACGAAATGTCGCAATTTTTTTCACGTAAGCTTGACTTTTTCGTTGAAACTAGCGAACGTCGTAAGCCTAATTCAGACTTTTCTAATAGGCTATAATAGTACTAAAAATAAACAACAAATTCTCAACAAAATACATTATAAGGTAATTCTCTAATCCAGGAAATGCTTGTAATAGGTAGTATTTGTCGTACAGTTATGAAAAGTAACTTCATAACTCTACACAACTTTTCGTTACTCTACATAATTTTTCATAACTCTACATAACTTTAGCATTCATTAAGATAAGCAAAATAAATGACAGCCGATTTTCAACTAACTTGTAAACAAACAAAAAGGTTTATTGAACCTATTGGGGCATACATTTGACGCGGTTAATTAAAGCCTAAAGCTGAAAAGTAATTAAGTCGAAACATGGAAAAGGCGTCAAATGGGATTTAAATTGTCGCAAATTACCTGCCATGTGGTACTCGTGGTTTTTCATCGAAAAACTAGTTTTTTACAAAAGTTGAACCAGTTTATAAAGATGGGTAAATTTTTAGGTAAAGTGTAAGTTATAATATTCATAATCATAATAATATTTATAATCATTTTTTAAACCTATTTTAGTTAAAATAGCTTTTGTTTTGTTCTCTCTGATGTAAAATGACATACGTCAAAACAAGATAAAAGCTATTTTAACTAAACTAGCTTTAGAAAATGATTATGAATAAGGGGGTAAGTATACATATAGGACGCTAAGACTGGGACATGTAACTTCTCCAATATCTTGCATTGAAGTTCATTTATTTTATGTTAGTAATTAATAATTTAATAAAAAAAACATTTATTTATTTGAAAAAGGCTGACCAAAAGTGCAATAAAAATAGGTATATAGTCAAATAAGTAGGTATTGGATCATCGTCGTACCAACTGCATTATATTTCTTTAGGTTTTTGTTGAAACCAGTTGTTTATTTACAAGATCCTATAGGGTGTCATGGTGTGTCCGGCCTAAGAAAAGACCCCACCATCTCCTCCCGTGGATGTTGTAAAAGACGACTGGGGGTAATCCAAGGGGATGGGCAGCAGCATCTACAAGAGTACTCAACACGAATACTGCGCTCACCAATCCGCCTGCCAAGCGGGGTGATCATGGCAATTCCCCCATTGTATTTAACGGGGAGGCCTCATCCAGCAGTCCACGTCTCAAGGCTGACACTGACGAGTGTGCCGTGCATGGCCAGCTTAAGAATAGATCCCTCCGTCTTCCGGCTCCGTACCGTTATCTATAAAAACGGCAAAAAAATCACGTTTGTTGTATGGGAGCCCCCTTAAATATTTATTTTATTCTGTATTTTAGTATTTTTTGTTATAGAGGCAACAGAAATACATAATCTGTGAAAATTTAATCTGTCTTGCTATCACGGTTCATGAGATACAGACGGACGGAAGGACGGACAGCGGAGCCTTAGTAATAGGGTCCATTTTATCCTTTGGGTACGGAACCATAAAAACCAAGTAAGGGATTACACCACGGACAACAGCATCGACCTGAGTACTCAACACCATTACTGCGATCACCAATCCACCCGCCAAGTGTGGTGATTATGGCCCTAGCAATGTATGGGAGAGGCCTCGTCCAGAAGTGTATATACGTCTAAAGGTTGCTGCCGATGGTGATAAGGTATTGAAAGTTTTCGGTGTTTTTATGTTAAAGTTTCCATTATTATTCCTTATTACCCATAGACGGAAACTGGAAAGTGGTTTTTAAAACTATTGGCAGGTATCGCAGGGGATCTCATTATTTCCACGAGCAAGCTGGCTTCTTGGATTTTTCTAAGAAAATCCCCCAAGAATGTTCCCTTATCTGAGTTTTGTATTTACGTAATCCATTAGGGCATTCAGGTCCAAAGAGTTTTGTTCAGGGTCCGTAACTGGGTCAAGCTTCTTGAATGATAATATTTCCAACATGATTGTGCTTTTAAAATTATAGCTGTTGTGTAAAACAATACACGTAGAGTTATAAACGGTAAGAAACGATTAGTTTCAGTTTTTGTTTATGGTTTTTGGACTAATTGTAGACCTACAACCGAATAAACAGGTACTAAAGGTAGCGTGATACAGTTATCATGGGAAGCCTTTTTAAACTTAATCGTTTTTTATTTTATTTTTGTTACATCTTACAAATGTTGAAATTCTTCATTTTTGGACCCTATCTGTGTCACAAAAGCTAATAGCATGCCGAATTTCAGCGTGGTGGGATTACTGGAACAACCCTAGAGATTCGTCGTCGTACCAAGCTTTGAACTAAAATAAAATTAAAAATAGTTTTGAAATGTCTCAACCATGGTTCCATGTATTTATTTATTCTTCCATGGTCTAAACAAAGCGCTTATTGTGCCATGTCAAGTTTTTTTTCGCTTTTTTCATAATGGAGCTTATCAATAGAATAGAATATAATAGAATATTGCCATAGGTGCCATAACAAATAACAAATGTAAAAATACTCAAATTATTCGCACAGGCTATGCGCAACTCGTCAAAAATTTGAATAACAATGTTCTCAAATACACAAAAATGAAATAAAGTAATTTTCACACACACAGTAGGTATTACAGCCATAATATACCTAGTACTTACAGAAAAATAATAACAATAATGTAGGTACTTAGCTTCTAGTGGTCCTCGAGTAGCGACCACAAACCGGACGACGCGGTGGAGGAAGACCTTCCACTCTATTGACTAAAAACATTAGTAACGTCTCAAGGAAGTCGATGGATGGAGGCGGCTCAAGACCGTTCGTCGTGGCATTCTAGTTGGGAGGCCCAATGTCTAGCAGTGGACTTCTATAGACTGATGATGATGAGGATGAGGTACTTAGCCACAAAGTAGCACTTAAGAGCGTATAATGTGCATCCATTCGTCCTGGTATTCTAGGGGCCTATATCTGGGACTTCTACAGGCTGATGGTGATGATGATGATGTTTTACTACCTTTTGGAAACTACTGTATGTATATTTCATCAGGAGCCAAAGTGTTTTTGGTTCCACCACGTTAGTAGGAAATAACATTATGAAGGTTTGAACATGAATACTTATGACAAAAAAAAAACGATAATATTTTAACGGACACTAAAGTTTTGGGACGTTAGATTGAACATAACACTAGCATCACATCCAATAGTCCCACACCATAGGATTCCCTTTATCGTGCTACGAGCTGTGCCCGATGCCAATTTGTGACAGTGTTGCGCGACTGGTGAGAGGCAAACAATTTTGAGCATATTATTTGGTATTTAAGGCTACCGAGTCTCTGAGTAGTTTTATTACTAGTGGTTCGCCCCGAACTGAGATCTCGCGATAACACCTTTATCAGCCCGACTACTTAACCAAGTAATTTCCATCTTTCTATTATTATTTATGAAAATTTTCACCTCAAGGTCTACCAGTACAGTACAGGATCTATCAGTAACAACTCTAATTTCCTACACATCATCGAAATAACCTTTGAATAGGGCTAAGCAACGGGGCGTAATACTACACACCTGTTAGTACCTATATCAAGTACCTGAAGAATTAATTGATAACGTCCTTTTGACGAAAACCATAGAACTCCAGCGTGATTCAAATTCCTAGAAATGGGAGGTCAACAATGGATGTTATATTGGTTTCTGTTTTATGGAGTACAAGTTTCTAAATTCTTCAGTTTCAGACTTTTCCCTGTAGTTGTGACACAAAAGCCACAAGCATACCAAATTTCAGCATTGTGGGATTGCTGGAAGTACCCTAGAATTTTTGATTTTTACGTTTTTTATTTTCCCTAATATCCCAAAAACTACTAAGGCTAAATACTTATTAAAAACAGTTTTGAAATGTCCAAATAAATCGCTTTCATTAGACACCCCACTTGATCTGACCGTCTCACTTTTATTTTTTTTACCCCCTCTTGGACCCCAATATCTCAGCAACCCCCTGACCGATATAGCTCATAACCTTACCTACAAATTGTACCAATACTATCTACCCCCATACCAAATTTCATGAAGATCGGATTAACGGTTTGGAAGTTTTCATCGGACAAACATACATACATACATACATACATACATACAAACGCCGATTCTTCCAACTTGACTCAGAGAACTCGCTTCGCTCGTTCAATTAACTTTTATTTTTATGTGAAAGGTGTTGTTCCAAGATGTATGGAGCCTAGCTCTTGTCGGTGTACACTTGCGTAAACGTGGCTAAATATGTATATGTAAAACCCTTTCCCACTGTCATTTTTTGATTGTTTCGCTTCATTTAATGCAGGTTCCTAAAATATCTTTCTCACGGAGAGCAACACAAGACAAAACAATATGGCAGGGTGGATACAATTTACTCTGTGGTAAAATGTTTCGACAGCTGTTGACAACTTTGACCAGAACTGCATTTCGTTTGCGTCTTGGCTGCAAGGTCTTGGAGCAAGGAAAATATTTTCGCGTTAGAATCGAAATGTTGAATTGATGAACTTGTACTGATGTGATGATCGTAATAAAGCTAGCGTAGGCAATGCATTCTTTGTAGACACACTACTCCCAACGAACGAATAAAGCAAGCAACCACAGAGCAATAAACGTGACATTCCCTGTCATGGCTGCTCAGGAAAATATGTTACCCATGTAAAAAAAAAACGAATTTTAAACATTTCTGTCATAAATTTTGCTTCAAATTAGAGTAAGAGTATTTTTACGACAATCACTGATTTTTTCACCATTCTCTGTCTGGTGTACATCGATAAAGGGCATTTTCGAACATTTCCTTTACTTTTGAGATCTCGAAAACAGCTTTATAGATTTTGATAAAATTTGAATGGAGGTTTTTGGAGGCAAAAAATCGATCTAGCTAAGTTTTATCTCTAGAAAAACGCGTTTGAGTTTTCCGAGCAAAGCGCGGTCACCTAGTTATTGTAGTTAAAATACTATAGAGTTATCCTGTATCTGATATTTCTTAGTTCACATAATTTAACATACAATAGCTGCACAAGCTCCCTCTGGTTGTTTGAAAGTAAGTTTTAGGAGTTGTGGTGTTGTTGTTAGCATCACGTGCCAATAACCCTCCGTCAGTTGGGTAAAAACAATCGGAGCTATGCATAAATTAAACTTCTGTTCTGATGGTGTTTGTTTTGGAGAGTGCCCAAACCCGAATATGGTTCTAAACATAACTTTTACTCAAATTAATTCCTGGTTTGATAGGATTAAGTAAATACTTTGCGCTTCGCCGTAAAAGTGCAATAATAACGCATTATTTTTCGGTTTAACGAGGTAATACGGACAATACTGACATGTTATTACAATATTTTTAATTTTTAATTGATGATTTTCATTTAATTTTGGCATTCCTTTGTATTTTGAAATTTGCATGCCATAAGGTATTTAGAACTTACTTGCTTATTTATGACCTTTTGTTATATCACATTATGTTCAAGCAAATAATTTTAACTTCATCTTTAGGTATCTCTATGTGACAGCTTTGTCACAGTGCACACATAATAGCAAACAATTGACACGGACGGTGTAAAGTCACACGGATTTTATATGGATTTTATTTTATATTTTTATATCATATTATGGATATCAAAGGTGAACGATATTTTTTTATTCATAAGTTTTCCTATGGTCTTACTTTTTGGCAATTGTTTTTGTTTAGTCAGCCCGCGACCATGATTGCTGTAACGCATTCGAAACGTCGGGAATAAAAAATAATAAGGTAACACGCGATAAATAATACCCGTGAGAATATAATAAATATTTATTTTTGTTTTTTGTTTTAGTTTATGTAGTAGTCATATAGATATATATATATATATATAGATATATATATATATACATATATATATATATATATATATATATATATAGATATATATATACATATATATATATATATATAGATATATATATATATTTTTAAATTTTATGATTTATGTGTAATATAATAAGTATAGTTGCTATTATGGTAGGTTTTCTATTGTTTGATATGGTTTAGTCTATGTATTTTAATTATTAATTTTTTCCTAAAGTGTTTTTTTTTAGATTTAATTAAGTAAGTGCTAGCACGCCTAAATTGTTACCACCTTCTTGGTTGGCAGGTTGAAAATGACTTTGGCATTATGCCCTCCATTTGTGCATTTACTTTTAGTATTTGTATGCAATAAAGTATATATAATAATAATAATAACGATAGAATTTCAATAATTTACAAGTAGTTTCAAATTTTTTGCTGTTATGGTATTGTCCTAACAATATATACTTAGACTCATCAAACTCCTCCCGTGGATGTTTTGAAATGCGACTCGGGGATTATGCCAATGTCTATATTATGAGTATACTACGGCGAACACCACTCCGCCTGCCAAGTGTGATTAATGTGTTAATTAAGATGATTATGGCAAATTCCCCTATTCTATGGGAGTGTGACGCCAACCAGTTGATATTGTTTCAAAAATACTCAATTTTGATAATCTTTGATCAGCGGCTATTTTGGTGACATTAATAAATTGTTTGTTAAAGTTCAGGAACCTGTCTCTGCCTGCGGCTTTGCTTGTGTGGTACCGTGGTATATAGTATAGCCCGAGTCAGCCCAGCTTATAATCTATCTTCGTAATCGATTCAGTTTTTTATGAAGTGATTGACAAAGAAAACGTAATCCTACTTTAAAAGCATTTAAAAGAGTAGGATTTTTAAATATTTATATATTGAAATTCTTGCGCATACGTAGTACCTATTTTGGATTCCATTTTAAACAAATAAGTTTAAAATGGAATCCGAAGTTAGCTTGTTGATATTGTGTCTTGCAACTCACGGATTGAACGACGCATATAGGCAGGTTCACACTCTGTAGTCTATTACATGTCATAGGAACTGCCAACAAGCATACAATCATCATCATTATCAGTAGCAGCCTTTAAACGTCTACTATTGGACGAGGCCTTCATCATGGGTGCAAATTGTTAATACCACCAAGTGACTAAATGTTACCTAAATGGCCGCTATAATCACCGATTTTCAAAATGGGGGGATATGTCATAATCACCACGCTTGGTAGGCGGATTGATGATAGTAGGATGGATATTGCTGCCTATACCCTGTTATTAGTTCCTTAGTTGCCTCATTACCTATTTAGATAGATAGATAGATAGATAAATAGATAGATAGATAAATAGATAGATAGATAAATAGATAGATAGATAAATAGATAGATAGATAAATAGATAGATAGATAAATAGATAGATAGATAAATAGATAGATAGATAAACACATAACAGGATTTATTAAAATTAGCAATACCATGGGCGGCCTTATCGCTGAGAGCGATTTCTTCCAGACAACCTTTGGATGGACAGTAACGAGCGAAGCAGTAACGAATTCACGGTGCACAGAGTAAAAATAATAACAATAATGATAGAATGATAAAAAACAGTTTTTACATTTAACTCAAATACATAATATACCTATTTTTATAAAAAAGACTAATAAATAGTAATAAGTTAAATACTATAAACGTTAAATTCTATAATACGCCCTGATAAAAGAAAAGAAAATATGACTATTCTACTTATACACTCACAGGATATTTTCACATTCCTATTTAAACATGTCTTAGCATAAAAAATAAAAGAGGCTCATTGCCGGCAATTCTTACCTTCAGTATTTTAAAGAATTTTTAAGTCCAGTTTCTATCACAACACGCAATAGCAGTCAGCACAAAGTCTCATGGCGTAGGTATAGGGAGATAGGATATTGGAAATTGTTAGTAAACTCCGTGTCACTAAGTAGGTATTTATAGCAAATTGTGTTGGTGAACTTGCTCTCACAGGGAATTCGATTCGGATTGACGCGAATCTAATCTGCAAAGTTAAAAGTTTGTTGAAAAAACAAGTTAGTAAACTTCTTGACGCAATTTTTTGATAAAAAAATCTAAAGCCAATCTTATATGTGTTCAATGTAGAAAGAAATCTATTGTATTTCGATAAATTGAAGTTAAAGGTGTCATTCATTCTAGAGTATGTATGGAGAGTCCGCGGCGAAAAACTAAACTAGTATTTCCTCGCGGCTCTGACTACGAGGATCCTCTATTATAAATAATGGCCTAACGGTCTGTCTTATAAAAAATGCTTATAGTTATAATATATATATATATATATAAAAATATATATATAAATGGTTATAGTAGGGTCCTTCCTACTCTAACTTAGTGTCAAGATAGTGTGAGGATAAAGTACACTTTAGCGCTAAAATACGTTTATGAAACACCAAAACTTGCCTGTCGATATTATCAAGACATAATGTCTACTCTTACTTTTTATAAGACAGACCGTAAATGTTATTCTGATGTACAAGCCACAAAAAAGTTACAAAGTTGTAAACTGTAAGCTGTAAGTTACTGTACAGTTTCAACAAAATCCGTTCAGTAGTTTTTGCGTGAAAGAGTAACAAACATTCATTCATCCATCCTTACAAACTTTCCTTACATTTATCATCAATATTATCTGTTTCTACATTTATCTAAAGAAGTCCACTCACTAACTCATCAAGATATTATCAAGAACTACAAGGCCTACAAACTTAAAATTTAGCATGAATGTTTCTTTCGGTTTCTATAGGTGCTTATTAAGAAATGATTTTACAAAATTTAACCCATAAGGGGATGAAATGATGTTGTATGAAAAAAGTTAAACAGCCAAATTGAAGCTAATGTTAACGCGTTACACAAATTTGGAAGCCGATGGAACATTGAAAAGTTCTCAGACAAATAAAAATGAGAGACATGAGTTGTGAAAAAACACGCCGTAGCGAGGCCAATTTTTTAAAGTGCGGGTCGTATATCTAACCATGCATAGCGTAGGGCTCCGAAGCAAAGCCGCAGTTTTTCTTTCATAACATTCTAAAATGGCGACCACTTTTTGAACGAGCGAAGCGAGTTCTCTGAGTCAAGTTGGAAGAATCGGCGTTTGTATGTATGTATGTATGTTTGTCCGATAAAAACTTCTAAACCGTTTATCCGATCTTCATGAAATTTGGTATGGGGGTAGATAGTATTGGTACAATTTGTAGGTAAGGTTATGAGCTATATCGGTCAGGGGGTTGCTGAGATCCAAGAGGGTCCAAGAGGGGGTAAAAAAAATAAAAGTGAGACAGTCAGATCAAGTGGGGTGTTTAATGAAAGCGCTTTGGTAGTACATTTCAAAACTGTTTTTAATAAGTATTTAGCCTTAGTAGTTTTTGAGATATTAGGGAAAATAAAAAACGTAAAAATCAAAAATTCTAGGGTACTTCCAGCAATCCCAAAATGCTGAAATTTGGTATGCTTGTGGCTTTTGTGTCACAACTACAGGGAAAAGTCTGAAACTGAAGAATTTAGAAACTTGTACTTCATAAAACAGAAACCAATATAACATCCATTGTTGACCTCCCATTTCTAGGAATTTGAATCACGCTGGAGTTCTATGGTTTTCGTCAAAAATACGTTATCAATTAATTCGTCAGGTACTTGATATAGGTACTAACAGGTATGTAGTATTACGCCACGTTGCTTAGCCCTATTCAAAGGTTATATCGATGATGTGTAGGAAATTAGAGTTGTTACTGATAGATCCTGTACTGTACTGGTAGACCTCTAGGTGAAAATTTACAAAAATAATAATTGAAAAATGGAAATTACTTGGTTAAGTAGTCGGGCTGATAAAGGTATTATCGCGAGGTCTCAGTTCGGGGCGAACCACTAGTTTAATTTTTAGCAGCAGTTTCGTGGTTGGTGATCTCAGGGCACATCAGATATCGATGTTGAAAGAAAACGATCCTCTAATTCAAATGACAGCACGTTTTTCCATTCTGACAACAGATTTAAGATTGTTGATCAAAGAGGGGGGGGTTTGTATTGTCTAACGAACTGGTAATCGTTTTCAATGACGATTTCGCGTTACATTGCGCCGCATGCTTTAGCCTACTGTCACAAGCAGAAATATTCAAAACTTAACAATGTGGGACTTTTTCTGCTCTTTGGAAGGGAGACGTCGGCCTTTTTTATTTTAATTCAATTTCTAGTGTTTTTTGAGTAATATCATGTAATTTTGGTGGCATTTTAACCGGTGTAGCTTATAAAGAGCACATGGTAGTGAATTTAAATAAAATAAGTGTATTGCGTGTCTTTTCGAAGGGGTGGAAATTTTCCAGGAGCATTCTAGTACTAAACTGCCATTGGACATTGGACACTGGACATTGTTTGATAATTATCTATTCTACTTGACATTGGCAAAATTGAGTATAACCTCAGATGCCATATAAAAAAAGAAAGCGCAATGTACTGTAAAATCGGAATCGAAAGCGATTATCAGTTCGTTAGCCAATAAAGGGGAGGGTCAGAAATATCAATTTTGAATTTTTAACCGACTCCCCAAAAAAGGAGGAGGCTCTCAATTCGGTTGTTTTTTTTTTTTTTATGTTTGTTACCGCATATCTCTGGCGTTTATGGATCGATTTGGAAAATTATTTTTTTATTTGAATAGATATACTTCCAGATTGGTCCCATTTTCATCATCAGAATCCAGTTCTGATGATGGAATCCATGAGGAATTGAGGGAACTCCTCAAATATTGTAGGCATACATATGGCGACTTTGATATTTTCAGCATCAAACCTAGCATTTGCATTCAAAAAGTATCATAATCCTTTCACCACTATGGTTCTTTCATAATTTTTTTTTTCATCCAAATATTTAGTTGAATACAATGGCGGAAGTCGGTTTTTTAATCGACTTCCCAAAAAAGGAGGAGGTTCTCAATTCGGTTGTATTTTTTTTTTTTTTTTTTTTTTTTTTTTAATGTTTGTTACCGCATATCTCCGGCGTTTATGAACCGATTTGGAATTTTTTTTTTTATTTGTATAGGTATACTTCCAGATTGGTCCCATTTTTTTCAAAATCCAGTTCTGATGATGGGATCCATGAGGAATTGAGGGAACTCCTCAAATATTGTAGGCATACATATAGCGATTTTGATATTTTCAGCAACAAATCAAGCATTTGCATTCAGAAAGTACCCTTTCACCCCTATGGTTTTTTCATCATTTTTTTTCATCCAGATATTTAGTCGAATACAATAGCGGAAGTCGGTTTTTTAAATGAAAAGTTATTAATTTTAATGAACTACTGATGTTCAACGAATAGATAAAAGTTTTATTTTTAATCCTCGGCTTTTTTGGTACTCCGTTGGCGACACACATACACATACATTACATATGGCGATTTTGATATTTTCAGCAACAAACCTAGCATTTGCATTCAAAAAGTATCATAATTCTTTCACCACTATGGTTCTTTCATATTTTTTTTTTCATCCAAATATTTAGTCGAATACAATGGCGGAAGTCGGTTTTTTAAATGAAAAGTTATGTCTATCGCGTATGAAGATAGCGATATGTCTAAAGGTGCAACTTCACTTGGTGTATATTCGCAAATGGTTGCGTTATTTATCCAAGGCAAAATCAACCACTACTCCAACAGAATACACTGAATACTGCCTTGGCATAATAATGAAAACATTTACGCAAATACGCCATGTGAAGTGCCAGTGCCACCATTATAAATTGGTATCCTACTGTGACGTTCATTATAAATATATAATGTTTATTTCTACCGAGATTTTTTGAAAAAGTAGTTTTAGTGAAAAAGTAGCTAGTGAGTAGGTATGGGTTCTGTTACCTACCTATAAAACTAAGCTTGCCATGTGCGAGTCGTAAATACTCGAGTAGGTGTAAAGACTGACGGGTTTTGAGTTTTTCATGTTATTAAAATGTATTTTCAGTTATTTTTTTAATGCAGTTTCTTTTTTTATTAAAAACGAGCCTGGTGTTCCTAAGAGCATTTGCCAATAGCATATGTTTTCATTGTTCTCACGGTCCTTGATAACTTTCTTTTAATTCTTCATCGTATTCTCAATATTCATAATTTTTTACGTTACTTTGAAGTTCATTTACTTTCCATCGTTTAGTCTGTTGTAAAAGTGCATGTTTAAAAATTTGATCATAGTATTATCCATTTTGCCTTTTATTTGATACTTATGTGAGTAGATATATATTATGGACTTCACCATAGCAAAGCACGGGTATTCAGCTAGTGTATAATATACAATTACATTTGGGAGGTCCAGCAGTAGACCTCTGATACTGATGATGCAGGTAAATATATATTTCTTTCTTTTTCTAGAACTGTTCTATTCTAGAATGATTCTAAGAAAGATATACGGCTACTTTATATACAACGCCTCGCATCGTTTCTGCACGTGCCAGCAATCCTGGTTCTGGGAAATCATAAATTAGGTGGTTATCTACAAACTTCTGTGCTGAATGCAAATGTCATACAAATGCTTTTTTAACCGACTTCACAAAAAGGAGGAGGTTCTCAATTCGTGTTACCTCATAATATCTCCGTCGTTTATAAACCGATTTGAAAAATTCTTTTTTTATTTGAATAGATATACTTTTAGATTGGTCCCATTTTTTTCAGAATTCAGTTCTGATGATGGGATCCATGAGGAATTGAGGGAACTCCTCAAATATTGTAGGCATACATATAGCGATTTTGATATTTTCAGCAACAAATCAAGCATTTGCATTCAGTACCCTTTCAGCCCTATGGTTTTTTCATCATTTTTTTTCATCCAGATATTTAGTCGAATACAATAGCGGAAGTCGGTTTTTTTAAATGAAAAGTTATTAATTTTAATGAACTACTGATGTTCAACGAATAGATAAAAGTTTTATTTTTAATCCTCGGCTTTTTTGGTACTCCGTTTGATATCGCAGTGGGATTGGATGAAGCCCCTTATGAAGGTTTTAAGTAGCTTATTCTATCATAGGTATTGCAGCGCTCCCTAGTAACGTGTGGCTATAATACCTATTAAAGATAGATAGATAACCCTTTATTGATCGTACACGAGCTATTGAGCTATTGAGCTCATATAGCTCAATAGCTCATATAGCTCGCAGAACTGACAACTGGTGGGGCTAAAGGTTCTCAAGTGGCGACCATAAACCAGAGACGCGGTAGAGGAAGCCCTCCTCTTGGATGGACTAAAGACATATTTATAAACGTCGTGGAAAGTTAGTGGACGGAGGCGGCTCAAGACCGTTCGTCGTGGCATTCTAAGGGGGAGGCCTATGTCCAGCAGTGGGCGTGTAAAGTCTGCTGATGATGATGATATTAATTTGACGACCTCTGTGGCGTGGCGGGCGAAGGTTCGCCTGCGACGCAGGAGGTTGCGGGTTCGATTCCCGTCTCGTAACAAATATTTGTACAATTTGCAGATATTTGTTCTGGGTGTTTTCTATGTATAATAATAAATATCTATATATGTAATGCATTGTATTAAGTATATCAGTTATCTAGTACCCATAACACAACCTCTGCTTAGTTTGGGGCTAGATAATGTTGTGTGAAATGTCTAGCATTTATTTATTTATTTTAAATTTGATGCTCTTATTTATTTATATATAATTATACTAGCTCAATGCTCTTAGCAATAAGTCCACCTATTTGTACACTTAATCATGATTCTGTGCATTAAGAATAGTAAGTAAGATGTTATACGAGGAAGACATAAATTCTATTAAGGTCTAGACCCCACAGTTGCAGTATACAAGCATTAACTATATGCAGGAATGTTCCAAGGTAGTTCGACTTCAATCTAGTTACAAAGCCCAACGAATTCTCACAAGTCTTAAGGCAGGGTATGATCTTAAAATCCAAACATACAAAAAACATTTTTTTTCGAATCGGCTTTGCTTAAATTTGAAAATCGTATGTCATATTTTACGATAAAACTGGTTTGCACTTCCGACTGTAGGTATTCATTTTGAGGGTTTTTTTTAATTTATCGAAATATTATACAAACCATAATAAGATAAAAAAAATCCGGCAAATCTTCCGGGATATTGCGGCGGATATTGTAGTAATGGGACGCTTTTCAACTTCAATTTTAAGGCCTTTATAGAATCGTGAATTTAGGTTTTTTCTACAACATTTAATTACATTTTATTTATTTTTATTTCATGTTTTACACACTTGTTTTCCCCATTTGCGTAGGGGTTTCAGTTTTTAAACTTTTATTACATAGACAGAGAGAGATCTTGTTTAAAAAAAATGCACACTTACACGATACAATTTTGTTTTTTCTCATTGTAAAAATTTAAGTTCAAAAAACGTTGAAAAATTAAAAGTGCGTCGTTTGAACCCACATCACGTACTCGCAAAAGCGACACGAGAACGCGCTAAATAAATTAAGTCATTATTTCTACTTTATAGCATACGCAGTCGGTGGTCTACCTGAAAATAAAATAAACTTTAATTAACTCAGTTCCCTTGAGAATATTGTTGGGATATGAAGTCACGACTTGAAGTTTAAATCTGGGATATAAAAGTTTTACTACGCTCATGAGAATTTGAAAGAAGCTCATAGGTGGAAAGATGAGGAAATATAAACACATAACATAACTCTCACATACGTTATTTATGATCCCACACTAGGATTCCCTGCGTCGCGGGTATCAGGAACTGCGAAGTACCATGGTACCATAACACCCAGACCCGGAACAAATATTTGCAGATCATACAAATATTTGTCCCGCAGCGGAAATCGAACCTGCAACCTTTCGGATCTCCGCCGGCTTCTCGCCCGCCGTGCCACAGAGGGCGAAACTTGTGATCACTGATTAGATGTAGTACAGTCAAATTAGGTGATTTTTTGCACAAGTGTGGAACTAATTAGATGTAGTCATGAAAACTTTTCTAATTGTTTTGTATGGCTTCAAAATCACCTCTAATAATAAGCATCAGTAATTTCACCCTCCGGAACAGGGTGAAATAGGGTGAAAACCATAAAAATATCCGTAACTTAATAGGGGAAATAGAAGTAGTCGGTGCAATTTGGCATAGACTTTGAACCGTTATGATCTACATTTGCACCAAGTATTTTTTAAATCCGACATACGGAACATACAAATTAAAAACATTTACAAAAAAAACTTTTTGTGGTTATTACGGCTCCGGGAAAATTAAGGTAGTCGGTGCAAATTGATAAGACTTATCAGAAAAATGTTTATTTTTTTATTTTATTTATTGAACAAAATTCACAGCCCTTAATATAAAAAAATACATTTGTACATGTTCGAAATACATTACCAGGTTTGCACCATGGTGCGTCTGACGGAAGGCACTTTTCCATATTTTATTGTCGCTCTACTTCGGGGAAAATTAATGTAGTTCTGGAAATCGACTTAAACTTATTCATTTAATTAGTACTACATCCGCCGGAAGTTTTATACTGGTTTTTTTTTACGGAAGATGCATTTATTCAATACTGTGTTCCCTACATGCACGTGGTTTTTATTAAAATCATAATGCACTAAGACAGTCTCTCTATACGTAATTTAACTTGCATCAAGTAATTTCATTCTGTTAAAATTTACGGCCTTTTTAAGTTTGTACCTAATATTTAAAAGCCTTCCGTAAGCGCCAGAAACGGTGCAAACCTAGGATAAGCTTCTTTTCGTGTCATCTAACGTTTCCATAAGAATCCACGACTACACGACTTAGGTCCACACTTTTTGCTACTTTGCCTGTACTAATGTTTGATTATGAAAAATCTATCCCATACAATCCTAATGTTTTTACGCTTCTGCGTCATGTTGAGGCATCAATTTGAAAAGTCTCATGTGTGGGTAATTTTCCCGGCAGTCAAACTGGAACACAGTAACGCTGCTTGGCGACAGATATAGGTATAGTAGTATTACTTACAGTACAACCTCTGTGGCGCAGTGGGTGAGTAGCTGACTGAGATGCAAGAGGTGCGGGTTCGATTCCCGCTGCGAGACAAATGTTTTCATGATGCAAATATTTGTTCCGGGTCTCGATGTTTTGGTACCATGGTACGCGTAGTTCCTGATAACCACGATACAGGAATTCTAGTGTGTGATTTATACTATGTATGTGACTGTTGGGTGTTATTTTATGTAATTTGCGTGGACAAACTGCTTGACTAAGAGGCCTACTAAAAGTTGTACATTGTTTTCCAAGTCCCTCATAATAATAAAAAAAAAAAAAAAAATTGCTGTACATTTCACACAACATTATTTAGCCCCAAGCTAAGCAAAGCTTTTGTTATGGGTACTAGATAACTGATATACTTAATACAATACATTACATAGATAGATATTTTTTATTATACATAGAAAATACCCAGAACACCCGGATCAATTATCTGTAGATCGTACATATATTTGTTCTGAGGCGGGAATCGAACCTCCTGCGTCGCAGGCGAACCTTCACCCGCCACGCCATCGCGCCACAGAGGTCGTCAATACCATGAACTCTACAAAAAAAAGTACAAGTGGTACCTTTGCTCACGTCTGAAGGTAGAGCGTACACAGAAATTCAATTATTGTACGCATCTCCTGAAAATGAAATCACACAAGGGTAAGGCACGAAATAAATATCGCCAGTTATCGAAAAACGTGACGTGGGTTTGTCTCACGTAGCTCGTTTTATAATGTGAGAGAGTGAATCGACAGAAGAGAAAAACAATCACGTATATCTATCTACCTTTTGTTTCGAAGTACTTTGGCAGAACTTCCGTATATAAATATACACATGCGAATCTAAGCTCCGCTGCCCACAAAAGGCTGCTTTTCCACCAAAGATGTCCGAGGTAGATGAGCGGAGCGAGGATGCGTAGCGAGGCTATGGAACGATGTGAGTGTTTCCACCAGAGATGTGCGAGGTAGATGAGCGGTGCGAGGATGTGTAGCGAGGCTGTGGAACGGTGCGAGGATGTATAGCGGGCTCTTTTCAGAATGACTGCTAGTAGTTTCTTGCTCGCGTCTATCCCTCGCGCACATCTCTCGTACACATTCATCGCAACACATTTCTCGCACGCACCTTGCTTGTTTTGTACGAATAAAAACCTCGCTCGCTAAGCCGTTTCCACCAGAGCTGCGCTGAGCGAGGCTAGGTAAATGAAGTGATTCTATTGGTTCTTAACAAACACATCCCTCGCTACGCATCCTCGCTCATATCTGGTGGAAACGAAGCCTAAAGAATGTAGAGTCGGTTCAGAAAGAGAACATCAAGGGATTTAAGGGTGATGCTGTGCTTAATTACCTTTTTTGTTTAGTGGGCAATACAAAAGCGCGTCTGTTCCGTTTTCATCCTTTTACAACAGTTACTATTTCTTTAGTTTATGATTCGAAATGCTACAGAAAGGAACCAGCTCTTAATAATGGTTGTAATAATGTAATTCAGAATTTAGCTACAATGGTTCTCTTTCTGAACAGACTCTACTATTATAGTGAATACCTGGGGTATACACTTAATTCACCTGGGGTAATTCACCTGCTTAAGTCAAATAAAGACTAAAATGTTCATATTAATAAAACTAACTAGGTAAGTACTCGTAGGTATTCATAATAAACATGCAAGTAATTAAATAATTTGCTGAGAGTTTCAATTTAAATCGTAGTCAAGGAAAATTACTTTGGATATTACAAAAAGATCTTGCTTTATTACCGAGAACATCATACATTATTTTGTTTTGCACGGAATTGAAGTTAGTAGTTTGACGAACTCTGTGACGCGGTGGGCGAGTAGCCGGCTGAAATGCAAGAGGTTGTGGGTTCGATTCCCACTGCAGGACGAATGTTTGTGTGATCTGCAAATATTGGTTCCGGGTCTGGGTGTTATGGTACCATGGTACTCGCAGTTCTTGATACCCACGACACAGTGAATCCTAGTGTGGGATCAGGACTACGAATGTGACTGTTGGGTGTTATAAATGATGGAACTGGCATGTATCCCACGTAATGCAAGTTAATCAGTAAGCAAGTTGTTAAGCAGTATGTGTTGGCCGTTACAAATTCAATACCTCTTAAGACGCGCCCTACTTGGCCTTGCACTGCGCTTGTCATCCTGAGGCTTACAGATGAAGTATTATAAGAGACTTACTCATTGGCTATAGATAACTGTTTTTATAGTCTAAGGGTTTTTTTAATGTAGATTCTGTATTTATTTGTCATTAATATATTTGTTGTAAAGATGTCATGCAGAACTCGGATATACCAATCAAAGGAAAAAAGAAAATATTTGATACATGTATACTACCAAGTATGACTTACGGATGTCAGACGTGGAGTTGCACAAACAAAAACATTAAATCATTGGAAACCTGTCAACACAGAATGGAAAGATGTATACTTTTGATTAACAAAAATAAGAAAACAAACCCAGATTATAGATATAAAATACCCAATCAAACAACTAAAATGGAGATGGACTGGACATCTAAGAAGAGAAAAGAGAGAGGTAAGAAAGAGAAATGGGCCAAAAAGCTAACAGAATGGTGCCCTAGATATAAAAAGAGAAGTAAAGGTGGACAATATCGTAGATGGGAAGATGACATTAAGAAAGTGGCGGGGACGCTTTGTACTAGAAAAGCAAGAGATAGGTCTTATGGAGAACACTTGGGGAGGCCTATATATGATGGAAAGCAAGACAATGAAGAAACCGGTGTCTAATATGTTTACTATAGTGAAAATTATAGTTTACTTACGTTATTTAAGATTGTTAATAAAGACTAAATAAATAAATAAATATATTTGTACGCAGGCTGAATGCATTGACTAGCATAGATTTAAGACCAAAACGTGTAAAATTATGTGTATTCATGCAAATAAACGATTGAATCTTGAAACTTGAAAGTCTCATAAGCCCGTAATTTGTACTTCAGACTAATACAGCAATCCTCATTATCCGACAAACGTTCACAAAGATATCTATAGATACAATACTCTATGGATAGCCACACAATGAGCAAGTCTCATGGTGATGACAGGGTTTAGAATGATTGATGATTGGATTAAATTCATGAAAATTCGGTTCGTCACGGAATTAACTAATTTACCGTGCCATCCTTTCATCTATCAGTAATTTTGAACTACGGGAAAAGGGGAGAAATTTGTTAAGTTTATTACAAGGAATTTTGTGATATAACATTTTATGACACGAAAAGTTATGTTTAATTAAAAGTACGAACGTATTGTTGAGTTTTCATACTCTGAAATAGCTTTTTAGTACAGTTTACCCAAATTTTGTATCATAATTAGGTACTCTGATATTTTCTTATAATTCTTTATTGTACACAGAAATATTTACAAACAAGTTATAATGAAAGTACGTTACCCACCACTTTTATAATTTCTCCCACTCCTCTAAGGTTTGCTGGAAGAAAACTCTTTTAAGTTTATTTTGTCTGTAATTTTGTGTGTACAATAAAGAATTAAAAAAAAAAAAAAAGAAAGAAATGTACAAAGGTGAGCTTAACCCTTAAAATAGTGTTCTTCCAGCAAACCTTTGAGGCTAGAGAGAAGGTGATATAGTTGGTACTAGTTTAAGTGTACAAAAACAAGAAATAAAATGCGATGGGAAAACAAAAAAAAAAAAAACCATAGGCTACTCATAAAACTAACTAAGCTAAATATTCCTATTTTTTATAGGTATTCTAAATACTTTGTATTGTTTTGTAAATATTGTACAAAATAAATGTCTTACTGTCGGCTACATACACATCTTGCGGAAATACAACGGATCTCAACAACACATTAACACAACACAAAACACAACACATACACACACACACACACACACACACACACACACACACACACACAGAGAGAGAGAGAGAGACACTCACACATACATACAAACACTCACACACACATTACACATTATTATAGGTACATTACACATTGCACATTGTAGTTTTAGTAAAGTAGGGTACATTGGGTTTCACGGAAATAAAATTTTCGGATCTCTTCTCGTATCTTTTCCTAAACATTGTATGTGCTGTTATAATTATTAACTTAAAATTAAATAAAAGACAACTTTTCTAATAGCTACTCGTGTAAAGGAGCGTCGAGAGTAATTGGTGCTCTGTGATTGACATCTACAGGGTCTTGAATCCGATCCAACCATATCACATGTCAAATTGCGATGAGGGTTGAAATGGAATGCTTTGATGTCATAACATAGTGATATTGCGACAAGGGTACACATGATTTACGATCTTAATTGCTCAAAGGAATCAGTAGTAACTGTTTCAATTATGAATCTACGGAAAGGAATGGAATTTAAATAAAGGAGTACGACGTCGTTGATTCCGGTTCAGATTTAAGCATTTAGAGATAAACAATAGGGCTGACCTGGCTGCCAAGGAAAATTCATCAACTATCCGAAATTGAAATGATTTACAAGCTTGCTCTAGACGTTTTATTAGTAATTAACTGTAATTACTAATCCGCCTGCCAAGCGTTGTGATTATGGCAAATCTCTCTCCATTGTATTCAATGGAGAGGCTTCTTTCAGCAGTGGACGTAACCACGCTGATAAAAAAGACTGCTCCACAAGCTATTAATAAAACGTCTAGAGCAACCTTGTAAATCATTTTAATTTCGGATAGTTGATGAATTTTCCTTGGCAACCAGGTCAGCCCTATTGTTTATCTCGAAATGCTTAAATCTGAATCGGAATCAACGACGTCGTACTCCTTTATTTAAATTCCATTCCTTTCCGTAGATTGATCTTGATCTTTCCTTTTCGTAATGAGTACTGACTCAGTAGCAGTTCAGTAGTAGTGTTAAGTACTCAGATGGATGCTGCTGCATCCTCTGATGCAATTCCTTAGTTGGCTTTTACGACATCTACGGGAGGAGAAGGAGGGTATATTCTTTGGACGGACAGTAGTATAATGTTGGAAATGTTAGTCTAGAGTCCACCTATTTCTGCCACCTAGTTGTAATTCAAGCTCTCACTACTGTGTTCCTGGTGTGGAATGTGGGTTTCAGTTCAGAATCTAATTAAGAAAGCGTATTACACTCTTGATGACTATATTAATGATAAAGCCGCGTGGCCTGATGTCGCTCTGCCCCTCGACTGCTAAAATGGAAATTTGCAATATCTGTACTTACCTATTTACATGTTTGTATTAGATTATTATTTATAAGTATAACAAGCGTAGCGTGTGCTGTCTTGCATATTTTTGCTGATGTTTATTTACTTTTGACTACCTTCCTAAGGTTTTTAAGTTCTCATTTACTATGTATCAGCAACTCCTTGCTCCGAGGCACCACACAGGCGCTTCTCACGTAGTGGTAAGACGGACCATTTATGTAAGCCAAGCCGAGTTTGTTGCCTGATTCTTCTAAGCTTGGTCGCGTTGGAACAGGAGTAATTTAATTTTATATAAGACGATTCAAAATGATCCTTGTGATTTCAATGAATAAAGTTCTTTTTAGACTTTGACTTTGAGTTCAATTATAGGTACATGAAACTAAAGGATTACGCCAGGGGTTGGGCAGCAGCATCTACCTGAGTACTTAACACCAATACTGCAATCAACAATCTGCCTGCCAAGCGTGATGATTATGGCAAATCCCCCCATTTCATGCTATGAGGGACGCCTCGTCCAACAGTGGACATCTAATGGGCAAAAAAGGCCTCTACTGGAAACACCACAGGATCTTGTACTCAATTAAACCAATTCGGCACCCTTCTTCCATTTCCCCGTTCGTCCACTCGGTGCCCGTTCGTCCATTTCCCAGTTTGTCATTTTCCCCGTTCGTCCATTTCCCCATTCATTAAACACCTGAATTCAACAAAAACCCTCAAAGGAGTCTGTAATGCAGTTGGTACGACGCTGATTTATAATTAGCTCTGAAAGCTTCTTATCCCTTGTTCCTTTCTCGAGACTAAAAGAGGTTGCATAAGCTGTGGAAATTAGAATAATGCGAATAAGTGGATATGTAGATTTGTTCTCGTTAGCATTTAAACGGGAATGAAAAGTATGTAAAGAGGGAATTCTACTTTGTGTTTTAATGAGATTGTAGATTAAATTCTATGATAATGTTCTCTATAATTTATAGAGAGCAATTATACTTCTTATATTACATGATTTTCTACGTTTTGTACCATTAAACATACCTATCTAAAGAATGTAACACAAAATATAGCAATACACCACAAAAATAAACGAAAAATATTAAAATGATTAGTCGGCTTCTAAAGCCTGCTATTGAACAATATCAATCCAATTTCAATTAGTTTATGTAATATCCGCACAATTTTGAATTAATTTGGTGTTAGGTTGGCATTCAAGAGTGCCAAACGACACAATTCCAATACCGATAGATCGGAATTGTTTTCAAAAGTAAGGCAGCTGTGCAATTTTCCAGTGCTGAGGAAGCTAGAAACCCGTTTTAACCTCCTGCTTGCCAGAATGTAGAATCACCATAGAGCAGACATTCCATGATAATGGCTATCCCCCTAATTCATTATCATTTTTAAAATAGCTTTTGTTTTGTTCTCTCTTATGTAAACTTATATACGCCAAAACAAGACAAAGGCTGTTTTAGCTATCACAGGTTTAAAAATTTACTACGAATAAATAAAACTGTTGTTACAGACTTTCGTTCTTGGCACACTCTATAAGCACTTGATATAGACATCCTTATGAGGCATGAGTTTATATTTCTACTAGCATTTGCTTACAGCTTACCCGCGTGGAACCTCTGTTATAAATTATAACCTATTAAGTTATTCTGATGTATAAGCTATAATACTGTAAAGTTTTATCAAAATCCGTTTTTGTAGTTTTTGCGTCAAAGAGACACATCCATCCATCCATTCATCCTCACAAACATTTATATTATTATTCATTTATTTCAATCAACTTGGATCATATTGTGTTAGTTAGTTTCTTATCCTAGTTTAGTTAAAGGTCAAAAGTCAGATAGAATTTACACAATCATAAAACACTTGCTTTAGTTATTATTCTGAGAATTGAATTGAATTTGAATGAAGTATGTTATAATTAATTGTAATATGTCATTGCACTTAGAATAAATTTAGTTCCTTATTAAAATGAATCATACAACAGTGGCTGAGGTACTCACAGTCAAACCTGTCTGAAAAAGCCTTCAGTATGCTGTTGGAGCTGGCCCGGACCCTGCGCACCAGGGACGTGCATCGCTTACGCATGGTGGCGTAGAAGCAGTCCACGCGCGCCACGGCGAACATCCCCGTTTTATCTTATCTTATCTAATACTAAAACAAAAATATAGAATCCGGTGTTTTTGCACATTGAAGAATAGTAACAAAAATAACTAATTAAAAACTTAAAATGAGTAATAGAACAAAATATCAGCGATTTTTTAAATTATTTTCTTTGTATGAAAAATACTGTCTAATTAATTCTGTCTGTTTGTTCGCATCTCCGAAACTACTGAACGAATTTTCTTGTAGTTTTCACAGGTGGACAGAACATCATTTGGATTGGATTATTCGCAGGGGTGCAATTTTTGCAGTCAGTAATATTGCCAATAATCCCAGATTTCAAAATTCTATGTATTGAAAGACATTGGTGACTTAAATTCTTATACCTATGATATCAATACAAGTGCCTCCTTCTGTACGTTTCCTGAAAAACAGTGATTTGCGGCCTTTTTAATGATTTTTAGTCAATAAGTGACATTCAAAAATAGCACCCGTATTACCGTTTGAGTCTTGACGATTTTCAAAACAAAAACCCAGCTGTCAGTGTTTTTTTTATTGATCTTTTTTATATCTGTAACGGTAGGTACTCTAGTTATAATGTTAGTTGGTTATTTCTTGTTTTATCATATGAATCTTTACAAAGCAGCTGTGTGCTATATTCAGAGGAAACAGTTTGCCGCCGTTTCCGACATCCGATCACGCCGTAACGAACTAATGACGAGATTCAGTAGTGAGGTGTAACAATATAAACTTTTTATTCAAATCAAACTGTAGTCCATTTTAATCTCTTGTAAAAGGCTGTATGTTCAGACAGTTCAGAAAAACGTAACGAAGACCTTTTTTTACTATTCAGTAAAAAAAAGTTTTTCGTTACGTTTTTCTTTGTTACCGTAATCGTGCTTCTAAATATTTATTTATTTGAAAAGTTTTTTTAGTTTGCCACACATCGGTTGTAGCAACACATAGCACTCGACTCTTATAGTCATTCTTTTTAAATGGGGTGGTTAAGTTTGTAGGAAAAAACGTCCAAAACTCGAAAAGGGCTCTGAATATTTCGGAATAATTTACGAATTGGAACCATAAGGGCGCGAGTATGGCTCGCACCTTGTCCATTTTATTTATAAATATACCTAGTTGGTCAGAGAAATTACAAATATTTATATTTTGAATACATAGAACAGCACATCTTAGATTGCCTAGTTCGACTAGAGACTACTTAGAGACTCGCAAGTCACCATTAGGTACAAACAAAATCAACCTGTCACGTTTATCTACAAGTTATTGACGGGACAGGAACACGGCAATCCCTAAAAATTTCCTACAAAGCGTTCAGACGGAAATTTACACGAAAATAATTGCTTTTCTAAACGCCGCAGTGCGCATGTGCCAGCCCAAAGCGCGCATGTCAGGCGGCATTGTATCGCCGCTCTGACAAAATAAAAAATATTTTCTTATGGTTTTTATCTAACCAAGACCATTTTGTTTTAGTTTTTATAATCAATAGTGACATAATGTAGTGACACAGTTATTTTCGGCTTTTGCTTCGCTTTTTGTGAGTATGACTAACCCCTGAACGTCCTTATAACCTCCAAAATTCAGATGTAGGTTTTGGTAATTGATTTAGCTTTTAACGTTGTTCATTTAGCTTTGTCATTTTTGATTATTTTAATTGTTTGACGTACTACTTTCACTTATTAAAAGTCGTGTAAACAAAGCGTCGTTATGTTGAATCTAATAACAATAGAACAATAGAAATATGACCTCTCAAAGGTCAATCGGGACGCACACATGTGTAACCTGTCCTTATTTATTGGGACTACCCCATAAATATGGACAGACAATTAGTGGGGCGCATAATTACTAGTGAAAGAAGATTTATCTTATGGCTTTTGGTGAAATTATGGACTATGTTTATCTCACAGATAATGTCAGGCTGTTTGTTATTAAGAGCTACTATTTGAAACGTGTATAAAAAAGATTAAAAAAGTAATGTTTTTGGGATGGTTATGGTCCCATTATTGTGAGACTTTTAAAGTTGTTCAAAATCAGAGTTTCTCTGTAGGTATCTATAATATCCTACTCTTGTGTTTTGAGAGTGATGGATGTGTATCTAGTAGGAATATAACCTGTGTATACTGTGGAATGTGTAGGTATATGTTCCGAGGATATTTTTTATTTGAATTCATCATTATTACTTTTTAGTTTAACCCATAACTCAGTTAGTGAGTGAAAAATGACAAGAAAACCCAAAGAAATGTCGATAAAGTCTACTTTTCAACCGACTTCAAAAAACGGAGGAGATTCTCAATTCGACTATGTTTTTTTTGTATGTTTGTTACGCGATTTCTCTGCCAATCAGGAATTGATTTTGATGATTCTTTTTTTGTTTGGTAGGTCATACTTTAGAGGTGTTCCATATAATTTTTAACAAAATTGATTTAGCGCTTTTTGTAAAGGCTCCTACACACTATGCCGGCGGCCTGGCGGGTATTCTGTGTACCCGCAGCGTATATAGGCATACCCGCGCGGCAAAAAGCCGTCGGCGTGCCGCCGGCATGTGATGCATTTAGAAGTCAGTTTTTTTTTTTCAAAAAATTAATTGTTATATGCGTTGATCAAGGCATGCCATGAGTTTTTTTTATTAATTATGGTAATAATAAAAGTATCATAACACGCTATTTTTAAAAGAAAATAATTAAAGAGGTCCTTATTTATTTGAATTATAAGTATCGCGTTACTACCTACTGGTTTTATTATAGGTCAGACCTCGGTTATAGCTTCATGGTTGAATTCGTTTACGTCCTGCCTTCGAGCAGCGGCAGGAAGTCCGTGTTGCTCGAAGCAGCAGATTAAATAATCGTATTGGCATGCATGTCAAACTCAAAGTCATTGGTGGGCCAAATGCCTAAAAACTATAGAATAAGTGGGCCGCAAAACCTAACCATAAAAAAAACAAACTATAGGGACTCTAAAAACTGTAGGGGGTTTAGGGGGGTAGTACTACTTACTAGGTATATCTATATATACCTATATAGTAGGTAGTACTGCCCCCCCCTATTCCCTAACTGAAAGCCACTCGGTGACTAACGTTTGACAAGTAAAATGACTGTCAATTGACAATTCTTTAAGAGAATTTTTCATATTCTTGCTTGTCAAACGTTAGTCACCGAGTGACTTTCAGTTAGGAAATAGGGGGGCAGGACGCTAATCGTTTATTTAATCATTACCTAATACTAAAATTACAGAAAAATATACTACTATAATAATGTTCTTAAAATTGAATCGGGCCGCAGTCAAAGCTGTAAAGGGCCGCATGCGGCCCGCGGGCCGCATGTTTGACATGCTTGGCTTAGAGTTTCGGAGAAGCCATTCCTCCCCTTTCGTGCGATCCAGCTAAACTTAGTCCACTTGGCATACTCCGATCGTCATTGCTCAGTGGCCTGTAATAGGCCCAATTCACTAACTTTGAAACATTCCAGTCACAATATAATCTCGTGTCAGTCGCACTGTCTCGTATATTAACTATTACTTAATCTTCGCGTATACATGCTAAGATTAAGTAATAGTAACTATATAGGTGACAGCTGACAGTGCGACTGAGACGAGATTATACTGCGAATTGAATGTTTTTAAATTAAAGAATTGGGCCTATTCAGATTAGGATCTTATTAAATAATTGAAAACTTTCTGATTTAGTTTAATTTGGCAGTTCACAAATACGAGTTCCCTAAGGGACCATGAAAAGCGCAGAAAGATTTCCTGCTATCCGTCGTAAAATTACAAATTAATGCGAGTCAACTTAATTTGGGTTTTGCCATGTTACCTTGTGGTATTTATTTTATTTGATGATGGCGAAATTCTACTTATAACAAGCACATAAATTGGTCTTATGACAAAAGACTCTATGCAAACATCCATAATATAGGGTAGTGTGACAACTCATAGTATGAAGGCTCTTTTGATATATGTATAAACACTGAAAACAAAATAAAATCCAGTAAATCAAAAATAGCAGAACCCATTTTAATCCTACTGGCATTAAAGCCATCATTTTTTAAGAAGCTTCATAAAAGTGTAGCATACAAAAGTGGCTTCATGACTGTGTAGGGCTCATTGCAATAAATCTTTACACTCCCGTTTCTGTAGGATTTAATGAGTTTTTTAACAGTGTATATAAGATAAGGTAATTTGGAATTTGTAAGTACCTAAGTAATTGCAGGCAGCGACAACCTTGTGTGGACACACGTCTTAAGGTCCGTTCTTATCTACAGACATTGAGCGTGCCAGACACGTGCCGTGACAGACAAAATAATATTATTTTATACAGTGTCTAACGTATTTATATCTATCGCTACACGGCCGTGCAGACACCAACAGACACGGGCCATACGCGGCCATTATTCGCGAAAAGAATATTTTGTCTGTACGGTTCATGTCTGACGTGTCTGTGGCTACCTATCGGAACCGTGCAGACGTGTTTTTACCTGAAAGCTGTTCATAAACTGCTTGCTAAGCGGTCCCGACGCTGACAACGGTGTCTGTCAGTGTCTGCCCCGGAACGTGTCTGACACGCTCAATGTCTGTATATAAACGGACCCTAAAACTTTTTAAAAAAAATAACGACTATACACCACGTACTTAACTATTCTCCTGCTGACGTTTCGTTGACCATTTTGAGGTCCTTCCTCATGAGCACCGACCGCGACCACGCTCAAAGGTCGTGAGACGGGAACTAGCTCGGCTCCGTCGCTCCGCTCGCTCAGCCCGGCTGGACAATGGGGCAGGTGGCGGGGGCAGCGGGGGAGTGGCAGCAACCCGTTCACCGTCGCTCGCGTCAATCGCGTTAATTGTATCACACTCCAGAACACCTCGGCCACAGTCCCGGTCAGCAGTCGCGGAGTTCAATACCGGTCTCCACGAAGGAGATATTCCCCAGCCCTGGTCTCGGTTAAAATTCGGATGCCGGTTTATCTCGATCGCCTCACGAATTTTCCGGGGGACGAAGAACTTCTCCCTTGCCAAAACCGAAGTCTTGTCAAACCGTATATTATAGTGCATTGAATCCTGTGTGAGTGCATGTTCTGCGACTGCAGATTTATCCGTGACCTTATAACATTCAAAGGAGACTGGGAAAAATGTATGGGAGATTGGATTAAGGCAATTACTATTGTCAACAAACTTGAGCCAGCGTTAGCCAATGGCAGCGTGCGACTGAGTTTGACTGACGCCCAAGCCACCAGGCTCGTAGTGGTACTTATATTTTTTTCCCAGGAATATTTTATTATATTTGAAAAGATCTAGTTCCAATTATAGGTTCAGTTTGGTCAATTTTAGTCCAAAAATAATAAAAATCGGTGTAGGTATTTAGAAAAAGTAGAGGTTTTAAGCCAAAATTAGCTACGTTTTCATTTAAAAAAAATATAACAATACAAATAAGTGAAAGTATTAGCAAGTGAATAATCATTTAAATGATTATAATTTGATATTATTGTTCACATCGCATTATGAATCATCATCATAGGCCGAAAGAAGTCCACTTCTATAAAGACATAGGACCACGACGACTGGTTTTGAGCCTTCATCATCCACCAACCTCCCACTAATTCATATTTTCGGTGGATGGATGCAGCTCAAGCCACAGGAATGCAAGTGAAGCCCGTTCACGGCACGTTAACGGGCTTGAGCTGCATATGCATGATGCTATATGATGATTTGTAGAAGCCTGTAGAAGTCCACTTCTGGACATAGGCCTCCCCCTTGAGTAACGATTTATCTAAACACAAAATTTAATGTATAGCATATGGGTAACATTGTAGTAGTCCAATTTGATACCCAACATGTGTGGCGCATGTGTCACCCCCGGGTCAACACGGATTTAATGCGCGGTCAGGCGTAGCGTGCATTTGCAATGGAAATCAGAGAGTTATTGTCACAGAATATACACACAGAATGCAAATAAATTAATAAAATCTATATGTAGTATGATAATTTCATTAAATGGAAATGTATTTGTAAAAATTACCTACCGGCTTGGGGATCGCGCCCGCGACCCTCCGCTATGCGCTAACCAACTGTTCCATCTGTTTCCCGCTTGTTCAATAGTTATAAGTATAGTATAAAATCTTATTTTTCCTTATATGTGTGGTAATGATAAGTTATCAACATTTTACAAACACTTAACCATGATTCGTAGCTAGTTCGTAGAACGTTCGTAGCGCATTCGTAGCACATTCACTTAGCTTCTGAAATAAAGTTTAAAAAGTAATTAATACACGCTTTTATGAAATTAGTCTTCTAGCTTTCTGCTGATGATAATGATGATGAAATAATTAAAAATAAACTGTTAGTTGATCAAAGTTAGCTCGACCCTATTATAATACATCTAGGAGCCCCGTTGTCCACCTTATGTCCTCCATCGTCAGATTAGCTGTCAACCAAACTTGGCTGCAAGTACGAAGGACTCGATTCGATAAATTTTTATGTTAAATTTATTGAATTGATTCCTACGTACTTGCACTGTCTTAACGCTCACTGAGAATACGTCGTGAGTTACAGAAATTGTAATGATGTACATCAAACGTAGCGTGCATATAGTTACAAAGGAAATCAAAATTCACACTGAATTTATAGACTGCTTCGGATACCACATACAGTGATACAGAAAACAACTAGGTCAAATATGAAACTACGATAATGTAGTTTAATGGAATTCATATAGCAAGTCCGTAGCAATTTGGAAAGCCTCATAAATTACGTTTAATTTGTTTAGTCCTTGCTGAAAAGCTATGATTCTTTATCTCTTTTCATTATCATAACATAACTAACACCCAAATAGTCACATACGTAGTCTTGATCCCTCACTAGGATTCCCTGTCTTGTGGGTATCAGGATCTACGAGTACCATGGTACCATAACACCCAGACCCATACAAACATTAGTCCTTCAGCGGGAATCAAACCCGCCACCTCTTACATCTCAACCAGCTACTCGCCCGCCGCCCCACAGAGGTCGTCACAATATAGTACAAGATCCGGCTTGATATAGTCGTGTAGAGTCTGTAGACAACTACTTGCTTTCATTTCAGCCACGTACTCATCAAAATCCAGATAATTTTATTTTTGACGTGTTAACGTCTTATAAATCGATGGAGCCGGCTGCACGCTCGAAAAAACATGACTAATGCGTCGTTACCTCGTCATACGTCGTTACCTCGTCATGCGTCACCTCGCAAAACGCATGCGGTGATGCTGCATGCGCGAAGCGCATGGGCTCGCGCCGCATGCGCATGCGCTATATATGCTATATATATATATATATGCACACGCGCTAACGCCGCATGCGCATGCGCGTAGCGCATGCGCTATATATGCTATATATATATATATGCGCATGCGCTATATATGCTATATATATATATATGCGCATGCGCTAACGCCGCATGCGCATGCGCCTAGCGCATGCGCTATATATGCTATATATATATGCGCATGCGCTAACACCGCATGCGCGCGAGCGCGGAACGAGCGACAAAGAAGCACAATAACGACGTTGACACGTTGAACTATCGTCAGTAAACCGACTTTACAGACAACCGTTTTTTACTAGCAGTTTTGGCAGCGCACGCCAGAATAGCTCGTAGATTTTTTCCTACTTGACACTTATCGTCATATTATGGAAAATTCACACAATATCTTTATAAATTGTAGCCTATGTGTTATTCTGATGTATAAGCTATATTATTGTAAAGTTTCATTAAAATCCATTCAGTAGTTTTTACGTGAAAGAGTAACAAACATCCATCCATACTTACAAACTTTCGAGTTTATAATATTAGTAGGATTTTTTATTATGGCCTCAGGAATATCTCAATTTTGCCAATGACAAGTAAGCTATATCATTAATTCAATATAATAATATATTATACAGATCATGTCATTAAGTAAAACGATGATTAAACGATGGTTTACTAGAATGTTCGTGGGAAATTTCCATCCTTTCGAAAAGACACTCAATACACTTATATTTAAATTCACTACCATGTGCTCTTTATATGCTAAACCGGTTAAAATGCCACCAAAATTACACGATATAACTCAAAAAATAAATTGAAATTGAAATAAAATAAAAATGGGCTACGTCTCCTTTAGACGAGTTCAATCATCTCATGGACTAATAGCTTTTTTTGTATCCAATCTCTTTGGTACAACAGCCATATTTTTACATTTCATTTCAGGTAGGAAAGAACTATTTTATCTCGCCTGGTATACTTTTCCTACCAAGGTATCCCAGTACCTTGGTTGGTTGGTAGGTTCAACTTATTCCAGTAACTACCTACCACCACTAACTACCAGTAGGTAGGGATAAGTTGAAAAAAAAACTACTTAGATCTGCCGGTTGTGATAGGTGGAAACTCTAAGTCCACTTATCCTTACTATAAAAATAAATAAAATAAAATACATATTTATTAATCTTGTCAGAAACGCTCTCGTTGAAGCGTGATTTCGGCGTGATTTACCCCAGACTTTCACGTTTATACCGACTATATACCATCATAATATAAATAAGTAATAGTTTTTATTCAAAGTGGAAACATTTGTATTCCCCGAAACAATTATATATGTACTGTAACTGGTATAAAATGTACGCTAAAAATTGCATGGCAAATTGATGTCGAAAATAAAACGTTTTTTTTGGCATCACGGTAAAACACAAAACTAGCTAAAACACGCAACAGAATAAAATTTGAATATGCTAAACTGCGTCCTGGATTTTTATCGTCTGTCATTTTGTACAGTTATTTTAGCAAATTCATTTCCATGTAAAAAACTCTCACGTAGAAATTACGCGACATCCATTGTCGGATTTCTCGCAAATTCTTTTTTGATAAAATTGGCAGGCGATGACATTTACCAGATATTTATTAACAAATTCTATTTAAAGGTCTCGCTCAAATGTCAGACACGAAAGATCATTTAAAGTTATTTGAAAAAGTTAATCTAATATAATGATTTTATTGCCAAAGGAATAGGAATCTATTTATAATAACTAATTGTAACCATGTAAAAGCAATAAATGTATTGAGTATTCAGGATGCCTCAAGTTTACCAGTTTCCACTAAAATTTACCAAAAAATGGTAGAATCGGCGTCCAAGGTAGTCAAAATCATCAGATGAATAAAAATTAATGTATAAGTCAGAATACGCAAATTATTTATTTATTATCAGTCAGTCTAAGGTGGTAAATATTATGCAATTTCCAATGTTATGTAGTTGTGTCAAGATAATTATTAATATGTTTGCGAATAAAACGTTCAGCGTAGTAGGTATATGCAGCAGATAGTGGTTAACAGTATCTTTTCATTGGAACTTAATTTGTTTGGAACCCTACACAGGGTTTAATAGAGTCACAGTATCAAACGTCGCAATCAGCTTTTGGAACTTTGCCAACACAGGCATCCCAGCAATTATACAAATTTTAGTTTCTACAAGGTTTTAATTTTTGTTTTCATAACACTGTTTTTCATCTAAATGTGAATGGTTGTGTTTTGCTGCCTTTGAATTTTTTGAGATATGTTTATGTCGTATAGTTTTATTATATATTATTAAAAATTTGGGGCTTCTAATAAAATTAACAGTTCTAAAAATTAGCCTACCACTTTTTTTTGTCCTCAAAAACTTTAATAACTCTGATACCCCGTTGGTTAACTGAATTTATTCCGATCAGGATGTTAAATGGTAATTTATATATTTTGTTTCAGGCTTCACTGGTAATAATTCAGACCATTAAAGGTCATAAAAACCGACGTTTAAAGGCCAAGAATAAACTGTTATCTCAAATTTTATATCGGAAGAAACCGCCGTCGCAGAAACAATGAACGATACGGCTGTAAATTATACAACACAAAATGGCACGGAAAGATTCCTGAACGTGACGCCTGGAGGACATCCACTTCACGGACCAGAAAACGTAATCGACAACCGATGGGTGCAGTCCGGCTTTTGTGTCATCTACACAATAATTTTCGTGTTCGGACTTCTCGGTAACCTTCTCGTTTGTTTCGTCGTCATCAGAAACAAAGCAATGCAGACAGTTACCAACCTCTTCATCAGCAATCTGGCGCTATCAGACATATTTCTTTGTGTTTTCGCCGTGCCCTTCACGCCGCTCTACTCGTTTAGAGGTATCTGGAGCTGGGGCTCGTTACTATGCCACATAATGCCTTTCGCACAGGGATGCAGCGTATACATATCCACATTGACGCTTATGTCTATAGCTATCGATAGATTCTTTGTGATAATCTACCCCTTCAGGCCGAGAATGAAAATAGAGACCTGTATTACCGTCATTATAATGATATGGACTTTCTCTGTTACTGTTACGATGCCTTACGCCATATTTATTACTTACTATGACCTAGAAAACATCGGTAAATTCTGCGAAGAGACGTGGCCCTCGGAAAAACTGCGTCGAATATTCGGCTCTGTGACATCCATATTACAGTTTTTGTTGCCTTTTACTGTGATTGCTTTCTGTTACACGTGTGTCAGCTTTAAATTGAACGACAGGGCAAAAGCAAAAGCTGCAAGCAAAAACTCGCGAAAAGAGGAGTTTGATAAAAACAGAAAACGAAGAACGAATCAAATGTTGATTGCTATGGTCACTATATTCGGGCTTTCGTGGCTGCCTCTGAACATCATCAATCTTTGCAATGACTACTACGTCTACGCTATTCACCTAAAATATTACTTTTTGCTGTTTTTCATCGGTCACGTGATAGCAATGTCTTCAACATGTTACAATCCGTTTATTTATGCTTGGATGAATGAAAATTTCCGGAAAGAATTTAAGCAGTTGATTCCATGTATCGACTCCTCTGCTAATATAAGGGGAAATATCCAATTAGAACAAATAGGTGAGAATGCTGAGAAGACGAATAATGGCGGAACTACGACTGACAGTTACTTGGGGTCGAGTTCTCAGAGAACTGCGTCATTCAGGTATAAGAGGAAGCCCAGTGCGGCGGCGGACGTGGAACGGAGTGGGGTGGAGCTGGATGAGGACTTGATGAACGTTGACGTGAAACATTGCCACATCTCCACCAGCTACAATCTTCGGCGAGAGTCGGTGAAGCTGAGGCTCATCAATGAGGAGTCATTCGATGCGACGCCTACGCAGAGTCAATTCTAACGCTTGATTTCACGGGTAAGTTTGAATATTGTAGAGAAAAACTCGTAAACATCCTGAATCCCAATTAGCAAAAGGAAATAACCTCATGAAATATTTTGTTTTCAATTAATATTAAAAATGTTTTCATTGTTCCCAGGTGCGTCGATGGAGGCGTTCCCAGCTGTGAAAGATGACGATAGTTATAAAAGGACCCTGTATTTTTGGAGTGAATTTATTTTGTACTGAAGACGTATTTACTATTTGGTCTATTGCACTCTATGACTACTGAACTTCATGACGCTTATGAATTTACTAACCCTTATAATAATTAAAGTAATGATATTTGAGGTCTATTCATATAACGACATACGCTACTAACCAAATAAAGTACTATGTAAAATCACTCATGCTCAACCACACTAAAATTAGCTACCTGTTACAGCTGCCAAGATATACCATTTACAGACAAGTAGATAGACAAACAGACAGACATATGGATGGCGTAGGCTTTGCATAAGACACGCACACATAGATAACTTAGCAATATTGATAGATATTATAAAACTGTAGTAATATGGTCCCGTTGGCACCCGTTGGGTTCGGAACCCTAGAAATAAAGTCTCTTATTACTGTGTTTTGATAATATGGATAGACCTTGAACTCTTGATCTTCATGTGAATCGTGATCGAAGAATCGTGATAAGTGTGTAAGTTAAGTATTAAATTAGTGATTCGTAGTGATAGTGATTGAAAGTTCATTATAAGTACCTTTAGCACGAATACCTACATTTGCGGTTTGATATATAGACACAGCCTCTAATGTTTTTTATCCTATGTACAGTATAGATTATTTATGTATTACCCTCAGTATTTTAAAACTTGGAATTATGATCGGTGAAAGGTTTCTTTATACTGTTTTATTTGGGCCAGTTGGTGCGATCAAGCATTTTTTTCTCTCATAGAACTCATATCAGTAGTCAGGTCGAGGCTCAAAGAAGTAAGTAGAAAACACGTTACTTATCTTCAAAACTTTGAGCACAGAGTGGGTTAATGTGCCTAGCACGTAAGGTGTCGATGGTGCATTGTCTCTATCAACACATTGACTGCGTCTACGCTTTTTAACGTCTGTGTCTTTGGTTTTTGGGTGATTGGTTTCTACGATTATTTTTTTCGGGCGAAATTTTTCTTTCAACAAGGCGGTGATACGCGGATTTTTTGTGTTTCAAGTCGTAAAACCGTATTTACGACGTAACGTGAAAAACGTGAAAAAAGTCCACAGTGAAAGTGCAAGTGAAAAAAATGATTGTATCAATTTAACCTTTATTCGTTTAGATTTGTATATTTTTAGGGAATGTCAATGGGTTAAAAAGTTCCATGTTTTTAAATGTTCTGATAGTTTATAATGAAAAATCCTGATAATTTAGATTAATAAGCAGTGTAAAGGAAATTTTATCGAAAACTTGACTTGCACTGCGTCCCGTTACGCTTATAATGTTTAGGGTAATCTTAGGAAAATACTAAGTCAGTAGGTGCCTACCTAACAATTTTCTTATGAAATCCATGATGCGCTGTACCTATGCCTGATAAAATCTTAAGGTATTCTGAAAGATTATATAATAAATAATATGTAATGGTGACGTGTCATTTAATTTTAGTACTGTCAAACTCGTTTTTCCCTCTGTTTTTAATAATATACATGTATCATATTTTTTATTTTGAATTTTTACTTATTACCCATAAAATAGTGTCAAGTGGAAGTCTAGTGGGTAGCATCAGTAGGGTACCCGAATCACCCCCTTACTTCCCCACCCCTCCAGACTTCCGCTTGACCCTATTTTATGGAACAACCTGTATAGTAAGGGTCAATATACAGCCAATGAATGATAAAAACAGGGAACCAGAATATTCTATGTAATATTGAATGAATGTGTTCTTTAAACTATAGTATTTAACAAATAAGTTGTAGATTTCCTTAAATTTTCATAAAAATTTTATTGTACTGTTTTTCGAAAAACACGTTTATTTTAGGTCAGTAAAGCCCGAGCTATAAATAAAATAAAAAAAAAATATTGCTGACCAACCACGCAATGAACTTGGCTTACAAAGACGATCGAATGTCATGTAAGTATTTTCAATTTGTATAACTTAATGTTTGCCATGTTCCGACCACGTGGGAGCTAGCTGGCCAAAAATAGTACACCTCTACCGCGGTCGGTAGTCGTAGGCGATAATGGACGAACCTGAGAATGCGGTTGCACACACACGTGAGTCCATCTACGCCTAATTACAGCTAAGGCTTGTATAGTGATTTTCTCAAACAATGTGTGGACGTTCAAACAATGAGTCTTTGACCTTGTTAAGTTCCAAATTTACATACTAACATTGCCTATGTGACAACACGACAGATTTGGATTTTCATACTTATATTGCCGACCTAGGCCAGCAAGGCCGATTTATCTTGAAGAATGTTTTGTAAAAATGTATGAATATCCAAGAAAAAATACTAGTTTCTTTGCTAAGCTGGTTCCATCAGACTGTAGACAAAATTTAAAAATACGCATTGCATCAAGAAATTACCTTTGAAAAAACTAATGTTTATTAATTGTCAACTTTGTCTAGTGATCATAACAATATGGCGTAACTGTAACGACGTAAGGCATTGTTCACACGAGTTATTGAACGAGCGAAGCGAGTTCTTCTAGAATTTAATGTTTTGTTTTAACGCGCGTTATTTTTAACGTTTTGAATAGTTTTATGTCATAAGTCTCTTGTGTGCGTTCACACGTGGACATTTTTTTTGTCGGGAGTTTATTTATCGGCCATGGTCTATTTTAAACTCCAAGTGCCTGATATACGCGAAGTAGATAGTGTTATATGTTAGTAGTATAGTGTTCGGACGAGACCCGAGTTTAGTTGAGTTTTAGTTGTCAGTTGCGCCTGCGATGATGACCGACAAATGGCTAGAAACTTGATTAATTATCGTTCACTAATAATTGACTGAACCCACAATTTTGCTTAACTCTTTTGCATTTTTATAACACAATTATTATAACACTATTGCTGTGATTTCAGTTAAATTTACACGTACGTATCGACCAATGTGCACAAAATGTTTATTTAAGAGCGAGAACGTTTGAAAAGCGTGGGGGAAAAGCGGTAAAAAAATCTCTTTGTGTGCTTTTTAAGCAACGCTTATTTAAACTCCCGTGTGAACGAGGCCTTAGTGTTGATTTAGTTAGTTTCAGTTGAAGTTATTACTACAATAATTTTGGCAGTACAGTAATTAATGTGAAACTTGACAAGTGTGTCAAATATTAATGTGAGTCAATGTAAAGCAATACTTATAGTAATAAAATAATTAATAAAAAACAATACTTTTGGATAAGGAGTGTACAGAATAAGCAATTTTGCAATATTTGTCGTACAAATTTTAGTTTTTATTTAATTAGTGAGTTTATAGCTTATTTAAAGCAGTTGTCAGTTTAGTTTACTGCAAAAACACATAAATCTTAGGCGTTTTTATGCGTAAAAAATCTCTTTTAATATTATTGAGTTTTTATTTACGTAATATTAAGCCGTCTTATACCCTCCGTTTTGCCAGAATTTATATTTAGTTATAATATTACATAAGTATTGTTAAGATTTAAAGTAACTTCAAATGTCCTGTACCCTGCACAAAACAATCTAGTTTTAAAGATAAATATATACTTAAGCAGATTTATACACACTATAATAGATAAGTTATCGAGAGAGTGCGTAAGATTGTCTTTAGTAATATTATCGCAAAGCCAATTTGAAAATTAACTAAAAATTCTTGGAATAAATTTACCTATATACCTTAGTCCATCTTTGTTTGCAATTCTAGTCAGCAATTAACAGTCACAAGCTTTACTTTTTTTACTATAATATCATATCTTTCCAGCCTTTAATAATAAAAAAAGTCTTTAAAAAGTACTAAATATTTTTTTTATAACAGCAATATCAATAATCAATGACTAAATCGAAAATAAAGATAGAAACTAGTTAAATTAACACAATGAAGCATGGATATGGATAGTGCACAGGATAAATGAATAAAGATAATCTTATAATTAAATAATCAATTTAATTTTTCGAAAGATCATACTTAACACAAATAAAATTTTCAGAACATCCATCCAATAGAGAAATTACAAAGCAAGCGAACATCGTCTGATAAAGAAACCAAACTTAAAACTAATTTTAAAAAGTTCAAAGTTCACAAAAAATAAATAGTATATTTAAATTAAAATACCAATAAAAAAATATAGGTACATGCGATTTTTTGTAGGTGCGAAGAGTACATGATATATTTTCACAACGGATGATGAGACAATTTATGTGAATGAATATGAAAATAAGTTCTAAAACCTACGAGTTATAGATCTTCTACGACTCACATGACGAGTGTGAAACATAGGAAGGTCGTGCATCTATTCAGATTCCTGCAGTATGTTACCTAGGTATAGTGATATTTGAAAAACTTTGAAAGTCAATCTAGTTAACACGAGTGAACTGTATGATGACGATAAGGTATGTGACCCAGAAGTGAAGCAACATCCCGATCAAGTTGGCGTTGAGAGGAATAATCTTGCAAACGTGGAACCGACATGACCTGGCCTCCATGTAATGGATGAATCTTACGATGTCATTTCTTTGGCCTCCATCTAGAAACAATAAATTGGCCTTAGTTATATTTGAGTAGTTTGAGCGAGTAGTTTTTTTTATGTTTGTTACCTCATATCAGCAACAAACCAAGCATTTGCATTCAGAAAGTATCATAATCCTTTCACCACTATGGTTCTTTCATCATTTTTTTCATCCAAATATTTTGTTGAATACAATGGTGGAAGTCGGTTTTTTAAATGAAAAGTTATTGTTTTAGCTTTCTATGAATGGTGAAGAAATTAAATAATAATAACCAATATTTTGGTGATAACTATCCTTGAAAGAACACCATGGTACTAATTATCTTCCAGTTTTATTTCAAATTATTGTATTTACTGATTGATTGAAAACCAGTAAATATATTGTATTAACAGTTTTCGAAAAACGTTGTTAAAAAAAAGTTATAAAAACAGGAAGCAACCAAAATTATCTTATTGAAGTACATATTTATTAAATATTATTTAAATATTAATTTCAACAGATTTGTTTATCCTAGATCTCTAAAGATTTTATAATATCCCTTAATTTGATAACTGGGCGGGGATCGTAACAACATCCCTTGTATATATAAGGGGTATGGACTATGGGACACTTAAAAAACATATTACCAAAAGTACCTCGTTGTTGAAGACGTTTCTCATGCAAAATTACTTTTATTTTCTCGGTTTGGGTAGACAGCATATCAGCAGCAAGTGCTGGAGTAACGATCACCATGAAAGTTTCAAAAATAACAGCAAATTCTGCACCCAAAGCCAATGCATTGACCTTAAAAGTAACAGTAGTTTAAAGATCATAAACAGTGTAGCTATTACACGAAGGTGTAAAAAATACAAAAAGTTCTTATTTGAAAAAAAGGGAATGTAAAATTATTAATTATATCACCTGTATATTTTGGTATTGTAGATCTACAAAATTTTGTAATGCAAAAAACATTGATGCCAATACTGCAGGTAGGGTCAATAACAGTACCGCTGTAAACTGAAAAAAATAATAGTTAAATTTAAGTATTTTCTTAAAAAGTATAATTTACACCAACTAAGGTATTCTGGACATGAGATATAATGTTATGCTCAGAGTTACGTGAGATCAGAATGAAAAAATAACTTATTATTATTTGTGAAACAGTGCAGAACTGAGTCAAGACAGTCTTAAGTCATATTTGTCTTTAATAGACAAGTAACAGTTTTGTATACGGCACACTCTAGTCTCGATATCTACTGCAATTGCAGTCCAATAAGTTGTTTTTCACACTTTGTACCAATTGTTTAAAAGTAAGTTTGGCCTTAGGATTAATGTAGGTACTAAAAATACTTATATGTACCTACCTAAAACAGCAGGTTTTAGCATTTTTTTTCTGGAAACAGCTGAATTTCCGATAGAAATACATTAATTACCTTTTGGAACAGCATTTTACGTATTCCAGGTCAAATTGTTATAGCTCGCAGAAACGAAAAAGGTTGGGAAAGTTTTTTACTTACATTCATTATTTAGTACTTTGTTCACTGAGAGGAGAAAGTTGTCTAGTCCGACCACGGACCCACGGCCTCACTCGATGGACATATGACATTGTAAAGATCGTAAGAATCGTGGGAATGAGGCAGCTTCGTTGTGGTATTCGACGGGGGAAGCTTATGAAATGGCCTATGGCCTACCAACAGTAAAAGTCTCATCATGATGATTTTTGTTTTTTTTTATGTGTATCGCCTGAGGATGATGATTTTAAATTAATATAATAAATGTTAATTTTGTACTTACTACTGGGTCAAAAACAGCTTTATATCTTTCAGTGATGTCAATGACCGATTTGTAAATATGTTGAAAGAAAGCAAAATTTGAATCAGTTGTCGTCAAAATGAATAACAGTTTTTGCAATCGACAATTAACTGAATAAAATATGTAAGTGTAACATAAAAGGCATATCTCAATGCAAATAAATATGAAAAAGAAAACCACACTTGCCCAATAAGGCTGTACACATCTATTAGAAAATTTGCAGAAACAAAAAGTGAATACTATTCTATACGCAAAACATAAAAATATTGACAACAAGATTTTAAACTCCAAATGATACAAAGAATCATTGACTTTTAATTTTGCATCAATTTGCCCTAACTCTGAATGAAGGTTACAAAAAGTTGTATTAGGTTTAAGAAAAGCTAAAATAGATGCGCAGATCATGTATTGAGTTAAATAAGTTAAAAACAAAATGGTTGCTATGCCCCCTTCATGTGCATATATTTGATTCGTGGTGGCAGCACTTATAACAACACACTTAAAAAAAGAAAAACAATTTAGAGCATATTTTGCTAACGGTGATTTGTGCTTTAGAAAACCAAAATCTAATGCAAATAATATATGAATTATCTGAAATACAATACTCATAACTTTGTATTTTCTGTTAGTTTGTTTATTAGAGAATATATTAGTAATTTTGCTCATGGTGATACAAAATACTTAGATTCAAGAAACACTTCTTATGCTTTCAAATTGTAAATTCGAAATGACAAGAGCCGTAAAAATATGGTCATTCATTAGATTAAGTAATCAATTTTTTTTATTCATGAGTTTCGTAATCGATTATCCCAATTACTTAGTTTATGAGTGGTTTGTATTTGCTCGCACCCGCGTGGAACCACTATTGGCTCCGCCCCGCGTGGTATCTCTACTATAAAATTATAGCCTGTATGTTATTCTGATGTATAACTAAACTACTGTTTAACTAGATACTGATATTGACTCTGAAAAGTTTCATAAAAATCAGTTCATTCGTTTTTTTAAAACTTGATATACTATATTACTTACCTTTATACCTTTTTAAGTATTTTTATATGTACTTACCTACCTTTTTTACCTTATAGCTTTTAGCCTATATATACTCACATATTGAGCAAAGTGAGTTCTCGCAGTTAACAGTTAATATTTTTTATGCCCCATTTAATTTAAGTTATAAGTTAATTATTAACTTAAAGTTCAGTTAAAATATACATGAAAAAACGTTAAGGAGAAAGGTCGGTAGACATTAAAATATGATAAAGTCACACAAAAGTTCACACATTTTTCTAAGCGTAAATGTTTTCTAGGCATTGAGATGAAACTTAATTGTATAATGTGTGAAAATATTCCTCTGGTTAATTTAGAAATTAAATTGGCTTTACGATGATAATAGGTATCAAGTAGGTGATAATAGGTGTTTAAGTTAAGTAAATTTAAGAATTTGTAAAAAGTAGAGTGTTTAAGTTAAGTCAATTCACGACTTTTTAAAAAATAGTTTTCACTGTTAATAAAATTAACTCCTAGTAAAACACATGAGAGAGATTTTTTGAAACTTATTTGTTTCCACTTAAATTTTTTTTAATGACTAATTTTTACTCCTATTATATACATTGTTACTTATGCTAGCCCTAAATAATGCTTGAAACATTCTAATTTAAAACTTACTGTTGCTCCAACAATTTCAAAAACTATTTGCTTACCCAGAAAGTTATGTTCAAAGACCAACCAGAACTGTGATAAAATATATCGTATTCCTTGTAAAAAATATAATTTTAGCACTAATAGGGTACCGTATATTAATTATAACAACCCACAATTTCGATACAAAGTAACCGATTAATATCCACCCAGAGGTGTATGGAAGACTAGTTTTTTAATGCATTTCATAAACAAACTCTATTTATTTATTATTGTACCCTACATATCAAAATATTTACATTCACTCAATCGCTAGCTAAACAGAAAAGTTAATGTTAACCTGACAAGTTAAATAGGATTTTATATTAAAAAACTTAAGCACTTTCGAATCAGCTGTTTTGTTAAAACATTTCTACTTAGCACGTCGGGATGAAATCTCTTATCTGGACTACATAATAACTTTAATACTTATTGCAAACTCAACGCGACAGCGTCCTTATTTCGCGGGCGAAATATTTTAATTTAATCTTACCTTAAATTTTAATATATTTGAGAAAAAATATCTCATTCATTAAAACATAATTTTAGCTAGCTTATATGAGATTTATAATAATATTTATTCAAAAACACGTAAAAAGGTTTTCACACCACCTGCTCGACAATGTCCAATTACAAATGATGCAACCTCAACGTAAAGTACAGCATTGTCTCTCTAGGGATATAAAGTTGTATGAAACTCCCTAGGGATTAAAGTGATTTGAATTTGGAACGTCAAATTCGTGTGGAGACTCGTGGAAAACTCTATGCTCATATGGCGTTGTAAAGAGGTTTGTTCAAAAATCGAACTGGCCACCATAAGCAGAACTCGAAAAAAAAAAAGAAAAAGGTGCGTTTACCTTATAATAAGGACTAGCGTTTACAAAGACTCTTTTATTTCATATGACATTTTTGTGCTGTAATTTTCAGTAAAAGTTATTGCAATATTCATGTTGATAAAAAATTACAAACGATAGTGATTCTACTCCAAAGTTTATCATAACAGACGCTTAGAGATAATTGATAATCTACTACCGCAAAAATCAAAACAAGCCCTAGCTTTTTATTGTCTCGCAGAAAGTGTGAAAAGTAGAGTATGCTCCTCTGGAATAAAGCCTGTCTTCGTCTTGGGCAGCTTGAACCCCTCGCTTCACTCAGGACTCTATATAACTCCCTCGCTACACTCGGGAGTTAACTTTAGAGTCCCTCGTCACGCTCAGGGTTCAATATGCCGCCCGCGACATAAGACACTGCTTTATTCCCTTAGTGCATAATCTACTATTTCTTTTCTTTTTTTAGCTAGCTTATAATATGTTATCGACCATAACACTAATATCTATACTCTGATTTTTAATCTTAGACAATTTTTGTAAACAAAGAAATGTCAAGATATGCCACTGTGTGCATAAGTTTCATGTATGTATATCATAATGTATATACATATACACATATGATATACATATATGACACTTATACATACAGTGGCATTTCATTGTTTACAAAAATTGTCTAAGATAAAAAAATCAGAGTATAGACACATACTTAGGTAAAATATGTTAAGTATTTTATACAATTACATAATATTTAAATAATCTCATGATATTATAAAGCAATAACATTATAACGAGTTCCCAAAGTCATAGTATTTCAACAACTATTGGTATTCGTTTCGGTGCAAAATTTGTGTATTCGTATTTTAGAAGATATTTAAATGTTTAATGAACATTGCCATGCCATGCCAGAAGATTATCGTTCAACATGCTCGACTCATTTTTAATGTCAAAAATAATGTATATTATTGATTTTGTCGGTAATTCGTCTTCGGTTCCTATGATACAGGCCACGAGCAAAGGGTAATTGTCTTTAACGACATCCAAACGAGTTGGAGGAGTGCTATTCTGTTGCCCATCTTACATTGTGTCCTCAATAAAGTTTATTATTGTTATTATTTATTAATTATTAAACGGTTCATCGATTAAATCTGAAAAGAAATAGGCCACTAGATAGAACTGTGACCCATTGGAAGATAAATATCCAAACAACGAACTGTAGATATTATAGTAAATTGATAAATGAGAATATTTTGTATATTATCGATATTATCAAGCATGCAGTATTGAAATGGATACTCATGCGCATCTTTGTTACAGAAAAAAACACATACAGTAAATACACGTTGAAGCTTCATAAAATTATGTATAGTTTTTTTTAAACTACCAGTTTATACTCTTATCAATAGTAACAATTTCGCAAGTCTTATGAATATTTTATGTTATTCAGTAACTTGCTATATTAACTACTTACTTATTAACTTTTTACTTGTTATTTGTGATGTTATCTAAGTAGGAATAATGGTTGCCACTCATTTGTTTGGGATGATATTGATATCTATGTGTAATTCATATTAAATATAAGCATTTAATATAATTTACAAAACTGAATTTGAATTTCGGAGACGTTGCGTCACACCAACACCGCAGAAATCCCACTGTTGCGCGGTAACCTTAATTTCATAATTAAGTAGACCCTCCCCTTTGTACAAACAATCAAATAAATTAATGTCTTAAAGAGATTAGTTGCCTTTAATTTCTCATACAATAAATGAAGATTAAAGTATGAAGTTGCCATTTTAATGTAGTTGCCACTTTGAAATTAAAATTAAATCTGCCTCACAGAGGTCGTATAAAATACACACATACGTCATAACGTTTTAAATTCAAAAATTTTATGGCATTCTATTGTTTGACTTTCAACTGTTTTTGTATGAGCATTTGATTATTTGAGTCTCAGTATATAACATAACACCCAACAGTCACATACGTAGTCATAATCCCACACTATGGTTCCCTGTGTGTCGTGGGTATTAGGAACTAAGAGTACCATGGTACCATAACACCCAGATCCGGAGCAATTATATTTTTCAGATCATATAAACATTTGTCCCACAGCGGGAATCAAACCCACAACCTCTCGCATCTTAGCCGGCTACTTGCCCGCTGCGCCACCGAGGTCGTCACTATAACATTTTAAACAATTTTATGACATTCTATTGCTTATCTTTCAATTGTTTTTGTATCAGCATTTGAGTGTTTGAGTACCTATATAAGTATTTAAACATAGAGACCTCAAGGATAAGAGTAATTTTTGAATACGAGATTCGACGCGATTCTAACGAAGCAGATATAAGTCGCAAAATCAATACTGCATTTGAAGAGGATACGACTAACGGCCACACTCTGCGTTTTTAGTTAAATCGCTTTCGTTGTTAAATCTTCAACTTGAAGAATGAACGACGAGGAAGACCTGTAAGGCAATTCTAGTGATAATTTGATATTCAATTCACAATATTATCTCATTTCAGTCATATTTCGATAACTCATCAATCTTTCTATCGTTCAGGAAGGCGTTAGTTAGAGTGAGAAAGGTAACGTATACATGCGAAGATTAAGAGAAGATCACATCGGTAGCACGCGAAGTTTGCTTCTAATTTAGCTATTATTTCTTCAAACTCCACGAAACTTTGTATACCTACATGATCGGAACACTAATATCAGAGGCCCAACTCTCTAAGTTATTTTAAAACTGAAAGTTAACCGAATCGAGACTGAATTCTAAATTGACTGAAAGTTGAATTTCTGGTCCCTCATAAATAACAATTTAGTCTACTTTCAATTCATGGTGACCACCATTAGAGTAGGATAGTTATATATATATTTGGAAAGAGTAAAGAGAGACTCCAACTAGTTATGCTAAAATTAACGAAAAAACTTTGAATCGTTCAAGTTTCGGTCACATTTCGATATAATCACATCTATTTAACTATTTTTTAGTTAGTGAATTGGGCCTCTGGTAGTGTCTGGTACCTTCATTTATTTGAAATCTCTGCTCCATATTGTATCCTTGCCGTTCCATATATGAATAGACCTTAATTTAGCACAAGTCAAAGCTAAGGAGGTTAAGCTCCTAGTATGAAGACCGTTGTAGGCTCGGATTAGTTGCAGCCTGGATTGCATAGTGTGCTTCAAAGGCTCGAGATTAATATCAAGCATGCAGATGATAAATTATTTTATGTTTGTCCATGGCCACGTATGAATACACAGACAGTCTCATTAACCGGAAAACTAAGTAGTTATGTTACGTTGCAAGGTTTAAAATTAGACATCTTGAACGCAGTTCAGGTACGTAAGAGTCCCAGAAATGAATATTGGCCTAGTAGGAGTACCTAAAGAGTGCGCTCCGAAAATATAATATGTATATATGCGTATGAATCGCCTTTTAGACGCAAATACTAACGGAATAAGATTTAATATCGCACGACCGTATCTTGAACAGAAGTAAAGTCTCAAATCTTATTTAATTTATTTTGAGAATCCTATTTAGTCTAGGTAAATTTTGGTCTGGTCACGGATAATAAACTATATTTTCCTTCGGTAAATATTTATTTTGGATATGTGACTGAAGTGTTTTTCTAGAAATTTCAAAAAATCTAGTTTAAAGGTATAACTTTAAAAAAAATAATGTATCGAATAAATGTCTGCCAATTGTGTTTCTGGCTTGGTCACGGATAGAAAAAAGTTTGAAAAATCACGTATTTCAGTTATTATATTAATGTGATATCTGGTTTATTCACAATGACTAGGCAAATCAGCATTATATTTTTGGAGCGCACCCTTAATTTCCGATCCAAAGTTCATGGTTTGAATTTCGGGAGTACACGATATTTTCGTGGGTTCCCGTTTTCATCAATCAATGTATATGTGCGCATTACGTGCTTAAATCCTACTAATATTATAAACGCGAAAGTTTGTGAGTATGGATGTTTGTTTGTAATGGATTTGAGTGAAATTTGGAATGGAGATACTTTACGCCCTGGATTAACACATAGGCTACTTTTAATCATCATCATCATCATCAATTAACATCATTATTCACGCGGGTGAAACCGCGGGGCGCCTAGTCTACAATAAAATGATGAAGAATCTGGCATGCCCTATTATTATAAAAAAACCATGGTTCCGATATGGTACCGTGGTGTGTCCGGCATTAGAATAGACCCCTACTTCTCCCGTGGATGTAGTAAAAGGCTTACTAAAGGATTACAGCAGGGGATGGGCAGCAGCATCCGCCTGAGTATTTCCCACCAAACTGTGATCACCAATCCGTCTGACAAGCGTGGTGATTATGGCAAATGTATATGGCCCTCATTGAATAAAAACAGGCTGGTAATGATGATGATGAAATTAAAAAATACAACTTGTGAGTTTGTCATACACTAATCTTCGAGAGTAGGCCCAAGTTATTATTAATTTAAACTCAACAAAGCTTAGGTTGACACGTATTCAAACGCAAGTAACACAATCGACCCCCATTCAGTAGTGTGAAAGTGCATCACACACGTAGCAGATGCGGTTATATTTTATATGCGTATAAAAACTTATCGCATCTGAAGATATAACACACGTAGCAGATACGATAATATACGAAAATGATACATTCACGCGGAAACCTTTAAACTGTCTATACTTGTTTCTTGGTGCGGATTGTATACACAGATATCATTTGTCCATCTTTTGGTCGGTGCCTACAGATGCTTGACGGTATAATATAAGTGATCTGCTACGTGTGTTGTTGCTCTTTGAGTTTAGTATAGAGAGCGATATGGACAGATACAGATATCTTACCGCGTCTGCTACGTGTGTGACACACTTAAACAAGGGGGGAAAATAAGCAGAAATATTTACTCCGGCGGATGTGTAAATTTCATTAACCTAATTAGGGCGTCGAGACAAAAAATGTATCTGTCATTCCTAAGATGAGAAAGGCTGCTAGTGATCACATTTGAACAGATCAGTGTCTTGTATTACGTAAGGAAGTCGAAAATATTGGATCCTTATAATTTTCAAACCCATATTGAATGCCAACCGCAATGACCGAATGGTTATATTGAACCGTTAAAACGATGTCAATTACAGTGATTCTGAGCGTAATTGAACTTTAATGGGCTTAATTGAACTCAAATAACCAGCCCTCTCACACAAGCATCCGTATAAATGTCAGCGTGCTAAACAAAAGTATGACGTAAGTGATCGATACACCCCGTCAATTAACGCCATTCCCCTACATTTGTCCAGCGTTTCCGTATAATGCTAACGCTTAAATGAAAACTTATCTTATGGCTTTGGGCAAAATTGGATATTATGATAGGAAATTAGGCCAACTTGATGAATCAAGGTCGTTAAAATTAGAGGAGATAATAAGAAGGCAGTACGGAGCTGAAATCAGAAACGAATGGAGACTTGCCAAGATTTTACCTACTTGGTCACAGCAGTACGTAGGTATACAAATACACTTTGGGGTTTTACAGCAGGAACATTGCAACGAACTACTCTGACGACCTCTGTAGCGCGGCAAGCGAGTAGCCGGCTGAGATCCGAGAGGTATCGGGTTCGATTCCCACTGCGGGACAAATGTTTGTATGATCTGCAAATGTTTGTACAAGGTCTGGTTGTTATGGTACCATTAGGTACTCTTAATTCCTGATACCCACGACACAGGAAATCCTAGTGTGGGATCATGACTACGTATGTGACTGATGGGTGTTATTTGTACCTATATGTATACTTTAGTGATAATTTTTGGCATTATCGAGTTTCCTCAATACCATTTAGATCTTAACCACGTCTCATAATACCCGAGTTGCTTACCACGTTTCTCTTTGCGCTGAAATATTAATTTTCATAATGTTAATTACAATTTGCAGGGTATGTTAATAGTTACACGCACTACTCAGGCAGCTCAGCGGCGGTACTAACAGCATACATAATATGTTTTAAAATTACCAGGAATGCTCATTATATTAACATCATCGGTGCGTGTGAGTTATTGCACGTGGTTTGAACTACGTCTCTTCCATATACGTCACAGTACATTATAGTTTTCATAGCAGTAAGAAAATGTCCGCGCATAAATTGCCTTTTTGCAAGTGAGGAACGGAATTTTCTGAATTTCAACGAAAGGCTCTGATTTGTTTTTTCGCAGTGCTTCTATTTCAAACATTTAACATGTTGCTTGTTGATAACGCTACAAGGTTTGTGGCTTTGAAAAATTTACCCAGTTTGATTCTATACAATTTAAGGGAAAACTAACGACATTCACGTTATGAGACGGAATGGTCTTTTGTTCGGCCGGACACATCACTGCTAGTAGATTTAATCGGATAAGACTCATTAAGATAGGACGTGTTCTAGATTTATGAAACAATACCTATGGCAGTTTTTAGGGTTCCATACCCAAGGGGTAAAACGGACCCTATTACACCCGCTCCCCTGTCCGTCCGTCAGTCCGTCCGTCCGTCTGTCACCAGGCTATATTTCATGAACCGTGATAGTTGGACAGTTAAAATTTTCACAGATGATGTATTTCTATTGCCGCTATAACAATAAACTAAAATAAGGGGGCTCCTATACAGTAAAAGTGTTTTTTTTTTGCCGTTTTTATAGATAATACGCACACGTCACGTTATCACCTTCCACGATAACGTGACGTGCTAATTATAAAAGCGCACATTGTAATACATTTATAATATTGTAGGATTTAATCCAGTGTCCTTACTACTTGATATCTTATCTATGTACTTTTCAACACGTGTACACGAGGAATCTTTGTCTATGATAAAGTGATCTCGGAATAGATCAAAGCTTTCTAGGCTATGAGATATCTTTGGAACACCGAAATACACCGAATAATAAGAATATAAATGGTACAATTTTCTGTTTTATCGTACAACTCTAGTTTTCATAATTATATTTCTTGATATTTCTAATCGTACTTGTGATTCTTCCGACTGAGTATTAATTACTTGTTACACGTGACTAGCATAACAATGTACCTACAGCAGAGATAAAAATAATTGGAATAGTCCATTTAATTTAATTCTACATTTGTATACTTACACTTATGTTACACTGTTACACCTATTGCACAAAATGGATAATTATTTATCCGAAATTTTTATTTTAAAAATATATATAAATTAATAAATAATAATAATAATATATATATATATATATATATTTAATAGAAGGTTTCTTTTAGAAGAGATCACTGTTAGCTATAGCGAATGGGCGCTCACGCTCTTTTGCACGCGAATTTGGATATTATTTCTTCAAACTCCATGAAACTTTGTACATATTATTATGATCAGTACACTAATATCTGTAACACGTCCCTTGGTGCGTTAGTTTCTTATAACATTATATGGCTACAAAGTCTTTTATAAAAAAAACTTTTTTTTTTAAATTGACGTGCCCTGTTTCTTGATATTAGTGTTTCATTTCATTTCATTTATTCATGTCCTTTGACATATTACATGGGCTTAGCCATTTACAAGTCAAATTAACAAAATACCTACAATTTTATTACAGGTTTGTAGGTATACAATAAATAGAAAACATCTAATACATAATAACTAAATTAAAAAATACAATACAAGCGGTAAATTATCTGCAAGAGCATCGTTAATTTTTTATAATAAATAACATAAACCATTAAAACATTTTCATAATTTCTATCATATTTTTCGTATCTACAAAATTTCATGGAGTTTGATGTTAAAAATATAAGCAAAAGGGCGTAAGTACCGGTAACCTAAATTTGATGCATTTTATTCCCCCCTTGCAATTTTTACACTATAAATTGTGTCAGGCATTCAAAATGAAAAATAGCAACACTTTGCAGGATACGCGTGAAAAATGAAAACTTGCAAGGCACGCGACGGGAATATAAACCCATGAGACGGAGACTAATGTTGCGTCTGCAATGAATTCGTACTGGCATACATGCAGATCTGTTATGAGTTTTGCGCCCACTTGGTGGCATTCTTAGGATTCCTTATCTCATTTTTGTATGTAAATAGTTAAAATGAAAAACTTCACGGGTATCTACTTTCACTAGGAGTAGCTAGGAGGCTTTATTTCGACTTTCTTACTCCTATAATTGGATGGTGAAGTTTGTAGAAAAAAGTGACTGAAGCTCGTAAAAGGCTCTGTCTATTTTAAAATAATTTACCGAACCCTCAGGGCGGTAATCTCGTTCGAACTTATTCGTTTCTTTGCCTCGTAATTTGCCATACCTAATCACCACGCTTGGCAGGTGGATTGGTGTTAAGTACTCAGGCGGACGCTGCTGCCTATCCCCTGGTGTATACTCAGGTATCTACCTGAGTACTCAGCACCAATTCTGCGATAGCCAATCCGCCTGACAAGCGTGGTGACTATTGCGCCTCATTGCATTCAATGGAAGAGAACTTGTCCAACAGAGTAAGCGTCCGGTGGATGATACTACTGTGGAACTATTGGTAGCGTTCTTCGAAGAATAGTCACGATATAAGTTGCATGATATTTATAGTTAGTGTTTTTCGACGAATAGTCACGATATAAGTTGCATGATATTTGTAGTTGGCGTTCTTCGAAGTATAGTCACGATATAAGTTGCATGATATTTATAGTTAGCATTCTTCGAATATTAATCACGTTATAAGTAGTATGGTATTTATAGCTTAATACATACGGCGCGCGGCGTCCTTACAGGGTCCATTTAGTAACAAAATAGCTACTATACCTACTATTAGATGTAAGCTAGTATGTACTATGTACATTGAGCATGAATAAACGAAATGAAATATGGAAAGAAACAGTAAAATGTTATCTATAAGTAATTACTTACGTAGGTACAACTTATCTATATGCTGAGTCACTTATCGCTGCCAGGTTCATTATACTAAAGATCTATTATTTTGTGTAACATATCTTTCAAACTTGAACTCATTTCAAGTTCATCAAATACACTATGAAAGTTATGAATTGTATTTTCGCCTGCCCAATTCCCATTGTTTTTCCATTTCATTCCTATCGTAAACAATACACTGAAATATATACTCAAAAGTATTATTCCACTCTCATCAATCACGCGATAGAGTGCAATGACTCAGCTGTGAGAGTTTATTTTTCGTTCATCTGTCATGCCTATTGTGGGCTGTGACGCGAAAAGGGTAAACCGGGAGCGTATTTTCCGGTATGTAACGGCATTAAAGAATGGTTATCACTATGAGCTAAACCTAGATAACTAAACAAGATCCTAAGTCAAGTTACCACATTACTGGCCAAGGGGCCAAAATGAGATGCTATGGAGAAGAAATGCTAATCAAAATTAAATAGAATTGGTGGAAGCCTTAATTACAATATATCGTAACTCTGATCATCATCTCCCTGCTCTTATCCCACTTACTTGGGGTCGGCACAACATGTTCTTTTCTTCCATTCTTCCCTATCTTCCATCATATCAGTACTCACACCATTCCAACATTTGTCATCTTTCACACAGTCCATCCATCTCTTTTTAGGCCTTCCTCAACTCTTGTATCCATACACATTCATGTTCATCACTTTTCTTGTAACATGGCTATCTTTACTCCGCATAACATGCCCGTACCACGCTATCCTATTCCTCCTCATCTTTTCTGATATACTTACTCATTTAATTTCAATTTTAACGTAACTTTGATATCAGCTTGCAATGCGTTCTTTTTTCTAAATCCAATCGAGGGAATCAACTTCGAATAGGTAATAAATAGTAAATAGGAGCAAGTAATTTCATAGTTGTTCATCTAAAATGCAAGCAGAAAACAAGTGCAAAAAAAAAAAGTATATTTAAAACAAGAAAAAAAGTGCAGTAATAATTGCATCCCGGTTTCTATTTCATAGACACACACTGTTTTTGTTTTCTACTCAGACTTCTAATAAGAAATTGTTGACCAAACAGTTTTCAATAGCTTCAAATAAAGAGAATGCATTCGATCAAAAAGATTTAAAAATAAAAGTAGGAACTGGCCGAAAATAATTTTTCGCGAACGAAACGAATTAGCGCGAATCGAGTGGCGCGACTGAAAATAAGATTGTGAAAGCTTTTTTCATCCCACCATCTCGGAAAGAGTATTTTTGCTATTCGATATCTGAGTGCAAAAGCCGTTTTTACCCGCTAGAGGATAAAGTGAAATTGAATTTAGAACATCGTGTGCACTAAGTTTGTGAATTCAAAACATCATTAAACCTATTTACTTTTACCTCCATGGTGCCGAATTTATCATACTACCTTTTTTTTTGTTTAAAAACTTGGACTCTGAACCTTCTTGGTGTATTACTATTTTATTAATTTGCTAATTGCTTTACGCGCGCCATTTTCTTTCACTCACGTCATATTTTTAAAACCTTAGGTTAATTAAAAACAAGAAACTTGAAAACAAGTGAAAACCCTAAAATGAGTGATTCTCTGTGATTCTAGCGACGAGGAAGTTTATTTGACGCCAACAGAATTGACTGAAACTGTTGAAAATGCACAAAAGTATCTTGTGATTGTAAGTGTTTTTTTTTGCATTAAGTCATTTCCTCATTGAGGTGGGATGAAAAGTTACGTGTTGCACTCGAGTGCAAAGATTTTTCACCTAGTGCTCTTTTGATTCCCTCGCTAACGCTCAGGATTCTAATTTTATAAACACGAGCGTAGCGAGTGATTAAAATTTTAGAATCCTTCGCTTGCTCGGTCATCAAAACTGAGCACGCGGTTAAAAAGCAACTTTGCACTCTTGTATAACAAATAACTATACTTAGTCAGTTTTTGTTAAAATTTAATCTTGTGGTCTCGTTCAGAGTGACTTCTTGTTGCACTTGTGATTTTAAGAGCCCTCGCTAATCGGTACTATATTTCCTCTAAGTATCTAGATGTAGATTTCAGCCTTGGATTTTTTTTCAGAAAACATCTTTATATTTGATTGGTTATTAGCGATGATAGTAGGGTGATAGGTATATTCCTAAATTGCAACAACATATGCATTTATGCACTCCAAACAACGGCGAATACACAACTGCATTTTTTTTGTAGGTATAAGGCTGTCACGACACATAGCATTTACGAGCTAAATACAACTCTAAACTTGCATTTGGGTCCATGGTGACTACCTACCGTTCTTTTGGGGTATATACCTAACGTTTTACGATAACAACCGGCAAACTGGGGTGGGTGGAACACATTAAACGGATAAACTGTAGTTGTTTACTTTGTGCAATATTTGTGAGTGCATTGAACTGGGTTTAAAGAAAATTAAATATGTATAACTTTTCATTTAAAAAACCGACTTCCGCCATTGTATTCGACTAAATATTTGGATGAAAAAAAATGATGAAAGAACCATTGTGGTGAAAGGATTATGATACTTTTTGAATGCAAATGCTTGGTTTGTTGCTGAAAATATCAAAATCGCAATATGTATGCCTACAATATTTGAGGAGTTCCCTCAATTCCTCATGGATTCCATCATCAGAACTGGATTCTGAAAAAAATGGGACCAATCTGAAAGTATATATATATATATATATTCAAATAAACAAAAAAAAATTCCAAATCGGTTCATAAACGCCGGAGATATGAGGTAACAAACATAAAAAAAAAAATACAACCGAATTGAGATCCTCCTCCTTTTTTGGGAAGTTAAAAAGGAATGTTTGTTTTTAGAAACTGATACGAAGGATGTGCTTCCAAAATTGGATCAAGATTATCATAAACAATAGAGGAGATGGGGTATTTCTACTTTGCTCCACCAAAGCCCCCAGACAAAAAACAAGAAAATTACATGTTTATCAGTTAATAAACCAATATTTTATTTTATTAAAAACGCTCATGCCAAAATCGACGAGGTTTTTTTACTTTTTCTGCAGCATTGTTGAGGCAAAGTAGACGACAAAAATGTAAAAGTGAACTGTGCACACCAGTAAAGCAATGTAGAAATTATTAATTATGTACATACATTACATAATTAATGATTTATTACAAATCAAATCAAAATGTTTTATTGCGTTCATGTTGTACAAATTAAGATCTTATGGTTAAGTTACAGCTTCAACATGAGCCCGGGTTGGGCACTGCAATATGGAACATGAATTGGTGGTAACAATTATTTGCTACAATTTTATACCTAAAAATAAAAGTACTACATTATTAAGATAACATAAATAGGTGCCGTAAGAAGTAATTTTTCAAAAAAATCCTCCAAGTTATAAAAACTTTTTTTTATTAGGTATGCTTTTAAAATATTTTAGAATTTTAAAAAGTTATATATATTATTTATTTCCACTCATAACAGAGATATTATCTATGACGACCTCTATGGCGCGGTGAGTGAGTAGCCGGCCAGTGAGATCTGAGAGGTTGCGGGTTCGATTCCCGCTGCGGGACAAATGTTTGTATGATCTGCAAATATTTGTTCCGGGTCTGGGTGTTGTGGTACCATGGTACTCGTAGACCCACGTCACAGGAAATCCTAGTGTAGGATTAGGACTACGTATGTGACTGTTGGGTGTTATGTTATGTTATATTATAGCAAAAGAAAGGTACATTTTACGGCATCAGACCATAAGGGTAATGATAAAGTTACTTATCTTCGGAAATTATAACGCGAAGATATATTCTTGTACATTCATAAATTATCAAAGAGAAGGAGAAAGCGTTGATGACAATTTAATTAATTTGGAGTTAAGTGATCCCGATCCTCACAAGGCACACTTAAGGTATTCATATTCATATTCATATTCATATTCATTTATTTATTGCTCTTATGCAGTAAGTACATTGATATTAGTAAGTATTGGTCTTATTATACTAGGTTAGTTAAGTACTTACACATAAACCCCGTTAGGGCGCTGCAATTTTATTAGATAAGATTAAATTATTATATTATTAAATTAAATTGTATGCATGCATGACTATTTATTCTTAATTAAACAAACAAAGCGGGTCAATAAACAAATGTCAAAACAATGGCAATTTTATATCAATACAATTTACAAATAAAAATGACAAAAAATCCGTTAGGACAAGTCAAAACAATTAAATAGAATTAAACAAAATCAAACAAAATCAAACAAAACCAAACAAAAACAAAATTTAAAAAACCGGTAAATTATGTGTCAGGCGGACGGGCAATAAAGTCCTAATGTATGCGCAGGTATGTCGATATAAATGAGTAAATAAATTGGCTTATAACTTGTCAGCGATAAATTCATCGACGGAGTAGTAACATTTTGTGAGCAATACAGATTTAATTTTCTTAATGAATAATTTGTCCTTTGTTTCATTTTTGAATTCTTCTGGTATTTTGTTATATATTCTTACAAGTCTAGAATGAGGGCTCCTAAAAAAATATATATTTAAAGGGTTATTTATAACTTGAGATATGTGAGGCAGAATTGTAATGCAACCCTAATTATTTGAGTATAGGTGACTTATTTCCGTTAATTTTCTTGCTAATTCTGAAGTTAGAAGACACTTTATTAAAATGACTACGAGTAATTAAAAAAATCAGGTTGGTCTTAAAATTAACATCATGTCAATTGCCCATGTCGCACCTTTGCCGGTACACGTTGGGAACGATACTGTCGAAGTTGTTGACCACTATACATGTCACTTTGGGTAGGAAGATCCAACTTCGATGTGAAGGAATATTTGGAAGTTTAAATTGTTAAGTAAGTAATAGTAGATTATGCACTGAGGGAATAAAGCTGTGTCTTATGTCGCGGGCGGCATATTGAACCCTGAGCATAACGAGGGACTCTAAAGTTAACTCCCGAGTGTAGCGAGGGAGTTATAAAGAGTCCTGAGTGAAGCGAGGAGTTCAAGCTGCCCAAAACGAAGACGGGCTTTATTCCAGAGGAGCATACTCTACTTTTCACACCTTCTGCGAGACGATAAAAAGCCAGTGCTTGTTTTGATTTTTGCGGTAGTAGATTATCAATAATCTCTAAAGCGTCTGTTTTCATAAACTTTGGAGTAGAATCACTATCGTTTTTAATTTTTTATCACTTTGTAAACGCACCTTTTTCCTTTTTTTTTGAGTTCTGCTTATGGTGGCCAGTTAGATTTTCGAACAAACCTCTTTACACGGCCCATCATTTTTTACTTACAGTTTTCCACGAGTCTCCACACGAATTTGGCGTTCCACATTCAAATCCCTTTAATCCCCAGGGAGTTTCATAGAACTTTATATCCCTAGAGAGACAATGCTTTACTTTACGTTGAGGTTGCATGATTTGTTGGGCATTGTCGAGCAGGTGGTGTGAAAATAATTTTTCATCCCATCTATTCGAAAAGGACGACTTGGTTCGCCTTTAAGTGCACCCAAAGGTGGTGTTTTCTGTATGAAGCTTCTATAAGTACGCCGCAATAATCTTTGCCGCGCACTTTTTAAATTTGGGACATATCGAACTCAAATAAGTACGCCGCAATTATCTTTTACGCACACTTTTTGAATTTGGAACATCTTGAAAAGAATCAAACACAAATAAGTGCGCCGCAATTATCTTTGCCGCGCCCTTTTTAAATTTTGAACATCTTAGTGTTCAGCACCAAAGAAGTTGTACGCAAATATTGTTTAAATAAGTACTGGCTGGTACGACGCGACGGCCCATAGTCGCGCCACCGGCTGAATAAAAAAAAAAATTAGAAACGCGCGAACTACAGCCCGCTATTTCGTCATTTCTAACCGACTTTACAAAAAGGAGGAGGTTCTCAATTCGGTTGTATTTTTTTTTTATATTTGTTACCTCATATCTCCGGCGTTTATGAACCGATTTGGAAAACTCTTTTTTTATTTGAATAGATATACTTACAGATTGGTCCCATTTATTTCAGAATCCAGTTCTGATGATGGAATCCATGAGGAATTGAGGGAACTCCTCAAATATTGTAGGCATACATATGGCGATTTTGATATTTTCAGCAACAAACCAAGCATTTGCATTCAGAAAGTATCATAATCCTTTCACCACTATGGTTCTTTCATAATTTTTTTTTTCATCCAAATATTTAGTCGAATACAATGGCGGATGTCTGTTTTTTAAATGAAAAGTTATTCATGGATTGTTAGAAATTCATGGTTTTGTTTTGAAATAAAATATGAGGCGCCTTTTATTTTCTCATAGAGGGTGATGAAAAGTAGAGTGTAACACTCGGGCGCAAAATATATTTTTGGCTCGGGCGACGTACTTTGAATCCCTCGCTACGTTCGGGATTCTACTAAAGAATCCCTCGCTATGCTCGGGATTCTACTCTAGAATCCCTCACTTCACTCTGGATTCAAAAAAGCGCCCTCGCCGTAAAAATATTATTTTGCTCCCTTATGATACAATCTACTATTAATAGTACCTAAGTATAATAATATGACTCACAAACAATTTTGCACGCCTGCGTGCAGGCTGAATACAGTGACTAAATTAGTTATAAGACCTGCCATTTTAAAATAAGTATTCTTGCAAATAAATGATTGATTTGATTTGATTCGACAAAGAGGTCAACCGACGAATCCAGATGGCCAGCGTTCGGGATATCTATACGCCATATATTCTCGTCACAGATACCGCAGAGCCTCAAGACGAAAGTCTAAAATCAGTGCCTTGCCACTGAGACGTGGTCGCTAACCTATTGGCCATACAGACAGGATCAAAGACGCACGTCAGGCTATAAAGAGAGCTATGCTAGGAGTTTCACTATGTGATCCGAAATGAGGAAATCCGTAGAGGAACCAAGATCACCGACATAACTCTCGTTGTCATATAGCTCGCAGAACTGACAACCGTTGGGGAATAACGGTTCTCAAAGCGCAACAAGTCACGGCAAGGAAGAGTAGCAACCACAAATCGCACGACGCAGTATAGAAAAAGGCCCTCCTCTCGGTGGACTAATGACATTATAAAGGTAGCAGGAAGTCAGTGGATGCAGGCGGCTGAAAACCATTCATCGTCGCATCCTAGACCCCTCTAGAAGCCACGATGAATGGTTTTCAGCCTATGTCCAGTAGTGAACTTCTTGCTTATAATGAGTTACTGATTGAATAGTGTATTAATAACTTTTCATTTAAAAAACCGACTTCCGCCATTGTATTCGACTAAATATTTGGATGAAAAAAAAATGTTGAAAGAACCATAGTGGTGAAAGGATTATGATATTTTTTGAATGCAAATGCTTGGTTTGATGCTGAAAATATCAAAATCGCCATATGTATGCCTACAATATTTGAGGAGTTCCCTCAATTCCTCATGGATTCCATCATCAGAACTGGATTCTGAAAAAAATGGGACCAATCTGGAAGTATATCTATTCAAATAAAAAAAGAATTTTCCAAATCGGTTCATAAACGCCGGAGAAATGCGGTAACAAACATACAAAAAAAAAATACAACCGAATTGAGAACCTCCTCCTTTTTTGGGAAGTCGGTTAAAAATGATTATGGAATCACGAAGTCATTGTTTAGTTTTTAACCATTACAACAAGAGCTATAACATCGTATACTACATCACAGTTACAAAGTTGCCTTGTTACAAGGAGCTATTCGTTTACAAGTCTTGTTATAAAGTTTCGGAAATTCATCAACAAAACTAACTGCTCTTCTTGGAAAGGATATAAATTACACAGTTTATGTATATCTAGCGAAACAACAGCTACCAAACCAACCCCCAACACACAACAACAAGCAACAACAGCTTTGCGGACTACTTCCTATAAGTAGCTATCTTTACCTAACACAGCAACGTCTGCGGGGTGATTCGCCCGTGAAAAATGGAGTTAGCGTAATCTTATAACAGTATTTTCAGCTTTGCTATGCTTTGGTTGTGCCATGGTTTATCCGCAGGGCTATTCTCTATTTCGCGACAGATTTGCAGCAGGCGTAAATTGTGCAATCATCCCCCCTATTCCCTGAATGAAAGCCACTCACACTAACGTTTGACAAGTAAAATAACCATCAACAAAAAAAAAAAAAAAGTAGTTCAAATTGTCTAGATGGCGCTGACTCAACTGTATCAATCAAGATTGTCTGTGGTGCACGCGTACAAAACTATTATCTAAGTAGTCTGTGGCTATTAGTCATGATATTCTGTTTGTGACTGCTTCTTGAGTGTGCGCTAGTGATTTCGTGGTGTTTTTAGAAGTAGGCAAAAATAAATACCACGAAACGAAAATTATTTCTACGTTGTCGATGTTGACATTTCATTTTATTTTGACACTTGACTGCTGCGTTACAGAGCAGCGCCATCTATGCTCAACGCTGAAAGCATGAATTGAAACGGCCGTGAAAACCCCTCATTGATGGTCTTTTTACTTAAACGTTAGTCCCGTCTGACTTTCAGTTAGGGAATAGGAGGGCAGGGCTGTCAAACGGTAACTATTGCATGCTTAGAGAATTATTGCATGAGAAAAGCGACGTTTGACCGATAAAGGAGTTTAAAATTAAAATCCAATAACGGTTCCACTTGAGTATCTACGAATACTGCGATCACCAATCCACAAATTATTTAACACTTCAGGGGGCTTAGTACCGGTTTTGATAGTTTACGAAACTATGTGAAGTTTCGTTTCCATCCAATACATTTACTGACAGCGTCCTTAGTTTTCTTCTCGTTTTCGCTGCAAGTAAATGTATGGAAGGAAACGAAACTTCATATAGTTTCGTTAACTATCAAAACCCGTACTAAACCCCCAGAAATTTCATAGTATCGCCTATTGTTTAGTTTTATATGTAAGTAAATATAGTATTGTATTATGTACTAGATGCTATTTTTATTTATTTATTTCGACAGTTATATTCTTTATAGGTATAAAGTATTAGTTTTCAGTCTCTAACAAAACAGGTCTACAATTTTGTTCAACCTACCAAATTGTTCTCAAACCTACTTATAAGACTTTTGGAGATAATAAACGCTTCTATTATTTTTATTCCCCCCCAAATCCCCCCAATGCTTTCTATGGGGGAGGCCTCGTCCAGCAGTGGACGCCTAAAGGCCCAAGAAGAAAGAGAACGGTAATTTCAGGACTAAGAATAGTTTTAGCTCTGGCTCCCACTTAAACCTTGGCTAACTGTGCTATATAACATATCTCAACAGTGGTATATCATGATTATCGCGATTGAAGCCATAGGATACTTTTAAGAATACCATTTTTGCATCCAAAAGTTCACTAAGTTTCATAATATAATAAAAAGATTTTAAAACCATTTTATGAAGCCGTAACCTGATAAGAGCTTGGTCCAGATTATACACTGAATTATTCATAAAATTTAATCTTGAGATTCGCTCCATAGGAAAGTCATTTTCAGTTTTGATCTATTTACAAGGCGAAATTGAACTTTTTAATTAAATCGTTTCATTTCACGCAATATAATTATCTTCTAACTAAATTAAAAGATAGTATTTTCTATCATTTGCTTGGAATTATGCGATGCTAGGAACAATAGCAAAGTGGCGTGAAATTTAAATTGTATTGTGTTGCTCATTTTGCTCATTACATGTGTTTTTTGCTCATTACAGCTCATCCACATTTCTTGAGTTCTGTTGGAACACTGATTTTGCGGGAATCAAGAGACCTATTCAAAATATTTTAGTTGATAGTATCTCATACTCATGGTTATTATTAATTATTATTATCGGAATTAAAACATTTCAAAGAAAGAGTTGGATTGAATTTTTGGGATTTTCGTTATTAGGGAGAACAAACAAGTCTGAGTTGGTGGTGTTGAACTCTATCAGATTAATGTCTCCCCAGCACAGCTTATGCTTAAGTGGCGTGTTGACCTTATGGTCAACATGCTCCACTATAACCTAAGCAACCATATACGACGACTGATAGGTCGTTCTCCCAAGAAGTCCTTAATCCATGTGCATAGGTTGGATGGTAATCCGTAATCGTACGGATCACCATCCGAAATTTGGTATTTCCTTATCAAAAAGCTTCCATCGGGAAGCTTTCTGATAAGGTCATCAAGACAAACCCAGTGAAAGAAAAAAAATACGGCAAGCGCTTCACCATATTTTTCTACCATTGCCTCACTCCATATGTGTGTGGCATACACTTCAAGATCCCCATGTCGATTATCATTCCCATGTTGAATGCCATTTTCGTTAAAACCGCGTACTGATGGTCTTTTATAAATGTATGTATTTTAATTAAAATCAACCAATAAACAGTACCTACATTTCTAAAGACCTACCAAGCTTTGAGGTTTAGCAATATGTAGTTTGCTCAACTAAATACTTGCTGCAATAAGCAAGTTTTAAGCGCTTACTTAATAACCGCTTAGTCCCCGGAGGCCTATTCATCTAGCTGGGCCTAAACAAATTGAAAACAGTAGTCGCACTGTTAATAAGGGGACCTAGATACGAATTATTCTGAAACGTATAATCAGGCAGGAGTAAAGTTTTTATTGGTGTTGTTCTAAAGTTCGTGGCCACCAAAATATGAATTAAATGTTTTTAGACAAAATTATTACTATGTCATGAGTTGATTTTGCCATTCTATATTGAAAAATTCAAACAGATTTAAAAAAAAATGTAATCTAATTCGTTTTTTTTTCTCGATAAGTACCTATTGATGACTATATTATGACGATATACTATTTTTTATAGATTTCCCAAATAATAGCAGTTCAAAATAAATGGTTTGTTCAAAATCACAGCTGGTTTGTTCCGTAAAATATCACCCAACATAGGAGCTTACATGCCAAAGATAATAATTTAATGCTACCGGCAGGTGCCGGCAGCATGGCCCTATGGTTTCACGGTTGCGCTGAACATCAAAAGGTCAAAATGCACCTTCACTAATCAAGTTCTTCTCCAAGGTTTAGAATTTATTGAACGAGCGAAGCGAGTTCTCTGAGTCAAGTTGAAGAATCGGCGTTTGTATGTATATATGTATGTATGTATGTATGTATGTATGTTTGTCCGATGAAAACTTCCAAACCGTTAATCCGATCTTCATGAAATTTGGTATGGGGGTAGATAGTATTGGTACAATTTGTAGGTAAGGTTATGAGCTATATCGATTCAGGGGTTGCTGAGATATTGGGATCCAAGAGGGGGTAAAAAAAATAAAAGTGAGACAGTCAGATCAAGTGGGGTGTCTAATGAAAGCGCTTTGGTTGGACATTTCAAAACTGTTTTTGATAATTATTTAGCCTTAGTAGTTTTCGAGATATTAGGGAAAATAAAAAACGTAAAAACCCAAAATTCTAGGGTACTTCCAGCAATCCCACAATGCTGAAATTTGGTATGCTTGTGGCTTTTGTGTCACAACTACAGGGAAAAGTCTGAAATTGAAGAACTTAGAAACATGTACTCCATAAAACAGAAACCAATATAACATCCATTGTTGACCTTCCATTTCTAAGAATTTGAATGACGTTGGAGTTCTATGGTTTTTATCAAAAGGACGTTATCAATTAATTCGTCAGGTACTTGATATAGGTACTAACAGGTATGTAGTATAACTACGCCCCGTTGCTTAGCCCTATTTTAAGGTTATTTCGATGATGTGTAGGAAATTAGAGAAGTTACTGGTAGATCCTGTACTGTACTGGTAGACCTCGAGGGGAAAATTTTCAAAAATAATAATAGAAAATATGGAAATTACTTAGTTAAGTAGTCGGGCTGATAAAGGTGTTATCGCGAGGTCTCAGTTCGGGGCGAACCACTAGTTTATAGATTTCCCAAATATAATAGCAGTTCAAAATAAATGGTTTGTTCAAAATCACAGCTGGTTTGTTCCATAAAATATCACCCAACATTGGAGCTTACATGCCAAAGATAATAATTTAATGCTACCGGCAGATGCCGGCAGCATGGCCGTATGGTTTCACGGTTGCGCTGAACATCAAAAGGTGCATTTTGACTAATCAAGTTCTTCTCCAAGGTTTAGAATTTATTGAACGAGCGAAGCGAGTTCTCTGAGTCAAGTTGAAGAATCGGCGTTTGTATGTATGTATGTATGTATGTATGTATGTATGTATGTATGTATGTTTGTCCGATGAAAACTTCCAAACTGTTAATCCGATCGTCATGAAATTTGGTATGGGGGTAGATAGTATTGGTACAATTTGTAGGTAAGGTTATGAGCTATATCGATCAGGGGGTTGCTGAGATATTGGGGTCCAAGGGGGGGTAAAAAAAATAAAAGTGAGACAGTCAGATCAAGTGGGGTGTCTAATGAAATCGCTTTGGTTGGACATTTCAAAACTGTTTTTGATAATTATTTAGCCTTAGTAGTTTTCGAGATATAAGGGAAAATTAAAAACGTAAAAACCCAAAATCCTAGGGTACTTCCAGCAATCCCACAATGCTGAAATTTGGTATGCTTGTGGCTTTTTTGTCACAACTACAGGGAAAAGTCTGAAATTGAAGAATTTAGAAACATGTACTCCATAAAACAGGTTCCAATAAAACATCCATTGTTGACCTCCCATTTCTAAGAATTTGAATGACGTTGGAGTTCTATAGTTTTCATCAAAAGGACGTTATCAATTAATTTGTCAGGTACTTGATATAGGTACTAACAGGTATGTAGTATAACTACGCCCCGTTGCTTAGCCCTATTCAAAGGTTATAAAATCCGAAGATATCCGAGAGAAAACAAAGGTCATAGATGCAGCAAAAATGTTTTGTCGCCTGAAATGGCGATGGGCCGGACACACGGCGCGAACTACAGACGACAGGTGGAGCGAGAGGGTGTTGCACTGGTACCCGCGTGGAGAGTGCCGCCCACCAGGGCGCCCGCGGCGCCGCTGGGCGGACGATATAGTAGCCAGCGCCGGGACCACGTGGACGCGCTTAGCCCAGGACAGACACCACTGGAGTATGATGGAGGAGGCCTTCGTCCAAAAATGGACATCCAAATAAAAATGATTCAAGAATAAATACTAAGTAATATAATTACAATTTGATTTAAATTAATAATAACTTGAATTAATAAATATCAGTATAATTTAATATTTCAATTAATAAGTAACTGAAATTAAGGATTTATTTTTGTATTTGCATGTATTTTTTTATTATTGAAATTAGAATATAAATGTATTATTGTTAAGTATTTATGATTTTGGAAATAAAAAGGCTTTATTATTATTATTATTATTTATTCAAAGGTTATTTCGATGATGTGTAGGAAATTAGAGAAGTTACTGGTAGATCCTGTACTGTACTGGTAGACCTCGAGGGGAAAATTTTCAAAAATAATAATAGAAAATATGGAAATTACTTAGTTAAGTAGTCGGGCTGATAAAGGTGTTATCGCGAGGTCTCAGTTCGGGCGAACCACTAGTTATATTAGTAGGTATTCATATTTCTCTATGAAAATTGAGACAAATTGAGAAAATTTAAACAGACTGTAAATCGATAGGTAGGTACATTTACGCGATCCTCAGACACAAGGCGCCTGTGAAAATTCATGTTTAATTCCGAGAGTGGCCTAATAGCTTTGTTCTACAAACCGTTATGTTTCCTCTTACAATTTCTGTAATTGCGTAACATCATTAATTTTATTCAACTGTTATAGAGTTGCCATATCAAATTTATAAAATCTTGGAAAAAAAAACATGTACTCATTAAATCAAATAAAATCAAAAGAATTTTATTCATTGAAATCACAAGGATCATTTTTAATCGTCTTATAAACTAAAATTACTCCTGTTCCAACGCAACCAAGCCTTTAACATTAGGATTAGGCGTAATCCACCTCCGCAATCTTCACCCCCACGACTTCTTTTCTATTCACTACCTATTTAAATGAAAAGAAGGAGTATAGTTATGTATAGTATCGGAGTATTGTTATAAAACTCATAAGAGTAAAACTCAAATTGAAACAATACTCCATGGTAGTATTTTTTTTTACTAAATTTGTGCTGCTTATTTACTCTTCTATTTTATTTTTTCTAATAGAAAAACTCTTTATTGCGTGCCAAAATAAAATAAAAAACAAAATGACGCACAATAGGCAGTCTTATTATCGCTAAAAGCACTCTCTTCCAGATATTAGATTTTGGCAGTTTTTAAAGATTTTTGTTTATCTGAAGGTATAGTTACAGCAGATTACGAGACTTTGAAGAAGAGGGTGAATCCTAACTTTCAGATTATATCCGGACACCCAATTCTGGCTGGACGAAAAGCAACTCTACTCGGGTCTGGCTTGTTGCTCTGAAACCCTGTTTAATTTGTAAATTAGAATGCAAATTTTGTCAAAAACTGCCGGAACGTTAGCACCTCATTTTGTTTAATCTCGTTTGGCCAATCTGCGAGATACTTAAAGCTGTTGGAGTTTTTGGTCTCGCGTAATTTACTTTTAACTATACTTACCCTCGGTTTTATAGTCACAAATGTAATTTTTGTTATTCACAATTATTATATATAATTTTGTGAATAAAAATATAAATAAATGTGCATTGTAACACCTACTTCTGTAAAACCATCATAAACCCTTAGCAACTAATATGTACTAAATCCTCGAAGAAAACCTAAGATTTACTTGGCTTTTGGATGACATGATCTGCGAGTTTGGCATGTGATTCGTCTAGCAGCTAGGATCCTACATTGAATTATTGAGTACTCGGACACTTTAGGATATCTTCAAATAGAAACCTTGATAGGCTATGCGCAGAGATTCACCACCCCTCCCCGTGGGAATTGTGCCTTTCTAGCAATGCACTTGGAGAGAGCTTCACTGCCAGTAAGTAAACTTACTGAATTTGAATAATTTAACTACCTTCTATTTAATGGTAAGTAGTCTGTAATTATTCTAAAGTAGGTACTGCGATCACCAATCCGCCTGCCAAGCGTGGTGTTTATGGCAAATGCCTCCCCATTGCAAGTTATGGTTTGTACGCTATGCATTGGTATGGTTGGCAGATGGGAGGCCTCATCCGGCAGTGGATGTCTACTGATGAAGAAGATGAGGAAGTCTGTGATTCTTAGTTTCTCATAAAGTCCAAAGAGGGATTTATATTTCCTAATGCTCAGCTCTAAGCTGCCCTTGCGAAATTTCATCAGACCCAACTGTTGCTCTGAAGAAGTCTCTAATCCTTTACGTCTGTTCCATGATGGCACCCTCGTGTAATATCATAAGGTTAACTAGCTTCGACAGTATTTGAGTTTTGTCAATTGAAGAATACATCAGAAACTCTATAGAGTTCAAGATTAATTTACGATCATGCTACAAGTACCAACTTTGGCACCCATTGTAATTATTTTAGGATTTCGATCAATTACTTTTAATATCATTATGCTTTTAGACAATATTCTCGTACAAGATAGTGTCAAAATTCTGTCAAAACTGACAGATCTTGTATGATAATGTCGAGTTCAACATAATGTCTAGAATCCGGGAAATGCCCCCCGGCCTCCTAATTAGGGTTCGATTTATAACTACTAGTTGAAATATGTTTTACTAATAATTTCAATTACTTTTGCTAATTAATTTCGGTAAATTAAATTGAAATGCCTACATTTTATCTAGTCACTCCAAGCGGAAAGTTAATGGAAAGTATCTCCTTGTAACGATAGTCGAAAAACAAAGCAATTAGGTAAAAGCATTGTTTGTTTATCTTCAAAGTGGTAAGAGCGAAGAATACAATTCAATAGGTATCTGCAAATTGGTTCTTAACTGGTACGGTCTACTAAGCAATAAAAGATGTTTGTTGCCTTAATTAAAGATAACGGTAACTTTATTATTATGTATGATTTCTGTGAAACTTGATCAAGTTGTAATTGAAACCTGAAGTTGGTTTCCACACATTAGGTTAGGCGACTAAAGAAAACCATTTGATCCCTACGAGCGAAAGAAAAAAGAAGAAATCATTGTAAAAGTGATGATACCACATATAGCCCATTCTAATGCTAAGTTGTCGAAAACCTCAGTTGTGTAAACTCACTGACTAACCTTACCCTTACAACATGGAGTATGTGTGTACAAGCAGGGCAGCTCAAACATTGGGCCATCAAGACAGTGTCAACATGCCTATTTGCCGGCGCGCCCATTTGCACACGGTGCTAATGGGTGGACGCATTTGTGGTGTGGCCTCTATGAGAACGGAAATACGTGATGACTCCAGATTAAACTAAATATCAGTAATGGTATAAAATGTGGAATTAGACCAGCTCACCCACAGCTGATCAGGCGGGTGATTACGTAACCATGTTGCTATTGGTTTCAATCGATTTAAATGCTGTTTCTATTCGAAATGATTCGACGCTAGACGCAGTTGCAAGAGCAACTATCTAAATTTACGCATTTTGCTTACAAAGGTAACTTAGATTTGGACTGCGTAAATTACGTAATCGCATAAAAGTTAAAATAGAAACAAAAATGAAATCGATTGAAATCATTAGCGACAGAATTACGTAATCACCCGCCAGGGTAATCACAGAAGGTGGTAGAGTATATACTAAAGAAATAGATTTATTTAACACAAATGCAGGTGAATCCTAGCTAGATAAACAAAGAAGAAGATAATCTTGCTATATTTGAAAGGAGCTTTTGTCACTACAACAAAAATATTTATATGTTTTCCAACGACCGACGTTTGTCCAAATCTGTCATGCAGTAGCAGCGTCCATTCACATTTCATTATTAAAAATGTAATGTTTCACAAACTGATGATTTTGGACAAAAGTCTTTACAAAAAGTACTGATAACAATGGCTTTTGTTAAGCTGTGATAAGTCCGATTCGAGTACAGACAATTACAATTTTATTTAAAAGTTTTTATAAACACTGTTAAATATCAAATCGCGATCTCAGATTAAAAATATATTTTAAATTCTCTGGTGATTGCTCTGTAGAAGAACCAAGGTCGCCAACATAGCTCTCGGAATTAGCAAGTTGAAGTGGCAATGGGCAGGTCATATAGCTCGAAGAATTGATAATTGTTGGGGAATAAAGTTTCTCGAGTGGCGACCACAAATCGGATGACGCGGTAGGGGAAGGCCCTCCACTCGATGGACATAAAGTCATTATAAACATCGCAGGAAGTCGGTGGATGGAGATGGCTCAAGATCGTTCGTCGTGGCATTCTAAGGGGGAGGTCTATGTCCAGCGGTGGACTTCTACAGACTGATGATGATGATGATGATTGATGATTGCTTAAAACTTTTCAACCGACTTCACAAAAAGGAGGAGGTTCTCAATTCGGTTGTATTTATTTTTTATTTTTTATGTTTATATCTCCGTCGTTTATAAACCGATTTGGAAAATTTCTTTTTTTATTTGAATAGATATACTTCCAAAATGGTCCAATTATTTTCAAAATCCAGTTCTGATGATGGAATTAATGAGGAATTGAGGGAACTCCTCAAATATTGTAGGCATACAAATAGAGATTTTGATATATTCAGCAACAAATCAAGCATTTGCATTCAGAAAGTATTATAACCCTTTCACCACTGGTTTTTTCACCATCAACATATCATCCATATATATTGTGTCAAATATAATTTTTCATTTAAAAAACCGACTTCCGCCATTGTATTCGACTAAATATCTGGATGAAAAAAAATGATGAAAAAACCATAGTGGTAAAAGGGTTATAATACTTTCTGAATGCAAATGCTTGATTTGTTGCTGAAAATATCAAAATCGCTATATGTATGCCTACAATATTTGAGGAGTTCCCTCAATTCCTCATGGATTCCATCATCAGAACTGAATTCTGAAAAAAATGAGACCAATCTGGAAGTATATCTATTCAAATAAAAAAAGAATTTTCTTCGAAAGTGGCCTTTGAATAGGTGTTTAAATGTGTGTTCCATTTATTATTTCTGGCCCCCTTCATAGCAAAGTGTCCTTTTAAAAGTATTTATTTCTGTGTTATATTTAAGTATTAACAATTACTCTTAAGTTTTACTAACCAAATGGATCATTGTAATCTGAAATAAAATTGTTTGATTTGATTTGATTTGAAAGTAAATGACGGAGATGTCAGGTAACAAATATGAAAAAAAAAACAACCGAATTGAGAACCTCCTCCTTTTTTTGATGTCGGTTTTTTGAATGAAAAGTTATAATTAAAGTAAGTCTTCCCAGGATTGGTAGCTGCTTTTAATAATATTTATTTAATTTTAATGGAATTCCAATAAAACCGCAAACTACAATAATGAGAAAAGTTGCCGTTGGCATTTTCGATACTATAATTGAATCACAGCTTCGGTGACCACCAGTTTGTGGTTTTTATTCATTTTTCCTTGTGCAAAAATGGGAAAAAAGTCGTAAGAAATAGTCGGTGGATGTAGGTGGCTCAAAACCGTTTGTTGTTGTTACATTCTAATGGACTTCTAATACAGATCAACGCTATGTATGTATATCAGATTAGTTTTTGTACAGCAACCTGCTTAGAATCTTGTTGAAGAAACGTAGGGATATTTTTTTTTTGTTTTTTTTAATGGTATCTGTGGATATACTCAATTTTGCCAATGTCAAGTAGCATAGATCGATGGCAGTTTACTAGAATGTTCCTGGACAATTTCCACCCCTTCGAAAAGACACGCAATACAATTATTTTATTTAAATTCACTACCATGTGCTCTTTATAAGCTACACCAGTTAAAATGCCACCAAAATTACACGATATAACTCAAAAAAACACTAGAAATTGAAATAAAATAAAAAAGGACGGCGGTTCCCTTCGAAAGAGCAGAAAAAGTTTTTCGGGATAAAATATTATGTTTATTGAAAGGAAATATCTTTACAATCGAAATGTATGACGGAACTGGCCCGTGGCTCACCCATGGCTCACGTGATGTTAAGAGGAGGTCGGGTAGCTAACATAACTTTTCATTTACAAAACCGACTTCCGCCATTGTATTCGACTAAATATTTTGATGAAAAATTATGAAAGAACCATAGTGGTGAAAGGATTATGATACTTTTTGAATGCAAATGCTTGGTTTGTTGCTGAAAATATCAAAATCGCCATATGTATGCCTACAATATTTGAGGAGTTCCCTCAATTCCTCATGGATTCCATCATCAGAACTGGATTTTGAAAATGGGACCAATCTGGAAGTATATCTATTTAAATAAAAAAATAATTTTCCAAATCGGTTCATAAACAACGGAGATATACGGTAACAAACATTAAAAAAAAAAAAATACAACCGAATTGAGAACCTCCTCCTTTTTTGGGAAGTCGGTTAAAAAGGGCGTGCGCTTACGCCCTTTTGGTTGCGAACGAAGTTTGCTTCTAATTAGGCTAATATTTCTTCAAACTCCATGAAAATTTGTACACAAAGTTTAGAACTATGGTTCGGCCTAGATATTTGTGTACTGATCATTGTGTACAACATTTCAGGAGTTTGAAGAAATAATAGCCAAAATAGAAGCACACATGTTCGTTTGCGTACAAAAGGGCGTGTAAGCTCCGTAGCAGTTAGCTTCCCTTAAGTGGTAACCCCAGCTGATTAATTTTAGGTTACGTCAAGTGCCCTAACTTGGTATTGCACTGCGCCCGTCATCCTGAAACATAATAATGACAAGTCTCATGTGCGTGTAAATTCACCGACACCCTTCTTCGCTGGAAAAAAGCGAGATGCGAGAACTACTGCTTGACGGCATGAAGATATGGTGTTAGTACTTCCCTGAGAGCTCTACTATTAACAATAATTATAAATAACTAGCTGGTGCCCGCGACTTCGTTTGCGCAGGATTAGTATTTCGATTAGCTTATATTAGCGTGTCGTAGAAAAGAATATCCTACTTCCTACTATCCTACTATATTCCCGCCCGCCACAGTATATGTATAGGTTATATTCTTTTCTACGCCACGCTATAAGCTAATATATATATACATAATATACCTACTGTGCGGGCTTTTTTGTATGACTATTTAAGATAAACATTTCCATCATACATTACATAATATGTGTAACTCTAGCGGTTTTGGCAGCGCACGCCAGAATAGCTATATTAAGCTAGATTCCCTACTTTCTTGACACTTATCGTCATATTATGGACAATTCACACAATATCTTTATAAATTGTAGCCTATGTGTTATTTTGATGTATAAGCTATATTATTGTAAAGTTTCATTAAAATCCATTTAGTAGTTTTTACGTGAAAGAGTAACAAACATCCATCCATCTATCCATCCATCCATCCATCCATCCATCCTTCCATCCATACTTACAAACTTTCGCGTTTATAATATTAGTAGGAGTAGGAAGTAGGATATTATTTATACTACCAAAACATGGTTTCCGTGGTCTCATTTCATAAGATAATTTTAATGGTTTCCTTCCGACTTGAACTTTTATTAGTGTTTACGAGTTTCTTTGGATGTAATTTAGCTGACTATTATTTTCTTAATTGAAATTATTCCACTGCAGCTAGCACAGAATAAAATTAAAAAATATAAATATATAAAGAATATAAATGAATAACCTATCATTCATAAACATAGTCTAGATCCCACACTAAGATTCCTTGTGTGAATGAATTAATGAATTATTTATTTGCTTTTTTTTTCTTCTTAATTAGCGTCGTACGTCTTGTGCATTTGCCAGTTTCAAGTATTAATAAATTAAATGTAATTTGCAACTTTAAACTCGTTCCAAGTCATCAAAGTCTCAGTCAAGTCATGTTTTAGTAAAGCGGTGGCAGTTTTACTAAAACTTTGGTGGATTTCCATCAATTTGAAAAGTCACGTTTGAAAGTCAAGTCACAAAATGGAAGTGTATTATTACACTTCCATTTTTGTTCACTGCACTTTATAAAAGCTACATTGGGTGAAATACCACCAAAATTACACAAAACAACTTATAAAAACACTAAAAAAATAAATAAAATAAAAGTAGGCGACGTCTCTTTTCGAATATTTGCTTAGAATGCTGAACAGTAAAAAACCAGCCAAGTGCAAGTCAGACTCGCGCACGAAAGGTTCCGTACCATTATCCTATAAAAACGGCAAAAAAATCACGTTTGTTGTATGGGAGCCCCCTTAAATAATTATTTTATTCTGGTTTTTATTGGTGTATTTGTTATTATAGCGGCAAAAATACATCATCTGTGAAAATTTTAAGTGTCTAACTATCACGACTCATGAGGTACAGCCTGGTGACAGACGGATCTATAAAAACGGCCAAAAAACACGTTTTTTTGTATAGGAGCCCCCTTAAATAAATATGTTATTCTGTTTTTTAGTATTTGTTTTTATAGCAGCAACAGAAATACATCATCTGTGAAAAATTCAACTGTTATATGACGGTTCATGAGATACAGCCTGGTGACAGACGGACGAACGGACGGACAGCGGGGCCTTAGTAATATAGGGTCCGTTGTACCCTTTGAGTACGACGATGATAAATACAAATTATAGTTACTAGTAAATTCTTACGTTAAGCACGCAAAATTTAAGCTCAGTCCTTAAAAACCAAGTGCATAAAATAACTATAAAACGACTAAATTGGTGGTAAGATAAAATAAACACAAATGTCAATAAAAAATAATCATTAATTGTTTTGAGAGAATGAAAACCCCAATTAGATGCTGTTTTTAGCAGACTTCAAAAAAAAGGAGAAGGTTCTCAATTCAGTCGTTTTTTATGTTTGTTTCCTCATTATCTCCGTCATTAATAAACCAATTAGTTTTTTTTATTATATATATACTTCCAAATTGATCCCATTTGTATCAAAATCCTGTTCTGATGATCTAGTCCATGAGGAATTGAGGTGACTCCTCATATATTATAGGCCAACATAATATAGCGATTTTGGTATTTTCAGCAACAAGTTAAGCATTTGCATTCAGAAAGTATAATTTGGTGAAGTGGATGAATATTATGTGAATTAATTCAACGAATATAAAATTGAATTAATTTAAATAATCTCGGGCTTGCTGTATTAAGGCCTATTCACGCCGGATGCGTATGTAGCACGTACCGTAGCACGCGCGTCACTTTGTATGTACACGCTTGCGTGCAGGTCACGCAAGCGGTGTGCCATGTCTCATAGAGTTCCATACATTACACGTCACGACGAAGTCTACGCGTACGCAGACAACTCTCGACAATCTAGACGCTCGTAGACAATCAAACGTTGGAGAAAATTGTTTTCATCTTAAGACCATCCAAAGTTAACGGCCCGAACCAATGGTCGAACCCAATCGAAGTTTATGTTTTAGAAAAGCAAACATATCGTATTATGACGAGGCTTTTAAGCCTGCCCCTGGAATCATTCCTTTTTTTTCTGTTTTTTTTTTAATCATCTATTCTTGAATGCAGGTTTAATATTTGGAGCAAACCAGGGCCACTTTGTTTTATACAGAAACTTCAGGGGTTGTTGGTATCAATGTCACAATAACATAAGTAAATTGGCTTTTAGTGCCACGCGAACACCTAAGTTCAATTTCGCGTGTCTTCTTAGCTTCTTCCTTCCTTAGTGTACCCTACCAAAATGTTCAAGAATACAATTTTTAATAAGTGGTTCCTACACAATTTGGCCACTCTAAAAAACCATCTTAAGAGTATGCCTCCTCTTATGCGAGGAACGAGAGGGATGGTCAGGAGGAAAGCGTCCTGACCATCCCTCTCGTTCCTCGCAACATCTTCAACTCATGATTCCTGTCCATAAGACCTCTATTTACACGGACTCTTTTACGATCACTGCGACCCGCTTGTGGAACTCCCTTCCAGTCAAAATCCGGAAAGCTGCTTCCATAGGAATCTTCAAGTACAAACTGTATCAATACTTTTTGTCATTGCAAAATGTTAAACAAAATTGAGCGCTTTTATTATTTATTTGTTTTATTTTTAAGTATGTATAGGTTTATGGTAGGTTATATGTAGTAATATATATATTTACTTATTATAATGTGAAAGGTACTGTATATATCTAGTTATTTTAAGTAGGTAATTAATTATGATAACTTTATAATCTCCCACTCTACATTATACAAACGTTAGCTGGACGAAAATGCTAATTAGCATTAAGTTCGCCTATGTACTTGTTTTTTTTGTCTTGTACAATAAAGTATTTTCTATCTATCTGTCTATCTATGCCTACATGAATGTTTTCTTTGTCAACATAGATGTTTTAGAGCAATATGACAAATCATCCAAAAAATTATGCATAGACAAATTATTGAGTCAAAGTTACATTCGTTTTGGCGGTTTTGACTTAGGATACAATAAATATTTTAAAATCTATGGAAAAAGTTCTTTGACTTGCCATTTTGACCATTCCCTATCCAGCAGGGAAAAGCCATATAAATAGGACCAGCCAACATGGCGTAAATGGTGTAGGGATTTAAGTACATAAAAAAATACACAACCGACGAATTAATAGAGTACTTTAACAACCACTTTACAATATAGTCCTTTTTTAAAGTCGGATAAAACAATGTAGCTAAGCACCGAAAGTACTCATCAGTGTAATTCAAGCTGAAATACTATTACCATCATACTTCAAGCAAACATATCGGGCAGGATACGAAACCAGACACTTTGATCGGAGGGGCCGATTTCCCATCCAATAGCGGACATCCGAAGTACAAAGGTCTGACAAGATTGAAACGAAACAGTTAGTTAGTGGAAAGGAGATGAAAACGGAATGTGTGACGCACAGATATGCGTAGCTACGCACCACTGAATGCTGAGTTTTATTATGACCATGGATAGCAGTGGGTAAATATGTGACCCTCTAAATAACCTATTAGTCCATAAATGTCTTAGATTTTTGTGGCGTCTGTGCGCCAAGATCGGCATGCTCAGTAACAAACAGTGCAGAAATCTTTAAGAACAGTGCAGAAATATTGTATGAAAATCCGAAAAAAAAAGTTTCTATAAAGAATCATCGTGTGTTTTCGTCATCGTGATTTAGGATTCGGGAATATTTTGCGGCGCCATCTAGTTTTAGTTATGAGAAATTCACTTCCTATGCAAAGAAGTTTTTAAAACAGAAAGTAGAAGCTAGTCGAAAAGAAAAATTTAAAAATTGGTGCTAATCGAGTGAATGCGACTGAATTAAAGTTTTTATTATTCAAATTTTGTAAAAATTTATTCTTGTAGTTGAAAGAAAAACTGAATACGAACCTCGCTCAGAGTGATTTCTTGTTTAAGTAACGTAAGTGTTCAGGTTTATGAAAATTCCTTTATCCTTCCCTACATGTCTACCTAACCGGTGAAGACTCGCAAATTCAAATTTGGCGCCACCACCAAAACTGGCCTGTGAGTTAGACGAAAAAAATGCAAGATGCTGCTGTGCTCTTGTTAGAGAGTATTATTATATTCCTTGCTGCTGTGCCAAAACAAGCCACGTGTGCTCCGCACTTTTAATAAAATTATATCATAAAAAACCTTCCAAAAAAGAACTCAAAGCTAGCCAAATTAAATTTCCTAAATAAAAACTAACAGTGAAATTACTTGTAAAAAAAGATACCGGTCGCGTCGAAGTGAGTACATATCTAGTAATTCCTTACCTCGATACCTATTTTCTGAGCCCTTCGAAGATCCACCAGTACCTAAGAAGTCACTTTCCGCTCGGTGCAACAATCTATTATTGCTTATAAATTCAACCCGGACCGTTGTCAAACCATTATAACGCCTTAAAAACATGAAATCTATATATTCCCACCCGCCAAATTACCTATTCACATTAGGATCTTGAACCACATATGCCCATATGTGGTTCAAGATCCTAATGTGAATCATTCATTAACCCGCTAATTCATGTATTCTCATTAGGATTCTAAATCCTAATCATTAATCTAAAGAGTATATCTGGGCCCCAGGGAAGATTAACGTGAATCAAGAAAGATATCTCAAGTTACCCCAAACATTGAAGGTCGTACTTTGTACTTTACTTTGTAAATTGTTTCAGATACAAGTCTCGTATCGACAAATAATGGGCTGACCTACTTCAGTTGAGGTTTAATACCATATCCAACTGTTATACCTACTCCATGTTCCCGACTGTTGTAACTTACACGGTGTTTGCTGAGTCGATAGATTTCTTCCGAGATGGACTGTTTACTTGATGTGTGTTTGCGCGATTACGTAATGGACTAATTTGGTGGAAAATGCCTGTCTAATCAGTCTGAACACGCTTTTTTGCGAATAGTTTACTTTTCCGACGCAACTTCGCTGCAAAAGTTAAGAGTATATACTATGTGATTTTACACAAAATGTCACCGTAGATTTCACAAGGTTGGATCGAATCTTAGTATGCCAAAGAGGTGTAAACAACATTTAACTTAAAAATTAAAACCCGACAAAAGTTGAAACCAAGTATCAAATGGTGTAGGGGAAGGCTAAATTCACGATTCTATAGTAAAGGCCTATAGTAAACTTAATTAATAGGCATAATATTCGGAGGCCCAATCCAAGTTTTTTATTTATAAAAGCCTCCGGTTTCATATATTATTAAAATGAAAGGCCTTTAGGTACTACAGATTCGTGGATTTGGCCTTTCGCTACAACATTTTCTTACTTGTTCTCAGCTTTTGCGTATAGTCAGGTCTTAGCTTCTAAACTTTAATTATGTTTTTTTTTAGTTGAGTAGTGTATGTGTATCAAGCCCTTTCATTTGATACCAAAGTCATTTTATTTATTTTCATTATATTTTTATCGAAGTTGGAAAATTGCGGGTCGTGGAAATGACATACTTCGAGATTAGAGACATGACGAATCCCACAGATGCTTTCCTTCACTATATAAGCAAGGGCTCATAAAGAAAGGCGTCAGACAGAACACGGGCTGTCTGCGGCCCAGACTGCTGTCTGCCGGCAGCTGTATTGTCATACAAAACCAGGTATGGTGGTTGGTAAGTTCCCAATATCCCCAGTTTGTTTAGCAGTACAAATTGCAGACAGTGACCTCATATTGCACTGTCCGCCACCGGTAACAAATGGGGTCGTTTATCATCCACGAATTGATAACAACTTTGTCATGAAATTCCGCTATTCTTCTAGAAAATGCTCGATCTTTTGACTACATATGGCTAGCATTTCGAGTTAATTATCAGCACAAATTGTAGCATAATTCAGAAGCTTTGATTTTCTCGGCATAAAATCATATGCATTTTTTATTCATTTATATATTGACGACCTCTGTGGCTCGACGGGCGAAGATTCGCCTGCGACGCAGGAGGTTGCGGGTTCGATTTCCGCCTGGGAACAAATATTAGTACGATCTGTACCTACCACAAAAAAAGGTAGGTGTAGGTGTGTGAAGTTACCTACTACTTAGGTAGGTAGCTACCTAGGTACTGTTGTTTTTATTTTTTGTTTCTTTTTAAGTGGGGACAAATAAACGTATTTTCTTTTCTTTTCTTTTTTTATCTGCAGATATTTGTTCAGGCTGTTTTGGGTATTTCTATGTATAATAAAAAAATATCTATCTATGTAATGTATTTTATTAAGTAGCTTAGGTCTAATAACAGCTATAAGTAGGTAAGTAGGTACGTATAGAGACCCTGTCAGGGCGCTGTAATTTTATAAAAGTACTCAATACTCAATACATTAATTGCTTTCACATGGTTACAATAAGTTGTTATATAAATAATATCAAGGTTGTCTACAAGAGATCGCCCTCAGCGATAAGACCGCCCATTGTACTTCCATACGTATAATTATTATTATGATTGACAAAAATTTTGGCGAAAAACATCGTGTATCCGACATGTTTGCATTGGTAGACAAGCTATTTGCAGCAAAATTTTTGTCGCACACGAACGTTTTCGAACTTGTTAGTAAATTATGCGTCTAAATGTTAAAATGGAATACATATTTGTTAAAAGAGAAGTAATCACGAATTCGACTCACTTTACGCGTAATATCCCCAGAAAGCAGGAAAGCTGGTAGACTCTTTAAAATGAAGCTACTAACAAAAATTCAGATATGTATTAATAATTTATTTTTTTGGGTGGCCTACTGTGGACTATTATTTTAATTTTATTTATTTATTTTATTTATTTACTTATTATTATTCTGCGTTCTGTTTTAAATTAATGTGATGAAATGAATAATTGTATTATAAGTATTCGCGTATTTATATTGTGTGTGTAAGTATCAAATTATGAAAACAAACAGTGAACGAAGGAACAAAGCACTTGTCGTTTTGAAGTAATTTTGAAGTACGTAACTCCGTTAATGAATAAGCATTTGCCACGATTTTTTATTTCAGTAATTGGATGAATAGTCGGTTTGCCCACCAGCGGTAATTCCATGGCTTCATCAACTTGGTTTTTATATAGGTATACCTACGGAATCATTATATAGGATCACCCAGGTTTCTGTCCGTCTGTCTGCAAACGTGCGGGACACAAAAAAAGGGGGGAAAACCCCCGACTCCAAAACAAGTAAACTTAAAATTTTAAGATATATTTTAAGGTCTCTCTTATAGTATACAGGAAACCCAAATTAAAAATTCTAAGTCCTGGAACTCTCAAGGGATATGGAAAATACTCTTGATGAGAAAATTACTAATAAGTTAATAGGTCTAGTGGCTACTATTGTAGCCTACTTTTGCGGAACACTCTCCACGCGCGTCCGACTCGCACTTGACTGGTCAAGTGGGGCAAGTGTATTACTTACCCTTGCATTTTTTTTAACACCCAACTGTCACATACGTAGTCTTGATTCCCTGTGTCGTGGGTCCAGACCCGGAACAAATATTTGCAGATCATACAAACATTTGTCCCGGAGCATCAAACCCGCAACCTCTTGCATCTCAGCCGGCTACTCACCCGCCGCGCCACAGAGGTCGTCATTTGAAGTTACGGTCATTAACGTTAGATCAAAACCTATGGCCATAACGGAAGTATCAGCTGTATTTACGCAGTAACCGACTACTACTGACTCTGTGGTTGAACGTGCAAACGAGTGCGGGTGACAGGCAGCATTGTTGCCATGTAACGCAAATTGTTAGCGTTTGCGTCGCAGGACTATAGGCAGCCGAATGTGTGCACCGATACTCGATGGTGGGTGTTGTATTTGAATATGGAAACTGGTACGGCCTTATTACATGGACTAAATCTGAATTTAGTCCAGGCGTACTAGTCTAGGATTAAATATAGACATTAGGCATATGCGACTTTAAATACGAAAGCAGATGGTTTGTTTTCCGAAATCAATTCTCGCGCTACTTCGCAAATTTCCAAAGTATCAAACTGACGGATTGTGTCACATCACAATTGAGATGTCCAAATTCATACCTCTAACAAGCAATCAACTGTCAATTTACAGACCATTGGTAAACTAGGGGGCTGCCTGGTTTTAGATAAACCAGAGATAGTCCAAGCTTATGTAATTTTTGGCATATCTAGCTCGAAAGTTGCATCTGAAAAACAAACCATCTGCTTTTGTATTACAGTCGTATATACCCTAGGTCGATATTTAAGCCTAGACTGGTAGTCCTGGTTTAAACCCAGACTAAGGGTATTTTTTATAATAACACCAGTAATGTCTATCGACATCAAGCGCTAGAGCGCGTCAGAGCACGTACAGGCTCGATGTAAGCAATGATAAGTCATATTGGTGGCACTTCACTTGGTGTATATTCGCAAATGTTTGCGTTATTTTGCCAAGGAAAACAACATTATGTAACGATAGACTCATGGTTGATTTTACCTTGTAAAAATAACGCATCATCATCTGTGATAATTCTCAACAAGGACATAAGAACATTGAATCCAATGCAAAAAAAAAAGCCGTGGTCATACGCTATAACGCTAATTACTAGAGGAGAAAATGTAACGACCACATAATATTAAAAAATAAAAATCAATGTTCAACAGTCGTACTACAATTTTATTTGATTCATTCCCACTAGTCCCTTTTGGCAGTCCCTTTAAAGGTACTAATTGACTGATCATTGTCCAGCACTACTAAGTACATATTAGGTACCACAAAAATGGGAAAGTAGGCTCCTAAAAATAAATTAACAAAACTAATATGAATACTGTCATTGAACAACCAAATGTAACACACTTTTCATAAATGTTAAACATAATGGATGCTTCTGCTGCGGCAGTTTAACTAGTGAATAAACTTTGGAAATAGTTAAAGTGAGTAGGTACTCGTATTTGCAAAGTACCGCGGAATCTACACATAATCAATTACCACTTTTATTAAAAATGAACTTAAGAACACAATTCTTCATTATTATTATTTAAATGTTACTTGTTAGTTGTGTTGTTTAGTTATTCGGTGGACGAATTCTTATCTGATAAATTGTTAATATAATTGTAATGACATACTTTACTTATAAATCTGTGAATGACATGCCTGAGCATGATAATCTGTGTAATTTTAAGTAATTTAGGACCTATTTTGACGACAGGTTTAACATTGATTTTCTGATTGATTGACTTGTTTGTTCAACTTTTTTGGTAGGCGCGATTTTTATACAATTTGACTCTATTACTTATAATATTAAAATTGCAGCGCCCTACAGGGTACATGTATATAAGCTACTCTTAGACCTAAGCTATAAATTATATACATTTTGACAATTAATAAACAATTAAACAATCAAGCTCTGGATCACGTTGGGCCTGCTCAGATATTATTCGTGCACGTGACCGAATGCACTTACAGTTAAAGCAGAACCATAATAATATATTAAACTTTAGTTATTATGTCCGATCGTATGTTGCTCATAAGTGTACAATTCCATATTGTAACACCGCTTGTGGAGGTACTTGCGTCATATACATCTTACAACTGGAACGTGCGTAGAAAGCGGTGCTAAAAGTTGCTACATTAAAACCTTACGGACTTTTATATAAGTTACATAATATTTGAGGGTGGGGAAAGGGGAGGAGATCCCCCGTCCCCGCATGGGGGAAGTTTAGAAAAGGCAGTTAAATATATTTTTTAAATCTTATTTTGAGGTTATGTTTAAGGCGAGCCAAGCAGACGAATGGCTAACTTTTGGAGATAAAAATATAGTACATCGGAACAAGTTACGACTTAATTTTTTTAATATAATTTAATTCAGTTCTTTATTTAGTTTGCGTAAAACACAATAGCATAATTTTTTCTCGATAGAATTATTTTTTGAAAACTATGCCTTTTTGAACTTTTTTGCGATATATTGGAATAACTAACTGTAGGTAATTCATTGATTCAAGCGTACCTAATGATGAATTAGGAATTGTATTACAATTGATTTATATTACTGTATGTAAGTACTTATTCACAAGTATAAAACCTCAACTTGGCTATTCAGCTGATTTAATAAATGGAATGTAGTGCGGTATTTGCAGCACAAGTTCTACACTCAGTGTACCTACTTGCTTGATTTCAATTTTTTTTTTTTTTTTTTATTACTCATCATCATAAATTACGTATAAAATTACGTTTCTTAATATGGCGGCGTTAGTTCCGCTTTTGGCCATGTTCATTTACATAATTAGTGTATGTACACGAAACATTTAACGTAATTCAAATGTCATACATCCATCTTGAACATAAAATCAGCGCGACTAAGTTAATTTTAAATTGAGAGCCAAGTGGCAAATGCACACACACACACACATCACACGGGCACGTGCCCGTTATGAGTAAGTAGTATAGCGTAGAAAGAACAAAACCCACTCCAGGCCGCAGGCCACTCTCGGCATCCGGTCAAGTGCTCTTCTCAATGTGTGAGAGGAGATTAATTTCAAATCAATTCTTTTGTTTTTGTTTGGAAAAATCTGGTAATATAATTCTGATGAGCTCTTGGGGTTTTTCTAATGCCTTTTTTCACCAAAATATCATTACATATAAATAAATTAAATATTATTATTTAGAATTTTCCACGAGTTTCCACACGTATTTGACGTTCCAAATTCAGATCACTTTATTTCCTAGGGAGTTTCATACCACTTTATATCCCTTGCTTTACTTTACGTTGAGGTTGCATGATATGTAATTGGACATTGTCGAGCACGTGGTGTGAAATAGTAGATTATGCACTAAGGGAATAAAGCAGTGTCTTATGTCGCGGGCGGCATATTGAACCCAGAGCGTAACGAGGGACTCGAAGGAGTTTTATAGAGTCCTGAGGGGTTCAAGCTGCCCAAGACGAAGACAGGCTTTATTCCAGAGGAGTATACTCTACTTTTCACACCTTCTGCGAGACAATAATAAAAGCTAGGGCTTGTTGTTGGGCATCAAACACGCGCACAGCGTGTTTGGTGCTGTGATTTTAAGTCATAGGTGATAAATTGACCTAGTTCAATGTTGTTTTGACCTGTAATTTGAGAATGCATCAACTATTAACACATTGTTTTATGAAATGTGTATATTATGCTGTTCGCGTTCTTTTATAGGAATAAATAACGGTCACTTATCAACAATTGACTACCGATTCCCTATGCGTCTGCGAAGGTCCATGCCGAAAATCAGCGCTGCAGTTTTACTGTAACATAATGCTGAGCACGGCCTTCTTTTTACCAGCTGTAGGTACTAGGGATGTTACGAATGTCGTATTTTTGACATTAGCGAATGCGTATGCGAATGAGAGTGTTTTGAGATTCGCATTTGCACATTCGCGCGAGTGCAAGTGTGAATGCTAGTGTTCAGCAAAGGCATTAAAAAAACACTCAGGTTTATTGCGAATCTTCAGTGTATTTTGTTCTTTAAGTTGCAACCTTAAGTATTCATCCATAAAAGAGTCGCTTTCACACCTATAGGCAACGTGAAAAAAAGAAAAGTATGTTTTTACTATTGCGCTGAACACTGTAATCATGAGTTACAAGTTTTTAGACTAAGTTACGAATCCTGTAGTCCCCCTTATGAAATCAGCGTTTTGTAATCACACATTTTTTTCTCGTCGCCAGCAATGCTACAAGCAGGCGTGGAAGACGCTTAAAAAGACAAAGGTGCAGACATTATGCCTCCTTTTATGTAGAGGATAACAAACCTCTACGCAAGCTATACTGCCCCACATCCACAATTTAAAATAAGCTATTATTTACCCCAGTTAATAAAATTCCGTCCTTACGTTGAAATAAAGCCAGGTCCCAAGCAACGAAAGACAATCTGGCATAATAATTCGTAATGGTCCTAGCATAATGAACGGATTAAAATTTGTTAGAGGGAGTATCAAAATTGCATCGTTAAAATTCTACCGAAACCCTTTTTATGCCTATTTGAGTTATTCGAGTTGGAATTACACGTTCTTAATTAGATTGAAAAGGTGTTTTTTAACCAATTTGGTTTGATGAAGTTAACCCTGACATAAAAAGATAAGAATAACTACTAACCGACAGTAGCGCTAGTGTCTCTATTAGAGTGTATGTTTATTCATTATGCGAGCCCCTGACTCTAAAACGAGTTTCATGAGTTATCGAATCAGTCGAAAATTACAAAGATATTGACAATTCAAATTAGAAGATTGCAAGCCACTACATTTGCAACGGGCGGCCAAATGATTCGATTTATAATTGACTAGTAGAACGCCCGTGACTTCGTCCGCGTTTTTTCCATACAAACTTCTACACCCTGCTGCTACCTTCTGCACCCTTCGTAGGGTGCAGAAGAATTATTTTCGTAGTGAACCACAAAAGGAATGTACCCTCCAAATTACAAGTTTCTGCTTGGACCATGCTAGGATTTACGGTTTAGGCTGTGCATTGATATTTGGTTTATGGTCGTGATGGTGGCACTTCTCTTGGTGTATTTGCATAAATGTTTGCATAACTTTGCTAAGGCACACAATATTGTGTACTGATGGTTGATTTTGTCTTGGATAAATAACGCAAACATTTGCGATTATACACCAAGTGAAGTTGCACCATTATATGTCCGATATCACTACGTAGCGAATAAAAATCTATTGTTATGCGATGTTAATGGTTATGCTCAGTGAGTCAGTGAGTCAGTCATGCAACGATTTTATATTATATTGATAGCAGGGTAGAGGGGGGGTGACAGTAACACAAGGCAATAGTAACATTGACGATATCTCTACAAGTAGATAACCTATGCATGAGTGCGAACGTTAGGCCAAGCGCGTTGCAAGTCCCGACCTGAGGCCTTACAATGAGCTCTTATAGCGATTCAGTTCAAAAACTATTCAGTACAAAGTCAAAGTCAAAAAGAATTTTATTCATTGAAATCATAAGGATCATTTTGAATTTATAAACTAAAATTACTCCTGTTCCAACGTGACCAAGCCTAGAAGAATCAGGTAACAAACACGGCTTGGCTTATAAAAATGGTCCGTCTTACCACTAGGTGAGAAGCGCCTGTGGGGTGCCTCGGAGCAAGGAGTTGCTGATACATAGTAAATGAGAACTTAAAAACCTTAGGAAGGTAGTCAAAATTAAATAAACATCAGCAAAAAAATATGCAAGACAGCACACGCTACGCTTGTTTTATCGGCAAAATATCGGTTCCGTGATGTCCGCAGCTATACATAAAGGCACAGTAGCAGAAGGTATATAGACTTCTACGATTAAAGTTATTCTATGTTATTCTGATGGCAACGACTAACCGATATTTTATACAGGATATTTTTGAACTGAATCGCTATAAGAGCTCATGGCCTCTGCACACCAGTTAGCGACACGCTCACTGTGAAAGGGACTCTGCACAAGAGATTTTTGTTTTTCCACAATATTTTGTTTTCGAGTGGTGTATATTTAAGTCATTGCTACACAGCAATTATATATATATTTATTATTTTATACAGGATTGCTATAGAATCCTTAGCTCCGCTCCGAATTCAAAATAACGCCCTCGAGGAACAAAATATTATTTTTTCCCCTTGTAATACAAATAAGTGACTATTCTATCACCACTCTATCATGAACAAAATAGAGTCGTATTTTACTGTTGATTAAAACTGGTTAATATAACGCTTATACACGGTCCATAGCAGAAATAGTACTTTGCAAGTTGTTCGGGTTATCTATAATTTGCGAGAACTTCACAATAAAACATTATCAATAGAAACCAAATTAAATTGGAGCAAGAAAAGATACAAAATCAGAAAATATCGATAGAAACAGTAGTCTGTTAGTAACATAGTTTGATTGCGTAATCGCAGGGCTGAACATGACTACAATCGCATTGTAGTATTAATGGGCGACTATGATCGCATAATAGTACCAAAGGCACCCATGTAAATAGTCTAGTCTTTAAACGCTACTCATGGCAAGAATAAGAGTTTAAGTAGGAAGTAACTGGGGAGTCTTCCTCATGGTCCAACTATGAAGTTAAACCCTTTTGTCATGTGCATATCAAACTAACTGTCAATGATGAGTAATGAGAACTGCATTCTTATATAACTTTTCATTGAAAAAACCGACTTCCGCCATAGTATTTGACAAAATATTTGGATGAAAAAAAATGATGAAAGAACCATAGTGGTGAAAGGATTATTATACTTTTTGAATGCAAATGCTTGGTTTGTTGCTGAAAATATCAAAATCGCCATATATATGCCTACAATATTTGAGGAGTTCCCTCAATTCCTCATGGATCCCATCATCAGAACTGGATTTTGAAAAAAATGGGACCAATCTGGAAGTATATCTATACAAATAAAAAAAGAATTTTCCAAATCGGTTCATAAACGCCGGAGATATGCGGTAACAACTGAATTGAGAACCTCCTCCTTTTTTGGGAAGTCAGTTAAAAAATAGGACTAATCCGAAAGTATATCCTATCAAATAAAAAAAATATCTAAATCGGTTTATAAATGACGGAGATTATAAAAAAAAACAATAAAAGAATTAAGAACCTCCTTCTATTTTTGAAGTTGGTTAAAAATTGGATAGTAACACAAATAACGTTAGACTCGTTATAAAACGAGTAGTTAAAGTAACTGAGTGAGGGAGGTTTAATCAACATACGAGCACATGATTGCACTATTCGTTTGAAGTCGCGTGCTGTAAGCTATTAGGTACTTATTCATTATTTATTAATAGGTACTAGCAAAGGTTTTCAAAGTGTTCTATGTATCCTTACTTATGGTACTGAACATAATCGCGCACAACCGGACATCATCATCATCATCATCAGCCTGTAGAATTCGATTGCTGGACATAGGCCTCCTAGAATACCACTTTAACTACTATATAGTGTACTATTTATTGAACGAGCGAAGCGAGTTCTCTGAGTAAAGTTGGAAGAATCGGCGTTTGTATGTATGTATGGATGTGTGTATGTATGTATGTATGTATGTATGTATGTATGTAAATATGTTTGTCCGATGAAAACTTCCAAACCGTTAATCCGATCTTCATGAAATTTGGTATGGGAGTAGATAGTATTGGTACAATTTGTAGGTAAGCTATATCGGTTAGGGGGTTGCTGAGATATTGGGGTTCAAGAGGGGGTAAAAAAAATAAAAGTGAGACAGTCAGATCAAGTGGGATGTCTAATGAAAGCGCTTAGGTTGGACATTTCAAAAATGTTTTTAATAATTATTTAACCTTAGTAGTTTTCGAGATATTAGGGAAAATAAAAAACGTAAAAATCAAAAATTCTAGGGTACTTCCAGCAATCCCACAATGCTGAAATTTGGTATTCTTGTGGCTTTTGTGTCACAACTACAGGGAAAAGTCTGGAATTGAAGAATTTATAGAAACGTGTACTCCATGAAACAGAAACCAATATAACATCCATTGTTGACCTCCCATTTCTAGGAATTTGGATGACGTCGAAGTTCTAAAGTTTTCGTCAAACGGACGTTATCAATTAATTCGTCAGGTACTTGATATATGTACTAACAGGTATGTAGTATTACGCCCCGTTGCTTAGCCCTACTTAAAGGTTATTTCGATGATGTGTAGGAAATTAGAGTAGTTACTGATAGATAATATACTGGGAGACCTCGAGGTGAAAATTTTCAAAAATAATAATAGAAAATATAGAAATTACTTAGTTAAGTAGGCGGGCTGATAGAGGTGTTATCGCGAGGTCTCAGTTCGGCGCGAACCACTAGTTTATTAATATTATTCTATGGAGGTTGTAATGGTCTGGGCCCCAATTCTACTAAACAAATTGTGTTTGAATTGTTAATGAAGTATTTAAAAAAATTACTCTTTTGACACTTTTGGTATTCTACTAACTTCAATGGTTTTTCAATTGGATTATAGTTACGACCATCCAGAAACAATCGTTTCATTTCAGTACAACAATTCAGTACAATCATAAATTTAGCAGACTACCATTTCTAATGACAGTCGTAATTAAATTGTTATTGCATGATCTAAGAATGGTTTTTCCATTAAAAATATTAGAATCGGCCCCCAGATATAAAGAGCTCCCGAAATGTGTACTGACAATATTGCCCATGTTGTGGTCAAGCCTAAGCTGGCGTGAACGGTAGTACCTTTATTTTTCCTTGTCTAAAACCGTATTGAATTTATTTCTATATTTACATACTTTTTCAGGCATGATAAATATAATCAATTTGCCTTCATATTCCTGCTTCGGTCTGCATTTTTAGAGTTTAAAAGATTACTTTGTTGCCCTCTTGTTGTTTGCAAGACTAAGGGTTGATTTCACCAACAAATAAACAGGCGTTTATACAACGCTTTAGCCTAACCAATGCATTTTAACCGACTTCACAAAAAGGAGGAGATTCTCAATTCGGTTTTGGTTTTGTTGTTATTTTTATTTTTTATGTTTGTGTCCTCTTATTATTTCCTTTGTTTATAAACCGATTTGGAAAATTCTTTTTTTATTTAAATAGATATACTTCCAGATTAGTCCCATTTTTTTTCTGAACATTATCAGAACTGAATTCTGAAAAAATGGGACCCCCAATTCTTTGGGATCCTTGAATCCGTGAGGAATTGAGGGAACTCCTAAAATATTATAGGCATACATATAACGATTTTGGTATTTTCAGCAACAAATAAAGCATTTGCGTTCAGAAAGTGTCATTTGGTGATTTAATCCTTTCACCACTCTGATTTTTTCACCGTCAAAATATCTTCCAGATATTTAATCGAATAAAATGACGGAAGTCGGGTTTTTAAATGAAAAGTTATTGAGAGGTGTTTTAATTACCTTGACCAATGGTCACGGTAAATGGCCGTTTATTTGTTCGTGAACTTATAGGCTTTCGATTCTTGATAATAACTTCTTAACCCTAACTTACTAATACACTGAACTAGCAAAACAAGCGAGTAAACTGCTGACCGCTTTTAATGTAAAAACCCATGGTATTACCAAACAAATAAAACAATCCCTACCAGCTGGTGATTTCCACCTTCCATCGGACCGTAATTGAATACCGTTAAACGGCCGAGACCCAATCACTATAAATGCGGCCATATCGAATGACAATACGAGACCTTCAGAGGGAAATGTTTAGATATTTCAAAGATAGTTTTCCCGCGCTAATCGGATCTGTTCCGAGCTGACCGTGTGGCCTTTTGAAGTGTTTAAATAATTTGGGTTAACCTTTGCGAAATGGTGCTTGTTTTATGCTCAACGTGGTTAGTCTAAATAAAAATCGGCCGTCTTGCCAGAAATTGAGAGGGACCATTAGCTATTTCTTTATTTATTATTAGGAAGACTAACAGCACGTAAAAACTTAGTAAACATAAAGTAACTTAGAATCAAAAGGCTAATAAGCCTTCACTCTTAGACTGTCGGAATACAGTCGGTATGGATTTTGTACACTGTGACATGGCAATGGTATACCAGAACAGGTGTATTATACCTACTGAGATAGAAGTGTTATTGTTGTCGGTTGTATATTGCACTTTAGTAGGAAGGTAGGTAGGCCACACAGTCTAACTGTCTCTATTCATTTCTGAATCAATTTATTGAAAAACATAAAAAAAAACAATATTATGCCTGTTTTAAATCAGGCTGAGCAAACACTCTTGATCGAGTGTGAAACTTTAAATCAACAATCTTTTGACGTATTAAAGTAGTAAGTATTCATTATTAATTAGTAGTTAGTATTAAAGTAGTTCATTTAGGTTTTTTCATACCTTTCAGAGGTTGAGGTTATCTCTCACTTATTCACAATTCTGATTAAAGTCTGCTTCAACCAATTCACATAACTTAGACTGAGACACGCGGCACATTTGTTTCGACACAACTCTGCTACGAGATAAGCTACGGAGCTACGAATCTCGTAGCATTTGCGTGTTAGCTATCCATTAGGTTAGCTAATACAGGTTGTCGCAGAAATATCAGCTCGGCACCAGGTCAACATCACCTCCATAACTCTATACTGCAACGCACAATTAATAGCGTCGTAATGGCATCGCCTCGCCTCGCGACAAGCTATACAGCGTGTAAAAGGACGGCTCCCGAACACTGAAGGTACCCGATAAAGCTACCTATATTTGACATACCTTTTTTTGACGTTTTTATTTATTAACGTGTTTTTAATGATGGAAATTAGGTTTTTGTATTCTTTTAAAGTATTTATGGATATTTATAAAGAAAACACGAAAAAAACGGTTTTTTCGTGTTTTTTCAGCTTAAGTATTTTCAGAATCATGGTCTGAATGCACTGTTTCAGTTTTCGGGAGTAGTCTTTTTACGCCCTGTATAATGAACGGCTTGCGGTTCGTGGTCATCGTAGCCATGCTTACGTCACGCCGTCCACGCGCTCACGACTCGTGATTTCCGAGGGGATTGCGCATGGAACGTCGCTATTTTTTTTTACTATTATGCAAGTAAACAATTATACGGCCCTCCTGATGGAAAGCAGTTATTGTAGCCTATGGACGCTTGCAACACCAGAGGCATCACACGCGCGCTGCTGACCCTGAAACATAAAGATGACAGTCTCGTGTGTCTGAAATGTCACCGGCACCCGTACCCTTCAAACCGAAACAGCAATTCGAGCACTACTGCTTGGCGGCCTTCGAGCAATATGGACTTCCTGCCGAGGGCCGGAAGGGAGTAGCCTTAGCGATATATTACCATTCAAATAGTTCTGTAATTTTTTGCGGGAGGAAATGTGCACACAAACGCAATTCCGCATATACACATCCAAATACAACATTGTAATGACGACACTCACACTAACAAACCTTGCACAGAATAACAACTAGTTTTATTAAACGCATATATATGCCTACTTTGGCTTGTAGTTTGACAGAGGGGAACGCTGCGAATGGCTACTCCCTTCCGTGTTGCTCGAAGTTGGCGGCAGATATAGGCAGAAATAAGTAAGGTGGTACTTCCCCGGACGAACTTTGTCACAAGAAGTTCTAGGTACTATTAACCACACAGGTCCTGTTTACGGGTAACTGACCTGACGTTAAAAAAAACAGTGAAAAGACGAAAAAGAAGTTCAAACTGGTGAATTCTAGGAATTTTAAATTAGGCCGCCTCGTGTTGCATTATATGATTTCAATTAAATGACTTAGTCTTGTAGTCACCATTACGCAGATTCAAACTGATGACAGTGTATCTACCACTGCGGCCAATTATTCGCGTCGTTATATCCTCGTATTCTGTGTAACCTGTGCCTAATAAAGACCCGTAAGGCGGCCAAACTGAATAAAGGTGCAATAAAAGTCGTCTCTTATGATGAAAATTGGTGCTAAATGTGTTATAATAATGTAGTAAAATTCAATTTATGACAACCTTATCTTCTAACACATAATAATGTTATTAACCAGTTGCTCTTAGTGTATCTTCATAATCATCGTCAGCCGTAAACGTCCACAGTAGACAAAGGCTTCCCATACAATATCGGAATGAACGTTCTTAAGCCACTTCCATTCATTGGTTTCCTGCGACCGCTTCAATATCATGTCGTCCAGTTTGTGGTCACCAGTGTCACGGTGGAGAGAAATAGTTATTTGTTATACAAGAGTGCAAAGTTGCTTTTTAACCGTGTGCTCAATTTTGATGACCGAGCAAGGGAAGGATTCTAAAATTGAATCACGAGCGTAGCGAGTGATTACAAAATTAGAATCCTTAGCGTTAGCGAGGGATTCAAAAGAGCACGAGGTAAAAAATCTTTGCACTCGAGTGCAACACGTAACTTTTCATCCCACCTCAGCGAGGAAATTACTAAATGCAAAAAAAAACATTTATAATCACAAGAGGTACTTTTGCGCATTTTTAACAGTTTCAGTCAATTCTGTTTGTCAAATAAACTTCCCCGTCGCTAGAATCACTCATTTTCGGTTTTTCACTTGATTTTAAGTTTCTTGTTTTTAACTTAAAAATTTAACAATATGACGTGCAAAGGAAATGGCGCGCGTAAAGTAAATTAAATAAAAAGTAATACACCAAGAAATATATATATATAATAATATAAAGAGATATATTCATCCCACCATCTCGGAAAGAGTATTTTTACTCTTCGATATCTGAGTGCAAAAGCCGTTTTTATCCGCTAGAGGATAAAGTAAAATTGAATTTAGAACATCGTTTGCACTAAGTTTGTGAATTCAAAACATCATTAAACCTATTTACTTCTACCTCCATGGTGCCGAATTTATCGTACAACCCTTTTTAATTTGTTAAAAATTCGGACTCTGAACTTTCTTCGTGTATTACTTTTTTTTTAATTTGCTTTACGCGCGCCATTTTTTTTTACGTCATATTGTTAAAACCTTAGGTTAAAAACAAGAAACTTGAAAACAAGTGAAAACCCTAAAATGAGTAATTCTAGCGACGAGGAAGTTTATTTGACGGCAACAGAATTGACTGAAACTGTTAAAAATGAGCAAATATTTTTTTTTGCATTTAGTAATTTCCTCGCTGAGGTGGGATGAAAAGTTCGAGTGCAAAGATTTTTCACCTCGTGCTCTTTTGATTCCCTCGCTAACGCTCAGGATTCTAACTTTTTAATCACTCGCTACGCTCGTGATTATATTTTAGAATCCTTCGGTAGCTCAGTCATCAAAATTGAGCACGCGGTTAAAAAGCAACTTTGCACTCTAGTATAACAATAGTAGATTGTATCATAAGGGAGCAAAATAATATTTTTACGGCGAGGGCGCTTTTTTGAATACAGAGCGAAGTGAGGGATTCTAGAGTAGAATCCCGAGCGTAGCGAGAGATTCTTTAGTAGAATCCCGAACGTAGCGAGGGATTCAAAGTACGTCGCCCGAGCCAAAAATATATTTTGCGCCCGAGTGTTACACTCTACTTTTCATCACCCTCTATAAGAAAATAAAAGGCACCTTATATTTTATTTCAAAACAAAACCATGAATTTCTAACAATCCGTAAATATCTTTTCATTGCATTCAACTAAATATTTGGATGAAAAAAAAAATATGAAAGAACCATAGTGGTGAAAGGATTATGATACTTTCTGAATGCAAATGCTTGGTTTGTTGCTGAAAATATCAAAATATTATGTATGCCTACAATATTTGAGGAGTTGAGCCCTCAATTCCTCATGGATTCCATCATCAGAACTGGATTCTGAAAAAAATAGGACCAATCTGGAAGAATATCTATTCAAATAAAAAAGAATTTTCCAAATCGGTTCATAAACGCCGGAGATATGAGGTAACAAACATTAAAAAAAAATACAACCGAATTGAGAACCTCCTCCTTTTTGTAAAGTCGGTTAAAAATGACGAAATCGCGGGCCGTAGTTCGCGCGTTTCTAATTTGTTTTTTTTTATTCAGCCGGTGGCGCGACTATGGGCCGTCGTACCAGCCAGTATTTATTTAAACAATATTTGCGTTCGCCTTCTTTGGCGCTGAACACTAAGATGATCCAAATTTAAAAAGGGCGCGGCAAAGATAATTGCGGCGCACTTATTTGTGTTTGATTATGGTGCCGAATTTATCATACAACCTTTTTTAATTTGTTAAAAACTCAGACTCGAAACCTTCTTGGTGTATTACTTTTTTTTTTAATTTACTTTACACGCGCCATTTTATTAAAACCTTAGGTTAAAAACAAGAAACTTAAAAACAACTGAAAAACCTAAAATGAATGATTCTAGTGACGAGGAAGTTTATTTGATAAACAGAATTGTCTGAAACAGTTAAAAATGCGCAAAAGTATCTGGTGATTGTAAATGTTTTTTTTTGCATTAAGGTATTTCCTCGCTGAGGAGGGATGAAAAGTTACGTGTTGCACTCTAGTGCAAAGATTTTTCACCTAGTGCGCTTTTGATTCTCTCGCTAAAGCGCAGGATTCTAATTTTTATTAATTTTAGAATCCTTGCCTTGCCATCATCAAAATTGAGCACGCGGTTAAAAAGCAACCTTGCACTCTTGTATAACAAATAACTATTCATCTTGTTCTTTAATACATAGCTAAATGTGAGTGTGTTAAGTTGTTATATATTCTAAAAGTGTTTTCGATCACTGAACTTCAATGAACCTCGGCTAATCTTGAAATCAACAAGGTATACCTTTGATTAAAGGGTTTTTTGTGTATGGTATCTTTTAGAAAGCAATTTCAAAGTTCACACAGAGAACGGAAAATTGACTGATTTTCCTGTTGGAAACTTCCACGGGATCCACTGTATAACCCAATTGGAATGAATGAAGTACCTACCGCCAAATGGTAATGACGGCTCTCAAAACAATTGGCCCAAAGCACCGATACCACCAAATTGAGAAGAGGGTAATGGAATGACGACCTCTCGTAATACAGCTACTAAAAGGACAGCTTGATAGCTGTGAAGTGAAGTGTATACTCAATCAGCCGTTAACATGAAATGAGTGGAATTTGTTTTGGAATAATTGCTTTGTATGGAAGAGCAAAAAGGCCTTGCCGTCATACAGTGCAAAGTATTAGTTCGGAGAGTAGTCACTTTGACCGGTGGATGGTCTCGCATGTGGCGCGAAATTCAATGATTGTGTTTGTGGCTCGTCACAGCTCATCAATACTTTTTGAGATAGCGAAAACTAGAAGATATTTAAATTAATAAATAAAAAAATAAAAAACAAAATATCATTAGTTTAGCTACCAAAAAACACTGTAAAATCATTGAACAATATTCGTAGCTAAAACTATAAAAAACTCATAAAGATAAATATTTTTTTTTTAGTTATCTTTATGAGTCATTTGTGAGATCAACAAAACCATGACATGTGTGTTTAGTTTTCGCTATCACAAGAAGTGTGGATGAGTTGGGATGAGCAAAAAACATGAATAATTTGGAATTTTGCGCCAATTGCAAGACGACCAACATTAAACAAAATTTTCTCTCGAAAAAAAATGGCATATAAAAAATTTTACTTCCTACTGGTACTAAAATTATACTTGCATAATCTTTCCTCTGTCCAATCATTGATTTTGCTGACGTCTACTATCTAGATATTACTGTATAGCAAACCCAATTAAGTAAGCTTGAGCGTCAACAATATTACTGTATACTGTACATATTTGGTTTACGCAAATATGACCATCTTACCTCAAGGAACGATTGAAGTTCCTATATCTTTTACACTCTTATCTTTTTCCTTACGGTCTTCTAAAACTTATCAACTACTTTACAATGATGACTAGTTTTTGACGAAACTATAAGTGTTCATAAAGTCCCTATGGTTTAAAATAAATGAATATGAGTATGATAAGGCTGTCCGTTTGTGGAACGCTTTGCCTGTGGCAAATCTCTTCCAATTTTTAAAAAAATGGTCATGAAATATTATTTGTTTTGCTGGTACTAATTGAACTGTATCCCGATACAGGGTGGCCCATTTATCAAAAACGATGAAAAAATTGCAGTGTCCATCCTTTTTTTTTACACCATGATGAGTTAAAGTGGACTGAAAGTAAAAATCTTTGTCAATTTTAGGGAAAAAATAATTATAATTGAGTTTTGTGTAAAAACTACAGGCATTCTGGGGTTTTTAAGGAATCTGGTGGCAGTGCTACTCAGGTTGCCGATAAAAAAAAAACAGAAACATTTGAAAAATTGGTGTCATAAGGTAGTTAAAAATATCTTAGGGGTGATTAAATTTTTGAAGGATTATATTTTTTTTTTAACTAAAAAAATTGATTTTTATTTTGTTTTATTTTTTTTATAGAGTCATGGGCAAGTCCACCCGCTGGTGCCCACTTATCGTTGAATTTTGGGACACGTTGTATATTTATATAAATAAATATAGACAAATATGTACATTTTACAAACAAACAATTTTTTTTATAACAAAAACCGTAATTAAATTCCTGCGAAGATGCAAAGAAATCGGAGAATATAACGTATTTCACGTAAACTCCGACCACAACAGGTAAGACTATAGTTATTGCAAAAGCGCAAATCTCTGAGTAAGCAATAAACCTAGTTGTTTTATTAACGATCCGACAAATACCTATTTATATTATACCCTATCAACAGTCTGACCTGCATCATTTCCAGAACAGTAATTTTTCGTTTGTTTTCTTGATACGAGTAGGTACGGTTGGATCTGCCCTAATTTCACTCGTGAAGCAAATTACTCGCTTGATGTCTGTTCCCGATATCGTATGTACTTCCATTGAAATTGGAAAAGAAGAAAACGTTCCTATTCCTCGTCAATAAAAACAGGAATAGCTTTCAAATTTTGTATCTTGTGCATGTCGTTGCTTGTAGATCGAAACGAACCTACACGGATGTGATAAAACTGAAAATTATAAATTTCGCATTGTAAAATTTTTGAGAGTGCTACGTATTTCCATCCTGCACATAATTTTATCGTCACACAACACGATCAAATGAAGGTTTTGTTTGATTGATGGACCAACACTATAGTTCCCTATTTTTCCTTCACTGTCCCATTCCTAACCCTGTCACCAATAAACGCCTAGGGCGGTTCTGTGCCCCCATCCCAGTCATGTGATAGAATATTGTGTTGCATAAAACAAATGTGAGTATTTCCATTACACATGAGTGCAAATTATTAATTTTTACCTAGATTAATAATAGTTTATATGTTTGTTATTAGAATTATATAATAAATAGTTTATTCTTTAAGTAATTCTATAACAAACATGTAAACTATTATAAAATAATTCAGAATTATGTGCAATGTAACTGCACAATGTTTTACAAATGAATTGAATTTGAAATAAAATAGTACTACGAATTCAAAATATCCCGCCACCCAATAATTAAAACGCGTCACGAAATTTTCTGGTGGTTTCCATTCGTGGCGTCTCAAAGTTAATCACTTATCAAGTACTGTGTCAGCCTTCTCTCGTTAGAGAGTATTATGTTCCTTGCCCCACCCTCTTCAAAACGAAAGCTACGTAACGTTCGTGCTCACGTAGAAACAACTGAAATATTCACCGATAAACATGCATCCAAGTGAATACAAAGTGCCTTCCTTCCGCAAGCCATCCTATTTATTACAATGATGTTCCTGAATTTTCGTGTCATCAACATTCAAGACGATACTCTTTGAAAAAAAATCCCATGCTAACTCCGCCCATGAGCCCCGATTAGAAAGTAATAGCGCTATTATTCACTTGAGCCCGAGAAGAGATGCGGTATAGATTCTGTACCGCCCAGAAGCACTCCACATGCATACCAGAAGTAAATGACGTAAGCGACATGTGATAAAACTTCGTTTTGTTTAAAAAGTAGCAAATATAAAAATAAATCATCTTCTATTTTGTTACGTGCTGTGATTTTCTACCGAATTTTGTAAAAACGAACCACCAATATCTTCTAGATTCGAAGGATGGATGTAAAAAAGGTTTTAGGAGGGCCGGTTTCAAAAAATAAATCAATCGAGAAAAGTTTTACCAATCGTGTTTCTGATTTATGATTTCGTTAGATTACATCCTCAAGTTCTTAATCACTGTATAAACATCAAGTTTGTCTTTTACTGAGTGAGAAGTAACGAAGTGACTCCTGAGTGAAAGGCTTGTCTTAACAGTCTCATGTTGGAGTTCCAGTGTATAAGATACATTTTTGAAGATTTAAGGTAGGCTCATTGAAGTGTAAGAAATACTAATTTCACAAATCATAAGATTTATCATGATTAAATAAGTAAATTCCTACTTATGGCACTGAGATGTTGGTCGGTAACTATTAGGCCTCATATATACAAGCTTAAAATTGAGCAGCGGGCTATGGAAAGAGCTATGCTCGGAGTTTTACTACGTGATGAAATCCGAAAAAAGGGCGACAACTTAGAAGAAGCAGAAGTTGAAGTAGCAATGAGCAGTCCATCAAATAGCCCGCAGAACGACAACCGATGGGGAATAAAGGTTTTCGAGTGGCAACCACGAACCGGACAATGCAGTGTAGGATGGCACCTCTTTTGATGGGCCAACGTCATTGTAAAAGTAGCAGGAAGTCGGTGGATGAAGGCGGCTCAAGACAAGTCGTCGCAGCATTCTATGGAGGAGGCTCATGTTCAGCAGTGAACTTCCACAGGCTGATGATGATGATTAAGTTTCCTAAAACAACCTTGACTCAATTGTTTCATTAAATTATTGCATGAAGGTTTTATTTCCTCTTAAACAGCTACATTGGTCCTTCTGAGGGTGGAATACGGATGCTAATTCAATTCTAAAGGGTAAGAATAAATACAATAAACCTACGTTACGAACTAATTGGGCAATTTTTGTTGGTATAAGATTTGTTCTGGCTGCTGGATTTAGGAGTTTATAACACCTACTGGTAGGAAGCGTCTATATTTCTGCGACTGTGCAACCCATGGTGAAAAGAGGCCCTTTGAGGCTCTGCCTCTCCTTTGGGGAAAAAAGCGTGTGTTTATGTACTTATGTATGTACGAATATCTGAATCAGTTTGACAAAATAGATTGACCACGGGGAAGGACTGGTTTTTTTTCTGTTATAACGGTTAATTTGAGAGCTTTCAATCCAAGCCTAAATCAGCCCCCTTATTCGCTATGACCAAACGTAACATAACGCGGGCTCGTTACGATATCTGCGATGGAATCATCACTGAATTGTATGGGTGACGTCACTCGTTATTGACAAGGAATCTCTTAGGTCGTAGCAAATAACAACCAAGTAAAAAACGCATCCTATTTTCAAATTCTGACGATATGTGTTCAGTGGCTGTCAGATATCAATTTTGAAAGAAATCGTTTGAGAAACAAAATATGTTGGTAGGTACTTATATCAAAATGGCGTCCACTTTTTCAGTTCTGACAACAGATTCATGTTTTGTGATCACAGATATTGATTAAAAGCAATCGTGGGCTTAAGTTTGTGGATAATGAACACTGAATTCAGCAATCTATTATATAATCAATAAATTAACTTTAATTAATTTTCAAAGATTCTCATGAGTCCGCATGGAGCATTACTTGCATTGATTAGCTTTCAAAACGACGTCATTTTAGTCGTAAAGCATCAGAAAATTATGTCGTATTTCGTTTAAAGCATCCAATATGAGATTTAAAATTGAAAATGTTTAGCAAACTTTTTCAACTGGTATTCTTACATAATACGGACACCGAAGATATTATACGCACCACAGAAGCGGCGTAACGTACGAAAATAATTTTATGTGCAATAAAAATGCTTTTACTCCAGCCCGCGTAAAAAGTGTTCAGCGAGCTTGCAATTACGACTTTCTCTCGTTTCTGCTCAAAATGTGGGACAATTCATAATTTGGTATGTTGGAATATGTTGTCTCAATGTTGGATATTTTGTAGACAGAATTTTATTACCTATCAGTGACTGAACTTTGGTATGTTTATAGATTTTTCCACAAACATTTAAGTATGTAAGTATTTATTTATTTATTAAAAAACTATTATAACACCTTAACAGAGTAGGACCTAAAGCGATGTTATATGCACATGATTATATAAAATAAAAACAAAGAACCAAGCTTAAAAATAAGTAGGTACCTACTGGGGAATACCTATAATATTACTAATAGGTACCACAACTATTCAACTTTCTCCAAAACAAGCTGCGCTATCTCCATGAGTTTCGGCAGGCTGTGATGAAAAATGTCAACATTGTTCTCCGAAAGAACATTAACTAAACGGATGGCGTGTGACATTGGGGCAAATTTGAGTAAGTTTGTTCTAAATATTGGCTGGCAGAGCAAGGCGGGGCGGCGGCGCGCGCTTGCGCAGCCATCAGGCGCGCGCAGCCGCAACGCCGCCAGCACTTCCTCGTGGTGCACGAGCCCACTCAATACTCGCACGATGTACTTGACCAGCGCCATATCCCTTCTAACCGACAGTCTACAGTACCCGACCATACCCATAACAAATAAACTCGGGTACATAAGCGGGTAGTAGGGGTATACTCCGTACTCCTTCAAGTATTAAAAACGTGTGAATTTATTTTGAATTTTTTCAATCATTAGTCTGTACTTGGCTTCATGGGGATTCCATATTAAGGCGTTCGTTTCTAGATGGCTCCGAACCAAAGCATTGTAAAGGATTTTGATGATAAAAGTATTATTGAAGTTCGTACTTTGCCTCAGAATAAAACCCATATTTCTGAAGGATTTGGCGCATAGGTTAATGATATACTTGCTGACTCTTCTACAGAATTAATCCTCTGTAGTTTTGTGTGGATGAAAACTGTTATTCGTTTCGACCCACAAAGTCCACTCCTCAAAATAATCTCTTCCCACCTTGACCACTCCCACAAAGCCCACTTTTCATTATGACCACTTCCCACATTGACCACTTCTGACAATCCTGTAGTTAAAAGTCCTTTGATTAAAAATTGTGTTGGTTGATCACTAAGGACGTCTTTGCTGTACGGTTGACGACATGTCTCCAGCGATTCTTATTAGCGACCATCTGCACCACATCCAAGCGTCATTAATATCAAGTGGGAATGGGAAGTAGCCATTCAGTAGAAACTCATATGAAGACTCCAATTCTTATACCTATGATCATATTAATATTAATGCCTCCACTAGTTAATCTTTTGGAAATCGGTGATTTGCGGCCATTTTGATGATAATTGTCAGTATTGTCACTAAGTATATGAAATTAACAAATCGGACCCCAGGCATTGGAGAGCAAAGTCAGGGTAACAAATAATAAGTTTTATACGCGTTTGATCCCTTGTCTACTTAGTCAATGTTCAATAATGTTCCTTTCATATCTATCGACGGATGAAACCTCGGACCCCATCTTACATTTACTATACTTATCTACTTTTACATTTACAAATAAAAAGATAATAGAAGTAAGCATACCTACTCAAACAAAATAGTAGGAACGGAAATTACTTGAAACAACAAGTCGATAACTAACCAAAGTAACATCTTTCAACTTTGAACACGTAGGTAAGCTACTTCTACTTTATCTGAGAATGTAAAGAGCAAGGTTAATAAGCATCAAGCACGTCAGAAGTTAGTGAGGAAACTATTACATCAGCACTGGTGAAGAACATAAGAATTCCATTTTTCATCTCGCGGGTAAGTAAACTTGAGATTTCCTTAAAAACTACAATTTTATCTGGAGTGTGTGGAGTGTATGCAATTAAGTTACTACTATATTTCTTTCAGATAGATTAACGTTTGCTCTTTGATTAGAAACCACGACTTTAGAAAGAGCTGGAGTAAGTAAAGAACCAGAGTTACCGACACACAGGCACTCATCATCATCAGCATCATAATCAGAATACAGGGTGTTTTTTTGAAATGGGACAGTATGGGGATATCCGAATCCATTAGAGATACGGGAAAACTGTCTTTGGAACCATTTGCTCATTTTGTATGAAAACGATTTTGGCATAGTTATTTTCTTGGTCAAGCGTGAGTTGTCCATAAAAATGAGTAGTTTTGATAAAAAATTTTTTGAATGCGTATTGACTCAGTTTTATATAAGGATTATTTTAAATCTTTCTATCAAGTAACAGCCCCTAATCACTCATGACGGCTGTTTACCTTCCGTCTCTCGGCAATTGAACCAAAATACTAAAGTGATACTTTAGGAAAATAAGCCATTGTGGACAATGGCTAAGCTGGGTCGGTCTGACCACTTTCCACCTAAATATTTTTGTAATCAGACCAGAGAGCGAAGTCTGAGTTTTTACACGAACGTATGATGTAGTGTTACACGGATTTTTGTATAAAAGATGAGGTTCACAGAGTGTTCGCTCATCGGTGTCGCCATACAAAATCTGTGTTACACTACACCATACTTCCGTGCCAATTGCTTGCAAAAAACTTAGCCTCACAGAATCGACAACCGTTGGCGAATAAAGGTTTTCAAATAGTGATCATGAACCAGACGACGCAGTGTAGGTAGAGGCTGCCTCTCGATGGGCCGACGTTAAGTGGTCGCAGGAAGTTTGTGGACGGAGGTAGTTAAAGGCCTTTCGTCCATATTATATACCAACGAAAATTGCTCGTCAATGTAAAAGGGCTGGAAAATTCTGGCTTATTCGGGTTTACCACGCCACTTTATTTGAATACATGGCCATAATGGTAATCTGACTAGAGGAAGTGGTATCTTTTGGCCGATGAGAATTATAGTCGTCTGTAAGAAGAATGTATGTAAATTGTTTGTTTTTGACATTATTTGTATTATTATTATTTTAAGTATTGATTTTTGATATCTTTTAATTTATTATTTCACATATTATTTGACTTACTTAAGTATTTTAATGTTTATTTGTCTCAATCTTGAATCAATTATATATTTATAATATATATATATACATGTTATATGTGTATATATATATATTTATATATATATTATGATAATATTATATTTATAATATTAAGTTTTTTGATTCAAAATTGTATTTTTTTAGCATGTAGGTAAATATTTCATTTAATTGTTTAATATAATATTTATTTTTATTGTAATTAGTACGTATGTAAATTAGTTAATTAATTAGTATAATTGGCCTAAGGTCCTTCAAATTGAATTTAATAAATTATTCGGTGACAGCTACAATCTTAGCTCTCGAAATAACCTCACTCTCAGTAAAAAATAGGTAAGTCATAACTTCCTGTGGGAAAGGGCCATGCATTGTTTGATGTTGCCTTTTACTACCCCTGTAGGATGTCTGAACGGGTCTATGGAGGTCTGGAGATTTCCCTTATGGAGATTGAGCGTATGTGTAACTTAATACACTTCTCATCAAAAAAATCGAAACACTTTTCATGTTTATGTGTTTAATGGATTATTAGAAAAGTATTGATGTAAACGGGAAAAAAATTGTCATACAACGGTAGGTAGTACAAGGTTACGAACAGCCAACAAATATAATGATGGCTTTTCTTAAAGAAATAATCCTCTCATTCGCTTATTTGTTGCCAAAAAAAAAATCTTCGTAGTGTTTCGTTTTTTTTTGATGAGAAGCTTTTACATTTACAATGTGTAACAAAATTCCCCTATAAGCCCGAGGGGAGGGTAATATATATGACGGATTAAAGGTCCTGACGTCATCAATAAAAGAGGAGTCGAACTTCATAATTTATTTTATTACTTCAAGAACGCTACGACAACAAGTGCACCGCGCCAAAGCCAAATCAAAACTGCCAACTGCTTTTATACCCGAGCGAGAACAAAGGAAAGTAGGGTTGGTTGCTTGTTCGGCGCGTTGCACGTGGTGTTTACAACCGAACGATGACGACGCGCCGTCACGGCCATGCTGACGTGCGTACGTCCTCGTACGCGTAGTCTTGCAGGGTTCACAGGATTACATCTGTTCGTACATCCTGACATATTATCTTATTAAAACATCTGGACCGGTCAGTTTTCCAATTTTACCCTTCAGGTTAGTCATTGCTCAGGTCCGGTCAAGTTACTTGACCCTTCATCAATAGCTCCCTGGTCCGATCATCAATGATCCTTCAGGATCCCTTCAGTTCTCAGAACTGGCCCGGATTTGCTAGTCCGGACACCTTTTTTTTTGGTCCCTGTAGCTTTGTTACAATTGGTCCGGAGATCATTTTGAATCATCTTATAAACCAAAATTACTCCTGTTCCAATCCTTCAATGATCTATAACATTTTTACACATTTTTACATTTTTTTATTTTTATTTTCTCGATGTATCCGAGCTGTTGTTTTACTTGACAAACAAACAAGCAAGCACACGGCCCACATGACGGAAAGCAGCCACCACAGCCCATGGACGCGTGCAACACCAGAAGCACCACACGCGTGCTGCCAACCCTGAAACATAAAGATGAAAAGTCTCATGCGCCTGCAACTCCACCGGCACCCGTACCCTTCAAACCGAAACACGTCAACGCGAACACTACTGCCTGGTGGCAGAAATAGTGGCAGTACCTCCCCGGACGAACTCCTTCACAAGAAGTTCCACTACTAACAAAAAATATTATAATTGTGATAATGTTATTTGATTCTGGGTTGAGCGAGTCTATTGACGTACGTTGAGCATTATAGCTGTTGGCTATTAAGGTACGAGAATCAGCTGACATAGTGTCACATAACAACAACAACAGTCACATACGTAGCTCTGATTCCACACTGACTCCCCGTGTCGTAGGTATCAAGAACTACGAGTACCATGGTACCATATAACACCCAGCCCAGGAACAAACATTTGCAGATTATACAAACGTCAGTCCCGCAGCGGGAATCGAACCCGCAACCTCTTGCATCTCAGTCGGCCACTCATCCGCCGCGCCACTCAGGTCGTCAACACACTATTCACAAACACGGTAACTAGTTACTGAAATGGTGTCTCCATTACTATTATTGTTTCCGTGGCTAGTTTTATGAAAAAAACATTACTATCATTATTACACGCGCGCCGTCACGCCATTATCATCACTATAATTTTCCTCAAATTGCTAGGTTTTCAGAGGCTATTAAAAAGAAAAAATAGTTCTTAAATTTCCGGTAGATGGCAGTGACTCGACATGGTTGTGTCTTGTGAAGATTTTGCAAAAGCACAGAGAACAAATTCTCTTTGTTTTCTCTTTTTTTTTAAGTTTTGTGTTGTGATTCCGAAGCTCGTTTTTCAAGTCTACTATAGACCATCCATACCATAATCCCTGCTCATCTTGGTCCGGTTTACTTCACCAACGAACAGCATGAGCGAGTGAAGTCAGTGACACTGACAGTTGGTGGATGACCGACAAAATTTAGACAACCATTCTGGACTGCGCCATCTGAAAGACGATGCTGACATAGAGAGGGAGCGGAGGGCGTTGTCTGCCAGAGCAAATATGATTGCCCGCAGGTTTGCTCGTTGTTCAACGGATGTTAAAATCTGCCTATTCCGAGCCTATTGTTCTAGCTTCTACACGAGCAGCTTGTGGGTTGTTTATACGCAAAGGCAGTACAGCGCCTTTCGCGTTCAGTATAATAACGCATTCAGGGTGCTAGTGGGGCTGCCCCGGTTCTGTAGTGCATCGGGGATGTTTGCCGTGGCGCGTGTGGACTGCTTCTACGCCACCATGCGTAAGCGATGCACGTCCCTGGTGCGCAGGGTCCGGGCCAGCTCCAACAGCATACTGAAGGCTTTTTCAGACAGATTTGACTGTGAGTACCTCAGCCACAGATGTATGATTCATTTTAATAAGGAACTAAATTATTTATTCTAAGTGCAATGACATTACAATTTTTGACATTTAATAACCTAATTATGACATACTTCATTCAAATTCAAATCTTAGGATAATAACTAAAGCAAGTGTTTTAAGATTGTGTAAATTCTATTTGATTTTTGACCTTTAACTAATCTAGGGTAAGAAACTAACTAACACAATATGATCCATGTTGATTGAAATAAATGAATAATAATAATAAAATAAAATGCCTGCCTCTAAAATATCACGACCTAATAAAATAACTTTTTCATCGGGCAATATGTGATAAGTTACATCGAACGAAAAACCTTGTACACTGGTCGGGCATTTTACTTGTAATGAGCAGATAATGTTTTTCGGTCCAACACCCTTTGAAACCCTTTAAGCTGTTTTCGAGAGTTACCAGTCGTCTCGCACGTGGCTTCGACGACTTCCAGCCCCCCGAACAAGCCGGGTTTCGAAAAGGCTTTAGTACCGTAGACCACACCCACACGTTCCGGCAGATTATACAAAAGACTGAAGAGTGTAATCAGCCGCTATGTCTAGCGTTTGTGGACTACGAGAAAGCCTTTGATTCAGTCGAGACCTGGGCAGTGTTACAGCGATACAGCGCTGATAACAGCGGACAGTTACAGTCTTTACAGCGATGCCAAATCGACTACTGGTATATTGAAATGTTGAAGTGTTTGTACAGCAGGACCACTATGTTTATCAGTCTTAAATACCAGTGCACGGATCCTATCCAATTGCAGAAAAGGGTGAGGCAGGGAGATGTTATTACTCCAAAACTGTTCACCTCTGCATTGGAAAATGTTTTCAAGCTTCTGAACTGGAATGGGTATGGCATCAATATTAATGGCGAAGAAATCACTCACATTCGATATGCCGATGATATAGTCATCACGGCAGAATCGCTGGAAGACCTTAGCACAATGCTCAGAGACCTCAATACCGTTTCCCAACAGGTGGGTCTTAAAATGAACATGGGCAAGACAAAAATGATGTCAAATGCCCATGTCGCACCTATGCCGGTACACGTTGGGAGTGATAATGTCGAAGTTGTTGACCACTATGTCTATTTGGGTCAGACGATTCAACTAGGAGGGTCCAACTTCGACAAAGAGGTTAACCGACGAATCCAACTCGGATGGGTAGCGTTTGGGAAACTATGCCACATCTTATCGTCACAGATACCGCAGAGCCTCAAGACGAAAGTATTGAATCAGTGCGTGTTGCCAGTGATGACTTACGGCACTGAGACGTGGTCGCTAACTATTGGTCGTATTGACAAGCTTAAGTCGTGCAGCGGGCTATAGAAAGAGCTTTGGTAAGAGTTCAACTACGTGATAGAATCGGAAATGAGGAAATCCGTAGAAGAACCAAAGTCACCGACATAGCCCTCAGAATTAGCAAGTTGAAGTGGCAATGGGCAGGTCATATAGCTCGAAGAACTGATAACCGTTGGGTAATAAAAGTTCTCGAGTGGCAACCACAAACCGGACGAAGCGGTAGAGGAAGGCCCTCCACTCGGTGGACCAAAGATACCATAAACTCGCAGGAAGTCGGTGAATAGAGACGGATCAGGACCGTTCGTCATGGCATTTCAAAGGGGAGGCCCATGTCCAGCAGTGGACTTGGTACAGGCTGATAATGATGATGATGACCCTTTAAAACCACTTTTTCATAAAGTTTTTCGCCTTTAAGTAATTCAATATGACTCTTTCTAGCCAGACTACATTCTGGACCAGAATAAAATATAAAAGGTAACTGAAGACCACTTATCTGTAAAATATCTCGAGCAGACCGGGAGCACAGGTTCACTTGCTTGTTGCTAGGATTCGGCAGTGGCGTCTTCTTTCCTTTTCTCGCGCTTGGGGCAAACAGTGGCTACGTATCCGGGATCGTTGCACACGTCGCAGATCATAGCGGGCTTAGCTTGATCCTTTTTTTGCTAAAACAGGAAAAGTTTTTAGAAAGAACAAGCTGTTTGTCCCTATATTCAATACCACGATGAAGAAGCATTCTGATACCACAGAAGTGACAATTTCCACGAAAAGCTGTTAATGTGTGAAATCTTTTCGGGTCAGTTTCGGTGGTAACCGGTTCATAGATTTTTCGTTTCAATGTAAATCCTGTAAGCAAGACACGGTGGTATGCAATTACTGTGGTGGTCGCGTGTGCGGCGACACATGTGACTGCGATCAACTCCGCTAGCATCACGGTCACTGCAACTACAGTTACAACTACAACTACGATACCGTTTTTCCTTTCGCGTAGTTTGACCTCGCAACAAGCTACGCAAATATCGACCTCACGAATGCTTGCCACGTGAGCGCCATCTCCGCGGCCTCCGCGGCGGCATGGCATTCCACGGCACTTCACAGCACTAATCGCGAGATCAGGATCGAGGCAGTTGACACATTTCACGTGGATAAAACAGAAAACACAATCGCAGCGCGCGAACGTTACACAGAACAAAGAGGTTATCTCGACACGTGTTTTGCAGACATTTTTTTAACAAAAAAATCAGGATGATATTTCACTGGATTGACCGAATTTGAGTGGGAGTGAAGATCGTATCCCACTTCTGATGACGGATTAAAGGTCCTGACGTCATCAATAAAAGAGGAGTCGAACTTCATAATTTATTTTATTACTTCAAGAACGCTACGACAACAAGTGCACCGCGCCAAAGCCAAATCAAAACTGCCAACTGCGGCCGCGCGCTCGCTTTTATACCCGAGCGAGAACAAAGGAAAGTAGGGTTGGTTGCTTGTTCGGCGCGTTGCACGTGGTGTTTACAACCGAACGATGACGACGCGCCGTCATATACGTCATGGCGAACAACTTTAGTTCTACAACTTTATAAATTTCGAAGTTTTTCATTCGTGAAATGCCTCATAAAGTTTCTTCCAGAAATGTACATAGCACTACATGAAGCTACGCTTTTACAGCTGTTCATTTGATCTCTATGCATGAACTCTGAATGCTGTAATAGGGCAGCCCCATGTTGTGTTATGTACGTTTCTGGAGGAAATTGTAAAAGGCATTTCGAAAAACTTCGAAATTTATAAAGTTGTAGAACTAAAGTTGTTCGCCATGAGGTATGAATTACCCTCCTCTCGAGCTTATATTTTGTTACACATTGTATATTATTGAACGAGCGAAGCGAGTTCTCTGAGTCAAGTTGGAAGAATCGGCGTTTGTATGTATGTATGTATGTATGTATGTTTGTCCGATGAAAACTTTCAAACCGTTTTTTTCAACCAAAATTTGGTATGGGGGTAGATAGTATTGGTACAATTTGTAGGTAAGGTTATGAGCTATATCGGTCAGGGGGTTGCTGAGATATTGGGGTTCAAGAGGGGGTAAAAAAAATAAAAGTGAGAAAGTCAGATAAGTGGGGTGTTTAATGAAAGCGCTTTGGTTGGACATTTCAAAACTGTTTTTTGTAAGTATTTAGCATTTAGTTTTCGAGATATTAGGAAAAATAAAAAACGTATAAATCAAAAATTCTAGGGTACTTCCAGCAAACCCACAATGCTGAAATTTGGTATGCTTGTGGCTTTTGTGTCACAACTACAGGGACAAGTCTGAAATTGAAGAATTTAGAAACTTGTACTCCATAAAACAGAAACCAATATATCATCCATTGTTGACCTCCCATTTCTAGGAATTTGAATGACGTTGGATTTCTATGGTTGTCGTAAAATGGACGTTATCAATTAATTCGTCAGGTACTTGATATAGGTACTAAGTATGTAGTATTACGCCCCGTTGCTTAGCCCTATTCAAAGGTTATTTCGATGATGTGTAGCAAATTAGAGTAGTTACTGATAGATCCTGTACTGTACTGGTAGACCTCGAGGTGAAAATTTTCAAAAATAATAATACATAATAATTATGGAAATTACTTAGTTAAGTAGTCGGGCTGATAAAGGTGTTATCTCGAGGTCTCAGTTCGAGGCGAACCACTAGTATCCACCGATACATGAAACTCTTGACTCACTGAACTGCACCGGCAAGTGTGGCAACTTCTCAACAACTTTACTAATTTAAGGTGCACCTAATTCTAAACAAGATTTAAACTTTGGCCCGTTTTCACTACGACAAGATAAGCTTAGTAAAATTGTTATTAAAACTTTTAATTACCTTGTAAAGATTTTTTCCTGGTGTAAGAAAGTTTCCGAATAAATCACTTTTTCAATCCGAATTCATTCGGATTTTTGACTAGGAAAATGTATGTGCGCATTTACACCTCCATAAAAAACGGTGAAGAATTACATCGTGAGGAAAACGACTTGACCTAGAATTAAAAACATCTACTCTACCGAGATGCGTGAATCCAAACTCTGTGTATGAGCTAACGCTGAATAAGTTTAGATACAACCTATGAGGACCCGCTAATCAAATTTTATGAAGGACAAAATCTGTTACGGTTCAACGAAAGGTTGTTGGTTTTTTTTTGTCTAGGGCGCTGACTCATAACAGTTTTTGTATGACTGTTTCGCAAATATTTCAGTCTAATGTTCAGCATCTGCCAGTATTGGCTCATACACAGAGTTTAGTTATATGCTACTGGGATACCATGATGTTATCCCGGCAAGCTTATAAACCAATGGTAAACATTCCATTTTAATACGCAAATTATGTTCATAAACATGATAGTTATCCAATTCTCAATCTGTCCAAATCAAAATGTCCATCTGGCTCAATAAACCAGTTTCGCGATTCAGAGTAGCCATCTCACTAATATTCTCGCTTTCTATAGGCACGTTTACCGGCCTTGCCTCAGATCTAGGTAACTCGACGAGTAGCCAATGGTACAATAATTTGCTAGTAGGATCTTTTTTGTGAGAGTTCTTCCAGGGAAGTTCCCATACCATACCTATTTCTGCCGCCAAGCAGTAATATCCGCATTGCTGTGTTACGGTTTGAAGGGTATGGCTGTCTGTAAAATTACAGACACATGAGACTGTTGACCTTTTTGTCTCAGGGTGGCGGGTGCAAGGATGGCACTTAGAGCGCGTCCTAGCTGGCCGTGGCCTGTGAGGTAATGTATTTTTATAGGCGTTTAAAGTGGATCGTCTCGCATGTGCCGCGAAATTCAAATTTTATTGTGTTTTTTGCTCGTCACAACTCATCAAAACTTCTTAAGATAGCGAAAACAGGTTTTGCTAAAACTATTAGGAGACCAAACACACATGTTTTAATTGATAGTATCTCATAAATATCATTAGGTAAGCTACGAATATCCATTTAACAAAAAACATTGTAAAAATATTTGTGTCATCAATATTCGTAGCTAAACTAACTATCTTTATGAGATACTATCAACTAAAATATATGTGTTAGATCTCTTACTTTCCGCAAAATCAGTTTTCGCTATCACAAGATAGTGTTGAAGAGGTATGATGAGCTAAATACATGAATAAATTTGAATTTCGCGCCACATGCGAGACGATCCACCTTAACATCAGGGAAACATCTGCTTATTCTAACAACTGGATACTTAAAATAACTAGTGGTTTACCCCTCAAATGGGATGTTGAAGTTTGTAGAAAAAAGTGTCTGAAACTCGAAAAGAGCTCTAGAGGATTTCGAAATAGTTTACTGATCGGAATCTTTAGGACGCCCTGCCGGCCTAGACAAACGGTATTCGCTTCGAAGCGATTATTTCTACAGTCGTAATGGGAATTTTTCAGGGAGGCAATTAAAAAGAAAAAATAGTTCTTATTATTCCGGTAGATGGCGGTGACTCGACATGGTTGTGTCTATTGAAGATTTTGCAAAAGCACCACAGAGAACAAATTATCTTTGTTTTCTTTTTTTCCTCCAAGTTTCGCGTTGCGATTCCGAAGCTCGTTTTTTCAAGTCTACTATTTATAGACCGGTCTATAAATAGTAGACTTGAAAAAACGAGCTACTTCGTCCGGCTTCAACAATAACAACAAAAACTTATAGCAATAACGTAATACTAACAAATATATCAGAATTTCAACAAAAACTTTACGTAGATACTTAATTTACTTCACTAACGAACAGCATGAGCGAGTGAAGTCAGTGACACTGACAGTTGGTGGCTGACCGACAAAATTTAGACAACCATATCTGGACTGCGCCATCTTTGGATGGATTTAGAACTATTGTCTTTTAGCTGTCAGAAAACTTCTCATTCAATACAAAAGACGACGTGACATATCGATCGCTTACGTCAATCTCATACATTTTTGGACTTTTCTACAGCGTCATCGCTATTAGAATGTTACTTTGGCCACGGCCTCAGGTCTACCCTTAGAATAAGGACCAAGCACTTTTTCTGAGGGTCTACCCCCTCAGAATAATGACTAGTCATTATTCTAAGGTCCACCCAGCAATTTTTTTTTTTAAAGTTGTTGTCGTTAGTTGGCAGAAAATTTGGATCCCAGCAGATGTCATATAACAAGCTGAAGAAGACAGCCTAAAGCGTACGCAATACGATTATTATAAGATAAGTAGATAGAGATAGAGATTCCCCCAAGATACCTTACTTTTGACTTCTGCGCAACAACGGCCAGCGCTAGAGTTTAGTGCAGCTACCTACTACCATTTTGAAAGAAAGACGGATAAAATAACAATTAATCCAATAATACAAGCAATAAACTTTTATTTTTTATTTAATCAATTTAAAATTGATCTAGGCTAAACACTAAATCACACGTAATTTCTGTTTGTAAGCAAGCTATTTAAATAATAGTTGTCAATACGACTCTTAACTATTTATTAACATTTAATAAACCCTACAATTTACAAAGTTATCTATACCTAACTAAGTATACAGGGAGCGTAAAGACTACTCCCGAAAAATGAAACAGTGCATTCAGACCATGATTCTGAAAATGTTTAAGCTGAAAAAACACTAAAAAAAAGTGCTCACTTTTGGGCCGCCTTTTTCATTTTTTCTATAAAAAAATCATCCGTAAAATATCGTTAAAGGAACACAAAAACCTAATTTCCATCATTAAAAACACGTTGATAAATAAAAACGTCAAAAAAGTAATGAAAACCAGATAAGCAATACTCGCGCTGTGCGTCGATCAGCTGACCGGGCGCGTTGAACTCGTGCGGCAACGGGAATAAATGCGTTTATTGCCGGCTGACAAATACGATACGAAACGAAAAAAAAGTTTTTCTCCGGTATGAATCACTTCTCAGGCGAAAGCTATTTTATATATGATATAGGTAGCTTTACCGGTACCTTCAGTATTCGGGAGCTGTCTTTTTACACGCTGTATAAGTAATGACACCAATTTTACCTACCTTTTTTTTTACTTATCTTTTTTACATTTTGTTGCATAAGTTTACGTTTCCCGAGAAAAAACAAATTTCAAATGACGAAAATATTTTTAATTAGATATACTTAAAGTCTAGGAGGTATATAATTATTGTGCAAATTGTTTGACAAATGCTCCGCAGTAAATTATACACACACACTCACACACACACACATAGACATACACAGGGCCGCGATATACCTCTTCATCGTGGGTCGCACAATCGCACTAATATAGACGTGGCCAGTGGTGAGTTCATCGCCACCATTGTATATAAAATGTAAAAAAATTACGTATTTGAAATGTGGGCTCATATTTTCATCGAGAAACGTAAACTATAAATAAATACCTACTTATACCTATCTAAATAAGTAACAACAATTTGTTTAATATAATAAAGATTTCTGTTTTTATTTTCACAATGGTAGGCCTTTTGGATTTGGTGGATGAAAAATGAATGGTAAAACACAAAAAAATTACATAACTACTTACAATTACTTAGTTAACGAAATTTTTGTATACAATATTACAATACAATTAGTGTAGGTACAATATTTTACAAACTTTTCTTAGAAGTTGTACATATCTTCTCATAATAATTTATTCCACTTTGCTTGCTGTAATCACCCTATTCTGTAATTACAATCTAACCTAACACAATTTCTTCAGATAAAATGTTGAAGAATCCTACCTACTTAAAAAAACCACACATCGTCGCCTGCAACCCTTTAATCTGAAACAATAAAAATACACATACATACATTACATATTTTTGCGAGATACCGATGATATGAAAATTGGAGTTTTGAATTTGTGTGGTTCTTGTTATTTTTTTTATACAACTACGTAAGCAATCAATCATATGGCCCACCTGATGGAAAGTAGTTACCGTAGCCATAAGGCTACGTTCATAAACGTATTGTAGCTCTGTCTAGAGTTATGTACAGTAAATCCAAACTAGCGCCCTAAAGCCCGCAACTTCGTCTGATAAATATGCTTTATATAGGACGTTGTCGTTAGACACAATTTGGCTCTATAACTATTTTCATACAAACTTTAAGCCCCTTCTAACTACTTATGGGTTGAATTTAGTAAAATCCTTTCTTAGCTCACTAAGAAGCTGCAAGGAACATTCATGCCTTTTAAGTTTGTAGACTTTCATCATTATCAGCCTGTTGAAGTCCACTGCTGCACATAGGCCACCTCCCTAGAATTCCACGTCGAGCTGTTTTGACGTTTATAATGTCTTTAGTCTCTTTAGTCCATCGAGAGGAGGGCCTTCCTCTACCACGTCGTCCGGTTTGTGATCGCCACTCGAGAACCTTTATTTCCTTATTGTAGACTTTACACAAATACAAATACACTCGAGAGCAATGAATCCGGGTCACTTAAAGAATGTTAAAAATCTCGGAAACTAAAAATGATAGATTAATGCAATAAATTGTATTTAATAGACAATGTAATACTCCTTAAATGAAGGTAAAAAAAATATGAGTCCCCATACATTTTATTAACACAAAATTACATAAAGAAAAAAACTGCTGATCTCTCCTTAAAACAAAAATAGGAAACATGAAATTTTTGAACTTTATTACGATTTTCTTGAATTTTAATACTTCGTATTGCCTCCTCGTGCTTCCATTACTGCGTTTACGCAGAAAAAAAACAACAAAAAAACAGAAATCAAACAATGATAAATGACAGATTACAAACAAAAGCAAAACCAAATGCTGTAATTTCGTAGTTCCATCTTCGAAAGTGGCCCTTTTTCAAATTTGATTTTTTTATGATATAACTTTACAATAACTAAGAAGTTTTAATACCTTCATTTAAGGAGTATTACATTGTCTATTAAATACAATTTATTGCATTAACCTAGCATTTTTAGTTTCCGAGATTTTTAGGATTCTTTAAGTGACCCGGATTCATTGCTCTCGAGTGTATTTTATTTCGGTAACAACATTTTGGGATCCTCTTTTAAGTATGTCTAAAGATTTATCGTATCCGTATTTATCGTATGATACAATAAATGTTACCAATAATTTATGGAGTGGGAAATACAATAATAAAATTACTATTGCAAATTGTTACTATTATCAATTTACTATGTTAACTGTTAACTTAGCGGAACGCAAAAGGCTGTTTGGCTGGTACCTAGTCATCTTCACTTCAAACTGGTATCTCTCAGAAGTAGAAAGGTGAAGGCTCCCGATGGACCAAATACATTTGAAAGGTCAGAAGTCTAGGGATGGAGGCAGCTCAAGACCATTCGTCGTGGCATTCCATGGGGGAGGCCTATGTCGAGCAGTGTACTTCTATATGCTGATGATGATGATGACTAAATTAACCAAGTGCGATTGTAAGCATCCTGCTACCAAATATAATAAAAGTAACATGCCTTGAACTACTCTTTAGTACTTACCTACATTCGTGGGAAGCGAGTTCATAAGTTACGTACGTACCTATAAATCTACTTTCACATTAGGCAGTCTTTTTATTTTAAGGTTCAAACTTCTGAAGTAAGCTAGAGAAGTTCTTTAATTTGCTATATTTGGACTTTCAGAAGATGTTTCCAAGAACTTTGATCATTAAGCAAGTAAAGGGGGAGGGGGAGGTTACTTGTAAAATAGGATTAAGTTAGATTTATGAATGAAGGTGGAGAGAAAAATCAGCCCTTTTTTAACTTTTGACCAAAAATGTTACAAGCCCTTTGTGTGATATTATTATACTTACCGTCTATAGCTTCTTAGTTTGGATGGGCTGATTTAAAAGCAAGTGATTTTGAGTTGACATTCTATGGTATCTGCTGGTACTTACATTTACGTGGATGTATTTTTTATGGGTTTGCTGACTTGCGACTCTTTGTCTATCAAGCGCAAGTTAACGTTATCACTCCTCGTATGGAACGTTGCTGAGATCATCTTATCCTTCACGAGTATGGTTTCAACCTCCACTCCAATGTCCATCCTGTGTTGTATCAATGGTTCTCTGTTTAAAGATGCCCCTACAATAGTTTCCTGCATCGTCTTATCGTCGCAAATGTTTTTTTTATCATTGTGCGTCATTGGCATTCGTCCTGAATGATAGGAGTTCCTAACACCTCCCGTTGATTTTAAAAAAGGAAGCACCTGCTTGAACTCTTTCCTGAAGTTTTCGTTCAACCATGCGTACAAGAATGGGTTGTAGCAAGTGGATGCCATGGCCATTGAATGGGCTAGGAAAAATGAAACAAAATAGTAGTTCCACTCAGTCATCTGAGCGTTGAAATCGTTGAAAATGTTTATGAGGTTCAAAGGGAGCCATGAGATGCCAAATATGGCGACCATGGATATGAGCATTCTATTCGTTCTCTTCTTTCTATCTCTGTCTGCTTCTTCTCTTCTTGCATTCTTGGCACCCGGTTTTGTCCGCGCACGGTTGGCCAATCTTATACTAACGCATGTATAACAAAGAGCTATAACTAGAAATGGGATTAGGAACTGAAGTATGGTTGTGCATACTCCGAAGATCTTTCTAGACCTATCTGAAGGCCAACTTTCTTCGCAGTAGTAAGTTTCGTTGTTGGTGATCTGGATCCCCATAAATAGACCGTATGGGCAAGTTACTACTAATGAGAACATCCATATGCAAACTATGATGAATATACAAGTATTTAGCTTCATCCTTGGATGAAACGGGTAAATTATAACAAAGAATCTGTCTATTGCTATTGAGGTAAGGGTTAGAGTGGAGATATAGACGCTCGTACCTTGAGCATACGGCATCAAATGGCATAGCAATCTTCCGAACACCCATCGTCCTAGGAACGTATACATAGGAGTCAACGGTACTGCGAATATGCATAGTAATATGTCTGATAGGGCCAAGTTAGTTATGAATAAGTTCGTGACTGTTTGCATTGCTCGGTTTCTGAAGACCACAAAGCAGACCAGGACACTGCCGAAGACCCCGAGAACGAAGATTATCGTGTAGAGAATGCAGAATGTGATTTGAACTACTTTCACGTCGATGATGTCGGTAGTTTTATTTGGTTTTAGGTCATCTATAATTCCCACTGATTCTTCTGTGAGTGTTTTGGTAAGGATCCATACTCCCCCGTTTATATTATAAGATGAGCCATTAAATACCATAGCTACTGGATTATGTCTGTCTATAGGTAGCACCACATCTCGGCTGGCGTTGTAAGGTGATAGCATGTGCACTTCGCCACGATGAGACGTTATGATGCCAATTTATCTGTGGACAAAAAGAAAAACTTTTAAAAATAGCTTTCAGATGAAAATCATAATCAAGTCAAATATTAATAACGACAACACGGTGCAAGCATGAGAAAAAAAGAAAGAATAAAAGAAAAACTGTTTTTTTATGGCTTAACAAAAATACACACAACCACAAAAATATTACACATAGACATACATATTAAATAACAGTGACAAAATGTGTATATCTTTTGCAAGCCACAAAAGGGTCCCCAACTCAGCGTTCAGACGAAAGAGTACTTGTCTTAAAGTGGTTGTGTGTATTGTAAATTAAAAATAAATCATGTTTTGTCAGACAACTATTTTTGTGCACTTTATTTATCTACGTACTGATATATTTTATGAGCAGATATGTACTAAACTTGCTCATATAGTAAAACTATTTTATTTATATTCACATCTTCAAGCTTATAAACTCGAATAATACTAAACCAAGACGGAGAAACTTTTAACAAATAAAAAGGTTTTTTTGTTTTACAGCAAACAAGCATATACGGCTTACGATGGAAAATAGTTACCGCAGCCTATGGATGCCTGTAACTGAACCCCCTACTATAGTCACTAGAGAAAACCTCAGCAGGGAGACCATTCCACAACTTCCCCTGGAACCTCGCAGTGCCTCTAAAGTATGAAGATGAATCCCCTGTCGACGGCAAGCGGTACGATAGTTAGGGAGCCGCAGGCATCAATTCAAACAATTCTTCGGAACACAACCCATTATACAAACGGTACAAAAAACACAAAGGAAGGAAAAGTCCCACCGGAAACTCAATGGTTCAATACCGTTTGTGAGCACGGGATCGTCAACAATTCTCACAACTTGTCTTTGAACCGAATCAAGAGGCCCTAGCTGGTATCCAGGTGTTCCTGCCTAGAGATGAGCGCAGTACTCCAAGTGAAGCTGGTTTTGCGACTTATAAAGTAGCAGTCTTTGCCCCAAAATAAAGCTTGAGCTTGAGCACATCGAGCTTTTTGGATGTCAACTTGGCCTTACCCTCTAAGTGACTGCGGCTGGACGTCGCTAGAGATATTGATTCCCAATTCCCTCTGAAATTGTGGAGCCACAGAAAATGGTTTTTTTTAGCGGTGAACGCGCAAACTTGTATCTTTGTAGGGTTGAATTTAACTAGGTTTAAATCTCCCTAGTGGGAAACTATAGTTAGTATACTCTCAATGTCAGACGCAAGTTGCTTTCTGCTTTCCTCCACAACGGAACGAGGGAGATTGGCACGGCCCGTATAAAAAGTGTCCAAAATACTATACAACATAAATATTATTGATATGCAGTAAAATAGCGTTGGAACAGCACAGAGCCTTGTAAAATGCCAGCGTGCCATATTCATGGCATCGGGCGTTGACCCATCGATGTGAGAGATACACTAGAAGGTCACCAGTCGAGCGACCATGGCGGAAGTCGTACAATACTGGCGGTCACTGATCAGGCTGTGACCTTCTAGGTATCTGAGGAGTTGTGCATTAATTATACGCTCCATGAACTTAGAGAGAAGGGAGGTTATAGCGATTGGCCTATAGTTAGACGGGACTGATTTGTCACCCTTTTTGGGTACCGGGTGAATGAGGGTAGTCTTACGACTTACGACTTACGACGACTTACTCTTAGTCTCTACGAAGACGGAACCTGCCTTGCGGAGTACATAACATCGAAGAGACGCGTTAAAACTGGACACAACTAAGGAGCACACTGCTTTAATATCACAGCCGATATACCATCAGGCCCAATCGACTTATGAACATTCAGAGAGAGAGAGTAACTCCCGCCGGACTTCCGATTGTCGATTTCCGGCATCGAGATACCGCACCACGGCACGGTTGGTGGCACGGCTACTCCGTCATTTATGGTCAAGTTTAAGGCAAAGAAAGACTCAAGAAGATCAACTTTCTCTTTAGCACTTGTAGCGTTGTGTTTAAGAAACATTTACAGTATGAGCCCTCAGCTCCTTTAATAAGGTAGCCTGGTCTTACGCACACATGCAGAGCTCTCTATCCATATTAGTACAAGACGACGTCCAACCCACTCACACATGTAGACTTGTTTACTCTATCCTACGGTATAAATAGGCCCCACAAGGTCCGCGCACTTTTCTTTTGGCATTGTACACGGCGCTGGCTACACTTTATATCTACATATCTAGCCAAAACGCCCTATTATCCCGAACTTGGGTTCTACCACTGAGTTCTACCACTGGGTTCTACCACTGGGGTCTACCACCCAGTTCTATTGCATCTTCTAAAACCTGGTTCTACCACCTGGCATCTTCTACCACCCTGAGCTGCTTCTCACGGACCGCTACCTGTCCGTTGGAGACGTCTTTGACGAGGCCTTCTACACCCTCGCAGGCCAAGCGAGCACATGGTCTTGCCCTCAGGAGTAATCACCAGGGAAGTGCCGTGAAGCTAAAACTCTATTCTCCTTCGCGTTTCTCGACTCTTGTTCCGAGGGTTTTGCCTCATAGTTGTGATAACCAGACCAAGCTAGATCTATTCAAACCCACGTCCATAGCCGACTGGCCTTCTGCCTACTCCATCTGCCTTCTGCCTACTCCGACCATAAAGACTTTAGTGATAGCACTACGAACATTTCTGTTAGTATTAGTTATTATTAAGAAAATAAATGTATTAAACTACCCCTATTGTTTTGGCTACCCAACTGTAGGAAATCTACCTAACTACATTAGGCAGGTTAGGAACTACTACTACCTACTTACTACTTCCGTGTCTGGCTTGCTAAACAAACCAGCGCGACACACTATGGGCCAGATTACCTTTGTTTTTCGGACTAGTGAAAAGGATGGCTGACAAAACTTTCTTTCGGCAGCCTTGGCGACAAATCAGAAAGCGTGAATCTTCCAGCTACCCCTCTGGGAGTCCAGGACTCACTTTTTACCAATTCTGCCAATGAAGTCGACTTTAGCTTAGGCAGCTGCAAAGTACAAAAAATATGACGGTACACACCATGGTACCGTCGCAAATATCAGATATGGTCAAAATCTTGATGTCGATTAAGCAAGATTAACTTAACATAACACTATCGTAGATCATCACATTTACGGTAACTCGTAACATTTGGGCTTAGTTACTATATGAAATTACGTGAATTCAGTGTTGTGTAATAAAAAAATGAGGCACAAACATCAAAGATAAAACCTTACATTTTAAATTTGTGAAACCAATGATCTAGAGGCGAAGCAAAGACTGCTAAAAGTTAATTCAGGCGGTAATTATTTTCTTCTCACTTTAAATAATTGGTCCATAATTTCGAAAGATTTAAGTTTTATTCCACCTCCAAAACCAAGTGATCAAGAATACCATAACCATATCAACTAAGAAATATACTACTTCAAAAGTAGCAACAGACACGTAATATTTAACGGAGAAAGCAACAACGCCAAAGCACATAATAAAACTACACAAAACAAAAGCTCTCCCAAATTGTGAAAATACCTGTCGGAATGACCAGAATTCCTTTCAAATAAACCTAATTTTAGAGATGCCTCTGGTTGTTATAGGTGTTGAATTCGGGCTTAAGTTATTAGCGGTAAGAAATACCTACAAAATGTTATTCGAAAATCCCTTTAGCCAAAATATGTTCTAATAATGTTTTTCTTCCGAGAAAGTCAGCTCCAAAGTACTCAAGTAGTCCTGTAATATGCTCAATCAAGTTTGAGGCTGCCTGTCAATTGGAGCGAAGAATAGCGGAGAAGAGCGGAGAGGAGCGCAGAAGAGCGGAGAGGAGCGCAGCTGGGAAATTTTATATCAATAGAATTGCACTAAATCTAAACTCCTCTCCACTCCTTTTCATTGGACATGGATTCGTGAAGTGGAAATTAATTTTCATACATTTGAAATGCAGTATGTATGTAGAGCTACTTATTTGATCGAAGAAACGGAGCGACGAAGTGGGGCAAGAATGCGGAGCAAAGTAGGATATAGCAGTGGCGAGTTTTGCGCACTCCGCTCCAATGGATAGGCACAGTTCGTTACACTACTCCAATCTGCTCCCTTGCTCCTCTCCGCTGCTCGCTCCAGGCTAATGGCCAGGCGTGAGTTTCATGAGTTTCAAGTTTGCAGAGTTCTGGATAACTAAAGGTTACAATGACTGCATTTTTTCCAATAATTACTCTATATACATAAATATTCCTTTATTCGACCATGATATGAAAACAATTTGTTGTCGAGTTTAAGGAGGATTTAAGTTTTTTTTTATTTCGTCCGAAAGCTGTAAGTAGTTGATTAGGTTTGTATTAGTTCTTCGCCTCTGTAAAAGTAACGTGTTCTGTATGTAATACACCAAGGGTGGTATCGTATCCGGACGTCATCTGATACAAAAATAAGTAGCTGTGCGTTTTTTTTTGACGACCTCTGTGGCGCGGTGGGTGAAGGTTCGCCTGCGACGCAGGAGGTTACGGGTTCGATTCCCGCTTCGGAAAAAATATTTGTGTACAATCTGTAGATATTTGTTCAGGGTGTTCTGGGAATTTTCTATGTATAATAAACAAATATCTATCTATGTAATGTATTGTATTAAGTATATCAGTTATCTAGTACCCATAACACAAGCTCTGCTTAGCATGGGGCTAGATAATGTTCAAATCAAATCAAATCAAAATAACTTTATTCATTGAAATCACAAGGATCATTTTGAATCGTCTTATATAAAATTAAATTACTCCTGTTCCAACGCGACCTAGCCTAGAAGAATCAGGCAACAAACTCGGCTTGGCTTACATAAATGGTCCGTCTTACCACTAGGTGAGAAGCGCCTGCGTGGTGCCTCGGAGCAAGGAGTTGCTGATACATAGTAAATGAAAACTTAAAAACCTTAGGAAGGTAGTCAAAAGTAAATAAACGCCAGCAAAAAGTATGCAAGACAGCACACGCTACGCTTGTTATACTTATAAATAACAATCTAATATAAACATGTCAAAATTCATGTCATGTCATGTCATTCATGTTGTGTGAAATGTCCAGCATTTATTTATTTATTTAAAGAAACATCAAAAAATAAAAGCTTTCATACTTTCGCCGATTGTTCTTCACTTGCCCAGCACCGAACGGGCACTTAAATTGTAATCGCGATACGAAAACATTTGAAGTCGTTAAAACGGCATTAACGTCGTCACAAATTAACGTAAGGCTCGGGATCCTGCAATTGAATCACGTCATTTGTTCCGTTCTCAAGGACATTTTGTGCTGACATAAAATGTAGTTATTCCAAACAACTACCTTAAGTGTAATATGACGTAAAGTTAGTAAAGGGGCGTCCATTAATTACTTGAGAAATTTAGGGGAATCACCGAATCTCACGTGGGGGAAAGCGGGTGTCTTGAAAAATCTCACGTAATTTTTTTTTCCGCAAGAATCATTGTAAAATTGCGTGATCATTATATCTTGTTAAATTTTCTGATGTGATTCTATACTACGTTCCTAATAATGATAAATACTAGTCCTAACTAGTCTTAAGTAAACAAAATTAAGAGCGAATTGTTTTTTTAAATATATACATCGCAATCAAGCACAGATTAACTTATTTATATGCAAAATATGCATTTTCAAAAATCTCACGTGATTTTTAGTGGGGGGAAGGGGTTTAGCGAAATCTCACGACATCTCACCAAGGGGAAAGGGGGTAAAAAAAATCGCCAAAATTCCCTATCGTAATTAATGGATGCCCCCTAACACGTAGGTAGGAAGGGCCACCCGTCGTGTCCCAGTGATCCAGAAGATCTTGGATTCGAAACCACCATAACATAACATAACATCCAATAGTCACATACGTAGTCTTGATCCCACACTAGGATTCCCTGTGTCGTGGGTATCAGGAACTACGAGTACTATAGTACCATAACACCCAGACCCGAAACAAATATTTGCAGATCATACTTTTGTCCCGCAGCGGAAATCGAACCCGCAACCTCTTGCATCTCAAGCCGGCTACTCGCCGCGCCACAGAGGTCGTCCATCTAGCCATTTTGACAACTGAGAGGAGCATTCCAGTCAAACACTAAACTTCACCTGAGCCGCGCCTGTTGTATAAGCTGAGTGCAGTTTTTTTTGCACTCATACCTACTTAAATATGTTTTAATTTCAGTGTAAGCTAAAAAATACTGTCATATTAAAATTTTTGCTGTTACAAATCTGAACATATCTGTGTAACAAAACCTTACTGAATTGTGACTTTCTTTTGAAATGGCCTGGCTAACTCATTATTTTGAGCTGTGATGAAGGCTTGTTGGTTTTACTTTCTCAGTTATGAGATTTTATGCCAAATTTCGTAATAAAGAATGTGTAACGACGTGGAACCTCTTAAGGCTTGGTTCCACCGCGATCATTTGGATTTAAGGCTCTCGCATTAGGGAAATCTTATTTCACTGGAAACCTTAGAGATCATGACTAGATTGAGGCAATTTTTAGCCTAAGCATTATTTTATTCAAAGGATCCACTTTAATCAAAATACCGTGGATCTATTCTAGAATAAAGAAAATTGTCTTCACATTCTTTGCCTTTGATACAATAACTAGAAATGTCTTTCCCGACCAGTGAAGTGGAAATTGATAGCGCTGCAAAATGTCAGAAAAAAATGTAATATCGTCTTAGTCGTATCTCAAATAAGATTTCCCTATCTTATGCTGTAGAGGAAAGTCATCCTTATTGTCATGTCGTGTCCCTGTTTCATGTTTGTTTTAGTTCCACTGCGGTTAGTCAGTGACCAGAGGCCCAATTCTCTAAGTTATTTTAAAACTACACTGAAAGTTAACCGAATCGAGACTGAGATTGTAAATTGACAGAAAGTTGAATTTCTGTTCCCTCATAAATAACAATTTAGTCTACTTTCAATTCATGGTGAACACCACTAGAGTAGGATAGTTATATATATAATTGGAAAGAGTAAAGAGAGACATCTACTTATGCTAAAATTAACAAAAAAACTTTGAATCGTTCAAGTTTCGGTCACATTTCGATATAATCACATTACAGTGTTGTATTTTATGTTAGGAAAATACCATTTCTGACATTTAAGACATCGACACAAGATCGAAACATGATCCGAATTCTATTTTAACTATTTTTTAGTTAGTTAATTGGGCCTCTGAGGTATGGTGGCCCAGTGTGGTGAAAAAAAAAATTTTACCATCTCTAGCCATCTCTATCTCTATACCTTATGGTCATTATCTGTTGATACGTTTGAACCAATTATTACAATTCATCAGCAGCTTTCAGACACCCATCGCTGGGCGAAGCCTGCCCCATGAAATACACTGAGGAATTGCCATAACCACCACGCTTGGCAGGTGGATTGGTGATCGCAGTATTAATTTTGAGTACTCAGGTGGATGCTTGTCCCCTGGTAGGTATGATCCCTCAGTCGGGTTTTACGACATCCACGGGAGATGAAGGGTCTAGTTGTAGGCCAGATAAGCCACGGCATACATTTCAGTCAATCATTGAACTACAAGGTAATGGGCGTTGTAATGGCGTAATGGCCCATAATGGGCGTTGTTGTTGTAAATAATTGTAATGAATTAATAAATAATAACGTAACAAAACAACCAACGGTCACAACATAGTCCTGATCCCACACTAGAATACCTTGTGTCGCAGATTTCAGGAACTATGAGTAACATGGTACCTCAACACCCAAACCCATAATAATAATAATAAAAACATAATACTAATAATATGAATAAGAAAGTGTAAAGGAAGCATAGCCTCGAACCTACAGAGACCGTGACCCCATTTACTCAGCCTGTGCTAGCCGTACTGAAGAACATTTATTTAAATATACCCACATGTCACTGATATTATTGTAGTCACAAAATGTTCTATTTAAATAGGAATTTAAAAAAAAAAATCTTTTGTGTCACAGTTACAATTTGAAGAATAGTTAGTTAATTAGTCACAAAATGTTCTATTTAAATAGGAATTTAAAAAAAAAAATCTTTTGTGTCACAGTTACAATTTGAAGAATGTCATTAAATTGCAAAATGAGAAATCACCCGAAAAATCCTTTGACCCACCTATTGTCATGGTTTTCCTGGTTTTGATAATTGATCACTGAACCCTTATCGAATGTAAAGGAATTCATGACGATTATCCTAATCCTAACGCGTATTATGTGGTGAAATCGTTGTAGTTTAAATGAAATAGGTGAAGGTATATTTTACACTACTAAAAAATGTTTATATCTATTTATAGTATCTAGATATATAATAGGTTTTTCACACCACCTGCTCGACAATGTCCAATTACATATCATACAACCTCAACGTAAAGTAAAGCATTGTCTCTCTAGGGATATAAAGTTGTATGAAACTCCCTAGGGATTAAAGTGATTTGAATTTGGAACGTCAAATTCGTGTCGAAACTCGTGGAAAACTTCAAGTAAAAAAATGTCCATATGGCATTGTAAAGAGGTTTGTTCAAAAATCAAACTGGCCACCAAAAGCAGAACTCAGAAAAAAAAGAAATAGGCGCGATTTTAAAGAATGTGAAACAAAAGAGATGTTAGGTTGGTGCTGTGTTTTTCAGTGAAATTTATTGTAATATTCTAGTAATATATAATTACCTATGTCAATGGCAATATTAGTGTTAACAAAAAATGTCAAGCGATAATGATTCTACTCCAGAGTGTAACTTCCGCCCCCTCATCACTCGCACCCCCAGTTCTATACTTTTTTAACCTACCTCGGAACAACTTAAACTCTTAACTGGAACTCCTATATTTAACTCAACCCCACTTTTACTGTTACCCTTGAATTATTACGTACTTACTTTACTGCTGCGGATTTATATTATCATAGTAGGTAATGCATGGATCTTTGAAATGTGTTATGCTTTACTAGATATGGGTTTGCTGTTAATTGAAATGGCCAAGGTGATCGTCTAGTTTTAGTGGTAGGACCGTACGTTGTGTGATCGCAGTAATCTAAGTTCTTTTAAGTTATTAAGTCAAGTCCTACACTACCTATTTTATTTCTAACTAAATTTTCTAATAAATAAATGGTACTAAATTGAAGGGTTATTTACGAAAATGATAAAGTAATAATAAAATAAAAGGGTTATACCTAATAAAGTTATAAACTAATATATTACTGTTCAATATTCTTAAAGAAGAATATAAATTAAACAAAGAATATTAAAGAATAAACTTTAAGATCGAAAACTTCCTAAGACTAGAATTTCAAAATCCTTATTTAATATTTAGAACGGTAGTAAAACTAGTATATTTATAAATGTTTATCCTATAATTTCCTATTACATCTACTAAAATTCTATATTTAGGAATCTTTATTTCCTATAAGCTAAATGAATATGTTTATTAGTTGTTCACATTGTATAAACTGAAGTGTTAAATTTAGTTGAACTTCATAAGGTAAAAATATCATTTTAATAATTAAACTTTATAAGAGTTTACTAAATTATATAAAATACTATATCAAGGGATTGAAAAATCAATTTAAAGAAACCAATTTGAAAAGCAAAAGACTATGCTTTTCAAATCGATGTCTGTTTAGTTCTTTATAGGGACAAACAAAGGGCCGCATAATTACATTTATGCAGAATGTTTAAATCCGCATAAATAAATTTATGCGGGACAGTACAGCCTCCTCCCCACTACTGTCTTTCCAAACCAACGCCAAATATAAATATATTTAATAGCGGAAAAGGAACAAATATTTAATAGATTAGGAAAACTCCAAAGACAATACCTTTAAAATTAAGGGATGATATTTTCAATTCCCTTTTATTTAGGTAAAATATTTTTATTTAAATATATTCATAAATTGAATATTATCTATATTTTCGTACTTGCGATAATAATGTTAACCTTATGAATTCCAACCAAAATTAAACTATATTGGTTTATAATACGAATAAACTTATTTATCTATAAGCTATAAGTTTTATTATATAAATATTTCTGGGAATTCTATTGATTCCTAATAGGTATAACTATTTACTTTAAAAGGAATGTTCAAACTAGAAACTCTATCTAAGAACATTATAGGAATGTAAATAAAATATATGTATTTAAATATACTTATTAATTGAATAAAATCTTATCTTGTAACTTTCTAATTAAGTTTTAACTCTATTGGTTCATAATTCGAATAAGTTCATTTACCTATAACCTATAAGTTACAACTTTGTTTTTAAGGTTTCTAGGGATTCTATTGATTCTGAATAGATATAACTATTTACTCATTAGATGAATGTTCTACCCAAGAATTTCATCCAAGAACACTAAGAGTTCGCGATTAAATAGGTATGTTTTGATTAAATAGGTATGTCTATTTATAAGACAGAAGTTTCCGTTGAATTTCCTCCAAGAACACTAAGAGTTCACTATTAAATAGGTATGCCTTGATTAAATAGGTATGTCTATTTATAAGACAGAAGTTTCCGTTGAATTTCTTCCAAGAACACTAAGAGTTCAACAATTAAATAGGTATGACTTGATTAAATAGGTATGTCTATTTATAAGACAGAAGTTTCCGTTTATAACTTGAGGTAATGTATTCATTTAAGAATAATGTTGCACCTAAGAAATTCATCTTAGAACATTATAGATGTGTAACTTTAAAAATTAAGGCAGTAATCTCAATTGGTTGCTTGAAATTAACATAGAACTTAAATAGCTAAGAATAGGTACGATTATAACTACCCGCCTCTTAAGAGTTTATAAACTCAAATGGAGCTGCAGGCTCTTAATGAATTTTTGATATGAATAGGACTAAGCTCTTTTAGATTCTACGACCTATTTTAGAACCAGTAGCACCATGATTTGATGATGGTAAATATTTATTTATATAAATATGGCCATGGTTTGATTTCGTTCAGTGAGCTTAATTGTTTTGACTTGAAGAACTATCGGTGGTAAGTACTAAAATAATTGACTTTGAATATAAAGTAGCATAGAAGAGAACCGACAGTATTTTAATCGATCTGACCAGGTACACCTAAATCGTCCTTCTATTTTAGATAGGATATCTATCTTGTCTACAAATTTTGACACTAAATTATATTCAATTTTGAAGTTAATATTGATTTATTTGACTTCAAAGTAACAATCCAAAATCACAACTTGAGCAAGTAAATATTAAATAAATCTAACTTGTTAATTTAAAAATGAGATAATCCGATCAAAGAAACTTCTGAATTAAATTCAAAATTCAAAACATCTCTTTTAAAAAAACTTAAGATAGTAGGTATCAGTGTTTGATAAACTCGTTTAGGGACATCAAGGTCCTCCCTCTATTCTAGTCAGGATTCTCTTTGCACGGCTTTTTGCTTGGCATGTGTATAAACGAGGATATCAAAATTGAGTTCTCTTTCTCCTCAATCGATACCACTATGTAAATAATTGTGACTAATTTCTTTCGAATTCAACACAGAAGTTTTTGCAAAAAGGTTGGATTTTAGATTTATTCAAAGAATAAGATTCATAATAAGTATTAGGCTGCAATTCGAAGATGCCTATCGGAAATAAACCCTAGCTAAAGGTTATTTCCAAATGTGAGTCAAACATTGGGAAATCTTTCGTGGAACTTGTCAGCATAATTGTACGAGGACGAAATAGTCTTTATGACTTAATTGAAAGCCTTTCAAGCTTAAGAAAATCATTTTATCAATCTCTTTCCAATTTAAGATCAAGAATAACCTAACCATTTAGTAGATAAGTATATGTGTAGTATAGCATCACTATCAAGAACAAGTTCAGATGAAAAAATGTAGGTTGTGTTCAATAATTTCAGTAGATACCTGCAAAGTCACTTAGAAATTGGCAGTAGAAAACACATGAAATTTAATAAATCAAAGTTATGTTCATACGTAAAAGATAAATAATACACAGGAATGATCAGTAGTACCTGTAAATTCACATAATAATCGGAGGATACACAGAAATGGAGTATTCATATAAAACTTGCCACACAGAATAAATTAAATCAAACAAAACAGCAGGTATCAACGACAATAGTTTCCTAAGAAAATATGAAATGAAACACAGGAACTTTAAAATTGTTTAATATTTAATAACCTATCCAGGTGACCAGCGACCTAGGAGACCAAAACAAAGTCTTCCTCCACATGCCAATATTATAGATTAAAATTCTACTAATTCATGCTTATGTTAAATTTTGCAGCCCACAGAATGGGTAAGGCAGGTTAACTATGATTTATCACCATATCATGTACTACTAACTACGATTTGCTACAGGTAGGAAAAGGGTAGGTTAGTTTCTCAGGAGACACAACGATAACAAGACCGCACTTAACCTGAGATTTAGGAAGGGATTATTATAACTTATAACTATATCATGCACCACTAACTACGATTTGCTACAGGTAGGATAAGGGTAGGTTAGTTTCTCAGGAGACACAACGATAACAAGACCGCACTTAACCTGAGAATTAGGAAGGGAATATTATAACTTATAACTATATCATGCAATACTAACTACGATTTGCTACAGGTAGGAAAAAGGGTAGGTTAGTTTCTCAGGAGACACAACGGTAACAAGACCGCACTTAACCTGAGAATTAGGAAGGGAATATTATAACTTATAACTATATCATGCAATACTAACTACGATTTGCTACAGGTGGGAAAAGGTAGGTTAGTTTCTCAGGAGACACAACGATAACAAGACCGCACTTAACCTGAGAATTAGGAAGGGAATATTATAACTTATAACTATATCATGCACCACTAACTACGATTTGCTACAGGTAGGATAAGGGTAGGTTAGTTTCTCAGGAGACACAACGATAACAAGACCGCACTTAACCTGAGAATTAGGAAGGGAATATTATAACTTATAACTATATCATGCAATACTAACTACGATTTGCTACAGGTGGGAAAAGGTAGGTTAGTTTCTCAGGAGACACAACGATAACAAGACCGCACTTAACCTGAGAATTAGGAAGGGAATATTATAACTTATAACTATATCATGCACCACTAACTACGATTTGCTACAGGTAGGATAAGGGTAGGTTAGTTTCTCAGGAGACACAACGATAACAAGACCGCACTTAACCTGAGAATTAGGAAGGGAATATTATAACTTATCACTATATCATGCACTACTATCTACGATTTGCTACAGGTGGGAAAAGGGTAGGTTTGTTTCTCAGGAGACACAACGATAACAAGACCGCACTTAACCTGAGAATTAGGAAGGGAATACTATGACTTATCACTATATCATGCAATACTAACTACGATTTGCTACAGGTGGGAAAAGGGTAGGTTAGTTTCTCAGGAGACACAACGATAACAAGACCGCACTTAACCTGAGAATTGGGAAGGGATTACTATAACTTATCACTATATCATGCACTACTAACTACGATTTGCTACAGGTAGGAAAAGGGTAGGTTAGTTTCTCAGGAGACACAACGATAACAAGACCGCACTTAACCTGAGATTTAGGAAGGGAATACTATAACTTATCACTATATCATGCACTACTAACTACGATTTGCTACAGGTAGGAAAAGGGTAGGTTAGTTTCTCAGGAGACACAACGATAACAAGACCGCACTTAACCTGAGAATTAGGAAGGGAATATTATAACTTATAACTATATCATGCAATACTAACTACGATTTGCTACAGGTAGGAAAAAGGGTAGGTTAGTTTCTCAGGAGACACAACGATAACAAGACCGCACTTAACCTGAGAATTAGGAAGGGAATATTATAACTTATAACTATATCATGCAATACTAACTACGATTTGCTACAGGTGGGAAAAGGTAGGTTAGTTTCTCAGGAGACACAACGATAACAAGACCGCACTTAACCTGAGAATTAGGAAGGGAATATTATAACTTATAACTATATCATGCACCACTAACTACGATTTGCTACAGGTAGGATAAGGGTAGGTTAGTTTCTCAGGAGACACAACGATAACAAGACCGCACTTAACCTGAGAATTAGGAAGGGAATATTATAACTTATAACTATATCATGCAATACTAACTACGATTTGCTACAGGTGGGAAAAGGTAGGTTAGTTTCTCAGGAGACACAACGATAACAAGACCGCACTTAACCTGAGAATTAGGAAGGGAATATTATAACTTATAACTATATCATGCACCACTAACTACGATTTGCTACAGGTAGGATAAGGGTAGGTTAGTTTCTCAGGAGACACAACGATAACAAGACCGCACTTAACCTGAGAATTAGGAAGGGAATATTATAACTTATCACTATATCATGCACTACTAACTACGATTTGCTACAGGTGGGAAAAGGGTAGGTTAGTTTCTCAGGAGACACAACGATAACAAGACCGCACTTAACCTGAGAATTGGGAAGGGATTACTATAACTTATCACTATATCATGCACTACTAACTACGATTTGCTACAGGTAGGAAAAGGGTAGGTTAGTTTCTCAGGAGACACAACGATAACAAGACCGCACTTAACCTGAGATTTAGGAAGGGAATACTATAACTTATCACTATATCATGCACTACTAACTACGATTTGCTACAGGTAGGAAAAGGGTAGGTTAGTTTCTCAGGAGACACAACGATAACAAGACCGCACTTAACCTGAGAATTAGGAAGGGAATACTATGACTTATCACTATATCATGCAATACTAACTACGATTTGCTACAGGTGGGAAAAGGGTAGGTTAGTTTCTCAGGAGACACAACGATAACAAGACCGCACTTAACCTGAGAATTAGGAAGGGAATACTATGACTTATCACTATATCATGCAATACTAACTACGATTTGCTACAGGTGGGAAAAGGGTAGGTTAGTTTCTCAGGAGACACAACGATAACAAGACCGCACTTAACCTGAGAATTGGGAAGGGATTACTATAACTTATCACTATATCATGCACTACTAACTACGATTTGCTACAGGTAGGAAAAGGGTAGGTTAGTTTCTCAGGAGACACAACGATAACAAGACCGCACTTAACCTGAGATTTAGGAAGGGAATACTATAACTTATCACCATATCATGCAATACTAACTACGATTTGCTACAGGTGGGAAAAGGGTAGGTTAGTTTCTCAGGAGACACAACGATAACAAGACCGCACTTAACCTGAGATTTAGGAAGGGAATACTATAACTTATCACCATATCATGCAATACTAACTACGATTTGCTACAGGTGGGAAAAGGGTAGGTTAGTTTCTCAGGAGACACAACGATAACAAGACCGCACTTAACCTGAGATTTAGGAAGGGAATACTATAACTTATCACTATTTCATGCACCACTTTAAAAGAATTTACACTTCACGAAATGATTCCATAAGTACACACAAGTAGGTAGATAATTACTAATTCTAAGACTCACATTTGTTCTGGTCCACGGTCCGCGTTCAAAAAAGCCTCGAACATTCGCTGCTTCGCCTTTTATCATGCCAATACCCTTCCCCCCTTGTACGTCTCCGTAACTCCCCTCGTCGTCTCCCCCGCTCACACCGCCTCGTTCCCTAATCGCTCTTTGCCTGACTTGTGCATTTGTTGGTGTTTGTCTACCCACATAAACTTTTTTCTGATGTCTTTGCGGCAATTAGAGTAAATAAGTACTACTTTGCGTTGACAAAGATTTATTAAAATCTGCTAATCTGACCCTAATGGATCCTATTTTATTCATAAATACGTAAATAAGTCGCATAGCCTTCTCGATGGTCTATATTACGTTATCCTCACTAAAGCTGAGTGATAAAAGGAAACAGATTTATACCTATCTTGATTAACATGTTTTGTGCCTACTAGCTGTTGACGATCTTCGTGACACGGCGGAGAAAATATTCGATCGAGACGCGAAAGGTAGCAGGTTCGACTCCCGCTGTGAGACATATGTTTGTATGAATGAGCTGTCCTACTACTGAACCAATTCCTCCACCAAGTATTTAAATTTATATTTAAGGTGACCCTATAAATATTTGTCGGTAGATACTACTACGTACCTATTACTTAGAAGACAACGTAATCCCATTATTCTGCCTTACACATAAGATAATTTAGCCTCTTTTCTTCAATGTCAATGGACGACCTCTGTGGCGCAACGGGCAAAGGCTCACCCACGACGCATGAGGTTGCGGGTTCGATTCCCGCCTCGGAACAAATGATTGTACGGGCCGCAGATATCTGTTCAGGGCGTTATCCAGTATCTGACGAAAATGACTACTACATCATTTGAATCCCCTCTCATAGTATCAAAATGGGCTAATTAGAATTGTCTCCATCTTCTGATTTAGATAAAGACCCGCGCCGTAGGCGATCCCGTTCCACTGAAATCGACAAAATGTATACAAAACAAGTTATTTTCAATCCAATGAGTCTTTTATCAATAAGAATATAGAAGGTACCTTCAGTTTAATCCTAATAAAGTATCCATACAGGTTCTGACTCCTATCTCCAAGTAATTTTGTTTAAAAATTTGTGTTGAAAATTGTTAACAAGCTCCTGCTCAAAACCCATGAGCAAACCCCTCTCACCCTTTCTTTAGGCATGACAAAAATCAAGTTATTTTCAAAACTACCATTCCTCCTTTAATAAAAGCACACAGAATGTTTTCCGTTTAATTTTAAGGAAGTTTTAATACATATTTTTGCTTCTCTTTTAATCTCTATTTGTTAGGAAAGCAAAGTGGAAATCCACTATCATAACACCTACTTAAATTCTATGAGCAACCTCCTCTGATCTTGCTTGTAGAAATCGAACCTATTTAAGACAGTATGTTACATTAACAATTTTCAATTTTAGATTCATTTATGCAGTAAAACTGAAAGTTTACTGGTCCCTAATGAGATCTTAAACTTAAATAAATTTATAAAGTAAACGAATCGTTGTCAGTACTATGATTAGTTACAGCTCGACCCCCTGCAAATTTTCGCAGACAATTTTCCCAAAATTGTCGAAAGGAAATTTGTCATAAACCAAATTTGTTCACAAAATAAAGATGAAATTTTACACCAATAATCATTTTGACTGAATTTTTTAAGTATTAATTGATAATGCTTTAATTCAAATATATATTTAATCTCGAGTGTGTACGGGTGGGTGTGTATAATGTGTAAAGCGTTTTTAAACCTAATCTGAAAACAGTCCATTAGAAATTCGAGCTTCAAACGATTTTTTTTTTTTTTTTTTTAATTAAGATGCCCTCCCATACCGACCATCTGTTTAATCTAGATTCAGCAAAGGAAGCGGGTTGTGAGTTCCGCTCAACCCTAGTAGTAGAAAGCAATACTTTCCTATCAAAGCTCCTGTTTTGAAGTGAAATTCTACTTCCCCCCTACTTACTCACGACTAACCAATAATGATAAGCTTGACAGGGCACAATAATTAAGTTATTCCCCTGAAGCTAAAACCCACAATGAACTATTTTCAATTCGGCGCATGCGAAGTGTGCTTAGTCCGATCCTAACCACGTGTAGTAGGACTTACAATGAAAGCAACTCGTGACGGAGATATTTTGTCTGCTGACTTTCCTAACACCAAATCCCCTCTTTCATTAACCATCCTTTGTGTAGTCAATGTCATATATGAAATAAAGCACCAGCAACCGTTTCAAACCTGTGACACAGTGGAATTTACTAAGCCCTTCCTACATTTTTTTTGTAATCAAAAAAAAAATCCGAAATCACACATCAAACAGAACTCCTTGCTCACTTTGTTCGCAGTGTTTCACGCTACTTAACTAACCCAACAAGTCAATTTAGGTAAGAAACTTATATAAATTAATAAATGAATCTGAAGTTTAAGTTGTAAAATAATTTTGTGAACGTATGTTTGCAAAACTAGATTATGGGCATTCATACTATTATTTATCATGTCATTATTATTATTATTATTATTTGAGAAGGCTTGCCATGATTATGACATGTTGAGCGTTGTACTATAATGCTTCAATAAAGTAAAATCGTTAAATCCTGGATGGTATAAAATGTAAAAATTTATTTACAGAATAATAACTGAATTTAAACAAGGTATAGAAAATGGGAAGATAATTTATAAAATATTAGTAATATAACGCGACAAACACCTACTAAGTACTGATTCTACTTCTCCGTTCCGCGTCTTAAATATCAAGAAGTACGAACGGTTATAAATCTGAGCAATTAATTTCTTTATTATTATTTTTTTTATTTGTGTTATTTTTGTACTATTTTAAGGAATAAATAAAGAACAATAGCGAAACCGCTAATTAAGTTTTGTTATCTCCTACACTTTCTCCATTTCAATAAATTTACAAAAAAAAACAAATGCTGTTGAAACACTAGAGCCCTCCATAAATCTCAAAATCTAACCATACATTTTTTTTTGTGATCACAAAAATTTTACTTAAATAATAGTTTTACATTTATTAAAACTACTCCATTCAACATTCACGGCTCCTTTTAACATGTTTCATTGCTATTCATACAACTCTAGCTTTCCAACAGCATTACTCAAGTCTGAATTCATGATTTTATTTTAAAGAACTAATTTTTACCTATAACTTTATATGAATCTCACTCATTCAATTTAAGTTTATCCTATCGCAAAATTCGTTAAAGGTTTTCATGAAAATAAAAACCTTTTGAAACAAATATCCTTTCTCGCTTTAAGTCAAAACAATCAAACTCCTTATGTAATAGCTGTATTATTAAACTTTGCTGTAGATTAAAAGCTTAGTTGAGTACATAATTTCAAATATGCAAGAATAATACTGAAACTGGTCAGTTGTTGTAAAACTTCTTCACGAAATCAAACCATAACCAATGGCAAATAAAGACTAAGGTAATAAAGATTATCAAAATTTAACTAGGAACATAACGAATTTATTTATTTAGCTCACATAACAAATTTCGCTTTTCAGAACTTAAAATATTTTATGACCTACAACCACTACTTTGAATTTACTTTAGAAATAAGTAGATACGAAGTTAATTTGCAATGATGTCAAAACCTATTACGGTACTTTAACTTAAAAAGTTCTACTACCATATTTATATCATGCTATACCTACATTGAAGTTTTTTTTTTTATATAATTCCTAATTCATGTTGAGTCTAGTATAAATCCTACTCTATTTTATGAATGAGGAAAGTTACCTACTATCTTCAAAATTCATGGTTAGCAAATTTTCTTACATACATACATGGGCAGTAAATACTATTAACTTTTATTTTACTAAATTGTTTTTTCAAAATCAAAGCTTAACTTAATGTTTTCGAAATGAAATTAATGTAGTGTTCACAGCAATGCCTTAACTCAAACCTCTGAGCAAATCATCATAATATTATATTTTGTATTTGTTATCAAAATATAATATAAATCTTAACTTTAATTTTTGACTTTACATTATTATAAATTCAAAATTATTTGATCAAAGTTACTTACTGAAAATGTTTTACTATGATTCCATAAAACATTAATAACTACAAAAAAAAAAAAAAACTATTTGGATAATTTCCAACTATAATTCTATAAAACCATAATTGACTACTCATCTTAATTTAAAATAATTCAGAGATGATTAAGAAAATTCTAAACATTCAATTAAATTAGTAAATTAAAATTAAATTCTTAATATTAATTAAACGCCATTCATTCAAATCTTTTGATAAAGGGAATGAATTCAACAGTTAAATTAAAGTCCCTCCTTTTTCATTTTTAGTTTACCTTCCTATCTGTAAATTTATAATAATTAATATAAAATAAAAAAAATCTTGTAATAAATATTAATAAACACTTATTTTGAAAACCTCTTTTACTCTTATGTTTCGCGCATCAATAATGACAAATGGATAAAAGAAAAATAGCAACATGGACAGGACCATTATATTATAATGAAAGGATCGGGGAACCAAAAAAGAAGAGGTTAAATGAAATAAACAAAATTGCTGACACGGCCTGAATTAATAAGGGGTAAGAAAGAGATTATCTAGAATATAATGAAAACTTTTAAATAAATTACATAAACTTTATCGAGATTAACTTAATTAATTTAAGGACAAATAAAACCATTATTGTTACCTAAGAAACTAAATGAATGAAATTTATTATTAAGGAAATAAAAAGGCTATAATATTAGTAATCTATCTTATTTTTGTTTACATTTTTATTTTCAACACTAAAGAATAATTGAAGCTATTACTCTAAAAATTTTTAAGCATTATGACTGACCTTCCTATTTCTAAGTTATTCATAAAATTGAATTATGGTACTCCTACTGAAAATATATTGATTTAAAAGTTTCAAAATCAACTTCATCTCCAAAATAAACTATAATATAGGGGCCCTTATATTCAGAAATTATAAACCAAAATTTTATAAAGTAAGAATCATCAATCAAACGAATATACAATTCATTTTACGATTTCCCAATTCAAGAATTATATACCTACTTTCAAAGTTTTTTTTTTTTTTTTTTTTTAATAAAAATATTATCGCTTACAACAGTAATTTGTTTGACGACCCCCAATTTCAAGAATTATAAACCTACTTTTATAAAAGATGAACTATTATAAAGATATACAAAACAATTCGTTTCATGTCCTCCCCAACTAAAAATTTTGTATCTACTTTACAAAAGAAGAATTTTAATAAAAATATCATAGTTTAATAATAAAGCAAATTGTTTCACGACCCCCCACTTAAAAATTATGTATCTACTTTTACAAAAGAAGAATTTTAATAAAATATCATAGTTTAATAATAAAACTATTTGTATCACCCCCCATTTAAAGAATTATGTATCTAAATTTATTATAAAAGAAAAATTTCTATTAAAATGTCTCGGCTAACAAACAAATAATTCGTTTAACGACCCCCAAATTATAGACTCATGGGATACCTACTTTTATGAAGGAACAATTTCTATTAAAATATCATAGCTAAACATCAAAATAATTTGTTTCACGACCCCCCATTAAAAGAATCATACTATACCTACTTTAATAAGAGAAGAATTTTAAATTTAATGTCATCGCTACCAAAACTATTTGCTTTACGACCCCCCATTGAAATAATTATATATCTACTTTTATAAAAGAAGAATTTATATAGAAATATCATAGCTTACATCAAGCAATTTGTTTTACAATCTACCTAACTAAAGAATTATACTATAGGTACCTACTTTTATCAAGGAGAATTTTTATCAAAATCTCATAGTTAGCAACAAAAGAATTCATTTTACGACCCCCCATTTAAATAATTATGTATCTACTTTTATTAAACATAAATGTTAGAATATCAAAGCTAACATGAAAACAATTAATTTTACGACCCCCCGTTTACGAAATTAACGTATACCTACTTTATCAGAAATAATTTTAGATTTATTATCATAGCTAACAACAATAGAATTCGTTTTACAGCCCACTATTTAAAGAATTACGTATCTACTTTTATTAAAGAAGGATTTCTATTACTATAGCATAGCTAACAAGAAAACAATTCGTTTCACGACGTTTAAAGAATTATACTAAATCGACCTTTATAATAGAAAAATGTTTATAAAATATCATAGCTGACAACAGAATAATTTGTTCTATTGATCCAATCAAATAATTGTACTATACCTATTTTTATAGAAGATTATTTATATTAGAATATTATAGCTTACATCAAGACAATTCATAATCGAACCCTCATTAAAAAAATTATATATCTTTATACCTTTTATAAAAGAAAATTTCTATGAAAATTTCATAACTAACAACAAAATAATTTAATTCAACCACTACATTTAAAGGATTATAATACCTACTTTTATCAAGAAGAATTTTTATTTTATTATCGTAGCCAAAAATAAAATGAGTATAATCACGGCCCCCATTTTAAAGAAGTATGTCCCTACTGCTAAAGAAGTACAGCTCTATCATATTTTATCAAAGCTTACAACAGAATAAATTGTTTTACGACCCCCCGAATTATATATAAAAATAATAACTAATTTTACAAAAATATAAACCCTCTCATAACAAAGTTTATTTAGAAACTTACTTAACGACCCCCAGTTTATGAAACTTAATACCTAATAAAACGAAAAATACAACTGCTGAGTGGTTAAATCTTATCACTACTATAACTGAATGATAAGCATTTCAAATCTGAAGTATCGAATAAATATTTAGTTCAAATTAATTCGGTAACATTATATCTTGCTATTAATATAAATGTGTTTTGCCTATAATTAAGTTGCTTCGTATTTATAATATTTTGTTTTTCCTACGATAAATGTCCTAAAATATTGTACCTAGAGTTGAAATATTAAATAATCAAAGCAGACTAATCTGATAGCTACATATTTCCCCACATATAAATCAAGTTTACCTACCTATTAATTGTAACACTACTTGTTGAACCATATAAAATATTGTTTTGAATTGATGTACGATAACATTAAAAAGATACTACCTACCTTACAACTAACCTAAGAACATAACTTCCTAATGATGAAAAACTACACGATAAATTCACTAAAATAATACCTATTTATTATGACTTGACTTAAAACTTTCCTTTATATACGGCAACAAATTGTGCGGGAAACCCGCAACATAATAATAAATAGAGTAATAAAACAGCAACCCATAAATTAGCAAAGCACATAGAAAAATACCAAAATATAATTTAAGACGACTAAAAAATTAACAAGATTACTGATGCAACACAAATTTCAAACACAAATAATAAATTTGGACAAAAATTACATATCCTGGTCACGGCTATACCATATTGTAACTTCCGCCCCCTCATCACTCGCACCCCCAGTTCTATACTTTTTTAACCTACCTCGGAACAACTTAAACTCTTAACTGGAACTCCTATATTTAACTCAACCCCACTTTTACTGTTACCCTTGAATTATTACGTACTTACTTTACTGCTGCGGATTTATATTATCATAGTAGGTAATGCATGGATCTTTGAAATGTGTTATGCTTTACTAGATATGGGTTTGCTGTTAATTGAAATGGCCAAGGTGATCGTCTAGTTTTAGTGGTAGGACCGTACGTTGTGTGATCGCAGTAATCTAAGTTCTTTTAAGTTATTAAGTCAAGTCCTACACTACCTATTTTATTTCTAACTAAATTTTCTAATAAATAAATGGTACTAAATTGAAGGGTTATTTACGAAAATGATAAAGTAATAATAAAATAAAAGGGTTATACCTAATAAAGTTATAAACTAATATATTACTGTTCAATATTCTTAAAGAAGAATATAAATTAAACAAAGAATATTAAAGAATAAACTTTAAGATCGAAAACTTCCTAAGACTAGAATTTCAAAATCCTTATTTAATATTTAGAACGGTAGTAAAACTAGTATATTTATAAATGTTTATCCTATAATTTCCTATTACATCTACTAAAATTCTATATTTAGGAATCTTTATTTCCTATAAGCTAAATGAATATGTTTATTAGTTGTTCACATTGTATAAACTGAAGTGTTAAATTTAGTTGAACTTCATAAGGTAAAAATATCATTTTAATAATTAAACTTTATAAGAGTTTACTAAATTATATAAAATACTATATCAAGGGATTGAAAAATCAATTTAAAGAAACCAATTTGAAAAGCAAAAGACTATGCTTTTCAAATCGATGTCTGTTCAGTTCTTTATAGGGACAAACAAAGGGCCGCATAATTACATTTATGCAGAATGTTTAAATCCGCATAAATAAATTTATGCGGGACAGTACAGCCTCCTCCCCACTACTGTCTTTCCAAACCAACGCCAAATATAAATATATTTAATAGCGGAAAAGGAACAAATATTTAATAGATTAGGAAAACTCCAAAGACAATACCTTTAAAATTAAGGGATGATATTTTCAATTCCCTTTTATTTAGGTAAAATATTTTTATTTAAATATATTCATAAATTGAATATTATCTATATTTTCGTACTTGCGATAATAATGTTAACCTTATGAATTCCAACCAAAATTAAACTATATTGGTTTATAATACGAATAAACTTATTTATCTATAAGCTATAAGTTTTATTATATAAATATTTCTGGGAATTCTATTGATTCCTAATAGGTATAACTATTTACTTTAAAAGGAATGTTCAAACTAGAAACTCTATCTAAGAACATTATAGGAATGTAAATAAAATATATGTATTTAAATATACTTATTAATTGAATAAAATCTTATCTTGTAACTTTCTAATTAAGTTTTAACTCTATTGGTTCATAATTCGAATAAGTTCATTTACCTATAACCTATAAGTTACAACTTTGTTTTTAAGGTTTCTAGGGATTCTATTGATTCTGAATAGATATAACTATTTACTCATTAGATGAATGTTCTACCCAAGAATTTCATCCAAGAACACTAAGAGTTCGCGATTAAATAGGTATGTTTTGATTAAATAGGTATGTCTATTTATAAGACAGAAGTTTCCGTTGAATTTCCTCCAAGAACACTAAGAGTTCACTATTAAATAGGTATGCCTTGATTAAATAGGTATGTCTATTTATAAGACAGAAGTTTCCGTTGAATTTCTTCCAAGAACACTAAGAGTTCAACAATTAAATAGGTATGACTTGATTAAATAGGTATGTCTATTTATAAGACAGAAGTTTCCGTTTATAACTTGAGGTAATGTATTCATTTAAGAATAATGTTGCACCTAAGAAATTCATCTTAGAACATTATAGATGTGTAACTTTAAAAATTAAGGCAGTAATCTCAATTGGTTGCTTGAAATTAACATAGAACTTAAATAGCTAAGAATAGGTACGATTATAACTACCCGCCTCTTAAGAGTTTATAAACTCAAATGGAGCTGCAGGCTCTTAATGAATTTTTGATATGAATAGGACTAAGCTCTTTTAGATTCTACGACCTATTTTAGAACCAGTAGCACCATGATTTGATGATGGTAAATATTTATTTATATAAATATGGCCATGGTTTGATTTCGTTCAGTGAGCTTAATTGTTTTGACTTGAAGAACTATCGGTGGTAAGTACTAAAATAATTGACTTTGAATATAAAGTAGCATAGAAGAGAACCGACAGTATTTTAATCGATCTGACCAGGTACACCTAAATCGTCCTTCTATTTTAGATAGGATATCTATCTTGTCTACAAATTTTGACACTAAATTATATTCAATTTTGAAGTTAATATTGATTTATTTGACTTCAAAGTAACAATCCAAAATCACAACTTGAGCAAGTAAATATTAAATAAATCTAACTTGTTAATTTAAAAATGAGATAATCCGATCAAAGAAACTTCTGAATTAAATTCAAAATTCAAAACATCTCTTTTAAAAAAACTTAAGATAGTAGGTATCAGTGTTTGATAAACTCGTTTAGGGACATCAAGGTCCTCCCTCTATTCTAGTCAGGATTCTCTTTGCACGGCTTTTTGCTTGGCATGTGTATAAACGAGGATATCAAAATTGAGTTCTCTTTCTCCTCAATCGATACCACTATGTAAATAATTGTGACTAATTTCTTTCGAATTCAACACAGAAGTTTTTGCAAAAAGGTTGGATTTTAGATTTATTCAAAGAATAAGATTCATAATAAGTATTAGGCTGCAATTCGAAGATGCCTATCGGAAATAAACCCTAGCTAAAGGTTATTTCCAAATGTGAGTCAAACATTGGGAAATCTTTCGTGGAACTTGTCAGCATAATTGTACGAGGACGAAATAGTCTTTATGACTTAATTGAAAGCCTTTCAAGCTTAAGAAAATCATTTTATCAATCTCTTTCCAATTTAAGATCAAGAATAACCTAACCATTTAGTAGATAAGTGTATAATAAAGTACTCAAGATTAATAATAGCATCACTATCAAGAACAAGTTCAGATGAAAAAATGTAGGTTGTGTTCAATAATTTCAGTAGATACCTGCAAAGTCACTTAGAAATTGGCAGTAGAAAACACATGAAATTTAATAAATCAAAGTTATGTTCATACGTAAAAGATAAATAATACACAGGAATGATCAGTAGTACCTGTAAATTCACATAATAATCGGAGGATACACAGAAATGGAGTATTCATATAAAACTTGCCACACAGAATAAATTAAATCAAACAAAACAGCAGGTATCAACGACAATAGTTTCCTAAGAAAATATGAAATGAAACACAGGAACTTTAAAATTGTTTAATATTTAATAACCTATCCAGGTGACCAGCGACCTAGGAGACCAAAACAAAGTCTTCCTCCACATGCCAATATTATAGATTAAAATTCTACTAATTCATGCTTATGTTAAATTTTGCAGCCCACAGAATGGGTAAGGCAGGTTAACTATGATTTATCACCATATCATGTACTACTAACTACGATTTGCTACAGGTAGGAAAAGGGTAGGTTAGTTTCTCAGGAGACACAACGATAACAAGACCGCACTTAACCTGAGATTTAGGAAGGGATTATTATAACTTATAACTATATCATGCACCACTAACTACGATTTGCTACAGGTAGGATAAGGGTAGGTTAGTTTCTCAGGAGACACAACGATAACAAGACCGCACTTAACCTGAGAATTAGGAAGGGAATATTATAACTTATAACTATATCATGCAATACTAACTACGATTTGCTACAGGTAGGAAAAAGGGTAGGTTAGTTTCTCAGGAGACACAACGATAACAAGACCGCACTTAACCTGAGAATTAGGAAGGGAATATTATAACTTATAACTATATCATGCAATACTAACTACGATTTGCTACAGGTGGGAAAAGGTAGGTTAGTTTCTCAGGAGACACAACGATAACAAGACCGCACTTAACCTGAGAATTAGGAAGGGAATATTATAACTTATAACTATATCATGCACCACTAACTACGATTTGCTACAGGTAGGATAAGGGTAGGTTAGTTTCTCAGGAGACACAACGATAACAAGACCGCACTTAACCTGAGAATTAGGAAGGGAATATTATAACTTATAACTATATCATGCAATACTAACTACGATTTGCTACAGGTGGGAAAAGGTAGGTTAGTTTCTCAGGAGACACAACGATAACAAGACCGCACTTAACCTGAGAATTAGGAAGGGAATATTATAACTTATAACTATATCATGCACCACTAACTACGATTTGCTACAGGTAGGATAAGGGTAGGTTAGTTTCTCAGGAGACACAACGATAACAAGACCGCACTTAACCTGAGAATTAGGAAGGGAATATTATAACTTATCACTATATCATGCACTACTAACTACGATTTGCTACAGGTGGGAAAAGGGTAGGTTAGTTTCTCAGGAGACACAACGATAACAAGACCGCACTTAACCTGAGAATTGGGAAGGGATTACTATAACTTATCACTATATCATGCACTACTAACTACGATTTGCTACAGGTAGGAAAAGGGTAGGTTAGTTTCTCAGGAGACACAACGATAACAAGACCGCACTTAACCTGAGATTTAGGAAGGGAATACTATAACTTATCACTATATCATGCACTACTAACTACGATTTGCTACAGGTAGGAAAAGGGTAGGTTAGTTTCTCAGGAGACACAACGATAACAAGACCGCACTTAACCTGAGAATTAGGAAGGGAATACTATGACTTATCACTATATCATGCAATACTAACTACGATTTGCTACAGGTGGGAAAAGGGTAGGTTAGTTTCTCAGGAGACACAACGATAACAAGACCGCACTTAACCTGAGAATTAGGAAGGGAATACTATGACTTATCACTATATCATGCAATACTAACTACGATTTGCTACAGGTGGGAAAAGGGTAGGTTAGTTTCTCAGGAGACACAACGATAACAAGACCGCACTTAACCTGAGAATTGGGAAGGGATTACTATAACTTATCACTATATCATGCACTACTAACTACGATTTGCTACAGGTAGGAAAAGGGTAGGTTAGTTTCTCAGGAGACACAACGATAACAAGACCGCACTTAACCTGAGATTTAGGAAGGGAATACTATAACTTATCACCATATCATGCAATACTAACTACGATTTGCTACAGGTGGGAAAAGGGTAGGTTAGTTTCTCAGGAGACACAACGATAACAAGACCGCACTTAACCTGAGATTTAGGAAGGGAATACTATAACTTATCACCATATCATGCAATACTAACTACGATTTGCTACAGGTGGGAAAAGGGTAGGTTAGTTTCTCAGGAGACACAACGATAACAAGACCGCACTTAACCTGAGATTTAGGAAGGGAATACTATAACTTATCACTATTTCATGCACCACTTTAAAAGAATTTACACTTCACGAAATGATTCCATAAGTACACACAAGTAGGTAGATAATTACTAATTCTAAGACTCACATTTGTTCTGGTCCACGGTCCGCGTTCAAAAAAGCCTCGAACATTCGCTGCTTCGCCTTTTATCATGCCAATACCCTTCCCCCCTTGTACGTCTCCGTAACTCCCCTCGTCGTCTCCCCCGCTCACACCGCCTCGTTCCCTAATCGCTCTTTGCCTGACTTGTGCATTTGTTGGTGTTTGTCTACCCACATAAACTTTTTTCTGATGTCTTTGCGGCAATTAGAGTAAATAAGTACTACTTTGCGTTGACAAAGATTTATTAAAATCTGCTAATCTGACCCTAATGGATCCTATTTTATTCATAAATACGTAAATAAGTCGCATAGCCTTCTCGATGGTCTATATTACGTTATCCTCACTAAAGCTGAGTGATAAAAGGAAACAGATTTATACCTATCTTGATTAACATGTTTTGTGCCTACTAGCTGTTGACGATCTTCGTGACACGGCGGAGAAAATATTCGATCGAGACGCGAAAGGTAGCAGGTTCGACTCCCGCTGTGAGACATATGTTTGTATGAATGAGCTGTCCTACTACTGAACCAATTCCTCCACCAAGTATTTAAATTTATATTTAAGGTGACCCTATAAATATTTGTCGGTAGATACTACTACGTACCTATTACTTAGAAGACAACGTAATCCCATTATTCTGCCTTACACATAAGATAATTTAGCCTCTTTTCTTCAATGTCAATGGACGACCTCTGTGGCGCAACGGGCAAAGGCTCACCCACGACGCATGAGGTTGCGGGTTCGATTCCCGCCTCGGAACAAATGATTGTACGGGCCGCAGATATCTGTTCAGGGCGTTATCCAGTATCTGACGAAAATGACTACTACATCATTTGAATCCCCTCTCATAGTATCAAAATGGGCTAATTAGAATTGTCTCCATCTTCTGATTTAGATAAAGACCCGCGCCGTAGGCGATCCCGTTCCACTGAAATCGACAAAATGTATACAAAACAAGTTATTTTCAATCCAATGAGTCTTTTATCAATAAGAATATAGAAGGTACCTTCAGTTTAATCCTAATAAAGTATCCATACAGGTTCTGACTCCTATCTCCAAGTAATTTTGTTTAAAAATTTGTGTTGAAAATTGTTAACAAGCTCCTGCTCAAAACCCATGAGCAAACCCCTCTCACCCTTTCTTTAGGCATGACAAAAATCAAGTTATTTTCAAAACTACCATTCCTCCTTTAATAAAAGCACACAGAATGTTTTCCGTTTAATTTTAAGGAAGTTTTAATACATATTTTTGCTTCTCTTTTAATCTCTATTTGTTAGGAAAGCAAAGTGGAAATCCACTATCATAACACCTACTTAAATTCTATGAGCAACCTCCTCTGATCTTGCTTGTAGAAATCGAACCTATTTAAGACAGTATGTTACATTAACAATTTTCAATTTTAGATTCATTTATGCAGTAAAACTGAAAGTTTACTGGTCCCTAATGAGATCTTAAACTTAAATAAATTTATAAAGTAAACGAATCGTTGTCAGTACTATGATTAGTTACAAGAGTTCATCAAAACACGATACTTATTTTATGGAGCCCTGGCTTTTTATTGTCTCGCAGTAGGTGTGAAAAGTAGAGTATGCTCCTCTGGAATAAAGCCTGTCTTCGTCTTGGGCAGCTTGAACCCCTCGCTTCACTCAGGACTCCCTTGCTACACTAGGGAGTTAACTTTAGAGTCCCTCGTTACACTCGGGGTTCAATATGCCGCCCACGACATAAGACACTGCTTTATTCCCTTAGTACATAATCTACTATTTTGTGTTACGTATTTATACAGCATACGTATCTAGTAAGATATCATGAAATGATTAAATATTATAAGTCTTGCATGTGAATGACTCCCTATGCGTTTTTATATAACAGGTAATAACAATAATAATGATAATTCACGCTCGTGGCGAGTGAATTACGTACTTACGGCCGCACGGGAGGGTACAAAAGGACCGAATTGTATGCATTATTTAATACAAAAGAAAAATTACAAACTAATTAAGCCTAACGTGACGATAGTCCGATGTTTGATACTAAAGTGAATATCAAAAAGTCCATTAATCACACCGGTCCTGCAGTGGCGGGATACGCAACGTTGACATTTTCAATCTCTTTCTTGTTCTTGGTAAACCTCTGCAGTTGTGGTGCAGGTGATCGTTGCGAAACGCGGCAAGAATCACGAGAAATATGTCGGATACATAACAAGTGTTTGGGGAATGGCGACACCGCAGAGCCCCATTACTCCCTGGGGTCAACAGATACTCCTGACCTTTCCTTTTCCACCCTTGGCCAAGGGTGGAGCAAGAGCGAAACTTATGCTCCAAGGGTGGAAGTGCTAAAGGCATAAAGCCGGGAATAGCGCTCAGTGAAACTGCAGCACTCCTCTCAACACCCTTTAGCCGTCCACGCCAACGTTGCCCCAGACGCTGACTTCATTAGTGGTCTTTTTTCACAGTGCCTCTTTTTCAAACATTGCGTTGAACAACTCTACAAGCTTTTAGTCAAAACCGGGAAGGAGCCTCTTTCTGACAACATACTTGCATTGATTCGGTTTGGTATGTAAGATTATGTGGAGTCATCTTCACAGACTTCTGGGTACCATATTGGTTTATTTGTGTGATAAACTCCAGGTGAATTTCACTCAGCAACTAACGGGGAGTAACGAGTCAACCACAAACTTCACCTCACTCAAAACCGCAAATGAGTCGGTTATGTTATAATGTAACAAGCTTTTGATGGGTTTCATTCACGTATAAAGACACTGCCGGCTACTAGACAGTTCCGATGACCAACCAACCAAGAAATTACTCCGCTTGGTCGTACCCCTTATCTTTAGGGGATCTCGCTTCCACATATATGCATATAGGTATGTCAGTATAATAATTATTTACTGGTACGAACTCGGGTAATGTCATATTAGTGTGCGGCAACATGTTATTCTTTGTTAAAAAATGTTTTTCAAAGTAAGCTCAGGTATTATTAAACACCAGATCGAAACCGTAAGCCGATCAAAATGAGCCCAAACACTGCCAGGATACCATTAATCATCGAGGAGTTTCACTATCCACCTTCCGTTTCCATCATCAGTTCAGCTCGCCGGCACTATAATATTGTATTGTCATCTGAATTGAATAGGTATGAAAAATTTCAGCTCAATCGGTTGGGTGGAACTGGTTCAAAATTAAATTTAAAGATTTGTCCCACACACATAAAACCGTTGTACAATACTATGATACGCCCGTGGTTTTACCAGTAGTACTAGTAGTAACACGAGTAAAAAACCCTTAGAACTACCAAGCGATCCAGTAGTACCAAAGAAAGTTTTTTTTACCCGTTTTTACACTTCTAGTCGATGTAAAAAATGCTTGTAAAAAGTGCCGTCAACCAATCGGCAGTCCGGCACCGGTGCCCCGTCGTCGTTGTAACGACAGCCGGCGGCATCCTGTTTAATATGAGAATACGCGCATAAATAGTTAATAAATAGTTTTTGTTAGTAGTAGAACTTCTTGTGAAAGAATTCGTCCGGGGAAGTACTACCACCGTACCTATTTCTGCCGCCAAGCAGTAGTTCTGGCATTGCTGAGTTTCGGTTTGAAGGGTACGGGTGCCGGTGACATTACAGGCACATGAGACTTTTCATCTTTATGTCTCAGGGTCGGCAGCGCGCGTGTGATGCCTCTGGTGTTACAGGCGTTCATAGGCTACGGTAACTGCTTTCCATCAGGTGGGCCGTAAGCCTGTTTGCTTACCAAGTAGCATAAAAAAAAACAGACCAACTATGAACACAACTTTACTTAAATAACGGGCCATAATTACGTTGTCGCTTTGGAAATAAATGGCCTAAAATAGCTTTCCTTTCCAAGACATTTTGTTTCCTGTAAACTTAGAATAAGTGCTTTAGTCCTAATTCTAAGCCTGTAAAGGCGTTTTTCAAAATGCAACTTCTATGTTTTTCTAGTTTTATTTTTCCACTGTGGTTTTGAAACTTGTTAAATAACAAGTGTTAAAACCACAAAAAAAAGTGTCAAAATCCCATCTAAAAAGTGGTCTCTTACAAATGTAAGAGACCACTTTTTAGATGGGATTTTTAATAGAAAATAACTGGCAGTTACTTAAAATAACAGTAAGGAAGTTGGAAATCTATTTCCCTAAGAATCTCATTGGGAAATATTTTAGTTTCAATTCGAAGAAACAAGTTAATTGTATTTTTGGACAAAAGACCTTCACAAAACAAAGCCCTTGTCAACGTGAAGCCATTCACCCGTCGGTTCAATTATATAGGAATTTAATTATATAGGAAGTCCCGAAATATGGTATAAGTATCTATTTCATCCTATCAAGATTAATATACACAAAAGGGAGAAATCCATCCTCAACTTCCAATTAAAAGAAAAAAGTCACTGTCGATCCATTGCGCTCTTCTGAAACTCTCCAATGCCAGACACCTGTAAACACCTCCTCTTACTGAAAACTCTATATATATAGGTATATATATATACAGGGTGTTTTTTTTAAATGGGACAGTATGGGGATATCCGAATGCATAAGAGATACGGGAAAACTGGCTTTTTGAACCATTTACTCATTTTGTATGAAAACGATTTTGGCATAGTTATTTTTTTGGTCAAGCGTGAGTTCTCCATAAAAACGAGTAATTTTGATCAAAAATATTTATAATCCGCATCGACTCAGTTTCATGTAAGGATCGTTTCATTGTAGTGGAAGAAAAAAATCTGAGCAGCAGAAGTTAGTCAAATTTAATAAAATGTTTTCTCATACAATTTGTAAGTAATCTGTTACCTACGTTAATAAAACTACCGCAAAAAAAAAACAAAATGGCCTCCCTCTTTCTTTTTCAAGGTACGGGTACGTTTTAGAATACCTCTAGTGGCATTAGACAAAGATGTATGGGGAATGTTGTTCTACTGCTCTGATGCTCTCGTGAAATGAGAAAAATCAGAGCTGTAGAAGTTAGTCAAACTTTAATAAGGACATCTTTGTCTAAGGCCACTAGAGGTATTCTGAAACGTACCCGTACCTTGAAAAAGAAAGAGGGAGAGAAAACATTTTATTAAATTTGACTAACTTCTGCTGCTCAGATTTTTTTCTTCCGATATAATGAAACAATCCTTACATGAAACTGAGTCAATACGCATTAAATTTTTTTTTATCAAAACTACTCGTTTTTATGAAGAACTCACGCTTGACCAAAAAAATAACTATGCCAAAATCGTTTTCATACATAATAATTTCATACATAATTCCCGTATCTCTTATGGATTCGGATATCCCCATACTGTCCCATTTAAAAAAAACACCCTGTATATATACGTATACACCTATATATCTAAACAAAAATTACAAGGAGAGTGCTCTTTTACTTTGGGATTTGAAAATGCTAGCGTGAATAATCTGGGGAAGGGAGTTCCACAGTCTAACAGCATGTACGGTGAATGACCCACCATAACGTCTGGAAAAGTGAGTCGGGAACTTCAGACGAAGAGACGTGATTGACCTGCTAGGTTCACCACGAGGGACAAGAAAATCGAAGCGTTCACGGAGGTAAGAAGGAGAAAGAGAATTATAAAGAAGCCTTTATATTCCTTTTGAAACTTGCATGCTGTCCGTTTGTAAAATGCACTGCCTGCTGCTATCAGACGTACTCAATCGCTTCCAAGCTTCAAGTGTATAGTCAAGGATCACTATTTGTCCTGTTGTCGCTGACTATAGACTTGAAGCTTGTCTTCATATTTATCAATAAGCAAACATTTGTAAGTATAGTATATAATAATGTATAAATTTAACATGTATTATAATATGTATTGTACATTTTAGTAGGTATTTGTTTTTATTATTAGTATGTATGTATGTATATACTATATATCAATAATATCAATTATTTTTATTATATGTATGTAGGTCTATCAATACCCATGTAAACTAAAAAGCGATAAGACGGCCCATTGTATAATATAGTTAGTTAGTTTTTGTTTTTGTTTGTGAAAATGTTTCTTTTTTGTATGATATGAAACTATAAAAGTAAGCATTTTCTATCTTCTTCTATCTATCAATCTAGACTGGATGCACGCAGGTCGATGGCATAACATACTTTTCTGGAATTCAACTTTTCTTTCCATACCAAGTTCAAAAACTGAACAGCCAGTTTCTTGAACTAAGATTAGGTCACCCACCCGGAGTTCAAGAAACAGCTGATATAGATCGTTATGATGCTCTTAAGATCGTAGTGCTGGTCAATGCACATTGGGCAATTTTTTAAACGGGAATTTCCTGACAGTAAAGTTTGTCAAGTTTAGATCTCGTGTTGAAATTAAGTAAGTGACCATGGGGCATCCTGTACGTTTTCTATATTATTGATGTCGGTAGTGGGTGTTCAGAAAGCTTGCCGGGATAAAAGCACCTAGCTTTGTTTATAGCTAGCCACACGCTGGTGTTTATTTAAGTTGTCAACAGAGCCTCTAGACTCCTTTAATAGACTGAGGTTCCTCATAGAGATTCGGGAAATGTATATGTGAACAAGTTTTGTTTTTATTCGGCGTTGGGACTGGGCTGATAAGAAACGTCCAAGAATCGAAATACTATACCGATAGTAACATGTATGTTTATAATTTGTGCTTTATATTATCTAAATCAACGTAGGGCGCGTTCTAAGTGGACGTGACCTAAGTGGTATTGCAGTTGTAATGGTATACCATTACAACTATAACGGCATTATTAACGACAGTTAACCCACCTTATAAGGTGGGTTAACTGCCACCTTATAAGGTGGGTTAACTGCCGTTCAATCAGTTTCTAAAATAAAATAAGGGAAATTTATAAAACGATCGAATTAAACTTAGCGACTGATTATGACATACTGTTTTAATAACTTGAGTGGTATGAATTAGAGTAAGCGAAAAATTTACAAAACTAACGACGAATATTGATTAATAATAAAATCCAGAACGAGCTTACAAAAAGTGGGTTAAGATTAATCCATTTCAAATATTAAAATTCTATCCGTGCGACTACATTACTAAGTGAGCCGACTAGAAATACAGAGAGGGCAACTTCAATATTCACAAGTCATAGTATAGACATGCCCTCGGTAGGTTGTTAGGTTTTTTAAACTATTTTATGGTATTTGTACACATAAAATCTTGATATCGGAAAGTCCTTCCTTTTATTATGAGTTTTTGTCACTCCGACATGAGTAGGTTACGTTAGGTTAGATAATAACCAACATGGGACGTGCGCCGAAGAGCGTAGCGAGAAGGGGAGCCAGAGGTTTTTTTTTATTTTTTTTTATGTTAGAATCAACAAACAATTACACTAAAAAACAAGAATACAAATAATTCTTTAAAGATAGGTACTAAAAGTGCAATCAGCCCAAATCCCAAAGCCAAATCCGCATGTGGTGCAATCCGCACACAAAACCATACATCATAAAGGCTTTATTTATAATATGATTCACATGAACATCAAAGTGCAGTTTAGAGTCCATAATTATTCCTAGATCTCTTATCAGTGATACTTTTTCTAGTGGAGTACCACATAGTGAATAGACGAAATAAATATTGTAGATTTTCTTTGTAAAGGTAATAGACTTGCATTTTGACAAACTAAGATATAATTTGTTTGCAATGCAGTAGCAAGATAGGCGATTTAGGTCATCCTGCAACCTATGACAGTCATCCAATGTAACGATTTCACGATAGATTTTTAGATCATCAGCATATAAAAGAAATCGAGTATTTCTAAAACAGCGATAAATATCGTTGATAAAAAGGACAAAGAGCAAGGGACCCAATATGGAACCCTGCGCAACCCCTGAAGTGACCTTTATTATATCTTCGGAGGTGAATCCATTGGTAGCAACACGCTGTGTTCTGTTCCTAACGTAAGAAGAGAACCATCTTAGTAAGTTTCCACGAATACCGTTAAACGTGCAGCTTCCGCAGAAGTAGATCGTGGTCCACCTTATCGAAAGCCTTGCAAAAATCGGTGTAAACTGAATCAACTTGTACACGTCTGTCCATACTTTGAAATAGGGAATTAGTATATAAAATTAGATTACTGACTGTAGAACGTTTCTTGACAAAACCATGTTGTTCTCCTATAATAATTTTATGTAACGATAGTTGATATAGTCATATTAAATAATAGCTAAATAATAATAGTTATATTAAATAATATATTTTCAACAATTCAAACTGTATATTATCTCACTGATGGCCACAATGAGTAGGTAATTAATTTATGTGACACGACGCTTTTACATCTATAACCGGATCCGCCGCCCATGTTTTGGTGTTTTACAAACATTTAACATTGTTTTCTAACAGAAACCCGTTTCTGTGAGAAAACAAGCAAAGAAATCAGAAAGAAGCGTGGCCTAACTGTTTTGTAAGCAAAAACACAATAAAGCCGGGTCCGCTGCGCCATGTTTTGGTGTTTTACAAACAATAACATATTCTGCTAACATTTTTTGTTAAAAATTAGCGCACTGGACCCAGCTTAAGAGGTTGCGTCTTGTCTAAAACTGCACACCCCTCTACCGCTTTTACCTAGAAACGGTTCTTGTGTTTACGGATCAAGGTATATTTTAGATTGACGTAATGTAATAGTGTGGCGTTTAGTTTTAGATTAGACGGTACTCTACACTTATTTATTATATATATTGTCACGGGTATTCAGCCCGCGACCATGATTGCTGTAACGCATTCGAAACGTCGGGAATAATAAATAATACGGTAACACGCGATAAATACCTACCCGTGACAATATAATAAATATGTGTTCTAATCGCGAGAGTTTACAAAATACCACTCTACACTTATCTAGGTTTTAGAGCTTATCCAGATGAGGTGATTTATGAGCAACTTTAATCGCGCGAGTCGAATCGCACGTAAATCGCCTCAAAAAATTAAAAAAAATTTGGACAAGCTCTCAGGGGGCGTCTTGAACAACCTGCAACACCAATAAAATTAGCAAGTTCTACAATTACTATTCTCAAATGACGACCTCTGTGGTGCGGCGGTCGAGTAGGCGGCTGAGATGCAAGAGGTTGCGGGTTCGATTCCCGCTGCGGGACAAATGTTTGTATGATCAGCAAATATTTGTTCCGGGTCTGGGTGTTATGGTACCATGGTACTTGTAGTTCCTGAATTCCTGATACCCACCACACAGGGAATCCTAGTGTGGGATCAGCACTTTATGTATGTGACTGTTGAATGTTAAGCTGGGTCTGTTGCGCTATGTTTTGGTGTTTTACAAACATCAGTAACATGTTTTGTTAGTAAATTTGGCGCATCAGACCCGGCTTTATGTTGTTGTTGTTATGTAAATCCGTTTGTTCTGTGAATGATGAACAGGTAAATTGCCTGGTAATTTAACCTCTTCAACAAATTACAATGGAAACGTGAGCCAATCTATTTATAAGTTTAACTATATCCTACTCCTCTTTTCTTAGATTTAAATCACAACGTCAATTTGAATTGCAATTATGGATTGTTTTTACACATTATCGCAAATAGGCCGATGTAGCCCAGTAAGACCGGACTTAACTTCTGATTCAAGACCAATGCACCAATGTATTGTTGTCTCAACAAAAGAACTTATTGCTTATGCAGTTATGCATAATTTGTATTTGTGTACGCAATTTAATACGTGATTATTAGGTAACTATTTAAATCTACAATTGACATTTTGCTTCAGACATTTTTTTTTTTTTTTTTTTATTCTCTCGACACCAGCTTTATCTTAATACTAGGTACAGAAATGTAGGACTAATCTAATCTAAAACCAACTTTGTGCGAGACTGGTGCCTGCGATAGGTTTGAAAAACCTGTGTTGCAAGTCACCAGGGCCCCACTCCGCGGAATAAATACGAAGTCGATACAAAAGTGACACTAGAGTAGACAACAAAAAGTAGGTAGGTAGACAAATTAAAAAGAAACACAAAAATAAAAAATAAAGAAATGGCATAACGTAAAATGGCAGGGTTCACACAGGTGACTGAGTCTACCCTCGGAGTAGTTAATATGTGCGCGTCCGAGTGGTATATATATATATATATATATATATCTATATATATAAAGTGGTATGAGTGGTGTATGTATGGATGGAGTGCATGAATAGGTTCTCCTGATATTGCCTGTTCCATATGAGTGTGTAAGTGTGTGAGCAATCCACTTGATCATATATGGTGTGTGTGTCCGTATATGTGAGTGTGTGCGTATATGTGAGTGTGTGGGATGGATGTTTGTGTGTGTGCAGTCAATGTATATGCGTTTGTTAGAGCGAACGCGTGGGAAAAAAAAGGTAGCAAATTCAACATTTTAAATATAAATAGGTAGTAGGTAGGTATATATTGTACTAATTATGTGATTGGGCATAAAAGACTCTCAGTTTCCACATAACTAAGCGTTTTTAGGTATTTTATTACTCTCAATTTGCAGCTGTACCTGTGGAGAGAGTAGATGCTCAGAGAGATGTTTAATTTATTATAAAGGAAGCTACCTAGAAAACAGAAGAAATTGTGCGAGTGCTTTGAATGGAGAGATTGAGAAGGGCACACCTTCCCTTTCCTGCGTTTTTCCTTGATAAGCCCTGGGTCAAATTCTAATTGGGAGTGCTTTTTAAGAACAGTATGCAATATAAAACTTTGCCTTGCTGTTAGTACACACAGACATGTCCCAGGGGTGCGATTTTCGAGTATCACTGAGTGACTAAATATCATCGATAAGCCCGCAAATCACCGCTTTTAGGAGATGTACACACTTGAGACACTTGTATTAATATTAATAGGCATAAGAATTTTAGTCATCAATGAGTTTCAGATAGATAGATAGTGGAATAAACTGCAATTTGACTGACGTTTAGTCACTCGACGAATTTCAACTCTAAGCTTTCAACAATCGCACCCCTGACCTGCATAATAGTCATTCTGTACAAACTCGAACGCTAACTCGAATTCACTCAAGTGACCGCACTCACTTCGAAAGCGCTCCCGCCTAACCTTGAAATGGTATTTTACGTTTCGGCGCACAAGTGAAGTGTAGTGAGTCCCGAAATGAGCTAGGGATTGAATCTATGATAACAACTTACAGTCGACATGACGATTAAACTTTTTTGGAATTTAATACAAGAAAACGAAACCAAAATAATGTTTTACATTAATAGGATGTCATTAAATTGGTAAGTCTATATTATTTGTTGCGTAGAAGTGAATAAAATTATCAAAAAAGTGAAACATTTGTGTGGCAGAATAACCAATGCGCCATTGCCGCATAAACAAAAATTATAGGTATGATGACTGACTGGCCTCAGGCCAGTCAGTCAGTCATCATACCGGCCTCTCGTCAGAGAGTATTTTGCTGACTGGCGTGCGAGACGAACGCTTTATTTGTTTTGTTTGTTGTTCTCATGGAAGAATGAATTCTTCCATGGTTGTTCTGAATGAAATTCTTCTAATTTGAGTGCTTTCGTACAATGATTTCTACCATCTCATGGATGTAGCGAGATGCCGAAGGTTGGTATATGAAGGTATTTATATCGCTGGGTACCTAGTATTTTATGGTAAATTCCGCAAGCTAAAACCGATAATATAGGTATCTACAGAGCAACTAAATAAAAAAAGACAGTTATTTGTGTGTATGTAATTAAATATACCGCGGTAATATTATGATGGTATGGCAGGTAAGGTACCTTACCTACACCTCGTCAAAAGGCGTGTTTTGCGAGGTCTTTAGTGACTGTATTTCTCTTAGTAATTTTTCTATTAACTCCTGTGGTAATCGGTATAGTGCAACATAGTCTTGATTTCGGTTGAATACTTTAACACGTCGGAATTCTTCAGCTTGGCGTCGGCTGGTTTAAATAATTTACTTAGTAAACTCATAGAAACAAATAACCGAGACATCACACTGCACACAATTAACAAAACTAACACAATTTAGTGAACTCGATCGCCTCTTTGTAACTTTTTATTTGACAAGTGAATTCGAGTGCCGAATGTCGACATGACTCGTGAATTCCGACACAGAATACCGATTACGCGTCATTTCTATACACGTAATGTCAAAATCTCACTCAGCTTAGTTCTTTTCACTACCACGCTCGTCAGTGAGGCGCCACAGGCGTTTAAGACTTGTACAGAAGACGAAATTTGAATCTCACCGCGGATTCAGCTCTTCGAGGTTCGAATGATGTTCACAGAATAGCTCTACTGAAAATAAATTACTGACAATGAATCTGGCAGTTGGCCCGCCTGGTATTTTGCGAAATTTGCTGGCCAGTGCTCTGTACCTAATCTAGCATTGCGTTCTTCACCCTATTACTAACTGGCTTATTGGCAAGTCTTATGCATTCATTGGCTCTCAGAAAATCAGATCTGTAGAAGACGACTGATGGTGGTAAGTTACAATATTTCTTAATAATTAGGCACGTTATAGTGCAAAGTAAAGCTTGGCTTGCCCCAAATGGTTTGTCTTAATAGTAAAACAAGCAATTTCGGGAAAGTCAAGTAAAAATGCTTCAACATTAAAGTCTGTGTTTTTTTTAAATACTACTTGGCAAGCAAACAAGCATACGGCTCACGATGGAAAGTAGTTAACGTAGCCTATGGACGCCTGCAAAAGCAGAGGCATCACATGCGCGCTGCCGACCCTGAGGCATAAAGATGATAAGTCTCATGTGCCTATAATTTTACCGGCACCCGTATCCTTCAAACCGAAACACAGTAATGTGAGCATCTATTAATGCTTGGCGGCAGAAATAGGTACCGTAGTAGTACTTCTCTGCACCACTTTGTTTTTATCTCGACGAGAAAACGGAAAACACAAAAGAGTACGGCTGATGTAATCTGGCAAAACACGCTTCAATCAATCAAGCTGTCTGCCAATAGGTCGCAGGAATTCAGGGCAACAATCAAATTTTGGACAAATGCAAGCGATTTACATATTTTTTTGTTCCGGCAACTCTGCAATATTGTACAATATTGTCTGTATGTCTGTATTCTATTCTCGGCAGCCTACCTAAGTGAAAGTTAAAATATAATAGGACATAATTAAAGAAATGGACAAGTGCAAGTATGACTGTGGGTCCCTGTCCTTAAATCATTTCGAAATCGTCAGAGCCCTTTTCGAGTTTCAGACACTTTTTCCTACAAACTTCACCGTCCCGTTTCAAGGGCCAAAAATGACGAAATTCTCAATGTCGGACGTTTTTCTTAATTTCTGAAACAATGCCACCTTAGTATTCCAAATTTCAAAATGTGAATGCCTACACGGCCTTACGGAATTCTGTTAGGTACAGTTTAAATATAAGTTATTATTATTATTATAGATTAGCCTTTTATGAAATAAGTTTATGTAGGGTTCAAATTAAGCAAGGTAAATTACAGGTTTGTTTCTAAACTTCTGTTCAATCATGACACTAATCGAAAGATTCAACGAAGTATACCGGAATAATTCCGAATTATGGTGGAATTTATTCGCCAAAGAAATAGTAGATTGTATCATAAGGGAGAAAAATAACATTTTTACGGCGAGGGCACTTTTTTGAATCCAGAGTGAAGTGAGGGATTCTAGAGTAGAATTCCGAGCGTAGCGAGGGATTCTTTAGTAGAATCCCGATCGTAGCGAGGGATTCAAAGTACGTCGCCCGAGCCAAAAATATATTTTGCGCCCGAGTGTTACACTCTACTTTTCATCACCCACTATGAGAAAATAAAAGGCACCTCATATTTTATTTCAAAACAAAAATTGCATTTCTAGCAATCCGTGAATAACTTTTCATTTAAAAAACAGACTTCCGCCATTGTATTCGACTAAATATTTGGATGAAAAAAAAAATTATGAAAGAACCATAGTGGTGAAAGGATTATTATACTTTCTGAATGCAAATGCTTGGTTTGTTGCTGAAAATATCAAAATCGCCATATGTATGCCTACAATATTTGAGGAGTTCCCTCAATTCCTCATGGATTCCATCATCAGAACTGGATTCTGAAAACAATGGGACCAATCTGGAAGTATATCTATTCAAATAAAAAAATAATTTTCCAAATCGGTTCATAAACGCCGGAGATATGAGGTAACAAACATTAAAAAAATAAAAAATACAACCGAATTGAGAACCTCCTCCTTTTTGTAAAGTCGGTTAAAAAGTTGTTAAAAATTACGAAATCGCGGGCTGTAGTTCCCGCATTTCAAATTTGTTTTTTTTTATTCAGCCGGTGGCGCGACTATGGGCCGTCGTACCAGCCAGTATTTATTTAAAAACAATATTTGCGTTCGACTTCTTTGGCGCTGAACACTAAGATGTACCAAGTTTAAAAAGGGCGCGGCAAAGATAATTGCGGCGCACTTATTTGTGTTCGATATGTTCCAAATTTAAAAAGTGCGCGGCAAAGATAATTGCGGCACATTTATAGAAGCTTCATACAGAAAACACCACCTTTGGGTGCACTTAAAGGCGAACCAAGTCGTCCTTTTCGAATAGATGGGATGAAAAATATATTTTTTCACACCACCTGCTCGACAATGTCCAATTACAAATCATGCAACCTCAACGTAAAGTACAGCATTGTCTCTCTAGGGATATAAAGTTGTATGAAACTCCCTAGGGATTAAAGTGATTTGAATTTAGAACGTCAAATTCGTGTTGGAAACTCGTGAAAAACTCTGAGTAAAAAAATGCCCATATGGCATTGTAAAGAGGTTTGTTCGAAAATCGAACTGGCCACTATAGCAAAACTCGAAAAAAAAAAGAAATAGGCGCTATTTAAAGAATGTGAAACAAAAGAGATGTGCTGTGATTTTCAGTGAATTTTATTGCAATATTTTTGTAATATAATATTATGTCAGTGACAATATTAGTAAAAGATAAAAGATAAAGATAATTTTATTACAAATTCAAATGCACAAAAATCTTTGTAATTTAACAGGCAGAAAAAGAAAAATAATGTTGCTTATAAACTAAAAATATTATAATAAGAACATAAATAGTTTTAACAGAAGTTTAGTTTACTTTATAACATAGGTACTAAAGGTGGTTTCCTGTGCTACAAAAGCGTACCCTCCGTGTTAGATTTTATCTGTGTTACGGCAGGGTAAACAAAAAATGTCAAGCGATAATGATTCTACTCCAGAGTTTATCAAAACAGACGATACTTATTTAATCGAGCCCCGACCTTTTATTGCCTCGCAGTAGGTGTGAAAAGTAGAGTATGCTCCTCTGGAATAAAGCATGTCTTCGTCTTGGGCAGCTTGAACCCCTCGCTTCACTCAGGACTCTATATAACTCCCTCGCTACACTCGGGAGTTAACTTTAGAGTCCCTCGTTACGCTCAGGGTTCAATATGCCGCCCGCGACATAAGAGACTGCTTTATTCCCTTAGTACATAATCTACTATTATAACTCCGGGACGCGGGTTTGAATTTCACATTGTTGATTTTGACGTGAAAGTACAACATTTTCCCATTAGTTTCAAATAATAACAAATAAATATCATAATGGCTTATATTAATATTAACCACTCTCTGGTCTCTCCACTGCTCTGTATATTATCTTAAAAGATACGCTGAGTTTGGAAAAAGCTCGCGGGTGCCGCACTGGCCTTGAATCTGAAGATAAATAGAACAATTGAAAATTACTTCTTACAGCTAACGTATTCACGTGCCATTCACAATTTGGCTTAGTTTTCATACGCAAGCAATGAGCAAACAAATATACTTTTAGTAACATTTTCCATGAAGACGTAAATTTTATGTAGAGAATTTCATCATAATCATAATATCATCATCAAACGGTAGACATGCAATGCTAAATGTGGCCTCCACCATCGAATGCAATGACGGGATTTGCCATAATCAAAACACTTGGAAGGTGGATTGGTAATCGTACTATTTGTGTTATAGATAGATAGATAGAAAATACTTTATTGCACAAGACAAAAAAAAAAACAAGTACATAGGTGAACTTAATGCTAATTAGCATATTCTTCCAGCTAACCTTTGTGTAATATAGAGTGGGTGGTAGTGTTATTGGGAAATAATACATAACGAGATTATAAAGGTAACATAATTAATTATTTACCTGCTTAAAATAACTATACATAAACCATAATACCATAAACATAAACATACTTAAAAAAACGGTTGTCTGTAAAGTCGGTTTACTGACGATAGTTCAACGTGTCAACGTCGTTATTGTGCTTCTTTGTCGCTCGTTCCGCGCTCGCGCGCATGCGGCGTTAGCGCATGCGCATATATATATATATATATATATATATATAGCATATATAGCGCATGCGCATATATATATATATAGCATATATAGCGCATGCGCATATATATATATATATAGCATATATAGCGCATGCGCATGCGGTGACCGCATGCGTTTTGCGAGGTGACGCATGACGAGGTAACGACGTATGACGAGGTAACGACGCATTAGTCATGTTTTTTCGAGCGTGCAGCCGGCTCCATCGATTTATAAGACGTTAACACGTCAAAAGAAAACAAATAAGTAAATAACATAAGCGCTCAATTTTGTTCAACATTTTGCAATGAGAAAAAGTATTGGTACAGTTTGGACTTGAAGATTTCTATGAACGCAGCTTTCCGAATTTCAACTGGAAGGGAGTTCCATAAGCGGATCCATGGCATGTTATGTATTAAGGTGGATATCCCATCCTCTGGTGTAGACCCTTAAGTTGGCCATTACGACATCCACAGGAGACGGAAAAATGTGTGAGAAAGCACACACATTTAGAACTCAGACGCTTGATGTATGGATCAAGCATGATGTGGTGAAAGACTTCCATGCCCTCAACACCTGCACAGAGGCTCCCACTATGCCATTGAAGTCGACCTAAATAGCTAAATAAAAACCATGATAAATCCAAAAAAGATTTATGTGTCCTACATAAATCACGAATGGATTTTTCATGACATTAAATTAAAATAAACTTTTTTAATGCTTTGTTTACGTTATTATAGATAAAAAAAGGATTGTTTATTTTTCCTTGATCTAATGATGAATGATTGCCGAAACGGACGTAACATTCTATCATAAAATTATTTTGGGTCTCATTTCTTTATTATCTAGCCTTGAACTATTATTACGCACATTATTAATTCAAAACTTATTTTAGTCGTTGTATAGGAATGTTGTTTTTATTATTACGACGCATCTTTGTCAATGTAATCTCGTCTTATTTGCGAATTTCATATTTGGATTTGGCCATAGATCTTGTATCTACATACATACAAACATACATAAACACACACCTTTTTCCCCGAAGAGGTAGGCAGAACAACAAAATGGCCTCTTTTCTGTGGGTTGCACAGTTGCAGGCATATAAACGTGACAAGTGGTGAGCTCATCGCCGCCATTGCTTTCCAAGACCAACTCGGCTAAGCTTTCTTCCAGTACACACACTCTTATACAAGCCAGCAGCCAAGACAAATCAAAAGTAAAAGATGACTATATCTATACTTATAATAAAACTGAAATTCTGTAAATTGAAGATAAAATAAAAACTTTTTTTGGATGGCACTCTGTTAGCGTTACTGAAGACATAACTGTAATTAATAAAGCCGCGTGGCCTGATTTTGCTCTGCCCCTTGACTGCTAAAATGTAAATTTGCAAAATCTATACCTAGTACCTACCTATATAAATGTACATAGTTTTAGTAGATTGTTATGTAAAGGTATATTAAGCATAGCGTGTGCTGTCTTATAAACTTTTGCGTATTCTATTTATTTTTGACTACCTATCTGAGTTCTCGTTTTCGGTGTATCAGCTTCTCCCTGCTCCGAGGCATCACACAGGCACTTCCCATCAAGTTGAACGAGCGAAGCGAGTTCTCTGAGTCAACTTCGAGGATAACTTCCGAACCGTTAATCCGATCTTCATGAAATTTGGTATGGGGGTAGATAGTATTGGTACAGGTTATGAGCTATATTAGTCGGGGGTTTGTTGAGATATTGGCGACCAAGAGGGGGTAAAAAAAAAGTGAGACAGTCCGATCAAGTGGGATGTCATATGAAAGCGCTTTGGTTGGACATTTCAAAACTTTTTTAAATTATTTTTTAACTTTGACGTCAACGTTGTTAATTAACGAGAAAAATATTCTTTGAAACGAGCACAATTATTATTTCACCACTGAACAGAAACAATCACTTGATCGTTATTCAAAATGAATACTCGAAAGTTTTTAAATAGAACTCGTTAGCAATTTGACTCCTACCTTCAAAAGTTCAAAACTTCTTAGATTATTAAATTCATTTTACTTATCTTTCAACTTAATGGAGTAAAGTGATTGAAAAATAAATAATAAATATACCGAAAATCTTGACTGGGAGAAAAAAGGCATATACATAAATGGAAAATTTCTGAGCAATCTAAGATTTGCAGATGATATCGTTCTCTTCTCTAAAACATCAAAAGAGCTCGAAGAAATGATAGTAGAGCTATGTGAAGTGAGTGAAAACATAGGTCTGAAACTCAACACATCAAAAACAAAAGTAGCAACAAACAGTATTCAAAGTCCTATAATGATCTACCAAAAGCCACTTAAATATGTAGAGAGCTACTTGTACCTCGGTAAACAAGTATCTTTTAGTAAATCGAGACAAAGAGACGAGATTGAGAGAAGAATAAATATGACGTGGAAAAAATTCTGGAGCCAAAAAGAAGTATTAGAATCAAAGCTGTCTTTAAAACTAAAAAAGATTGTAATGGACTCTTGTTTGCTGTCCTGTTTATCATATGGCTCTCAAACATGGATTTTCAAAATACAAACAACACAGCGCGCAATGGAAAGAAGTTTATTGAACATCAAGTTAAAAGACAAACAAAGAAGTGAGACAATCCGAAAGAAAACCAATGTTACTGATGCTCTGAAGTACTCACAGAGTCTCAAATGGAAATGGGCAGGCCATGTAGCGCGCCTACAAGATAAGCGTTGGACACGTAGAGCTAAGGCATGGTCTGGACCAACCGGGAAGAGAGCAAGAGGACGCCCGCAAGAACACTGGGCCGATGAGATAAGAAAAGTTGCAGGACAAAATTGGATAGAAAAAGCTGGAGACAGAACAAACTGGAAAAAACTGGAGGAGGCCTATACCCGAAAGGGGCCTTAACTACGGAAAAAAAAAAGTTATTTAATTTTTAAGTTATGCAAACATTTATGTAATAGTTAAGGAAATAAAAAGGCTTTATTATTATTATTATTATTAAATATACCAAGGGGTATATTCTTAGAAAGAACACACCACGATGTCATGGCTTAAGTTGAGTAAAATAATATTCGAAACTCGAACAGGATTAGGATATATGCAAACACACCCAGGGACACGCAAGGAAGGTAAGAGATTTCCTTGCTGAGGCCCTCAACAAACAGTTGAATCCGGAAAAAGGATGAAACAGTTACGCACACCAACGCATTTAAATCTTTTGTAGCACTTTATTGTGAAAGTGTACATTATATAAAATGAGAATTATGAAATAATAGTCCGTTAAGAGTTGAAGAAGCCCCTCAATAGACAGAGTTTGAAAAAATCAGCTCTCTGATCAAGTTTCTTTGGCGCGTCGCATTCAAATTGACCTGGAAATCCCTTTATAAGTAATCTCTAGAGTTACCTAGAGTTACCTAGATTATGAGTTAGAGTAAGAGTAGGTAGTGAGACCTAATTAGTGTTCCTTGGTTTTTATTTTATTGTTTTGTTTAAGACCACAGAACACTGTCGCATATAATGCTTGTCTAGAAGCTGTCAAGTTGTGAATTGGGTAGAACCTTTCCTTAACCTGTTAGACATACCTATGCATGGTTGAATGAAAAATGCCCTAAATTAATGGATTTCTCGGTAGTTACAGTTACAGAGGCATCACACACACGCTGCCGTCCCTGAGACATAAAGATGAAAAGTCTCATGTGTCTGTAATTTCACCGGCACCCGTACACTTCAAATCAAAACACAGCAATGCAAGCACTATAACTGCTTGGCGTCAGAAGTGGTAGTATACCCCGGACGAACTCTTTCACAAGAAGTTCTCTTACAAATCATCGGTCAACATATCTGTAAGTAGTAGTTACCTGAAGGTAAATTTTAAACGGATTTATCGCGTATTTTTTTTCCCTGTTTTCAGCAATCGTGAAAACTTGAGACGTTACTATGGTTACCTATGTAATGTTTTAATAAGAGCAGATGCATTTGAATAACTACCTTCCTACACCAAAGCCTATAAACCAAACACAAAATGTAGATTCCATGTGCTAGTGATAGAACGTCTAAGCCACAGCAATGATAGCTGCCCATTGGTTGGTTTGGTTTTACCTGGTGTAAATACTCCTAAAATGATCGCACTAATAATCTACCGTACCGAGGTGTGTCCGGTCTAAGATAGACGCCTCTTTCTTCTCCCGTGGATGTACTAAAAGTCTTACTGAGGGATCATACCAGGGGATGGGCAGCAGCATCCACGTGAGTACTTAACACCAAACTGCGATCACCAATCTGCCTACCAAGCGTGGTGATTATGGAAAATCCCCCCATTGCAATCTATGGGGGAGGCTTCGTCCAACAGTGGACGTCTAAAGGCCACGCTTAAATCAGTGCCTGTTTGCTTGCTACAGGGACCATTTGCTATGTCGTAGTACTTCCTCGTAGCAGCTACGGGGATTAACTGATAATCAATATTTTTTTCTGGTTCAGGAAATTTTTCACATTAGCATTAAGCATCAACGAGTTTTATAAGCATGTTTATTTTTAATAGTAATGCATATTTATTGCAAGACTACTGATTTTGAAGGCATTACTAAAAAGAGGATCTTCTTCAAAGATACGCTGCCTGCGTTCTAATTTAATTGAATTTAATTCACTTACAATACAGTACGAACAGCTAGCTTTTTAGTTTTTTTTTTCAAGCTTCGGCCCGCTTCCACTCCAAATATTGCTATTCCCTAAACTTAGGGTCATTATGTATTTACCATTTTTAACTTTAAGACCTCACCATATAACATAATAATTGCAATAAATAATATGAATATGAATATGAGGGGTGTTATAAGTTTGAGGCCATGGTGTGTTTGTTTGCTTGTATGCCTGTTTGTCTCTGATCTCATATATCCGGAACTGTCAATACGTTTTTTCGTATTGATGATGTTATTTGCTAGGTGGTTCTTAGCTACGCTTAGTGGAAATTGATGTAGCCGTTTCTGATTCTGAAAAAATGATTCTGATGAAAAGACCTTCAAGTTTGGACTCAAATATTAAATTAAAACGACATGACAATATATTTCGTCTGCAGGCTCGAGGGTCTGATGATGACCAGCACAGGAATATGATCTAGACACCCTAGATCCTATCCATAAGTGTTCCGTTTTTTCCAATTTTAATGGAACTCTGGAAATAGTCAATACTTGATTTTTTTTATAAGATTAATAGTTTTGTTGTTGCAAATAAAAAAAATCTTGTTCTTTTTCTACGAAACAAAATTATTATAAGATAAGATAAGATATTAATGCCTACTAATTACCTTAACTTCGTGCCTGTTCTACTAGCGGAGTAATAGAACGGATTCACGTGGTCGGCCCGGTAGCTTCAATTTCCTGAGTCGGGCACCATTAGATATGTGTGTCACTTCCTTAATTAATTTATTGTTGGGGGAATTTAGGTAGATTTAATGACTATTCCGAATTAGGATAAATGATTCTGTAAATATTTTGGTGTTGCCTGATACCTATATAAAAAAATTATAGCTTGGTAAAAAAGTTGTTTCTTGTAAATCTGACACAAATGCATACCAAATTTCAGCACTGTGCGTTATTAGGAAGTAACCTAGAGGTTAATTTGATTTTTAGTTTTTTTTTATTTTTGCTTATATCTCAAAAACGACAAACTCCAAAATAAAACTGAACATATTTTTAAAATGTCCAACTTAAGACCTTTCTTATGACACCCCACATTACCTAATTGTCTTCTTCTTCTTCTTTTTCAGCCAGTCTTCTTTATAGCGGATTATAGCGGGTCTGCCGAGAATAAAAAGTTTGGCCAATGTTGAAGTGACTCTCTTACAGAAATGTATGGATTGTTTTTTTCGCGATTTCTGACATTTCTAGTACTCAAACCTCAGTCGGTCCAGTAGAGCCTTTGATCCATAAACAGGAAACAGGATCGATTGGCATCAAGAAAAGATTTTGTGTAAAATTACCATTTTCTTGCTGACTGTACATTTTTTCCAAAATCTGTGAATGTAGATCAGAATATCTCAAAAAGTTATGGATGCTCTTCTAGGAACGTATTCCTGTATCTATAACGGTTAAGGTACCTGCCCTTACAGTCCCGTCTCAAAAATCCACCCTGTATACATAATCTACATACATAATCACCTACGCCATGGTACCGGACGTGGAGGGAACCAATCATACATACAAATGCCAAATTACCCAAGTTGATTCAAAGAACTAGCTTCGCTCGTTCAATAAAAACCTACTGCAATTTCAAAACGTACCTATGTACACATTTGTTTGCTATTTTATTTGAATGCACCTACTACTCAACCTATTAGCACAAACATAATAAAACGGTATGCAATTAAATACCGTCTGGTTTCCGCGTATCAGCTAATCCTCTTAGGAATACCAATTATAATAGATAATGCGCACATAAAGCTGATGTTGTGTGCCAGACACTTAAATAGATGATTCGCCTATTTGCGATTCTTAGTTTATTTCGTAATAAATGGTTTATGGTTTGATTATTATTATGTAATATTGTCGATATTAATTATTATGTGCGATGGTAAATCTTACGAGTTGTCGAGGGTATATTCAATTCTTTCGCACATCATTTAAAAGGAAAAATTATAATGTAGATTATAGGAAGTAGTCATTATTAACCTATTTTTTGGAAACCATTTCATGTGCATATGTGCGTGTTAATTCAAAATAATAAACTATCTATAACTGAAAGGGTTCCGCATATTTTCAGTGCTATAAAATATTTATATAGCAAAAACGTGTTCTAATATTATATTCATGCTTTAGTCCCTTCAGAGGGCACAGTGTAATATTAGACAGACGTGGGCACGAAAAAAGGAATTTTATTCAAATAAAATCAGAAAGGTTAGCCTGATTTTGCCGACATTGTAATGTGGAATATTTTTGCAAGGAAAACGTAAACAGTTTTACTTTTAGAAATATTATGGAGAATCTTTTTCATAATTTACACATTAAGCTAACGAGTTCGTGAACCAAATTTTATGTAAAAATGACGCAATTTCTATAATTATGTCAGTCATATCCAAATCAAGTGGTCATTCGAGAAACATGAACATCTGTTCTGCAAATAATAATCATCACTACCCTATAGAAATACACTTCTAGACATATATCCCCCTATGAATGCTATGACAAACGATCTTTAGCAAAATCCACCCAACGATTTTTGAAACAAAAAAAAATTGTCGGTGCGCTTTCATCTTTGGAGCCTGGCTGTCACGTAATGTCAACCGTCTCACAAAAACAATTCAAAAGAGCCCAAACACTCGTTTCGTTACTGCTTCGCTCGTTACTGTCCATCCAAAGGTTGCCTGGAAGAAATCGCTCTCAGCGATAAAGCCGCCCATTGTACTGCTAATTTTAATAAATCCTGTTATGTATTCCTGGTCTACAATAAAGTGTTAATCTATCTATCTATCAATCTACCACCAATTGTGTTTGAAATACAGAGCATTTCTACCAATTACTTTGTTTCTACATTTAAAGCCCTTTTTGGACCCTTTTAAGGACGAATTTTCCAAATTCCTCTTACACCCATACATCTTCAATGGAACGCACCCTCCAAATTTCAAATCTCCAGCGGTTTGTCCTCTGCATTACCAAATCAAATCAAATCAAAAGAATTTTGTTTATTCAAATCACAAGGATAATTTTGAATCGTCTCATAAACTAAAATTACTCCTATTCCAACGCGACCAAGCTGCCTAGCCTCCTCAATTTTGAGCTAATTGTTCATCCAGATCTTATCTGCATTCGTATCTGCATTCTGCATCTGTATTCTGTGTACCGTCGACCCATCTAAGCAGTTAAGCTGCCGAAGACTGACTTATTATCTAAAACTCGTCTTCTGGCAGCATCGATTGGCAACAAAACTGAAACAAGCTTTGTAACTTAAAACATTCAATAAATAAAATAAATAAATAAATGCTGGACATTTCCCACACAACATTATCTAGCCCCAAGCTAAGCAGAGCTTGTGTTATGGGTACTAGATAACTGGTATACTTAATACAATAACATTACATAGATAGATATTTTTTTATTATACATAGAAAAATACCCAGAACACCCTGAACAAATATCTGCAGATTGTACAAATATTTGTTCCGAGGCGGGAATCGAACCCGCAACCTCCTGCGTCGCAGGCAAACCTTCGCCCGCCGCGCCACAGAGGTCGTCAAAAAATGTTGCTATTTGGTTTACGCCACACTCGTTTTAGTTCCATTTGAAAGCCGTCTAAAAAAGCGTATCTAATCGTTTCGTCTAACCATGTGTTAACCCTTTTGGATGTATGCGATTTATCGCGGGTCGACCCGTTGCCAGAACTGACCCGAGGGTGCGGATGCAATATATTTCTGGTCCAGTGCTTTAATTGTATTTGGTATTACGGTAATTTGACCTTAGGTTAACTTATTTGGTACCTACTTTATCATAAAAATAGATGTGGTATATTAATATAAGTTGATAGAAAATAATCAATGAAATTTAAATGAAAAAAATTCTATTGTTTCTTACTTTCCAGAAGCTTCCATAAAAAGCAACTTATAGATCGGATATATCCAAAAAGCCCTCAATTTTTGGTTCTTCTTATCACAAACTTTACATTCATCATCATCATCATCAGCCTATAGAAGAATCTGCTGGAAATAGGCCTCCCCTTTAGAATGCCACGACGAACGGTCTTGAGCCGCCTTCATTCACCGACTTCCTGCGACGCTTATAATGTCTTTAGTCCATCGAGTGGAGGGCCTTCCTCTACCGCATAGTCCGGTTTGTGGTCCCCACTCAAGAACCTTTATTCCCGAACGGTTATCAGTTCTTCGAGCTATATGACCTTTTGTAATACAAAATATCAACGTTAGGTACTTATAAGGGTTTTCTTTGTGGATAGACAAGGCGGTCATTGAAGGCGTGTCTAATTGAAATGTGATGTGAATGCAAATGAGAGCTCGCAAACTAACCAATAACTTCTAATAAACTTCCATAATTGGGTGGAAATATTGATTGAACCTTCGTGCCAGATAGGCCAATATTTCACCGTAATCTATTGACGTCTTGAAAATTGTATTAACCATGAAAATATATCCGGTGGGGAAGACGCGGCGCTCATTGGTAATAAAATCAATAAAACTCAATTCGTGCTTTTGATGTATTTTTCGCAGCAGCTCATTATGGATTGATTTGACTGGGTTATCTTTTTGTTGCTCCTTGTGAATAGAAGTTTGACGACATTAGTTATAAATATAGACAACTAGCTGCGCTCCACGGTTTCACCCACGTGAACAATGATGAAAATTTATGATGAAGATGATAATGAAAAGTAGCCTATGTGTTAATTCAGGATATAATGTATCTCCATTCCAAATTTAACTTAAATCCTTTTAGCTGTTTGAGCGTGAAGAGGTTACAAACATGTTTCGCATTTATAACATTAGTGTGATTTCAGATAAACAGTCATAAAGATCAAATTAACTATTTTAGATATATTAGTATCTATACATAAATGTAGCAGAATCAGTTCTAAAACAGAATTGGATCAGAATTTCCCAAAAAATAGAGCTTGTTGGCAGAGGAAGGTATATTTATTTACTTATTACTTACAACGTACCTATAAGTTGTTAACTTTATCGATTTTATGTTTGAGCCGTGTTCAAGGCGCTCATAAAACATTTATGTGACAGCTATATTCTTGTGTGTCTGTCAAAATTTTAAATGGTTGGCGTTGTCAAATATTCAAGTGGATGTAGGTATAAAATAAAACATGTGTTCAGGTCACATTCAGGCGCATGAAAAAGTTATAATGTAATAAAATAATGGAAGGCTGCCTAGTTATAATTAAAAATACCTTTTTCATCCCACCATCTCGGAAAGAGTATTTTTGCTATTCGATATCTGAGTGCAAAAGCTATTTTTATTCGCTAGAGGATAAAGTAAAATTGAATTTAGAACATAGTGTGCACTAAGTTTGTGAATTCAAAACATCATCAAACCTATATACTTTTACCTCCATGGTGCAGAGTTTATCATACAACCTTTTTTAATTTGTTAAAAACTACGACTCGGAACCTTCTTGGTGTATAACTTTTTTTTAAATTTGCTTTACGCGTAAGGCATTTTCTTAAAAATATCATCATATTGTTAAAACCTTAGGTTAAAAACAAGAAACTTTAAAACAAGTGAAAAACCTAAAATGAGTGATTCTAGCGACGAGGAAGTTTATTTGACGCCAACAGAATTGACTGAAACTGTTAAAACTGCGCAAAGGTATCTTGTGATTGTAAATGTTTTTTTTCATCAAGTCATTTCCTCGCTGAGGTGGGATGAAAAGTTACGTGTTGTACTCGAGTGCAAAGATTTTTCACCTCGTGCTCTTTTGATTTCCTCGCTGACGCTCAGGATTCTAATGTTAGAATCCTTCACTTACTCGGTCATCAAAATTGAGCATGCGGTTAAAAAGTAACTTTGCACTCTTGTATAACAAATAACTATTAATAGTAGAGGGTTTATTCAGCTGCTAGGACTTTGTTCGTTGGCTTTTGGGTCCCTGTTATACACTCGAGAGCAATGAATCCGGGTCACTTAAAGAATCCTAAAAATCTCGGAAACTAAAAATGCTAGGTTAATGCAATAAATTGTATTTAATAGACAATGTAATACTCCTTAAATGAACGTATTAAAACTTCTTAGTTATTGTAAAGTTATATCATAAAAAAAACAAATTTGAAAAAGGGCCACTTTCGAAGATGGAACTACGAAATTACAGCATTTAGTTTTGCTTTTGTTTGTAATCTGTCATTTATCATTGTTTGATTTCTGTTTTTTTGTTGTTTTTTTTCTGCGTAAACGCAGTAATGGAAGCACGAGGAGGCAATACGAAGTATTAAAATTCAAGAAAATCGTAATAAAGTTCAAAAATTTCATGTTTCCTATTTTTGTTTTAAGGAGAGATCAGCAGTTTTTTTCTTTATGTAATTTTGTGTTAATAAAATGTATGGTGACTCATATTTTTTTTACCTTCATTTAAGGAGTATTACATTGTCTATTAAATACAATTTATTGCATTAATCTATCATTTTTAGTTTCCGAGATTTTTAACATTCTTTAGTGACCCGGATTCATTGCTCTCGAGTGTAGTTACGCTTGACAATTGATACACGAGATTCAAAAAGCTTATGTAACACGAGTAATAGGTACCATGATTCATGCATGGCTAACAGAAAATAGCAAACCTAACGTGGCTACTTGGAATAAAATTTATCTATTAGTTCACAGTTCACCGCGCCGCTTATCGCTTTCCACATGCGACCGGTAATTTTATGTCGACCAACAACTTGCGCAGAGAAACCGACCGTTATACGCGGATTGGATAATAGGAGCTAATGGTCCTTCAAGCCGTAATCGATAGAAGATTTATCTGGCTTATAGCGCGATTACGATACAGGAGTTCCTGAGAAAAATGGGGAGTGATAAAGCTTTATAGGAAGTACATACTTACATAACTTTTCATTTAAAAAACCGACTTCCGCCATTGTACTCGACTTAATATCTGGATGAAAAAAAATGAAGAAAAAACCATAGTGGTGAAAGGGTTATGATACTTTCTGAATGCAAATGCTGGATTTGTTGCTGAAAATATCAAAATCACTATATGTATGCCTACAATATTTGAGGAGTTCCCTCAACTCCTCATGGATTCCATCATCAGAACTGGATTCTGAAAAAAATGGGACCAATCTGGAAGTATATCTATTCAAATAAAAATTAAAAATTATAAACGACGGAGATATACGACGGTAACAAACATAAAAAAAAATACAACCGAATTGAGCCCTGAGAACCTCCTCCTTTTTGTGAAGTCGGTTAAAATGTACGAGCGTCATTTCAAACCAAAATAAAACTAATTTATCTTCCAAACAATTTTCCGTTACAATACGGCAGTAGCCGGCCTAAGCATAGACCCCTCCATCCCCTCTCGTGTAAAAGCCGACTAAGGAATTACAGCAGGTGATAGGCGGCGGCATCCACCTAAGTACTTAGCAACAAGTCTGTGATCACCAATCCGCCTGCCCAAGCGTGGTGATTATGGCAATTCTCCCATTGTATTTCATGGAGGAGGCCTCGACTAGCAGTGGTAATGGCTGCTGATGAATAGAGTTGAATGGGCTCTGAGTTGAGGACGAACGGTGGCCCGAAAGATGCAGATCAGCCTAGTTCGGGAGACAGTGAAATTCTTATTCGTGAACCACGGCAGACAAGAGCATAGCTTTTTCCCTTGGCATAATCAGGTAATCTGGAAGCAATCGTTTCATCGAGATAAGACCGCCTATACATACATTGTAATTTTTTTACACTGTAGTGCAATCAAGTACGTTAAATTGTATTGTATTGTCATGGAGTACCTGAATGAGCAAAGTGTGTTTATCAACGTTCAGATACAATTAGAAGATGGACTTTGTACATTCAGATATTACAAATATGCTTTGTACCTACCTACAACAATCGTATGCATCCACTGAGTGGCCATATTGTATTTTATTTCCATGAAACAATAAAGCTGTTAAATTACTGCTCTGCCTGCTCTTATTCCATTGAAAAAGCTAAAAATAATATAAATCAACATGATTTAAATCGGACTAGATGTTCTTGAAATAATTCGTTTATTTTTGTTCCGTCAATAACGAGGAATGGCTCCAGTCACTTTTGAACAAGGCGAATGGTATACTAATAATAATAAACGTAAAGAAACAGTAGTTTGGCTCGGACACAAATATTTTGTTTTGTGGCGGAACGCCCGAGTTTTTTTGTGAGTGGAGTTTTTTCAATACAAACTTCAACACCACTACAGCCACTCACTTGAACTTCGAAAGTGACTTTTAAAAAAATCTGGTCCTTATAAATAGAACTTGCTTCACGGTTAGTCTAAGCCTTACTTTGAATTCGTCCCTGTCACTGTCACACAAATGTTAAAACACGCGTATTGGAGAGAGACAGGGACGATTTCAAAGTAAGGCTTAGACTTAGTCACCGTGAAGTATGTTCTATTTATCTGGGCATTAGTGCACCCCTAGACCATAAAATGAATGTAACCTCCTTAGGTCTCTAGGACGTTTAGGCTGTGCGTTGCTAGTCTGTTAGTGAGTCAGTCAGTCATGCAACGATTTTACATACATATTGATTATTGTCTCATGCTAAAACGGTATATTTCATTTGAATACACCGAACCAAAGGATCACTAATCTGAACGAGGTTCATGAATCCATGATTCATAAATTAAATTTGCTGAAAATCACTGATGATTTTTGGTTATGGAGTCTAACTCTTAGGCTGAGATGAATAAGGTTACAAGGTTACTTACCACGTACCAAAATGCTTAGAACTGTCTCTGTAATTGTCACACAAATGTTGAAGTGCATCACACACGTAGCAGATGCGGTAATATTTTATATGCGTATAAAAACTTATAGCATCTGAAGGTATCACACATGTAGCAGATACGATAATATATTATACGAAAATGATACATTCACGCGGAAACCTTCAAACTGTATTATATTTCAATTTGTATACACAGATATCATCTGTCCATCTTTTGATATATGTCGGTGCTTACAGATGCTTGACAGTGAAATGTCTGCTACGTGTGTGTTGCTCCTTGAGTTTAGTATAGAGAGCTATATGGACAGATACGCGCTCAGATACACAAATCTTACCGCGTCTGCTACGTGTGTGGCGCACTTAAAACAGGCGTGTTTGGGAGTGGCAGGGACAATGCTGAGCATGGGCACGTGCTAAGTCTTTTAAAGAGCACATGGTAGTGAATTTAAATAAATGTGTACTGCGTGTCTCTTGGAAGGGATATAAATTGTCCACAAACATTCTAGCAAAAAACTGCCATCGCTTTACTAAAAACATGGCTTGACCGAGGACTACAACGACTTGATATTGCATAATAATAATAAAATGACTTGACATTGGCAAAAAATTGAGAACATTTCCTCAGATGCTAATATTAAAAAAATATCTTCTATTTATCAGATAATTGTTCCGGGTGTTCTGGGTATATTACTATGTATAATAAAAGATATCTATCTATATCATGTATTGTATTAAGTATATCAGTTATTTAGCACCCATAACACATGCTCTGCTTAGCTTGGGGCTAGATAACGTTGTGTGAAATGTCCATCATTTATTTATGTCACGTGGTCTTTTGTATTGTATTACGACTGTAGAAATAGAATCGCTTCGAAGCGAATGCCGTTTGTCTAGGACTGGTGTTATTAACAACTTAACAGTCACATACATAGTCCTGACCCCACATTAGGATTACCTGTGTCGTGGGTATCAAGGAACTACGAGTACCATGGTACTACAACACCCAGACCCGGAACAAATATTTGCAGATGATACAAACATTTGTCCCGCAGCGGGAATCGAATCCGCAACCTCTCGCCTCTCAGCATCTTAGCTTGCTGCTCGCCCGCCGCGCTACAGAGGTTGTCGACTTTTATGACATCCACGGGAGGAGACCAAGGGGTTTATTTTTAGCCCGGACATGCCACGGCTTGTTCATTTACCATTTAGCCATCCTATCCTATCCTACTAATATTATAAACGCGAAAGTTTGTGAGTATGGATGTTTGTTACTCTTTCACGTAAAAACTACTGAATGGATTTAAGTGAAATTTGGAATGGAGATACTTTACGCCCTGGATTAACACATAGGCTACTTTTAATCATCATCATCATCATCAATTTTCATCATTATTCACGCGGGTGAAACCGCGGGGCGCAACTAGTTGAATATAAAATGGAAAGAAAGATGTTCGCTATTGCAATTTCTTTGTGCATTCATTCGTATTTTTTTAATGGAACAAATTCCTTCTTCCTTTGAATGAATGCCTGAACTGGGACATTTAGATGTACCTTAAAGTACGCAACGCATACATCACATCACACAAATTTATAAATGCGAAAGTTTGCGAATGTTTGTTACTTCTTCACGCTCAAACGGCTAAACGGATTTGAGTGAAATTTGGAATGAAGATGCTTTATACCTTGAGTCAACACATAATTAATAATATTTCATCATCATCATCATCATCCATTTCAGTATTGCGGGTGAAACCGCGGGGCGCAGCTAGAGTTCGATAAATCTATGTTCGCTTTTTAGAAATAACATAACATAACACCCAACTGTCACATACGTAGTCTTGACCCCACACTAGGATTCCCTGTATCGCGGGTGTCAGGAACTACGAGTACCATAACACCCAGACCCGGAACAAATATTTGTAGATCATACAAACATATGTCCCGCAGCGGGAATCGAACCCGCAACCTCTTGCATCTCAGCCGGCTAATCACCCGCCATGCCAGAGGTCGTCAAAAAAAATGCTTAAAAATCTTCTAAAATAATTATTGATACATACAATAGATTCACAGACAATTTGAAACTCGTGCTAAGAGTTCGTGGGTACTATGCGTTCACAATGCTACTTACTGCATTAGAATGGATATATGTACTTATCATACAAACCCAGGGGAAATAAGATTGTATTTTTAACCGACTTCCCAAAACAGAGGAGGTTCTCAATTCGGTTGTACTTTTTTTTTATGTTTGTTACCTCATGTCTCCGGCGTTTATGAACCGATTTGGAAAATTCTTTTTTTATTTAAATAAATATACTTCCAGATTGGTCCCATTTTTTCAGAATCCAGTTCTAATGATGGAATCCATGAGGAATTGAGGGAACTCCTCAAATATTGTAGGCATACATAATATATGGCGATTTTGATATTTTCAGCAACAAACCAAGCATTTGCATTCAGAAGGTATCATAACCCTTTCACCACTAGTTCTTTCATCATTTTTTTTTCATCTAGATATTTATTCGAATACTATGGCGGAAGTCGGTTTTTTAAATGAATAGTTATTCAATGATAGATTCTATTTTCAAAGTGGAAATAGGTCTTAGAAGTCGTGGCTGTCATATTACGGCCGTAAAGGAGCAGAGACTTGGATGACGTAAAATACTTAAGTAAATGTAATTCGATTTATTATTATTATTATCTAGGGTATTTATCGTGTTTATTACCATTTTAATTAATCTCTCAGAAAAATACAAAAAAAAAACAGTTAATATATATAACTTTTGAAACTATCATGGTTATTAACTTAATTATCACTAGAAACATGATATTTACCATGCTTTTTGAGCATTATTGATTCCCGATATTTCGGCACAGTATCATGCGCCATGATCACGGGTAAACCCGTTCCCCGTTCGTTTACCCGTGATCATGGCGCATGAAACTGTGCCGAAATATCAGGAATCAATAATGCTCAAAAATCATGGTAAATATCCCGTTTCTAGTGATAATTAAACAGTTAACAGATTTTAGGTATCTGAGTCTACGATAATATACAATATATACAATATATACGATATACAGGGTGGGGCAAATTTTTGGCCCCTTAAGGGTAGCTACCTTTTCTTTTGTAGTTAGAAGGTTTTGTTTTTTGGAAACTTCTGTTTTATTTTGAAGAAAAAATATTGCTATTTTTAGATTTTTGAAAAAAAGTACGGTTCTCCCAAAAAATTACATTTGTCAAAAAAAACAAGTTTATCTTAATAGACTCTATTTCCAACCAGGATATTTTTTCCTAAAGTAACTTACCAAATCAAATCGTGAGTTTTAGCAATAATAAAAAAAAACAATTCCCATACATTTTTTTAAGAAGCGTCATTTGACGCAACAAAGTAAAGCATACCATTCGAACACGGAAAGCAATTTGTTCTAAATTCAAATTATTTATTGATATTTGTTATTAAACCTTACTGGTAGAATGATATACCACCTCTTTGAACGACAATACCGCTATAAAAAAATGGCGGGAAATATTTTTTTTTAATTTTAAATCCAAAATGTCTCTTACGAATCAACAGCGGCTAAGCTTAATAAAAGCTTATTTTCAAAATAACTGTCGTGTTCAACCAGCGTTAGAAGCATTTCGTATAGAAAATGAAGAAATACCACTACCAGACAAGAAAGTCAAAGAAAGAAGAAGAATTAGCCTACCAACTTAAAAAAATACATACGAATTTAAATTAAGAACCATTGAATGAGTGACATTGTTCTTTTCACTTACTCGTTTTTTCATAGAAAATGTATGGGAATGGTTTTTTTTAATTATTTCAAAAACTTACGATTTGATTTGGTATGTTACTTTGGGAAAAGTGTTCCTGGTTGGAAATAGAGTTGATTAAGACTAACTTGTTTTTTTTGACAAATGCCATTTTTTGCGTGAACCGTACTTTTTTTAAAAAATCTAAAAATGGCAATATTTTTTTCTTCAAAATAAAACAGAAGGTTTCTAAGAACAAAACCTTCTAACTACAAAAGAAAAGGTAGCTCCCTTAAGGGGCCAAAAATATGCCCCACCCTGTATATAATATAACAAACATAGCATAACATTCTCTCGTGCCATCTTCCTAAGTTTAGGTACTATTCTTAGATTTTTGAATTGATATTGTATATATTTAAATCGATATGTACTAAAAATTTAATTTATTATTATATTTATCGGTGCAAACATGTGGTTCGTGAATGCCTCTTAAACTTAAGGCACAGGTCCCACCGCCGGCGACGAGCGATAAACGAGTAGAACGTACTTAGAACGAGTAGCCAACGATGAACTATAAATACAATCTCTCTCTTTTATTTACACGGGTGCGATTATCTTTTGTTCGTTTCTTGGGCTAGAAAATCGCCGATAGCTCATCGCTTACTCGGCGGGTGCCTAAGGGGAAAATCTACAAGACGATCATCAAACCTTACGTATTTTATGGATCTGGGCGTTGTGCTACCAAGACGGATGAAAGAAGAGTGCATGCCACGGGAGATACAAATTGAGTATGATGTGTGTCACAAGTATGGATAAGAAAAGCAATGAGTATATCAGAGGAAATTTGAAAGTACCGCCAGTTACAGAAAAGATAAGGAGTAATAGGTTAGCGTGGTATGGGCCATGTTTATGCGGAGGGAAGAAATCCATGTTACAAGAAGAATGATGAATGTGAATGTGGATGCGATAAAAAAGTATAGGAAGGCCTAAAAAGAGATGGATGGACTGAAAATCACCATGTGTATAGAAAAGGGTGAGTACATGATGTATATGAACGGGGTTAGGGGAGAACCCAAGTGGGATAAAGGCAGGGAAATAATAATTATGATGATGATCGGTGCAAATTTAACTTTTTCCCAAGAACATTTCTTAGGCACTCATCGGTATTCTGAATAGCTGGCTCTGAAAAAATTCTATGATTTTAATGTTAATAATTACGTTGAAAATTACTGTGGTGAAAGGATTTATTTTCATTTAAATTAGTAACTATAACTCAACCTACTTTCACGTAACAAATAAAAAATGAACGAATGAAAAAATCTATGGATTTTTTTCATAGAACGCTTTCTCGATCTCCATCACAATGTAGGTACTTATCAGAAACCACATAGGGCTTCACTATTATTTTGTACAAATATTGCTTACTTCAATAAGTCGTTGACCCTAAAATTTGCGAACAAATATACGATTATTCATCCCGTCCGTTGTTATGGAAATTATAATAAATAAAGTTTAAAAGCTAAAGTTCTGACTACTGGTCTGATTTACCCGTAATTCCTAGTGAATTATTTCGTATTTCATATTTACCTTATGAATGGGAAAACTAATATTATGATTTGCTCCTCATCATATTTTAGTTCAGATTACAATCATAACATTTTCAGTGGTATATTGTGTTCGTACTGTTTTTCTGACGCTGGGTGAACATTAAATGCACTCTAGGTCTTTCTTCACGCTACCTAATAGTAGATTGTATCATAAGGGAGCAAAATAATATTTGTACGGCGAGGGCGCTTTTTTGAATCCAGAGCGAGGGATTCTTTAGTAGAATCCCGAACGTAGCGAGGGATTCAAAGTACGTCGCCCGAGCCAAAAATATATTTTGCGCCCGAGTGTTACACTCTACTTTTCATCACCCTCTATGAGAAAATAAAAGGCGCCTTATATTTTATTTCAAAACAAAACCATGAATTTCTAACAATCCGTGAATAACTTTAATTTAAAAAACAGACTTCCGCCATTTTATTCGACTAAATATTTGGATGAAAAAAAAAATTATGAAATAACCATAGTGGTGAAAGGATTATGATACTTTCTGAATGCAAATGCTTGGTTTGTTGCTGAAAATATCAAAATCGCCATATGTATGCCTACAATATTTGAGGAGTTCCCTCAATTCCTCATGGATTCCATCATCAGAACTGGATTCTGAAATAAATGGGACCAACCTGTAAGTATATCTATTCAAATAAAAAAAGAACTTTCCAAATCGGTTCATAAACGCCGGAGATATGAGGTAACAAATATAAAAAAAAAACAACCGAATTGAGAACCTCCTCCTTTTTGTAAAGTCGGTTAGAAATGACGAAATCGCGGGCGGGCGGTAGTTCGAGCGTTTCTAATTTGTTTTTTTTATTCAGCCGGTGGCGCGACTGTGGGCCGTCGCGTCTTACCAGCCAGTATTTATTTAAACAATATTTGCGTACGACTTCTTTGGCGCTGAACACTAAGATGTTCCAAATTTAAAAAGGGCGCGGCAAAGATAATTGCGGCGCACTTATTTGTGTTTGATTCTTTTCAAGATGTTCCAAATTCAAAAAGTGCGCATAAAAGATTATTGCGGCTTACTTATAGAAGCTTCATACAGAAAACACCATCTTTGGGTGCACTTAAAGGCGAACCAAGTCGTTCTTTTCGAATAGATGGGATGAAAAGTCTTTTATTTGCTCTTATAAGGTAACCTACACTAATTTTATGATGGATTTTGTTTTGAAATATTGTGATCAATACAAACATTAATAATTTTAGTTATCTACGAGTATATAGGTAGGATAAAGTATCGAATAGAAAGAATAAGTATAGTAGGTGATAGCGAGTGGAGATAGCGCCGTGTCATTGCTATTGATTTGCTTTTCTATGAAATTAAAACCACTATCATCAGAAGCAAAACTATTGGAACACATATTCTTTAACAAATTTACATAAGGCTTCATGTGTGCAAGTAGTTAGTATAATAGGCCGCCATAGCAGAGGCAACTTTTTGGAGCAAAAACATCTGACACCATTTATATTTTGGGATAATTTTTCAAAATCTTAATTATTTAAGTAGGGCAGCGTTGTGCGAGGTTAATGCTAGGATGTGTTACCATCTGGTAAATAACTTTTGCATTTTGTTTTCTTTTATACATATAAAAAAACATTCAGATAGCCTAATAAAATTGCAGTAGGTATTTTAGTTGAAGAGTTCTTTCAATTCTTTGTTGAACGTAGCGCGACATATCATTGTTTACCGATGTGCCACCAAATATCTCTAAAGCCCAAACAACGATAACGTATCGCAGAGATCACGGTGTTATGGGATTAATTTGCTATCAACGTAGCATACGCTAAATTAAAGGTTTTATAAGACTTACGAGTGAGTGATATGAAGCAGTGTGGTTGAGAAAATTATAATGAATCAACAAAAAATAAATAAGACAAAATAAAACTCTGCAGGAGGTCATATCTAGGGATTGCAATCCCGCAAAACGGGATCACGCATTCCTGCGGGATTCCGCTGATTTTATTGATCTGCTCAATCCCGCACCTTCAAAACGCGAATCCGCGGATACCGCAAATTGAAAATTTGGCATCTAAGAGAAAGTTGTGATTTGATTATTAGTCATTATAATGAATAAGACTATTTAAAAATGTTAAACTGTTGGTAGGAGTAACGTACAGCATGCATGTCAAACTCAAAGTCATTGGTGGGCAAATACCTACTTAAAGACCGTAGAATCAGTGGGCCGCAAAACCCAAATATAAAGAAAACAAACTCATTGCATAGATACACCTATACCCTGATTTTTAATTTGAGACAATTTTTGTAAACAAAGAAATGTCACTGTGTGTATGAGTGTCATGTATGTGTGTCATATGTGAATTTACACGTATGCTACACAATCATGACAGTTATACTCACAGTGGCATATCTTGACATTTGTTTGTTTACAAAAATTTACTGAAATTAAAAATCAGGGTATAGTAGTACTGCTCCCCTATTCCCTAACTGAAAGTCACTCGGTGACTAACGTTTGACAAGTAAAATGACTATCAATTGACAATTCTTTATGATAATTTTTATCAATTGATGGTCATATTCTTACTTGTCAAATGTTAGTCACCAAGTGACTTTCAGTCAGGGAATAGGGGCCAGGACGCTTATCGTTTATTTAATCATTACTTAATAGTAAAATGACAGTAAAATATACTACAATGTTCTTAAAGTTGAATCGGGCCGGAGTCAAAGTTGTAAAGGGCCGCATGCGGCCCAAGTGCGGCAACAAGTGCGGGTACAGTTAAACATAAAAACATTTAAAGATAAATCTAAGAAAACAGATTACTATTTACTTATACTTAATTAGTAGAAAATAAATAATTTATATTGTTTAATGTAAGAAATGTTCAATAAAAGTTGATTTTACAAAAAAATCTGTAGTTATTTGATTATATTACATGATTTCAAAGATCCGGGATCCCGCAGATCCTGCACAGGATTGAGTAATCCCGCATATCAATCCCGCGGGATTGAATGAGCTGCGGGATTGCAATCCCTCGTCATATTCAATAGTGAAGAAACATAGCACAGGCTCGGCCTAGTTTAGGTACTAGAGATTAAGTATACCTATCTATAAAGTTACTTACATAATGTAAAAACACCTTACGATGCTATCGTCGTAGGTTTTAAGGTTTTTGTGTATACCTACTGTAAACTTTTTTGATAAATAAAATTATTATTATTATTAAATTATTATTATTATTATTATAGTGTCGAGCATCTGAATCTTCTTCATCAGCTGGTAGGACGTCCAATGTTGGACGAGGCCTCATCATTGAAAAGGGGGGATTTGCCATAATCACCAAGCCTGGCAGGTGGATTGGTGATCGCAATATTGGTGCTATGTACTCATATGGATGCTGCTGCCTATCACCTGGCGTAATCTCTTAGTCGCCTTTTACGACATCCACGCCGTTGGAGGAGTCCTATTCTGAGATTAAGACCACCACGGCCAATTTCCTATTCATGGGGGTGATCATGACCATGCAAGTTCACAAGATCATAACCACATGATCTATCAGTAACTACTCATAAATTCTGTGATTTTCTTTTGCTTAGAAATTGTAGCTGCTTTTGCACGCCATTTTGGACAAAGTGATTTTCTTAGTACCTATCAAGTTTAAGAATCCGTATTAAACTTACGCAAAAATGCTAATTAAATTTAAAAAAGACAACTGAAGTAAAACATTTTTTTAAGAATGTCAATAATAACTCACGTTTACCTTATAAATTAATCAATAAATAAAAAAAAATCTCTTTCATATTAGCTCTATATGAAATTGCCGATATGGATAAATAAGTTGAAAGCATTTTTTCTTATTTATTTTTTATTTAAATTATTCGACAGTAGTATTCGACAGGGCTTTCAATACATCCTGGCCAGCAAAAGTAGCTGTAATTTATTAATGCCTCTTTTGTAAAAGTTGGCTGGACGGGATGTAACAAACTCTTCAAAGGCGTCTTGTACTACCTCTCGGGTATTCAATTTTTTCCCGGCCATTATTTTATCCTTACTCTGGAAAACGTAGAAGTTAGTTGGCTCAATAATCACATCTGGTGAGTACGATAAATGGCGGAGAGCTTCCAGCCCTAGCTAAGTAGCTCTTATATCTTGGAGACTTTGTCACATAACATAACACCCAACAGTCACATACGTAGTCATAATCCCACACTAGAATTCCCTGTGTCGTGGGTATCAGGAACTACGAGTACCATGGTACTATAATACCCAAACCTGGAACAAATATTTGCAGTATAATACAAACATTTATCTCACAGCGGGAATCGAACTCGCAACCTCTCGCATCTCAACCGGCTACTCCCCGTCGTGCCACAGAGGTCGTTATAATTGTTGTGCAGTATAATAAGCTTGCGTTAGGTATGTGTCATGCAAAAGATCTGGGTTTGAACAATTCACTAAAGCTGGCATGGAGAGTTTGAACGATTCACTAAAGCTGGCATGGAGAGTTTAAACGAGTCACTAAAGCTGGCATGGAGAGTTTGAACGAGTCACTAAAGCTGGCATGGAGAGCTTGAACGAGTCACTAAAGCTGGCATGGAGAGTTTCTCCATAATTTTGTTCAGTGCCTCATAGTTTACATCCCTAACGTGCCGTACCTACGGTAAGAAGCTAAAAAAGAAGCTGAAAAAATACCATCGTTATCATCAGCTGAAAGAAGTCAACTGGTGGTCAATGGAGAGGCCTATGTCCATACTAATGTATGTTGGGATGCCAAAAAATGCCACGACGAACGGTCTTGAACCGCCTCCATCTAACTTCCTAACGAACGAATATTATCTACCTAAATTCGTTCTGAGGATCAAAGTGATTTTTCCAATTTGTAAAGAGTATTCCAAGAATTTATTTCAAAATAAAATATTTAATAAATAAAAAAAAACACAGAAGAATGTACAATTACTTTTTGTGAAGAAAGTTAAAAATTACAAATATATTGTTAAAAAAATTCTGACACTACAATTTACAAACGTATGAGAACTCTCTTGAAGCAGACACACCCTGTAGACTTGACGTCACTACAAATTAACGATGTGTGTAAATCTGAGGACATTGGACTGGGTTTTGGGTTGTGGTTTAAGTGCTTAGGTTACTTGGTTGTAAAACTATGCTTTCGTTTAATTATGATATCTAACAGGCAACAGTCACATACAAAGCGCTGATTCTACACTAGGATTCCCTGTGTCGTGGGTTTAGGAACTACAAGTGCCATGGTACCACAAAACAGGACCAGAACTACTATTTGAACATCATGCAAACATTTGTTCCGCAGCTGAAATTGAATCCGCAACCTCTTGGTTCTTACAACGGCTATTTAGCCCGCTACGCCACGGAGGTCGTCTAATCTTTTCTGATAAGTCATAAGTACGTAATCTCAACTATCCTATTAAGTTTCTAAATATTTTATCAGTAGAGGAAGTATCTTGTGTATTAAGGAGACACAAATTGTTCACGGAGCCGTTTTGCCGAACAGTAGCATTTATCCAGTCCCCCATCCCGCGAACCCTCTCTGCGCTCAATACTTTCCTGGATGCTAGCTCTGAATTTGATGTGTTTATTATTTGTGCTTGACTATTGATGTTATTTTTATCACTATTATTTTATTCTTTATTTTGACTTGTTGTTTTTGACATCTGCTTTTTTTTCTTTGCATATTTGACACGTATTCTTTTTAGACCATTGCTTTTAAGTAATACATATGTAAGTAATGAAATAGAGTAATTGCCATATGCCGTTCTAGTTGAATAAATAAATAAATGAATAATAAGCAATATTATGTGCAGGTCATTCTAAATGCCACCATAAAATTTGTTTTTTTTTTACATTTAGAAAGAATAGAATAGAATATGTATTTATTTGTATACAACAGTTACACTGAAACACATAAAAAACTTAGATTAAGAAGAAACAGACCCGAATGTACGAAGTGTAACTCCAGTAACAAAATCCAACACAATTTCCTACCCTACACGTACCCTTTCCTACCTAGCTCATTGCGAATGTGTAGGTAGATGTTGGTTTGTTTATTGCTTAATAAAGCCGGGTATTCATCAGGCAACTTTTGTTAATAAACTGATTATGACTGTTTATTAACAAATTTACCATAGACACTGTTTCTGAAATTTTGCAGTCCACACTTGTCAGTTATTGCTAGGATGTCGCCCACACTACTTCCATGTTTAAAAACTCGCGCAACACAAGTCCACACAGTTGACTTTTGCTTATAAACTAGATGTTTCGTCTTGCTCGAAGTGGGAAACACGACAACATGTTTAATAAACAATGTTTCTTAAACATTTTACAGTGATGATGAAACATTGTGAAACACTGTTTATTAAATGTTTATAAACAGTGTTTATTAACAAATATTGTCTAATGAATACGGCTTTAGATAAACAACTCACAAAACAATATTTAAAGAACAAAAAAATACACTAATATAACTACTTCTATCGGTTTCACTAAACGGCATCACGCGCGCGCTCAACGCAAAATGCTAATCGTAGATTTGATTTTCCCCTGAGTAAATCAAGTACAGTTTTGTTTTATGTTGTTATGTATTTTAGAAGTAATTTTTTTTCTGTTAATACGGGCTGTCATGAACATTATGTTCAAAAGCCGACAAATAAAAGAATACAAAAAAATATATTGAGATTAAAAATGCTCATGCATACTTAATTTTCCTAGGAATCTCTATACCAATAACACGACAGAACAATATTTTCTCGATAGGAAAACATCACAAAGTTACCTTTAAATCTCAATATGGTGCAGGTTATTGGGTCAACAATTAGATAAATAATACCAATACAATATAACCTAACACTTACTGTGACGGTTTTGTAATATTATCTGTATTTCAAACGTTGCAGGAAGTCGGTGAATGGAGGCGGCTCAAGATCGGCATGGGGCGTTTTTTTTTTGCATGATTTTTATTTGCCGTAGGCTCAGTTAAAAAAGTTGTAAAAAATCATGTACTTAGAATCAGGTTCACATACATACACCACAAATTGAACTAGTCAATGTTAATTTGCTGGATAATATTTCACAAGAGGATAACTGACCCAGATTTTTCAATGAACCTGTCAATAACAAAAATTGTGTGTGTTTTACTGTACGTATAGGCGATTTATCGAGGACTTATCTCGGCCACTAAATATTAGTACAAGTCTCGGCGTTTAGCAATTACACAAATGAGAATTGGTAGATAAAACTCGTGGTATGAATTATTATTATATATTATAATATATTATACATCATCATCATCACCAGCCTGTTTACGTCCACTGCTGGACGAGGCCGTCCCCTTTGAATAATTTTGTTTATGATCCATTGACAATGGTTAATTATAATTGTTATTTTGGTCTTATGTTGTGTTTTATAATAATATAACCTTAAATACGATTGTAAAATTGTTTATTTACACTAAACGCCCTATAACATGTATGGATGTGCTTTGACCGCCCTGAAATTAGCCGTTTAGTGATGTCGGCGCAATAGTTTTTATTTAAATAAGTGCTAACATCTAACGTTATCGAGACGCTAGCGTTACGATAGTAAACGTCAAATATGAACCAATCAACTTACTAAGATTTCAAGTTACCCTGATGTCATTGGTCAATATTTGACATTTCCGATCGTCTCGGTAACGAAAATTATTCGTGCTGACCCCACTGATGAGGCTCTGATGCCCAATTATCGTAATGAAAAACAGTCAAAATAAAGTTCCGATGTGTCCATGTTTCGATCTAGTGTCAATATCATAAATGTCACAAATGGTATTCTACTGTATTCTCCTCAATTGACAATACAGCACGAAAATATGATTATATCGTAACCGAAACATAAAAGAATTATCAATCCTTACGTAGTTTTTCGAGAAATTTGGCTAGAATTTTAGTCTAACACGCGTCTCTCTTCACTCTTTCCTATGATATATATTACTATTCTTCTTTAATCCACGATAGCCTTTAATAGAAAGAAGACTAAATTATTATAATGAGGGATGCAGAATACCAATTTTCAGTCAATTCATAATTCAGTCTCCGTTACCGGTCAACTTTCAATGGATTTATGGAATAATTACGTGAATTTTTGCCTTCGGTTCTCTGCATTTGAGGTCTAGCATGTATGGCAGGGTGTTGTGTATAAACATAGCGATAACTTACCAATGCATCTTAACTGTATGTTTATTAGATGTAAGTACTATGTAAGTATGAGTCTTGCACGGTAGTAATAAACCACGCTTGCAATAGAAGGGTCGTTTCATTCGCTAGCCTACCTACGTACCTACTCACCATTTGACGACGAGGTGGTTTACAGCGTGTGAAGTTTTAGTCATGTCAAAGTCGTATTTAGGAAGTATTTCGAACTTTGATCATAAGATGAGCCAATGGCCAGTATATTTACTGAACGCAGTGGAAGAGGCGAACAAAAGTGCTTTGATTACTCATTTTACTGACGAATCCTACCGCCTTTTACGGAATCTTGTGTTTCCTAGTGAATTGGAAACCTTATCATACAAAGACTTGGTCAAAAGTTTGAATGTCCATTTTGCGCCGAAGCGCTGTACTTTTGCCGATCGTGCAAAATTTTATAGCGCCACGAAGACGCCTGACGAAACCTTGGGAGACTGGGCGGCACGACTAAGAGTTCTAGCCATTTCCTGTGACTTCGGTACTGCTCTGGAGGCTGTTCTACGAGACAGTTTCGAGAGTGTTTTTAAGTTCTCGGGCTGGCGTCTAGGCCGGAGAGACATAAGTTGTTTTCAAAAGATGCGGCGAGTTTGACTTTTGCGCGGGCGTTAGAGGTCGCTGAGCAAGCGGCGAGCGCCCGTCAGAGAAAGGAGTCGGTGCCGGCAGTGAATGCCAGCGTGAAGGAAGAGCCAATTTTTCGTATGTGGACCGGAAGCGGGAGAGAGCGAGGAGGTGCCGGTGCGGGCGCGGCCATCGCAGGGCGCGGCGCGGGAGCTGCCAACACTGGGCGAAGCGTGGGCGCTGCAGGTTGGTGCCAGGCAGCCGTCCCCTCCAGCGCCGCGCGTGATGAGACCGCGTCGGCAGTCCTGAGGTGTCCATTGTGTGGTTTTTAAAATCATAGTGCGGAAAATTGACGTTTTGTGCCAAATTTTTGGAGGTAAGGGCAATTTAAAAAGGTTTTGTAAGGCGCGAGTGAATAATATGAACATTGACGAGGGTTCCAGTTCCAGTCTAGCCCGTATAAATAAGGTACGATAGTTATAAATTATTGTCATTTTATGTACTTAGGTACATGCTTCTGTATTGTTGTCAGGTTCTCAAATTAATGAGGGAAGAGTGTTGTGTATGAACGTAGCGATAGTTTACCTATGCATCCTAACTATATGTATATTCGATCTAAGTATGTAAGTATGAGTGCACAGCGTACAAAACCACGCTTGCTCTAGAAGGGTCGTTTCATTCGCTAGCCTACCTACCTACGTACACACCACAGGGTGATATCGACTCGTCTCGTACTCTCTATTACAACATAAAATAACCTAAAAATTTGGATAAGTACATGCCTAGGCATTTAAATACTCTATAATGCTAGAACAAAGATACCAGTTCACCAACTGAAGGTTATGGTTTTCTGCAACTACTACAAATTGGGTACCTACGAATCATCGCCCATATGAAATACTTTACTTAGGTACTACTTACGAAATGCAAAATGATTTTGTGTAGTACTTACATAACTCATATTTCCAGGGTGAGTGAGGAAATTTTGTTCATTCAATATATTAAAACGAATGAAATAACATCAAAATAAGTTTTCAACTTACCTTAATCCAGATCTGGTGCTGAATTTTATTATCACGTTGATTGAATTATTTAATATTCATTTTATTATACACAATTATGTTGATTTGAATAGTTCACAACGATTGTGTATTTTTGACGTTCACAAAAACACAAACAAAACAGCGTAGAACTTTCCATATAACTAAGTTTATAAAAGTTTAACTGAACGGTAATCAATCAGCGAGCACATAGAACTTTTCGTTATTTTTTTATTGCAGTAGTTTCCAGCCTGTTTATCATACATCCAAAAAGGTTGTACTTCATAAGTTTATCGTATATTTTCGGGTATGGGAGAGCGTCGTTCGTACGCATCGGTCGCGAGCTGAGTTCGTACTGAACTGTCTTCATCGGTCCGCCCGAACCTACATCCTGCGGTGTTTTTTCAAAATTGCGTTGTAACTCGCCTATTGTTTTTAATAAGGCTTTAATATCTTGCTGACCTTTTGGCGATATTTTCTAAACTTAGACTGAAAGAAGTTATTAGAACAGTGCTTACTCGAAACAACGTGCAAATTACAGTCAAATTTTGTTTATTAAATTACAAAGTTTTATTTACTTAGCTATAAAAATTATAATGTTAAAAATATAATAAAATTGTATAAGTAATTGTAATACAGCGATAATTGAGTAGAGTAACAGAATCTTTAAAAAAAAACTAATTTTGTTTCTAAAATTTCGATTTGATAAATTGATTACAGAGGCCTTACCATAAGGTCTTTTAGCGATTCAGTTCAAAAACTATTCAGTACAAAATATCGGTTCCGTGATGTCCGCAGCTATATTTAAAGGCACAGGTCTATAAACAAACAAAAATTTTAAATACTGAGAATGAAATTCATTAAAATCAGGGGCTTTTTTACACAATTTTTACCTGAACTTTGGCTGTTCATGTGGATAAGTACTCATACATCGTAAAACATTGATCAGAGAACCTCGCCCGTAAAAGTACATGAGTAGGTACATTTTGAAAGCAGTCGGTTCATTAACACATAAGTCAAAAAAGTGGCCACTTTTATTCAAAAAAGTCTAACAACACAGGCCCAATTCTCAATTCCGCTGTCCCCCAGTGGCGCCAAATAGGTGGGGGGAATTACGCAATTTCAAAAGCAAACAGATTTTGCAGGCTTGCTTGCATTGATAGGACCTTTAGCGACGGCAAATTTTTTGTTTAAAGTATTTAATATTGTTGTGGTAGGTAGTAGCGATAGTATAACTATGTATATTAACATAATAATAAACTTAGCAGCAATAATAAACAAATTATTCAAAGATACACTGACGAACTTTTGACGAACAAAAATGTGCAGTATAGCACTGCACATTTTTAGCACGAGTTTCTTGAGCTATTGAATACAGGACCATTATGATTTATAATCACAAATGTCAAATTATAAATGAGTCAATTCAATTAAGTTTTTGTTAGAGGCTTTCCACAATTTCGCCAATGTCTGGAATTTGGCTAGCTAGATTTTACGTCTCTAATGCAGTCGCTTTGATTTTAGGTACAAGTAACTCGTGCTTTGACTTAGTTTTTGAGACAAAAGGCAAAACAAACAAAGTCTAGTTAAAAAATGTTTGTTCCTTGCAAAATGAATCAAATAGATTTTTAGAATTTTTAAATTATGTGTGTTTGAAGATGTTGCTACAATGTAAACACTTTTAGCATTCTTAGCTGAACAATGGGTTTGTTTACTATTACATAAAGTGCTTTTTACCCGCGACGGAACGAAGTTGGTATACATAATATGTGTTTGGCGTAAGCTGTTGTTTGTTAGTGCGATTATCACAAACATATATCTATCTATTATAATATAATAGATAGATTGTTGTTTAATACCTATTGACTTGTGTTTAAGTAATGTTATTTTTAATAATTTATATAAGTAAATTGATTGATTGATTTGAATGTTTGTCGAACTTGTTGATGTAAATACGTACTTAACTTTTATTTTTTAATTTATCATTGTGTACCTAGTACCTATTACCTAAACACTTTATAATGTACTTAATGACATGTAACAATAATCTGTTATAAATTATAAATAAACCATAAACTATCAATTTATAGGTAGGTACTTAATAAATTCACAAGTACAAAACAATACAATAACAATAAATAATTGATCTAGCTAATTCCGAATGAATTATCTGAGTAGTAGGAGAGCTCTTTGTGAAAGAGTTCGACCGGGGAAGTACTACCACTAACACCATACCTATATATCTGCCGCCAAGCCAGTAGTGCTCGCTTTGCTATGTTTCGGTTTCAAGGGTGCCGGTGAAATTACAGGCACATGAGACATTTCACGCACGGACTCAACGCAATACCAAGTAATGCGCGTCCTAGGTGAAAGTGACCTGAGGAAGTATTGCACATATGTGCTGAGGTAACCGCTTAACATCAAGTGGGCCACATGCCAGTTTTTTCTCTGAGAGCTGATTCTAACGGTCTTATTCATAAAAAATGCTTAATATAGGTTTAAAACGTTCACTAGTTAAAACGTATGATAAGGCTATCAAACTCATTTAAAAATTCCCTATTCATAATCGTTCGATAAAGCTTTGATAACTAAAATGCACTTATAGAAGGTTTTAGAAACAAAATGTTGCCATTTAGACGAAAAACTTCATTGCTTGATGATTGCTTGACGAAACCATAGACAAATTGGCTAAATTTCACATGTTTAAATTCTTATGTGTTTCTGGTTTTGACAGTAACAGCCTCGATATTTTGAACTTTCAAAAGCTCTCACCGAGTTTGCGAATTTGTGATCATGAAAAATGGTACCTATCTAAACAAATTGCAAGCTGTCGCCGGGCTTAGTGGACAGAAAAGACAGAGGAGTGTAAATAGGCTGGATGTGGACAAGGTTTGTACTGCAATTTTCCTAATTTTAGTTATTTGAGCCGCTGGGTACGTCCTAATTTTATATTTTCTTGGCCTTAGCATTTCCAAATACTCTGTGATATTAAACTACCAACACAATTAAATTTTGAGCCATTATTTTATTTGTTAGTTGTTCACAAGTTTCAGGTTTTTATGTTCTCGCTCTTACTAATGCTTAATTTCGCTTTCTTTCATAGATTATTTTGACGGAGTTCGTAAAGGAAACGGTGCACGTGCGCAGCCACTGTTGAAATTGCCTGCAGGCAAGACCTGCACGAGGTCCAAATGGCAAACGAAAAGCAAAAACTAATCAACATTAACCCCTTGTCTGTTGCGCCACCAGAAAAGTGTTGCCCCAACTGCTAAAAGAGGAGGTGCTGCAGGCGAAACTAAGTTATCATAATAATAAAGTATAAATGAAAATGTTTTTTACTCTTGACTTGACTTTTATTAATTTTATAAAGAGGGAAGTAGCTGTATGTAGTATAATAACTGTCATAGTCTAAGATTAGTCGTAGGTACTTATCTCACGTCGGCCCAAACATCTAACAGCAGTTAGGACCTGTAGTTCTGGAGATGTGCCACGACCTCACGGATCCAACTGTAGATCCTGACGCACCAGCCCCCTTATTCACTATGACCAAACGTAACAAATGGGGGGGTCGTTACGATATCTGCGTGGAATCATCGCTGAATCGTATGGTTTATCACGTATAACGCCGTAGGTTTAGGTATTAAAGCGATACCGTTTCCTGAAGTCCTCGTCATCCAAACAAAAATTATCATTTCGGTCTTTGTAAACCTTTGCACGCCGTGGAGGGTTTTCTAGATTTTAAACTAATGCAACAGCATCCAATCTACGAAGCGCTTCCATGGTTTTAGTAGTCAGTAGGTACTCAGTGAAAATTTATATTCTTTGCTGTGAGAAATACTGACGTTAAAATGTCTAGTAATGTCAAAATTCACAATTACAATACAAATCAGCTGTTGTGAGTCGGCCATGTTTCCGTATTATAAGACGCTAAAGTAGGGTCTTGCCTCTCATAACTTTTCCATAGTTTATAGTGTATCTAAACAACGTATTAGTGCTAATATGCGTTTATGAATAGTAAAAATTGACCACCATACATTAGAGAGACTTTAGATGTCCGATAACTTTTTATGAATAAGACCATAAGTATTTTGCACACAATTGACACGGACGTTTGGTGTAGTACAATGTGGATTTTTGTATGGCGACACCGATGAGTGCCCCTAGCGTACACTCTGTGAACCTCATTTTCCATACAAAATCCGTGTTACACTACACTATACGTCCGTGTCAATTGCTTGTCAAAACATAGAAACAGCTCTATGACATTTAAACAAATAAAAACATTTAAATTTATGACCTTGTAACCTTTGGTATCTAGAATGTACTGTTCCTTGTAGTGATTTAGATGTTAACGTACCATTATGGTCCTTACCTACATCATTCATCATCATTGTCAGCCGATAAATAGCCAATGCTGGATGAGACCGCCCCCAATAGCATGCATAGTATACAACTCTTAGCGTGCAATGAATTTTACAGGGCTTGTTTTGAATTATGTCAAAAGTGTGGAGGTCATCATGTTATCTTTTTTATCCTAAGCGTACCTTTCTTCTTTTATTATTATTAGTCTTATGAATAGTTTTCTTTGTTAGTGTGTTTTTTGTATATTTACTTATCCTGAGTAGTTGGTCCGTAGCGCCAACAAGTGGCTCTGACGGAAAACCAGCGTTGGTTGCTAGCTTGCTGGTTGCTAGCTTGCTGGTTGCTAGCTTGCTGGTTGCTAGCTTGCTGGTTGCTAGCTTGCTAGTCAACCAACTCATGCTGAGGCAGAGCCATTTTATTACTGGAGTTACACTTCGGGTCTGTTTCCTCAAAAAACTTAGACTAAGAAGTCTATAGTAGATTATGCACTAAGGGAATAAAGCAGTGTCTTATGTCGTGGGCGGCATATTGAACCCTGAGCGTAACGAGGGACTCTAAAGTTAACTCCCGAGTGTAGCGAGGGAGTTATATAGAGTCCTGAGTGAAGCGAGGGCAAGCTGCCCAAGACAAAGACAGGCTTTATTCCAGAGGAGCATACTCTACTTTTCACACCTACTGCGAGACAATAAAAAGCCAGTAATAAGTCCATAAAATAAGTATCGTTTGTTTTGATAAACTCTGGAGTAGAATCATTATCACTCGACATTTTGTGTTAACAATAATATTGTCACTGACATGTATTATATCACAAAAATATTGCAATAAAATTCACTGAAAATCACAGCACCAAACATCTCTTTTGTTTCACATTCTTTAAAATCGCGCCTATATTTCTTTTTTTTTCGAGTTCTGCTATAGTGGCCAGTTCGATTTTCGAACAAACCTCTTTAGAATGCCATATGGGCATTTTTTTACTCAGAGTTTTCCACGAGTCTCCACACGAATTTGACGTTCTAAATTCAAATCACTTTATTCTCTAGGGAGTTTCATACAACTTTATATCCCTAGAGAGACAATGCTTTACTTTACGTTGTGGTTGCATGACATTTAATTGGACATTGTCGAGCAGGTGGTGTGAAAAGTTTTTTATGTGTTTCTGTGTAACTCTTGTATACAAATAAATGTATATTCTATTCTATTCTATTCTATTCTATTCAATGGGTGATTTGCTATATAATCACCACGCTTGGCAGGCGGATTGGTGAGTACAGAGAATAAAAAAATAATGCCCTGGTAGTCGTGGGACATGGAATTATGGCAGACTTGTACTTTGTGAACGAATGAAGGGTTGGTTCAATAAACAGCTACATATTATGTTTCAATGTTTTTGATTTGTTCAGAACCCGGGTGTTATGTTATCTTTTTTTTTCTTCATTTTATTTTTCGTTATCTTGATAACACATATTATAAACATATTCTTAGATTTACACACCGAGCCGAACGGATTGTCCATAAAGTGCTCAGATAGTTCCTTGTCGACTCCTTTGAAGCGGCGACTTGGACCAAGCTATTCTGTGCAAAAGCATCTAGGGTCCAATTTTGTCAAAGCCCAAGTTATTAAGAGGAGGTTACCAAGAGGATGTGTTTTCAAGAGTAGCCCTGCAGACTGTTCCCGAGATATTTAAGTTTTAGTGGAGTAACTTAGAAATTTTCGGCGCAAAAACACCCTCTCGCAAACAAAGCTTAGAGGCGGCTGAAGTCAGTTATTAAAATTATCAGTACAATTAATAGAAGAGGGCTGAGTGATTTGATCAGCTGACACCTGGTTTGCTGGGATTGGTTGAGCGGTTCTGCGGTATGCAGAAAGTACATTTGAAACATAACGGTTGATTTTTGCGAAATGTACGCGAGTTCGATGGAATGATTATGAATAATCTAAGTCATGACACATTCATAAAAAATACTCGCGTGTCAAGGTCTTTTAGACAATTCACGGAAGAAGTGAATAGTAAACAAGTTACATCTCATTTGTAATTATGAGCACTTGTATTCTGGGGGGCGTGTAATGAGCCATCTGTAAACAAATCGTCTTGTTTGACGTAGGGACTAGTATGCATAATGAGGACAATATCGTAAGAAAGCAAAGTGTGTTCTATTGCCAACTATCTACTTTTCAGCAAAATTTAGTTACTAAGCTTTTTCCGCATCGGAGCACGTGTTTAGAAAAATTAGTTCAATACCCTTGTAATAATCCTACATTAGTAACGCCAGCAGTGATTACTACCGATACTTACCTCAATTTTTTTAATTTTTTTTATAAAAACAATCCCTCACGCCCTCAATACATTGTTTTGGTCCCTTGTGACACAATATACTATTTCGAATAATATAATGTATTGAATTTACGGACAAAGAAATCCAAATCCATTGCTGGAGCGTTTTTTGCATTTGGAACATTACAACGCTCCTGCATTGTTGTATTAAATGGCGTGCTGGGGTTATTAAATACTCTTTGATTGGATCTCTTTTATCATTCTTGACATACCAAAGTACAACTTTGCTTACTACAAATTGCGTTCACGTGGCTGTATAGATAAATGCGTTTGCCTTTCAACAAAGGTGATAAATAAAAATTGGCGGGAAAGCTGAAAATTCATCTTGATTTGTTATTTACATACTTAATTAATATGAATTTAATAATTAAAATGAGTTCCAACGGTTTAGAGAGTGAAATGGAGATTGATTGTACTCCACCAGATTTAAGATCAGAAGCCAAATTGGCAATGGAAAATCTACTTCCAACAATAAAAATAAAAATACATTAAAGTATATGAAAATTTGATGAGTTGGAAAAACGAGATAAAAATATGTTTTATTTCCCTGCATTCTTTTGAGAAAAGCTATAATATGCCTCGGCGGAAATGGCAATTGCCTGTCTCGTATTAAACTCATACTAGACCTGCAATTGCCTATTTCCCGGCCTTTGTAATATTGTACTATTGTTTCGGCATGAAGAAGGCGTAATATGTGATTTTGCCCAACAAAATCGATCTATAACTCAGTATGTACGGGTTCTACGAGTTAAATATTTTGGAATATGAAAATTTTATATTTTTGCATTTATTGTGTAAAGTTGAAAACACGATATGTAAAAAAAACCTCGATAGTTTTATTTAATGAAAAATCGTTGTTTCGCACACGTTTTGAAAGAAATCTCAGGAACCCTACGGTGTTTTGAGATAAATTTTACTACAACATGTAGGTAATAACTATTTATTCTTATGCTAAAATCAGTTTTTTGATAAACACTTTATTTTCGCCATAATAAACAAAAAACTTCATTTTTGTGCACGACACTCGCTAGCGCGAGCGAGATGGCGCGCGGGTTATCGCGTGCGTTAAAGAGGGAGCCTAAATTGTAGAATAGTGCCCTCCAAAATACAAATTTTCTTATCGGTATTTCAGCCCCTGCATTTAGCTATTCTGTTTACTTAGCGCCTGAGAATGTTTTTTTGCCGCCAAGGATACGTATTTTAAACTATAGCTTCGTGATATTCATTACCGGAGCACGTTCCACAGATGCGTTACGTAGTAGATAACCTACAATTCGTTGTTTAGTAAGAACTGTACGTTCGTCTCCTTCACACAAAATAATATAAAACAATCGTGTTTTAATTTCAAACCGAGTACAAACACGCCTGCTGTGTGTGATGTGCCAGTCAAGTGCGGTACCACATTTTTGGAAAAAATAAGCAAGGTCTAATAATACTACCCTGGACGCACTGTCATGGAATCAATTTTTTAACCGACTTCACAAAAAGGAGGAGGTTCTCAATTAGGTTGTATGTTTTTTTTTTTTTTTTGTTACCTCATATCTCCGGCGTTTATGAACCGATTTGGAAAATTCTTTTTTTATTTGAATAGATATACTTCCAGATTGGTCCCATTTTTTTTTCAGAATCCAGTTCTGATGATGGAATACATGAGGAATTGAGGGAACTCCTCAAATATTGTAGGCATACATATGGCGGTTTTGATATTTTCATCAACAAACCAAGCATTTGCATTCAGAAAGTATCATAATCCTTTCACCACAATGGTTCTTTCATCTTTTTTTTTTCATCCAAATATTTAGTCGAATACAATGGCGGAAGTCTGTTTTTTAAATGAAAAGTTATTCTAAAATGATACCAAGCCACGATAACTTCAATTCTATTATTTGGGGCGCTTTGGTCTGTTCGATCAGTTGAGCAATCTTTAGATCGTTTGCAACGGACTTTAGATACCTATATTCATAAATTTTGTACAAACTTGTGATATTATTTCCATAAAAATTTGTATAATTTTTAACATTATCTCGTAAGTGTATATAACTCGTGAAAATCACAAATGAAAATTTGGGAATTATTCTTGGGAATACACTAGATGGAAAATCCTGAGAAAATTGCCATAAACAACTTCTTAGCTTCTCATATCAGTTTATGAGGAACACTTTATGCCGCTAAAGCTTTATAATTAAAGCCTGTGGTGCAAGAGGCCTCCTACGGGCGTTATATGGCCTGAGTGACCCTAATATAGTATTACGTTTAATCTTACGTCAACACTTTCTTGTGATTTAATATTATGGTTGATTGACGCGAGAAAAGTAGGCATTGATGGTCAACAACCGTGGCTCCATTTAGTTTTATGTTGTTTTTATGTAGTCTAATCCAATACGATGGTCCACTGTGGTTACTAGCGAGAGAGAGGAGGCTGAATCCTCTTAGGATCCAGAGTAAAACCATGTTACAATCAACCTTACAACCAACTCGGGGCGTCGTGCCCCCATTCGACGAATGGTTGAGTACCATAACCTTCACTTTATTGAAATTGACTTATTCTCTTGTTCTCTTAGTTTAAAAACCTTTTAAATATTGCGCTTTTCTGAGTAGAGTTATTTAATGTATCCTTTTTATTTAATTTTTGTTGCTCCATGTCCTGTTATTAATTTACTTAAGTACTCAAAACTACTATTTTGTTTAAATATTGTTTGAGCAGGGTTTTTTCACATTGGTATGCCTTACTTACCTACTTATTTTATATAAACTTCTTATAGACCCTCTAGCTGCATCATTATGTAATCATATATAAAATTAACATGTAAATAGCGTTGTGGACTACATTATTAACAAGTCTTACATAATTAAATTTATGTACTAACACAGATTGTACCTAAAATATATAATGTAGTTGTTTGTTGTCTCAAATAAATAAATAAAAATAAATAAAACCTTAAAAAAAATGTGGAAATTTTCATACATTTAAAAATAAAGTAAATAATATTTTGACAAATAAAGCATATTATTCAATTAAGGTGGAACGATTCACAAGTGGCGCGATATTCAAATTTTATTGTGTTTTTTGCCGATTACAGCTCATCAACACTTCTTGAGATAGCAAATACTGGTTTAGCGGGAATCAGAAGACCTAACACACATGTTTTAATTGAAAATAACTTATAAATAAGTTCAGCTACGAATGTCAATGAAACAAAATACAAATACAAATCATTCATTGCCATTCGTAGCTAAACTAATGATATTTATAAGTTACTATTAATTATTAGTATTTATTATTTATTTAGTTATTGCATACAATTTTGTAACATTTTATTTGACATGTGCTATTTGGTAGGTAACGATAGGAAATTTTCATTTGTTCGCAATATATTATTATGATTTCCTGCTTAATGATAAAAAATTGTAGTGCATGAATTTCGTAGAATTTTTGCATGTTACATATATATATATAGTGAATACATTTTTTTTTATTTGTATGCATGATTGAAGGCGAAACATGGTGAATCCATAAATTAAATAACATCTGTATTATACTGTACCTACCTGTATTTCGAACAAATAAATATATGTAAATACAAAAAAAAAAAAAAATGTTTGGTATTTGTACCTTTTAAATATGATTTCTAATAATTTGGGTCTCTTTTGAGCAAGAGTGAGTTGTGAGTGTGTGTGTGTGAGCGTGAGTTGCCTTCTAGGTCTTCGTGCTTCGGCCGCATTGTCAGGTGAGGTTGCTGCATGGATTTAGTACATAGTATAAAAATTCCTTGGGTTGCTGTGGAATGAAGGTCTATTCGTTAGAAAAAAAAACACAAAGCATGTTGAACACATTGGGTGATGTAACGAGGCCTCTACGGTGGCGTCTACGTCAGCGTAGAGAGTCTACGTCGTAGAGATACGTCGTTGCGAGGTACGGAGACGGAAAAGTTTTACCAGTAGACTTTTACCCAGTGGTTCACGACTACATATGCACATCCTCTCAAAATCCTTATAAAAAAATTAAGAATATAAAATTAGTGCACATCCCTCGTTAGTACTACAAAGTAAACGACATTCATTAGACGAATGACACAGAGCTTGCTTTTACAAAAGCTCTTACCGAGCTATGAAAAAGCTTTCATGTATTTTCTGTTGAAATTGATATATAACTGGACAAGGGGTTTTGTTGATATCTCAATCCGCAAGAGTTTTCTCAACCGGCTTCAAGAAAATTATTTCTTAAACTTCAATAACTGGCCAAGTGAGTGTTAGAACACGCAGAGTAGGCTTCCGAAGTCAACTCACATTTATTCCTGTATAACTCGAAAAAGTTTCACCATAATATTATATCAGATATAGTTTTTTATGCATGTTTTCACCATTATCCAATTACAATGTACATAGAGAGTTGCTAGAAAAAACGTACAATAGTAGGTATATTAGTAATACTACTAATGTAAATAATAGGTATTAATTGTTTAATATTATTGCTAAAATATATTAAGATCATAAAGAAATATCTAAAAGTATCTAAAGAATGCTACCATAAACAGTATTGAGCCGCCTCAACCCACAGACTTCCAATGACCTTTAAATTATCGTTGGTCTATTGAGTACCTAAGAACCGTCCTACAATGCGTTGTTTGTTTCGTGGCAACTCGAGAACCTTAATTCCTAAAATAACTACGTAAGAACAAAAAGATTTCCAAGTAACACGTGAGTGATTCTGTCGAGGCTAATTAATTTAAGTTTCCTATTACAGAGTTCCGTAATAAAAGCTCAAAGGACACACGAATTGTTTGTCGACTATCCCTAAGGCAAGGGATGACATTTGGCCGTGATGAGTCCTTGGCAGGGTCTATTCGTGGGAACCCCCATGGGTATGTCCAGTCTACCAACATGTATATGGTAAAATTTCAGATCGTGCAACCACGAAATTTTTTTTTGTTATGATGGTATGGTACTCTATGATAGATAGCATAATCTCTAGATACCAGCGGTTTATCGGGGCAGAGAAAGCACTAAATTCCGACAGATGGCATCTAACTATTTACAAATTTCTAACTCAAAAAATCTTTATTTATGTATCTACTGGTCTACTCCAGAAACCTTTAGTTAATCAACAATATTTCTGTGATATAACTGGCTGGTTAAGATAGGCCTACGTTATGTAAACGGTAAAATTTGAAACTGAAAATATTTATGTGAGGAAAGATTTTTTTTTGGGTTTCGTTATTTTTTTCTGATCTAATGTAACGGATGTTATGGGTGTTGTAACGAATTTGATAAATTAATTTAAAATCATTATCGTTTAGAACTTTGCCTAGTCTTGGATGATAAATGAACTGAAAGTTATAAATAAATAATTTTATCTGTCATTTTACTTGTTACTGGGTAAAAACATTTTGTTATGTCAAGTCACGTTTTATATGTTTTGAGTAGCAACTTGTAAATCAATATAAATCCTTTGATAAGTGATATTTTTCATCATAATATTTAGTCAGAATGGTATTTTATCTTGTTTACTCACTTGAGTACTTAAATTAGGGTGATTTATGATTTTTCATTGCAGATTGCGATATTTTTTTTCATAGTTACTTTTTAGTTTTTGTTTGTAAAATAATTTCTTTATTTTTGTATGTTATGGTGTGCAATATTGTATATTATTGCACCGAGCGGAAAGTAACTGTTTGTTGCACCGAGTGTTAGTTTGTGTCACTCTGAGCTAGGTTCGCAATCTGCTTTATAAAAATCAATTTTTACACAATTTTAATAATAAAAACTTTCAATGTCAGTGTGTGATTCAGTCGCATTAGCTCAATTCGCGCCTATTTGTTTCGTTCGCGGATAGCTATCGGCTATTTGTCAATGTTTTTTTTCGGCCAGTACCTACCGACTTTCTATTTTTAAAACTTCTTTGTATAGGAAGTGAATTTTCGATAAGTAGAACTAGATGGTGCTGCAAAATATGCTCGAATTCTAGGTCATAGATCTAGATCAGATCAAAGCACGCGACAATTCTATACAATGGAATCGGTACTTTTTAGAAAGAGCTGACAAGAGCGAGCGGGCATTTTCATCCAATATTCCTGCACTGTTTAAAATTATTTTTGCACAATTTGCTAATAAATGCTGCTTTGTGCTTGTGTTTGAAACACAAGCAAATAATTGAGAAATTACTTGGTAGTTGAAAAGAAAAGTGTTTTCTATCTATCTCTATCTATTTATCAAGATTTTTGTTTGTTAGTTAAAGTCTCCGAGTCAACAGTAGAGTTTAATTCTCGTGATATTGGTTAATTCTTGGTCTTCTGAGGTTTGTAACTCGTAAAATAGCTTGAGTTGATAGGTAACCGGTGGGGTGAAAGGATTTTTAGAAACAAAATTAAACTACTTCTGTAATTAGCATGCTCAATTATATTGTCACAAACATTTTCAAAAGATTATTCAAATAATAAAGGGTCAGCGTCACCGGCAGAAATGACGTATGGATTACTATTTATTTTGCTTTAGTCCATTTTGATGGGCGTAGTAAGGCAAGGGCGAAGAGCGCCAGTAAAAATAATGTTATAATATAACATAAAAAAAAAACATAAATAAAATAATATAACATGTTTTTTTGAATCATTTATTTACCATTATAATTTTTACCGTATAATTTTTCTGAGTACAGTGTAGCAGATATTAATTTATGGTCATTCATGTTTTTAGAAAAATAATTCTAACTCCCGTTATGTATTTTCAAAAGGCGGCTGTCCTTTTGAATATACAATTACAACTCGAGTTCTACTGGGCTGATTTAAATTTTGTTCTTACTACCGTGTAGGGTATTTATGTAGGCAGGTTAGTTTATATATATCCAAGTGAGTACAAAGTTTTATACGGGAGCTAAAATGATATTTGTGAAGAAAGTCCGAGGAAAAAACCGCGAATGTGTCTCGTATTCTACTCTCGGATTTTTATGAAGTTTGCGTGGTTTGTCGTGGAGGTTTTAGTGTCTATGACATCCGTTTAAGTACTCAAGTTCCACGTCAGTGGAGCCGTAAGTAAATGCTAATAGTTGAAAATATAATTATAAGATGCTTTTCAGCCATGTATATTGCGACGACTGGGCACTATTCAAACATTAAGGTACTTACTACGCAAGGCAGCATAATAAATGGGAATAATCTGTGATAGATTTTAAGTTATACTCTAATAGCTCATTTATTATTATAAGTACCTACATACTCATGTATCCTCTGTCATCTTACATTTTTATACATAAATTTGTATAGCATTGCAATCAATTTCTAAATATACTGACTGACTGGCTGGCGCCTTGGCTGGGTGCTGTTCTCTCTCCCTTTTTAGTAGTTATGGTCGGAATGCGTGAGGGGGACACTTCATTGCCAAGGGGTCAATCAGTTTTGGCAATTAAAATACTTTATCTATTGTCCACACTAAACTTAAGTCATGTGTACTTTCTCTTTGCCCTATAATTTAAACATACCTAACTTGTGGACAACGGGGCTGGTTACTCTCATAGAATCACTGTGTTATTTTAGTCCTATATTTAGTACTATGCGAGTGTAATTGTTTGTTGTCCTAAATAAATTAAAAGAAAATAGCTCTCAGTCTCGCCATTACTTTAGATTTCTATGGTCTCTCCCTAGTTATTATATGCTTGATTGGAAAGAGGCAATTAAAAATAATGGGCGTATTGAGCATGCAAAGCCATAAAAAACCATGGCCATGAAACTTGAAGGAACTGGCTTCCGTCAGTTCCTTCAAGACTCATGATTTTTTTGCCAATCAAAACTGCAAGCCCTAGTAGGTTATATTACTTAGCTTAAGTTGTTTGTAACCTCGTATGCATTGTTCCTGTATCCTTGAGAAGTAAATTTAAAAAGTGTCAAACATATTCCTATAATTTTAGTATTTGTTACTCTTGTGGATGGTATTTCGAACACAATAAAGGACGTTTAAACTTTTAATAGATTTAATTTGTAAATTCGTGACAGACATTGCATGGATATGGCCTAGACTGACAACATTACACACAACTATCCTAACTTAAAATAATCATAACATTCTGATAAAAGTATCCTATATTATTTCGATTACTAGTATATGACGACCTCTGTAGCGCGGCGGGTGAGCAGCCTGCTGAGATCCGAGAGGTCACGGGTTTGATTCCCGCTGCGGGACAAAAGTTTGCATGATCTGCAGACATTTGTTCCGGGTCTGGGTGTTATGCTATGTTATGTTATAAAATGTAATAAATACAGAAATGTCTTTATGTACGTGTCGCCAACAGTATTGTTATGTGCCCTCTTCAAACCTTCACACTTTGAAGACCTCTTCTTGCCCCTTCTAAGTGAACCCTTAGTACTACCCTTATACTGAGACCGTTTTAACACATTGAATGTGACGGTACTCATTAGGTATGCACGGGTGGTTGCGAGTATTTTATTCCAGTTTTGTGTCAGAAGTAGTGTATGAATGCCGGTTCTAATCCAGTTCGAATCTAGTTTAAGTAGTCCCCCGCTCGCGGTGTGTTTTAGTGGGTTTATGTGGGACTTGTTATGTTGGTTTGGGTGTGAAAAGTGTTGAAAAATCTCTGGTTTGGTGCAGCGATGTATGTGGCGAGAGGTCTATGAGCGGTGGTACCTGGTCATGTCACAGTTGGGTGGGCGTGGAGATAAGGAATGGTTATTTGTGCACAGTTTTAGTAGATGTAGGTTAATTAATAGTTACTATGGGGGTCACAGTTGGATAGGTTTTGAGAATGTTCGGTGTTGAGATAAGGAGTTACCATTTAATGTAATATGGATTAATTAATAGTTACTATAGCAATGTACACGTGTTGCGCTAATGTGGGTTAAGTTTACGTGATGTTATGATAATGTAGGTCAAGTTTGTTACTATGGGGTCACAGTTGGATAGGTTTTGAGAATGTTCGGTGTTGTGATAAGGAGTTACCATTTAATGTAATATGGATTAATTAATAGTTACTATAGCAATGTACACGTGTTGCGCTAATGTGGGTCAAGTTTACGTGATGTTTTGATAATGTAGGTTAAGTTTAATTAGGTAGGGAAAAAAAAACAGCAGTTATGTTATAATAACCGTGTGGTGACCTTGATGCATGTCACAGCAGCAGACATGTTATAATTGATAACGTTTTTTCTACATAGTTAAAATTGGTGAGTAGTTAAATTGTTATCGAAGGTCGGTTTAATGTAGGACACGACAGTCTGTTTTTTTCTGCATAGTTAAAATTAGCGAGTAGTTAAATTGTTATCGGAGGTCGGTTTAATGTAGGACACGGCGGTCCAGAACCAGTTTTCCGTTGCATTATCAGCTCGCACTACATCCTGTGATATCATAGTCTTGTTCACTCACACGACTTGGTTTGTGCTAATTATCAAGCGTTAGGACGTGATTTGTTTGTCCCACCACGATTTTATGAAAATATATATACAGGATGTATGCATCCTGTGTTGCCTATGACTATAAAAGCAGATGATGCTCTTCTAGTCAGATAGAGTAGTGCATTGCGTGAAAAATGTTGTCTAAACTATTACCATGGATAATATATTTAAGTCTCAATTCAATGGATGGGGAAGTAAAGAACGTAACCATTTACCCATTTGAAAATAACATTTTCACTACGATATGTGAAGGAGGGAAAACATGGTTGCTGCGCGACGTGCAAATTTTTAATGAAAACACACCATCAACGATGAAAATGCACTCATTGAAAATCTATTTAATGAAGGAAGAAAATAATGCTTCGAGAGTAGTGACGATTCATAAAGGTCAGTTCAATAATTTTCCAATTTGTGTAACTAATGGTTGGCTGATGCGTAAAATTGAAATAATCAACGAGTACAATAACCTAAGACAGCAGCATCATCATCATCATCGTCGTCGTCGTGGTCTTCGTATGGAGCAATCTTTAAATGAAAATGAGTTTGTACAAATCATAAGAGATGATCTAGGAATGGAAATGACACTACGTTTGAATAATAATCATAAAACGAAATCACCCCTCGTGCATCCTACTACATCATCGTCATCAACAACAACAACAACAACAACAACGATGAGATCACCTATATCATCATCATCACCACCACCACCACGCTCTACTTCTTCTCTAGATAATATTACGAGAAACACCAACAGCAGCATTATAAGCGATGAATGCGAACAATACAAGTATTTACTAACTCAAATGATTGCGTGGTGTTATGATGAAATTGGGAAAATTGATGATTTAATAAGTGACCGTGAAAATTGTAACAACGCCCTTCCTGCTGTGAATACAGTAAAGATTATTGAAAACCAACATACTGGTATGTATTATTCACACCTCTTAAAACCATAAATCTATACAAACAAACATAACGATTTAATGTAACTTTGTTAACACACTGCAACAAAACTGATAATGGTTTCCTACTGCATTAATTAATTTACATTTATATAGCATTTCACATCCTTCAATTGATAATTTCACCATATAAATACATGAACAATTGAATTAAAAAAGTACAATATTCTCAATATTCAAGTTGAGCAGTAGTCCTCCCTGACTAAATAATATTAAATTTCAAATTTAATTTATTGCAAAGTAAGTTAACATGACGTCACTATTAGCTTTGAACGAAAATGGGGATAAAGTGTGGTTGAAAATTATTGATTTGGAAAAAGATCAACCCTATTTAGTGACTGATTGCAAGCAAACCCCCTCAAAGTTTGATGTAAACACAACTCAAACTGTTCTAGAATTAAAGTGTGGTTTTGTTACACTCCCATCAAGATTTAATAATATGGGTTTAGAACAAGTGAACCTTTTAAAATCCAAGAACATTTGTATTATAAAGGGAGCGCAAGTGGGCAAAACTTTTCGTGTGAAATTTGAAGAAAAATCAAACTGTGTCAATTATAAATAGATGTGAGTAATCATATTTCCTTGTTTGTTTTCAGATTATCACCGTTAAAAAAATGGCATCTTCAAGTATGTACCGTTCATATAAACCTATTACCTATAAAATTTTGTTAGTTTTTTTTTTCACTAATTTATGTTTTCTTTGTTTACAGACGATCAAGCACCAACCACACAGGTAATGAAACATCACAAATCACTTTGGATTTGTGATCTAAAGACACACCCCTTATTATCATGCTGGAGTGAGCCAATGCCTTCAAACAGCTTCAATCAGCAAGTATCAACGTTGTTACGTGAAGTTTACCTATTCACTGACGACGATCACTATTATCCCATGATAGAGTTTTGGGATGATTTAATTGATCATTTCGAAACACATGTTGGAGATTCAAACATAAAATTTTTCGAATGGGTACGCGCTCTGGAGAAGATGGATGAAGCTGCATTTTATCGCATGCCACGCGATAAAACTATCATAAACAAATTTATTTGTATTTTAATTTGCGTTTTAGGATCACATATTAATATTGCGCGACTTCTTTGTGGACATATTTAATAAGCACCCTAATACCACAAGTGTTTTGTTGTGTGCGGCTTTAAAATTTTTTTTTTGTTGCAGAGCGCAATCCGTTTCATTATCGACATGGACGGTTATAATATTAAAAAATATGGGTTCATATGCCGCGAGATGGGCATTATCGATTGTGAGTCGGATATGACTTTTAGTTATTTTTTTAGAACCCCACCTTTCAACCAGCTCTTAAAGGAGGATTGGCCCACGGTGAGATTTTGTGAAAATATGATTCACGGCTTGCCGTACCACAATCGTTATTTTAACGATTGCGAGTTGCTACCGCAGTCGAGGCTAATCAGTATTTTTTCAAATATCAGCCGTGAGGCTGCCAAAACCAACCAATTGGTGGCCTTTAAGGGCGGAAATGTTGAAAAAGATATTTTCAACAGACTGAGTGTTAAAAATTATATTGACATTGAGGGGTGTGGTTGTAAAAAATACGAAAGTCTTCTGGTTGAGTATGGTGATGAACTTTTAAAAACTTGCAATCACCATAGACCATTAAAAAATAATAAAACACCACACTGTCCTCAATCAGAGGTTCGATACTTCAATCGGTGGTGCAATGAAAACTTGTGGTAGATGTCCCCCTGTTTTTTAAATTCTGGATTCGGCAAATACCCTACAGTTGCAATAGTGATTGCGAGTTGCTACCACAGTCGAGTATTTTCTCAAACATCAACCGTGAGGCTGCCAAAAAACAACCAATTAAGGGTGAGACATTTTCACCAGACTGAGAATTAAAAAAATTATATTAACATTGAGGAGTGTGGTTGCAAAAAAAAAAAATACGAAAGTCTTCGGCGATAGACTTTTAAAAATCTTGTAATCATCACAGACCGTTAACGTCGCACTGTCCTCAATCATGAGGTGGTGGTGGTGGTGGTGCAATGAAACTTGTGGTAGATTTCCCCTTTTTTTAAATTTTGTCCTAAAGTGCAGCTGCAATAGGTTATTTTGCGCTATAAAGGTTTTTTTTTTTTTTTTTGATTGTATGTAAAACCCTTGAGAAAAAAAACAGCTTGTGTTTTGCGACTGCGAATGAGTTTCTGTGTGGTTTGAGCTTTGCAAATGTATAACTTTGTGTTTTAGAGCTATGGCAAAACCTTAGGTATAGAGCTTCTTTGCAACTGTATAACTTTATGTAGCATAGTATAACTTGTGTAATCTAATTAGGGTATAATTTGTGTATTAAATAAAAAACCAAAGTCTTACATGGTGTTTTTTTTTATTCCTTTAACATTAGGTAGGTACATTACACAATATCTGTTTTATTTATCCAAGTTTTTTCATTCATTCCTAGCCACTTTACATAGACTTTGTTACCTTTACGTTTTAATACCTTCTCTACCAGGTAGACGTGAGGGTCTTTTACCTTTAGCAACTCTTTTTCATAGAAAGCACCCAAAATGGGTTCACTTTTTACATCTTGTAGAGTGTACGTGATGGGGTTTGTATTTTGCACTTTGACAATTTGAAATATTTCCGTACTCCAGTTGGCTGTGTAGCCTTTAGAGAATACAGTTTTGTACTTGCTAATTCTCACATAATCACCTTTTTTAAATTTAGCTTGTGACGAATACACTTTTATGTGATTATACACACTATTCAGAATGTTGTTAGAGTTCAATTTATTAACGCTTGCTGGTGATACCCCTATGGTAGAGTGAATTTTGTTGTTGTAGCGCTCCATAATACTCTTTAAGCCTCCTGCCCGTGTCCAATTGTATGATCCTTCCAAACTAAAGTGTTGCCACAGCCAATTTTTTAAGGTTCTTATCAATCGTTCTGCTATAGAAGCTTTCATAACACTATAGGTGGAATAGTGATTTATATTGTATTGTTTCATGAGAGATTGAAATTTGCTGTTGTAAAACTCTGTTCCATCGTCAGATTGAATGTTTTTGGGTTTTCTTGCATTTAGAATTTTGTTCATTGCAGCGGATGTGTCGCTTCCGCCTTTTGTCTTCATTGGTTGCGCCCACGCATACTTAGAGAAGCTGTCAATACAAACCAAAATGTATTTGTAACCTCCATTATCTTTGGAGTATTTTTGCATATCAATGAGATCAATTTGCCAGGTATCATCTAAACCTTTTTGTATGAAACGTCTGCGTGGAAAATTCTTTCGAGTATACGTATGTATCTCCTTCACCACTTGAGCTTTACTCATCCTTATTGGAGATGTGGTGGTGGTGGTGGTGGTGGTGGTGGTGGCGGTTTAGAAGTGGGAGGCTTTTTTTGATGGGGGGTGGGGAGATGTTTGAGTATGCGAGTGATTTGGTTAATGTTCACTTCTATAGCTCTACTATTAGTTTTGATTCGAGATAACAGTAGATTTTGAATTTCATCCAATTGCGCTTTGATTATAGCATCATCTTTACGGACTCCTCTAGCAACGGATGTAAGCCGTTTCTTTTTAAAATCGATAGTATGTCTATTATTGCTACTATTATTTATTTTATCTTCATTCTTATTGGTCAAGTAACGTCCAAACTTGTCGACTGGCATGTTAGATATGATACGGTTCAACAACAACAACTCCCCATGATGATGATGATGATGAACAGCCTGTTGAAGAACAGCCTGATGGTTATGTTTTTTTTATTATGATTCCACTCTCTATTAGTTCTTCAATGATTGCATTAATTTCATTGATGTGAGAATTGTTACCGACGCTCTGAGATGAAATGAGTAAACGTAAACGTTCAACCAGTTCATTTGGGTCATCCCAATAAACATAGTCGGTGTTGGGAAAGTATTTTTTGTTAATCATACTGCTACCTGCACCACTCTTCTCTGTCATGTATTTTTTTATGTAGTCGCTGTATTTAATGCTCTTATCGCCTTGCACTTGTCCCGTGGGTGAGAATCCTCGTCGGTGTGCATTTGTTTTCTTGAGAATTTGTATATAATTTTCAATATCATTCTGTTTGATTAAGTGTTTATTGGGTACTTTCTTAAAGATGAGTTCAACCATTCCCAATGTAACATTATGTACCACATCTTTCACATGGATTTTATTGTTGACGATTCGAATGGGGCTATCACCAATAAACATTTTACCATGTTGAAGGTATGCTCCAAATGGCACCTTCACCTCCCCACTTAAATACGAAATGTATTTTTTTTCATCCATCTGAGTAACATTTTCATCATCATCATCATCATCACTTTCTAGTGCCGATATCATTGATTCATCATCATCATCATCATCATCATCATCATCATCATCATCATGTTTCTTTGTGGTGGTGGTGGTGGTGGTGGTGGGTGGTATTGCATAATTCTTTTGAGATACCAAAGCATTTAGTGGTTTTGTGATGGGTTCAAAGGTTCTCTCTAATACAGTGGAGAGTTCTGTTCTATTTGCGTGCAGTGCTTTTACTTTCTTCTTTATGGAATCAACCGATTCAATCAGCTTACGCTTTAGCTGCTTATTTCCACCTAAAATCTGTTCAGCAGGAGACGTCATGGTGAAGTGATGGATGTGAGGTGATGCAGTTGAATTATATAGTTACAATAAAGTTATTGAAGCATTTGCGATAGCGACCTTTATTAATATTCCTCTCTTTATCAATGACCAAGAAGGAGTGCTTCTCACACCAACATTCGCGACATATATCTTGAAATTGTTCCCACTTCATGTCTGTGTTTACATGATCATCATAGGCATGTCTCAGGTTTAAATCATCCTGTTTGAAGAGCAATATAAGATTGGCATTGTCTCTAACCAACTGTTTAGGTATTCTGCTGTAGGTTTGACACAAGTAGAAGCAATCTAACCCTCTATGGCGACCCATGCTAAAGTATTGACGTATTGCATCCTGCTCTTCTAAATTAACATCGTCGAATATAACAACACTATCTTCCTCCGCCTCTTCCGGTGGTATCACCTGACTTTTATCGCTGTACGCGTGAAAAGTTACCTCATTAATATTATTTATCACTTCATTTAAAAACACATATTTGGGCTGCTGCAACGATTTAGAGTATAGGTATACATTGTAGAATTTAATGCCATTCACATCGAAGAGAAGTGATAGTAAAACATTTGTTTTACCACAATTTGATGGACCGCAGATGAGACATCTGATGCTGTTAGGCAGCAACGTTCCATTCTTACCACCGTCGCCATCGCTGCTTTCTAAAATTGACCAATTTTTCACCTTGAGATGCGTCTTTTGTTTTTTAAGCTTCATTATGATGTGAGTCTTCAACTAAAGTGGATGTTTGTTTTATATTGTCATACCTTATGAAAAAATCACCACCCACCAAGGAAGAATTAAAGCTAAGTTTACTCTTAAAATTTAGGTAAGGAGTGGCTTGAGAATGATTCAGCAGAGATTTTGTTTGCATCATTCATTGTGTTGTGAATCATCAACTGAAGTGGATGTGTGTGTGTGGTGCAACATCATGATACCCGAATGTTTCTTTATGGGAATTGAAGATCAACCCACCAAGGAAGAATTAAAACACATTCCAAAAAGTTTACTCTTAAAATTAGGTAAGACGTGGCTGCATCTTGTGGAGAAAAATCTGCCAGAACACTTGCAGAATGATCCAGAGATTAATCAGTATTTTATTTGTGACGAACATTATCATTTATTGTTCGAGGATGGAGGTGACGTACCCGACCTACCGTACATAACTAAGAACATGTGTTCACACTGCAAGAAATCGTCACCCAACAAAGACGTTTAATGACGAATGTTTATTAATATGATAACACACACCAAACCACCCATTAAAAAACGCAAAGTTGGTGTGAAAACACCTGCGACAGGCGGAGGATTTATTAATAATTTAATAGATAAACTTCCGTTTGAACTTCATCTGCCCGGATACAATTATTGCGGGCCCGGTACAAAATTACAGAAAAGATTAGACCGCAACGATAAGGGTATTAACCCATTGGACGAGGCGTGTAAACGACACGATATAGCATACACTCAAAATCCATCTTTGGACGCAAGACATAGAGCTGATATTGAATTGGCCATTGCAGCGGGGCAGCGTTGGCTCGACTCATCCGCCAGTTTATCGGAACGTGCGGCTAGTCTTGCTGTAAACAAAATAATGAAGTTTAAAGTGAAACATGGCATGGGTGTGTCCATGGCTCAAGTAATTAAGGAGACTAAAAAGGCGTTGAAAACACAAAAGAAGAATTCATCAAAGAAACACCTAACGACTGCCGCCCTCAGAGCAGCCAAAAGATTCGCACATGGGAAAATCATTAAACACTCGGCTAGAGTGATACCGCTGCCAAAAAGAGGTGGATTTTTACCTTTATTACCGATATTGGCCGCATTGTCAGCAGCGGGCTCGATAGCAGGTGGTGTTTCCACCGCCGCTAGAAACATTTATGAAATGGCCAGGAAAAAAGATGGTGAAAAGGTTGCTGTTGGAAAGGGGTTGTATGTAGGTCCATACAAGTCAGGTATGGGTCTCTACATCACTCCAAAAAACTAAAACTACCTCGAGGGAAGTCCCTCACCAATGTGGATATATTAAAATGTGTTAAAAAACAAAAGATACCATTTTTTAGAGGAGTATTTATGCGAGATAGCCTACCATCAAAACCGCATTACTACGAGACTGGTGTTATTAATTTGGATAGTGAAGAAAACAGCGGAACTCATTGGGTTGCCTACGTCAAAAAAGGAGTTTACTGTGTATATTTTGACAGTTTTGGTGACTTGAGACCGCCTGAAGAATTTTTGCGGTATATGTCATCATCATTAAAACACATTGAATACAACTATACACGTTTGCAAAAGTTTAACACAAACAATTGTGGACATTTATGTCTTGCTTTTCTGTGTAACACTGTGAAATCGCTGTTTTAAATAAATACTAAGGTGTGTGTAATTTGTGTTTCATTTAAACCCACACATTAGTGGCGGCAGTATGTCGCTCACGATAACCTTGAACGGCGATAAATCGGTGTTATCAGCTAACTTTTTACCGCCTCTCGATTTAAATGGTAAACTGTATGAGTGTGCTCTGGTTTATTTTAAAACATACAACTCAATACCAAACATTGATAAGAGCAATAACTTATTTCATATTGGCGATAATGTTATTGAGATACCTGAAGGTACATATGAAGTTGACGACCTCATTGATTATATCGATGAAAAAATTATAAAATTGTACGCAACGGATGAGGAAAGTATTGTGGAAATGTGGACCAACTCCAACACAGCAACATGTGTCTTTTATTCGCCAAAGCACAGTATCCATTTTGATAAGCCAAACTCGGTGGGGTCGGTGTTTGGTTTTTCACCTAGAGTGCTGAAGAGCGGAATTGAACATGAGTCAGATCGAACAATTGATATATTGATAACAAACACTATAAGAGTGGAATGTAACATTGTGGAGGGCTCATTCATTAACGATAAACCGTCACACGTGATACATGAATTTTCTCCAACTGTACCACCTGGATATCAGTTGATTGAGAGTCCAACCAACGTCATCTATTTACCTGTAAAAAATAATACTATACAAAATATTGAAGTGCGAGTGGTGAATGAGCGCGACCAACTGGTGAACTTTAGAGGTGAAAACATATCTCTACGTCTACACATTAGACCGTTGAAACTATGATTGTTTATAAAAACAATAACCCTTCCACCACTCCTGGTAGTAGTAGCGCTCGTTCTCATACAGAACACACCTCTACGAAGCAGAAGAAAAAGTTGAGGAGAGAAAATATATCATTTTTGGAGAGTCTTGGTTTTAAAATATGCCCCTTTCAAAAATCTTAAACATTGATGACGCAGTGGTGTTTGATGATAGCATTGAAAGCATAGAATTTCATCCTTATAATCCTTATAATGACTCATTCAAGAACAATGATGAGATACGTATTTGCATAAACCGACAGGATTTAATAGTGCTTCCGAGTGCCAGCCACATCTTGGTGGAGGGAAAAGTTAAAAAGGATTGCACCTTCATCAATAATACACCTGCATACCTCTTTCAAGACATACGCTATGAACTGAATGGTGTTGAGATTGATCGAACCAAAAACTGCGGCATCACCACCTCCATTAAAGGACTCATCTCCTACGGCAAAGAGACCGATTATGCGCTGGAGAACGCCGGATGGAATTTGACAACAATTAAATCGATCGACGATGGAGACTTTAGTTTCACCATACCCTTAACACACCTGTTGGGGTTCGCTGAAGATTACAAAAAAGTTATAATGAATGCAAAACATGAATTGGTGTTGAATCGCGCGAGTACAAATGTAAACGCTGCCACAGTTAAAGATGCAACTAAACATGTGGATATTGAATTGTTACGTGTTGTTTGGCGCGTGCCCGTGGTTAAGGTGTCAGATAAGGAAAAGATACGTTTGATGTCGCTGGTGGAAAGTAACATACCTATTCCTATCGCTTTTCGCACATGGGATCTTTACGAATATCCGTTGTTGCCCTCTGCACAAAAACACGTGTGGTCTATTAAAACATCAAGCCAGCTGGAAAAACCACGCTTTGTTATTGTTGGTTTCCAAACATCTCGCAAGAATGATGAATTGAAGGATATGGGACTTTTTGATCATTGTAATCTAACCAACTGTAGAGTGTACCTCAACTCACAATATTACCCCTACGACTCGTTTTCGGCAGACTTTGAAAGGGGTTCTTTTCCCCTACTATACGATGCATACATCAATTTTCAACGAGTTTACTATGGAAGACGTAACTCATCACCTCAAGTAAATCCCGCACACTACAAGACAAAGTATCCGTTGTATGTTGTTGACACATCGCGACAGTGTGACACTTACAACACAAGCAGTGCCATTGACATTAGAGTTGAGATGGAATTCAAGAAGAATGTACCTGCAAATACCACAGCATACTGTTTAATCATTAACGACTCATTCTTTGAGTATACAATACTCGGAGGGAATGTACGAAAAATTACTCAGTAGTAAGACTAAAACCTTTGAGGACGCAACACACATCCACCCCCACATTATGGCATATTTTTATCAAAATTACGCACCATCCATCGAGTGTACTAACTGTGTATTGGGCAAGAAACGATATTCCCCTCTACAACTTTGTGAACAGCAGCAGCAGCAGCAGCAGCCGCCGCCGCGACACTACACCGTTGATGTGTACTTGAAACTTGAAATGGAGCAAAACAAACAATACCTAAGAGTGTGTTTGAATATCAATGATAAAATTGAAATTACCAGTGAAGAATGGAATAAAATATTTATAGAAAAGTGGGAATACCTAAAAAACTTTTTCTATGAACATTCAATGAGCAAACCACTGTTGGATCAGGGTGAAAACTGTATTTTAGTTACAACACCTCACATAATTATCAATAATGGTCGGTGCGAGGAGGAGCAACTAATTGTTATTGATTATCAAGAGTGGTGTTTTATTGATGGCATAAGAGATTGCATTAATGCAAAGATACAACACCTAAGCAGAATGAAGACTACCTATGAGAATCGTATTAATTTCTTCAAAAATCAGTTTAAACTAAACAACCCGTGTAGTTTACAGGAAGCGAACGTGATACTCTACAAACTGTGTGATGAGAATTCAATAGTGGATTGTGAAATAAAATGTTTAGCATTAGAATTTTTATTTGATAACTTTTTAATGTAGTAGTAATGGTTTTAAATAAAATCATCAACTGCAGCATGAATAATGTTTTATTTTAAACGTTTACTCCCGCACTATAATCCTCCCACCCCTCACTATAATGTAAGGTGTGAGTGAACTCTGCTGGCGATAAGGATGGTTACTTGTTAAAGCGAGTGCACACAATAAGGATGTCGTATTTGTGTAAATTTTGTAATGTTGATGTTCCTCCAAATAAATTAATATTACACTCACGTACTAAACGTCACAAGTTACTGTGCAGTCAGGACCTTGAGTCAGACTATGCCTTGTATGTGGTGCATAGTGCATACAAATCCAGAATTATAACCTACCGTTTCAATGGGGTTAAGCCGCAAAAAATTCAAGATCCAAGAGCATATCTACTCAAAGTGCAACCTCGAGTGAAGCACTTGCTGAAAATGGAAATTGAAATCAACAATAACATAAAAGTGAACCTTCAACTGTTTTGTTGGTATGTCATTTTTATCGATAACGAAGCGCGAAGAGACCTAAAATCATTCAACACAAAGAATGTGAAAATAGCAAAAGATGAAGGTTTTACGTTTAATTCTTTTTATGAATACATGGTTTCGAGTATAACCACAAAATGTGAAGATTTTCAAGAACGCGACAGCGGATGGAGCCTGGAGAAAATTGAATTCTTGGAAGTGAACATCAACAAATGGTCTCCGCTGAAAGGGAAAAGCTATATACCACTACCTGAATGGATTCAAGATAAGCGAGCGTGTGTAAATGTGAAGAACTCTGATGACGCATGTTTTATGTGGAGTGTTGTGTCGGCAATGTATCCTGCTGATAAGCATAGTGAGCGTGTAACTTCATACCCGCCGTATAGTGACGTTCTAAAAATAGAGGGTATTAACATACCAGTAAAATTAAAAGATATCAAACGTTTTGAAAAACTGAACAATGTATCCATTAATGTGTTTGGTATTGATGCGAAACATAAGTTGATTCACCCCATGTATATTTCACCTCGAGCAACCATCAAAGACAAAATACTACATATGAATTTTCTCTATTTTGAAAATCATAAAGGAGCCGCTCACTACGTGTGGATAAAAAACATTTCAAGGCTATTGAGTTCTCAAATCAATAAAAATGAACACAAACAATTATTTTGTGATGGTTGTTTGCAAAATTTCTCCACTAAATGGAGTCACAAACGCCATATTGAGGTGGGGTGCGGCAAAACACTTGTTAAACTTCCCACAAAAGAAAATGAAACAATAAACTTTACAAACTTTCACCATCAACTGAAAGTGCCTTTTGTCATTTACGCAGATTTTGAGTCAATTCTATCACCCATAAATAGAAAAGAAGGCGACAAAATACCAAACACTTATAACACACACAAACATGTACCGTATAGCTTTGCATACTACATTTGTTGCAATCACAATGATGCCTTATCAAAGTTTGAAATGTATCGTGGGGTAGATTGTGTTGAAAAATTTGTTGAAAGCCTATACAAAGACGTAGAATGGATCGTTGACATTTTGAAGACTGTAGTAGTACCACCCCTTGTTGGTGATGAACCACCACCCACCAACACAATTTGCCACATCTGTGAAAAAAGTTTAAAAGAAGAAGATGATGATTCAATCGTAATAGATCATTGTCATCTGACAGGTAAAGTAAGAGGAAGAGCACACAACTCATGTAACTTACTCTACAGAATCCCTAAATTTGTACCGGTGGTGTTTCACAATCTAAGCGGATACGATAGCCATCTATTCATCAAACAATTGGCCAAAGCGTCAGGAAACATCAGTTGTATTCCACACAATAAAGAAAAATACATTTCATTTGATAAGCATATCAATGATGGCTACATTATAAGGTTCATTGACTCTTTCAAGTTTATGTCCACCAGCTTGCAGAAACTTGTTCAAAATCTAGAACAAAATCAATTTAAAATATTACCAAAATTCATACATACGTATGATGCAATGAAACTCTTAACACGAAAAGGTGTATTTCCCTATGAGTACACAGATTGTTGGGAAAAACTTGAAGAAACCTCACTACCATCCAAAGAGAGCTTTTACAGCATGTTAAATGATTGCCACATCTCTAACGAAGACTATGAACACGCTCAAAGAGTGTGGAATGCTTTCAACATCAACACCTTGGGGGAGTACAGTGAGCTCTATCTTAAAACTGATGTTTTACTGCTGTCGGAAGTGTTTGAAAACTTTCGCAACATTTGTTTAAATACCTACAAGCTGGATCCGTGTCAGTATCTAACAACACCCTCACTTTCATGGAATGCCATGATGAAACACACTCAGGTTGAACTTGAACTCCTCACTGACTATGAGATGGTGCAATTTGTTAAATCAGGTATACGTGGTGGAATTAGCCAGGTGTCAAAACGCTATTGTGAGTCTAATAACAAATACATGAAAGACTATAAACCCTCCGAAGAAAGTAAATTCATTGTTTATCTAGATGTAAACAACCTATATGGTGACAGTATGTCTAGGTACCTACCAATCAACAACTTCCGTTGGTTGAGCGATTGTGAAATACTCGAGTTTGATATGCACTCACTACATTCCAATTCAGACATTGGTTATTTCCTAGAAGTGGATTTGGAGTATCCCCCTCATCTACATGATACACACAACGACTACCCGTTCTGTGTGGAATCAAAAAAACCACCCCATGGTAAATCAAACAAATTATTACTCACACTCTACGACAAAACAAGTTATGTTATCCATTACATGAATCTGAAACAGAGCATGGAAAATGGATTAGTTTGTAAAAAAATTCATAGAGTCCTATCTTTCAATCAATCACCATGGTTAAAGTCATACATTGATCTTAATTCGCTCAAAAGGAGCCAAGCAAAAAACTCCTTTGAGAAGGACTTTTACAAACTCATGAATAATTCAATTTTTGGTAAAACTATCGAAAATGTCGATAAGAGAGTTGATATCAAACTATGCACACACTGGGAAGATCAACCCACAAAAACCAAATGTAAATATGGCGCCAGCCGATACATTGCAAGACCTAATTTTCACAGCTGCACAATATTCTCAGAAGATTTGGTTGCGGTGCAGATGAATAAGGAAAATGTTCTTTACAATAAACCCATAAGTGTAGGATTTAGCGTGTTGGAATTATCAAAAACTTTAATGTACGATTTTCACTATAAGTATATGCTGTGTAAATATGATAAAAATAAGCTTAATTTATTGTACACCGATACAGACTCTTTCATTTATGAAATTAAAACTGATGACTTTTATTGTGATATTAAGATGGATTTAGAGAGATTTGATACATCAGATTTTCCCTCAGACAATGTATACAATCTGCCGCAAGTCAACAAGAAAGTGGTGGGTCTAATGAAAGATGAAAACAGCGGGAAAATCATCACAAAGTTTGTTGGTTTGCGATCTAAAATGTACGCCTACGTACTGGAGGGTGATCATGTTGTGAAAAAAAACAAGGGTGTTACAGCGCCTGTAGTGCGAAAACTACTATTCGATAACTATGTAAACTGTCTTGATCTATCTCAAAATTACTATGATAACACACATACTCTAACTAGTAATAAACACGATGTATACACACAAAATAGACGTAAAAAGGTACTCTGCGGCGATGACGATAAGAGATACATCTTAGAAAATAAAATAGACACCCTTGCATGGGGACACTTTAAAATATCCAAGTAGCTTTAATTGTATACTAAATAAAACATTATTCTAGTCATATAAACATGTTTGTTTTTTTTTTGTGTGATGTCACCTCCCCACATAATTAAACTATATATTAACACAATAACACTCCTTATCTCACCGCAAACCTGTGCTATAACACGCTCAGTCACCCTATGTGAACATCACCAAAACATTCCTTATCTCGAAACCTATCCAACTGTGACCCCATAGTAACTATTAATTAACCTACATCTACTAAAACTGTGCACAAATAACCATTCCTTATCTCCACGCCCACCCAACTGTGACATGACCAGGTACCACCGCTCATAGACCTCTCGCCACATACATCGCTGCACCAAACCAGAGATTTTTCAACACTTTTCACACCCAAACCAACATAACAAGTCCCACATAAACCCACTAAAACACACCGCGAGCGGGGGACTACTTAAACTAGATTCGAACTGGATTAGAACCGGCATTCATACACTACTGTCAGATTTACGTCTGACTGTGAGTTAATTAAAGTTTTATATTTATTTATAGTAGTTGATTGAGTGGTTTGTACACTGGAAAAGGTACGATTTGTAGGCCCTTCCTTCAAGTACCTGTGTATATATCAAATCGTGATTTGAAGTAGTATTCTCTGCCTTAAAAATCATTTTTTATCACATAAATTTGAATAAAACGAATAAACGAGAAAAAAATAGTTTGTACAATTATTTTAGAGAAAATATTGGAAGAGTTACTGCACTGGCCGTTCAGCGTGATTTAGTTGCTTTTGAATTTACTGCATGAACCGTTTGACAGCTTTCTACATACTCTATGACCATCAGGTTGGAAATTTCAGTCGGCAAGGACTATATAACATAACATAATACCCAACAGTCACGTACATAGTTCTGATTCCACACTAGGTTTCCCTTGTCATGGCTATCAGGAACTACGAGTACAATGGTATCACAACACCCAGATCCGGAACAAATAATAATAATAATAAATAAATAATGCAGATCATGCAAATATTTGTCTAGCAGCGGGAATCGAACCCGCAACCTCTCGCATCTCAGCCAGCTACTCGCCCGCCGCGTCATCAATATCATATATTTCTTAAGCTACCAGGAGAATAGCAAGAAATAGGAGATTTCGTTGAACAAGACTTACACCTTCTTGTAGCTTGTTATGGTTGCTCCATGCTTAGAAATTACAAAACAATTTGTAGGTACTAACCTCAGTTACTAAAGCTCTAGAACTTACAAGGCAGCTTAAGCAATCAGGTGCTGAACAGTAGGAATCCTGGCAAACACGTTAACTTCACAGGCAATAACCTACTTACATACATGCGTACATAACTGATTGAACCGTTTTCTAGGTACAGTTGTACATAACTACCTAACAGCCAAGAAATAGGGTTATGATATTAATATAAATATGATTCTATAATAACTACAACTTAATTAATAGTTGTTATCGAAGTGTTTTTTGAAGGGTTCCGTCCTGAAAGGATGCGCTAGCAGGACCCTATATACTAAACCTACACCGTCTGTCTGTCTGTATGTATTCTTTTACAGAGGTTATAACTCGACAGCCGTAAGAGGTAGCTGCATAGACATACACTAAGGACACGGCGGACGCTCGCTAGATAACCGCCAAATAAACCGGTGTCAAAAATCAGTTGACTGACACCACGATAATCAGTCGGTGACGTACACCGCGCGCGATCGTTTCGGCCACAAAATGCCGTATTGAGTGGTGAAAGGCTGCAGAAACAACTTTGCAAAGTGTAGCTTAAAAAAATATGGCATTTCTTATCATTGGTATGGCAAAATTTTGTATATTGAACTTTCCCTAATTACAGAAAACAATTTTATTTCCTTGGTAAATCGCTCTCCAATTCAATAAAGAGACGCCATACAAGCAAAACGCTATGACTTTGTAAGGATGTTAATTGATACTCGTGCGAGTTTCTTGGTTGTAAATAACCGGACTTCCAATAAGCAAGAAGGTTATGGCGTTCGGGTTTTTGTGTTCATTTCTACGTAGGTATAATGTACTCCGAGAGATAACGCTGATTTTGCTATAAGGAGACATTGCTTTATTGTTTTGTCTGTCAAGCGTATCTTTACTATAAATCTATGGGTAGCTGTTTAAAATGTTCACAGATTAAAGGCTACGGCACACCACCTGCGTACGCGTAGACATCGTCGTACCATGACGTTGTAATGTATGAAACTCTATGAGACACACTGCTTGCGTGACGTGCGCGACGACATAGACGTAACGCGTGCAGTAACGCATTGCAGGTGGGTACGCAACAGACCGGTTGCGTCGACGTATGCGTAACCCGGTGCATCTGGGGTCTACGCGCGTCTCAACGGCGTAGAGACACGCGTGTCTACGCCTTAGGCCAGGGCGACAGTGCGGGCCTAGCGCGGGTGCGACGGCGGGCGGGCGCGAAATATCAAACATATGAAATCGCCGTTTGCGTCCTTAGTGTAGTGGCTAAGGCGGGCGCCTAGCGCGACTGTCATGAGCGAGTAGCGCGCGTTTTTTTCAATCGTTCCTATCCGTGCGTTATGGCCACACTACGGGCCTAGTAGGCAAGCGTCTCAATGAGCGGGTGGCAGGGATATCAAACCAGTTTGGTCTTATCCGCGTCTAATAGCTCGCGCGTCATTGTGGCCACCCGCACGCTCCCGCGGCCGTCGCGCCCGCAAACGCCCCCGTCCCCGCGCATTCACTGTGGACGCGCACTGTTGAGACGTTACGTGCTGCATACGCATCCGGTGGGAATGGGCCTTAATATGTTGTTGTGGCATGAACCCTGTACAAATAATCAAACAAATTTCAAGGGGGTTACAAGAGTATAAGAGTTCTCTAATCAAGGAATAAAACCTTATTAATTTTAATATACACATCCCGTATTCAAAAACACATTTGTAGGTAATTTTTCTGACTATGATTGACAAATTTAATTGTATGCATGTCAGCACAGACTATCAGACATGTGATCTACTGGACTATGGGGAGCTGAGTGCTGAGTGTGTGTACTTTTAAGTTTACTGTTACTATCAAGTTAACGCATAAACGGTCATTTGTATAGATATGTGAACGTTTCATAAGCTTTTCGCTAGGGGCACAGTTCACATCTTCATGCAAAATATGGTTTATGCGAACTTGATAGTAGCAGTAGGTAAAGGAAATAAGGTTACACTAGAGTGATATTGCGTATTAAACTTGAGATGGTTGTTTTGCCCCTCGACTGCTAATATGTAAATTTGCTATATCTGTATCTACCTAGTTACACAGTTTCATTACATTGTTATTTAGAAGTCAAGCGTATCGTGTACTGTCTTAGAAACTTTTACTGATTCTCTTCAATTTTGACTACATAAAGATTTTTCAGTTCTCATTTTCTATGTATCAGCTTTTCTCTGCTTAGAGGCACCACACAGTTGCTTTCCACTTAGTAGTAAGAAGGATCATTAAATTAAGCCAAACCGTGTTTGTTGCCTTGATTCTTCTAGGCGTTAGAACATGAATAATTTTAGTTTTTAAGACGATTCAAAATGATCCTTGTGGCTTCCATAAATAAAATACTTTTTGATTTTAATTATGTTTTCATGAGGTGTCACATAAACTTTGAGCTACGCGCCATCTATGTTCTCATCACTGTACTATCATGCCGAGCGCACTCAAGTTTATCAAACCTCATAAAGATTCAACAAGTAAGCCATATGCTTGGGATAAGTTACACAAACTGATAAGGATGTCGCTACATAATATAACTCCTACTTTAAACTACCGTAGAGTCCATCAGAAGTAGAGTTAATTTTACCCAATAACTAGTAGGTAAGTAGGTACAGAAAAAGTTGAAGGAACATTGTAGAAAAACTCTTACAATACTAATCAAGTAATGAATGCGCATAAACAAAAATATCTCCTTTCGTGTAAACAAAACAATAATAATAATAGCGAAGAGCCATGACCAATCTCACTCAATAGTTGGATCAAGGATCAGATTCAGAAGGCTGTACTCCTGGACTCGGCACGCATAGTCAGGAGGTTCTTCTCTCTGCAGCCTTGTTCCGTGGCCGGAGGTTTCCCGTTATGACATATATTTTTTACTATAATGTTTTGTACTATTAATATTTGTTCATCTATTTTATATTAATAAATTAGTAGCAGAATAATAATCGCCGAACGCCGAACAGAAAGAAAGTTTTTCTGTTCGGCATTCGGCTAGGCAACGTGGCTGCGGAGTTTTTCCAGTAGTGTGTCTTTGTTGTTCTAGCGTGCAGTGAGCCTGCTGTTTCCTGAGGATGCTTCGTTGAGAGGCGAAACACGTGTCAAATTCTTTCAGAGTTTTCGTTGGAGAGGAGCGGAATTGTTACATTATATTTGTTCATCTATTTTATATTAATAAATTAGTAGCAGAATAATAATTTTCATTCTACAAATCAAGCAATGTTACAATTTGCCGTAATCACCACGCTTGACAGGCGGGTTGGTGATCGCAGTTTAGGGTTCAGTACCTACTCAGATGGATGCTGCTGCTCATTCCCTGGCGTAATCCCTTGGTCCCCTTTTACGATATCCACAGGAGGAGTTTGAGGAGTCCTATTCTTAGACTGAGACTACCACTATTGTAGACTATTGATGGATTTTATCGTGTGTTAATAAACTTTAAAGACGTTTTTGTGAAAAGAAAAAGTTAGACGGTTTTCACAATATTTTTAGACCATGTTGGTTATTTTTATCGACCGTTAGGCATATACCTACCAGCGTTTTGCCGATTCTTTTTCCTTCAGATAAATCAAGTGGCAATACTTTTTAAAACAGCTGTTGTGATCCGATTTCGTGCATCAGCTCTTTATCTAATCTTGCTTTTGTGGATAGTTGTTAACAGCACTTATTCAGCGCACTTCTGAAATATTGTCCCGATATGATTATCGGTTATCTATGCCGCTTGAATGAAATATGCGAGAGTGCCTATGTCATCAGACTGGGAAACGATTTTTGTTCCGGCTGCATGGATTTATCTATTATTATTATTATTTTCAAACACAGGCTTAACCCGGACCTTTATGAGGGATTACTGGGGCCGTATTAGCCAACAGTAAGAAGCCCTTTTACAATTATGATATAAAAAACATTATTGTTATGGTGGATGGAAGACAGATGATTAAACTATTGTGGAAATGGATGAAAGTTGGTGCTATTGTAAGAAGAACATGCTTATTGAATGTTTATTGGGCTATTATAATATGAAAAACGGCACTGAAAACTAAATTATTGAAAACGATTTAGGCAGGTGGTGACTTGCCGTTCACTAAACGGGCCCCTTAAATGTGCCGCCAATGAAGGCAGCGTAAGGGGCAACGTTGGCGTGGACGGCTAAAGGGTGTTGAGAGGTGTGCTGCAGTTTCACTAAGCGCTACTCCCGGCTTTATGCCTTTAACATTTCCACCCTTGGAGCATAGGTTTCGCTTTTGCGCCTCCACCCTCGGCCAGCCGGCTAAGGCAAGCTGAGGGTCAGGGGTCTCTGTTGATCCCAGGGAGTAATGGGGCTCTCCGGTGTCGCCACTCACCGCTACTATTATTATTATTACTTTTATTTATGGTGCCTGACACGAAACACTGCAGAGGGAATAGGGCTATGTATGCGACTATTGGGAGTTGTGTTGTTGTGACTGTATGTATGTGAATGTATATGTTACAAAAAGTATAAAGTCAAAGCCAAAAAGAACTGTATTCATTGAAATCACAAGGATCATTTTGAATCGTCTTATATAAAATTAAATTACTCCTGTTCCAACGCAACCAAGCCTAGAAGAATCAGGTAACAAACTCGGCTTGGCTTACATAAATGGTCCGTCTTACCACTAGGTGAGAAGCGCCTGTGTGGTGCCTCGGAGCAAGGAGTTGCTGATACATAGTAAATGAGAACTTAAAAACCTTAGGAAGGTAGTCAAAAGTAAATAAACATCAGCAAAAATATGCAAGACAGCACACGCTACGCTTGTTATACTTATAAATAATAATCTAATAATAATTGCTACTGACTCGCAGTTGATTCGATTGTGCAAGTAACTCATAGGTAGGGTACGAAGCCGACTGTTCGTTAAGATGCAGTATCGTAAAGTTCGGAAATTGACCCACTTATCTTCCTTCAAGCAAATCCCAGATTCAAGAGAAGCTTTGTTAGAAACTCACACCTAACTACTAACTTTGTCATTGCCGAACGTAGTAAGAGCAAAGTTAAGTTAAACAATAGCTTCTAAGGTGTAATATGTCGCAGTGAGATACTCATCTTAGTAATATTACTTATTAGCAAGATAACATCTTAGAAATCAGAACGATTCTGCGTGCATTCAATTGTACTTAACTAGTACTTTAGTTCGCCCCGAACTGAGACCTCGCAATGTTTCGATATTTGCTCATATTTCAACGAATCCCATACCGATCAAGTTTATATATCTTATTTATACAGCGCGTAAAAGGACAGCTCCCGAATACTGAAGGTACCGGTAAAGCTACCTATATTATGATAGCTATATAAAATAGCTTTCGCCTGAGAGATGATTCATACCGGAGAAAACCTTTTTTTTCGTTTCGTATCGTGTTTGTCAGCCAGCAATGTTCGCATTTATTCCGGACGCGCGAGTTCAACGCTCCCGGTCAGCTGATCGACCCGTAGCACCAATAATTTCTTAGGTGGTTTTTATTGCTTTTTTTGACGTTTTTAGTTTTTAACGTGTTTTTAATGATGGAAATTTGGTTTTGTGTTCCTTTAATGATATTTATAAAAAAACACGAAAAAAGCAACCCAAAAGTGAGCATTTTTTTCGTATTTTTTAAACTTAAATATTTTCAGATTAATGGTCTGAATGCACTGTTTCAGTTTTCGGGAGTAGTCTTTTTACGCCCTGTATATAAACTTACCAATTATATTGGTATCACCAAACTACCTAAAAAATTTCGTGCCGATTGGATTCACGGTACGGTATTATTAGGTATGTTGTACCTCTCTACCTACATTACACATTCAGCTTTATCAATATTATAATTTATGTAAGTTCACTATTAGTACCCTTCCTACGACGTATATACAGTCCATTCCATCTAAAAACTGTCTGGTAGAGATCGTTACCTACTTAGCGATAAGACCGCCCATTGGTTATCATATTAAGTTTTTATTGTTACTTGTTGAATTTTTATGTTTATGGTGTGTATTGAAGTATTTTCTACCTTCTATCTATCTACGAGAGTTCTCCCATCAAACATATACCCACTAACATAGGTACATAAAATAGCCGACCCCTCGAATTAACACTGAGACCTCGATTAGCTCACTCAACTAAAGTATTCGAGATATCCCACAGGATTAGCTAGCTAAAGTGGCAATGGGCTGACCATTTAAGCCAGTGAACTGACAATCATTGGGGTAAGTAAAGATTACGTCTTGTTAAACGTAGTGAAATACGGAAATACAATTTATTTATAAAGACGATTTACATGCAAAATTTCCAAAATACAATAATAATATTTAGTTGTCTACGAAGTGTAGGTAAGTATACAAGTTTCAAAATAATTCCAATAAAAAAAAAACATCATATAACACAAATAAATTAATATCAATTCAAGCAGGAAGGTACACAAAACAACAATTAAATTAACATTAACATGACATGACATGACATAACATGACATAACATGACATAACATGACATAACATGACATAACATGACAAAACATAACATAACATACCATAACAAAACACCCAACAGTAACCACCCAGGACTATGTACGTGAGTACATAGTCCTGGGTGGTTATTCGCTATGACCTAAGAGATTCCTTGTCAATAACGTGTGACGTCACCATTACGATTCAGCGATGATTCCACGCAATAACGTAACGAGCCCGCGTTATGTTACGTTTGGTCATAGCGAATAAGGGGACAGATCCCACACTAGGATTCCCTGTTAACTCCACTTAAAAAAAAAAGGATTCCCTGTGTCGTGGGTATCAGGAACTACGAGTAACACCATGGTATCACATAAGGATACCGACATAACCCTCAGAATAAGTAAGTTGAAGTGGCTATGGGCAGGCCTTATAGCTCGAAGAACTGGCAATCGCTGAGGAATATAGGGAGTGGTGACCACGAATTGGAAGAGGCAGTGTAGGGTGATTCTTCACTTTAACGACCTCTGTGGCGCGGCGGGCGTAAGTTCGCCTGCGACGCAGGAGGTTGTGGGTTCGATTCCCGCCTCGGAACAAATATTTGTACAATCTGCAGATTCGTTCAGGGTGTTCTGGGTATTTTCTATGTATAATAAAAAATATCTATCTATGTAATGTATTGTATTAAGTATATCAGTTATCTAGTACCCATAACACAAGCTTGGGGCTAGATAATGTCGTGTGAAATGTCCTGAATGTATTTATTATATTTATTATTTACTTTATGGACCAATGGTGTGGTGATCCCGGGAGGTCAGTGGATGAAGGTAGCTCAAGTCCGTTCTGGCTGATGATGATGATGGAATCATAAATCAGTTACCATGGACGTAAAGCTACTTATAAAGGCTTGGTTAATCAGCTAATCTAACATAGTTTCCATGAAAAACAATTCTTGGAAAATATTGTATCTGGGTTAAGCTAAATAGTGACATCATGGGAATTATCTTTAAAAATAAATTTCCACTGAATTCTTAGGGCCTTATTCATAATCATTTTTAAAACCTATTTTAGCCAAAATAAGTTTAAAAACAGGACAAGTGCGAGTCGGACTCGCGCACGAAGGGTTCCGTACCATTATCTATAAAAACGGCAAAAAAATCACGTTTGTTGTATGGGAGCCCCCTCAAATATTTATTTTATTCTGTTTTTTTAGTATTATTTGTTTTAGCGGCAGCAGAAATACATCATCTGTGAAAATTTCAACTGTCTAACTATCACGGTTCATTAGATACAGCCTGGTGACAGACGGACGGACTCAACTGTGTTTGAGTTGTTTTTGTTGGCTGAGATGCAAGAGGTGCGGATTCGAATACCGCTGCGGGACAAATGTTTGCATGATCTGCAAATATTTGTTCCTGCTCTGGGTGTTGTTGGTACCATGGAACTCGTAGTTCCTAATACCCACGACACAGGGAATCCTAGTGTGAAATCAAGACTATGTATGTTACTGTTGGGTGTTATATGTTATGTTCGTTTGTCATATGACTGGTTTTTTCTTGGTCACCATGCGTTGAGTCAGTGAACAGGTTGACGGTGGCTCTAAATAGTTTATTGTTGTCAGTAAGTAACCCATCTCGTCGTAATATACGACCGAGCCATGGTAGAATAGGACTCCTCCGTCTCCTCCCATGGATGTAATTTTGTGCCTTACTAAGTGATTACATCAGGGGATTGGCAGCAGCATCCACCTGAGTACTTTACACCAAACTGAGATCACCAATCCGCCTGCCAATCGTAGTGATTATGGCAAATCCCCCCCATTGTATTTAATGGATGAGGCCTCGTCCAGTAGTGGAAGTACACATACCGGTGATGATGATTATGAACCCATATCTCCTTGACGACCTCTGTGGCGCGGCAAGCGAAGGTTCGCCTGCGATGCAGGAGGTTGCGGGTTCAATTCCCGCCTCGGAACAAATATTTGTACGATCTGCAGATATTTGTTCAGGGCTTTCTGGGTATAATGATCCTATGTATAATAAAAAAATCTATCTATGTAATGTATTGTATTAAGTATATCAGTTATCTAATAACACAAGATCTGCTTAGCTTGGGGCTAGATAATGTTGTGTGAAATGTCCAGCATTTATTTATTTATCTAGATATAGGTGCTCTCATTTTGAACAACAAAAAAAAAACAAAATTTACAATTTAATAAGTAGTACTTAGGTACCTAGTTTTGCAAGTAGAAATAAATTTTTAACACTCTTCGTGAACTGAAGTATAAATTTTCTCAAACTATCAAATTTATGGTCACTACGTGACTCATCTGGGGGAAATTCCCATTTTTATTCCCCTTGTCCCGTCTTCTTTTGATAATCCCACGACACATCTTAATGTAATTTAAAACGATACATAAACATAGAGCAATAAATCAGAGTTATCTACTATTAAAGTACTTTAACCAATCTTCCCTAGTACAAGAGCTGACTGCTAAAAGTCTCTTTTATTGCGACTACTAAGAACAATTTTAAACGGATTAATCTTCTTTTATTCGTAGACATTGTATTAGTACTACGAGAGCTGGGGGGCTTAGAACAGGTTTTGATAGTTTACGAAACTATATGAAGTTTCGTTTCCTTCCATAAATTTACTTGCAGCACCCCTAGCGAAAACGAGGAGAAAACTAAGGACGCTATCAGTAAATGTATTGGATGGAAACGAAACTTCATATATAGTTTTATAAACTATCAAAACCCGTATCAAGCCCCCTGACCGCTCAAAAGTACCTTTAAATGGCTTAAGCGTTTGTAATTGTTAAACAATTTTAAATGGACTTACCGCTTTTTTTATTTAATATTCCTAACGTTGAATGCTTTGCAGGAATAACAAAAATATATATAATACGTGATAAATCCGTTTTATCATCAGCCGGTAAGCTGATAAATCCATTTTATCATCAGCCGGTAAGCTGATAAATCCATTTTATCATCAGCCGGTAAGCTGATAAATCCATTTTATCATCAGCCGGTAAGCTGATAAATCCATTTTATCATCAGCCGGTAAGCTGATAAATCCATTTTATCATCAGCCGGTAAGCTGATAAATCCATTTTATCATCAGCCGGTAAGCTGATAAATCCATTTTATCATCAGCCGGTAAGCTGATAAATCCATTTATCATCAGCCGGTAAGCTGATAAATCCATTTTATCATCAGCCGGTAAGCTGATAAATCCATTTTATCATCAGCCGGTAAGCTGATAAATCCATTTTATCATCAGCCGGTAAGCTGATAAATCCATTTTATCATCAGCCGGTAAGCTGATAAATCCATTTTATCATCAGCCGGTAAGCTGATAAATCCATTTTATCATCAGCCTGTAAGCTGATAAAACCGTCTTAACTTTCAAAGCCTATAAAAATATTCCAAAGCTGTTCCCTCCATTCAATGCACCATTGAAACGGTCTCAGGAAGTCGGTGGATGGAAGCGGCTCAACACCGTTTGTCGTAGCATTCTATGGAGGAAGCATATTCAGTAGTGAACTTCTGGCTGATAATAAAAGGCATCTAGCTACGTACCAAAGCTGAGACAACTGCAAATGAAGTTCAAGAAATATTACTCAGCTCTGTGCTATAAAGACATTTAACCGCATTTAAACAGCGCTATACATTTAAAACAATAAAGATTTGTTTACGTAAACCGGTGATCATTAATGAGGCGTTAAGTTTCAGTCAGCAAGACTCGTGTAAACAAACTATTAATTTTTATTTTTATTTGCATACTGCAAAGTGTCTGGCTTGTCAGAGAAAATAACAATCATAACAATTTGTTTTTAAAGTAGTTAGATAAATTGTTATGACTGTTATGTAATGTATAACCCATTAATCAACATTATAGTTGATTAATGGCTTAAACATTACATATAGTAGACATTAAAATCATAGACGAATATCAATAGTGAATGTGAGGGGAATTTCGATCCATCGAATAATGAAAACTATTTGTTAGGTTACACGTAGAACAGTTTATTAGCGCTAAACACACAATACACAATGTCTTAATCAAAGCACAGTATTATAGAAAATTATTTCTATCTAAAAGGTGTCTAATAAGTAACTACAGAAAAAATTGCTCTGATATATATCATCACGCTACTAGAGATGTGACCACACGCGCACGTTAGTGATGCGAATTAGCCATCGTGGTAAATTACAAATTATTTATTCACATAAACAGAGTAACATCACAGATACATAAAAATCCAATGCGTTACCTCTACTAACTAAGCTATTCTAATACAAACATTTCTTTTTTACACCTTAACAAATAAAACCATAAATTAAGTACATGAGCCGTATTTTAATTTTTTGCATCAACGAATTAGTACAGAGACCTATTATGAATCCGTCAACCACGGTACTAGTGAGCTAGGTTTCTCACAATAGCGCATACAATATATTTTTTAGATTTTTGGCCAACTATCTGCAAATACATCAAAATCTGTATTTGCAGCGACTAGCGCATTTAGGTGACGTTGCGCGCGGCAGACTGGGGATTGCTGACGTGCTACTGTGCGCGCGGACCTCGGAGCAGACAGCGGCACTCGCCCTGGGCGGAATCTGGCGCGCTGCTCCGGCACACATAGCCTACTCACCTCAGCCAAAAGATCAGGGCAGTTGAGAAGCCCCCGTATATAATGCGACAGATTATGACCATTTGCTCGGACGATTGAATCATAACAAATGTATAGACAAATGCTCTTTAACTGTCAAAAAATAGATTATATAATCCAAGATAATTTATTTTAAAAACGATTTAAAAAAGTACAAAATAAAGGCCCGATTTTCAATAAAATACGCAATAAAAAGCAGTTTTTTTCACCTTTGCTCACGTGGCATCAAAACGCTCTATATCGTTTCAAACCATAAATGTTCATCCCATTAAGTATTAATATCGATTAAATCCATTTTATTATCTTTCTATTGTAGTTTCATCCCATTCCTAAAATTATTGATCGCATCTCTAATGACGTCACATGAACGTAAACGTTTTAAAATGTTTGGTGAGTGTTTGTCTATCTTCTTTTTGATGAGATGTGACTTTTTGTGACACGGCCCACCGGATGGAAAGTAGTTACCGTAGCCTATGGACGCCTGCAACACCAGAGGCATCACACGCGCGCTGCCGAACCCTGAGACATAAAGATGTTGATGTCACGTGACCCACTGGGAGTACTTTTGAATAATAACTTTTCATTTAAAAAACCGACTTCCGCCATTGTATTCGACTAAATAATTTTCGATGAAAAAAAAAATTATTTATTTATTTATTTATTTATTTTAACAATTTTCGGAAAACTTACAGCTAGACAAGGATAAAAATTATAAATATATAAAATAACATGCCAAGGACATGTTATTACGCTGAAGGCCAATTAAAAATTTTCACAGATATGCTACTAAAAAGATTAAAAAACAAAAACTAAAGTCATTAAACGACAAAAACAAGATGTTAGAAAGAACCATAGTGGTGAAAGGATTATGATACTTTCTGAATGCAAATGATTGGTGTCTTGCTGAAAATATCAAAATCGCCATATGTATCCCTACAATATTTGAGGAGTTCCCTCAATTCCTCGTAGACCCCATCATCAGAACTGGATTCTGAAAAAAATGGGACCAATCTGGAAGTATATTGGATTGATATTAGGAATTGAGAACCTCCTCCTTTTTGGGAAGTCGGTTAAAAAGACTGAAACGGCGATAAAATGGCGAAAGTCAGTTTTTTAGATAAAAAATCGGGGATTTCGTGGACACGGCCGTGTGTTTTACGTGACTACGAAATTATGTAACGCTGCAAAACGACCACAAAATAGCGACAATTAGGTATCCCTCCGCCGCGCGCGGTGCTTTACAGTCCTTACTCAACGTGACAAATTATTTGATCCCTATGGTGGCACTTCACTTGGCGTATTTGCGTAAATGTTTGCATTATTTTGCCAAGGAAAACAACATTGTGTTCTGATGGAGTCATGGTTGATTTTGCCTTTAGTAAATAACGAAAACATTTGCAAATATACACCAAGAGAAGTTGCACCTTTATATAGCTATCGAGTGGTATAATTTGACAAATCCAATTGTACCTATGCGTTCTAAAGGAAACAAAATTTAATTAAATTGAGTAATTCAATTTTGGATGGAGATGATAGATAGATAGATGATGGTGGGTGTTATGTTATGTTATATGGCTGCAACACCAAACTCTATGCCCCGACTTTGTTGTCATTCGTTTTCTAGATTGTCTCTCACTAATCACGTATTCACGTCAAAAGTTTAGTTACCAAACGGTCTTAAAACAAAGTAAACCTAATTAGCTTGAAATAATTTTAACTAAGCAAGTACCTTCATACGTAATCCTCAGAACCTGCCATAAATACGAGAGCTTTTTACGACTCCTAGTAAATTGGTTGGACCTTGAACGTAATATTACAGATTTTTACTGCACAATAAATAATGTAACCTAATCCCAGAACAAAGCGATTGAAATTTAATGACATTGTAAAAAAATATTGGTAACCTTAACAATTTTCCTCTTTTTAACCGACTTCACAAAAAGGAGGAGGTTCTCAATTCGGTTGTATTTTTTTTTGTATGTTTGTTACCTCATATCTCCGGCGTTTATGAACCGATTTGGAAAATTCTTTTTTTTTTTTGAATAGATATACTTCTAGATTGGTCCCATTTTTTTCAGAATCCATTTCTGATGATGGGATCCATGAGGAATTGAGGGAACTCCTCAAATATTGTAGGCATACATATGGCGATTTTGATATTTTCAGCAAGACACCAAGCATTTGCATTCAGAAAGTATCATAATCCTTTCACCACTATGGTTCTTTCATACATTTTTTCTCATCCAAAATTGTTTAGTCGAATACAATGGCGGAAGTCGGTTTTTTAAATGAAAAGTTATTAGGATTCCGTACGTCAAACGAAATCATTATAGTTTCACTATTGTCTGTCTGTCATAGCCTATTTTCTCCGAATCTACTGGACCAAAATAGTTGAAACTTAGTAAATAAACAGAGTTAGTGATCAAAATGATCAAAACAGAAAATTAAAAAAGAAAGAAAAAAAAAGAAAGAAAGAAAAACGTTTATTTGGCACAAAAACGACACACAAAAAACCAAAAAAAATAATTAAAATTTTAATTAAATTAAATAAAAATAACAATAATATTATAATAAATAATATATACCTATAAAAATATAATATGATTTATATAATATATGTATATATTTTTTTTATTAATATAAAATTAAATTATTTATGGGTTGTTATTAGTTTAGTAGGGGGGTTTTATATTAGATTAAAGTGTTTTTGTCAGGTGGATATTAAATCTTTGATTGCTTACTCTTATGTGACTCATATAAGAATTGTAATTATAGTTATAAATTATTGAGGGTTAAAAAAACTTTTGTACCTACAATAATATGCTTATTTTGATATCTCAAACGAAAGCGTTCATTATTGAAAACATAAATATATATGTTTTATAATTACATGCTTAGTTTTAAACGATATTAAAGAAATTATGAAAAAAATCGATCATTGAAAAAAAATTAGAAAAGGCTTCTATCTCTACATAGGGCTCTATCTATTTGTTTTATGTGAAAATCCAATTACATTAAATTACCACGGGAAACAGAAATAATACTTACAGAGAAAATGCGTATATAATATGTTAAGCGACAAATAAGATTAATGGTCTGGTGATTACTGTGGTAGGCTTCTTGTACAGAAACCTCTCCACGCAAGTCCGACTCGTGCTAGACCGGTTTTTTTTAATTGCCTGTGTCAATTGCTGGGCGAAGGTCTCTTCTTTCCTTCCACTTATCTCAGTCTTGTGACAATCCATAGAAAGATCACCCACCACCACGCCAGCAGTTTGGCGGCGTCTTCCGACTATAGGGAACCATCCTGTTGGACTGGATGGAGATCTTGTTTCGCCTTTCAGCTTGCACAAAGGTTACATGACTCGCCCAATCCCATTTTAGCTCAGCTGTCTTTATACCCACGTCAGCGATGCCAGTTTTGTATCCAGGTGTTCCGAATCAGATCAATTATTATAATTCAGCCATCATCATCATGATCTAGCTTGTTTACATCCACTGCTGGACGAAGCCTCCCTCATTCAATAGAATGGGGTATTTGCCATAATCACCACGCTTGGCAGGTGGATTTGTGATCGCAGTTTGGTGTTAAGTACTCAGGTAGATGATGCTGCCCATCAAAGTCAAAGTCAAAAATAATTTTATTCATAAACTAAAATCATCGCCTGGTGTAATACCTTATTAAGGCTTTTACTCCATTCATGTGAGGACAAGGAGGGGTCTATTCTCAGGCATATTGTATTTAATATAATTCAGACATAACATAATAAAATGTTCATAAAAAATCCTGAAAAAAAACACAATAGGAAGTTGTAACTGATTTTGTTAATAGTTTATTTAAATATGTTTTTTTATTGCTGTCTACTTGATAAGTACACAAAAACTAAGTAGGTACTAAAACTATTCAACTATGTCTTAAAACAACTTCCTTATTTCAGTGCCAATATTTTTATGTTGTACTAGCAGAAGCCCGCGACTTCAGCCGCGTTAAAAACTGATACGTGACCGTACATGTTGTAAATAGCTGTTGCCCGCGAATAAGATAATGGGTACAACCCCTAAAAATCCCTTCAACCCCTACAAACCATACAATTCCTAAAAACCCCTACAACTCCTACAAACCCCGTCAACCCCGTATAAACCCAAAATACCTTTTTGGACTCCTTAGAAGGCGAACTTTCCAAATTCCTTTCTTAGTGCGGAGGAACACACCCTCCAAATTGAATGTCTATAGGATCAGCGGTTTAGGCTGTGCGCTGATATATAATACATTTTATATATATACATAACATATTGTTTCACACTTCGTTGAATCGTAAGTAAGTACGTAACTGCCACAGCACCTATGTATCATTGATCAGTAATTGCTACCGAACTGCGAAGTGTTTTTTTATGAGCTTCAAAATATTTATTGGTAAGACCAAACATCATCGTGTACTCGTTTATTACTCTGTACTTTCAGTAGTAGAGCTCCTTGTGAATTTGTCCAGGGAAGTAATACGACCGTCCAGTTAGTGATGTACGTTAAGAGGTTACCGGTTACCGGAGGGTACTGTGGGGTCAGCACAAATAGTTTACGTTACCAAGACGCTAGCGAGACGATCGCAAATGTCAAATATTGGCCAATGGCATCAGGGTAACTTTAAATGTTAGTAAGTTGATTGGTTCATAATTTTTTACTATCGTAACGCTACGATAACGTTAGATGTTCGTGCTTGGGCCTCTGGTTACCTTTTGTACGCCAACGAAGTTTGATTCTATTTTGGCTATTATTTCATCAAACTACATGAAAGTTGTACACTTGATCAGTATACTAATAACTATACTTGGTGCGCGAGTTATTTAAAAATTAGTTTTTTTATATTTATTAGTGATTTGGTAACCATTATAATTTTATGAGAACCTAAAGCACCGCAAGGGTCTAGATATTAGTGTACTTATTATGTGTACAAAGTTTCATGGAATTTGAGAAAATAATAGCCAAATTAGAAGCAAATGTCTAGCTACTGGTGACCTGCTCTTAAGAGCGGCCAACCCGATATACTTTCTATACAAACGCTTGTACGTAGCTCGTACGGGATTGTGGCATTGTAACAAAGGTTTCTTTATCTGTTTTGTATAAATATGTATCATGTTGACTATACCTAAATTTAGAAACAAACAATAATTTTAAACATTGACAATTATATTCAATATAAACCAACAAAAGTCAGCTTTTTTTGGACAATTTTTACCAAATCTTTGGCTGTTCATAATGTACTCATACATTGTAAACATCAATCAAGGAACCTCGCCCATGTTATGCAAATTTGTAATGACTAACATTGTTTTCATAAACTTGTAAGACTTTTTCAAAAACACGTATTTCCTAGAACAAGTTTTATGAAATATCCGCTCATTAATTGCCATTTCGCGAGTGAGAAGTGGAATTTTCCGAATTCCAACCGAGGCTCTGACTCTTTGTCTCTTTTTTCGCATTGTGTTGGACAAACCAACAAGCTGGGGCTCTTAATTTACTATGTTAGTTTTTAAAACTCTTCATATAATTAATGTTTTTAGCTTTATCAGTACGTGTAGTACGGGTTTGTTTCGTTTCCTGCCATACATTTACTGACAGCGTCCTTAGTTTTTTTCTCGTTTTCGCTAGGGGTGCTGCAAGTAAATGTATGGAAAGAAACAAAACTTCATATAGTTTTTAAATACTATCTAAGCCCCCTAAAGATCTACCTTCATTATTTACTAAATTTGGACCCGGAAAATGAAAATTTGATCTTGACAATGTAGACTTGTTCGGGGAAACCGTGGAAAGCTTTTTAAAAAGACAAAATTATCACTGAAATTTAAATGATTTAATATTGAACTGTTTTACAAGTGGTTGCTTAATATCGACTGACTTAACTCTAGCCTAAACGTACCATGGTCCAGACGCAACGCAACGACATCAATTATGCACCTGCATACGTGCGTGGGCGCTCATACAATCTAGAGAGGAAATGCTTACTCTGCATTAAAGATGGCCCGATGAGTGGACGATGGTAACATAACTATGTTGAGTACAATTTTGAATTTGTTTGTGCTTCAGAAAAAATATTTAAGGTTAAACGTTTCGCTAGTGGCGCTTAATTCAAATTTTATTGTATTTTTTGCACATTACAGCTTATCAACACTTCTTTAGATAGCGAACACTGGTTTTGCGGGAATCAGGAGGCCTAACACACATATTTTAATTGAAAGTATCACATAAATATCATTAGTTTAGCTACGAATATCAATGAATGTTTTGTATAGTGTTATTTTGGTTCATTGACATTCGTAGCTAAACTAATGATAAAATTTGAATTTCGCGCCACTAGCGAAACGTTTCACCTTAAGATCATAAAATGTTAAGCAACCTAAGTCGCTGACTAACTATTTCGTGAGATGCTTAAAAAACGCGTAGGTACACCGGCAATCAATTAACGGTTGCCGCTTTTTAGGAAACCAAGGTTTACCCACCCACTTTATCGTAGTTCTAATTAGCTCCAGTAGAATGGCATTGATAAAATAGTCAAGTGCGAGTAAGACTCACGTTGAGACGGTTCCATACAAGATGGCCATAGTAGATACCATAGCATCCACTAAACCAATTAACCTTATGAGTCGATCAATACATTTTGTATGCATTTTCTCTTTACGACCTCTGTGGTGCGGCGTGCGAAGGTTCACCTGCGACGCAGGTGGTTACGGATTCGATTCCCGCCTCTGAACAAATATTTGTACGATCTGCAGATAATTGTTCAGGGTGTTCTGGGTATTTTTCTATGTATAATAAAAAATATCTATCTATGTAATGATCAGTTATCTAGTAACCATAACACAAGCTCTGCTTAGCTTGGGGCTAGATAATGTTGTGTGAAATGTCCAGCATTTATTTATTTTATGTATTATTTATTTGATACGATTGTTTTCTGTTTCCCGTGGGCATTTAAAGACTTTACTTTTTCAGGATTTTAATTAAGGTTTTTCTGTAAACTATAAGTCCATGAAGCCCAACAAGACGTATTCTTTTTAATATACTTATATTTTCTAGTATTTTCTGAGATTTTCCCGACTTTTCTATACTATGTTTCCCGTTTACGTTACATACTTGAGCTTGATAAATCATTAAGCCTGCTTCAACTAACTATACTAATCCACAAAATCAATGAATAATGTTCTCAAAATAACGAAGCGTCTTTGATCAACGGATCCAAATTAAATGTTTCAACGTAATTAAAGCTTCAGAAACAGAACCATCCTATGGCCTTTTGGTGGCATCATTTCACTTATTGTTACCCTGGAAAGTATAGGTAATCTATTTTCAGCCTTTAGTAGTAAAATTTTCGTAGAGGGTAAATATTTTTAAAGAAAAAGAAAAGTTTAATCAAAAAATTCCTGTACAAATTACTAAAACACACTTTTTTGTAAAAAGCGTAGCTTGCTTCGTTTTGGAACTACAATGTTTTTTTATAGTTCCGTAGCCAAATGGAAAAAAACATAACCCGTATAAGCTCGCCTTGGCAGTCTGTTCGTTTGTCCGTCAGTGTGTCCGTAAGTCAAAACCCAAGTACTTGGAGACTATTGGTACTATAAATATAAATTAATATCAAAGGTAAAGAGAAAAAATAATAATAATAATAAAAACTTACATACATTATACATAATATATGAGACAATCATCTATACCGTACCTATACTCTGATTTTTAATCTTAGACAATTTTTGTAAACAAAGATGCTACTGTATGTATAAGTGTCATGTATGTGTATCATGTGTATACACATATGATACACATACATGACACTTATAGACACAGTGGCATATCTTTGTTTACAAAAATTGTCTAAAATTAAAAATCTGAGTATAGTTACTTAATCTTATTATATCATCATCATCATCATCATGACCCTCAAGAAGTCCAGTGCTGGACATAGGCCTCCCTCTAGAAGGCCACGACGAACGATCTTGAGCCGCCTCCATCCACTGACTTCCTACGACGTTTGTAATGTATTTAGTCCATCGAGACTTTTCAACTAAGTGGACGAATAAAAAAAAAGTTATTGGATACTATAACGTATAAAGGCTAAAAAACATTTTCAACGATTTGTTTGAATAAGATAATATTCAATCTATAAGAATAATATGTGGGCTAAGGAAGAGAACATCGGCAAGGAAATATTTTGAGCAAAATAAAATAATGACGCTGATATTATTGTAAATAATATATAAAAGCCTATTAGAAATTCATCAAAATAGAGATAGTTATTTAAAGAATACATCATTAACATTAGGAATAAGGACAAACTACATTAACCGAAAGTAAGGCTAGCGAAAGTTCAAAAGCAGCCCCCTTATTCGTTATGACCTAAGAGATTCCTTGTCAATAACGTGTGACGTCACCCATACGATTCAGCGATGATTCCACGCAGATATCGTAACGAGCCCGCGTTATGTTACGTTTGGTCATAGCGAATAAATTGCCAGCGACAGTAATAAATTTGGAACATATGTCAGAATTCAAAAGAAAAATAAAATTATTTCTGGAAGGACTTGCATTATATAGCTTAAGTGAATACATGAATTTAAATTTGTCGTACTCGTCATTCATAATTGACCAAGAAACTATAGTTGCTTGACTTAATGTGTGTGTAATTTGTAACGTATTTAGATTTTATTGACATTATTTTTTATTGTATATTATATGACTTGCCTAGTGTAACCTTTGTTACAAGGCCCAATAAATGAATATGAATATATTAATATTGTGTAGATTTTGAGACCCACGATATTTTTGGTTACACGCTATTATGACTTTGATTTTAACCGTGAACGATAATCCCGCTTTTTTTAAAATTAACTTTCTCACAAATTGTACACCGAAATTATAAATTCAAATGATAATCCTAGTCTGCACCAAATGATTAGAAAATAAAAAAGATTTAATTATGGTATGTGATGGCAAATTTCGAATCTCGCACTCTTCACTGGCCATTCATGTGAATGAACTCTATTGTAGAGCTGACAGTGGAATTGCGAATTAGTACTCTACACTTATGTGTGGTAATAATTTTGGCAAACACGCATGTCAAACAGTTTCTCTGAAAAACAGAGGGCGTATTACGAGTTTTGCATTGCAAAAACCGATTTGCGAGTCGTTGGCATTCAACGTGACTTACGTAGTAACTATTTACTAATCTGTACTGTTTCTATCGACTGCGCGGCACAGAATGATAAATAGTTGCTACGTTAGTCATATTGAATCCTGACGACTGGCAAACCGGTTGTTGCAATGCAAAACTAGTAATATGCCTTCTGGTTAATGTGATATGCGTTGATCATCATTACCATCAGCCTGTCGAAGTCCACTGCTGGACATAGAGCTCCTCCATAGAAAGCCATGTCGTTGGTCTATTTATTTATATTTATTTATATTTATATTAGGAACAACAAACAATTACACTAAAAAACAAGAATACAAATAATTCTTTAAAGATAGGTACTAAAAGTGCAATCAGCCCCGTCGTCCACGAATTTGATAAAAAAGATATGAGGGCGCAATTTTGTTTCTGTCACGTTTGTTTTGAAAAAAAAAAAATTATAATAATAACAATTAACAGAGTTATGAATATGTACCTACATCATTAATATATAGGTAGGTCTGAAAACTCAGACACAATCTTAATTATATTATTTCTAAACGAGCTGGGTGAGGTTGCAAAGAATTCAGTGCTCCATGCGTTCATTCAGTGCGTTGGTCCATCAAGAAGGAGGCCTTCTATACTGCATCATCCAGTTCGTGGTCACCACTCGAGAACCCTTATCCCCAGAAATAATCAGAAATAATCAATATATTGGTAAATATAACATTTACAGGTCAATAGAACAGATAATAGTATTAATAATACTTCAAAAAAAGGGCTAAATTATAATTACATAACTTAAGTACCTACTTAAGACTTAATATAAATTAAGTAAGTAATTCAAAATTGTAAAAAATAAAATAAATTAGATACAAATTGTCATATTAAACGATTCAAACAAAATTCAATGAATAAAAATTATTTTGATTTGATTATCTAAAAAACTATTTGACTTTCCATACAAAATCTTCCACATTATAGAACGCCTTCTCAATGATAATTTTAATTTAGTCTTGAAGGATGTAAGGCTACCTGATTCTATAATATGCTCCGGCAGGCGGTTATATACAGCAGGTCCCAAGATGTGCGTGAGCCTGTCTGATTTGGCAAGTCTGTGAGCTACTGTCGCGAGCTTACCAGCACCACGGGTGTTACAGTTTAGAGCGTGCCCGTCTCCACGAGTTCCGAAGGCTTCTATATTTTGCCTCACGTACACAGCAACCTGGAAGATCACGAGCGAGGGCAACGTGAGTATCCTCAGTGAAGTGAAATATGGCCTCGCCGACGTATCCCGCGCCACTTTTGCGATCACCCTCACAGCACGTTTCTGCATGCGGAAATCCCTCCAGCGATTGTCAAATCTGCATTACTATAAAATTACACATTGCCACTTCAACTTGCTTATTCTGAGAGCTTACTTTTTCTACACTGACTTTATTTTTGACGACCTCTGTGGCGCGGCGGGCGAAGGTTCGCTTGCGACGCAGGAGGTTGCGGGTCCGATTCCCGCCTCGGAACAAATATTTCTACGATCTGCAGATATTCGTTCAGGGTGTTCTGGGTATTTTTCTATGTATAATAAAAAATATCTATGTATGTAGTGTATTGTATTAAGTATATCAGTTATCTAGTACCCATAACACAAGCTCTGCTTAGCTTGGGGCTATATAATGTTGGGTGAAATGTCTCCAGCATTTATTTATTTTTATTTTTACACTTACATGCGCATAGAAGCCGGTAAAATAAGCGATAGGAGTCCAGTTTTTTTTAAATTAAACTTTAATCTAAATTTAATAGTTAAGTTTATCTTAGCGCAGCTTATCAACTGTTAGTATTTATATTTTATCAAAACAGCTGATTGAGTTCATCGTTTTAATAAATGGAAAGAAAAAAAGACGCATTTCCTTTAACACTATTAATATACAAAAGAATCGTTTCTGGTCAAGACTGTAAAAAGCAAATCAATGCCCTCCAAGTTTATGAACAGAAATCTTTATATTTTTCTACACCGATGTTTCATCTTTAGACAGACTTAAAATTACAACCATAAAAAAAGCATCAACACAATACAATGCATTTTATTACTTTGTTTTCCAAAGTCCGCTGTTACGCTGTTCACTCTCTGAAAGCCGTTAAACAACACTTGCAATTTTTTTTAGGCCGTATAACGACTTGACGTTCGTTCCTATCATGGTATCAGCGAATCAGCGAATACCCCAGTCTGACTGCGAGCTCTCGTGGGTACACACGGCTGGAACGCGGAGCGCACACCAAAGTTTATTCAAATTACGAACGAGTGTATGGACTCTTTGGTGATTCCATATCGAAACTTTTTTAATTGACTTCGCATTTTGAATCGTGGAAAGTTTTTGTTGGTGGCTTTTTACGGATCAAACTTTTCTGGTGAGTTTTTATTGGTTTTGTTTTGGTTAAGAGTTGTACAGAATAATTAATAACACCACTGAAAATAAAAGACAGTTTGTATTTTTGTTCACAATTATTATTACAAGTGGATTGGTGATCGCAGTATAGGTGTTAAGTACCTCAGATGGATGCTGCTGCCAATTAGGGTTGCCAACTTTTTGTAGAAGAAATAGAGTATATCTGATTTCAAAGGAGGTAAATAAAGAGTATGGACATAAAAAAAAGAGTATCTTATATATATATAAGATATCATTTATTTTAAATTTTTAAAAAGGTATTTTTTTGTACTTTTTGCAGCACATAACAATTTTTTGCTTAATATTATATGACTGGCACTAGTTTAGTAAAAATTGTGTAAAAAAGAGTATTTTAGCGTACTCTATTAGTGTTATAGATTATAGAGTACGCTTACATGATATAGAGTACAATACTCTATTTTAGAGTACGGTTGGCAACCCTACTGCCAATCCCCTTTTATAATCCCTTAGTTGACTTTTTTGTCATCCACGGGAGGAGTTGGAGGTGTCGTATTCTTAGGCTGAGACCACCATTCATGATGTTATTGTTTGTTATGTTATTACTTATACAACATCTAATTTTCGCAGTTACTATTATTTACAATGACTTAGCACTAATCCCTAGCTACCATAAAACTAACAGAGTCTTATTAATTGGGTAATCAACTAATTAGTGAGCTAAGGCTAATCAAGCATAGCTCATTATTATGTCTGTTAGCTCATAGTTTATTCTTAGTCTATGATATCAGTTAGATAAATTTCCACAGTATAAATACTGTGATAAACCTGAAAAATCAACGTAATTTTGTATCATGAGTGGGTAGTTCCCATTTGTTCTATGGAACATGGCGTCATCGGACAGAATAAGATATTTTTTTGTTATTTTGTACTATGGAACATGTAATACTTTTATTTCTCAAATTGTACTATAGGAAAAGGTTAAAAAGTTCCGGTAATCGGGGGTCCTCGTGCAGTACGGCACATGTTTTAAATGCTCAGAAATTAACAGCCCAAAATATTCATTCCTCTTGTCTTCTTTTTCTTCGACGCAATCAGGACAGTTCACTTCTATCTCCGGTGTTGTTATTTCAGGTTCTTAAATTGGTGATGGTTGTCGTTTACATTTTTTGTTAACTGGTGGTTCTAGAATGCTCGGAGACTGAGAATCCTCTATAAATCTGGAGAGTCCTCCCACCCGCGCCGCTTCTTGCTACGAATATCAATTCTTTCGATTTTTAGGTTTCTTTTGTAGGATTATTTTACCGAGGCAGATGTTGGATCAAAGTGTCATCTAGCTTCTCATGGAAGATTTTGGGAAAGTCTGATTCTTACTTTGTTCTATGGCATGAAACTCGGGTGAAAAGGTAGTATGTAGTTCCATGGAAAAAATTGGGAAGACAATGTGTCATCTTGTTCTATGACGTCATGCTCCATAGAACAAATGGGAGCTACCCACATGAGTTTATATTTATTATTATTATAGTTATATTTATATTATAAGTATCACCATGAAGGCAATCAAACCAACAATTATCAAGATTATAATAAGAATAACATACAATGTTCAATACATTGTACTGAATCCACACTAGGATATCAGAAACTACGAGTACCATGGTACCACAACACCCAGGCACGGACCGAATGTTTTGTCCCACAGTGGGAATCGATCCCGCACCTCTCGCATCTCAGCCGGCTAATTGACCGCCGCGTCACAAGTCGTCAAGATACAAAAAAAGTATGGCCCCTTTTTACATTTTAAAGCTTAGATAATGATATTTAGAAGATAATCCAAATCAAGCTCAGAGGAATGGTTAATAATGGTGTTGGTGAAATTACAACAGGTATATCATCAAGCAGCTGCTGGGAATCCAAGTGTGGGATCAGCAGGTCTAAAAAGTCTATTATATGAATCAGTTTCGCCCCGCGGTTTCACCCGCGTGAATAATGATGAAAATTGATGATGATGATGAAAAGTAGCCTATGTGTTAATCCAGGATATAAAGTATCTCCATTCCAAATTTCACTCAAATCCATTCAGTAGTTTTTACGTGAAAGAGTAACAAACATCCATACTCACAAACTTTCGCGTTTATAATATTAGTAGGATATGAATCATAATACGATTTATATAAAGGAATTGCTAGGGATCTGCTGAGAATTTGGAAAATGAATTGCTCAATGAGGCAAATTATTCTGGTAGCAATTCATTTTCTGAATTCTCAGCAGATGCTTAATTCTTTTATGTGAATCGTGGTATTATGATTCATGTGCCTTTTTTAGACCTGCAGGACTATGTACCTATGTAAATATTGGATGATATGTTTGTAATGTTATCAGACATAGTTATAGCAGACGAACGTCAAAACTAATTCCAAGACGCATGACTTGATTTGACGACATTTTGAATGAAATAAGAGGAGGTGAAACTAAGCCGTGTAAACATGGAATGAAATAAAAATGAAGCATTCACTCGAGTGAACATTCATTCGAGTGACCCGTCTGATAAGTTTTTCAACTCATAAACGTCATACAACAATAAATTGTTTGATAAAGCAGTAATATCATAAGATAACTCGATAAGCCACAATTTGTCTTCATCTTTATCTCAGTCAATAAAATGAGATGGTTGCGAAACGTCTACTCAATGTACAGGGTTATTGGAGATTGTTATAATAGGAGGAACAAGCTAGCTAGAACCCAAGAAGGGATTCAGTATCCATGGACCCAATTCAAGCAAGTACAATTCCGATAAGTATAACATAACACCCAACAGTCTCACACATAGTACTGATCCCACACTAGGAATCCCTGTGTGGTGGGTATCGGGAACTACGAGTACCATGGTACCATAAAACCCAAACCCGAAACAAATATTTGCAGATCATACAAACATTTGTCCCACAACGGGAATCGAACCCGCAACCTCTCGCATCTCAGCCGGCTACTCGCCCTCCACGTCGAGGTCGTCAATATATCAATGTCGAAGTTTGACGGATTTTGAAGAGAATCTTACATTTGTGACATCGATTCGTACGCGCGAGGCGTTCCACAACTCGCTCAACAAACAACTCGCCCACGGTTGTCTTCACGAAACATTCATACAAAATTTGCTTAAGTAGCTAGTGCCTCAATATTGATGATTATAAGTACTTAGTTAGGTTATTTTTAGGGTTCCGTACCTCAAAAGGTACATAACCATTATAGAATCACTCAGGTGTCTATCTGTCTTTCAATCCGTCTGTCCATCTGTCTTTCACAGCTTGTTTTCTCCGAAACTACTGGACTACAATTAAGTTGAAATTTGGCACATATTATAGAGTTAGATATATAGATAGATAACTCTATAATATACAAAAAAACTAAAATGAAGGGCTATACAATGGTTGCCTTATCGATAACTCTAGCGATTTCAAATTGTCCGAATCACGGATCTATAGCGTAAATCAATGATTTCGGGAATAAAGTTTTGGGAAAAATAAGAAAATTAATTTCAAAAAATTGCCTAATCCGTCATGTGACACATCAAATGAAACAACTCGTTATTAGTTTCTTTTTTAAAACTTTAAGACTATTCAGTCAAAAGTATTGAAAAAAAAATACGGAATATTAGGCCTTACTCATTGTTAACAGGTAAATCTAATTGGAAATCCTAAGTCATTCAATTCCCACGGGTATCGAAAATGCTTATAAAATTTGTTGATTGACTAATAAGTTTAATTAGTCTAGTGGTTATTATCGTAGCCTAATACTTGTACGGAATCCTCTCCACTTGAGTTCGACTCTCACTTGACTGGTTAGTATTTACTTGTAGTTTCGTTGATACGTTTCTAGTTTTACCCATCATAACATTCTATTAGCGAGTCCGCAATATGTTGTGGCTGAACTCGTTCAGTGCTGGCTCATACAAAGAGCTTGGACATACACGGCCACCCATTTAAATAATTTTCATAAAATCTTAACCCTGGAACTATTACATTACCATTACGTGTAAGTGACGTCTATGAGTACTGACATAGCGTTACTTAGATTCTATCGTTTGTTGCCAACTTTCCAATTGGCACCAAATGGAAGCTCTTCGATTTTCTTAAAACATTGGAATTATAAAACGGATTCTGTTTTTCAACGGGAGTGTATGACGTCATTTCCAAAATTAATTGAGGAAACGATTCACAGCATGTGCAGTCGTTTTATATACAGATATAGGTAACTAAATAATTGCATTACAGTTTTCTCTAAATAAGTTACATAGTCATCATTTCAGCTTGTTGATGCCCACTAATGACCTCACTCATAGAATGCTACGATGAACAGGGTTGAGCCACCTCCACCCACCGATTCAGTCACAATTGACACGGACGTAGGTATGGTGCAGTGTAACAAGGATTTTGTGTGGCGATACCGATGAGCGCCCCTAGCGTACACTCTCTGAACCTCATTTTCCATACAAAAATCCGTGATAAACTACACCCGTCCGTGTCAATTGCTTGTCAAAACTCAGAATCAACATTTTTTCCAACGGTTCAGCGAGCTATGTTGGCTGCCACTTGAACATGCTTATTTTGAGTGCTATGTGCGTGATTTTGTTTCTTCTACGAATCACCTCATCTTGAATCCTAGCGCTTACTGAAATTCCGAGCATAGCTCTATCTATTGATAGATTGCCCGCTGACTTTGAAAAAAAAAAAAAAAAAAAAAAAAAAATACAGAAACTTGAGCTGTCAAATGGCGTGTTGGCCAATTCACGAAAAAATGAAACCGAACAATTTTAATTGTATTTCAAGCTTTTTCGGGGAAACTAATTAAAGAATTATTAATGGCGTGAGTCAAAGTCATAACGTTAATTGATTATCATAAGGATAATTTTGATTGTCTTATAAAGTTAGCTATACTCATATTCCAACGCGATCAGACATAATGAAGTATTAGGGAAACATACACGACCAGTGCAATTTTTTTGATGATCCTACTTTCTTCTAGGAAGCGCCTGTTCATACATAGACACATAGATAGATATATAGATCATTACTATCCTACTCCTACATCTTACACCTACTATCTTAGTAAATATTTTTAGTAAAAAACTAGCATTTAAACATAGAATCTTCGCATTTATAATATTAGTAGGAGTAGCCTAGTATAGCATTTATAATATTAGTAGGAGTAGCCTAGTATAGGAGTAGGATACTTGTAATAAGACGTAGGATTAGGATAGTATTAGTATGATAGTAGTAATAGAATAATAGGTGTATGATATTAGGAATATGATATTCAAGTAGGATAGTAGAAGTAGTAGTAGTAGGAGTGTAGGAGTACAATAGTAGGAGTATTGTACTCGTATGTACATGAAGCACTATGCACACACACACATTACACACACACAACACACATTTATACATTTGCAGGCAATGTAGACGAGTAGGTACTAATACAATGACTGGTAAATGTATGAAACTTGGCATAGCTCTACCATTGTATGAATTGAACCAACCGTTTTCTTCGGGCTATATCAACAGCTTCAGCTGGCGGAACGTTCTAGATTTCTTCAGAGATAATAACCTTTCAAATGCGAGTGACTATTTGACACATTTCAATAATACACAATTTTTGCTCACCCTTCGCATGGGAATTGTGAATTAAAATTAATGAAGTGTACCTTTACTTGGGGGAATAAATAAGTCATTCTGCGCACGTGTACATTCTAAGGGATGTCGATGGCAGTTGAAATGTTACCATGCTGTTTTATTTAACCGTCCGTCCACATCAAGGACCAATCCCTACATCCTTGCAAATATAATAATATAAGTGAAACGTGTTACTATGTTTGTTTGTCGGTATTTAACGCCTAAAAGGCAGGCTGAAAACGACTGTTGAAAGAACAAACGAATGCTTAATTATCTGACCTTTCATTTTCTCGCTGGTGGATGATTCATTTATTTCACATAACACATCATCCTCTGGCAGCTCAACATTCTTGGCACAAAATTCAATAAAGAAATCTGGGCAAGATATTTGATGTGCCTATGGAAGTAGGTCGTGTAGAAGATTTTGTCTCACACTTGAGCAGGCACGATGACTTGATAAAATCTGCAGCCCAATACTCTGAACCAAAGAATGGTTCATAAATCATGTATACGTGATATGATTTCGTATGTAATCATGTATGGTTATGGTTATAGGTACACATCTTAGTAGATATCAATGCTTACCTACAAAATGTTACTCAATTTTTTTTAGTAGCTTCTGTTCAGGAAAAAAAAACAAAGGCAATATAACGCAACCATTTGCGAATATACACCAAGTGAACTCTATTACTGAACAGAATCTACTAATAAAAAAAAATTTTTTTTTAATTATAATGTATTATACAATATGCATGCTATGGAGTGGATATCTACCGGCTGATGAAGTAAAAGAAGACAATATAATATAATATATATAAATATATAGTTTATTTAATTCATACTTATTTGGAGAACATTACAAGGTCAGTAGGTACTATTAATTATTCCATGCCTTCTTAAGAAGCGTAATAAAATCAAACAAGTTCTGTTTTTGTTACAATTTCAATAACTTCGGAATGTTCGAGTATTTTAATTAAAAGTTTCTTACATTTTCAAGTTTTCACGAGAGTTTGTCTGCTTTACCTCAAACTGATCGAACAATTTAAGAAAAGGTTTTGAACTTGTTCATTGTTTTCCTGTTTACCAATTAATCTTTACTTGATCGCTCATAAATACCTACTCATATTTAAATGAATATAGGTCTACGATATATTCATTAACTTAACAGAACACCCAACAGTCACATACATGCTCCCACGCTAATATTCCCTGGCTCGTGGGTATCAGAAACTACGAGTACCATGGTACCACAGCACGTAGAACCGGAACAAATATTTGCAGATTATGCAAACATTTATCCCGCAGTGGGATCGAACCCACACCTCTTGCGTCTCAGCCGGCTACTCGCCCACTGCACCACAAAGGTCGTCAAGTTGATTGTTGATGGTTGATTGTTTTAGACATGTAAATCGGTTTTATGAATAAATTTTATTGTATTGTATTGGATTGTATTGTTTTGGTAATTTTTATGAAAAGGGTTAACGTGGATTTTTTTAACTTTTGAAACTATCATGGTTATTAACATAATTATCACTAGAAACGGGGTATTTACCATGATTTTTGAGTTTATGTTGAACTAACTCAAAAATCATGGTAAATATCCCGTTTCTAGTGATAATTGTGGATTTTTTTTCTTAATTTTATTCTTCGCATTATAAACAACAGTTTATTTTACTTTTTTATATCTTAATATAAAGCTTTCTGATTGATTAAAAAACGAGTACATAAGTCATTATTACCTGAATATGTACCTATATATTGTTAGTTCAACTTAAACAATAGTTGCCCGTTGAGAATAAAACCATAATCTTCGCTAATAGCACCTCCCACTCCTTCACTATTAGATTTTATACGAATTAACCTTAAAAACTATTGGAATAGTTCAGGAAGCAATCTCCTCGGATAATAAAATAACTTTTATTTAGAAAATTCAGCAATATAATTCTACCTATTCAACAGTCGGACACATGAAATTCGGGAAATGGTTTTCGGCGAAATGGAATTTTGGCTTATATAAGTTGCTCGATCAAACATTAGGGAACCGATAGGTACTATTACTTTGATAGATAAAAACTTGAAGTATAGAGTTGCCTTGAGACTTGAGAGTATTAAATAGGTATAAAAAGATTAAATACCTACGTAAAGTCATAAATGAACTGAATTTCTGACCTCCACGACCTCAGTCTGAGACAACGCCCAAGAATTTACTCAAACGTCAGCAAAAGTGACGGAAAACAGTGGTAATTAGCCGTTTTTCCATTTAAAAAGATTAAATACCTACCTAAAGTCATTAATGAACTGAATTTCTGACCTCCACGACCTCAGTCTGAGACAACGCCCAAGAATTTACTCAAACGTCAACAAAAGTGACGAAAAATAGTGGTGATTAGCCGTTTCTTCCATTTAAAAAGATTCAATACCTACCTAAAGTCATCAATGAACTGAATTTCTGACCGAACTGAATCCATGACGTCAGTCTGAGACAACGCCCAAGAATTTATTAGCAAAGTTTCCGATTAGCGACACGTGTTTGTAACTTTGGAAACTTACCGTGGTGGTCGTCCAAATAATGGTCTACGGTACGATGGCCTTTCAAGAGTTTTACGCGCCCGTTTTCTCCGATTAATCATGTCTACGTGATGACGTCACATCTCGCATGACTACAAAACTAAGGTTTTCATGCGAGATATGACGTCATCACATGCACGAGATTTTTCTGAGAATAAACTTCCTGGGCAGTTTTGCGAACGCACTGATAAATCCATGGCTCATTCAGAAGCGTCGCGTCGGCTACATTATTTTTTTTATTTTTTTATTTATTTATTTTATGTCAGACAAATGTCCATAAAAACTTAAACTAGTACACAGACACATAAAATGAACACATTAAAAATAAAACATAATTAAACAATATGAAGCCTAACCAAATGGCCCAGTATGGGACAGTCAACCCTGTCAGCTACAACGAGCAGGATAGCGTTGTTGCTGCCGCGGACACGGCTCAGCAGTGAGGCGGCTCTCTTGCGTAGGATGGCATGGAAGCCATCAGTTCGAGCGTCAGCAAACATGCCTGAAGCACTGCAGTACCTCGGCAACCTCAACACAACCCTAAACGCGTTGTTATATTGCACGCGCAGGGCGTTCATTGTCTTCTGCGTATAGCTAGTCCATAGACTGCACGTGTAAAAAGACTGACAGAAGGCCTTGAAAAGAGCCAACTTCACTTCGTCGGTACACCGTGCAAATCTACGGGCCAACATATTGCATCGGACAGCCAACGCCCTGCGCTCCCTCTCAATGTCCTCGGTGTCCGTGAGGTTATCCGCGACCCAGTGGCCCAAGTACTTGAAACGTGACACTCTTGGTAACTCAACTCCATCAAGAGTGACTGGTGGTACACTATTATGAAGGCTGTATTTATTATTGTTTATTAGGTAAGTCAAAAAAGAACAAAATCAATATTTATAAATTTAATAGGTATTTTAAAATACCTTTGACACGTTAAATAAAATATAGATATCACTTTTGACACTCTTATATGTTGGAGAGTAACGTTGTTGTACGCTTTTACTCTTATAATCTACTAAATTCAATTAAAAATGAAATAAAATTGTATGTTACCTAAATAACGTTTTATCTCAGCTGATTGTTTTGTAAATTCTCTGGGTGTTATTACAAAACATGGACTTGTCTGAGTTTAAACCAGGACTACCAGTCTAGGTTTAAATATCGACCTTTGGTATATACGACTGTAATACAAAAGCAGATGGCTGGTTTTCCAGAAGCAACTTTCGAGCTAGATAGTCAAAGCTTATGCCAAAAATGACATAAGCATGGACTATATCTGGTTTTTCTAAAACTAGGCAGCCCCCTAGTTTAGCAATGGCCTACAAATTGACAGTTGATTGCTTGTTGGAGGTATGAATTTCGACATCTCAATTGTGATGTGGCACAATCCGTCAGTTTGATACTTTGGAAATTTGTGTAGTAGCGCGAGAATTGATTTCGGAAAACAAACCATCTGCTTTCGTATTAAAGTCGTATATGCCTAATGTCGTTATTTAAGCCTAGACTAGTACGCGGATTAAATTCAGATTTAGACCATGTTCTGTAATTAGGCCGTCTTTGTCAAAAGATAATCGTTCGAGTCTAGCTGGTGCACGGGAGTGCCATATCGTCAAGGTAATTTTTTAAAGCAATGCTTTGCCTTTTACTTTTTAAGTAAGTTACCAATATAAATTCTATCTCATAAAGTACATATTAAGGTTAGGCATATAAAATAAAAAGCACTAAGACATTTTAATATGTTTTATTACAAAAGACAGCGAATTGCACGTGTTTATTTATTGACAGTTACAAGGCCGTAGCCTTCTATTATTTACATTTCATAATTTAGACATATAATATTCTCAATACAGACCAGGCCTTTATATGTTCTAAACATTTATTTTTACTAAAAAAACTAAAGAAAAAAGAACTTTCGTCAATGGGCTCAAAGTCCTTTAGAACTAATTAATGACGAAAATACTTTTATTCTTCTAAAACACTATATACACTTTAGTAACATCAATACAAATTATATCTTCAACGAAAACTATTTTTTACATCTTGCAGATTTTGTAGTACACTTTTCACTAATTTAATACATAAAAGGTTTATTCCATATATTTCTAATCCTATATATTATGTATTACAATAAATCCCTCGCTTTGTACATTTTAGTCTAAAATAAAAGCACAAGGGGGTTAGTACGGGTTTTGATTGTTTTCGAAAACTATATGAAGTTTCGATTCCTTCCATACATTTATTTGCAGCGCCCCTAGCGAAAACGAGAAGAAAACTAAGGACACTGTCAGTAAATGTATTGAAGGAAACGAAACTTCATATAGTTTTCGAAAACTATCAAAACCCGTATTAGGTACTAGACGTACAGATGGGGCATGGTAATGTCAGCCAGGTAGCATACTTTGGCACCACTGGCACAAGTTTGTAGATAATCAGGGAAAAATAAGAAAAATGGCTCCTACCGTAAAGTACCTAATCACAGAAAGTTTCATGGACGCAGCGGCTCCTTCCATTGTTAAAAGAATTTGTAAAGAAAATACTTTTTTAGTCTGGCTTGTACCAACCAGGGTTAGCATATTTAACTCAGAGTTAGTTTACTGCATATTAACTTGGTTCTGCACCATTGTTGAGGGTTAAGAGGACGTCACCGGTAAATAGCAAAAACTAAGTTTGCTTCTAATTTGGCTATTATTCCATCAAACTCCATGAAACTTTGTACACATGATCAGTACACTAATATCAAGACACGTGGTGCGTTAGTTTTTTAAAAACTAACGCACCACGTGTAACCTACTCTTAAATGTTAACCCGGGTTGTCGCAATCGGAACTTTAGGTAATGGCCAAACAAACTTCACTGATTACCCTAAGTTAATGGTATGAAGTCATACCAAAACTAGTTAATCGAACAGAATATTTCACACTAGAATCCATTATATAAAAAAATGCAATGGGTCTTGTCACTATGAAATCTGCTTATACGGGGTATCTGAAAAGAAATAAAAAAATCATTAGTTTTCATGACACCTTGAACTAAAAGGTTGAGGTAGGTAGGTACCTTGTCGCATTGTTATTATTGTGTTGTTTTTTCTATTTCAGTGAAGAGGTATTAAAGGTACCTAGGTACTCCCGTACACATAACATAACACCCAACAGTCACATACATAGTTCTAATCCCACACTAGGATTCCCTGTGTCGTGAGTGTCGGGAACTACGAGTACCATGGTACCATAACACCCAGACCAGAAACAAATATTTGCAAATTATACAAACATTTGTCCCGCAGTGGGTATTGAACCCGCAACCTCTCGCATCTCAGCCAACTGCTCGCGTGCCGCGCCACAGAGGTAGTCAACACAAACATTTCTAAACAAAGAAACACCGAAAATATTTCTCTTTTATCTCAGATCGTAAACTCAGAATTATATGAAAATTACATTGTTTCGTTATGTTAATACGTAAAAAGCAAAAATAACCCTCAGTCAAACATTTATATTTAAAAAGGCATAACAACATAAATATGGTTGCGGGTATTATTAGTCCAAAAGTCAAAATGACAAAAAAGTAATATTCATATTTTTTTGTAAACAAAAATGTCAAGATATGCCTACACTGTGGCATATCTTGACATTTTTGTTTACAGATTAAATGCCGTTCAAATTGTTTTTTAAATTCAAATAATGTCTTCTTTCAGTAAAATGTTCCATCTACAATATTCAAGGTACTTTCCCTCCATGTGGCATAGCCGTGGGACGCCCTGTATGTGTGCTACCAGTATCTTGAAATATGTACTACTGAAAAATATTTATTTTTCATATTTCTTTGTCAAAAACTCAATTTACGCAATAATATATTCGTTAAAATTAATTTTGTTTTTTTTTCTATTGTATTTGGCTAGCAAAACATCCTTACTATATTTTTTGGGCAAATTTAGTAACCTACTACCTGAACGTATATTTTTTTCTCTGGTATCCCCATTGTTTACAAAAAATGTCTAGGATTAAAAACCAGAGTATAATAACAATAATATATTTATATATTCGAACAAGTTAGATTCATAAATGTCAAAATTAAATGTCAAAAGTTACAATATAAAAATTACTTAAAATTATGTACCTACTGAAAGCAGATACACTACACTAGTCAGTTAGGTATAATTAATTAATGCAGTATATCTGCTTGTATATATTTGTATAGTAGCGTCGAAAACTCGCGAGCGATTTTATAGTGGCCCACGAGGTTGCAATTTGATATAAAAATATGTTATTGCTATAACATATTTTACAAACGGTTCTAAAGCTAAATTTGTAGTAAACTGAAGTAGATCAACAGATAGGAGAAGATTGTTTTGTTTGTAAATAAAAGATGTTTCGAGATCCCATTATGATTGTGCGTGCTGTTGCATTATACGTTCCAGTCTTTGGCAGCGATTTTATCATGCTGCAGACGAAAAAGCTGTATTATATTGCACTTATAAGATTTTCTATTAAACAGAAAATGGAACACACAGTGTACACAGCACCACTCAATTAAGTTTATATAGAACCTTTTCTTGAAGCTTTAATATGATTCATCATTGATCTTTAGATAGTGTACCTGTTTAGATGGATAGTCGGACAAATATACATTAACTCAGTGTATAGCATAAACAGAGATAGCACTCGAGACTATTATTTACGCGAAGATGGATACAACTAATGACATTTACGTTACAGGGCGAGTAAGGGGATTATACCTACAAGTATGATCAAATAAGTTGATGTATCGGAAAATGAAGCCCAGAGATTTTTTTTCAAGTAGCAATATGATATTAATAGAAAGTATACAAGAATGTATGGGTTTTGTAATAAAAACTAGGTAACCTAGAAACACAGAACTTTACAACATGAGCTAGTTATTTTTTAAATCAATATCAAGATATAGAATGGTAGTATAATAGGGCAAATTTAACACCTCATAATACTAATATAGAATCACATCACCGCATAAAAAACGGATCCAATAAATACTGCCAAAGTGGCTTAAAGTCATAAATAATATTACTGCCGGCATTGAAATGTGCTTTTTATTACTTACATAAGATTTGTTCGAATTATTGCGACCCAGACTTTATACAGACGACCCCCGTTGGTATCGTTTGAAATGCTCGGATTTCGTAATGGATACCTATATGTTTACTACAGTTCTTTAAGAATCTTTCAGGTTTCTTTTTTATCTTTGATATGTGCCAGATGTTCTTTTATCTACTTTCTACCTTAATAACAGTCACCCGCGCATTTCTCCCAAGGGAACTAAGTTTTAACATAATAGACGATTATGCACTTAAGGGAATAAAGCAGTGTCTTACGTCGCAAGCGGCATATTGAACCCTGAGGAGTTATATAGAATCCTGAGTGAAGCGAGGGGTTCAAGCTGCCCAAGATTCTGCTGGAAGACAGGCTTTATTCCAGAGGATCATACTCTACTTTTCACACCTTCTGCGAGACAATAAAAAGCCAAGGCTTGTTTTGATTTTTGCGGTAGTAGATGATTAATAATCTCTAAAGCATCTGTTTTGATAAACTCGGGCACTATCGCTCGACATAAAATTCACTGAAAATCACAGCACCGAACACGTCTTTTGTGTCACATTCTTTGTAAAAGTACTTTTTTTTAGTCCTGCTTATGGTGGCCATTTCGATTTTCGAACAAACCTCTTTACAATGCCATATGGGCATTTTTTTACTCAGAGTTTTCCACGAGTTTTCACATGAATTTGACGTTCCAAATTCAAAGCACTTTATTCCCTAGGGAGTTTCGTACAACTTTATATCCAGTAAGAGATAATGCTTTACTTTACGTTGAGGTTGCATGATATGTAATTGGACATTGTCGAGCAGGTGGTGTGAAAAGGTAATCTATGTAATATCTATTTTATCTGAAAAATTACATTAAAAAAATTAATTTCAATGAGTTCAGTCGTATCTGCGTTAATTACTGCCAAAAAAAAACATCACATACACAAACAGACAACGTTTAACTATAGGTACATAATATACTTGTAGATATTTATTATAATTGTAATTATTACAATTATAGTAATGGTAAGAGTTCGTTTTAAGTCATGTAGCCAACCGGTTAGCAGATATATTGTTTTGTAAATAGCCATGCAAAGAGTTCACATTGTCACTATCTTATTTTATCTCAGTTTTGGCATAAAGTGATTTTCATTTTAATACGTGGACAGGGTGACCCGGTCCAGCTCCTATACAAATATTGAGGACACTTTCATACTAATTTCGTTTGTTTTAGCGATAGCGGTTTGCCCCTTATTATTCTAGTGTTTCTTCGTATAAAAATATGATGAGTCTAAAATCTAAATAAATTCAACTTACCATTAAACTACAACACTGATACAATAGGATCTCTATCAGAAGTAATCACAGTTTTGTCTGCAAACATATACATATCAACGCAGTCTTCATTAGGACTCGGATGATGATCCGGCTTCTCATCAGGACTTATATTGTCTCCATTCTCACACCCTTTATCGTTGAAATCTATGTTATATCGAACTGAAGGAATTTGGGTCACTGTTGATGTCAATAACGACTCTTGAACAGTATCGTTACCGTTGCAAGTCTTCTCTGAGCGGAACATTCCAGTTCTTTCTGATTGATTGCATCTCTTTTTAGCTACTAAGATGCCTAAGCATGGCAGAATTTGCTTGAATTCCTTTCTAAAGTTTTCATTCAACCACGCGTACAGAAATGGATTGTAGCAGGTCGATGACATAGCTATGAAGTGCGTGGAGAAAAACATCACCATGTAGTACTTCCAGTCTTCAGCGAAAGAATAGAAATCACTGCTTATGTTTATCAAGTTCAAAGGAAGCCAGGACAAACCAAATATAGCTACCATCGCTATCAACATTCTATTCGTTCTTCTTTTCCTTTCTCTCTCAGCGTCTTCTTTTTTGCTATTCTTACTCCCAGGTCTAGATTTTAGTCTATCGGTTAATTTTACACTAACACATGTATAGCAGAAGGCCATTACTACAAAAGGTATGGCGAATTGCATTATAACAGTAACAGATCCAAAAGCTTTTCTTATTTGGTCCGTTGGCCATTTTTCTGCGCAATATCCATTTTGTAGAGATATGTACCACCCGTAAGGGAAAGTGACAGATAAAGCGAAGACCCATATAAAAATTATAAGACCAACACAGGTTTTGATCTGCATCCGAGGTTTAAATGGATAAATTATAACGAAGAATCTATCTATCGCTATTGAAGTAAGAGTGAGAGTAGAAATGTAGACGCTACAACCTTGGGCGTAAGGCATGATATGGCATAGCAGGCTACCAAAGACCCACCTGCCGAGGAAGGTGTAAAGAGGGGTAAATGGTACAGCAAATACGCAGAGTAATATATCCGATAATGCGAGGTTCGTGATGAAGAGATTAGTGACGGTTTGCATAGCTCGGTTTCTGATGACGGCGTAGCATACGAGAGCATTGCCAAAGATTCCTACGACAAAAATGATCGTATATGCCGTGCAGAACACCGCCTGGATGGTTTTGTTATCAATAGGGTCAATGCGGGTAGCATTTTGGTTCTCATCCGTTATAGTGCTCAAAGTGTCGTTGAAAGGTTCCAAAGTCCATCCTTCAGTCGGCATACTTCCTTTGTTTCCTTAACTGGGCATCATAAACTTTTTAGGTTTGCTACTGTTATCATAATTTTGATGGTCTTTATGTTGGTCTGTCCTTTGGTAGAGTGTTGTGATCATAATGTTTGTTTCGGTGTTATCTTAGGATAGAGTTTCATCGGAATTTCAGAACTGTATTTTTTCTTGGATCATTCTGGAGCTATTCAATATCTGTAACAAAAGAAATGTAAAACATTAGCGACAAACTATCGAAACGTAAAATACAATTGAATTGGGCATCCGATGTTATTCAGGTGTCTCGACACATTTGACACCCGAGTAGGTGGAAAAAATGTAGTGTGAGTCCTATAAATAAAGGAAAATGGTTTTCTGCACAACTTAGCGGGGTACTATACTGTGCTCCAGATAAGATAATAATATGTTATGACGTGTCAGCTAACACGAGACATGGGTCAGAGGTGAATGTTCAAAAAAACAAATATGAAAAGAAGCTAACAATATTATACGTAATTATTGATATTATTTGAAAGTCTCCAATAGTAAATTGTCCTTATCTTTGAATTCTTTTCCGTTTTAAGGAAACTGCTGATAAGGATCTGTTCTATTTTCCTGCTCTGTTAATTTCCTGGGAAGAGGGATGTACTTATTGTTTGGTTTAGTCGAGTTAAGTAGACGAGTGAGTGCGCTTGACAACTTTTTCTGTGAGAATTTTAAATATAATCAAATACACATCTAATCATCGCCCTGTTTACGTCCACTGCTGGACCAGGCCTCAATACAATGAATTGGAATTAATAAAACAGATATTGGAGGGATTTGATATAATTACCACGCTTGGCAGACGGAATGGTGATCGCAGTTTGGTACATCCCCTGGTGTAATCCCTTCGTAAGTCTTTTACTACATCCACGGGAGGAGGTCTATTCTTAGGCCGGACACACCACGGCACCATACACACCTACTTGGTAATTTTTTTTTTGACTTTACTAGTTGCTCAGAACTGTGAAGTTAGGAGGATCAAATCAAATTACAATCGAGGAAAAATTTTAATTACTTGCTTTCCTAAATTTGCTCTTAAACGAACTAATTTAAACCTTTACCGTACCGAGCTCAAAACTATGGCAATAGTTATTTGTTATACAAGAGTGCAAAGTTGCTTTTTAACCGCGTGCTCAGTTTTGATGACCGAGCAAGCGAAGGATTTTAAAATTTAATCACGAGCGTAGCAGGTGATTCAAAAATTAGAATCCTAAGCGTTAGCGAGGGAATCAAAAGAGCACGAGGTGAAAAATCTTTGCACTCGAGTGCAACACGTAACTTTTCATCCCACCTCAGCGAGGAAATGGCTTAATGCAAAAAATAAACACTTACAATCACAAGATACTTTTGCGCATTTTCAACAGTTTCAGTCAATTCTGTTGGCGTCAAATAAACTTCCTCGTCGCTAGAATCACTCATTTTAGGGTTTTCACTTGTTTTCAAGTTTCTTGTTTTTAACCTAAGGTTTTAACAATAAGACGTGAAAGAAAATGGTGCGCGTATAGCAAATTAATAAAATAGTAATACACCAAGCAAGAAGGTTCCGAGTCTAAGTTTGTAACAAATTAAAAAAGGTAATATGATAAATTCGGCACCATGGAGGTAAAAGTAAATAGGTTTAATGATGTTTTGAATCCACAAACTTAGTGCACACGATGTTCTAAATTCAATTTTACTTTATCCTCTAGCGGATAAAAACGGCTTTTACACTCAGATATTGAATAGCAAAAATACTCTTTCCGAGATGGTGGGATGAAAAAAATATTCTGTACCTTACAGCTCATCACTCAAAACGTGTTAGTCTATTTATGGCGTATAATATAACACGATTGGTTGTGTTGTAGAATTTAAACTTGACAGCTAAATATTCAGGTCAGTAAGTTAAGTCCTGAATTGCTATCTTAAAAGTGTGAAAACTGAGCAATAAAGTCAACCCCTACGGTATACAATCAAGAACTTTGCTCAGAAACTTCTACGATGGCTATTGTCAATTTTATACAAAAAATAACTCTCCCATGAACTTGATCAAGTAACTCGTCTCGTGTGAATATTCCAGATGACCTTTGCTCCAGGGTGGTGCGAGTTAAATCGGGGACAATTATGGCGAAACGTTTATTTGCGAGGCAAGTGTTTATTCTGGAGCCTTTCGTGTTTATACACAATTGTCTACGGTCTAGTTGATCTCATTTAGGATTCTTATTTTTTCAAGAAGGCTCTTAGATGTTGATCACTGTGTAACTTGAGACATATACCTAATAACTGCCCAGTACACATGTACTTAAGTAAGTATTAAGAGAGACTATAATATACATAGTAGTATATATAATATAATATGTCACTGATCTTTTCTTGGTAACCCTGCGTTAGGTCAGAAACTAGCTTGTGGTAGTGACCAACTGAACAATGGCGAAAGAACTAGTGTGGTGTAAAGATACTGAAAAAAAGAAGTTAAGGCGTCATTAAAATTTGGTACATATAGAAATCCTTTTGCTAATTTTAACCTCTGTACCACGTAGCCTATAGTTTGGGGTTGGGGACCCACCGGAAAAATTGTATAAGAATATGCAAGCTATCATTTTTGGGAAAGTTATCTTTGTTTGGTGCCATAGATTAACCTGTGTTTGTTTCTAATTAAAAATATATCTTATCTTATTTTAAAAACCATACCTAAGGTCCTATCGCGTAATCTTGTTAAGAGGTAACCTATAGTTTTCTTCTGTCCTCAACAATTGAGAACACGGTCATCGATACATTAATAAAATTACTGCAATAAATAAAATTTATCTCGATAATAAAAATATATCGTTTGAAAACGTGACTGGAACTCGTGAATTCTATTTTAGCTGTAATATGATGCCGGTCATAATAAGGATTTGCGTCATGAAAACGTACGAAAAAATTGCTACGCAACTACAAAAGTAACTAATATGTTTTTTTTTCTATTAGGAATCATTCATATAATTTTATGATCTCCTAATAATACGGATAAAAAAAAACTTCACGAGGTACTACTGGTTCGCTTGGTAGTTCTACAGGGTTTTTTCCGGTGGTACTACTGGTAGTAATACTGGTAGTACCACGGGCAACAAGCGTATCTTTTCCCTCCCATTATATACCACCTAGTTTATTTTTATTAATAAGTAGTTTGGAAACACTTTAAAAAGGGTTAAAAGTTGCCTAAATTCCTAAATTGGGCCAATATCCACCCAATCGGTTAAATCGATCGAGTTTTTCAAGAAACCCACAGACGGATTTATTCCTGAGACTTTTAGACGTATGACGTCATCAATTTCTGACAATGTTGACAGCCACTTAAAACGTCAAAAGTTCCATCATTGTTGTAAAAAAAAATTAAAAAAGTACTTATCGTATTTTGTCATTTTAAAATGGCTGTCAACACTTATGAAATAATGTTGAAAAAAAGTAAAAGTTAAGGTTAAGAAAACTGTCCTTGTGGTAAAGGTACGGCTTGCACAGGCTAGCTAATGTTAGTAAAGATAGCGAGTCGCTACCGAGAAATGATTACCAAAATATTAACCATTTAAATCACAAAGATTGCAAGCTACCCCTATGTCATTGGCCAGTATTAACATTTGCGGTCGTTTCGCTAGCGTCTTGGTAACGTTAGTCAGCCTGTGCTAGCTGTACGGATTATGGAATAATTTATTTTGATGTGATGGAATAGTGCTACCTTCAGTTTTAGATTACACACTCTACATATACATACACAAATACTCTAGAACCCACCAGATTCATACTTTGTGCTACAGCTATGTGTAGTGTATAATAGTTATACCTACTTTTGGCATCCACACTAAAGAAACGTTTCTTCCCAGAGCACGACCCTGCTTAGCATTATATGCGAATTAGCAACAAGAGCAGCTAACTCTGCTAAGTACTCTATTTGACCCACTTACCTATAACGCCGGGTAACTATTATGGATTAAGGTAATAAATTGCTAATGTTAAACGTTTGGACTTCGACCTGTGGAATACAAACTATTTCCTTATGATAGTGCTTGGGTAAGCTCTCACTATAAGTTGAAGATGAAATGTTTCCAACTAATAGTGCTAATTGAACGAGCGAAGCGAGTTCTCTGAGTCAACTTGGAAGGATCGGCGTTTGTATGTATTTATGTATGTATATATGTATGTATGTATGATGTGTGTTTGTCCGATGAAAACTCCCCAACCGTTAATCCGATCTTCATGAAATTTAGTATGGGTACAATTTGTTGGTAAGGTTTTAAGCTATATCGGTCGGGGGGGTTGATGAGATATTGGGATCCAAGAGGGGTAAAAAAAATAAAAGTGAGACAGTCAGATCAAGTGGGGTATCTAATGAAAGCGCTTTGGTTGGACATTTCAATACTATTTTTAATTAGTATTTAGACTAAGTTGTTCCTGAGATATTAGGGAAAATCTAAAACGTAAAAATCCAAAAATTCTAGTACTTCCAGCAATCCCACAGTACTGAAATTTGGTATGCTTGTAGCTTTTGTTACAAAAATACAGGGAAAAGTCTGGAATTAAAAAATTTAGAAACTTGTACCCTATAAAACAATAATCAATATAACATCCATTGTAGACTCCCATTTTTGGAATTTGAATCACGTTGGAGTTCTATTGATTTCATCAAAAGGACGTTATCAATTAATTCGTCCAGATACCTACTCGATATATTAACAAGTATGTAGTATGTACTTGTTGCTTGGTCTTATTCAAAGGTTATCTTGATGATATGTAGGAAATTACCTCGACATGAAAAATGTATCTCAGTAAATGTTTTTAGAAGTCGGTTAGAAGGGTAAAGAAAGTAAAATATGCAAAAAATACTTCAAGTTCTCTGGTAATGCTAAAATTTAACCCTCTCTTCCCCACTTATGTAGTCGGGGCTGATAAAGGGGTCATCGCGAGGTCTCCGTTCGGGGCGAACCACTAGTATCTTGATAATGAGCCGTACAACGCAGATAAGGTGCATTCTACCGCCCATATACATAGCAGAGATCATTGTGAGCACATACTCAGAAAACTCAGTAATAATGTGACACGTTTTTTGCCTCTTTCGGCAGCATTCTAATGAAAAATAACAAAGAAAGATTGCTGTGCACTGGAATAACAAAGAAAGAACTACACCAAAGACATATAGACGCTATATTCATCATCATCAATACTAGATGGCCGTTCAATGCTGGGCATAGATCTCTCCTATACAATGCTACGATGTCTTGAGCAGCCTCCGTCCACCGACTTTCTGTAACTGTTTACAAAATGTCTGTTTTATTACGGCCATAAAATGAAAGTCGCTGCTATGCTATAGAAAAAAAAACAATAAAAACTGTTTTAATATTCCGTGCGATGTTTAAAAAAACTACCTTCCACAAATCTAACTGGGGTCCAAAAGGGGGTAAAAAAATACAATCAGGCCAAATGAGGCATCAAATGAAACAGTTTGGAAATTTAAAATATTTTTAATTCAATTTCAGATACCTATTGTAGTTTTTGAGATACGGGCAATAAAGAAAACAAAGGGTACTTTGTACCTCTACAAACTAGGGTACAAAGTACCCTTTGTACTAGTTAGTACCCTTAGGGTACTTCCAGTAATCCCACAATGCTGCAATTTAGCTTGCTTGTACCTTTTGTGACACAAATACAGGGAAAACTAACAACTAACTCTTTACAGTGAAAAACTAATTTAATCTAAATATTTTGATGTCGGTTAAAAAGTTTAAGAAAGTAGTTATGTATGTATAGGTATATACATATATAGGTACCTACATACTTCGCGGGTATTCGTTAGGTCTCAGTATCGGGCGAACCACTAATTAATTAGAAACAGAATCATCGCAGCAGTTACGTATTTTCTTATATCTCAAGTGGATTTCCACTAGAAATACCCAACAAACAGATGGCCCCCAGCTGCTACAGCCACGATAACTAACAAAATAAAATACGTTAAGAGATCTCCCGTAAGAAACGTTAAATTCTAAGATATATCACATAGAATAAGAATAAGAATAAAAAGCATTTATTGTTAACTGTGTAAAAAGATCGTAGGTACAGGTAATGTGGTATCAACAGTCTGCCCATTTTGGGCGTACAATGTTTTGTAATATTACTAATGACAATAATTATTATGTACTAGTACATACTTATATACTACTACTTATATGATATAAATAAACCCTTTATCTATCAAAATATTCATGCAAACTGTAATGAACTTTGCTAACAAGCCAACTCCTTAATTTATTTTCGCTTAAGCTGTTTTATATCTATTGGTAAGTGATTATATATTTTGATAGCCGTATAATATGTATTTTTATAGAACATTGTATTATGAACTATTAACATACTTTAAAACTCTTTTTCATTGTCAGTTGTTTTAAAATGAAAAGTAATTTCATGCATTGATACGTAAAACACATTTACAAAATTTACTTACGTTACCAAGACACTAGCGAGACGATCGGAAATGTTTTATTAGCCAATAACATCGGGGTAGCTTGAACCCTTTGTAATTTGATTGGTTAATATTTAATATCGTCTCGCTAGCGACTCGCTATCGTTACTAACGTTAGTCAGCCTATGCTAGCTGTACCTACTATAAAAACATAGGCTGACTAACGTTACCAAGACGCTAGCAAGATGACCGTAAATATATAAATATATAAAATTGGCCAATGACATCGGGTTAGCATGAAATCTTTGTTATTTGATTGGTTAACATTTGACATTAACTATCGTCTCGCTAGCGACTGCTGTTACTACTGTTACTACGTTTGTTAGGCTGTAATAGCGTAACTGACTTGTAGTTTTTAAAAAAGAGCTGTACGGATAGCACAGGTGACTCGCTATCGCTACTGAAGATAGTAAATTTCAAATATTAACCAATCAAATTACAAAGATTTCAAGCAACCCCGATGTCATTGGCCAATGTTAATATTAGCGGTCGTCTCGCTAGCTTCTTTGTAGCGTTAGTCTGCCTGTGCTAGCCGTACTATGGTTTTTTTTCCCGGCTGGATAGATTTTAATTCAAACCTACAAAACAGATCTTGATTAAATTAAGTAGATTTATGTTCATATAAAACTTAACAAGGACGATATTAACTTTTGTTATTAAACAATAAACGAGAAAAAAGTTTAATTTGAAGCCAGATTAATACGAAAAGTTGAACAATCAGTACGGAAGCCCCTTAAGTATAGCAACGTGGTTTCCAGTCTATATTTGTCGCCTCCAGACATGAAATGGAAAATGTCATACTGGTATATATCAACGCAATCCTGTTCATTGGATGGGACTGAACTGAAATTACCTACGTGAACTAGTTGGAAATTGGACCTGATTCAGTTAAAAAAGGTCACCAAGAAAGACCTAGTGACAAAACAAACGACTAAAGTAGCGGATACATCATTATGTAGAGACAGATAAAGTTGCAGCTAATACGAATCAGTTCAACGCTCTCTGTAATTAATAAAAAATAAAAAAAACAATGTATTTAATCATCATCATCCTGTAGAAGTCCACTACTAGACATAGGCCATCACCCTAGAATGCCACAATGAACGATCTTGAGCCACCTCCATCCACAGACTTCCTGTGACGTTAATAATCATCAAGAGTAAACACTTAAAGGTCTGTCTCATAATCGTTCGTTCTATTTTAGTTAAAAAAGCTTTCAAAGCAAAAAAAGAAGAAAACATTCTTCTCTCTGATATAAAATGTCATACGTCAAAACAAGACAAAAGCTATGGTTTATAGAATGATTATGAAACAGGGGGTTAATTACTAAACACTAATGTGCCTGTGCACATACAACTTTACAACTTTATGTCTCAGGGTGGCGCGCGTAGGGCGCGTCCTATATGTGGGCATGATCTATGAGGTAGTGCTTTTTTATGTTAGGCAGAGATCAAAAGATGGTTACGTCACTTAATCAAATAAAAAAAATAAAAATGTGGTTCCCGGTTTGGTTTTAAATGTATTGATGTAGGTCATATACTTCCTACTAATATTATAAACGCGAAAGTTTGTGAGTATGGATGTTTGTTACTCTTTCACGTAAAAACTACTGAATGGATTTGAGTGAAATTTAGAATGGAGGTACTTTACGCCCTGGATTAACACATAAGCTACTTTTCATCATCATCATCATCATCAATTTTCATCATTATTCACGCGGGTGAAACCGCGGGGCGCAACTAGTTATTCATAAGGTGTGCAGAATTATATGAATGGAAAACAAAAACACGCAACGAGTATAAGAAACACGCAATTTCACGCACTTAAAATTAAGACCATGATTTGATCAATCAAAAGAATGATGATAATAGCCTCATAAGATGCACCGTTTCAAACTAGATATTCTTAACGACCACTGATACCATCTCACACTGGTGGCAGTCTCTCTTCTTTGCTACAGTAGACACTGGCCTTAAATTCCAATTTCATCAAAGGAATAAAATCATGTTCCGTGAAATAGCTTAATTTCGTAATGTTGGTCAAACGAATTATCAGAGAGGTAATCACATGGGACCTTTCCGAATCAAGATGAACCGGAATTTCAAAAATTTGATTAGTAATGTTTTTAGACGAGTTTACGGAAATAGACGTTGGATCCTCAAAGGAGGATGGTGACGTTCCGTACATTTTGTGGCCCTCCACCTTTTTTGTCAATTTCACGTTACCTTCAGTAGAGATACTTTTGGTTATTGGTTACTTGCTAAGCGAATTGAAAGAAGTGTGTAGAAGTTGGGGGAAAACAATTGTTAGAGGTTTCTTACATAAAACACTTCGCAAACTTTGGTACATACGAAATACGTACGACACATCGACTGACATAAAACTTCCTATTTCAATCAATGTTCCTATTCAAGTTGGTAATTGTTTTTTTTAGGTTAAATTGTATAAAACTACCCTTTCAAGTTACGATATAATTAGCTGTTATACGGTTGAAAGTAAAACAAGTTGTACATAGGTTAATTTTCTATAAATAGTATTTATCAAGTTTTTGCTATTAATTGAATTAGATGTAGGTAACTTTTGAATTCCTTACTTCTAAAAAATCAAGGTCTATGGAAAAATCGGTAAAAAAATAATATTTAGATCAATACTAATTGCTTCCATGAAAGGGACCAGGTTAATTTTTTTTGACACGGGTCTGAAGTCGCCTAACTTCTTTAAATAATCTATTTTTCACCTCACAAGCTGGGAAAGATTTTGTTTATCGTTTGATACCTGCATACCAAATACAACCGAATTGAGAACCTCCTCCTTATTTTGAAGTCGGTTAAAAAGTCCTTTTATCCGCTAGCGTGGAAAATTGTTTTAATGATAAACAAAACCTTTTCCCGCTGTAATGGGGTAAAAAATTGTGCTTTTTTTAACAGAACTTAGTACCTACGTCTGAAGATTTTTAGAATATTCGGCATTAATACAAATAATACTTATACATACACTTCACAAAACAGTCACGCATAGTCCTAATCCAACATTAGGATTTCCTGTGGATATCAAGGCACTACGATTACCATGGTACCACAACACCCAGTCCCGGAAGTGTGAGGCACAAATATTTGCAGATCATGCAAACATTTGTTCCGCAGCGGGAATCGAACCTGCACCTCTTGCGTCTCAATTTCTTGCCCACACGCAACGGAGGTTGTCAATGCAAAGGCACAAACGCCTTTACAACTTCACTTTGTTATAAAATAATTCTGAAATACCCATTTCGTATACCAACTACTTTACATACGCCATCGTAAACTTAAAACTACCTATAAACAAGCAAGAACAGTATCTACCGTGTACAAACAATAGATTTATTTTATAACTGGGGCATAAATAAAGAATAATGTCTAATAACATTATAATTAATTTAATGACTGTTTTTATATCTACTTTTCAGGAGTAGCTAAACAAAGGATCGTTAAATGGTAATGGTAACAGATTTGTTTTACACATCTGTTCCTAAATTCGATTAGTTTCACTGATTGAAAATGTACATACCTAAGGATTGTGGTAGGGTTGTCCGGCCTTATAGACCACCCCATCTCCCCCAGGGGTTTTTTAATTTTTACACACAACACACAATTTTTTCGCACAGAGGGTATCAAATCTCTATTTTAATTTTAACTTGTATTTGATTTAGTTTAGTTTTTTGTTACCCTTTCCCTTTTTGTCGTTCAAATAAATAAATGTGTTTTCACACCACCTGCTCGACAATGTCCAATTACAAATCATGCAACCTCAACGTAAAGTAAAGCATTGTCTCTCTAGGGATATAAAGTTGTATGAAACTCCCTAGGGATTAAAGTGATTTGAATTTGGAACGTCAAATTCGTGTGGAGACTCGTGGAAAACTCTTAGTAAAAAAATACCCATATGGCATTGTAAAGAGGTTTGTTCGAAAATCGAACTGGCCACCATAAGCAGAACTCAAAAAAAAAAGAAAAAGGTGCGTTTACAAAGAATGTGAAACAAAAGATTCTTTACACGCTGTACGCGTGTTTGGTGCTGTGATTTTCAGTAAATTTAATTGCAATATTCATGTTGATAAAAAATTACAAACGATAGTGATTCTACTCCAAAGTTTATCAATACAGACGCTTTAGAGATTATTGATAATCTACTACTGCAAAAATCAAAACAAGCCCTGGCTTTTTATTGTCTCGCAGAAAGTGTGAAAAGTAGAGTATGTTCCTCTGGAATAAAGCCTGTCTTCGTCTTGGGCAGCTTGAACCCCTCGCTTCACTCAGGACTCTATATAACTCCCTCGCTACACTCGGGAGTTAACTTTAGAGTCCCTCGTTACGCTCAGTGTTCAATATGCCGCCCGCGACATAAGACACTGCTTTATTCCCTTAGTGCATAATCTACTATTTTTATCTTATGTTCTTTAATATTCATTTAGATAAAACTAGAGACACTTCTTCTTCATAAGACGGAAGACGTCCATTGCTTTAGGATGCCATAGAATTAGGGGATTTGCCATAATCTCCACGCTTGGCAGGCGGATTGGTGATCGCAGTGTTGGTGTAAACTCTACACCAATACTGAGTGTGTCTACACTGTAGAAATCAGAAATCAGAAAAGATTTATTGTTAACTGTTGTACAAAAGATGTTATACAGGTAGGTACAAGTTTAAAACAGTTTGTCCATCTAGGACGTACAATATACATAGTACACTTAAAACAGTAACCTAATACCACAGTGTAAAAATAGACTGTGCTTATACAAACAAAGTGTGCAAAGCTACTGTTTAACATATTCACTATCTCTCTCATAATACTCGCTTAGGTTATAGAACACATTTAATGTAAGCCATTTTCTGAGATGATTTTTAAACCTGCCCCCCAATTACAGTAATAAATGGCAATGGGGAACGCAACAATGGGAAGCATGTCGGCTGCCCAAGCGCTATCTAAATCTTATGAAACTTGAATAGGGTAAACTTCTTGACCTAAATATTCCCCTTTCCAAGTTTTAAAAGATTTGTACAGCTCTAAAGCTGTCAAAATGATCCCCATTGTTGCGTTCCCCATTGCCATTTGCTACTGTAATTGGGGGGCTGGTTCCTTCGAGGAGTTTTATTTCTAATGGTAAACTGTTGTAAATTTTAATTGCTGTTACAGAAGTACTTCTATTATAAATTGCATAGAGTAATCCAGGTAGATGCTGCTGCCCATATCCCATTGTCGGCTTTTACGACATCCATGGGAGGAGTAAGAGGGGTATATTTTAGGTTAGAAACACCACGGCACCCAGAGACACATTTTGATCAAAATAATATAGAGCTTTTGCGCACGAGCTCTCTATACTTACGAAGAAACCATTTAGTAGCCAGTTTTAATCGGATTTCCGAACATAATCAAACGGAATCCTTTTATTTCATGAACAACTCATAAAAACAACCAAATGAAATATCTTCAGTGAGCAATGCTATAAACAGTTAATAGCTCTGATATGAATGCTATAAGAACCATCGCGACTTCATGTTTCCAGAGTCGTTTAGGGGCAAATCAAAGACAACTCAATACAATAATACTACAAGATTCATTCAAGCTCTTCAATGAATGTGATACTATGCCTATACATACATTGTTTTATTTAGTTCATGTGTACTTGGACCTACCTATTTACTAAGAGAAAAAAAAGAAAAAAAAAGAGGAATTTGAGTAGTGTGTTTTTTCTAAAACTGAACGCCCCACTATTTCACTACGCCAAAATAATTTATTGGCCTCATACCGTATATAGGTACCTACATTATTTAATTTTATTAATGATTACAATAATAATGTCTTATGAATTATGGTGATTTATAATATTATTTTATTATTTGAATTTAATTACGTGACTTGTAAATGGATTTACTAATAGATATATTTTGTATTTGTTTTTGTATTTGTATTGGTAGGCAGTGATTCGTGCCCCTATAACGTCTCTGCTTTGACTAAGTACACCCCTGTACATTCAATCATAAACAGATCTCACTCAGTTTTTTAGAGAAACGTTAATGATGAAATGCGTAATGAAACTATAACGAGCTCTTGTGTAGATTTATTGAAATGGCGAAACCCATTACTTCCTGAAGTACCATTATTAGGTATTTTTTATCTGAGAAGAATTTTTTATCTTTTTATTATTTTTTATTTAGTATGGCGACACCGATGAGCACCCCTAGCGTACACTCTGTGAACCTCATTCTCCATACAAAAATCCGTGTTACATTACACCATACATCCGTGTCAATTGTGTGCTAAAAACTTAGAATAAGCTCTCAAGGGTGCATATGATCCGCACCAATAATGAAACGATACGTAAGCGTTTTAACAAAGCAAAATATTAATATACTGGTGCCCCTAAAATACTGAAAATGGCTTGAATCGTTATTAACACCTAATGGGATGAACTGAACATTTGTTGGTTGAAACGATAAATAAGCACTCAACATCCCCTACATATGACATTCATATCAACGACTGTCAACTGTTAAAATTATAGTACCTACTGCTTCAGCTTTATTCTAAGGTACCTACGTTCAAACTCTCGTGGCATAGAACTTGTCCAGATGAGACTTTTTACGCGCGATTCGACTCGCGCGATTGTGAAATACTACAGCTTCATACATTCCGTCCACATGCAGTCGCGCGTTTTGCCGCAAGCGCGAGCGCAAAACGCGCATCAATCGCGCGTAAATCGCCTCATCTGGACAAACTCATAAACAATCAATGCTCACAACACAGCTTGCTAGTGTTGGGAACATGCGATTTGGATTATCGATAGTTTAGGTAGCCGCTTGTTAGGCGAACGACTGCCGGCAGCCGTGGCGGGAGGGATCAATGTCACATTTCTGGATAACAAAGACTGATTGACATTGTTCAAAGGCAGCGCAGGGTAGCGAGTGGTGAGTGCCTTTGCAGTGACTGCTTGTACCACAGCGAGTTAGGGCGCAGCCACATGGGCGTTGCAGCGCTGATGCAGCGGAGCCCAACACCCGTGTAGCAGCGAAGTGACATTTCTCCGTTGAAATGGCCGAGCAACGTCAAAAAATACGTGCAATTTTGCGAAACAAATTCCCTAAATTATTATGGAGCAAATACGAGAACAAGTGTTGAACCAAATAAATAAACCAAAACGAACCGCGTGGTGATTATACTAATTCCCCTATTGTATTCTATGGGGGAGGAAGAAAAGGATGTCGAAACGCTGGTGATGATTATTTAAATCATTTATTATTGATATTATTTTTCATTTATCAAATAAAGACACGTCCTGGAAAACGTGATCCAAGCGAAATAAAGACTTTCTCAAGATCAGGTTGTCAAATTAGATTTTTCTTTTACGGAGATCTTTGTTTCAGTTGTAGGCAAAAATAAAGGTGTTGAGTAAGCGAATTTCTTCTCTTAATTTCACTGTTAGAAAAAATGTAAATTTACATGCAAAATTTTTACATAAAAATGAGAATTTACCGAAATAATCGGGAGAAACTACAGAAAAATCAGTAGAATTACATAATTTTCGTTAATTCTACATAATTTGCGTTATTATCACATATTTCTCGAATATTTTACAGAATTTATGTATTTTTGTACAGATTTTCCACAAAATATGTGATAACACATGGTAATTTGTGAATTTTTACATAAAAACTGGAATTAAACTGATCGTATATGTAATTTCACATGTTGTGATGGAAATAACACACAAAAAATTTAACTTTTTACATAAATTCTGTGATTTTAAAGTTTTTATGTAAATCTACATAGTAAGCTACACAGATTTTACAGAAAAAAAAGGAAAACCACATACTTCTGCTGTAGTGCCATAAATACCTATATATTTCACAAAAGTTTATGTAATTTATGACATGTTAAATGTGTTTTTACATGTGAGATGTAATTAATACCTTGTCTTGTGCAATTTCTACATATTTTGTATGTATATTTACAGCTTACTGTAAAAATACATGTCATTCTGTATTTTTACAAACCCGTATGGAAAACTACATTTGCAGTAGTATATTTTTTCCATAACAAATTTAATTTCACGTACCGTGATGTAACTATTACATAAATAAATTGACTTTTACAGAAACTCTGTAATTTCACATATGCATATGTAGTTTATTACATGTTAAATGTGTTTTTACATGTTAGATGTAATTTATACCTTGTTTTGTGTTATTTTTACATACTTTGTATGTATATTTACAGCTTACTGCAAATGTACATGTCATTCTGTATTTTCACAAACCCTTATGGAAAATTTTACATTTGTAGTGTATTTTTTACATAACAAAATTAATTTCACGTACCATGATGTAATTATTAGATAACAAGTTATACCGAATCTCAGCTATCGTACATTTGCAATGCTAATTCTCATTTTTAAATCTACTGATTTTATAAAAAAATATGAAAAAAATTACAGACTTGAGGTACTTAGTGCCGAAAATACCTAAAAGGTAGTCCTAGAATCATTAGTAGGTAGGTATTTATGTTTATATTTTTCTGTTAAACAAATGGCACCCAGAGTTTGATTCATTCTGCATTCAGCTTTTAGTGAAATATTAACTAAAGCAGCAATCGAATTAGTTTGCATGTAGAAGGTATTTCGCTAGATGGCTAGGTATAATCCAGTCAAACTGTTGGTGCCTTTGCCTTCGGATACCTTAAGGAGCCTTTTGCAAAGTTACGAAAATTGGCGAAGCCTTGAGGTTTGCAAGCAGTTGCTATGGATCATAAATAGTTACTTACATACCTACAATTTGCTAAATGGCCGTGACTACAGTCGCTCAAGGGGTAACTTTGCAGACATTCCCAGGGAATCCTAGGGAATTCGGAAGTATTACGAAGTTTTCTGAAAAATTCAATACCAGCAGACAATACTATGTAATAGTCAATACTGAGTTGACTTTCAAATTAATTCCATTTTGTATCTACGATTACGGTATAGGTAGGTACATTCCTCTATCACTAGATAGATACGATAGTAGGTATTATAAGGTATGTCTACTCCGGACGTTCGTTCATTCGGCTTGCGTGTCACTGGTTCTTTCTGGGTAACCCTGCGCTAGTGAGCTATTATGATAAAACCAGTGTGATAAGAGACCCTCCTATCATTGTAAGTAGACCGCATCGTTAGGTGTCACGGGACTGATGGGATTATTTCATCCAAATCATTACGGGACAATTGGAACAAAAAAATCCCATTAGTCCCGCTACGGGACATCCCAACGGGACAACTGGGATCAGAGAAAAAAACCTAAGTACTAAAATCTTCGCAATAAATTGTCGTTTGAAGTACCTACCTGCTTACTTTTACTTACCTGCCTACTTTGAATTGAAATGAATCACATCCAGTTATCTCCAGTAATAATATACTTACCTATTAAAAACACCTTCAAACTCCTTTAAAAAACAAAATTTAATGATTATTATAATTAATGTTTAGGCATTATTCGTCGCCTAGTTTCCAATCTGTCCACCGGCCAGGCAGTGGCGTGGCGCGCGCGTTTTTTGGCCGCTAGACTGCCCCGCGCCGCCGACGCCGGTGCCCTTGTTGCCAAGCGAGTTTAGAGAGTTTGTAGGTATAATTATGTGCAATGCTTAGGTTCATAAAATATTTAAGTAGGTACATATAACCTACTTAATTTGTTTACCGTAGTAGGTACCGTTAGAATATACTTAGGAACTATTGATGGTATCTACTATGTAATTCCTTTTTGGTAGGTAAGTACTTATACTTACTTAAGTACTTAAGATAGTTACCTACCTAGTTAGGTAGGTAGGTAGGTAGGTACTACCTAAGTAGATAAATACAACAATTTTGTTCCTCTATCTCTACATCTATCTTATAATAATTGTATTGCGTACGCAACAGTATTCATACGCATATGAACTATCGTTCAGCACTAGACTTACATGCTGCTTCTTATATTCGCTAGATTGAACTGTTGTCTTGTTGCAGGTGAACAATGAAATAAGATAGCCAAGAAAGTATATAGGTAATAGTTTAATAGATAAGAAGATATGACAAGGAAGAGTTATTGAGTTTGAGTTTAAAATTAAGGGGCTAAAACACACGACTCCCAGCGTCCCCCACCTGTCTGGCCCACTGGGGGACGTTGGGACAAAAAGTGCCAACGTCCCCCACTCGTGACAACGTGCAGGAATTTAATATTTAACAGTAGGAGAACTTTTTTTCTGTTTTTAAGTGTCCATTATGATGATCACTGATCACGATTCTACTGTCAGAAAAGTGATCACAGGGAACCTCAGATATCGATTTTGAAAGCAATCAGTCCGGGAACAAAAAAGTTCAAAATGGCAGCTACTTTTTAAATTTCTGACAGCAGATTCTTTTTCAGTGATCACAGGGAAACTCAGATATCGATTTTGAAAGCAATCGGTTCGGTAACAAAGAAGTTCAAAATGGTGGGCAATTTTTTAATTTCTGACTGCATATTCTTGTTCAGTGATCACAGGGAACCTCAGATATCGATATTGAAAGCAATCGGTCCGGTAACAAAAAAGTTCAAAATCGCGGCCACTTTTTTAAATTTCTGACAGCAGTTTCTTGTTCAGTGATCACAGGGACCCTCAGATATCGATTTTGAAAGCAATTGGTTCGGCAACAAAAAATTTCAAAATGGCAGCCACTATTTTTAATTCTGACAGCAGAATCGTGTTCAGTGATCATCATAATGGACACTTAAAAACTGAAAAAAAGTTCTCCTACGGTTAAATATTAAATTTCTGCACGTTGTCACAAGTAGGGAACGTTGGCACTTTTTTCTCCCATCGTCCCCCAATGGGGCCAGACAGGTGGGGGACGCTGGGAGTAAACGAGAAGTAAGGGGTCGACGGAGTTGTACTTGTCGCCAAAGTAAGTCTTGATCAGACGGAGAATTGATTCCGTTTGTCTAGTATCACTCCCCTTGCATCACGTACAGGTAGATCCGGGCAGCTCCTTCCGTTTCAGCCGGTTCTGGTAGCCACTAGGTAGGTACCTAGGTACCTAACTAGGCATCTAGATATCTCCCAGTACAGTATGTAAGTAGGTATAGCTCTCAGTACAGTTGGTAGGAAAAGTAGGTATTTATCAGTGTAATGTCAGGTGAGGTCTGCGGCTCGATTGGTTCCCTCCACGGCCGATACAACCGCGTAGCAAATTGATTTTATAGCCACAAGGTCAACAGTAGGTAGGTAGGTACCAACAGTTGACAAGATAGTAAATGAGTTATGGTTTCAGACGTCCAGACAATCTCTCATCCATCGTTCTATTAAGTAAGTACCTACTTATATCACATGTAAATTTTAAGGATTGATTATTTTCTGCGACAATTAATCTATAGGTAAGTACCTACCTATCGTTCGCAAGCGTGTGACTTCAAGTAGCTTGTAATGTAAATCGGGCTCTAAACGCATCCATAAACATACATAAACACACGCCTCAAAGGGCCTCTTTTCACCGTGGGTTACACAATCGCTGGAACATAAACGTGACAAGTGGTGAGCTCATCGCAGCCATTGCTTTCCACGACCAACTCGGCTAACACTTTCTTTCAGTAAGTAATAAATAACACACTCCTAAATCTGACATCCTCCTTGGCGTGGCGGGCAAGTAGCCGGCTGAGAGGCAAGAGGTGCGGGTTTGATTTCCACTGCGGGACAAATGGTTGCATGATCTGCAAATATTTGTTCCGGGTCTGGGTAATAAGTACTTACCATGATACTCGTAGTTCCGATACCCACGTCACAGGGAATCCCAGCAGTATGGGGTCAGAACTATGTAAGTATGATGTAAGTACGATTTATTATGTAAGTGAGTATAACAACATAACATAACACCTAACAGCCGCAAACGTAGTCTTGATCCCATGTAGGTATATACCTACCATGCTCCGATAACACTCATGCAGACCCGGAACAAATACTTACCTAATTTGCAGAACATAAAAACATATTTTGTCCCGCATTTATATACTGAAGAGATTGGTTAGCTTTAAACAGGAATTTCTGAAAAACCCACGGTTCGGTAAATTTCATACTAACTATGTACTATTCTGTATCTAGAATTCTAAGAAATTGATTTTAAGCTATTTTTTATCGTCGTATCAATTTGAAACTTTGCGTATATATGTAATTCTAATGATACTGTACATAGGACAAAATTTTGACAAAAAAAAACATAATTTTAGGGTTCCGTACCCAAAGGGAAAACGGACCCTATTACTAAGGCTCCGCTGGCCGTCCAACCGTCCGTCTGTCTGTCACCAGGCTGTATCTCATGAACCGTGATGATGTACCTATTTCTGTTGCCGCTATAACAACAAATACTTACAAAACAGAATACTTCAAATAAATATTTAAGGGAGCTCCCATACAGCAAACGTGATTTTTTAGCCGTTTTTATAGATACTTAATGGTACGGAACCCTTCGTGCGCGATTTCAACTCGCACTTGGCCGGTTTTATAGATAATGGTACGGAAACCTTAGTCGTTGCACGAGTCTGACTCGCACTTAGCCTGTTTTTATAGATAATGGTAGGTACCTACGGAACCTTTCGTGCGCGAGTCTGACTTGCACTTGGTCGGTCTTTTGTTTTGATTTGGAGGATAATTTTCAATTCAAAGTACAAGTAAAACAGCAATTTCTGATAGGTAGGTACTTACTACTTACTTACTTAGGTGAGTACTTATACAATTATTATTAAACGTGTTAAGCGTAAGTACAAGTACCTACTTACCTGCCTACCTAGGTATTTCAGTTTAACAGCTGTCTGTAGTCGCTGTCTAACAATCAAATCTTGTACATACTTACCTACCCAGGTAAGTACTTAATCAAATTTTCTTATTGAATTTTGAACAGAAATACCTACAAGCAGAAGCGTCCGTAAGCCGCAGTAAGGTAGGTCGTGCTCTTGTTACTATGTACTATTCCGTTTCTTGAAATCTTAGAATCTTATTTTAACCTATTTTTAACTATAGTATCAATTTGAAATTTTGCATATGTATATTCTAATGACAATACAAGAATTTGTGAATATTTTGACTTGTTTATTAGGTACATTGCCCCAACAGGTAGGTACCTGACAACAGCTTGAGTAGCATAGCAACAACGAAGGTCACGCCGTCACGCGATGATGCAATATAATATTAGTAGGTATTGGTTTGGGAACGACATTTACCTACTTATTGAATTGACAAAAATATCGTGAATTTTATAGTCAATTAGAACAGTTAAGTAAGTATAGTTTGGTGTAAAAATAAAAGGTGGATTATGGTAATTATTAAAAGAATAAATGGAAGTAAAAAATTAAAGGTATTAAGCCAGGTTGGTTTCTATCTTTTCACCAAAAAATATTTTAGTACCTACGAAATGTATACATAAAACATTGAAAACGAACAGGTGCCATTAGGCCCAGTTTCCACCAAAGCACGAGACGAGAGGAGATGTCCTGCAAAGCTGGCAGGTTATTTCCACCAAAGCGGAGAGCAGACATTTCTCTTGACTTCGACTAGGCACTTTTCCACTCTGCCGCGCCGCTTGCTCGCTCGCCGCACTAAATTAGCTCATATCGTACTTTTTTACTACCTAACTAACAAAGGAGACCATTCATTTTAGGTCTAGAATCGGAAGTGCCGGCCAGTAACAAAAACGATGTTATTTTGATGGGCACATTAATTTGAGCATTTGGTACTACTACACGAAACCTGTAGAACCAATAGTTTAGCTACTATCGCAGTTTAAAAAAATATACTTCCCATACATCTGATCAAAAATTAAAGATATTTTTAATGGTTTTTATACATGGTTTGTATATTTGCTTGACTATTGGTCGTAAGGTAAGCTTGAAGTCGTGCAGCAGGCTATGGCGCGAGCTATGCTAGGAGTTTCACTACGTGATAGAATCCACAATGAGAAAATTCGTAGAAAAACCAAGGTCACCGACAAAGCTCTCTGAATTAGCAAGCTGAAGTGGCCATGGGCAAGTCATATAGCTCGCAAAAATGACAAACGTTATTCGTTTTAAATTGAAAAAACGGCTAATTACCACCGTTTTCCGTCACTTTTGCTGACGTTTCGAGACCGAGTTCAGAAGCCTCTTTATCATGAGCACCACCCGCGACCGCGTTCAATGGTAGACCGGTGAATACTACGACGTGCGGCCGCACGCTCCGCTCAACGCAACGTTATTCTTCTGTATATATAAAATTCAAAGTTCTGACTGACATATCAACGCACAGCCTAAACCGCTGGTCCTAGAGACATGAAATTTGCAGGGTTTGTTTATTTTAGGATGTATTGGCGCAATAAGAAAGGAATTTTGAAAGTTCACCCTCTAAGGGCGTGAAAAGGGATGAAAACGTTTGTTTGACACGGTCAGCTAGAGGATCTGTAAACCCGTTACAGGACACATTAAGTTGATGGGCATAGTTGTTCGTTCCCAAGTGAAAGTGAACAATATTTCTATTTTCAATATTTAGTGTCATTCCGTTCACTGAGAACCAGTTAGCAACTTCGTTCATCACCTTGTTGAGTTTGTCAGCTAACTGTATAAGTGTTTCCGAAGAGACAATAAGGCACCCGTCATCAGCAAACATGACATAGTCCGCATCTACATGGGCCATCGTCAAATAATTGATAAGTATTAAAAATAGGTTAATTCTCATGATTGAGCCCTGGGGCCGGTGACATCATCCGATAAAAAAGTGTCTGATTTAGTGTCACGTACAGATGTTAGATGTGTACGGTTTTTAAGAAAAGACGTTATCATCTCGAGATGTGGCCCGTTTATACTATAGTGCTCCAGGATTGAGAGCTCCTCTAATACGTACGCGCCATACGGCTATGCTCCATGTTCCATTCCATCGCACAAATTATGGTCAAAAATCAATCAATTACACGCATCGCTAACTCTTACAATTCATTGATTAGTGGCGTAGATCCTTTTATGGCATCCAAATCAGCTTTCAAAGCTCAAGCAATAAAGAAACTTACGTTTTGCCCCGCTACGGGAATCAAACACACAACCTTTCTCATCTCAGGTGGCTGCTCACCCGCGGCGCCACATAAGTCATCAAAATAGTGCAATATTCTAGGTTGCACCCTTTCTAGTCACATGTCCTCTCACGAAACAGAAAACCTGCAGCGAGTTGCATGAAAAAAAATAACAAATATAAAAAACAAAAAAAAAAACAAAAATACAATCATTGTGCAAGGGTGAGCTTGTCTGTTTGTCTCTTAAACTCTATATACTGAAAATAAATATCATACCACTGTCCAAAGGTGTTGTTCCAAGATATATGGAGCCTAGCCCTTGTCGGTGTACATACACTTGTGTAAACGTGGCTAAATGTATACAAAACCTCTTCCCATTGTAATTTTTTGATTATTTCGCTTCATTTAATGCAGGTTCCTAAAATGTCTTTCTCACGGAGAGCAACACAAGACAAAACAATAAGGCGGGGCGGATACAATTTACTCTGTGGTAAAATGTTTCGACAGCTGTTGACAACTTTGACTAGAACTACATTCCGTTCACGTCTTGGCTCCAAGGTCTTGGAGCAAGGAAAATATTTTCGCGTAGAATCGAAATGTAGTAGTAGTTGTTAGCAGTAGAACTTCTTGTGGAAGAGTTCGTCCGGGGAAGTACTACCACCGTACCTATTTCTGCCGCCAAACAGAAGTGTTCGCATTGCAGTGTTTCGGTTTGAAGGGTACGGGTGCCGGTGAAATTACAGGCACATGAGACTTATCATCTTTATGTCTCAGGGTTGGCAGCGCGCGTGTGATGCCTTTGGTGTTACAGACGTTCATTGGCTACGGTAACTGCTTTCCATCCGGTGGGCCGTAAGCTTGTCTGCTTGACAAGAAGCATAAAAAAAATTTAATTGAAGAACTTTTACTGATGTGATGATCGTAATAAAACTAGCGTAGGCAGCGCATTCTATGTAGATACACTATTCCCAACGAACGAATAAAACAAGCAACCACAGAGCAATAATCATGATATTCCCTGTCATGCCTGCTCAGGAAAATATGTTGCCATTGTAAATAATTATCGAATTTTTAACATTTCTGTGCAGTAAATTATGCTTCAAATTAGATTAAGAGTATTTTTACGATAATCACAGATTTTTTCGCCATTCTCTGTCTGGTGTACATCGATAAAGGCCATTTTGGAACATGTCCTTTTGACATCAAAAACAATTGAATGACTGGTCGTAGATTATTACCGCTATAGTATAAAATGTTGATAATGGGTCCCTGAATAAGTTCACATCTAAATATCATTAAAATATAAATATAAATATTTCATTGCAATATATGAGAAATTGCATTTTTCAAACTGCGATATCAGGCAAAACATTGGTTCCTTAGTTTTAGTGCCATAATAATATAAGCTCGAACCAATGTGCCCTATAGTTAAATAACATTTTTTTCATTGGCTGGCACTTCCAGGTTGTGGCCCAAATTTGTATGAAGCGTGAATAGTCTCCTTTCATGAAGATAGTTAGTTATTAATTTCGATGTGGTAAGTAACTAAAACAATTTTATATCAATTTTCTCTAATAAACCACAGTAATATACAATATTTATTGTTTTTTACTGTGTTTTACTAGAGGAAATTGTTTTAGTTAGGTACTTACCACATCGAAATGAAATATTAACGAATCGGAACGGATCCAACGTTTTAAAATCGCCCTGCTGGCAACATTTTTCATTATCTGTGAGCTCACGCAGCGGGGCGGTACAAACACGTTCGTTTGTTAATTTTTCTGCTTTTTCGAAACGAAACCTCGTCCATTTTGATTTTATTTCAATTTCTAATGTTTTTTTGAGTTATATCGTATAATTTTAGTTGCATTTTAACCGGTGTAGCTTATTTAAAGAACGCGTGGTAATGAAATCTAATCAAATCAACTAAGTGTATTGTGTCTTTTCAAACGGGTGAAAATTGACCACGAACATTGTAGTGAAATTTCCAAAGCTGGTAAGTACATTTAGCATTTTTTGTGACCCTTCGAGAACACCTTATTTTATAGAAACAATTTTATTTTATCTTCAAACACGAAGACACCAAACGCCATTTTGTCGTGTGAAAAATGTGTAGACGCTTGATAATGAGTCTCGTAAAACTATGTAGAACTGTGTGGCTTTGGTTATCGGTGCGTACATATCGTGGGTCTTCCCACCCGAGTGGGGGGACCTGGTACTGCCACCAGGCATTGGCCCCTTGCTGGGGTCCTTACGTTTAGCCTATGTGACACGGTACCTATCTTGTGCCTCTGGGTGAGGCCTGCTGTATATGCGCCTCGTGGCGTCACTCTCGCTTTGGAGCGGCTTCCTTGGGTATGCCTTCCCTCGGTGGTCCTGTTCGACCGCAGGAACCCATTCACGGCCGGCTATGCGGTTGATGAATTCGTCCAGGCTCTCTATCTTTAGGTTATTTCACATTCACATTGCGAATTGGAACGATGACTGTAGCTTTCAGAGTAAACCCAAATCTCCTTCGCTGATTCCTGATAGATATTGGTCGATGGAGTTTTGACGAGGTTTTCCGGATAAGTTTGTCTCTTGCCTGTGTTCTTCTGATAAGTGTACCTTCTTAGCTTGCCTCATGCCTATTGATGTATTTTGTGTTACAGATCAATCAGGCTTTGCAGTTATAATCATAATTGGCATGATTGCCAATTATAAAAGTGTGGTCCGCAGACCAAAGTGTAAAGAAGGCAGTTTGCCTCAACGAAATAACTATCAACCAGTTATTGGAAAAGGATAAATGTTATCAGATGATTATTCAACTGTTGCTATCTTGTGAGTATTTAGAACCCACAGTTACTTAGAATATATCTTGTAGAATAGAATACCTTACCTATTATATGATATTATAGAATAGACTGATATTTATTTCATCAATCATACTCATATACTCAGCGGCTTGATAATGTAGTATGATTCATACTACATTATCAAGCCGCTGAGTATACAAAGCGAGGGTATATTTTTGCTATCAATTTCAATGTGTATGTGTGCCGTGGTGTCTGACCCACACATTTTTTTTTATAATTTTACTTTCATCATCATCATCGTCAGCAGCAGCCTTTAGACATAACATCCATAACATAACACCCAACAGACACATACATAGTCCTGCCCCCCTATTCCCTAACTGAAAGTCACTCGGTGACTAACGTTTGACAAGTAATATGACCATCATTTTGTCAATTTTTAATGATAATTTTGAGCAATTGATGGTAATTTTACTTGTCAAACGTTAGTCACCGAGTAACTTTCAGTTAGGGAATAGGGGGCTGATCTCACACTAGGATTCCCTGTGTCGCTTTCACTTGTTGATTGGTTTGAGAATAAGTATCGGTTTAAATGGGCTGTAGTATAAATAGTACCTATGCTTATTCAGGGTGGTCTATTTATAGTAGTCCAAATAAAAACCAGGGGTTGGGGACCTCATAGCATAGATTTAAAATATTTATTACTCCTAAACTATTCAAAATCGTAGAATGTAGACTCGTGGGGATAACTCAGATATGCCATGAAGTCCTCTAAGCCCCGGTTTCCACGTGGGCTACTAAAATATGTCACCCAGACCCAGTACGTAGAACTTGTAGATTGTAGAATTAATTTTTAGTTTTTCATATACAGGGTGTTAAGCATATACAAGGTGTAAAGCAAATTTTGGTTTGTCGATAAGGGGGCATTCAGGAAAAAATACTCAATATATCACAGAAAAAAAATACTTGGAAAATTCTTCAAAATCGTGACAATACTTTTTTTTGTTTTTTTTTTGGCCTACCGTGTAGCTTTTTTCTCGGCCATCAATTAATGTACCTTGTAGAATTTATTTTTAGTTTGTCATATACAGGACGTAAAGCACATACAAGGTGTAAAAAAATTTTTTGGTTGTCGATAAGTTTTTGTCAAAAATTCCTGCGCCCGTAAGTCAAATAGCACGACAAAAAAGGACTGTCAAAATTTTTTTTTGGTTATTTTCTTTTTGCCTACCATGTAGAGTTTTTCTTAGTCACCGTTATTGAGATATTAACACTGAAATATGTTCAAAGTAGGAACTATTTTGGAAAATACTGAATAATTAGGTAAGAAATTATGTTACTTATTGTTTTACTTAAGACCTTTGTCTGTCATCTCAACATGCCCTTTCATGTTGTCGTCCTTCATTTGCCCCCATATATTGTTTTGATGGTGTACCTGCTTACATAATATAGTTTTACTGGCTATGAATGTGCAGTAATATAATTATTATTTGATATAATAAATTGTGTTGCTTTCAGATCAGTTACATGAATGAAGAAATATGTTGGAGAAGTTAAGGATTTTCGAGGCTATACAGATGAGGTACAGTTTGTTTTCTGATCGTAATACCTTACCTGTATAGATATAACAATTACATGACATTTATTGACTGTATAATTAAATTTCAGATGGATTCGAGCTCGTATCAAAGAACCAAGTACAACTGTACAAGAAACACATATGTGATTGTGTATTTTGCTAAAACAAGAACTCAGGTTGTTTAATACATTTGAGTTGATTTGGCTCAAAACAAAAGCTTGAGAGCAAAATCAGGATCAGTCTAGGAGTGTTATGTATGCTGACATTATAATATTTATATCATTAACGTTAGTTTGAATATAGATTTATAGCTTTAATATTTTTTCAGACCCTCTGACCCTCTGTGTTTTGGACATAAAGTTTTAACTAAATGCATTAATGGATAATAAATAATTGTCCTTAGTACTGCAGTAACTGAACAAAACACTGAAGAATTTGGGGAGATCGTTTCCATCACAAATAAATTGCCATTGTCTGAAGATTTGGAGACTATAGGAATTATTTTGGAAAATACTTAATAATTTGGTAAGAAATTATGTTACTTATTGTTTTACTTAAGACCTTTGTCTGTCATCTCAACATGCCCTTTCTTGTTGTCGTCCTTTATTTGCCCCAATATATTGTTTTGATGGTGTACCTACTTACAAAATATAGTTTTACTGGCTATGAATGTGCAGTGATATAATTATTATTTGTTATAATAAACTGTGTAAATCAATTATGTTCCTTTCAGATCAGTTACATGAATCAAGAAATATGTTGGAGAAGTTAAGGATTTTTGAGGCTATACAGATGAGGTACAGTTTGTTTTCTGATCGTTATACCTTACCTGTACAGATAGAACAATTATATGACATATATTGACTGTATAATTAAATTTCAGATGGATTCGGGCTCGCTTCAAAGAACCAAGTACAACTGTACAACACTGTGTAACACTGAAGAATTTGGGGAGATCGTTTCCATCACAAATAAATTGTCATTGTCTGAAGATTTCGAGACTGTAGGAATTATTTTGGAAAATACTTAATTTGGTAAGAAATTATGTTACTTATTGCTTTACAAGGGCATGTTGTAGTCCTTCATATGCCCCCATATATTGTTTTGATGGTGTACCTGCTTACATAATATAGTTTTACTGGCTATGAATGTGCAGTAATATAATTATTATTTGATATAATAAATTGTGTTGCTTTCAGATCAGTTACATGAATGAAGAAATATGTTGGAGAAGCTAAGGATTTTCGAGGCTATACAGATGAGGTACAGTTTGTTTTCTGATCGTAATACCTTACCTGTATAGATAGAACAATTATATGACATTTATTGACTGTACAATTAAATTACAGGTGGATTCGAGCTCGCTTCAAAGAACCAAGTACAACTGTACAAGAAATTTCACATATGTGATTGTGTATTTTGCTAAAACAAGAACTCATGTTGTTTAATACATTTGAGTTGATTTGGCTCAAAACAAAAGCTTGAGAGCAAAATCAGGATCAGTCTAGGTGTGTTATGTATGCTGACATTATAATATTTATATCATTAACGTTAGTTTGAATATAGATTTATAGCTTTAATATTTTTTCAGACCCTCTGACCCTGTGTTTTGGACATAAAGTTTTAACTAAATGCATTAATGGATAATAAATAATTATCCTTAGTACTGCAGTAACTGAACAAAACACTGAAGAATTTGGGGAGATCGTTTCCATCACAAATAAATTGCCATTGTCTGAAGATTTGGAGACTGTAGGAATTATTTTGGAAAATCCCGAATAATTAGGTAAGAAATCATGTTACTTATTGTTTTACTCAAGACCTTTGTCTGTCATCTCAACATGCTCTTTCATGTTGTCGTCCTTCATTTGCCCCCATATATTGTTTTGATGGTGTACCTGCTTACATAATATAGTTTTACTGGCTATGAATGTGCAGTAGTATCATTATTATTTGATATAATAAATTGTGTTGCTTACAGATCAGTTACATGAATCAAGAAATATGTTGGAGAAGTTAAGGATTTTCGAGGCTATACAGATGAGGTACAGTTTGTTTTCTGATCGTAATACCTTACCTGTATAGATATAACAATTACATGACATTTATTGACTGTATAATTAAATTTCAGATGGATTCGAGCTCGTATCAAAGAACCAAGTACAACTGTACAAGAAACACATATGTGATTGTGTATTTTGCTAAAACAAGAACTCAGGTTGTTTAATACATTTGAGTTGATTTGGCTCAAAACAAAAGCTTGAGAGCAAAATCAGGATCAGTCTAGGAGTGTTATGTATGCTGACATTATAATATTTATATCATTAACGTTAGTTTGAATATAGATTTATAGCTTTAATATTTTTTCAGACCCTCTGACCCTCTGTGTTTTGGACATAAAGTTTTAACTAAATGCATTAATGGATAATAAATAATTGTCCTTAGTACTGCAGTAACTGAACAAAACACTGAAGAATTTGGGGAGATCGTTTCCATCACAAATAAATTGCCATTGTCTGAAGATTTGGAGACTATAGGAATTATTTTGGAAAATACTTAATAATTTGGTAAGAAATTATGTTACTTATTGTTTTACTTAAGACCTTTGTCTGTCATCTCAACATGCCCTTTCTTGTTGTCGTCCTTTATTTGCCCCAATATATTGTTTTGATGGTGTACCTACTTACAAAATATAGTTTTACTGGCTATGAATGTGCAGTGATATAATTATTATTTGTTATAATAAACTGTGTAAATCAATTATGTTCCTTTCAGATCAGTTACATGAATCAAGAAATATGTTGGAGAAGTTAAGGATTTTTGAGGCTATACAGATGAGGTACAGTTTGTTTTCTGATCGTTATACCTTACCTGTACAGATAGAACAATTATATGACATATATTGACTGTATAATTAAATTTCAGATGGATTCGGGCTCGCTTCAAAGAACCAAGTACAACTGTACAACACTGTGTAACACTGAAGAATTTGGGGAGATCGTTTCCATCACAAATAAATTGTCATTGTCTGAAGATTTCGAGACTGTAGGAATTATTTTGGAAAATACTTAATTTGGTAAGAAATTATGTTACTTATTGCTTTACAAGGGCATGTTGTAGTCCTTCATATGCCCCCATATATTGTTTTGATGGTGTACCTACTTACATATTATAGTTTTACTGGCTACGAATGTGCAGTGGTATAGTTATTATTTAATAAAATAAATTCTGTAAATCAGTTATGTTGCTTTCAGATCAGTTATTTGAATCAAGAAATATGGTGGAGAAGTTAAGGGTTTTCGTGGCTATACAGTTGAGGTATAGTTTGTTTTCTGATCGTTATACCTTAACTTGTATAGGTAGAACAGTTTTATGTGATAGTTATTTGACTGTATTATTTAATTTCAGTTGGAATCCGGGCTCGCTTTAAATAATCAACTGTACAAGAAATTTCACACAGTGTGAAGAGGGACGCGGAGAGAGTGAAGCGTGGATCACACTCATTCCAAAGAAGATTCGATCCTCATTTACAACTCCAAAAAAAAATAGCAAAAATTTCACGGTAATGTTCACATAAATCTTGATCTATCACTCTATACAGGGTGTTTTTTTTAAATGGGACAGTATGGGGATATCCGAATCCATAAGAGATTACAAAATTGTATCATCAATAAGTGTGTTATTTTTAACTAGTTAACATACATTGACTGTTATTTGATTAATTTTAGTATTTATGATTAACAGAATATTGTGAACCAATATTTTCTACTGAATAGTTTTGCACTGAACAGCTATAAGAGCTCATGGTAAGGCCTCAGATCATGGGTTAGTGTATCTATCTTGTATCTAACTATGTGATAGATAGCACGCATTCTTAAAAAAATATGTTTGTTGTGTATTGTGAACTTTATATACACTGTATATCAGTAATTTGCTGTCACTGTCTTACTGTACAACATGCTTTCTATAGTACCTTTGCTACTGTATTATGTAAATTTTGATGTCAATATCAACTGAATTGTATGTTTGGTTTTTAAGTTCAATATTAGGACGATTTTGTATTATTGGTAAAATTGTATCGTATTTCATTCAGTAAGTTGCTGTCACTCTCTTATTGTGTAACATTCTTTTTTTCGTACTTTAGCTAGGTACTGTGTTATGTAAATTTTTGGTTATAAGGTTCAATATTACGACCATTTTGTATCTGTTGAAATTGTATCATCATTAAGTGTGTTGTTTTTAACTAGTTAACATACATTGACTGTCATTTGACAATATCGCTATACCAGTTTCTAAATGACATCTGTTTCATTTAAATTATGTATTTATGATTAACAGAATATTGTACAAAATTGTATTATCAATAAGTGTGTTATTTTTAACTAGTTAACATACCTTGACTGTTTATTGACAATATAGCTATACAGGTTTCTAATTGACATTGGTTTCATTTAAATTTAGTATTTATGATTAACAGAATATTGTAAACGAAGTCAATTTATTTGTGAATCTACATTATTGGTATTTATGCTCACACTCAAACAGTAATATTCTTTCTTTCAGTAAATTACAGGCTTGGTAATTTCTATCGCATGGGCCTTCAGAACATAACAATCAAGTTGATCTTGATGTTATATGCTGAAAGCCGATGGATAGGAACAAAATACCTGTAATTTTCTGGTAGAAAGAATATTACAGTTTGGCTGCATAATTACTATTAATGTATGCAAATTCACATTTAAATTGTGTATTTTCACATACAATATTCTGTAAAATTCCCCTGGTAGTATTGAATATTACATTTTATTAATGTAATTTTATCACATAAATATATGTGAAAAATTACAATTATTAGGTAGATTTACATACATAATATGTAGTAAGTACTACATAAATGTATGTAAAAACATTACAATTATTAGGTAGATTTACATACATAATATGTAGTAAGTCTACATAAATGTATGTAAAAATTCTGCACTTTCTGTAGAATTACGTATGTGTATGTAAATCTACATAACATCTAGGTAGATAATAATACATATTTTTGTGTAGTTCTACCTACATATACGTAAAACTACATAAATGTATGTGAAATAATTACATAAACTTATGTGGAATAACTACATTTTTGTGTAGATTTACCTACATTATATGTAAAGCTACATAAATGTATGTGAAATAATTACATAAACTTATGTGATAAATCTACATTTTTGTGTAGATTTACCTACATTATATGTATTTTTTTTACATAATTTATGTATATTCACCTTACATGTTTTTGATGTGAAATCGAAGTACATAATTATATGTAATTTTGGATTACATAATTTTATGTGAAATTTATGTAAAAAAATATATAGGAAAATGAGTTATGTAAATTTACATAATAGAATTCACATAAATTTTATTCACATTTTGTGTAAAAAAGTGGTTATGTAAATTTACAGACAGAATGGATAATCACATAAACATGTAACTTCACATAAAAGTGAGGGCTACGAACGTGGCCCGAACTTTTATGTAATTTTACAGAAATTTTTCTAACAGTGTTCATGACACTTTTTCGCAGTTCACTTTTTTGATTTGAAAATATTGTAAGTAGGTATATAAAGAAGGACGATGTTCCATACATTTTGTGACCTACCCTTTCTTGTCAATTTCACGTTACCGTTTTTGTTGTAGAGATACTTTTGGCATTTAGTTAAAACTTTATGTCCAAAACACAGAGGGTCAGAGGGTCTGAAAAAATATTAAAGCTATAAATCTATATTCAAACTAACGTTAATGATATAAATATTATAATGTCAGCATACATAACACTCCTAGACTGATCCTGATTTTGCTCTCAAGCTTTTGTTTTGAGCCAAATCAACTCAAATGTATTAAACAACCTGAGTTCTTGTTTTAGCAAAATACACAATCACATATGTGTTTCTTGTACAGTTGTACTTGGTTCTTTGATACGAGCTCGAATCCATCTGAAATTTAATTATACAGTCAATAAATGTCATGTAATTGTTATATCTATACAGGTAAGGTATTACGATCAGAAAACAAACTGTACCTCATCTGTATAGCCTCGAAAATCCTTAACTTCTCCAACATATTTCTTGATTCATGTAACTGATCTGTAAGCAACACAATTTATTATATCAAATAATAATGATACTACTGCACATTCATAGCCAGTAAAACTATATTATGTAAGCAGGTACACCATCAAAACAATATATGGGGGCAAATGAAGGACGACAACATGAAAGAGCATGTTGAGATGACAGACAAAGGTCTTGAGTAAAACAATAAGTAACATGATTTCTTACCTAATTATTCGGGATTTTCCAAAATAATTCCTACAGTCTCCAAATCTTCAGACAATGGCAATTTATTTGTGATGGAAACGATCTCCCCAAATTCTTCAGTGTTTTGTTCAGTTACTGCAGTACTAAGGATAATTATTTATTATCCATTAATGCATTTAGTTAAAACTTTATGTCCAAAACACAGGGTCAGAGGGTCTGAAAAAATATTAAAGCTATAAATCTATATTCAAACTAACGTTAATGATATAAATATTATAATGTCAGCATACATAACACACCTAGACTGATCCTGATTTTGCTCTCAAGCTTTTGTTTTGAGCCAAATCAACTCAAATGTATTAAACAACATGAGTTCTTGTTTTAGCAAAATACACAATCACATATGTGAAATTTCTTGTACAGTTGTACTTGGTTCTTTGAAGCGAGCTCGAATCCACCTGTAATTTAATTGTACAGTCAATAAATGTCATATAATTGTTCTATCTATACAGGTAAGGTATTACGATCAGAAAACAAACTGTACCTCATCTGTATAGCCTCGAAAATCCTTAGCTTCTCCAACATATTTCTTCATTCATGTAACTGATCTGAAAGCAACACAATTTATTATATCAAATAATAATTATATTACTGCACATTCATAGCCAGTAAAACTATATTATGTAAGCAGGTACACCATCAAAACAATATATGGGGGCATATGAAGGACTACAACATGCCCTTGTAAAGCAATAAGTAACATAATTTCTTACCAAATTAAGTATTTTCCAAAATAATTCCTACAGTCTCGAAATCTTCAGACAATGACAATTTATTTGTGATGGAAACGATCTCCCCAAATTCTTCAGTGTTACACAGTGTTGTACAGTTGTACTTGGTTCTTTGAAGCGAGCCCGAATCCATCTGAAATTTAATTATACAGTCAATATATGTCATATAATTGTTCTATCTGTACAGGTAAGGTATAACGATCAGAAAACAAACTGTACCTCATCTGTATAGCCTCAAAAATCCTTAACTTCTCCAACATATTTCTTGATTCATGTAACTGATCTGAAAGGAACATAATTGATTTACACAGTTTATTATAACAAATAATAATTATATCACTGCACATTCATAGCCAGTAAAACTATATTTTGTAAGTAGGTACACCATCAAAACAATATATTGGGGCAAATAAAGGACGACAACAAGAAAGGGCATGTTGAGATGACAGACAAAGGTCTTAAGTAAAACAATAAGTAACATAATTTCTTACCAAATTATTAAGTATTTTCCAAAATAATTCCTATAGTCTCCAAATCTTCAGACAATGGCAATTTATTTGTGATGGAAACGATCTCCCCAAATTCTTCAGTGTTTTGTTCAGTTACTGCAGTACTAAGGACAATTATTTATTATCCATTAATGCATTTAGTTAAAACTTTATGTCCAAAACACAGAGGGTCAGAGGGTCTGAAAAAATATTAAAGCTATAAATCTATATTCAAACTAACGTTAATGATATAAATATTATAATGTCAGCATACATAACACTCCTAGACTGATCCTGATTTTGCTCTCAAGCTTTTGTTTTGAGCCAAATCAACTCAAATGTATTAAACAACCTGAGTTCTTGTTTTAGCAAAATACACAATCACATATGTGTTTCTTGTACAGTTGTACTTGGTTCTTTGATACGAGCTCGAATCCATCTGAAATTTAATTATACAGTCAATAAATGTCATGTAATTGTTATATCTATACAGGTAAGGTATTACGATCAGAAAACAAACTGTACCTCATCTGTATAGCCTCGAAAATCCTTAACTTCTCCAACATATTTCTTCATTCATGTAACTGATCTGAAAGCAACACAATTTATTATATCAAATAATAATTATATTACTGCACATTCATAGCCAGTAAAACTATATTATGTAAGCAGGTACACCATCAAAACAATATATGGGGGCAAATGAAGGACGACAACATGAAAGGGCATGTTGAGATGACAGACAAAGGTCTTAAGTAAAACAATAAGTAACATAATTTCTTACCTAATTATTCAGTATTTTCCAAAATAGTTCCTACTTTGAACATATTTCAGTGTTAATATCTCAATAACGGTGACTAAGAAAAACTCTACATGGTAGGCAAAAAGAAAATAACCAAAAAAAAATTTTGACAGTCCTTTTTTGTCGTGCTATTTGACTTACGGGCGCAGGAATTTTTGACAAAAACTTATCGACAACCAAAAAATTTTTTTACACCTTGTATGTGCTTTACGTCCTGTATATGACAAACTAAAAATAAATTCTACAAGGTACATTAATTGATGGCCGAGAAAAAAGCTACACGGTAGGCCAAAAAAAAAACAAAAAAAAGTATTGTCACGATTTTGAAGAATTTTCCAAGTATTTTTTTTCTGTGATATATTGAGTATTTTTTCCTGAATGCCCCCTTATCGACAAACCAAAATTTGCTTTACACCTTGTATATGCTTAACACCCTGTATATGAAAAACTAAAAATTAATTCTACAATCTACAAGTTCTACGTACTGGGTCTGGGTGACATATTTTAGTAGCCCACGTGGAAACCGGGGCTTAGAGGACTTCATGGCATATCTGAGTTATCCCCACGAGTCTACATTCTACGATTTTGAATAGTTTAGGAGTAATAAATATTTTAAATCTATGCTATGAGGTCCCCAACCCCTGGTTTTTATTTGGACTACTATAAATAGACCACCCTGAATAAGCATAGGTACTATTTATACTACAGCCCATTTAAACCGATACTTATTCTCAAACCAATCAACAAGTGAAAGCGACACAGGGAATCCTAGTGTGAGATCAGCCCCCTATTCCCTAACTGAAAGTTACTCGGTGACTAACGTTTGACAAGTAAAATTACCATCAATTGCTCAAAATTATCATTAAAAATTGACAAAATGATGGTCATATTACTTGTCAAACGTTAGTCACCGAGTGACTTTCAGTTAGGGAATAGGGGGGCAGGACTATGTATGTGTCTGTTGGGTGTTATGTTATGGATGTTATGTCTAAAGGCTGCTGCTGACGATGATGATGATGAAAGTAAAATTATAAAAAAAAATGTGTGGGTCAGACACCACGGCACACATACACATTGAAATTGATAGCAAAAATATACCCTCGCTTTGTATACTCAGCGGCTTGATAATGTAGTATGAATCATACTACATTATCAAGCCGCTGAGTATATGAGTATGATTGATGAAATAAATATCAGTCTATTCTATAATATCATATAATAGGTAAGGTATTCTATTCTACAAGATATATTCTAAGTAACTGTGGGTTCTAAATACTCACAAGATAGCAACAGTTGAATAATCATCTGATAACATTTATCCTTTTCCAATAACTGGTTGATAGTTATTTCGTTGAGGCAAACTGCCTTCTTTACACTTTGGTCTGCGGACCACACTTTTATAATTGGCAATCATGCCAATTATGATTATAACTGCAAAGCCTGATTGATCTGTAACACAAAATACATCAATAGGCATGAGGCAAGCTAAGAAGGTACACTTATCAGAAGAACACAGGCAAGAGACAAACTTATCCGGAAAACCTCGTCAAAACTCCATCGACCAATATCTATCAGGAATCAGCGAAGGAGATTTGGGTTTACTCTGAAAGCTACAGTCATCGTTCCAATTCGCAATGTGAATGTGAAATAACCTAAAGATAGAGAGCCTGGACGAATTCATCAACCGCATAGCCGGCCGTGAATGGGTTCCTGCGGTCGAACAGGACCACCGAGGGAAGGCATACCCAAGGAAGCCGCTCCAAAGCGAGAGTGACGCCACGAGGCGCATATACAGCAGGCCTCACCCAGAGGCACAAGATAGGTACCGTGTCACATAGGCTAAACGTAAGGACCCCAGCAAGGGGCCAATGCCTGGTGGCAGTACCAGGTCCCCCCACTCGGGTGGGAAGACCCACGATATGTACGCACCGATAACCAAAGCCACACAGTTCTACATAGTTTTACGAGACTCATTATCAAGCGTCTACACATTTTTCACACGACAAAATGGCGTTTGGTGTCTTCGTGTTTGAAGATAAAATAAAATTGTTTCTATAAAATAAGGTGTTCTCGAAGGGTCACAAAAAATGCTAAATGTACTTACCAGCTTTGGAAATTTCACTACAATGTTCGTGGTCAATTTTCACCCGTTTGAAAAGACACAATACACTTAGTTGATTTGATTAGATTTCATTACCACGCGTTCTTTAAATAAGCTACACCGGTTAAAATGCAACTAAAATTATACGATATAACTCAAAAAAACATTAGAAATTGAAATAAAATCAAAATGGACGAGGTTTCGTTTCGAAAAAGCAGAAAAATTAACAAACGAACGTGTTTGTACCGCCCCGCTGCGTGAGCTCACAGATAATGAAAAATGTTGCCAGCAGGGCGATTTTAAAACGTTGGATCCGTTCCGATTCGTTAATATTTCATTTCGATGTGGTAAGTACCTAACTAAAACAATTTCCTCTAGTAAAACACAGTAAAAAACAATAAATATTGTATATTACTGTGGTTTATTAGAGAAAATTGATATAAAATTGTTTTAGTTACTTACCACATCGAAATTAATAACTAACTATCTTCATGAAAGGAGACTATTCACGCTTCATACAAATTTGGGCCACAACCTGGAAGTGCCAGCCAATGAAAAAAATGTTATTTAACTATAGGGCACATTGGTTCGAGCTTATATTATTATGGCACTAAAACTAAGGAACCAATGTTTTGCCTGATATCGCAGTTTGAAAAATGCAATTTCTCATATATTGCAATGAAATATTTATATTTATATTTTAATGATATTTAGATGTGAACTTATTCAGGGACCCATTATCAACATTTTATACTATAGCGGTAATAATCTACGACCAGTCATTCAATTGTTTTTGATGTCAAAAGGACATGTTCCAAAATGGCCTTTATCGATGTACACCAGACAGAGAATGGCGAAAAAATCTGTGATTATCGTAAAAATACTCTTAATCTAATTTGAAGCATAATTTACTGCACAGAAATGTTAAAAATTCGATAATTATTTACAATGGCAACATATTTTCCTGAGCAGGCATGACAGGGAATATCATGATTATTGCTCTGTGGTTGCTTGTTTTATTCGTTCGTTGGGAATAGTGTATCTACATAGAATGCGCTGCCTACGCTAGTTTTATTACGATCATCACATCAGTAAAAGTTCTTCAATTAAATTTTTTTTATGCTTCTTGTCAAGCAGACAAGCTTACGGCCCACCGGATGGAAAGCAGTTACCGTAGCCAATGAACGTCTGTAACACCAAAGGCATCACACGCGCGCTGCCAACCCTGAGACATAAAGATGATAAGTCTCATGTGCCTGTAATTTCACCGGCACCCGTACCCTTCAAACCGAAACACTGCAATGCGAACACTTCTGTTTGGCGGCAGAAATAGGTACGGTGGTAGTACTTCCCCGGACGAACTCTTCCACAAGAAGTTCTACTGCTAACAACTACTACTACATTTCGATTCTACGCGAAAATATTTTCCTTGCTCCAAGACCTTGGAGCCAAGACGTGAACGGAATGTAGTTCTAGTCAAAGTTGTCAACAGCTGTCGAAACATTTTACCACAGAGTAAATTGTATCCGCCCCGCCTTATTGTTTTGTCTTGTGTTGCTCTCCGTGAGAAAGACATTTTAGGAACCTGCATTAAATGAAGCGAAATAATCAAAAAATTACAATGGGAAGAGGTTTTGTATACATTTAGCCACGTTTACACAAGTGTATGTACACCGACAAGGGCTAGGCTCCATATATCTTGGAACAACACCTTTGGACAGTGGTATGATATTTATTTTCAGTATATAGAGTTTAAGAGACAAACAGACAAGCTCACCCTTGCACAATGATTGTATTTTTGTTTTTTTTTTTGTTTTTTATATTTGTTATTTTTTTTCATGCAACTCGCTGCAGGTTTTCTGTTTCGTGAGAGGACATGTGACTAGAAAGGGTGCAACCTAGAATATTGCACTATTTTGATGACTTATGTGGCGCCGCGGGTGAGCAGCCACCTGAGATGAGAAAGGTTGTGTGTTTGATTCCCGTAGCGGGGCAAAACGTAAGTTTCTTTATTGCTTGAGCTTTGAAAGCTGATTTGGATGCCATAAAAGGATCTACGCCACTAATCAATGAATTGTAAGAGTTAGCGATGCGTGTAATTGATTGATTTTTGACCATAATTTGTGCGATGGAATGGAACATGGAGCATAGCCGTATGGCGCGTACGTATTAGAGGAGCTCTCAATCCTGGAGCACTATAGTATAAACGGGCCACATCTCGAGATGATAACGTCTTTTCTTAAAAACCGTACACATCTAACATCTGTACGTGACACTAAATCAGACACTTTTTTATCGGATGATGTCACCGGCCCCAGGGCTCAATCATGAGAATTAACCTATTTTTAATACTTATCAATTATTTGACGATGGCCCATGTAGATGCGGACTATGTCATGTTTGCTGATGACGGGTGCCTTATTGTCTCTTCGGAAACACTTATACAGTTAGCTGACAAACTCAACAAGGTGATGAACGAAGTTGCTAACTGGTTCTCAGTGAACGGAATGACACTAAATATTGAAAATAGAAATATTGTTCACTTTCACTTGGGAACGAACAACTATGCCCATCAACTTAATGTGTCCTGTAACGGGTTTACAGATCCTCTAGCTGACCGTGTCAAACAAACGTTTTCATCCCTTTTCACGCCCTTAGAGGGTGAACTTTCAAAATTCCTTTCTTATTGCGCCAATACATCCTAAAATAAACAAACCCTGCAAATTTCATGTCTCTAGGACCAGCGGTTTAGGCTGTGCGTTGATATGTCAGTCAGAACTTTGAATTTTATATATACAGAAGAATAACGTTGCGTTGAGCGGAGCGTGCGGCCGCACGTCGTAGTATTCACCGGTCTACCATTGAACGCGGTCGCGGGTGGTGCTCATGATAAAGAGGCTTCTGAACTCGGTCTCGAAACGTCAGCAAAAGTGACGGAAAACGGTGGTAATTAGCCGTTTTTTCAATTTAAAACGAATAACGTTTGTCATTTTTGCGAGCTATATGACTTGCCCATGGCCACTTCAGCTTGCTAATTCAGAGAGCTTTGTCGGTGACCTTGGTTTTTCTACGAATTTTCTCATTGTGGATTCTATCACGTAGTGAAACTCCTAGCATAGCTCGCGCCATAGCCTGCTGCACGACTTCAAGCTTACCTTACGACCAATAGTCAAGCAAATATACAAACCATGTATAAAAACCATTAAAAATATCTTTAATTTTTGATCAGATGTATGGGAAGTATATTTTTTTAAACTGCGATAGTAGCTAAACTATTGGTTCTACAGGTTTCGTGTAGTAGTACCAAATGCTCAAATTAATGTGCCCATCAAAATAACATCGTTTTTGTTACTGGCCGGCACTTCCGATTCTAGACCTAAAATGAATGGTCTCCTTTGTTAGTTAGGTAGTAAAAAAGTACGATATGAGCTAATTTAGTGCGGCGAGCGAGCAAGCGGCGCGGCAGAGTGGAAAAGTGCCTAGTCGAAGTCAAGAGAAATGTCTGCTCTCCGCTTTGGTGGAAATAACCTGCCAGCTTTGCAGGACATCTCCTCTCGTCTCGTGCTTTGGTGGAAACTGGGCCTAATGGCACCTGTTCGTTTTCAATGTTTTATGTATACATTTCGTAGGTACTAAAATATTTTTTGGTGAAAAGATAGAAACCAACCTGGCTTAATACCTTTAATTTTTTACTTCCATTTATTCTTTTAATAATTACCATAATCCACCTTTTATTTTTACACCAAACTATACTTACTTAACTGTTCTAATTGACTATAAAATTCACGATATTTTTGTCAATTCAATAAGTAGGTAAATGTCGTTCCCAAACCAATACCTACTAATATTATATTGCATCATCGCGTGACGGCGTGACCTTCGTTGTTGCTATGCTACTCAAGCTGTTGTCAGGTACCTACCTGTTGGGGCAATGTACCTAATAAACAAGTCAAAATATTCACAAATTCTTGTATTGTCATTAGAATATACATATGCAAAATTTCAAATTGATACTATAGTTAAAAATAGGTTAAAATAAGATTCTAAGATTTCAAGAAACGGAATAGTACATAGTAACAAGAGCACGACCTACCTTACTGCGGCTTACGGACGCTTCTGCTTGTAGGTATTTCTGTTCAAAATTCAATAAGAAAATTTGATTAAGTACTTACCTGGGTAGGTAAGTATGTACAAGATTTGATTGTTAGACAGCGACTACAGACAGCTGTTAAACTGAAATACCTAGGTAGGCAGGTAAGTAGGTACTTGTACTTACGCTTAACACGTTTAATAATAATTGTATAAGTACTCACCTAAGTAAGTAAGTAGTAAGTACCTACCTATCAGAAATTGCTGTTTTACTTGTACTTTGAATTGAAAATTATCCTCCAAATCAAAACAAAAGACCGACCAAGTGCAAGTCAGACTCGCGCACGAAAGGTTCCGTAGGTACCTACCATTATCTATAAAAACAGGCTAAGTGCGAGTCAGACTCGTGCAACGACTAAGGTTTCCGTACCATTATCTATAAAACCGGCCAAGTGCGAGTTGAAATCGCGCACGAAGGGTTCCGTACCATTAAGTATCTATAAAAACGGCTAAAAAATCACGTTTGCTGTATGGGAGCTCCCTTAAATATTTATTTGAAGTATTCTGTTTTGTAAGTATTTGTTGTTATAGCGGCAACAGAAATAGGTACATCATCACGGTTCATGAGATACAGCCTGGTGACAGACAGACGGACGGTTGGACGGCCAGCGGAGCCTTAGTAATAGGGTCCGTTTTCCCTTTGGGTACGGAACCCTAAAATTATGTTTTTTTTTGTCAAAATTTTGTCCTATGTACAGTATCATTAGAATTACATATATACGCAAAGTTTCAAATTGATACGACGATAAAAAATAGCTTAAAATCAATTTCTTAGAATTCTAGATACAGAATAGTACATAGTTAGTATGAAATTTACCGAACCGTGGGTTTTTCAGAAATTCCTGTTTAAAGCTAACCAATCTCTTCAGTATATAAATGCGGGACAAAATATGTTTTTATGTTCTGCAAATTAGGTAAGTATTTGTTCCGGGTCTGCATGAGTGTTATCGGAGCATGGTAGGTATATACCTACATGGGATCAAGACTACGTTTGCGGCTGTTAGGTGTTATGTTATGTTGTTATACTCACTTACATAATAAATCGTACTTACATCATACTTACATAGTTCTGACCCCATACTGCTGGGATTCCCTGTGACGTGGGTATCGGAACTACGAGTATCATGGTAAGTACTTATTACCCAGACCCGGAACAAATATTTGCAGATCATGCAACCATTTGTCCCGCAGTGGAAATCAAACCCGCACCTCTTGCCTCTCAGCCGGCTACTTGCCCGCCACGCCAAGGAGGATGTCAGATTTAGGAGTGTGTTATTTATTACTTACTGAAAGAAAGTGTTAGCCGAGTTGGTCGTGGAAAGCAATGGCTGCGATGAGCTCACCACTTGTCACGTTTATGTTCCAGCGATTGTGTAACCCACGGTGAAAAGAGGCCCTTTGAGGCGTGTGTTTATGTATGTTTATGGATGCGTTTAGAGCCCGATTTACATTACAAGCTACTTGAAGTCACACGCTTGCGAACGATAGGTAGGTACTTACCTATAGATTAATTGTCGCAGAAAATAATCAATCCTTAAAATTTACATGTGATATAAGTAGGTACTTACTTAATAGAACGATGGATGAGAGATTGTCTGGACGTCTGAAACCATAACTCATTTACTATCTTGTCAACTGTTGGTACCTACCTACCTACTGTTGACCTTGTGGCTATAAAATCAATTTGCTACGCGGTTGTATCGGCCGTGGAGGGAACCAATCGAGCCGCAGACCTCACCTGACATTACACTGATAAATACCTACTTTTCCTACCAACTGTACTGAGAGCTATACCTACTTACATACTGTACTGGGAGATATCTAGATGCCTAGTTAGGTACCTAGGTACCTACCTAGTGGCTACCAGAACCGGCTGAAACGGAAGGAGCTGCCCGGATCTACCTGTACGTGATGCAAGGGGAGTGATACTAGACAAACGGAATCAATTCTCCGTCTGATCAAGACTTACTTTGGCGACAAGTACAACTCCGTCGACCCCTTACTTCTCGTTTACTCCCAGCGTCCCCCACCTGTCTGGCCCCATTGGGGGACGATGGGAGAAAAAAGTGCCAACGTTCCCTACTTGTGACAACGTGCAGAAATTTAATATTTAACCGTAGGAGAACTTTTTTTCAGTTTTTAAGTGTCCATTATGATGATCACTGAACACGATTCTGCTGTCAGAATTAAAAATAGTGGCTGCCATTTTGAAATTTTTTGTTGCCGAACCAATTGCTTTCAAAATCGATATCTGAGGGTCCCTGTGATCACTGAACAAGAAACTGCTGTCAGAAATTTAAAAAAGTGGCCGCGATTTTGAACTTTTTTGTTACCGGACCGATTGCTTTCAATATCGATATCTGAGGTTCCCTGTGATCACTGAACAAGAATATGCAGTCAGAAATTAAAAAATTGCCCACCATTTTGAACTTCTTTGTTACCGAACCGATTGCTTTCAAAATCGATATCTGAGTTTCCCTGTGATCACTGAAAAAGAATCTGCTGTCAGAAATTTAAAAAGTAGCTGCCATTTTGAACTTTTTTGTTCCCGGACTGATTGCTTTCAAAATCGATATCTGAGGTTCCCTGTGATCACTTTTCTGACAGTAGAATCGTGATCAGTGATCATCATAATGGACACTTAAAAACAGAAAAAAAGTTCTCCTACTGTTAAATATTAAATTCCTGCACGTTGTCACGAGTGGGGGACGTTGGCACTTTTTGTCCCAACGTCCCCCAGTGGGCCAGACAGGTGGGGGACGCTGGGAGTCGTGTGTTTTAGCCCCTTAATTTTAAACTCAAACTCAATAACTCTTCCTTGTCATATCTTCTTATCTATTAAACTATTACCTATATACTTTCTTGGCTATCTTATTTCATTGTTCACCTGCAACAAGACAACAGTTCAATCTAGCGAATATAAGAAGCAGCATGTAAGTCTAGTGCTGAACGATAGTTCATATGCGTATGAATACTGTTGCGTACGCAATACAATTATTATAAGATAGATGTAGAGATAGAGGAACAAAATTGTTGTATTTATCTACTTAGGTAGTACCTACCTACCTACCTACCTAACTAGGTAGGTAACTATCTTAAGTACTTAAGTAAGTATAAGTACTTACCTACCAAAAAGGAATTACATAGTAGATACCATCAATAGTTCCTAAGTATATTCTAACGGTACCTACTACGGTAAACAAATTAAGTAGGTTATATGTACCTACTTAAATATTTTATGAACCTAAGCATTGCACATAATTATACCTACAAACTCTCTAAACTCGCTTGGCAACAAGGGCACCGGCGTCGGCGGCGCGGGGCAGTCTAGCGGCCAAAAAACGCGCGCGCCACGCCACTGCCTGGCCGGTGGACAGATTGGAAACTAGGCGACGAATAATGCCTAAACATTAATTATAATAATCATTAAATTTTGTTTTTTAAAGGAGTTTGAAGGTGTTTTTAATAGGTAAGTATATTATTACTGGAGATAACTGGATGTGATTCATTTCAATTCAAAGTAGGCAGGTAAGTAAAAGTAAGCAGGTAGGTACTTCAAACGACAATTTATTGCGAAGATTTTAGTACTTAGGTTTTTTTCTCTGATCCCAGTTGTCCCGTTGGGATGTCCCGTAGCGGGACTAATGGGATTTTTTTGTTCCAATTGTCCCGTAATGATTTGGATGAAATAATCCCATCAGTCCCGTGACACCTAACGATGCGGTCTACTTACAATGATAGGAGGGTCTCTTATCACACTGGTTTTATCATAATAGCTCACTAGCGCAGGGTTACCCAGAAAGAACCAGTGACACGCAAGCCGAATGAACGAACGTCCGGAGTAGACATACCTTATAATACCTACTATCGTATCTATCTAGTGATAGAGGAATGTACCTACCTATACCGTAATCGTAGATACAAAATGGAATTAATTTGAAAGTCAACTCAGTATTGACTATTACATAGTATTGTCTGCTGGTATTGAATTTTTCAGAAAACTTCGTAATACTTCCGAATTCCCTAGGATTCCCTGGGAATGTCTGCAAAGTTACCCCTTGAGCGACTGTAGTCACGGCCATTTAGCAAATTGTAGGTATGTAAGTAACTATTTATGATCCATAGCAACTGCTTGCAAACCTCAAGGCTTCGCCAATTTTCGTAACTTTGCAAAAGGCTCCTTAAGGTATCCGAAGGCAAAGGCACCAACAGTTTGACTGGATTATACCTAGCCATCTAGCGAAATACCTTCTACATGCAAACTAATTCGATTGCTGCTTTAGTTAATATTTCACTAAAAGCTGAATGCAGAATGAATCAAACTCTGGGTGCCATTTGTTTAACAGAAAAATATAAACATAAATACCTACCTACTAATGATTCTAGGACTACCTTTTAGGTATTTTCGGCACTAAGTACCTCAAGTCTGTAATTTTTTTCATATTTTTTTATAAAATCAGTAGATTTAAAAATGAGAATTAGCATTGCAAATGTACGATAGCTGAGATTCGGTATAACTTGTTATCTAATAATTACATCATGGTACGTGAAATTAATTTTGTTATGTAAAAAATACACTACAAATGTAAAATTTTCCATAAGGGTTTGTGAAAATACAGAATGACATGTACATTTGCAGTAAGCTGTAAATATACATACAAAGTATGTAAAAATAACACAAAACAAGGTATAAATTACATCTAACATGTAAAAACACATTTAACATGTAATAAACTACATATGCATATGTGAAATTACAGAGTTTCTGTAAAAGTCAATTTATTTATGTAATAGTTACATCACGGTACGTGAAATTAAATTTGTTATGGAAAAAATATACTACTGCAAATGTAGTTTTCCATACGGGTTTGTAAAAATACAGAATGACATGTATTTTTACAGTAAGCTGTAAATATACATACAAAATATGTAGAAATTGCACAAGACAAGGTATTAATTACATCTCACATGTAAAAACACATTTAACATGTCATAAATTACATAAACTTTTGTGAAATATATAGGTATTTATGGCACTACAGCAGAAGTATGTGGTTTTCCTTTTTTTTCTGTAAAATCTGTGTAGCTTACTATGTAGATTTACATAAAAACTTTAAAATCACAGAATTTATGTAAAAAGTTAAATTTTTTGTGTGTTATTTCCATCACAACATGTGAAATTACATATACGATCAGTTTAATTCCAGTTTTTATGTAAAAATTCACAAATTACCATGTGTTATCACATATTTTGTGGAAAATCTGTACAAAAATACATAAATTCTGTAAAATATTCGAGAAATATGTGATAATAACGCAAATTATGTAGAATTAACGAAAATTATGTAATTCTACTGATTTTTCTGTAGTTTCTCCCGATTATTTCGGTAAATTCTCATTTTTATGTAAAAATTTTGCATGTAAATTTACATTTTTTCTAACAGTGAAATTAAGAGAAGAAATTCGCTTACTCAACACCTTTATTTTTGCCTACAACTGAAACAAAGATCTCCGTAAAAGAAAAATCTAATTTGACAACCTGATCTTGAGAAAGTCTTTATTTCGCTTGGATCACGTTTTCCAGGACGTGTCTTTATTTGATAAATGAAAAATAATATCAATAATAAATGATTTAAATAATCATCACCAGCGTTTCGACATCCTTTTCTTCCTCCCCCATAGAATACAATAGGGGAATTAGTATAATCACCACGCGGTTCGTTTTGGTTTATTTATTTGGTTCAACACTTGTTCTCGTATTTGCTCCATAATAATTTAGGGAATTTGTTTCGCAAAATTGCACGTATTTTTTGACGTTGCTCGGCCATTTCAACGGAGAAATGTCACTTCGCTGCTACACGGGTGTTGGGCTCCGCTGCATCAGCGCTGCAACGCCCATGTGGCTGCGCCCTAACTCGCTGTGGTACAAGCAGTCACTGCAAAGGCACTCACCACTCGCTACCCTGCGCTGCCTTTGAACAATGTCAATCAGTCTTTGTTATCCAGAAATGTGACATTGATCCCTCCCGCCACGGCTGCCGGCAGTCGTTCGCCTAACAAGCGGCTACCTAAACTATCGATAATCCAAATCGCATGTTCCCAACACTAGCAAGCTGTGTTGTGAGCATTGATTGTTTATGAGTTTGTCCAGATGAGGCGATTTACGCGCGATTGATGCGCGTTTTGCGCTCGCGCTTGCGGCAAAACGCGCGACTGCATGTGGACGGAATGTATGAAGCTGTAGTATTTCACAATCGCGCGAGTCGAATCGCGCGTAAAAAGTCTCATCTGGACAAGTTCTATGCCACGAGAGTTTGAACGTAGGTACCTTAGAATAAAGCTGAAGCAGTAGGTACTATAATTTTAACAGTTGACAGTCGTTGATATGAATGTCATATGTAGGGGATGTTGAGTGCTTATTTATCGTTTCAACCAACAAATGTTCAGTTCATCCCATTAGGTGTTAATAACGATTCAAGCCATTTTCAGTATTTTAGGGGCACCAGTATATTAATATTTTGCTTTGTTAAAACGCTTACGTATCGTTTCATTATTGGTGCGGATCATATGCACCCTTGAGAGCTTATTCTAAGTTTTTAGCACACAATTGACACGGATGTATGGTGTAATGTAACACGGATTTTTGTATGGAGAATGAGGTTCACAGAGTGTACGCTAGGGGTGCTCATCGGTGTCGCCATACTAAATAAAAAATAATAAAAAGATAAAAAATTCTTCTCAGATAAAAAATACCTAATAATGGTACTTCAGGAAGTAATGGGTTTCGCCATTTCAATAAATCTACACAAGAGCTCGTTATAGTTTCATTACGCATTTCATCATTAACGTTTCTCTAAAAAACTGAGTGAGATCTGTTTATGATTGAATGTACAGGGGTGTACTTAGTCAAAGCAGAGACGTTATAGGGGCACGAATCACTGCCTACCAATACAAATACAAAAACAAATACAAAATATATCTATTAGTAAATCCATTTACAAGTCACGTAATTAAATTCAAATAATAAAATAATATTATAAATCACCATAATTCATAAGACATTATTATTGTAATCATTAATAAAATTAAATAATGTAGGTACCTATATACGGTATGAGGCCAATAAATTATTTTGGCGTAGTGAAATAGTGGGGCGTTCAGTTTTAGAAAAAACACACTACTCAAATTCCTCTTTTTTTTTCTTTTTTTTCTCTTAGTAAATAGGTAGGTCCAAGTACACATGAACTAAATAAAACAATGTATGTATAGGCATAGTATCACATTCATTGAAGAGCTTGAATGAATCTTGTAGTATTATTGTATTGAGTTGTCTTTGATTTGCCCCTAAACGACTCTGGAAACATGAAGTCGCGATGGTTCTTATAGCATTCATATCAGAGCTATTAACTGTTTATAGCATTGCTCACTGAAGATATTTCATTTGGTTGTTTTTATGAGTTGTTCATGAAATAAAAGGATTCCGTTTGATTATGTTCGGAAATCCGATTAAAACTGGCTACTAAATGGTTTCTTCGTAAGTATAGAGAGCTCGTGCGCAAAAGCTCTATATTATTTTGATCAAAATGTGTCTCTGGGTGCCGTGGTGTTTCTAACCTAAAATATACCCCTCTTACTCCTCCCATGGATGTCGTAAAAGCCGACAATGGGATATGGGCAGCAGCATCTACCTGGATTACTCTATGCAATTTATAATAGAAGTACTTCTGTAACAGCAATTAAAATTTACAACAGTTTACCATTAGAAATAAAACTCCTCGAAGGAACCAGCCCCCCAATTACAGTAGCAAATGGCAATGGGGAACGCAACAATGGGGATCATTTTGACAGCTTTAGAGCTGTACAAATCTTTTAAAACTTGGAAAGGGGAATATTTAGGTCAAGAAGTTTACCCTATTCAAGTTTCATAAGATTTAGATAGCGCTTGGGCAGCCGACATGCTTCCCATTGTTGCGTTCCCCATTGCCATTTATTACTGTAATTGGGGGGCAGGTTTAAAAATCATCTCAGAAAATGGCTTACATTAAATGTGTTCTATAACCTAAGCGAGTATTATGAGAGAGATAGTGAATATGTTAAACAGTAGCTTTGCACACTTTGTTTGTATAAGCACAGTCTATTTTTACACTGTGGTATTAGGTTACTGTTTTAAGTGTACTATGTATATTGTACGTCCTAGATGGACAAACTGTTTTAAACTTGTACCTACCTGTATAACATCTTTTGTACAACAGTTAACAATAAATCTTTTCTGATTTCTGATTTCTACAGTGTAGACACACTCAGTATTGGTGTAGAGTTTACACCAACACTGCGATCACCAATCCGCCTGCCAAGCGTGGAGATTATGGCAAATCCCCTAATTCTATGGCATCCTAAAGCAATGGACGTCTTCCGTCTTATGAAGAAGAAGTGTCTCTAGTTTTATCTAAATGAATATTAAAGAACATAAGATAAAAATAGTAGATTATGCACTAAGGGAATAAAGCAGTGTCTTATGTCGCGGGCGGCATATTGAACACTGAGCGTAACGAGGGACTCTAAAGTTAACTCCCGAGTGTAGCGAGGGAGTTATATAGAGTCCTGAGTGAAGCGAGGGGTTCAAGCTGCCCAAGACGAAGACAGGCTTTATTCCAGAGGAACATACTCTACTTTTCACACTTTCTGCGAGACAATAAAAAGCCAGGGCTTGTTTTGATTTTTGCAGTAGTAGATTATCAATAATCTCTAAAGCGTCTGTATTGATAAACTTTGGAGTAGAATCACTATCGTTTGTAATTTTTTATCAACATGAATATTGCAATTAAATTTACTGAAAATCACAGCACCAAACACGCGTACAGCGTGTAAAGAATCTTTTGTTTCACATTCTTTGTAAACGCACCTTTTTCTTTTTTTTTTGAGTTCTGCTTATGGTGGCCAGTTCGATTTTCGAACAAACCTCTTTACAATGCCATATGGGTATTTTTTTACTAAGAGTTTTCCACGAGTCTCCACACGAATTTGACGTTCCAAATTCAAATCACTTTAATCCCTAGGGAGTTTCATACAACTTTATATCCCTAGAGAGACAATGCTTTACTTTACGTTGAGGTTGCATGATTTGTAATTGGACATTGTCGAGCAGGTGGTGTGAAAACACATTTATTTATTTGAACGACAAAAAGGGAAAGGGTAACAAAAAACTAAACTAAATCAAATACAAGTTAAAATTAAAATAGAGATTTGATACCCTCTGTGCGAAAAAATTGTGTGTTGTGTGTAAAAATTAAAAAACCCCTGGGGGAGATGGGGTGGTCTATAAGGCCGGACAACCCTACCACAATCCTTAGGTATGTACATTTTCAATCAGTGAAACTAATCGAATTTAGGAACAGATGTGTAAAACAAATCTGTTACCATTACCATTTAACGATCCTTTGTTTAGCTACTCCTGAAAAGTAGATATAAAAACAGTCATTAAATTAATTATAATGTTATTAGACATTATTCTTTATTTATGCCCCAGTTATAAAATAAATCTATTGTTTGTACACGGTAGATACTGTTCTTGCTTGTTTATAGGTAGTTTTAAGTTTACGATGGCGTATGTAAAGTAGTTGGTATACGAAATGGGTATTTCAGAATTATTTTATAACAAAGTGAAGTTGTAAAGGCGTTTGTGCCTTTGCATTGACAACCTCCGTTGCGTGTGGGCAAGAAATTGAGACGCAAGAGGTGCAGGTTCGATTCCCGCTGCGGAACAAATGTTTGCATGATCTGCAAATATTTGTGCCTCACACTTCCGGGACTGGGTGTTGTGGTACCATGGTAATCGTAGTGCCTTGATATCCACAGGAAATCCTAATGTTGGATTAGGACTATGCGTGACTGTTTTGTGAAGTGTATGTATAAGTATTATTTGTATTAATGCCGAATATTCTAAAAATCTTCAGACGTAGGTACTAAGTTCTGTTAAAAAAAGCACAATTTTTTACCCCATTACAGCGGGAAAAGGTTTTGTTTATCATTAAAACAATTTTCCACGCTAGCGGATAAAAGGACTTTTTAACCGACTTCAAAATAAGGAGGAGGTTCTCAATTCGGTTGTATTTGGTATGCAGGTATCAAACGATAAACAAAATCTTTCCCAGCTTGTGAGGTGAAAAATAGATTATTTAAAGAAGTTAGGCGACTTCAGACCCGTGTCAAAAAAAATTAACCTGGTCCCTTTCATGGAAGCAATTAGTATTGATCTAAATATTATTTTTTTACCGATTTTTCCATAGACCTTGATTTTTTAGAAGTAAGGAATTCAAAAGTTACCTACATCTAATTCAATTAATAGCAAAAACTTGATAAATACTATTTATAGAAAATTAACCTATGTACAACTTGTTTTACTTTCAACCGTATAACAGCTAATTATATCGTAACTTGAAAGGGTAGTTTTATACAATTTAACCTAAAAAAAACAATTACCAACTTGAATAGGAACATTGATTGAAATAGGAAGTTTTATGTCAGTCGATGTGTCGTACGTATTTCGTATGTACCAAAGTTTGCGAAGTGTTTTATGTAAGAAACCTCTAACAATTGTTTTCCCCCAACTTCTACACACTTCTTTCAATTCGCTTAGCAAGTAACCAATAACCAAAAGTATCTCTACTGAAGGTAACGTGAAATTGACAAAAAAGGTGGAGGGCCACAAAATGTACGGAACGTCACCATCCTCCTTTGAGGATCCAACGTCTATTTCCGTAAACTCGTCTAAAAACATTACTAATCAAATTTTTGAAATTCCGGTTCATCTTGATTCGGAAAGGTCCCATGTGATTACCTCTCTGATAATTCGTTTGACCAACATTACGAAATTAAGCTATTTCACGGAACATGATTTTATTCCTTTGATGAAATTGGAATTTAAGGCCAGTGTCTACTGTAGCAAAGAAGAGAGACTGCCACCAGTGTGAGATGGTATCAGTGGTCGTTAAGAATATCTAGTTTGAAACGGTGCATCTTATGAGGCTATTATCATCATTCTTTTGATTGATCAAATCATGGTCTTAATTTTAAGTGCGTGAAATTGCGTGTTTCTTATACTCGTTGCGTGTTTTTGTTTTCCATTCATATAATTCTGCACACCTTATGAATAACTAGTTGCGCCCCGCGGTTTCACCCGCGTGAATAATGATGAAAATTGATGATGATGATGATGATGAAAAGTAGCTTATGTGTTAATCCAGGGCGTAAAGTACCTCCATTCTAAATTTCACTCAAATCCATTCAGTAGTTTTTACGTGAAAGAGTAACAAACATCCATACTCACAAACTTTCGCGTTTATAATATTAGTAGGAAGTATATGACCTACATCAATACATTTAAAACCAAACCGGGAACCACATTTTTATTTTTTTTATTTGATTAAGTGACGTAACCATCTTTTGATCTCTGCCTAACATAAAAAAGCACTACCTCATAGATCATGCCCACATATAGGACGCGCCCTACGCGCGCCACCCTGAGACATAAAGTTGTAAAGTTGTATGTGCACAGGCACATTAGTGTTTAGTAATTAACCCCCTGTTTCATAATCATTCTATAAACCATAGCTTTTGTCTTGTTTTGACGTATGACATTTTATATCAGAGAGAAGAATGTTTTCTTCTTTTTTTGCTTTGAAAGCTTTTTTAACTAAAATAGAACGAACGATTATGAGACAGACCTTTAAGTGTTTACTCTTGATGATTATTAACGTCACAGGAAGTCTGTGGATGGAGGTGGCTCAAGATCGTTCATTGTGGCATTCTAGGGTGATGGCCTATGTCTAGTAGTGGACTTCTACAGGATGATGATGATTAAATACATTGTTTTTTTTATTTTTTATTAATTACAGAGAGCGTTGAACTGATTCGTATTAGCTGCAACTTTATCTGTCTCTACATAATGATGTATCCGCTACTTTAGTCGTTTGTTTTGTCACTAGGTCTTTCTTGGTGACCTTTTTTAACTGAATCAGGTCCAATTTCCAACTAGTTCACGTAGGTAATTTCAGTTCAGTCCCATCCAATGAACAGGATTGCGTTGATATATACCAGTATGACATTTTCCATTTCATGTCTGGAGGCGACAAATATAGACTGGAAACCACGTTGCTATACTTAAGGGGCTTCCGTACTGATTGTTCAACTTTTCGTATTAATCTGGCTTCAAATTAAACTTTTTTCTCGTTTATTGTTTAATAACAAAAGTTAATATCGTCCTTGTTAAGTTTTATATGAACATAAATCTACTTAATTTAATCAAGATCTGTTTTGTAGGTTTGAATTAAAATCTATCCAGCCGGGAAAAAAAACCATAGTACGGCTAGCACAGGCAGACTAACGCTACAAAGAAGCTAGCGAGACGACCGCTAATATTAACATTGGCCAATGACATCGGGGTTGCTTGAAATCTTTGTAATTTGATTGGTTAATATTTGAAATTTACTATCTTCAGTAGCGATAGCGAGTCACCTGTGCTATCCGTACAGCTCTTTTTTAAAAACTACAAGTCAGTTACGCTATTACAGCCTAACAAACGTAGTAACAGTAGTAACAGCAGTCGCTAGCGAGACGATAGTTAATGTCAAATGTTAACCAATCAAATAACAAAGATTTCATGCTAACCCGATGTCATTGGCCAATTTTATATATTTATATATTTACGGTCATCTTGCTAGCGTCTTGGTAACGTTAGTCAGCCTATGTTTTTATAGTAGGTACAGCTAGCATAGGCTGACTAACGTTAGTAACGATAGCGAGTCGCTAGCGAGACGATATTAAATATTAACCAATCAAATTACAAAGGGTTCAAGCTACCCCGATGTTATTGGCTAATAAAACATTTCCGATCGTCTCGCTAGTGTCTTGGTAACGTAAGTAAATTTTGTAAATGTGTTTTACGTATCAATGCATGAAATTACTTTTCATTTTAAAACAACTGACAATGAAAAAGAGTTTTAAAGTATGTTAATAGTTCATAATACAATGTTCTATAAAAATACATATTATACGGCTATCAAAATATATAATCACTTACCAATAGATATAAAACAGCTTAAGCGAAAATAAATTAAGGAGTTGGCTTGTTAGCAAAGTTCATTACAGTTTGCATGAATATTTTGATAGATAAAGGGTTTATTTATATCATATAAGTAGTAGTATATAAGTATGTACTAGTACATAATAATTATTGTCATTAGTAATATTACAAAACATTGTACGCCCAAAATGGGCAGACTGTTGATACCACATTACCTGTACCTACGATCTTTTTACACAGTTAACAATAAATGCTTTTTATTCTTATTCTTATTCTATGTGATATATCTTAGAATTTAACGTTTCTTACGGGAGATCTCTTAACGTATTTTATTTTGTTAGTTATCGTGGCTGTAGCAGCTGGGGGCCATCTGTTTGTTGGGTATTTCTAGTGGAAATCCACTTGAGATATAAGAAAATACGTAACTGCTGCGATGATTCTGTTTCTAATTAATTAGTGGTTCGCCCGATACTGAGACCTAACGAATACCCGCGAAGTATGTAGGTACCTATATATGTATATACCTATACATACATAACTACTTTCTTAAACTTTTTAACCGACATCAAAATATTTAGATTAAATTAGTTTTTCACTGTAAAGAGTTAGTTGTTAGTTTTCCCTGTATTTGTGTCACAAAAGGTACAAGCAAGCTAAATTGCAGCATTGTGGGATTACTGGAAGTACCCTAAGGGTACTAACTAGTACAAAGGGTACTTTGTACCCTAGTTTGTAGAGGTACAAAGTACCCTTTGTTTTCTTTATTGCCCGTATCTCAAAAACTACAATAGGTATCTGAAATTGAATTAAAAATATTTTAAATTTCCAAACTGTTTCATTTGATGCCTCATTTGGCCTGATTGTATTTTTTTACCCCCTTTTGGACCCCAGTTAGATTTGTGGAAGGTAGTTTTTTTAAACATCGCACGGAATATTAAAACAGTTTTTATTGTTTTTTTTTCTATAGCATAGCAGCGACTTTCATTTTATGGCCGTAATAAAACAGACATTTTGTAAACAGTTACAGAAAGTCGGTGGACGGAGGCTGCTCAAGACATCGTAGCATTGTATAGGAGAGATCTATGCCCAGCATTGAACGGCCATCTAGTATTGATGATGATGAATATAGCGTCTATATGTCTTTGGTGTAGTTCTTTCTTTGTTATTCCAGTGCACAGCAATCTTTCTTTGTTATTTTTCATTAGAATGCTGCCGAAAGAGGCAAAAAACGTGTCACATTATTACTGAGTTTTCTGAGTATGTGCTCACAATGATCTCTGCTATGTATATGGGCGGTAGAATGCACCTTATCTGCGTTGTACGGCTCATTATCAAGATACTAGTGGTTCGCCCCGAACGGAGACCTCGCGATGACCCCTTTATCAGCCCCGACTACATAAGTGGGGAAGAGAGGGTTAAATTTTAGCATTACCAGAGAACTTGAAGTATTTTTTGCATATTTTACTTTCTTTACCCTTCTAACCGACTTCTAAAAACATTTACTGAGATACATTTTTCATGTCGAGGTAATTTCCTACATATCATCAAGATAACCTTTGAATAAGACCAAGCAACAAGTACATACTACATACTTGTTAATATATCGAGTAGGTATCTGGACGAATTAATTGATAACGTCCTTTTGATGAAATCAATAGAACTCCAACGTGATTCAAATTCCAAAAATGGGAGTCTACAATGGATGTTATATTGATTATTGTTTTATAGGGTACAAGTTTCTAAATTTTTTAATTCCAGACTTTTCCCTGTATTTTTGTAACAAAAGCTACAAGCATACCAAATTTCAGTACTGTGGGATTGCTGGAAGTACTAGAATTTTTGGATTTTTACGTTTTAGATTTTCCCTAATATCTCAGGAACAACTTAGTCTAAATACTAATTAAAAATAGTATTGAAATGTCCAACCAAAGCGCTTTCATTAGATACCCCACTTGATCTGACTGTCTCACTTTTATTTTTTTTACCCCTCTTGGATCCCAATATCTCATCAACCCCCCCGACCGATATAGCTTAAAACCTTACCAACAAATTGTACCCATACTAAATTTCATGAAGATCGGATTAACGGTTGGGGAGTTTTCATCGGACAAACACACATCATACATACATACATATATACATACATAAATACATACAAACGCCGATCCTTCCAAGTTGACTCAGAGAACTCGCTTCGCTCGTTCAATTAGCACTATTAGTTGGAAACATTTCATCTTCAACTTATAGTGAGAGCTTACCCAAGCACTATCATAAGGAAATAGTTTGTATTCCACAGGTCGAAGTCCAAACGTTTAACATTAGCAATTTATTACCTTAATCCATAATAGTTACCCGGCGTTATAGGTAAGTGGGTCAAATAGAGTACTTAGCAGAGTTAGCTGCTCTTGTTGCTAATTCGCATATAATGCTAAGCAGGGTCGTGCTCTGGGAAGAAACGTTTCTTTAGTGTGGATGCCAAAAGTAGGTATAACTATTATACACTACACATAGCTGTAGCACAAAGTATGAATCTGGTGGGTTCTAGAGTATTTGTGTATGTATATGTAGAGTGTGTAATCTAAAACTGAAGGTAGCACTATTCCATCACATCAAAATAAATTATTCCATAATCCGTACAGCTAGCACAGGCTGACTAACGTTACCAAGACGCTAGCGAAACGACCGCAAATGTTAATACTGGCCAATGACATAGGGGTAGCTTGCAATCTTTGTGATTTAAATGGTTAATATTTTGGTAATCATTTCTCGGTAGCGACTCGCTATCTTTACTAACATTAGCTAGCCTGTGCAAGCCGTACCTTTACCACAAGGACAGTTTTCTTAACCTTAACTTTTACTTTTTTTCAACATTATTTCATAAGTGTTGACAGCCATTTTAAAATGACAAAATACGATAAGTACTTTTTTAATTTTTTTTTACAACAATGATGGAACTTTTGACGTTTTAAGTGGCTGTCAACATTGTCAGAAATTGATGACGTCATACGTCTAAAAGTCTCAGGAATAAATCCGTCTGTGGGTTTCTTGAAAAACTCGATCGATTTAACCGATTGGGTGGATATTGGCCCAATTTAGGAATTTAGGCAACTTTTAACCCTTTTTAAAGTGTTTCCAAACTACTTATTAATAAAAATAAACTAGGTGGTATATAATGGGAGGGAAAAGATACGCTTGTTGCCCGTGGTACTACCAGTATTACTACCAGTAGTACCACCGGAAAAAACCCTGTAGAACTACCAAGCGAACCAGTAGTACCTCGTGAAGTTTTTTTTTATCCGTATTATTAGGAGATCATAAAATTATATGAATGATTCCTAATAGAAAAAAAAACATATTAGTTACTTTTGTAGTTGCGTAGCAATTTTTTCGTACGTTTTCATGACGCAAATCCTTATTATGACCGGCATCATATTACAGCTAAAATAGAATTCACGAGTTCCAGTCACGTTTTCAAACGATATATTTTTATTATCGAGATAAATTTTATTTATTGCAGTAATTTTATTAATGTATCGATGACCGTGTTCTCAATTGTTGAGGACAGAAGAAAACTATAGGTTACCTCTTAACAAGATTACGCGATAGGACCTTAGGTATGGTTTTTAAAATAAGATAAGATATATTTTTAATTAGAAACAAACACAGGTTAATCTATGGCACCAAACAAAGATAACTTTCCCAAAAATGATAGCTTGCATATTCTTATACAATTTTTCCGGTGGGTCCCCAACCCCAAACTATAGGCTACGTGGTACAGAGGTTAAAATTAGCAAAAGGATTTCTATATGTACCAAATTTTAATGACGCCTTAACTTCTTTTTTTCAGTATCTTTACACCACACTAGTTCTTTCGCCATTGTTCAGTTGGTCACTACCACAAGCTAGTTTCTGACCTAACGCAGGGTTACCAAGAAAAGATCAGTGACATATTATATTATATATACTACTATGTATATTATAGTCTCTCTTAATACTTACTTAAGTACATGTGTACTGGGCAGTTATTAGGTATATGTCTCAAGTTACACAGTGATCAACATCTAAGAGCCTTCTTGAAAAAATAAGAATCCTAAATGAGATCAACTAGACCGTAGACAATTGTGTATAAACACGAAAGGCTCCAGAATAAACACTTGCCTCGCAAATAAACGTTTCGCCATAATTGTCCCCGATTTAACTCGCACCACCCTGGAGCAAAGGTCATCTGGAATATTCACACGAGACGAGTTACTTGATCAAGTTCATGGGAGAGTTATTTTTTGTATAAAATTGACAATAGCCATCGTAGAAGTTTCTGAGCAAAGTTCTTGATTGTATACCGTAGGGGTTGACTTTATTGCTCAGTTTTCACACTTTTAAGATAGCAATTCAGGACTTAACTTACTGACCTGAATATTTAGCTGTCAAGTTTAAATTCTACAACACAACCAATCGTGTTATATTATACGCCATAAATAGACTAACACGTTTTGAGTGATGAGCTGTAAGGTACAGAATATTTTTTTCATCCCACCATCTCGGAAAGAGTATTTTTGCTATTCAATATCTGAGTGTAAAAGCCGTTTTTATCCGCTAGAGGATAAAGTAAAATTGAATTTAGAACATCGTGTGCACTAAGTTTGTGGATTCAAAACATCATTAAACCTATTTACTTTTACCTCCATGGTGCCGAATTTATCATATTACCTTTTTTAATTTGTTACAAACTTAGACTCGGAACCTTCTTGCTTGGTGTATTACTATTTTATTAATTTGCTATACGCGCACCATTTTCTTTCACGTCTTATTGTTAAAACCTTAGGTTAAAAACAAGAAACTTGAAAACAAGTGAAAACCCTAAAATGAGTGATTCTAGCGACGAGGAAGTTTATTTGACGCCAACAGAATTGACTGAAACTGTTGAAAATGCGCAAAAGTATCTTGTGATTGTAAGTGTTTATTTTTTGCATTAAGCCATTTCCTCGCTGAGGTGGGATGAAAAGTTACGTGTTGCACTCGAGTGCAAAGATTTTTCACCTCGTGCTCTTTTGATTCCCTCGCTAACGCTTAGGATTCTAATTTTTGAATCACCTGCTACGCTCGTGATTAAATTTTAAAATCCTTCGCTTGCTCGGTCATCAAAACTGAGCACGCGGTTAAAAAGCAACTTTGCACTCTTGTATAACAAATAACTATTGCCATAGTTTTGAGCTCGGTACGGTAAAGGTTTAAATTAGTTCGTTTAAGAGCAAATTTAGGAAAGCAAGTAATTAAAATTTTTCCTCGATTGTAATTTGATTTGATCCTCCTAACTTCACAGTTCTGAGCAACTAGTAAAGTCAAAAAAAAAATTACCAAGTAGGTGTGTATGGTGCCGTGGTGTGTCCGGCCTAAGAATAGACCTCCTCCCGTGGATGTAGTAAAAGACTTACGAAGGGATTACACCAGGGGATGTACCAAACTGCGATCACCATTCCGTCTGCCAAGCGTGGTAATTATATCAAATCCCTCCAATATCTGTTTTATTAATTCCAATTCATTGTATTGAGGCCTGGTCCAGCAGTGGACGTAAACAGGGCGATGATTAGATGTGTATTTGATTATATTTAAAATTCTCACAGAAAAAGTTGTCAAGCGCACTCACTCGTCTACTTAACTCGACTAAACCAAACAATAAGTACATCCCTCTTCCCAGGAAATTAACAGAGCAGGAAAATAGAACAGATCCTTATCAGCAGTTTCCTTAAAACGGAAAAGAATTCAAAGATAAGGACAATTTACTATTGGAGACTTTCAAATAATATCAATAATTACGTATAATATTGTTAGCTTCTTTTCATATTTGTTTTTTTGAACATTCACCTCTGACCCATGTCTCGTGTTAGCTGACACGTCATAACATATTATTATCTTATCTGGAGCACAGTATAGTACCCCGCTAAGTTGTGCAGAAAACCATTTTCCTTTATTTATAGGACTCACACTACATTTTTTCCACCTACTCGGGTGTCAAATGTGTCGAGACACCTGAATAACATCGGATGCCCAATTCAATTGTATTTTACGTTTCGATAGTTTGTCGCTAATGTTTTACATTTCTTTTGTTACAGATATTGAATAGCTCCAGAATGATCCAAGAAAAAATACAGTTCTGAAATTCCGATGAAACTCTATCCTAAGATAACACCGAAACAAACATTATGATCACAACACTCTACCAAAGGACAGACCAACATAAAGACCATCAAAATTATGATAACAGTAGCAAACCTAAAAAGTTTATGATGCCCAGTTAAGGAAACAAAGGAAGTATGCCGACTGAAGGATGGACTTTGGAACCTTTCAACGACACTTTGAGCACTATAACGGATGAGAACCAAAATGCTACCCGCATTGACCCTATTGATAACAAAACCATCCAGGCGGTGTTCTGCACGGCATATACGATCATTTTTGTCGTAGGAATCTTTGGCAATGCTCTCGTATGCTACGCCGTCATCAGAAACCGAGCTATGCAAACCGTCACTAATCTCTTCATCACGAACCTCGCATTATCGGATATATTACTCTGCGTATTTGCTGTACCATTTACCCCTCTTTACACCTTCCTCGGCAGGTGGGTCTTTGGTAGCCTGCTATGCCATATCATGCCTTACGCCCAAGGTTGTAGCGTCTACATTTCTACTCTCACTCTTACTTCAATAGCGATAGATAGATTCTTCGTTATAATTTATCCATTTAAACCTCGGATGCAGATCAAAACCTGTGTTGGTCTTATAATTTTTATATGGGTCTTCGCTTTATCTGTCACTTTCCCTTACGGGTGGTACATATCTCTACAAAATGGATATTGCGCAGAAAAATGGCCAACGGACCAAATAAGAAAAGCTTTTGGATCTGTTACTGTTATAATGCAATTCGCCATACCTTTTGTAGTAATGGCCTTCTGCTATACATGTGTTAGTGTAAAATTAACCGATAGACTAAAATCTAGACCTGGGAGTAAGAATAGCAAAAAAGAAGACGCTGAGAGAGAAAGGAAAAGAAGAACGAATAGAATGTTGATAGCGATGGTAGCTATATTTGGTTTGTCCTGGCTTCCTTTGAACTTGATAAACATAAGCAGTGATTTCTATTCTTTCGCTGAAGACTGGAAGTACTACATGGTGATGTTTTTCTCCACGCACTTCATAGCTATGTCATCGACCTGCTACAATCCATTTCTGTACGCGTGGTTGAATGAAAACTTTAGAAAGGAATTCAAGCAAATTCTGCCATGCTTAGGCATCTTAGTAGCTAAAAAGAGATGCAATCAATCAGAAAGAACTGGAATGTTCCGCTCAGAGAAGACTTGCAACGGTAACGATACTGTTCAAGAGTCGTTATTGACATCAACAGTGACCCAAATTCCTTCAGTTCGATATAACATAGATTTCAACGATAAAGGGTGTGAGAATGGAGACAATATAAGTCCTGATGAGAAGCCGGATCATCATCCGAGTCCTAATGAAGACTGCGTTGATATGTATATGTTTGCAGACAAAACTGTGATTACTTCTGATAGAGATCCTATTGTATCAGTGTTGTAGTTTAATGGTAAGTTGAATTTATTTAGATTTTAGACTCATCATATTTTTATACGAAGAAACACTAGAATAATAAGGGGCAAACCGCTATCGCTAAAACAAACGAAATTAGTATGAAAGTGTCCTCAATATTTGTATAGGAGCTGGACCGGGTCACCCTGTCCACGTATTAAAATGAAAATCACTTTATGCCAAAACTGAGATAAAATAAGATAGTGACAATGTGAACTCTTTGCATGGCTATTTACAAAACAATATATCTGCTAACCGGTTGGCTACATGACTTAAAACGAACTCTTACCATTACTATAATTGTAATAATTACAATTATAATAAATATCTACAAGTATATTATGTACCTATAGTTAAACGTTGTCTGTTTGTGTATGTGATGTTTTTTTTTGGCAGTAATTAACGCAGATACGACTGAACTCATTGAAATTAATTTTTTTAATGTAATTTTTCAGATAAAATAGATATTACATAGATTACCTTTTCACACCACCTGCTCGACAATGTCCAATTACATATCATGCAACCTCAACGTAAAGTAAAGCATTATCTCTTACTGGATATAAAGTTGTACGAAACTCCCTAGGGAATAAAGTGCTTTGAATTTGGAACGTCAAATTCATGTGAAAACTCGTGGAAAACTCTGAGTAAAAAAATGCCCATATGGCATTGTAAAGAGGTTTGTTCGAAAATCGAAATGGCCACCATAAGCAGGACTAAAAAAAAGTACTTTTACAAAGAATGTGACACAAAAGACGTGTTCGGTGCTGTGATTTTCAGTGAATTTTATGTCGAGCGATAGTGCCCGAGTTTATCAAAACAGATGCTTTAGAGATTATTAATCATCTACTACCGCAAAAATCAAAACAAGCCTTGGCTTTTTATTGTCTCGCAGAAGGTGTGAAAAGTAGAGTATGATCCTCTGGAATAAAGCCTGTCTTCCAGCAGAATCTTGGGCAGCTTGAACCCCTCGCTTCACTCAGGATTCTATATAACTCCTCAGGGTTCAATATGCCGCTTGCGACGTAAGACACTGCTTTATTCCCTTAAGTGCATAATCGTCTATTATGTTAAAACTTAGTTCCCTTGGGAGAAATGCGCGGGTGACTGTTATTAAGGTAGAAAGTAGATAAAAGAACATCTGGCACATATCAAAGATAAAAAAGAAACCTGAAAGATTCTTAAAGAACTGTAGTAAACATATAGGTATCCATTACGAAATCCGAGCATTTCAAACGATACCAACGGGGGTCGTCTGTATAAAGTCTGGGTCGCAATAATTCGAACAAATCTTATGTAAGTAATAAAAAGCACATTTCAATGCCGGCAGTAATATTATTTATGACTTTAAGCCACTTTGGCAGTATTTATTGGATCCGTTTTTTATGCGGTGATGTGATTCTATATTAGTATTATGAGGTGTTAAATTTGCCCTATTATACTACCATTCTATATCTTGATATTGATTTAAAAAATAACTAGCTCATGTTGTAAAGTTCTGTGTTTCTAGGTTACCTAGTTTTTATTACAAAACCCATACATTCTTGTATACTTTCTATTAATATCATATTGCTACTTGAAAAAAAATCTCTGGGCTTCATTTTCCGATACATCAACTTATTTGATCATACTTGTAGGTATAATCCCCTTACTCGCCCTGTAACGTAAATGTCATTAGTTGTATCCATCTTCGCGTAAATAATAGTCTCGAGTGCTATCTCTGTTTATGCTATACACTGAGTTAATGTATATTTGTCCGACTATCCATCTAAACAGGTACACTATCTAAAGATCAATGATGAATCATATTAAAGCTTCAAGAAAAGGTTCTATATAAACTTAATTGAGTGGTGCTGTGTACACTGTGTGTTCCATTTTCTGTTTAATAGAAAATCTTATAAGTGCAATATAATACAGCTTTTTCGTCTGCAGCATGATAAAATCGCTGCCAAAGACTGGAACGTATAATGCAACAGCACGCACAATCATAATGGGATCTCGAAACATCTTTTATTTACAAACAAAACAATCTTCTCCTATCTGTTGATCTACTTCAGTTTACTACAAATTTAGCTTTAGAACCGTTTGTAAAATATGTTATAGCAATAACATATTTTTATATCAAATTGCAACCTCGTGGGCCACTATAAAATCGCTCGCGAGTTTTCGACGCTACTATACAAATATATACAAGCAGATATACTGCATTAATTAATTATACCTAACTGACTAGTGTAGTGTATCTGCTTTCAGTAGGTACATAATTTTAAGTAATTTTTATATTGTAACTTTTGACATTTAATTTTGACATTTATGAATCTAACTTGTTCGAATATATAAATATATTATTGTTATTATACTCTGGTTTTTAATCCTAGACATTTTTTGTAAACAATGGGGATACCAGAGAAAAAAATATACGTTCAGGTAGTAGGTTACTAAATTTGCCCAAAAAATATAGTAAGGATGTTTTGCTAGCCAAATACAATAGAAAAAAAAACAAAATTAATTTTAACGAATATATTATTGCGTAAATTGAGTTTTTGACAAAGAAATATGAAAAATAAATATTTTTCAGTAGTACATATTTCAAGATACTGGTAGCACACATACAGGGCGTCCCACGGCTATGCCACATGGAGGGAAAGTACCTTGAATATTGTAGATGGAACATTTTACTGAAAGAAGACATTATTTGAATTTAAAAAACAATTTGAACGGCATTTAATCTGTAAACAAAAATGTCAAGATATGCCACAGTGTAGGCATATCTTGACATTTTTGTTTACAAAAAAATATGAATATTACTTTTTTGTCATTTTGACTTTTGGACTAATAATACCCGCAACCATATTTATGTTGTTATGCCTTTTTAAATATAAATGTTTGACTGAGGGTTATTTTTGCTTTTTACGTATTAACATAACGAAACAATGTAATTTTCATATAATTCTGAGTTTACGATCTGAGATAAAAGAGAAATATTTTCGGTGTTTCTTTGTTTAGAAATGTTTGTGTTGACTACCTCTGTGGCGCGGCACGCGAGCAGTTGGCTGAGATGCGAGAGGTTGCGGGTTCAATACCCACTGCGGGACAAATGTTTGTATAATTTGCAAATATTTGTTTCTGGTCTGGGTGTTATGGTACCATGGTACTCGTAGTTCCCGACACTCACGACACAGGGAATCCTAGTGTGGGATTAGAACTATGTATGTGACTGTTGGGTGTTATGTTATGTGTACGGGAGTACCTAGGTACCTTTAATACCTCTTCACTGAAATAGAAAAAACAACACAATAATAACAATGCGACAAGGTACCTACCTACCTCAACCTTTTAGTTCAAGGTGTCATGAAAACTAATGATTTTTTTATTTCTTTTCAGATACCCCGTATAAGCAGATTTCATAGTGACAAGACCCATTGCATTTTTTTATATAATGGATTCTAGTGTGAAATATTCTGTTCGATTAACTAGTTTTGGTATGACTTCATACCATTAACTTAGGGTAATCAGTGAAGTTTGTTTGGCCATTACCTAAAGTTCCGATTGCGACAACCCGGGTTAACATTTAAGAGTAGGTTACACGTGGTGCGTTAGTTTTTAAAAAACTAACGCACCACGTGTCTTGATATTAGTGTACTGATCATGTGTACAAAGTTTCATGGAGTTTGATGGAATAATAGCCAAATTAGAAGCAAACTTAGTTTTTGCTATTTACCGGTGACGTCCTCTTAACCCTCAACAATGGTGCAGAACCAAGTTAATATGCAGTAAACTAACTCTGAGTTAAATATGCTAACCCTGGTTGGTACAAGCCAGACTAAAAAAGTATTTTCTTTACAAATTCTTTTAACAATGGAAGGAGCCGCTGCGTCCATGAAACTTTCTGTGATTAGGTACTTTACGGTAGGAGCCATTTTTCTTATTTTTCCCTGATTATCTACAAACTTGTGCCAGTGGTGCCAAAGTATGCTACCTGGCTGACATTACCATGCCCCATCTGTACGTCTAGTACCTAATACGGGTTTTGATAGTTTTCGAAAACTATATGAAGTTTCGTTTCCTTCAATACATTTACTGACAGTGTCCTTAGTTTTCTTCTCGTTTTCGCTAGGGGCGCTGCAAATAAATGTATGGAAGGAATCGAAACTTCATATAGTTTTCGAAAACAATCAAAACCCGTACTAACCCCCTTGTGCTTTTATTTTAGACTAAAATGTACAAAGCGAGGGATTTATTGTAATACATAATATATAGGATTAGAAATATATGGAATAAACCTTTTATGTATTAAATTAGTGAAAAGTGTACTACAAAATCTGCAAGATGTAAAAAATAGTTTTCGTTGAAGATATAATTTGTATTGATGTTACTAAAGTGTATATAGTGTTTTAGAAGAATAAAAGTATTTTCGTCATTAATTAGTTCTAAAGGACTTTGAGCCCATTGACGAAAGTTCTTTTTTCTTTAGTTTTTTTAGTAAAAATAAATGTTTAGAACATATAAAGGCCTGGTCTGTATTGAGAATATTATATGTCTAAATTATGAAATGTAAATAATAGAAGGCTACGGCCTTGTAACTGTCAATAAATAAACACGTGCAATTCGCTGTCTTTTGTAATAAAACATATTAAAATGTCTTAGTGCTTTTTATTTTATATGCCTAACCTTAATATGTACTTTATGAGATAGAATTTATATTGGTAACTTACTTAAAAAGTAAAAGGCAAAGCATTGCTTTAAAAAATTACCTTGACGATATGGCACTCCCGTGCACCAGCTAGACTCGAACGATTATCTTTTGACAAAGACGGCCTAATTACAGAACATGGTCTAAATCTGAATTTAATCCGCGTACTAGTCTAGGCTTAAATAACGACATTAGGCATATACGACTTTAATACGAAAGCAGATGGTTTGTTTTCCGAAATCAATTCTCGCGCTACTACACAAATTTCCAAAGTATCAAACTGACGGATTGTGCCACATCACAATTGAGATGTCGAAATTCATACCTCCAACAAGCAATCAACTGTCAATTTGTAGGCCATTGCTAAACTAGGGGGCTGCCTAGTTTTAGAAAAACCAGATATAGTCCATGCTTATGTCATTTTTGGCATAAGCTTTGACTATCTAGCTCGAAAGTTGCTTCTGGAAAACCAGCCATCTGCTTTTGTATTACAGTCGTATATACCAAAGGTCGATATTTAAACCTAGACTGGTAGTCCTGGTTTAAACTCAGACAAGTCCATGTTTTGTAATAACACCCAGAGAATTTACAAAACAATCAGCTGAGATAAAACGTTATTTAGGTAACATACAATTTTATTTCATTTTTAATTGAATTTAGTAGATTATAAGAGTAAAAGCGTACAACAACGTTACTCTCCAACATATAAGAGTGTCAAAAGTGATATCTATATTTTATTTAACGTGTCAAAGGTATTTTAAAATACCTATTAAATTTATAAATATTGATTTTGTTCTTTTTTGACTTACCTAATAAACAATAATAAATACAGCCTTCATAATAGTGTACCACCAGTCACTCTTGATGGAGTTGAGTTACCAAGAGTGTCACGTTTCAAGTACTTGGGCCACTGGGTCGCGGATAACCTCACGGACACCGAGGACATTGAGAGGGAGCGCAGGGCGTTGGCTGTCCGATGCAATATGTTGGCCCGTAGATTTGCACGGTGTACCGACGAAGTGAAGTTGGCTCTTTTCAAGGCCTTCTGTCAGTCTTTTTACACGTGCAGTCTATGGACTAGCTATACGCAGAAGACAATGAACGCCCTGCGCGTGCAATATAACAACGCGTTTAGGGTTGTGTTGAGGTTGCCGAGGTACTGCAGTGCTTCAGGCATGTTTGCTGACGCTCGAACTGATGGCTTCCATGCCATCCTACGCAAGAGAGCCGCCTCACTGCTGAGCCGTGTCCGCGGCAGCAACAACGCTATCCTGCTCGTTGTAGCTGACAGGGTTGACTGTCCCATACTGGGCCATTTGGTTAGGCTTCATATTGTTTAATTATGTTTTATTTTTAATGTGTTCATTTTATGTGTCTGTGTACTAGTTTAAGTTTTTATGGACATTTGTCTGACATAAAATAAATAAATAAAAAAATAAAAAAAATAATGTAGCCGACGCGACGCTTCTGAATGAGCCATGGATTTATCAGTGCGTTCGCAAAACTGCCCAGGAAGTTTATTCTCAGAAAAATCTCGTGCATGTGATGACGTCATATCTCGCATGAAAACCTTAGTTTTGTAGTCATGCGAGATGTGACGTCATCACGTAGACATGATTAATCGGAGAAAACGGGCGCGTAAAACTCTTGAAAGGCCATCGTACCGTAGACCATTATTTGGACGACCACCACGGTAAGTTTCCAAAGTTACAAACACGTGTCGCTAATCGGAAACTTTGCTAATAAATTCTTGGGCGTTGTCTCAGACTGACGTCATGGATTCAGTTCGGTCAGAAATTCAGTTCATTGATGACTTTAGGTAGGTATTGAATCTTTTTAAATGGAAGAAACGGCTAATCACCACTATTTTTCGTCACTTTTGCTGACGTTTGAGTAAATTCTTGGGCGTTGTCTCAGACTGAGGTCGTGGAGGTCAGAAATTCAGTTCATTAATGACTTTAGGTAGGTATTTAATCTTTTTAAATGGAAAAACGGCTAATTACCACTGTTTTCCGTCACTTTTGCTGACGTTTGAGTAAATTCTTGGGCGTTGTCTCAGACTGAGGTCGTGGAGGTCAGAAATTCAGTTCATTTATGACTTTACGTAGGTATTTAATCTTTTTATACCTATTTAATACTCTCAAGTCTCAAGGCAACTCTATACTTCAAGTTTTTATCTATCAAAGTAATAGTACCTATCGGTTCCCTAATGTTTGATCGAGCAACTTATATAAGCCAAAATTCCATTTCGCCGAAAACCATTTCCCGAATTTCATGTGTCCGACTGTTGAATAGGTAGAATTATATTGCTGAATTTTCTAAATAAAAGTTATTTTATTATCCGAGGAGATTGCTTCCTGAACTATTCCAATAGTTTTTAAGGTTAATTCGTATAAAATCTAATAGTGAAGGAGTGGGAGGTGCTATTAGCGAAGATTATGGTTTTATTCTCAACGGGCAACTATTGTTTAAGTTGAACTAACAATATATAGGTACATATTCAGGTAATAATGACTTATGTACTCGTTTTTTAATCAATCAGAAAGCTTTATATTAAGATATAAAAAAGTAAAATAAACTGTTGTTTATAATGCGAAGAATAAAATTAAGAAAAAAAATCCACAATTATCACTAGAAACGGGATATTTACCATGATTTTTGAGTTAGTTCAACATAAACTCAAAAATCATGGTAAATACCCCGTTTCTAGTGATAATTATGTTAATAACCATGATAGTTTCAAAAGTTAAAAAAATCCACGTTAACCCTTTTCATAAAAATTACCAAAACAATACAATCCAATACAATACAATAAAATTTATTCATAAAACCGATTTACATGTCTAAAACAATCAACCATCAACAATCAACTTGACGACCTTTGTGGTGCAGTGGGCGAGTAGCCGGCTGAGACGCAAGAGGTGTGGGTTCGATCCCACTGCGGGATAAATGTTTGCATAATCTGCAAATATTTGTTCCGGTTCTACGTGCTGTGGTACCATGGTACTCGTAGTTTCTGATACCCACGAGCCAGGGAATATTAGCGTGGGAGCATGTATGTGACTGTTGGGTGTTCTGTTAAGTTAATGAATATATCGTAGACCTATATTCATTTAAATATGAGTAGGTATTTATGAGCGATCAAGTAAAGATTAATTGGTAAACAGGAAAACAATGAACAAGTTCAAAACCTTTTCTTAAATTGTTCGATCAGTTTGAGGTAAAGCAGACAAACTCTCGTGAAAACTTGAAAATGTAAGAAACTTTTAATTAAAATACTCGAACATTCCGAAGTTATTGAAATTGTAACAAAAACAGAACTTGTTTGATTTTATTACGCTTCTTAAGAAGGCATGGAATAATTAATAGTACCTACTGACCTTGTAATGTTCTCCAAATAAGTATGAATTAAATAAACTATATATTTATATATATTATATTATATTGTCTTCTTTTACTTCATCAGCCGGTAGATATCCACTCCATAGCATGCATATTGTATAATACATTATAATTAAAAAAAAATTTTTTTTTATTAGTAGATTCTGTTCAGTAATAGAGTTCACTTGGTGTATATTCGCAAATGGTTGCGTTATATTGCCTTTGTTTTTTTTTCCTGAACAGAAGCTACTAAAAAAAATTGAGTAACATTTTGTAGGTAAGCATTGATATCTACTAAGATGTGTACCTATAACCATAACCATACATGATTACATACGAAATCATATCACGTATACATGATTTATGAACCATTCTTTGGTTCAGAGTATTGGGCTGCAGATTTTATCAAGTCATCGTGCCTGCTCAAGTGTGAGACAAAATCTTCTACACGACCTACTTCCATAGGCACATCAAATATCTTGCCCAGATTTCTTTATTGAATTTTGTGCCAAGAATGTTGAGCTGCCAGAGGATGATGTGTTATGTGAAATAAATGAATCATCCACCAGCGAGAAAATGAAAGGTCAGATAATTAAGCATAAGTAGGTTAGCACTTTTCTTTCACTACACTGTTTCTCTCTACGTACAGCCACAATTAAAAGATTTTTTCCGAGCATGTAATAAATAAATAAAATGCTTGAATTTTTCTAAAGTGAAACAAGATATTGCAATATTTTATGAGCCCATAACCTACTTCAAAGGTAACACTGAAATGTACAGAATGTTCCAAAACAATTTACAATGCACAAAGACAGCATCTCTCGCTGTCTTCCGGGAAAAGGAAATAAACCACACTAAATATTATAAATGCGAAAGTTTGTAAGTATTGTTTGTTACTTCTTCACGCTCAAACGGCTGAAAGGATTTAAGTGAAATTTGAGATTGAGATACTTTATAATCTGGATCAACACATAGGCATACCATTTTCATCATAAATTTTCTCGCGGTTGAAACCACGGGTCGCAGCTGGTAATAAATAAATAAATACAATCACAGCATAGCTTGTCGAAGCTAGACTGTTTTTTAGCCGATGGATTGGAGAGGACTCATGACCGTTCGTCGTGGCATCTCATGCGGAAGGCCTATGTCCAGCAGTGGACTTCGTTAGATATTAGTATCACTGAAATGATGCTAAATTGTAATTGGTCAATGGAAAAATGTTTGAATAATAAGTACTTCCAACCAAAGGTAGATCGGAACCAGATTAGTATATTATGTTACAAACTTCTGCTAAAATGAAACGATTTGACAATTTTATACCTTTTGTGTAGTTATTTTTTCATCAAAACGGGCCATATGTATCTAGATTTAAAATCCTACGAGTAGGTTCGAATGAAAACGTTTTTTGAAAGCTTTCTTAAATTAGTTTCAGTTTCGTGATGGCTGTTAAATTTAAGACCATTTGAATTCGTTTTTTCTAGCAAATTCGTGCATCTTCGTTTTCATTTAGAAAGGTTTTTCACAAAACAGGTTTTTTGGTACAAAAAATACTCTATTTTAAGAATGCGCCTAAAGCAAAAATTTTAATTTTACCTTAATATTATTAAGATTAAAAATATGCATGGGGATACATCATTATAATTCCAAGGGGTGATTCTATAATCAAAATAGATTAACAGTAACTCTATATAAAAAAACAAAGTTTTTTAAAGTTTTCGTCTATTTTCGATTTGTTTTCAATATGATTCTTGATATTAGGTCAAAAATTAGATAAATATAATCACTTTCAATTGATTGAGGGCATACTCTAAGAATAATTGTAAAATTTGCAATATTTTACGGGATTTTCAAATAAAATGCTTTTAATATAATAATGCCCGGCGTGGGGTGATTTTTGTACGAAGATTTCTGGACTCAAAATTGGTTTAGCTTTAATTTAATTAAACTTTTATTAATTTAACTTAATTAATTATCTTTGCCATCTGTGTTTCCGAGGAAACGCAGATGGCAAGGACAATTTAATTTGTGTATTAATGAGGGTTCTATACTCTGCTTTTTAATGTTAGGCAATTTTTGTAAACAAACAAAATGTCAAGATATGTCAAGTGTGTCATATGTGAATTTACACGTATGCTACCTGAGTATGCTACACAATCATGACACATATACTCACAGTGCCATATCTTGACATTTGGTTGTTTACAAAAATTGTCTGAAATTAAAAATCAGGGTAAAACCTTTAAATTTAGTTCATGCACAAAATCATTTTTCGTTTCATTGGTATTTTAAATTCTTGTAAGTATCATAGGTTTTTATTTGACTAAACGACAGACCTTACATGTGGCTCACCCCAGCTCATAATAATTACAATACCTCTTAGGTCACGTCCACCTAGGACGCGCTCCTCGTGACATTGCTCTACGCCTTCGTACTTGCTTGCCGTTCATTAGACAATTGTCGGCTTACTGGTGCAATAAAAACCAATCCGTTGCTTGGCCGACTAAAATCGTGTGGTCTCTAATACTGATTGGACAACAACCCCTCCACAAAAACTCGGCTGGCTCGGTCAAATAATTATATTACATTCATAGGGCTGGTACCAAAATGGATTCTCAAATCATTTTACGCAATAACAAGTATTTTAAGGTTTTCTTATTGTCATTTTTTTATTGTATTTTTGTAGAATTAATAAGCAAATATTGCGGCCGCCAGCCGTAATTTATTTTAGATTAAATTTTACATTATAATAATTGGTTTTGATGTAATATTTAATCAAAACCTTTCTTTCGTTACATGTTTTAAGATTACTTCTGAAACATTATTACGTCTGGTGGCCAAAGTATTTGATTTTTAATACTTCATATACCTACTTCATGTTATCGCATGCGACATATGGGCATGTTTATTTTAAGACCCACCTGTTAGGTGACGGTATTGAGGTCTCTGGACATTGTGCCAAGAGGCCGTAGACAAAGTAACATTCAAATAGCGATGACGCTAGTAGAAAAGTCCAAAATGTATGAGATTGACGTAAGCTATCGATATGTCACGTGGCCTTTTGTATTGTATTACGACTGTAGAAATAGAATCGTTTCGAAGCGAATGCCGTTTGGCTAGGCCTGAAGGTTTTCTAGCGTTTTGGTTCCTATGAGTAAATCAATCATACATAGCCACATAAATATGCGTGATAAACATAATCCTTCTTTGGGAGTCAGGCAAAAGAAATTAAGTATTATGAGAAGTACATAGGCAAGAAACACTTTGCAAATTCCTCCATTTTTCTAACCACATATACTAACTAGGTACCTAGCCTATAGTTCAGAACCAAGCCCTACCTGCTTGTATTAGGTTAGTAAATGTTTATTAGTCCACTTTGATTTTAGAGGCTATTCAGACCTCGTATACTGAGGGCGTTTGGGAAGGCACGAAGCTATACATACAATATAGATAAGTGTTCATAACAGTAGGATGTGAAAACTGAGTAGCCTTATAATAAAGTTTCAGTACCTATATGTATTTATAAAACTTTTGAAACTATCATGGTTATAAACATAATTATCATTAGAAACGGGATATATAATCTCAAAAATCATGGTAAATTTCCCGTTTGTAGTGATAATTACTTATATGTTATTATTGAGCTGTGCATGGTCCATTTCAGGTTATTTGAACTTTTATCAGAAATCATGTACTGAGCTGTGCATGGTCCATTTCAGATCATTTGAACTTTTATCAGAAATCATGTACTCGCCTGGACAACGTTTCGGAAACTACACCATATCTTCTCATCTCAGATACCGGAGCACCTAGTCTAGACGAAAGTCTATAGTTATTCAGTGCGTATTGACAGTTGATTGCTTAAAGGCGCAGGCTCACCGCGGCGCATTTTAGCTGCGTGGATTTATTTGTTCGACAACGTGGGTCTACGTTTCCACTGCAGTACACACTATACACGAATACTAAATAACTCACGACTATGTACAGCGCCAGCGATGAGATACGCTTTGTGGAAGTAGCCGTGTACCGCATGCACAGCATGCATGGCGTTTGACAGCGTTGAGCTATGTAAGCGCCTATTCGAGCAAGCCACGCATGTATCAATGACGTCAATTGATGCGTAGCGTGTCCGTGGGTTGCAGTGGACACGATTACACACATTTTCGTGCAAAGCGAAGCTTAACACACGTGCGTAGCCTCTCCATGCGCTGCGGTGGGTCTGCGCCTTTAGACGTGGTCGCCTCATACACAAGGGCCTTTATTCGCTATGACCAAACGTAACATAACGCGGGCTCGTTACGATATCTGCGTGCAATCGTATGGGTGACGTCACACGTTATTGACAAGGAATCTTTTAGGTCATAGCGAATGAGGGGGCAGCTCACAGTCACGCAGCGAGCCATGGAGATGGAAAGAGCTATGCTTAGAATTTTACTACAAGACTGAACCCGAAATGAGGAGATCCGTATAAGATACAAGATCAACGACATTTATAGCCTTAGAGAATAAATACTCTAAGCATGTATTATAGCTCTCAGAAAATAAGCAAGTTAAAGTGGCCATGGGCAGGCCATATAGGTCGCAGTACTGGCAACCGTTGGGTAATAAAGGTTCTGGGGCGGCGAACACAAACCAGACGATGCAGTGTAGGAAGGCACCTTTCGGTGGACTAAAAGCCAAAGGTCGCAGAAATTCGGTGGATGGAGGTGGCCCAAGATCGTCTGTCGTGGCATTCTATGGGGGAGGTCTAGGTCCAGCAGTGGACTTTTATAGGCTGATGTTGATGATGATCAGAAATACACCTGGTTCAAGATGTTAATTTCTATATCATAAACTTTATTCTCAAAAAAACGACGCGTCATTTAAATTAGGTATATGTTTATCACTGTTTAATAACATTTTACTTAGCGATATGTGGATAAACCCCTAAACAAGTTACTTTTAACCTGAGGCCCAATTCTCTAAGTTATTTTAAAACTACACTGAAAGTTAACCCAATCGAGACTTTACTGTAAATTGACAGAAAGTTGAATTTCTGGTCCCTCATAAATAACAATTTAGTCTACTTTCAATTCATGGTGACCACCATTAGAGTTGGATATTTATATATATAATTGGAAAGAGTAAAGAGAGACTCCATCTACTTATGCTAAAATTAACGAAAAAACTTTGAATCGTTCAAGTTTCGGTCACATTTCGATATACATTACAGTGTTGTATTTTATGTCAGGAGAATACCATTTCTGACATTTAAGACATCGACACAAGATCGAAACATGATCCTAACTCTATTTTAACTATTTATTTTTTAGCTAGTGAATTGGACCTCTGACAGCCAAATATCTCAATTTTCTACTTACTTAGATACTAAATAACTACTAAGGTATACTTATACCACCGACAAAAATGTCTGTCTTCGTTTCTTCAGCGAAAAAATACGAGTGATCAATTCAAACCATGCCACAGTTACCCAACAATCTCTGGTTCCGTCATAAGATGACAAGTACATTTTACCTTCCACGTGATGTGGGTCTACCGTCTCGATTACATATTCCGTTGTCGAACGCCTTCAATTCTAAGCGAGTCTTCAAAAGCTTCAAAAGGGGCATGAATTGCTCAGAGATTTGTGAAGGGGTTTCTTTTCGTATATAAATTGGTGAATTGATTAGAGACGAGCATTGAATTTATTGGGAGGCGGAGAGGTGTTTTTATGTCCTACAACCATTAAAACTCTGAAACTTTGTAAAAAAAAACAAAAACTACTTATATGCAGTGGCGTGTCCGGCTTAAGAATAGATCTCTCCTCCTCCCGTGGATGTATTAAAAGCCTAACTAAGGGATGTCACCAGGCTGGGCAGCAGCATCCACCTGAGTGCTACACACCAAAATGCGATCACCAATCCGCCTGCCAAGCATGCTCCATCGCCTCGTCCATCAGTGATATGTAAAGAGGCTGGTGATGATGATGATTAAAACTTTTATTAGGTTAATAACAGCAAAGAAGACACATGAACAAGGCAGGAGTGGTATGACAATTACGTAATTCTCTATTTTTATTTTTATTGTAACTGTTTTATGTGTCCCTTTCCACACACAATGTCCATTGTTTTAATTGGAAATATATGTATTGAATTGGTTGAATTGATTTGAATGAGTACAGAGGAGGAACATTTAAAGTCACCCTAATTGCAGTTAAACTAACAGAAACACGCCTTAGGGATACGGACACGAAAAAGACGAAGTAATTTTTAGTAAATCGCACTCAATCTGCCTGCCGATAGAAAGGAAAGTCGTGTTCACTATCTCAAGAAGTGTTGATGAGCAGTAATGAACAAAAAACACAACAAAATATGAATTTCGTGCCACTTAGCGATTTTTTTTTTGCATTAATCTCGCCAGCATCGAATTGATCTACCCATTGCCGAATAGAGACAAAGATGCAAGTTCGGATCTTACTGGGTAGGAAATTTAGGGTAACATTAATAAAAATCGATGATTTCTGGCCTGAAATATAAATCCAAGTACCCCATATTTTAATTAAGTTTTCAAAATGAAAGGGCCATTAGCTATAATAGCTTTGGTCAGAGATCATTAAAATACTTTCCACTGTTCCCAAAAGTATTCAAATTAGCTCTAAGAAAACAATACCGAATTAATGAAAATTCTTGACGCGATGCCCTGAGTTTTCGTTTTATCTTTTATACTTTTATATCATTCTTTACATACAAGAACGTGCCTAGTTTCGTGGAAAATAATGAGATCTTTTGATGAAATCGCCTTGTTTAGTTTACTTGGCAAAACTTTTGTTCGAAAATTGTGAACTCTCTCGAGTGCAGTAGTCTTTCTAAAATATTTACAATTATTTATGTTCGCCAAATAACTCAGCGGCTGAAATTATAGTGGCAGATAGCGTTGCAGTTATATTGGTGGAGCATCGGGGGATGCGTAATAAGAGTTTTTTTTTCATTCTTCTGGTCTTGGAAACAGGCATACGTCCCACCTGATGGAAAGTAATTACCGTAGCCTATGGACGCCTGCAACACCACAGGCATCGAACGCGCGCTGCCGACCCTGAGACATAAAGATGAAATGTCTCATGTGCCTGTAATTTCACCGGCACCTGTACGTGAAACACAGCAATGCGAGCACTACTGCTTGGCGACAGAAATAGGTACGGTGGTAAGGTGAGATGAATAAATAAATATGAACACCAAACAGACACATATAAAGTCCTGATCCTACACCAGAATTTCCTGTGTCATCCGCAACAAATTTGCAGATCATGCAAACATTTGTTCAGCGGTTCGAACCCGCGCCTCTAGCATACCCGCCGTACCACAGAGGTCATTAATAACAATAACCAGTCCATAGTTTTCCCACTGCTGGGTTGAGTCTCGACGAGACTTAATGAGTCCACCACGCTAAGAAAAGATTTATACAGAAAAGATTTATGAGGGAAGATTTATGAAGATAAAAACGCTAGCCCAATGCGGATTGTTGGAAGTTACTTGCTCAGATTTTTTGGGCATACCAGTTGCCTCACTACGTTTTCATTTACCGTTTTGATACGCGCTAATGTAGCACATACATTATTTTGGAGTCAAAAATTCCATTGATCGACGCACGAGATTCGAAATCACGACTTTCGAATCGAAAGTTAGGGTTCCTCCCATTGGTCCAACATAGCTAATTCTGACATGCTTAAATTAATATTGATAGCTCATTTGATAAAATTACATGAAATCTCCTACCACGGCAACATTTTCAAGAAACAAAATGCTTGCATCAGTCGCTATATATTGAATTTTAGTACAGTCAAATTAGGTGTTTTTTTGCAAAAGTGTGGAACTAATTAGATGTAGTTATGAAAACTTTTCTAATTGTTTTGTATGGCTTAAAAATCACCTCTAATAATAAGCATCAGTAATTTCACCCTCCGGAACAGGGTGAAATAGGGTGAAATAGGGTGAAAACCTTATAATATCCGTAACTTTATGGGGGAAATAGAAGTAGTCGGTGCAATTTGGCATAGACTTTGAACCGTTATGATCTACATTTGCACCAAGTATTTTTTAAATCCGACATACGGAACATACAAAAAAAAATAATTTACAAAAAAAACTTTTTGTGGGTATTGCGGCTCCAGGAAAATTAATTTAGTCTGTGCAAATTGATAGACTTATCAGAAAAATGATCGAAATACATTACCAGGTTTGCACCTTGGTGCGTCTCACGGAAGGCACTTTTCCATATTTTATTGTCGCTCTACTTCGGGGAAAATTAATGTAGTTCTGGAAATTGACTTAAACTTATTCATTTAATTAGTACTACATCCGCCGGAAGTTTTATACTGGTATTCATTTACGGAAGATGCATTTGTTCAACACTGTGTTCCCTACATGCACGTGGTTTTTGTTAAAATCATAATGCACTAAGACAGTCTCTCTATACGTAATTTAACTTGCATCAAGTAATTTCTTTCTATTTTAAAATTTACGGCCTTTTTAAGTTTGTACCTAATATTTAAAAGGGTTCCGTATGCGCCAGAAACGGTGCAAACTTAGGATAAGCTTCTTTTCGTGTCATCTAACGTTTCCATAAGAATCCACGACTACACGACTTAGGTCCACACTTTTTGCTAATTTGCCGGTACTATTTAAAGTCCATTGCAACTTGAAGTGACTCGCCATAGTTTGAGCCAATGACAGCCGAGTTTTTAGCACACAATTGATACGGACGTATGGTGTAGTGTAACACGAATTTTATGAGGCGCTAGCCTAGGGACCTAGGGGCGCTTATCAGTGTCTTAATAGCCTTGAGTCTAAGTATATTAATAAGCAATTGTCACGGACGTACAATTAGCGGCACGAACTAGCGCTGACCGTTATTGCGCAGAAGTCAAAAGTAATGTATTTTGGTTAGTATCTCTATCTATCTTAAACTAATTGTATTGCTTGCGCGACAGTAAACATGCGCAATCATCCCCTCCACGTTTCCTTCAGCGCTAGACTTACGTGCCGCTACTTATACGTTATACAGTATAGTGTAACATGGATTTTGTATGGACACGCTGATAAACATCCCTGTTCACTTTTTGAACCTTAATTTCCATTCAAAAATCTGTGTTACACTACACCATAAATCCGTGTCAATTGCTCGTTAAATACGCCTCTATATAAACCATGGCAATGCTACGTGCTACAAGTTTGCTACGAAAGTCTACGATCAATCGTACGATCTCACGTGACCGTACGTATATAGTCCAAATCAAACTTACCACTGTATGTTCACGTAGTATTCAAAATAAAAACAAAAAGTCTAATTTCGAAGGATCAAGATATTAATGTGCTCTACTGATATTTACTGACTTTCAGTCATTCTTCTTCCTCAAATGCCTCGCCGTCCAAAACTCCTTGACGCTTTATGTCAGCGCGCTTAAAATTAACCAAATTGATGTGGCGTCTGAACAAACCCGGTGACACGTGACTAATGCTGCGGTCGGAATTCTGAGCACCACAGATCATATAATAGGAGGTCCCTATGCCACGAAGTAAATAGTACCTAACTGCTACGCTGTTCGTTGCGTCGTAAAGTTTTTAGATGTAAGAATTATACTGGATTTTACCACCCACACCAAAATGCAATAAGTACCCCATAGTAGGTACATTTTTTTCACACCACCTGCTCGACAATGTCCAATTACAAATCATGCAACCTCAACGTAAAGTACAGCATTGTCTCTCTAGGGATATAAAGTTATATGAAACTCCCTAGGGATTAAAGTGATTTGAATTTAGAACGTCAAATTCGTGTTGGAAACTCGTGGAAAACTCTTGAGTAAAAAAATGCCCATAAGGCATTGTAAAGAGGTTTGTTCGAAAATCGAACTGGCCACTATAGCAAAACTCGAAAAAAAAAGAAATAGGCGCTATTTTAAAGAATGTGAAACAAAAGAGATGTTTGGTGCTGTGATTTTCAGTGAATTTTATTGCAATATTTTTGTAATATAATATTATGTCAGTGACAATATTATTGTTAACAAAAAATGTCGAGCGATAATGATTCTACTCCAGAGTTTATCAAAACAGACGATACTTATTTAATGGAGCCCTGGCCTTTTATTGCCTCGCAGTAGGTGTGAAAAGTAGAGTATGCTCCTCTGGAATAAAGCATGTCTTCGTCTTGGGCAGCTTGAACCCCTCGCTTCACTCAGGACTCTATATAACTCCCTCGCTTTAGAGTTCCTCGTTACGCTCAGGGTTCAATATGCCGCCCGCGACATAAGACACTGCTTTATTCCCTTAGTGCATAATCTACTATTACTGTTGTGTTGTATCATACCTAACACTAGTACGACAACAGAACAGCGTCAGGCAGGCAACAGTACGAATTTTATCATAAATCACTTTTGGTGCATTACTGCACTGACATGGATGAATGTCACATTGTGACACACATGTATTTCCCCTGATGCTTCTATGTTACATTGATTCAACTGTACCTACACTTTTCTGTTTTGCTAAAATACCATCGTTATCTTAAAATTTCTATCGTGCATTTGGTAAGGTAAGCTATCTAGCTAAAGTCTAGTACAGGAAAATTAAAATTTATAATGTGATCGACACTTAGGTACACTTAGCATTGTTGGAGACCAGACTAAAATAAATATATTCCTTTATGATGTGAAAAGTGGTGAGATCATCGCCACCACTTTCCACAACCAACTCAGCTAACGCTTTCTTCCAGTAATACACACTTCTAAATAAGCCTCTTTATTCCTGCAATTATGCAACGATGAAACTAACCCTTCGGGGAATAAGGCGTGTGTTTATGTTATGACTTTATCATGTTTACTCAACCGACCAGCATCCATAGATCTATCTGACCTAAGTAAGCTTCAAACAAAAATCAGGAAGTTTTCCGATTTGAACCAATATCGGGGCTCAGCGTAACTTGGTTGTGTCTAAATATTTGCATAACATAATTGGCGTTCCAGATTTTGTTTATAAGCGGTATTCAATTTTGCACCGATCTCAACGATTAGCGAGAATTTAACCGATATTGGATTTATGCAAATTTATTCCATCGCCGTCAAACCGAGGTAGATTAATAACGTTTAAAAATAACACTTAATACAGCGATAAACCTCTTAATTGAATTGAGGTGAAAGCCGGACAATTTTAATCCAATATTTTGAAACGTTGCCATTCCAAGTAGCTTGTTAGCCAAACATGGTATTATATATTGACAATGAGGGGTTTTCACGGCCGTTTCATATCATGCTTTCGGCGTTGAAAATAGATGGCGCTGGTCTGTTATGTAACTGTCAAGTGTCAAAATAAAGTTAAATGTCAACATCAACAACTATAGATAGTATTTTCGTTTCGTGGTATATATTTTTGCTTACTTCTAAAAACATCACTAAATCACTAGCGCACACTCAAGAAGCAGACACAAACAGAATATCATGACTAATAGCCACATACTAGTTAGATAATAGCTTAGTACGCGTACACCACAGATTATACATTTGACAATCTTGGCATTTACAGTTGAGTCAGTGCCATCTATCGAACCAATTTGAACTACTTATTTTTTATCGAAGTTGAAAAGCCCTCATTGACACGAGGATAATGCGAAAGAAACAACTACATAATCATAACATAAATTATATATATAACAGCCAACAGTCACACAACTACGTAGTCTTGATCCCACACTAGGAATCCCTGTTTCGTGGGTATCAGGAACTAACTATAACACCCAGACATGGAAAAAATATTTGCAGATCATATAAACATTTGTCCCGCAGCGGGAATCAAACCCGCAACCTCTTGCATCACAGCCAGCTACTCTTCCGCCGCGCCACAGCGGTCGTCACTACATTGCTATGGCAACTGACCAAGATCATATATGTCATATTGAAAATGGCAGTAAGTTTATGCAACGCAAGTTTTGCAAGTTTGTGAGTATGGATGGATGGATGGATGGATGGATGGATGTTTGTTACTCTTTCATGTAAAAACTACTGAATCGATTTTAATGAAACTACAATAATATAGCTTATACATCAGAATAACACATAGGCTACAATTTATAAAGATATTGTGTGAATTGTCCAAAATAATATGACGATAAGTGCGAGCTATTCTGGCGTGCGCTGCCGAAACCGCTAGAGTTACAAATATGTAATGTATGATAGAAATGTTTATCTTAAATAGTCCTACAAAAAAGCCCGCCACAGTATAAATCTATATCTTATGTGTAAGCCATTACAGCTAAAATGTGTATAATATTATAAACGCGAAATTTTGTTATTATATGTTTGTTACTTCTTCACGCTCAAACAGCTAAACGAATTTGAGTGAAATTTGGAGTGGAGATACCTTATACCCTGGATTAACACATAGGCTACTTTTCATCATCATCAATTTTCATCATTATTCACGCGGGTGAAACCACGGGGCGCAACTAGTATTATCTAAAATCGTTGCGTGACTGACTGACTGATTGACTCAAAGTCAAAGTCAAAGTCAAAAAGAACTTTATTCATTGAAATCACAAGGATCATTTTGAATCGTCTTATATAAAATTAAATTACTCCTGTTCCAACGCGACCAAGCCTAGAAGAATCAGGCAACAAACTCGGCTTGGCTTACATAAATGGTCCGTCGTCCGACTGACTGACTGACTGACCGATTGACTAAATATCAACGCACAGCCTAAACCGTAAGTCCTAGACACCTAAAGTAAGTCCTTTTGGGGGTGAATTTCAGAAGTTAAGATTGCCAAAATGATCCCCATTATTGCGTTCCCCATTTCCATTTGCTACTGTAATTGCTGCTGGTCGTTCATAAATCACATTATTTTCATCATGCCAACGTGCCGTGTTTGGCCAACGAGCTATTACCAAAATGATATACAGGGAGAGTCGCAAAAGCGCCGTAGGTACTTGTTGTTTGTGTCTGCCAGCCTCAATTAGCCAAGCTCAAATATGGCCCCCTCCTCACACGTGACAGATAGCTCTCTGTGTGTGTAGGAAAAGCGTTTTAAACTATATACCTTACTTTACTACTACTTACTTTCTGCACATGAGATTTTTTTTTAAATGAGGGAGAATGTACGTCATTATTGCGTCTATTACCAACCGACCAACCACGCTGTCCACCTAGTTGGACGGTTAGTATATATTTTTACCTGGTTTGTCAGTTGATATACACTCGAGAGCAATGAATCCGGGTCACTTAAAGAATGTTAAAAATCTCGGAAACTAAAAATGATAGATTAATGCAATAAATTGTATTTAATAGACAATGTAATACTCCTTAAATGAAGGTAAAAAAAATATGAGTCACCATACATTTTATTAACACAAAATTACATAAAGAAAAAAACTGCTGATCTCTCCTTAAAACAAAAATAGGAAACATGAAATTTTTGAACTTTATTACGATTTTCTTGAATTTTAATACTTCGTATTGCCTCCTCGTGCTTCCATTACTGCGTTTACGCAGAAAAAAAACAACAAAAAAACAGAAATCAAACAATGATAAATGACAGATTACAAACAAAAGCAAAACCAAATGCTGTAATTTCGTAGTTCCATCTTCGAAAGTGGCCCTTTTTCAAATTTGATTTTTTTATGATATAACTTTATAATAACTAAGAAGTTTTAATACCTTCATTTAAGGAGTATTACATTGTCTATTAAATACAATTTATTGCATTAACCTAGCATTTTTAGTTTCCGAGATTTTTAGGATTCTTTAAGTGACCCGGATTCATTGCTCTCGAGTTTTATTCTTAACCGACAATCTGGTTTGTTGGCTAATATTTTTTTTCCTAGCCAACACCTCTTGGCTTGGTGTTGTAAAAATGTGCTGGAGGGAAAAGTGTGTGAAAACAAAAACCAAATGATCCTTATCAGGGTCGCGTTTTTTCCTGTTGACGTACTTAACCCTAAAAACCTCTGTATTTGTACCTACTAACATGGTTTTTTAAGTAGTTGTTGTTATTTATAAGTAAGTACATATAGAGCGTAGCATGTGCTGTCTTCTAAATTTTTGCGGATGTTTTTTACTTTTGACTAGGTAGCTTCCTGTTTTTTCCTTTTTATGTTCTCATTTACTATGTATCAACTTCTCCCTGCTCGGAGGCACAATACAGACGCTTCCCACCTAGTAGTAAGACAGATCATCAAATTATGCCAAACCGTGTTTTTTGCCTGATTCTTTTAGGCTTGGTCGCGTTGGAACACGAGTAATTTTAATTTATAAGACGATTCAAAATGACTCTTAAGAAAGTAGGTTGGCCAACAATTTCCGAAAATTGCGAAATAATGATGAATGCCGCACAAAACTGTATTATACTGTATTTTCGGTATTTTCACAATACCTAACAAAATAATGATTATTTTTTAGTAAGAATGTTAAAGCTCCAATCTACCTCGACGCGGGGCCATGTTTCTTCACGACGCTTTCCTTCCTTCCGCTCTTGCTAGTGAAAAATACACACAATACACATTAAGATCTTTTTGTTACTACCTCGTAACAAGCCCAACTTTTGGCCGACATTGATGTTGATGCTAGAAAATATTTTGTTATGAAACTTACAGCCGTACCCGTAATTAACCGAATAGTTTATCCCTTAGCTTACCATTTTATGGAAAACTTTTATTTACACTGTGCCAATTTTCCCACTTACGAGCATTGTGTTCTTAAAATATTCACTAACAAACCATAAAATAACAGCAGGGCTACTCTTGACGCTCTACTCGATCCTAATTCAGGATTTAGTGTCATTTGTCGTCAGAGAGTACTAGATTCCTTGTTCATTTGGTACTCTTGAATTCAATACTAGCGCACAATTTAGAGTGGATTTTTATGGAACTAAGTGAAATCGACTTTCTGTCTCTGTTGTTCTTCACGCAAAGTCAATAGTATGCTCTATCTCGATTTCAAACTCGATTTGGTTCAAGAGTGCCAAACAAGCGTTGAAACTGGATTGAGATTGGAACTGGATTGCGATTAGAACTGTTTTCAAGAGTAGCCTCACAGGTTTGAGTACAACAAGGTTTTGTTTACCACTTTTCTAAGGAGTTTTTGTTACCTTCTACTATAAAAAGATTGACACCCAACAGTCACATACGTAGTCAAGATCCCACACTAGGATTCCCTGTGTCGTAGGTATCAAGAACTACGAGTATCATGGTACCATACCACCCAGACATGGAACAAATATTTGCAGATTATACAAACATTTGTCCCACAGCGGGAATCGAACCCGCAACCTCTAGTATCTCAGCCGGCTACTTGCCCAACGCGCCACAGCGGGTGTCGATAACTCTTGAACTACAAAATAATCATGGAACATTATTGAACATCAATTGAATTGGCATAAATTCTTTGCTCTTTCGTTTTCGGAGGTTCTGTTTGACACTATTCCTTGGATATCGTGAATAAAGTATTTTCTAATCATGTGGTGTGAAACGCTTTCACTCACACTCTGGCACGACCTTTACCGCTACTGGTTTCACTGTTTGTATCTCCCGAGCCGTGTAAAGTTACGTTTTAATCACCATGTTGTCTGACGTCACTTATATGACGCTCATTTTTCGGTAATGTGAACACTCCTTATGAATGTCGTTAAAAACTATGAATTGCTAGGGTGATACGTAGGTATACTTGCGCATTCTTCAAAGAATAAAAACATCAAGTTTTATTCACAAAATACAAAAAGACAATAATATTTATAACATATGTGTGGTATTGAATCGACAGTCACTCTTTAATCGATGTCGATAGACATCATAATTCCAATCCCTAGTAGAATAAAAATGTGTACAACCTTGTTATTTGCCGTCCTGTGAAAAATATATCTCTCTTGTTCTGGCAATAACAATTGTGCCGTAAGAGTAAAGAGCGGTGCCATATTTAATTAGTTTATACTAGGTTTCACTATTTCTTTGCTAGTCTTTATTCTGAGGCCTTAACCAAGAATTTATATTTAAAGTTTTTACATAATTAAATTACTTAATTTTGTTGCAAAACGTATTTAGATGTTAACAACTTCAGCATGACTGGCGTAATTAAAATGCTGACTACAGACACCCGCACTTTATGCAGCGAGTGCCTGCAAGCACGATATTAAATTAGGTAGTGTACATGAGTAGCGGTACTTGCCAGGAATGTTGTTGTCTAAAATATAGCATTATAAGGTGGAACGTATCGCAAGTGTCACGAAATTCAAATTGTGTTGTGTTTTTGCTCATCACAGCTCATCAATACTTCTTGATATGGCGAAAAATACGAGGTTTAACACACATTTAAATTCCCCATCATCATTATTCATAATAATAATCATACATCATTCATAATTAATCATTCATTTATGAGAGAGAAGGGTTTATTTATTTATTTATTGAGAAACCAACAGCGATACAAAAGTATAAACAGAAACTTAGACATAGGAATATAAGACTAATAATAGGTTTCTACGTTTGAGCAGATAAATAAAGTAATGTTGGGAACATACCCACCAGTGTGCACGGCGTGTAAGATTCATAAAAGTTGTACAAGTATGCACGCCAATAACCTACTGATGACCTACAGAGTAGTCATGTAATTTTATTCAAATATTTGGTTGGGTTCATTGATAAATGTCTCAAAAAATATCATTAGTTTAGAACACAATTAAGGGAAGGTTCTCAAGCATCTAGCAATCCTAATGGGGTAGGTGCTAGCGCTGTCAAACCCGATGCTTCTATTTTCATTTTTTTTCTCCCTATTCGTAAATTTGGCAACGTGAATTAGTCCAGGCAACGACTGATTGTGTTCCATCCACAACACATCCATTTATTCTCACTTTGATTTTGAATATCACTATTCAAAATCTAAGTTAGAATAAAGGCGAATCAGAAATTATGCGTAGGTACTAAGTTTTCATCGAATAGCTCAAAGTTTGAGACGCCAGCAACAGCAACACAAAGCAATTAAATTATTCATTGCTCCACGAACTTCATTACCACTGAGATACTGAACTATTTCCAGCTTCGGTCGACGCTAAGAGCTCCTTGAGGACTATTGTCTCGGCATAGTTAACTCCAACCTATCAGACACACTTGTTTACACCAACGACTTAAACTTGGAATAGTCAAATTGAAATTGCAAATTCATTTGACTTGATTCGCTTTTAGTCACCAAATGGGAAAGTGTTAACTCCTAATATGTAGAGTTTAGTTTGAAAGGAGCCCATTCGATTATTCTGATTATTTTTCAAACTCTCTTGATATATGACAATGATGACATCGAACGGGAGCGGAGGGCGCTGTCGGTGCGAGCGAATATGGTTGCACGGAGGTTTGCGCGTAGCTCAGAGGGGTGAAGCTAACATTGTTTCGAGCATATTGTACCTCTCTGTATACGTGTAGCTTGTGGGCGAAGTATACGCTCGCGACGTACAGCGCCATCCGTGTCCAGTACAACAATGCATTCAGGGCGGTGTTAGGGCTGCCCGCCACTGCAGCGCATCGGGGATGTTTGCTGTGGCGCGGGTTGACTGTTTTCATACCACTATGCGCAAGCGCGCTACGTCCCTGGTGCGCAGGTTGCGGGCTAGCTCCAACACCGTGCTGAAAATGATTGCTGCTAGGGTGGACTGCCCGTATACAAGGCATTGCTGTGAGAGACACCTGCCCAGCAATCCAATTAGTTTTTAGTTGTTTTTTGTTATGTGTAAATATGGGTTTCTATTTTACTCGAAATAAATGTATTTATTGTAACTTTTATTATTCTGATGAATACAATACAATTACACAATACTTAAAAGTTTTAAGTCAGTAGGTTTTGTATGAAAGAGTAACAAATATCCATTCATCCATCCATTCTAGCAATCTTTTACATTTACAATATATTAGTGGGTATCACTCAGCTTCGGTATGCCGATGACGTAGTCATCATGGCAGCAGAATCACTGGAAGATCTTGGCACAATGCTCAGAGACCTCAATACCATCTCCCAACAGGTGGGTCTTAAAATTAATATGGCAAGACGAACATCATGTCAAACGCCCATGTCACGTCTTGCACGTTGGGAATGACACTATCGAAGTTGTTGACCACTATGTCTGTTTGGGTCAGATGATTCAACCACAGATTTATAAGTATAGTACTAAAGATTCAACTAGGAAGGTCCAACTTCTACAAAGAGGTTGTTTTTTTACACCCGACGAATCCAAATCGGATGGACAGCGTTCGAGAAACTACGCCATACAACGATCTTTAATACTCATGTATTATAAGATCGTTGACGCCATATCTTCTCGTCAAAGATACCGCAGAGCCTCAAGACGAAAGACTATAAACAGTTCATGTTGCCAGTGATAACTTACGGCCCTGAGTCGTGGTCGCTAACTACGGGCCGTATAAAGACGTGCAGCGGGCTATGGACAGAGCTGTGCTAAGAGTTTCACTTACGTGATAGAATCCGAAATGAGTAAATCCGTAGAAGAACCAAGATCACCGAATTAGCAGGTATTGAAGTGGCAATGGGTAAAGTCATATAGCTCGCAGAACTAACAACCGTTGGGAAATAGGTTCTTGAGTGGCAACCACAAACCGGACGACGCAGTAGAGGAAGGCTCTCCTCTCGATGGACTAAAAACAAAAAGGTCGCAGGGAGTCGGTGGAAGCAGACAGCTCAAGATTGTTTGTCGTGGCATTCTAGGCGGACGGTATCTCCAGCAATGGACTTCTACAGGCTGGATGATGATGATGATATGCTACAGATATATTATATTTAATTATCTTAAAGGTTAGCGTATATAGTCAACCGCAAGCAAAGCCAAAAGTTCCCTTCGAGCAAAATTTGCAGATTATCTTCTCATGTGGTTTGTGGATTTATCTCGTGATTCAAAGATGAAAGATCAAACAACTACTCAAAGTACCTGACTGCTATTAAAACCTTAAACCATTACGCAATATGGATTAAGCAAAACAAATAAATAAAATAAATAAATGCTGGACATTTCACACAACATTATCTAGCCCCAAGCTAAGCAGAGCTTGTGTGATGGGTACTAGATAAATGATATACATAATACAATACATTACATAGATAGATATTTTTTATTATACATAGAAAATACCCAGAACACCCTGAACAAATATCTGCAGATTGTACAAATATTTGTTCCGAGGCGGAAATCGAACCCGCAACCTCCTGCGTCGCAGGCGCACCTTCGCCCGCAGCGCCACAGAGGTCGTCAAGATTAAGTAGGATAGTTTAAGAAAAAACCTAGGTTAAAAATAGTCTACCATAGGTATTATATTATATGACAACCTCAGAGGCGCGTCGGGTGAGTAAAGAGCTGAGATGCAAGAGGTTGCGGGTTCGATTCCCGCTGCGGGACAAATGTTTGTATGATCTGCAAATATTTGTTCCGGGTCTGGGTGTTATGGTACCATGGTACTCGTAGTTACTCATACCCACGACATAGGCATCCTAGTGTGGGATCAGGACTACGTATGTGACTGTTGGGTGTTATGTTATGTACGTGATCCTAAGGCTGAATTGTTATCATCATCATCATCAGCCTGTAGAAGTCCACTGCTAGACATAGGATTCTCCCCTAAAAAGCCACAGCAAGTGGTCTTAAGCCGCCTCCATCCACCGACTTCCTGCGACCTTTATAATATATTTAGTCCATCGATAGGGCGGGCCTTCTTCTATTGTGTTATCTGGTTCGTGGTCGCCACTCGAGAACCTATATTCCCCAACGGTTGTCAGTTCTGCGAGCTATATGACCTGCCTACTGCCACTTCAACTTACTAATTGTGAGAGCTATGTCGGTGATCTTGGTTCTTTTACGGATTCATTTTGGATCCTATCACGTAGTGAAACTCCTAGCATAGCTCTCTTCATAGCCCGCGGCGCGATTTTTTTTTTTTTTTTATATGCAGGTAAAAAATTAAGTTTACTCATCAATTTATATTAAATGAAATTAAATGTCAATTACGTTAAATGTCAGGTATCAGTCACTTAACTAGGGGGCTTAGTAGAGGTTTTGATAGTTTTCGAAACTATAAGTAGTTTCGTTTCCTTCCATAAATTACTTGCAGCGCCCCTAGCGAAAACAAGAAGAAAACTAAGGACGGTGTCAGTAAATGTATTGGATGGAAACGAAACTACATATAGTTTCGAAAACTATCAAAACCCGTACCTACTAAGCCGCCCCTGATCAATTTGTTTTCAAATAACATTTCCGTTGGCGTGACGATTCAATAAATACTTTCGCCCCGAAATGAATTCCCGTGAACGCCTTCCTTTTTGCAATGAATGGGTTCAATTTGTATCGGCGGTAGATCAAAGTGATAGGTCAGTGGTTAACGTAAGTTATTTGGGTCATGAAAAAGGAAGAAAGAGAAAGAGAGAGAGACAGTGAGGTTCATCATCATTAGCCGGTTGTTGTCTAGTGCTGAACGGGGCCTCGAGGTATCGAATGCAATGGGGGAATTTGCCATATTCACCACACTTGGCGGATTGGTGATCGCAGTATTGGTACTGTTGGGTGAGATTTATTTATTTACTTTAATTAAAACGGTACATAACCAATAACATTAATTAAAGATAGATCAATTAAGTACTAACATTATAATAAATTTTAAAAAAACACGTCATGTCAAGGAAAAGTCTAAAATACATTAAAAAACACAAAAAAGTATGTGCATAGAATTAGAAAAACTACACAAACCAAGCTCCTATATGAACTGTTTTTTTAGGGTTCTGTACCTCATTAGGCTAAAACGGGTCACTTACAGAATCACTTTTTTGCTCGTCTGTCTGTCTGTCTATCAAGATTCAAGAGCTTTTTTCTTAGAAACGTCTTTTGAGGTTAACTTAAAATTTATATCAAAAATAATAGTTGTTATGCTTATAATGCTGTACAAAAATCAAGCTTCTAACTGAATGCACTAAAATGATAATAGTAATAAATATTATTTATTTATTACTCAGAAATTCATTAGATAAAAGGTATACATTACAAAAATATGTAACCATTGACAATGGCTACGGTAGGTACTGACATATTATATTATAGTTACTGTTACGCATACACAAATCCCTAACACCTAAACTAGGCCGAGCCTGTATTATAGGTATTAGTGACTCCCATCGGACACAAGAACAATAAATGTAGTACAGTGTAGCAAAAAGTATAAAAATTGCAACTACCCACACTCCGTATGATATGATATAGCAATGAATATGTCTAGTTTTTGTGTGAAAATCGCAACAATTTAAAACCTCTAGGGGAATTCTACCCCACACAATTCCTCACAATTCTGAAATTTGGAATTCTAGGAGGCTTTGTGAAAAAGTCAAAATTTTTGGAATTTCGACTTTTGTACTAACCCCCAAAATGGGATGGTGAAGTTCGTAGAAAAAAGTGGCTGAAACTCGAAAGGGCCTCTGAAGATTTTGAAATAATTTGCGTGTGTACCGGAACCCTCAGGGCACAAGCCTTACTCGCACATGTCTGTTTTTTTTTTTTTTTTTGCATTATTATACTTTCGTTTGACCTATTGGTAAGTGTCTAAGTGGCTGACGATGGAGCATGAAATTCTAGAAGACACCAAATCCTGCTAAAACACAAACTTCTGTTTTTGGATTTTTAGGCGAGTGCTTTTTTTTCTGGGATTTTTTTTCAAGCAATTTGTTTCCTTCTGCTTCCAGGTTCAATCAATACAATACAATACAATACAATTTATTCATAAACCCGATTTACATGTCAAATTAAAAAAAACAATATTAAAGGTATTACCTATTATGTGTTATATGAATAGAATACAAATTTCAAAAATAAATTAATATAATGAGCGTGATCGTTATGTTTTAGTTGATAGTATTTTATAAAGATTATTAATTGATTTACGAATATTGTTTTATGATTTTTTCAGTGTTTTTTTGGTTCAAGGATATCCGTAGCTTAACTAATGATATTTATGAGAATATATGAATATCATTCGCATATGCAAATGCGAATGATTCGCATCTTTTTAAACACTTGCACCATCGCTCGCATTCGCATTAAAACGATGCAAATGTATTGCGAGTGTTGTTATGCAGGTCGTGAGAAGTCATTAGGGAGTGCCGCGATAGTAAGATAGGAAGCGTTTTTCAGTCACCGATTGATCGTAATTTGTTGAGGGCGTTAGATTTCGAAGATTGATGCAGCTAGTCGCACCACAATATACCCTAAAAGGTCGTATTTTTACCAAGCATGTTTGTCAAAATTTTGGATATTTTTATGGTTACTAAGGTGGCCAAATTGCTATTTCTGAAATATAATTTTCTTCTTTTGTAATTTGACTAGGTAGGTATTGATTCTATAAATTTATTGTAACATTTCTTATTGATATAGTAATCAAAATGAACATTAAACCTAAACTAAGTGTTTTTAATGACGACCTCTGTGGTGCGGCGGGCGAAGGTTCGCCTGCGACGCAGGAGGTTGCGCCTCGGAACAAATATTTGTGTACAATCTGCAGATATTTGTTCAGGGTGTTCTGGGTATTTTCTATGTATAATAAAAAATATATATCTATGTAATGTATTGTATTAAGTATATCAGTTATCTAGTACCCATAACACAAGCTATGCTTAGCTTGGGGTTAGATAATGTTGTGTCAAATGTCCAAGATTTATTTATTTATTAATGCCTATGTTGAACACTCGCACTCGCACATTCGCATTTGCAACCGCATTCGCGAATGTCAAAAATACGCCATTCGTAACATCCCTGTCTATTCTTAGGCCGCACATACACCATGACCTGTTTTTTTCTTTTAATTCTCTTTACCCATAATGTTACAATTTTATATCAAAGTTTATCTATTAAAGTTCCTTTAATAGATGTTTTGCTTTCCAAGTTAATCAAAGAACCTTCTTGTACTTCTTTTAACTTTTAACAGTTTGAACAGAGTCAACGAACTTAACTACTTTTGGGAATACGCCTAAGTAACAACTCGTATCTCCGAAAGTTAATGTTACATGTACCTATTTAGCTTCACATATATATAATCTCGTGGGAGTTCAAATTTATGGAATAAAGTAATACTTAAGCCGTGTATTCATTATGCCACAAATGCTGACCAACATCTCCAAACCTGGTCTAGTACGGGTTTTGATAGTTTTCGAAAGCTTTATGAAGTTTCGTTTCCTTCCATATAATATTTACTGACAGCGTCCTTAGTTTTCTTCTCGTTTTCGCTAGGGGCGCTGCAAGTAAATGTATGAAAGGAAATTGAACTTTATATAGTTTCGAAAACTATCAAAACCCGTACTAAGCCCCTTGTTGCGAAGTATTCAGACGAAATCAGACACCCTCAAGAAACATCGTTTTTCGAAATTTTACGTATAGATACATAGATAGATCGAGAACACGTTATTGCACACCGCATTAAAAATTAAAACATTAAAGAAATTATAAGAATGGAAGTACAATGGGCGGTCTTATGTACGTAATTTCTTACGAACATGGTAGGTACCTACTTGGAAGCAGGTACCTAGGTACGTATGTATTGCAATGTTATGTCTTAGCTACAAAAGAGGCACACTGCCAATTTCTTTTGGGCACAAGAACCTATCAAGTTCCGTAAATGTTGAAAAAATGCAAAATTGTTGTTTTCAACATGTTCCGCAACGCCACGCGATATGCGTCGTTTTTTATAAAGGCACACTGCCAATTACTTTTGGGCACAAGAAACTATCAAGCTCCGTAAATGATGAAAAATTTCAAAATTGTTGTTTTCAACATGTTCCGCAACGCCACGCGATATGCGTCGTTTTTTATAAAGGCACACTGCCAATTACTTTTGGGCACAAGAAACTATCAAGCTCCGTAAATGATGAAAAATTTCAAAATTGTTGTTTTCAACATGTTCCGCAACGCCACGCGATATGCGTCGTTTTTTATAAAGGCACACTGCCAATTACTTTTGGGCACAAGAAACTATCAAGCTCCGTAAATGATGAAAAATTTCAAAATTGTTGTTTTCAACATGTTCCGCAACGCCACGCGATAGGTATGCGACGTTTTTGGTAGCGCCTAGTGAATACACGGCTTTATTTACTTAAGGGCCATGAGAAACCATTCAACCACTGTCAATTAAGTAATTTTTCTCTTTTCAAAAATCTATGTATTTCGAAATTGTTTTAATAAAATAACTAGGTACATGAGGCCCAATTCTCATAAAAAAATTAGTCACAATAAAGTTCTTATCACGTTCCGATCTAGTGTAGATGTCCTAGATGATGAATTCATAAGTTATGTACATCATCATCATCATCAGCCCGTAGAAGTCCACTGCTGGACATAGGTCTCTCCCTTAGAATGCCATGACGAACGGTCTTTAGCCGCCTCCATCCACCGACATCCTGCTACGTTTATAATGTCTTTAGTCCATCGAGTGGAGGATTTTCGTAAACCGCGTCGTCCGGTTTGTGGTCGCCACTCGAGAATCTTTATTCCCCAACGGTTATCAGTTCTTCGAGCTATATGACCTGCTCATTGCCACTTCAACTTGCTAATTCTGAGAGCTATGTCGGTTTTCTTCTACGGTTTTCCTCATTTCGGATTGTATCACGGATATATATATCTATAGATATTTATCTATAGATATTTATCTATAGATATATCCGTATATTTATATCTATTTTAGATAATCAATTATGAGATTGGAGTTAGACATGCATTGGAAAAATTGCTAGTTTAGAGAGAATCCAAATAAAACAAATAATTTAATTGTGAACCTCGATCTTCGACATGGCCAAGGCATGACCATAATTGTTTAACCTATATAGGTTTTGGTAGAGACCTATTCAAGGGAGTGCCATCACCGTAATGATGATATCATCACCAAGAATCCAACCATTACTTACTTGTTAGTATCTTTCCGCCAGCCATTTACCTTAATAATTGACAGCAAAACTCGAGGCAAGATTTGTTGCGTACTAAATCAATCACAATGCTATAAAGCTTGCGATCATTCTTATAGTTGTTTTTTCCTCTTACATATTTTTTAAGGAAAAGGACTTTTTCACTTCTCAAGCTCAGAAAGATTTTGTTTATAATTGATGATTTCAATACAGACAGACTCTGGTTGAAGCCACCACTGGCATGCTTCAACCGTTATGCATGCTGGCTGATGTTGTAAACACTTGCTAGAGTTTCGTCTGTGGATTAACATGTTTTTGTTTAGGTATTATCTGTACTTTTTAGTTTAAACTTTGATGTTATTAAAAGAGTCATTCTAAGACGATTATTTGGGTTATCCACACATCAATAAACTGCAACTCCTTGCTCCGAGGCACCACACAGACGCTTCTCACCTATTGGCAAGACGGACCATTTTTGTAAGCCAAGCCGTGTTTGTTGCCTGATTCTTCTAGGCTTGGTCGCGTTGGAACAGGAGTAATTTTAGTTTATAAGACAATTCAAAATGATCCTTGTGATTTAAATTAATAAAATTCTTTTTGACTTTGACTTTGACTTTTGACTTCAATCTCTTAAGCTACGTGTAGATATGGGAAATTTTCCTAATGGAAAAAGAAACCCTTCAAGGAACGTATGAATAACAATCAAAGGAGTCCCCGAAACTCGTGAGAAATACATCGATGTCATCGAATAAGTAATAACACTAACGAGCAGACGTTTCACTTTGGAGGAAATAGAGACTAGATACGTAAGCGATATTAAAACTCTTTTTGACAGACGATTAGCACTGACAGTTAGTGACGACCTCTGTGGTGCGGTGGACGACAGTTCGCCTGCGACGCAGGAGGTTGCGGGTTCGATTCCCGCCTCGGAAAAAATATTTGTACCTACGATCTGCATATATTTATCTGATATTTGTTCAGGGTGTTCTGGGTATTTTTCTAATGTGTAATAAAAAATATCTATCTATGTTATGTGTTGTATTAAGTATATCAGTTATCTAGTACCCATAACACAAGCTCTGCTTAGCATGGGGCTTGATATGTTGTGTGAAATGTTCAGAAATGTTCAGTTACTATATTTTCCGGCTGTAGGATTGCTGGCAAATAGGCAAACGATCTTTAGTGAATCTAAATCCAGCGCAATAACGTTCATTTTGTATTAAAAGCCAATTTGGAGTAACACAGGCCAATGTCCGCGTAACTTTTCAATGTAATTTCGTTCGTAGGGGCTCATTGAATATTCCTTTGGTCAGGAGGCTCAAAGCCCTGATGAAGGGGATCGGCAAAAAGTGGAAGAATACCTATAGATACCTAGCTATTAAGATGTAGGACGGGAGTGGCTTAAATATTTTATTTGGAGGAATTTCACTTGAAAAAGAATTAGGGTTGGGTCGTACTTTACATTTACACTTTACAATTATGGATATATACCTAACTGGGGATTTCCCTATTAAGTATTTTGTTTTTTGACTTTACTTAACTTCTCTGAAAACCCAACGGGATCTATTAGTAACTAAATTATAAGCATTAGGGATTTATTAGTTTTTTTTATTTATTTATTTAAACTTTCACACAAAACATTAGTGCTAGGAGGACTTAATGCTAATAGCATTATCTACCAGTCATACTGGGCGTGCAAAAAGATGGTGAGGCGTGCCTTACAAACAAGGAAGTAACCAATAAAACTAAAAATATAAATCCTACTAATATTATAAACGCGAAAGTTTGTATGGATGGATCGATGTTTGTTACTCTTTCACGTAAAAACTACTGAATGGATTTGAGTGAAATTTGGAATGGAGATACTTTACGCCCTGGATTAACACAGGCTACTTTTCATCATCATCATCATCATCAATTTTCATCATTATTCACGCGGGTGAAACCGCGGGGCGCAACTAGTATAATCTAAAGTAACAAATTATAATATATACTTACTAATCAATTATAATATATATATATTATACATATTAAAATTATACAAAACATCAAGAATGTAGAATGTGTTGTGTTAGTTCAAGGGAACATAAGCAGTGTCTAGGTGCGCGTTCACAGTAAATACGCGGGGGCGGGGGCGTTTGCGGGCGCGACGGCGGGAGCGTACGGGTGGCCACAGGGACGCGCGAGCTATTAGACGTGGATACGACTAAACTGGTTTGATATCCCTGCCACCCGTGCATTGAGACGCTTGCCTACTAGGCCCGTAGTGTGGCATTAACGCGCAGATAGGAACGATTGAAAAAAACGCGCGCTACTCACTCATGACTGTCGCGCTAGGCGCCCGCCTTAGCATACTACAAACGCAAACGGCGCGGGCGGTTTCATATGTTTGATATTTCGCGGCCGATATTGCACCCGAACTAGGCCCGCACTATGGTCCTGGCCTAACAGTAACTACTCATCTTACAGAATGGGTCATTTCTGGATTTGGAAAATATTGGGTACTATTGTACTTATTTGTATCTAACTCAAAACAAATCAAAGTCAAAAGTAATTTATTCCATGAAAAGGCAAGGATAATTTTGAACCCTCTTATAATCTAGGTGAATTTGCTTCCACGGCAACCAAAACAAAAATGTTATCTAAAAAACCAGGCATATAGGAAGTTGACTCCGAAGGGCGTGCTTAGATGAGGTTACGTATAATGTTGTGGACATTATACAAATTTTTACAGAGTCAACCAAGGTCATTGACATTCAGAATTAGCAAGTTATGAAATGGCAATGGGCAGGCCAGATAGCTCGCAGAACTGACAGCCGCTATGAGGCATAAAGGTTCTGGAATGGCGACCACGAACCGAACGAAGCAGTTTAAGACGCTCCCCGCTCGATGGGCCGATGAAATTGTAATGGTCGCAGGAAGTCAATGGATGAAGGTGGCTCAAAGCCGTTCGTCGTGGCAATTTATGGCCTGTATCTAGCTGTGGACGTAGTGGCTGATGATGGTGATGCTATTGTGTCTGAAAAAATTATAATTTTTCTCTGCAATAATGTAAAGTTAATTCGGTTTTTGCTTTTTTAGAAAAAAACACAACAGGTTTCTTCCAAAAAGCGCTGAATCAATTTCGATAAAATTTATATGGGACCATCTCTAAAGTATGAACTACCAAACAAAAAAAGAACCATCATAACATTATAACTTTTCATTTAAAAAACTGACTTCCGCCATAGTATTCGACTAAATATTTGGATGAAAAAAAAATGATGAAAGAACCATAGTGGTGAAAGGATTATGATACTTTTTGAATGCAAATGCTCGGTTTGTTGCTGAATATATCAAAATCGCCATATGTATGCCTACAATATTTGAGGAGTTCCCTCAACTCATGGATTCCATCATCAGAACTGGATTCTGAAAAAAATGGGACCAATCTGGAAGTATATTTATTCAAATAAAAAAATAATTTTCCAAATCGGTTCATAAACGCCGGAGATATAAAAAAAAAAACAAACAAAATACAACCGAATTGTGAACCTCCTCCTTTTTTGGGAAGTCGGTTAAAAATGAATTCATAATTGGCGTAGTAATCGCGTCATAAACATAAAAAACATGCAGTCGAATAGAGAACGTCCTCCTTTTTTTAAGTTGGTTGAAAAGATCTACCATTCTCCAGCTAGACTCTAGCTAGAGGTTAATTTAGCATAGTGCTATTCTATCGTACTTAACTCGTAACATAGTTAGTCCGAATCCAAAGCTAATTTGAATTAGGCCAGTGTTATGCCCATTGGCGAATCTAGAACTTTTTTCCAGGGGGCCCTGGCCCCTGAGTTATGCCTATGAAGCCGAGTCAACGGCCAATGTAACTTATGTAGTACCTATAAGTTACTCTACATACGCGGTCGCAGCCAAAGATTTTGGGGGAGGTATCTTAAATCACCCTTGACTAGGGAAAGTTTCCTACAGGCGAGCGGAGCTAGCCGCGAAAATTTCGTATTTAAGAAGTGTGGCAGGCAAATTTTTTGCGATTTTAGTAGCATGACCAGCCGATAAAGCAAAAGACCCGATGTGGCGGCGAGCGGAGCGAGCCGCGAAAATCTAGTATTTAAGATATGTGAACAGCCAAAGTTTTTGTGATTATAGTGGCAAGATCAGCCGAAAAAGTAGTACAAGCGATGCAGCGACGCGTAGCGAGCCGCGAAAATGTTGTATTTCAGAAGTGTAAACAGCCAAATTTACAGGCAGTGATTGGCAGCAATTAGAGTCATTGGCGAGTGGAGTGAAATTTTTTGAAACGTAAACAGAAATTTTGATGGGAAATTTTGGGACTTCAACAGAGTAAAATCACAATTTTTTCCTGACTTTCTAGATGGCCCCTCGATTTTACTGACTTTCCCTGACCACTTTGCTAATTCTGAGAGCTATTTCAGTGATCTTGCGGTTTTTATTCTTCAAATCAATATTTTTCATTTACTTAATTGTGAAGACGTTTAGCAGGAAGTCAATCATTTATTAAACTTTTTCGTGAATTGAATGTTTATTTATTTCGATTGATTGATCGAATATTAAAATATTAATTAATGAAATAAACTAACTTTAATTTGCGTTTCTTCTCTGCAAAAATACTTAAAACATTTTCTGGCGTGAAGTACCTAACTCGGTAACCTAATATCCTGGGGTGGGCACCAGATCATTCCGGGGTGGGCACGGCCCACCCGGCCCCCCCTCTATATACGCCTATCTTATGCCTGAATATCAGTAACTATTCTGAATTAGGCGAATTGGGAGCCTTTATTCCAGGAATCATTATACTTAGTTTGATTTTCATAATACTGTAGGCGAGTGAGTGGAAATGTGGTAATACATATACATACATAAACTCACGCCTGTTTCCCGGGGAGGGGAAACTGAACGACGTGGAAAAGTAAGGCTCTCCACTCAATAGACTAAAGACATTATAAATGTCGCAGGAAGTTGGTGGATGGAGTCGGCTCAAGACTGTTCGTCGTCGCATTCTAGGGGGCAGGCCTATGTCCAGAGCAATGGACTTCTACATGCTGGATGATGATGATGATCCCTACATCCCGACAGAAGAATATAAAAGTGAAAAAAGGAGGAGGTTCTCAATTCGGTTGTATTTTTTTTGTTTTGATGTTTGTCTTGCTATCGCGTCAAAGCAAGCGCGGCTGGGTCAATTTTGTTGAAAATCAGTACACAGATAGAATGCAAACCTGGATTAAAAGATAGGATACCGTTTATCTTAAATTTTCATTCCCTTGGGAGAATCACAGAGGTGAAACCGCGGGCATCAATAATAATTTAAGAATCTCTCTAAAAGTCGTAGAAAAATAGTGGTTCCCTATTATGAGTTGAATAACCTTTTTTAGGAATTCTAAAACATATTCAAACTTTGTACAACCACTTAGATAAAAATGTTTGATATGTTAAAATAAAGTACCTCGTCTAGACGATACTTATAGATAAATAAAATGCATGAAGTAGTACCTATCAGTTACTAACTTCAAACTATGCAAAACAAAGTCATTTATTTATCACTATTTTGATTTTAAAATTGTATCCAACTTTAACCCTGGATACCACCTACGCACTTAAATAATGACTTCGTATATACTGATATGAGAAGATTCTTTGTATAAACCTTGTGTAACTAAGTTATCGGGGCAACGTAAACACCTTTATCATTACCTTTATTGACGGACCAACACCCCCCCCCCCCCCCCGGCATTCCATAAACTAGTATGTACCTAATTAATATATTAATATGTACATTAAAAACATCAGGTACTTGCTGTAAGTACGAAGATTTGCTGAGCACTAGGTAAGAAGTCACATTGTGAAGCGATTCTCGCAAACTTCTTCCTGAACATCGCCGTGGTGGTTTTTTGATGGTCAATAAAGATAATTGATCCCAATTATTTTATCGACGAACCCGACAAGCTTATCTACTTCATTATCATCATCATCATCCTGTTTACGACCACTGCTGGACGTGGCCTCCCCCACCGTATACAATGAGAGGATTTGCCAGAATCCCCACGCTTAGCAGGCGGATTGGTGATCGCAGTTTGGTGTTGAGTACTCAGGTGGATGCTGCTGCCCATCCCCTGGTGTACTTAATCTCTTTTTAAAGCTTTTACTACATCCACGAGAGGAGAAGAAGGGGCTAGACACACTAGGCTGGACACACTACGGCACACATATAAAAAGTTAAAAAAAAAACCTCATTGGTAAACAAGATACTACTTAGTTCAAGTGCGTAAAGAAAACTTCAATAAAAATGCAAATGAAGTCAACAAGAAGGTCGCATTTACATTCTACAACTTCAATTAAAAATTATAAGACTTTCAAAGTTGCAAACGTGATGTAATCAAGAACCAGCTTTTTGTTTGATCTACATTAAAGATTCGTTATTTTACGCAACATTTTGTATATTACTTTTCTGCTTTTCCTGAGGACATGGCTCGTATTTCGTCGCTTTGGTGGTGAAGTGATTCAAGCCACACCTCTTCTCACACAAGTGAAGAAAGATAAACTGCTTACATTTTTTATCGCAATTCACCACCTTTTACACTTTGAGAAAAGTCATCTAGAAGCCATAAGTGGGTTAGCTTTGTTCAATATTGCATAAAGTATGCTTTTCTGATTCGAAAAGTGTACTTAACTAATTTTTCATGAAAGTGTGGGTTGAGTCTCTTCACCACCACGATTTGCAAGTAGGCGTGAGAGTTTTTTGTAGATGACTACTATGCCCTTTTTCACAGTATTTATAACAGTCAGCCGAATATCAAGAGAAACGTGCTTTTCGTAGAAAAAAACACTTCCATGTAGTCACATAATTCAGAAATACCTACGCGTTAAATATCTAAGTGAATGAAAGTCCGAAATCAAACCCTTGGAGACGGACATGGCATTGCACTGAGGCCCAATCACGGAACATAATACTTTCTAACAAGAGGACCCAATTCTCTTATTTAAAAAACATTCAAGTCACAATATTATTATAATCTCGTGTCAGTCGCATTGTATGATGCATGCATGCGAAGATAAAGTAATAGTTACTACGCGACAGTGCGACTGAAACGAGATTATATTGTGACTTGAATGTTTTTTAAATAAAAGAATTGTGCTGGTCTGCAGCCCGTCTAGGAAAAGTAAAACTTTAAAATTAACCCTAATATATATTATAACTAGCCTAATATATATTATAACCCGCGCGCGACTTCGTTCGCGTTGTCCCGGTGTTCCCGGTGTTCCTGGTGGTCCCGGTGGTCCCGGTACATTTAAACCTTTCCGTGACAATTATGAACAAAACCAAAATCAAATAAATCCGCCCAGCCGTTCTAGAGTTTTAGCGAGACAAACGAACAGCGATTAATTTATATATATGTGTGTATATATATATATATAGATAATATATATAGAGGATAGAGGATATATATCAGTAGCCGTATCAGTACTGACAGAAGGACGAAGAACCTTTTTTCTGAAAAGGGCATTTGACTAGACATCAAGGACACCTACGCCGCCGAGGCGATGAGACCGAGTTTTAACAGGTAATTGACACGGGCGTATGGTGTAGGGTTACACGGATTTTTGTATGGGAAATGAGGTTCACAAAGTGTACGCTAGGGACCAAGGAACATAATACTCTCTAACGAGAGCTATGGGTGCTCATCAGCGTCCCCATTAAAATTGGCTTGGTAAAACTCAGACTTCATTTTCAGCCCCCCTATTCCCTAACTGAAAGACACTGTTACTAACGATTGGCAAGTAAAATTACTATCAATTGCTCAAAATTATCACAAAAAATTTACAATTGATAGTCATTTTTACTTTCTGTTCGGCGTTCGGCGAGGCAACATGGCTGCGGAGTTTTTGCAGTAGTGTGTCTTTGTTGTTCTAGCACGCAGTGAGCCTACTGTTTCCAGAGGATGCTTCGTTGAGAGGCGAAACACGTGTCGAATTCTTTCAAAGTTTTCGTTGGATAGGAGCGGAATTGTTACTATATATTTGTTCGTCTATTTTATATTGTCATTTTACTTGTCAAACGTTAGACACCGAGTAACTTTCAGTTAGGGAATAGGGAGGCCGGTCGTTGACCTGCTGTGCTGAAAGCAATAAGAAACTACATCCTGTGATAACAGCCTGTTTTGGTTATACCTGATAATATATGTTTTTGTCAGTCAGCAATGAAAGGACCTAGTTGAGAAAATTTAATAAATGGCCGTACAAAATGTTTGTGTATCCGCAATTTGAGCTCTGCAAAATACGCAATGTCCAATTATATTTGAGTAAAGCTATGTTGCGAAAGTCAGGTCATGATGTAAGAGGATCTATCAGGATGGCCTCGTTTATCAGTGCGGGATTTCATCACTAATCTTATTATCTTTACTATTTTCGACATCATTACTAACATAGCTAGTCAGTATTCGCAGCATCACTAAATACTGTTATTTAATTAACAAGCACTGAACAACCTCCGGGTTGAATATTATTTCGAATTTGGTCTCTTACCCAACTCGACCCATCTGAAAATGAATTTTAAAATACTAACAAGCTGTCATGGTAGCAGCGGATTGGTACTATTTGGTAGTTTAACAGCTATTTATACCTAAGTTTTAATCAATTTTACGTTGCATTTCCCATTCTAAATAAACAGGAATAATTCATCGTTATCATAAATTAATTCATTTAATTATCTTGTAAGGTTTGGGTGAGGTAATAATTGTGTTCACTTTATTCAATGTGTTTCTACTTTTTCTGATATCTATTTCCTACAAACAAGATCATTTATTAGAAAAACATTAACAGTTTTTTTTTATTCTTATATTGGCAATAATTAGATACCAATTTATCATTATCATACCTTACTTTCTACAATACTACTAGTGTTATATATACGAAAGTTGTATGTTTACTTTTTTAATGTTTACATAACATAACATAATATAACACCATAACATAAAACTATAAAACATAGGCTACTATTTATCCTGATACCTACCTACCAAGATAAATAGTAGCCTAGTAGCCTATGTTTTATCTAGATCATAATCTATGTATCTCTGGCCGTTTCGGTGGAATAGAGTAATAAACAAACAAAACAATGTTATAGTGTTATGAGCTGCGGGCAGATGCTAACTAATAAAATAAGGAATTAAAAAAAACGAAACTAGCTAAAAAAATGTTATCAACTATTTGAAATGTTAACTTAATGAGTGGCGATATCCGATGAGCCGAGACGTCAGCTGCAAAACAAAATGCAATAGACAAGAAACTAGATAATGAACAATATAAAACCACGACATTTTCTTGAACCTGCTACTTATGTCAATAGCAGCCGGGAAATGTATTCGAACATTTTGTAAGTACCCAAACATTTCATAAAATTAACAAATTATTTTTTTAATTTTTATTCAAATTACTCATCCACGGAATGTAACACAGTCCAATGTAGAACAAAATGTTGTGTTTTGTTGGTATAAATCTCCTAGAATCACAGTAAAGTGATGATACTTATTATTTTAAATACTTGTCTTCTTCTCAAGATGAAAATTAAATAATATTTCTATTTGCAGATCGTATATCGTAAATGTTATTTCAAAATGGATAATCAAAGTTATTCTACCGAAACTGATCAAGTCTATACAGCTGTTTTTATATGTTCTTTCATTGCTGAGCAATGATTCGCGTTTATATCCAAAGCAAATTTCAGTGTCTGGTAAGAATAACTTTATTTTTAAAACCAAGCTTTAATGAAATTCATCCTTACTAATGATGATGCTGATGATGATGAAAATTGTATCTGGAACGGCGAGCTGTTCAAAATTAGCCAAAAACTGCCAGTTCACATTTTCCACCGAAGTGTTCTTTAATAGAATATTCTTAATTGCAAAAAAAACTAATAATGTACACGAACTTAATGCTAGAAAGCATTCATACCAGCTAACTTTTGTGGAGTGTGAATAAATTGATGTAGGTGGCACTCTACCATAATAATAGGTACACAACAACACTATAAACACATATATGCACTTATAATAAGTAGATATAATAGTATAATACGCCTAAACATAAACATAACTTACTCAGATATTATATACATATAATAATTTATTATTAATCTATAAATATTTATTATAATCAATGGATCAATTGCTAATTGATACATATTTACAAATAAACTCATTTACATATAATCAGCATCATATCAGCTCGTTGTCAATATTTGTATTGTCTTTGAAACTTGTCAGGTATGAAGTTCCAGTCGCAAGGTTCAAGCTATACAATCAAACCTACAAAGCAAGTTAAACAAAAGCTTGTAAAAAAAAATAAACACAGCATTACCCTATTCATGGGGTCGAATCCGATAGTGGTAGACTTTTAATACTTCACCATCATTGTCGCCTGTATGGGCGTCCACCATTATGCTAACACTTCCCTTTGGTCGTTGCAGCTCAGTGTCTAAAGCTGATTAGCTAAAACAGCCATTATTGAAAAAACACAATGAGCTTGAGCATGCACTGAGGACAAAGTAACATTCTAATAGCGATGACGCCAGTAGAAAAGTCCAAAATGTATGGGATTGACGTTAGCTATCGATATGTCACGTGGTCTATTGTATTGTATTACGACTGTAGAAATGGAATTGCTTCGAAGCGAATGCCGTTTTGCTAGGCCCTCAGATCTGCATTGGCCCTTATGATGCATAATAACGGGCAAAAAACACTAATGACCATACGTCGTTTTATGCTCAAAACTCTCGACTGTTGGCAAGATGATAGACCAGGGGTTCCCAAACTTATTTTGTCTACCCACTTTGAGAATAAATAATTCTTTAGCGCTCCCATACTTAAAAACCACTATAACTTCAAATTAAATTAATTATTGTGAGCTATATTAGCGGAGAGTAAACATTCAATCTAAATGAGACTTTTACTATAACCCGCAAGAGTTAACTTGAGACTAGGACCATTTTTTTCTGGGTCTCTTACTGCCTGCCTTTATGCCTCCAGCGCTCACAAGGGGGCGTTATCGCCCACTTTGGGAAAGGCTGTGATAGACCAATGTTAAATGAAGCATAAAAATATTTTGTGTTGTCGTAATTTCAGGTGGTGAATGTTTCGATTATATCGTGGTAGGGGGAGGAACGGCAGGATGCGTTGTAGCAAACAGACTCTCAGAGAACTCCAGTATAAATGTACTCCTGATAGAAGCTGGTGGTTTTCCTTCAATTATTTCTAATGTAAGTATACATGGCCATTTAAATTCATTTTGTAAAAAGGGAAATTTTCACGTACCGATATGTTGATGGAATCACCAACAGGTTTCGACCCTATTCGAGGGTCTTCATCAGGGTATGTATATCCGCTATACACTCCCTCGCGTCCCTCTTCGCACTGCGTCTAGGAGCTCGCTCCTCTCGGCTCATCCAGCGTGGGGGTGGGGGGATTGCTTGTGTTCGCGTTATTACGCGTTCTTCGGTGACGTCATTCCGGTCGGGTTACGGTGCCCCATTATCATCGCTGCCACTCCCGTTGCAACCAACGGGCGCGCCAGGAGCGGCCAGACAGGCTACACTAACAGTGTCTCTATCAGGCTCAATCTCTTTACTATCGTACATCCCATAAAGACAGGATTTCCAAGCCTGTGGTCTACCACAGACTTGGAAATCCTGTCTTTATCCCATCCTCTATTTTCCAGCTATTTGAATGGTTGATTTCGCACAGTTATCAACTCTTGACTATATGTAATTGCCGGAATAGCAATAGATGTCTCAGAATGTATCTATTCTATTACTACTAAAGTCTGTAATTCTGATGTAAAATAAAATTGGTTATTACAATATTTCAGACGCCTGGACTCTTTTCTCTCCTCGACTACACTTCAGAAGAATGGTTATACTTTTCAACGAACGACGGCTATTCCAGCCAAGCTCTGAAAAAAAAACAAGTTCATATGACTGCTGGAAAAATGCTAGGTGGTACCAGTGGACTTAGTTATATGGTCTACGCTAGGGGTGCTCAAGCAGACTTTGATCAGTGGGAAAAAATGGGTAACGAAAATTGGGGCTGGAATGACGTGCTACCGTATTTCAAGTTAAGTGAGCGCCTGGATAACTTGGAAATTAACAAAAGCAACACTTCATGTCTACATGGCACAGAAGGTCCTATGAATGTGAGAAAACCCGAGTGGAATGATAGGAGTTGTGGCTACTTGGATGGTTTTAGACAAAATGGGCGAAATATTCAGCTAGATACAAATAGCTTAGATAACATAGGATACTCAATGTCTCAACTTAATATCGATGATCATTATCGGCAGAGCACAGCTATATCGTATCTGAAACTTGCAAAAGTTCGGAAAAATTTTAAATTACTACTAAATTGCGAAGTAACCAAAATTGTCATAAACGAAAATAAGGAAGCTACTGGGGTTGAAGTTATACTAAATAATGGGAAGAAAGTAACCTTGTGTGCACGTAAAGAAGTAATATTGTGTGCTGGTACTTTTAACAGTCCAAAAGTGTTGATGTTGTCTGGTATAGGCCCACGAGAGCATTTGGAAGAAAATGGAATAAAAGTCGTTAAAGATTCACCGAAAGTTGGAGAAAATCTTGGAGACGCACCTTTTACTTTTGTATCTTTTACCGGACGTCAGGGTTTCCTGAAAAGTTTTCGAGACAATTTTGATCTTTTTGCAAATTTGAACAGTTTTCCCAATCCAGTTATCATAGGGAATGTAGCTACCAATAAGTCACAAAAATTTGCCGACTATCGAGCCAACGTCTTACCGTTACCACCTGCATCAATTATATCTTCAGTATTTTGCAGTAGTGTGTTTGGACTAACGGACGAAATATGCATTTCTTTGGTGAAAGGGGGTTTACTTAAGGAGTCATTGTTCGCAGTGGTTGCTTTATTTCACCCTGAGTCTAAAGGAACAGTGAGGATGAGGATGAACTGTTCAGACCCCAAAGCACCTCCTGTGATCACAACAGGATACTACTCCAATCCAAGAGATTTAGAGCGTCATGCCCGATATATGCTCGACTATATCAGTGTTCTAGATACGAAATACTTCAGAAGCTTCGAATCTCGCATAATTGAGCTCGATCTCAAAGAGTGTAAGTATTTACAATTTAAAAGCCTCGAATACTGGAAGTGCTATATCCTAAACACGGCAAATAGTATGTGGAACTTCTTTGGGACTTGTATCATGGGTCCTCAAGGAGTGGTCGACGCTTCCTTAAAAGTGTACGGGGTGAAGAGGCTTAGGGTGGTCGATGCTAGTGTAATGCCGGGTTCTATTAGTGGTAATACACAAGCAGCTGTGGTAATGATAGCCGAGAAGGCATCTGACATGATCAAGAAAGATGATTGCCAAAATATTTATGGCTAGACATTGATGTCTTTTATAATTAATGATTAAACGACCTTACCTTTGAGTGAAGTTCCATCATAATTATACGAGCACCTAGTCCGGAGAGATAATTAAGTAAATTAAGTTATTTGGTGGCGCTTATGTGTGATACTGCATGTATTTTAAAATAACTTAAATTACTAACTTATCTAGGCGTAAACTATAATTGAACACAATGTGTAGTGCAGTTGATGAAATGACAGTGATATCAGCCTGGTTCACAATAAACTTGTGAACAAGCTGGCCTGAAGTCCAGAGAAACCTTGAGGCTTATTAAAGCGCATTAAATTTACGTGGTTAAGTTTTAAATGTATGTTATAAAAGTATTATAACCTCACAATAGTTTTAATTTGAAATAAATGCTGTTCCTGGAACACTATAGTTTTCATTCATTTGTCATTAGTTTAGAGTCCATAATAAGCCAAGAATTGTGATGCGAATGAAGTTATCGTGGCTTGATATCATTTTAGAAAAATTACGACTATACACCACGTACTTTACTATTCACGTATTTTTATTTTGAGAAAAAACCTCTATGGTCAACGAAACGTCAGAAGGAGAATAGTAAAGTACGTAGTGTAATAGTAATAGTCGTAATTTTTCTAAAATTGTAATGCAGTTTTACTAATAACTACGCGCTAATGCGGTATACTGGTACCACCTGTGTGGGCTAGGCCACCCTTGCCCACACAGCTTGATTGTAGTAGGGCAAGATTATAGATAGAGGATGGGAGAAATATTAATTCTAGAGAGGTACAATAATGAAACTGCAATTGGTTTCCACTGCAAGTGCTAAAGAAAATTCCCTGACATATTTCAAAGTTTCAAATCTAGACCAGAGGGCCTAGCCAAACGGCATTCGCTTCGAAGCGATTCCATTTCTATTTTTAATTATTCCATTTCTTCAATACAAAAGACCACGTGACATATCGATAGCTAACGTCAATCCCATACATTTTGGACTTTTTTACTGGCGTCATCGCTATTAGAATGTTACTTTGTCTACGGCCTCAGAACAGAAGACGTTTATTTAAAAGCAATACTGACAATATATTTTGTTATAAAGTTCAACATCGTTATAACATGATTTCTACAAAATTACATTAAAATTTACCTACAGCTGTCTGAAAGTTGAGAAGCTTAATTTACGCACGTACCTACTTAAGAGGAGGTCACTGGTAGCTAGCAAAAGGGTGCTTAAGCCCATTTGCCTCGCGAATAAAGTTTGCTCCTAATTTGGCTATTATTTCATCAAACTCCATGAAACTTTGTACACATGATCAATACATTAATATCTAGACCTGTGGTGCATTAGATTTTTATAAAACTATGATAATAATATGGTTACCAAGTCAGAAATTAAAAAAAGAAAAAAAGTTAACGCGCCTCTTTTCTAGATATTAGTGTACTGATTATGTGTACAAACTTATGTTTGTACACATAATCAGTACACTAATATCAGTACGCTATTTTGGCTATTCATGCAGTTTGAATAGCTAAAATAGCGTACAAAACGTAAGCACCCTACCGGTAACCTGAGGCCCAATTCTCTAATTTAAAAACATTCAATTCGCAGTATAATCTCGTCTCAGTCGCACTGTCACGTATAGTGACTATTACTTAATCTTCGCGTTTCTTGCGAAGAATATGTAATAGTTGCTATACGAAACAGTGCGACTGACACGAGACTGGAATGTTTTTAAATTAGAGAATTGGGCCTCTGCTCTTTGCTCCGCCACACCAAACGCGGCCTAACTGTGCCGCTACGGCTCGGCTTCGTGGCAATACAAAAAAATGGTTGCGCTAGCGTTGCATAGCGTAAACAAGAGTCAGCACACCAACTGCGTTCCGGCTCGGTACGATATGTGACAACCGCAGGCGGGCTTGTTGGACCGCAGCAGGGCCACGCTTGGTCCGGGGATCCCTTAATATTTACTTCCAGCCTACTGTCTGAAAGACGTAGTTAAAATAGCATTCGAAAAACGCCTATCTACAGCCTCTTAAGCTGTAATCCACGAGGGAGAGATTACCTAATTGTTCCATTAACCTAACTGCTACATTAAATTGGAGAGTACCTTTTGATGTGATCGGGCTTAAATAAGTTGCCAAGTGAGTGTCGGAGCATGGTGTAGGATTCCATTACATTTTTTCATGCATAACTTGTAAAATTTCATCACTTGATCCCCAAAGTAATTTCAACTAAGAGTACCCACCATGTTTTCGCTAATGGTTTGGTAATTACAAGTTTCTTAGTCAATCTATCTAGAAATTACAAAGGTCATATTGTTAATTACTTTAATTTTTTTTACTGGTTTGGAAAAAAAAATATCTGCGATGAGCTCACCACTTGTCACTTCTATACTCCTGCGACTGTGCAACCCACGGTGATAAGAGGCCCTATGAGGCTCTGCCTAACCCTTCGGGGAAACAGGCGTGTGTTTATGTATGTATGTTTGTATGTTTTCCTGCACCGCTCACCTGCTAATTTGTAGACAGTGATTAATTTTTTTTAGCCTTTTTTATTGTGTTTTGATTTGTTATTGTGCCGTGGTATAACGGCCTAAGAATAGACCAACTGTCACGTAGTAACTATTACCTAATCTTCGCGTATGCATACGAAGATTAAGTGATAGTTACTACTTGACTGTGCGCCTGACACGAGATTATATTGTAATTTAATCGTTTTATAAGAGAATTGGGCCTATTGTGCCATGCTCTGTCAATTTTTAACCGACTTCCCAAAAAAGGAGGAGGTTCTCAATTCGATTGTATATTTTTTTTTTTTATGTTTTTTACCGCGTATCTCCGGCGTTTATGAACCGATTTGGAAAATTCCTTTTTTATTTGAATAGATAGACTTCCAGGTTGGTCCCATTTTTTCAGAATGCAGTTCTGATGATGGGATCCATGAGGAATTGAGGGAATTCCTCAAATATTGTAGGCATACATATGGCGATTTTGATATTTTCAGCAACAAACCAAGCATTTACATTTAAAAAGTATCATAATCCTTTCACCACTATGGTTCTTTCATCATTTTTTTTTCATCTAAATATTTAGTCGAATACAATGGTGGAAGTCGGTTTTTCAAATGAAAAGTTATCTTTTAAGTGGACTCTACATTGTCACTACGATGACACCTGTTTTACATAATGTCCATACCATGAAATAATTCCATAGCTAAAAGTACCAAGTATGTACTATTATCTTCAAAACCAGGAGTCTATTTAGGTATGTTTATGATCTGTACCAAAGTTTACACCCTCGCATTTTATGGTACGGCTCATAATGCGGAACGTGCAAAAATCTTATTTTTCACATGATTTTATGTACAATCTGTACGGTACATCAATTCTAGCATCAAAAGGATATTTTAATATTGGAAGCGCATTGCACCATTTGCCTATCCACCGCTGATTGCTTCCAAATCAATTATTCAGACATCAAATTGAATTTTCGATTCGCAGTTCACATTTATGAACGAATGCAGTAGATATCAGTAAATAACCGTGTTTTTTTTCAGTATGTTTAGCAGTTAAAGGCACGTTAACGTGTAAAGGTAGTATTGAAACGGTTTATTTGAGGATTTAACGAAATGGAACATTTCAATACATACCTACTACTGGTATTTAGCTGGGTGTATCATTATAATATAAATCAAGGTGAGTCATTCATAAGTATAACAAGCATAACGTGTGCTGTCTTGCATATTTTTGCTGGTGTTCATTTACTTTTGACTACCTTCCTAAGATTTTTAAGTTCTCATTTACTATGTATCAGCAACTCCTTGCTCCGAGGCACCACACAAACGCTTCTCACCTAGTGGGTAAGACGGACCATTTATGTAAGCCAAGCCGTGTTTGTTGCCTGATTCTTCTAGGCTTGGTCGCGTTGGAACAGGAGTAATTTTAGTTTATAAGACGATTCAAAATGACCCTTGTGATTTCAATGAACAAAATTCATTTGATTTGATTCCGTAACGAGTTGACTCTACGTACATACGAAACAGAATAATCCAATGTCATAATATGTTGTTAGATAGACATTTAAAAAGTTAATGTTCTTACTTATTCCTATTTTATTTTATTTAGCGTAGCTTCAAATGTAGAAACTGTTATCAGGCACATCCTAAGTACCACACAGTGAACTGTGTTGTTCAGTAATTTTTAAAACCCTTTGTTGCGGTTTTACACTGCCCCAAGGGTCGAAACATTATCATACGAAGAAAATTCAATCAACTTTAGACTTTCTCTTTAGTGGATACAGTTTATAATTGATTGAAGTTTCAAAACAGACTAAACAGACCGATGAATTAGATATTTTATGGACGGTGATAAAATTGTGGTCAAGAATCTTTGAAATGAGGACAATGATCTGTTTTGTAAAGGCTCGCTCTAAATGCTAATTTCATATCTGAAATAGTTGTGTGTAATTTTTATTTGATGAGTTTAGTTTTGAAGCTATTTCTAAGCGATTGTATATCCCTGCACTTTCGATGTACTATATTTTCGGGCGGTTTTCGCGGTGAGGTAACTTCTCAGACATAATGATTACTTACGTGTCGCTTAAGGTAAGAGAGAGAGAGAGAGAGAGAGAGAGAGAGAGAGAGAGAGAGAGAGAAGGAGGGGGGAGAGAGAGATTAAAGTTTTGGAGTCGCTGCGTTACACGTTTTCAGTCAAGGTATGTTACAAACTTGATATTATTATTTATATATAAACATTTTAATTTTCAGATTTTTTTTAAATCTGTGCTTGTAAAACCCGTTTTAAGTCCATCCTTCTGATCTAAAAAATATTGGCGGTTACATAATTTTTAGACTATTCGGTAGCTAAACACGGTATAGGACAAGATTTATTTTTGTATTACCTAACTACTTTTTAAGCAAAACCAAGTTTTCTCATTTGTCGCTTACGCCAATATACATCTGACCGGCACAAATCTATTCCTTATTCTCTTCCCGGTGACAAGTGAGTAGGTAATCGGACTACCACTTTCTTGCAGTTCTGCTACCTCCTCTCACTTGAGATTTGAAATGTTTTAACATATCGTCTTAAATGTTACATCACGTGATTGTACTTACAATCCACGTTTATCCACCGCACTCGAAAGTGCAACTATATCATTATTCATTATTAAAATCATACCTCATACCTACATGGGTACCTATGGGGATGGGTATGGGTGGGATAAATGAATATGGGTGCCGGTGAAAATACAGGCACATGAGACTTTACAACTTTATGTTTCAGGGTGACCGGGCTCAGCGCAATAGGGCGCGTTCTATTATAGAAAAAGCTAATTAGCTAGAATTTTGAAAGAGCAAGATTTCTGAATTTAATTGCTAATTTCCTATCGGTAATTCACAGAGTTATCGCGTCAGGGAATTCGGCAATAATATAGCTGCGTCAAAAACTTTTACCTGGCTAGATACTAAACCAAATTAAAAGACGTTTTTACGTCAAAAATACGCTTAGCTGACGAATTGATGACCTATTTTGAATTGATTAAATATAGGCATCTTAGAATAAGGAGTGCTCTAGTCTAAGATAGGCATAACTCTCAGAGTAAAACGTTATTATTCTGAGGCATAACTCCACCCGTCTCAAGTCACTTAGAAAAAAAGACTACTAATTTTAAAGAATATTTTATGTCAACAATGATAAAATATCACGCAACTCTTAAAGAAATTAACGAGGTACGCTCAAAGATAATCATGTAATTTAAGAACAAACAAATTGTAACATGCAAAAAACAACCCAAAAGAGAATGAATAATACGCAAAAAATTATGATAAATTACGGTGGAGGCTGTGAGCGAAGTATTTGTAACGCCGGGCAGCCTTTTAATTAGCAAAGTAGCGAACTAACGGCTGATATTCACTCTGAGGACATACGTGGAGAAATCCGTGCAAGGGCCAAACTAAATAAGTTTTAAGTTCGAGAAAAGTCTGTTCGTTTATCTCAACGTTGAAAATGTGCGATAGCCAAAGTGCTCATAATATAATATAGTAATGGTTTATATAGTATTATGTCAATTGCATAAGATGTCACCAATTTAGATTTATAAAGTGGCAATTTTTTTTTTACATTAATGCCTATTAGTTTTGTTTAAAACTTTTATAGGCGCCGTATCCTGCCGAGTAGTTTATAATTTTAGATATATTTTACTAAACTGTGTTTAGCTATGTGTTTTTGTATTTTATGAGTAACAAAGACCCTTTTAAAACAAACAAACAGCATTCAAGAGATTACTGATAACCTAAAAAAATAAGAAACAGAAAGAAAAAGAAGAAAATCTGTCATAGTTATCAACAAACAAAAACAAACAGCTATGGAAATATGTCAGACCAGCGATCTCCTAAAATTCTCTAAAATCTTGAAAAGGTCTAGTTCGGGGATGTCAACCAGGTTTTACTTGTAGTTCCTGATACCCCTGATACACACAGGGAATCCTAGTGTCGGAGTATGACTGTGTACGTGACTGTTGGTTGTTTTGTTATGTAATGTATTTCTTATTCTTCTTGCCTCTCTTCCATCCACCGACTTCAGCGGTGTCTTTCTTTCAGCGACATTTATAGCTATAGAAAAATTCAACTATTGAACCCCTAACAATAATGATTTAAGATATTATATCACAATTAAAAGGGTCTCACGCCAAGAAGCATCGGTGTTTTCAGGTTTGTTGAGTAATGTCTGTGAAATTACGGGCACATCTTGTTTTGGGGTCACTGTTAGTTGTACAGGAAACTTACTCTCTAACGAGAAGTTGTCACGGGACGGGCGCAACGCAATACCACGTAGGTGCCCTCGGCAGTATTGTCTGCCAGTTCCGTAATTGGTTTCCTGTACTTTTGTGTTGTTTTCCTCAGGGACAAATAAAAGGATCCGCCAAATTTTTTATTTCTTTAAAATATTATGAAGTTATCAAAGTATTTACAAACTTAATACGATACCGTATGTTTCGTGTCACGTGCGTTCGTCGGCTAATGCACTTAATTGATTGGCAAACATATAACCGAGTTGTTAAGTTACTTCTATGGCTGCGTTTGCTTGCTGAGGATTAATTAACGATAGGGAACAAAATCTTTGATCGTGTTATATATTACATAGATCGTGTTATATATTGCATAAGGGTATGAAGTATTTTATTTATTTATTTGTTCTTTAATACTGGCCTGTGAAGAAAGTTTTCCTCAATTTTGTCAATGTCAAGTAGGTAGTAAGTAAGTAGTAGCCTACCTACCTAATTGTTTTGATAATAAAAGTAAGGTCAAGTTACTTGATAAGTCATTTGACAAACTGCTATCGCTTTACAAGAACATGACTGAGCAAATTTAAATAAATAATTCTGATGAAAATGGTACCATCTCAATCATATATCGTAGCCGTGTTTTGGCTTATTGAAATTTTCATGAGATGCATTCTGGCTATAAATGATTTTAAAGAATTTTCCAAATCGGTTTATAAACGACCGACGGAGGAACATGAATTTAGAACCTCCTCCTTTTTTTGGAGTAGGTTAAAAATAAAAGACAAAAAAAAAAAAAAAGGAAGTTTCTTATTCTTATTGTTATATACTGTTTGTAAGTATTTTTAAAACATTGTTATTCAAATTGTTGACGAGTGTACCTAATTTAAGTATTTTTTTAAAGTTGATTTATGCGTTTTCTCCAATGGCAATAAAAATATTCTATTTTATCATTATTTCTAGCTATTTTGTCGTTCTATTAATGGGATGAGTATTGTAATTCTTTATGTAATTACTCTTTTGTTTTACGTACAACGCAGAGCTATTTCTGAACCATTTTCATAAATAAATGAAATTACCCATGCCTACTGTCACTCAACAATAAACCAATGATAATTTAATCAATCTTGACATGAATTAGAACGTCGTCGTAGCCAAATTGAATAATATTGTTTTGATTATGAAATGGATTCCTGTAATTGTAAGTATCTACTCCTCTTGTACCTGCTTTGACTGTATAAATCAAATAACTTTGCTGAATTGATAGTGGTACAGTTTGCTGGTGCGTAAAATTTATTAAGTAAGAACCAAAGGTAATCGAATCTTAGGTAAATAAAGACCCATTTTCAGTGTTATTGCTATCCAAATGCTTCACTAAATTACAGTAGTATATAACGTTGAAACCTTACTGATTACTTCACCATCATCATCATCAGCAGCCTCTAGAAGTCCACTGCTGGACATAGGCCTCCCCCTTAGAATGCCATTCAATGAATAGGTATATATAGTGTGAATGAAGTATTTGGCCCGATCGTAGGAAAATTATGAGCTGAGATTGTATTTTGATTTTAGGGGCGGTAAGAGGGAGTCCTAGAAATTAAAAAATAAGTTTTATGGTTATCATATCAATGTTGTAGAAATATTGAAGTGGATATCTAAAAAAATATATATTCGAATTTAGTTTTTTATTAAATTACACAAAATTTTCGATAAATGCCTTTTTTTATAAGAAAAATAGGCAATAAAATCTACTTTCAATGATACCAAATAGTGATGCCTCTGTTCTATCGATAGGCTACGGTAACTACTTTCCATCAGGTGGGCCATATGCATGTTAGCTTGCCTAGTAGTATAAAAAAAAACACACAGACACAACTGCATCAGCAACTTGCTCTCCGATACGACCATATCAGACCTGAGGTGCCGTACTATAAGTACATCCGGTCTATCATCACGGACAGTTCTGTTAGTGCTGTGTCTGTTGTGTGTGTGTGTGTTCTGTACAGTACTGTTGCCAATAAGCCTGGGCCCTAATTCTACTAAACAAATTGTGTTCGAATTGTTACTGAATTATCACAAAATTGTAATTTTTGACACTTCTGCTAAAAGTGTAAAAAATGTCAATTTTGTTAAAAGTGTAAAAAATTTCAATTTTGTGATAACTCATTAACAATTCAAACACAATTTGTTTAGTAGAATTAGAGCCCAGATATTGTGCTAGTAGACCAGTTGGATCGCCGGGCGATACTTGTTGACTATCCTAAATGATGCTAATCTCGTGAAAGCCTAAAAGGACAAGCTTGACTTAGCCCATGAGATTACCGCCATGTGGAATGGGATTCAACGATTATTGTCCTGATAGTTGTATCAGTGAATGGACTAATAGCGAAGAGCCTCGACCTTACTAAATAGTTGGATCAAGGGTCAGATTCAGAAGGTAGTATACTCCTGTACTCGGCACGAATACCTATTCAGGAGGTTTCTCTCTCTGCAGCTCTAGCCTCCAACCGCTTGGGCCTTGCTCCGCGGCCGATAGGATTTCGCAGACACTCGTCAAATCCTTGATTAATCATATCCTACCAATTTCGCGATTTGTCAAATCAGCGCACCTGTGCTGTCTCGTGTCCAGATGTCCAATGAATTTCCTCAACTCCTTTCTGCCAAAACTTCTCACTCATGAAAGTCGATAAACGGTCAGTCACTCACATTCACATGATAGTGAGACTCCAACTTCTCGACCCTTATGGTGAGCCCGGTCTGCTGCTTGAGGTACACCACCACCCCTTCGGGCTTCATGTTATAGTGGATCCGCGACACGTAACAGTGGGGTGAATACCTCCACACGCATTGCTGACTCAGTCCGGTCGGCACGCCGATTTGCTTACAAAAATCGAATTATCAACAGAGTAATTTATCACTTAGCCAGGTTAATCACAACAAAGCCAGCATTATCTAGAGAATCATCCCTAGTTTGAAGTAGTCACAAAGACAAACGACATAATAGATAGGAGTAATTTCCTGACTCTCGGTCAAATACAGGCACAGATACGAGAAATAACTGATTGGACCTTCAGTGGCCTTGCATGCCTATTACGTGAGGAAACTAGCCAAATAAATCAGTTGCTTTCAATTTTCAAACTCGGATATAAAACTAGTTTGGAAACTCACTTGATCCGTATAAAATTACTGTCAATATAGTTATTTTTGTGGTTCTTTTCGACAGTTTTTTCATGACTAACGCCAAAAAAATCAAAAGTTGTGTCGTTTGGCGTATTGCGTATCCACGACTTGTTGGGCAATTTTCAAATCAAATCAAATCAAAATAATTTTTATTCATTGAAATCACAAGGATCATTTTGAATTTCGTTGGTATAAGATAAGTTCTGGCTGCTGGCTTATTTAGGAATATGTTATTACTGGAAGATAGCGTTAGTCGTGGGAAAGCAATGGCGGGGATGAGCTCTCCACTGGTCATCTCTATATTCCTGCGATTGTGTGAACCATAATGATAATGAGAAGAGAGCAGTTTTTTAAGGCTGCCTAGACCTTTGGGGGAAAAGGCGTGTCTATGTACGCATGCGCAATTTTAAATTTTTTCGGCAGTTAAGGTCTTGAGCACCTTGACACTGAAGATGACGTAATTTTAACGTTTATTTGAACGGTATAATAGAATAGAAATACTTTACTTTGAACTCAAACTACACACAGGTTGGGTTCACAATACAATAACTACATTGATAAAACATCACGTACATTTTTGCTGTGACAGTGCCAACTAAATTGCCGTTTTACTGTTCAATGCGTCCAATATGAGTTTGAAAATTGAAAGCAGCTGACATTTCTGACTGCTGTCCATACGTAATACGCATGCTGACCCTTGCTCTTAAGACCCAAGAATTTGGTAAACACCATTTACCATTTCCAGAGACATTGTCGACTGAATTCGTGTTTAAAGGTCCAGAACATCTAAATTGTTTTAGTTAGTGCTGTTGTTTTGGCCATAAATTGTCTATTATAATAGTGTATTAGAATCGAATTATTGTTAATGATTTTAAAAATACTGGGAAATTGCGTGATGGACCACGCCAGTGTATGATTTTAAGTTAGGTCAAGTTTTTCCTCTATAACTCGAAAAGTTTTCATCGCGCTTATGTGTAAACCACTTTGGAGGGTATCTCGCTAGACGTAGAACTAGTTAAAAATGTAGTAGCAAAACTGCCTCATTTAACAACACTTTTTAACGATATATCACCCGAGGGGGTGTACACGTTTAACGTTAAAATACATGGTGAATTAATTCATTTATTTTTAAGTGAATAGTTATCCTAGTTGTTTATGCCTAGGGCAAATACTGTCTATTCCTAGGTAGAGAAGAATGTAATTTCCATGATTCTTTTAGGCTTGGTCGCGAGAGATCGGTTTAAATTCACCTGGTGTATGACGATTCAAAATGATCCTTGCGAGTTCATCTTTGACAATAAGACTTAAAAATACGGGAATCAATTAAGTTACATAAAACCTATTATTTGGAAACTTCTTAGGAACGTCAAAAGTTACCAGCTTGGTAGTTTTATCGAAGTAATATCACTTGAATTGGGAAAGAAAGAAGGCTATAATATATATTTTTGAATCACTGAAATAAGTACTTCTTTAAAAAATTACAAAAAAATATGTTAAAAGTGGCTATAAGATACCGGTAGGTAAATACAAAGGCATACTTAATGAACTTTGCTGATACACTACCGTGTGTCTAGGTGTCTTGCCGAAAAGGCTGTAATGGTCACTAAAGTATGTTTAAATGTGACCTACTGTAAAACATGCTAAGTCAAGTGTAATTCATTCATTGTTATAACAAGGAACATTTTGAATGTGATTTGACAACTGTAGACAAAACTTACATAGTGGATAATTCACTGTCTAAGTATATTCTAATAGCGTTGCTGAAATTATCTTCTTCATCAGCCGGCAGACATCTACTACTAAGATGAGGCCTCCACCCCATTGCATACATAGCGTACATCCCATAGCGTGCAACGGGGGGATTTGCCATAATCCACTAAGACGGAGGGGCATTTTAGGCCGGTCACTCCATGGAACCCGGATACACCCTTTAACGTACACATCCTGTATGTACCCGTAAGTATCCGTGTATGTATCCGTAAGTATTCGCATTACAAATCATAAAACAAGATAATGAGGGTCAGGAATTCTCGTTAAAAGTTTGATCACGTTTCTAATGTTGATTTAAATACCTACAAATATGTAAAAGTTATCTGATTATTTATTTGTTTGTTTATTTGTCGTGCTTTCATTCGAGATTTTTTGTTAAGCCGGAATTACATTACGAAATTAGTGGCATGAAATTAATTTCGTGGCATTAGTTTTACCAACAGTTTCACGTGTAATTTAATATTTTCGTAATGCATGCATTAATTTCATGATTTTTTGGCAAAAAGTGTCATGCAACTAATTTCATAGTGTAGATGCGACATGAAACTAGTGTCGCGAAAGCGCCTGGGCTGTGCGGACGTGTGTATTTTTATCATCGCGCGCGCAAGCGTTAAAAATGGTCAATTGATGGAGTACAGATAAAAATATGCAATTCATTAATGAATATCAGCGACAAGAGTGTCTCTGGGACCCGAAACACCTACAATATAAAAATATAGCTTTGATGCTGATGGGGCCATGGTTATTGCGATACTGTGGATTTCACGACACTAATTATTTTACGAAATTACTTTCATATCGAAACTACTTTCGTTAAACTGAGTTCAACATGCGTGCCACTAATTTCGTAATTTAATTCCGGCTTTAGGTACTCTCGATTAACGCAATTGCTTTTTTCACTGACTGTGAATAGGAACAGAATTTTAGTTTATAAGACAATTCAAAATGATCCTTGTGATTTCAATTAATAACATACTTTTGAATTTGTCTTTGAAATATTCCAGCAAAATTTAACTCTAATTGGAAAAATCTTGTAGTGGCTGGACAAATACGGTGCATTAACCAAATGTAACCCAAATCAGCCCATAGCAAGGGATTACACCAGGCGATGGGCAGCAGCATCCACCTGAGTACTCAACACCAAACTGCGATCACCAATCCGCCTGCCAAGCGTGGTGATTATGGCAACCCTTCCATTGTATTTTATAGGGAGAGGCCTCGTCCATCATTGGACGTAAACAGGGTGGTGATGATGATGATGATGATTTGGAGTATTACTTTTTCCCATCAAGTCATGGTACGCGGTAGAGTTTGTTGAGAAAGAGAGCCTTCGTGGCCAAATTGTGAACTAAAATAAACATAACAAACATTGTTAAATAACTTTAATAATCCTTTTAGAAAAATTACGACTATACACCACGTACTTTACTATTCTCCTGCGGTTCTCGTCGCACGACCTTTGAACGTGGTCGCGGTCGGTGCTCATGAGGAAGGACCTCAAAATGGTCAATGAAACGTCAGCAGGAGAATAGTAAAGTACGTGGTGTATAGTCGTAATTTTTCTAAAATGATACCAAGCCACGATAACTTCAATTCTTTTAATAATGCTGTTCACAAGAACAACTTTATTAAACCATAATTAGGAGCTGGTTTCTTTCTGTCGGCATTTTGAATCATAAAATAAAGAAATAGTAACAGGTGTAATAGGATCAAAATGGAACAGACGCGTTATTGTATTGCTCGCTAATTAAAAAAGGTTATTAAGCACAGCAGCACACTCCAATCTCACGACGAGTTTCTCGCTGAACAGATTCTAGTTAAAAAAAAACAGTTTTATGTTTTGTAAAATCACAAAATTTTATCACATGGCGTGTAATGAAAAAGGCTTCCTCATGGAAGTAATTTTCCGCGTACGGAACTTCGTCGTAAAGCTCGGTATAAATGTGCGAGTAAACTCGTAGTGACTATCGACCCAGAATGAGACGCATGGCTGATTGGTTTGTGGGCTTAATGGGTTTTTTGACGGTACAAATCCTTTAAATTACGTTGAAAATACAGAGCTAAATATGTAAGAGTACCTACCATGGGCGTACGCCAGCTCTTGGCAAATCAGGAACTGTCTGCAGGTGAATAATTCTGTTTTTTAAGCTCGAGGTAAAAAGACCATACGGAATATACCGGCGAGCGGTATATTCTGTCGGTGTAAAATGACATACGTCAAAACAAGACGATTAAAAAACGTCACGTAAGTAGATTATGCACTAAGGGAATAAAGCAGTGTCTTATGTCGCGGGCGGCATATTGAACCCTGAGCGTAACGAGGGACTCTAAAGTTAACTCCCGAGTGTAGCGAGGGAGTTATAAAGAGTCCTGAGTGAAGCGAGGGGTTCAAGCTGCCCAAGAGGAAGACAGGCTTTATTCCAGAGGAGCATACTCTACTTTTCACACCTACTGTGAGACAATAAAAAGCCAGGGCTCCATAAAATAAGTATCGTCTGTTTTGATGAACTCTGGAGTAGAATCATTAGGTATCGCTCGACATTTTTGTTAACACTAATATTGCCATTGACATATATATTACTAGAATATTGCAATAAATTTCACTGAAAAACACAGCACCAAACATCTCTTTTGTTTCAAAATCATTAAAATCGCGCCTATTTCTTTTTTTCTGAGTTCTGCTTTTGGTGGCCAGTTCCATTTTCAAACAAACCTCTTTACAATGCCATATGGGCATATTTTTACTTGGAGTTTTCCACGAGTTTCCACACGAATTTGACCTTCCAAATTCAAATCACTTTATTCCCTAGGGAGTTTCATACAACTTTATATCCCTAGAGAGATAATGCTATGCTTTACGCTGAGGTTGCATGATATGTAATTGGACATTGTCGAGCAGGTGGTGTGAAAAAGCTATTTTAGCTATCAATGGTTTAATAAAAATAGATCCACAACGAAGTTACCAGGAGGGTCGAAAATGGCTCTAATGGCTTCAAGAAAAGATGCCTTAACTCGACTTGGCGATTACAAATAATGATAATGACAGATTATGAATAAGATGGTAGGTATTTTGGGTACCAAGAAGACTGCAAAAAGACACAAAAGAAACCGCAAAAAACTCAATTGTTATGATTAAAGTTGGTATTTATATTTTTCAAGGTAGCTGTAGAGAAAGGCATTGTTATTGCCAATAAAATTTGTAGGGCTGCTTTTCCGTCTCAACAAAAAGTTTCTGCTTATCTTGTTTCTGTTAATCAAATCTGTTATCTCCAAAGTTTCGAGGTTATTCTCCTTTTTAACCTACTTCACAAAAAGGAGGAGGTTCTCAATACGGTTGTTTTTTTTTTTATTAATGTTTGTTACCTCATATCTCCGGCGTTTATGAACCGATTTGGAAAATTCTTTTTTTATTTGAATAGATATACTTCCAGATTGGTCCCATGTTTTTCAGAATCCAGTTCTGATGATGGAATCCATGAGGAATTGAGGGAACTCCTCAAATATTGTAGTCATACATATGGCGATTTTGATATTTTCAGCAACAAACCAAGCATTTGCATTCAGAAAGTATCATAATCCTTTCACCACTATGGTTCTTTCACCTTTCTTTTTCATGCAAATATTTAGTCGAATACAATGGCGGAAGTCAGTTTTTTATATGAAAAGTTATTTTGTTCAATCTTCATCAGCCAATAAACATCCACTGCTGCCTTCTGACGCATAATGACCAACACGCTATTTTGACTAATTTTAAAAACGCATCTTGACATTTACGCAATATGTGCAATACGCATTTTGACATACACGCAAAAAGTGCAATACGCATAATGCCAAATTAATTCACATTGACGCAAAATGAGCAATACGCATTTTGACATATACCTACTAATCCGCGGGTAGGAAAAATAACAAGAATTGTTTTATTCAATTTTATAATTACAATTATAAAAACAAAAACTAAAACATTTACCTACTTCTTAAAAAAAATGCAACGGGTCAAGAACATGTCCATACTACCCTCAAAGCAGGAACAAACAAGTTATGTTAATTTTAGCCGCGTAAAAATTATTTTTCTCAATAATGTTACGCAATTTAACTGTTCTTTTTCCAATCAGCGCAATAAAATACAGTTTTATGTCAAAATCAATATCACATTTTCTGCGATTCTTTTCATTCATTCATTTCATTTATTCAGAACAATTGTCTTAAAAATCGTATTTGAATGGTTTACATACTAATTAACTAATTAAATATTATTACTTATTTTATTTCATTATACACATATATCAAATTGTAGCTCATATAAATAATTAAAACCAATAGAACAAACACAAATTAAAATAACGCCTCCATAATTTAAATAACACACAACAATTTTATTACAACTACAATAGAATTAAAAATATAAATGTCACAAAAATTAAATGTCATAATAATAAATTTCTTGTCATAAAATCGTCAACAGAGTAAAAACACCCTTCCAACAAAAGCTTTCTTAATTTATTTTTAAATATATATTGACAATCTATTGCTTTCATATCGATCGGAAGAGCATTAAAAAGTTTCACCGCTTGATATCGACAGCCATGCCTAGCCACACTTAACCTCGGACATAAAGGGGCCTGTAGGTCCTTTCTCCTAGTGTTACGTCTTATCGTCCTATTTTCAGGTGTTTCGTACTTAAGTGGATGCCGTACAATATCCACGAGGACCACTAAAATGTACAAACTTGGAAGGGTCAGAATCTCGAGTTTATTTTAGTATTTTTTTTCTTTTTGGTATTGATTGCGTTTAAAAAAGGTTAGAAAACATTAAAACTGCTACAGATGTTTCGTTGTGCGGATGCGTCATTGTGCGATCCAGAACGTGTTGGTAATTTTTCAAATCCGTCAAAATACTGATGTGTCAATTTGCGAATTGGTTAATATGCTGATGTATCATTTTACAAATGCGTCGTTATGCGAAAAAAAAACAGATTATATTGGTCATTATGCGTCAGAACGCACTGCTGGATGAGGTCCCATCATGCATAGCGTGCAATAGCGGGATTTGCCATAATCACCAACGCTTTGGCAGGCAGATTGGTGATCGCAGTTTGATGTTAAGTACTCAGGTGGATGCTGTCCATCCCCTGGCGTAATCCCTTAGTCGCCTTCTACGATATCCACAGGAGGAGTTGGAGGAGTTCTATTCTTAGACAAAGACTACCTGTGACCTATTAATTTTCACGTTCATTGCTAAGGCAGTGGGCCATAGCAACTTTATTCCTCAAATTAATAACTACAGAATAATCTATAATACAACTTTTCATGGTTATGAACATAATTATCGCTAGAAACGGGATATTCTTCAGTTTACCTGTGATCATGGCGCATGAAACTGTGCCGAAATATCGGGAATTAATAAAACTCAATAATCATGGTAAATATCCCGTTTCTAGTTATAATTAAATATCTTATTATATATCACAGATATATATCTTAGTTATATATCTGTGGCGCGGTGGGCGAAGGTTCGCCTGCGACGTAGGAGGATGCGGGTTCGATTCCCGTCTCTGAACAATTTTTTTTACGATCTGCAGATGATTGTTCAGGGTGTTCTGGGTATTTTTCTATGTATAATAAATAATATCTATCTATGTAATGTATTGTATTAAGTATATCAGTTATCTAGTACCCAAAACACAAGCTCTGCTTAGCTTGGGGCTAGATAATGTTGTGTGAAATGTCCAGTATTTATTTATCTATAATTTTTTACTTAGTGTAAATACTGCAAGCCTAGCAAATAAGTGCACAAGCCTTTACAATGTATTGTATTGTTTTGAGTTAAGAATATTGTACCTAGTTTTAAAATTGTAACATTGCTAGATTTGTGGAATAAAATATTATTATTATACGTTCCGTTCCTTGTGCAAACTCAATTTGAAAAGTCTACACAAAAGGAATGCCACATGTGCGTTTTAAGGCAGTCACAGGCAAAGGTATAAAGTCACAGTGCAGTTTCAACTATTGGAAACTCGTAAAATTCTCGTAAACGTTTATACTACAGCATAGCGTTGTAAAGCTATCGGAACTTATTATCAAACCATTCGAAGAAACCTCCGAATAGGTAGAACAGTTTATAGATTTTGCAGCGTTCGCTTCATGGGTATTCATAGTGTTGATAGTCTATTTATCTGACTACGGCAAAGTAATAAGAGGGTTATGATTTTAGCAGTCTTTATGTTTATTAAGTAAGTTTGTTCATTTACCTATTCCCTCCGAGCTCCGAAACTTTAATGAACAAAAATAAGACCGTGCCGTGATGTGTCCGGCCTATGAATATACCGTCTAATGCCACTAGAGGTGTTCTGAAACGTGCCCATATCTGGAAACAGCAAGAGGGAGGCCATTTTGAAAATTAATTGCCATAGTTTTACTAACGTAGGTACCAGAGATTACTTACTAATTGTATGAGAAAACATTTTATTAAATTTGACTAATTTCTGCTGCTCAGATTTTTTTCTTCCAATACAATGAAACAATCCTTATATGAAAATGTCGTCTCATTTTCGGTTTCGACCCTAATCGAGGGTCTTCATCAGGGTGGGTAGACCCTCGATTAGGGTCGAAACCTGTTGGTGCTTCCACCAACATATCGGTACGTGAAAATTTCCCGTTTTTACAAAATGTATGCCAAAATCGTTTTAGTCAAAATAAGCAAATGGTTCCAAAGACAGTTTTCCCGTATCTCTTATGGATTCGGATATCCCCATACTGTCCCATTTCAAAAAAACACCCTGTATACAACTGATTACTTGCCATCTTTGTAAGAACACAGGCTTATTTTCTGGCTTCCTTGCTCATTATGTTTTGCGTGTTCAGAGCGTGGCTTTCTTTTGTTGTTTTACCTTGAATGATTCCAGCCTTACCTACTGTATTGTCTGAACAAATCTTTTTTCTCTTAACAATAAAAAATATTTTTCTGTTAAATGTACAAAATCGTTCCTGTTTTCAAAAACAAACTTCAATAAACTTGTGTTAATTTTACGTACAATTCGAGCAGTAGGTATATTGCCTTGTTTCAAGACTAAACTCAAATTAAATCACATCTTAGTTAAGTATGTATTGTACTAGTGAAAGCGAGGCGAATACAATAATATAGTGTTTGCGGAAATGTGTACCTGTTTAGTAGTTAGATACAGGCATTGTTATGAACGAGGCCAATTAAGCCATTAATTGTTTGGAGACTATAAAATGAATTATTGTATCCAACCTCAATAACTCGTGTGTCTAAATTAATGTGTGTGACCCTTCGGATTGTTATCCAGCATGTCATATTATGTATGTGACTGTTGGGTGTTATGTTATTAAATAACGGTATTTTTCATTGTAACCTAAGCCACTATTTAACCAATGCCACTTTTGTTGACGTTCTATAGTCTAAACAGCAGCTAACTATAATATTCATTGAAGTTATAAGAACTCAAGTGATTGTAGCTCGCTTCGCTTTGCTTTCGCTTACATTAAAAAAACATTTAAATTCCGTTGTGACGATGATTCAATTAATAATTAAAGCATCAATAGGATCGATATTTTTTGATTTATATCATTAGCATCCACCCATCCTCCTATAGCCCACCAGCTGATTGCGTATATAAAAGAAAACAACAACAAACAACAAAAAAAAACTGTATCTTTTGTGTTTTACAACATTACAACATTTACAACATTTGAATACCATAAAAAGTTTAATCTATTCTAGAAGTCTACATAAAGGCACTGGCTCACAGCCGGGACACTCAGGAGGAATGTAAAGAACGCAGTTTTCTTCGCCAATGCAGGAATGGCCTTCGCACAAATCCAACGACGATAAACAGGATCTGTACGCTGTGGACAATAGTTTATGGTGAAAATAATATTGATTAGCAAAACGATAAAGGTCAGTTTAAAATTGCCAAGTGCGTACAACCTATTTATGGCGTACATTACGTACCTACCTACGGAAACAAAGAGGCTCATTAAACTTTTCTTCTACGAATTATGGCAATGGTTCGATAATTTTGTACAATATGTTCAAATTTAACAGATATATAGGCTTCTTAATGGTAGACAATACATACTAATTGACAACAAGTTGACGACCTCTGTGGAGCGGCGAAGGTTCGCCTGCGACGCAGGAGGTTGCGGGTTCGATTCCCGCCTCTGAACAAATATTTGTACGATTTGCAGATATTTGTTCAGGGTGTTCTGGGTATTTTCTATGTATAATAAAAAATATCTATCTATGTAATATATTGTATTAAGTATATCAGTTATCTAATACCCATAACACAAGCTCTGCTTAGCTTGGGGCTAGATAATGTTGTGTAAGATGTCCAGCATTTTATTTTTATTTATTTGTTCCGGGTCTGGGTGATATGGTACCATGGTACTCGTAGTTACTAATATCCACTACACAAGGAGTCCAAGTGAGGGTTCGTGACTATTTGGTGTTATGTTATATTATGTATGTATTGTCTACCATTTAGAACCCTATTGATATAACTTTTAAATTTGATCATATTGATACAAAGTTTTCGAACCATTGCCATAATAATCCGTAGAGGAAAAGTTTAGTAAGCCTCTATATTTCGGTAAGTAGGTACATAATTAACCCACGCTAAAAGAACCAACTTGGCCGTTAAACAGATTTTTAGCGATACTTTATGTGTCATTGGAAAACAAACTTTACTACAAAAATATCCATCCATTATATGAAGAGGTGTGTGGGCTGTTTCTATTGAGTTGTATTATAATTTTCGCTAATGAAAATGTTTGGGAAAGTTTCAAATGTGGAAACAAAACGAACAAGGAAACAAGAAAATTGTTTTCCTATTTTTATAGGTAAAGGAAAATAGCGTCAGGAAACCGACATGTTCTAGGTATAACTAAATAAGACAAGTGCGAGTGAGATTCGCGCCCTTAGGGTCCGGCCCCGTAAATTATTTTGAAATTGTCAAAGGCCTTTTTCTTACAAACTTCAGTATCCCATTTTAGGGATAATAAAACTTTTTCCTTTATTTTAGTCACAAAGCCTCCTAGCGTTCCGAATTTCAGGCGAAGCCATCTGGAATTAACCCAAAGGTTTTCCATTTTCGCCATTTCCATTCAAAAATAAATTTCGTAGTGGACATTTTGGCCCGCGAGCTAAGTGAGGTGTGGGCAGTGGTGGATTTATAATATTTATAATATTTTGGCAAATTTTCTAGGGCGGCAAAACTTGGAAAGTGAGAAAAAAAATTCTATACAATATATAATTAACTAATTTTTTTAAATAAACATTTTATCTTTCAAGAAATATAATTCAAGTATTATGTATCACATTAAATTTTTGTATATTATTTAATATAAATAAAACATAATGTATAATAAATGCTATATAATACATAATAAATTTCCTGCAATCAATTAGTTATTCTAATTCTTAAAAAATAAGATATCAAAAGTATTAAAATAAAATTTAAGACATAGGGCGGCATTTTCGTGCCCCAGGGCGGCACAAATTAAAATCCGGCCCTGGGTGTGGGCTGAGTTGACCAAAGAATCAAAAATAGCAATTTATTACTATATCTTTTTAATGCATTGAGTTACAAGCTTTACTTTTTTATGAGACAGTAAACTCACAGATTTCTATATTTGGTGTATATATTTCAAGTTGATACCTTTAGCCGTTCCTGAGAAAAAGGGTCTTGGCAGACAGAGAGACATATAATATTATGATAGATAACAAAGTGATATAAGGGTCCCGGGATAATATAACATAACATAACACCCAACAGTCCACACTAGGATTCCCTGTGTCGTGGGTATCAGGAACGACGAGTACCATGGTACCATAATACCTGGACCCGGAACAAATATTTGAAGATCACAAATATTTGAAACACTTGTCCCGCTAAGGGAATCGCACCCGCAACCTCTCGCATTTCAGTCGGCTACTCGCCCGCCGCGCCACAGAGGTCATCAAAAGGTCGTCTATGAAACCTACAATACGGTAGTCAATCTACAAAACCTACAGTACGGAACCCTAAAATCGAAGGTATTATACATAATGTCCCAACAAATAGTGCTAAACTATTTAGTCAGGTAAGTCTAGAGGTAGTGCATCCCTAAAGGAACGTAAATTACGCACATCCTGTATTACGTTCTGCTATTTTCTTTCGTTTTATCCTTATTCAATTAATAGTTGGTTAGGTACCTAACCTACTTTAAAAATGTAGGTACTACTTAACTTGATAAATTTATTAACCTAATTCCAACTTATTTATAGGTGACTTTCATTACAACGAGAGCATTACCATTCAATAAAGTAATGCATTCTTGGCACACTGCCATCAGCTGACGGTTTGGTGATCGTATACATTTTTGTTTAGTTTTTAAAAAAACGGCCACTTTACATGTAGGTACGGCTAGCTAATAGAGGCACGTTAGTAAATGCCAAATATTAACCAATCCAATTACAAAGATTTCAAGCTACTCCAGTGTCATTGGTCAATTAACATTTGCGTTCGTCTCGCTAGCGTCTTTGTAACGTTAGTCAGTTGGTGCTAGCCGAACAGAGGCCTTACCATAAGCTCTTATAACGATGCAGTACAAAATATGTGTACCGTACGTCATTGACATCTGTCATCATTGAATAACTTTAATCGCAGAAGTCTATAGACCTTCTGCTACTGTGTCTTTAAATATAGCTGCGGACATCACGGAACCGATATTTTGTACTGAATAGTTTTTGAACTGAATCGCTATAAGAGCTCTTGGTAAGGTCTCTGAGCCCCGATTCTCATAATTATTGAACATTCAATTCACAATCTAATCTCATCTCAGTCAACTGTCACGTCTGTCTTCTTTCTCGCTCTAATGAACGCCTTCCTGAGCGACGGAAAGGTTGATGATTAATCGAAAGATGACTGAGTTGAGATTATAATATTGTGAATTGAATGTCAAATAATTAATAGAATTGGGCTTCAGGTGGCATGCTAGTTTGAACTCTGTTTAATAAAGAAGACGGTTGTTTTTCAGGCGTGGAATTCTACTTTTTTTTTTTTTTTTTATACTACTTGGCAAGCAGATAAGTATACGGCCCACCTGATGAAAAGTAGTTACCGTAGCCTATGGACGCCTATCAACACCAGAGGCATCACACGCGCGCTGCCGACCCTGAGACATAAAGATGAAAAGTCTCATGAAATGTAATATGTCATCTACTGCTAAACTTCCACTATAAAAGGATACTATAGGGTAACTAGGTTTAAACTGGCATCTTTGCTAATAAAATAATACTACAAGTACAGAAGGATAACTTTACTGTCACAGTTATCCTTCTGTACTTGTACTATTGTTTATTCTGTGACTATACCTACACGTCTACGGGTTTTTGTTCTTTTCTTTTAATAGGCATGCAGAAAAGTAATGGGCGTAGCCAGAAGGGAGTTTTGGGGGTTCAAAACCCCAAAAATATTCAAAATCTGATACTTTTTGAAGAAACACCAATTGTGTTTTTTTCATGTCAATATTAATGTTTATTTTCTTGAACCCCCCGTGAGAAAGCTGCTAAGCTTTTGTGACCCAAAATTCAGGGAAAAGTCCAAAATAAACCCAATTTTGTTTAGGAGTCGGTTACATATTCGCGAGGTCTAAATGCTAAAGTAGTATTAAGTAAAAGGTGCCTTATTATTAAAACAGAACTCACTGTCAATACATTCACCGCCAAAGCAACATCCGCCACAACATTGTTCATGATCGACACACTAAAACAAGAAAAACATATATTAAGTATTTTAAAATTGGTGACTCAAAAATCTAAAACGTTTTTATGTTTTTATTTAATACGAATCAGATTAATATCAATGCACAACACAGCGGTTGGCATTGTGTCACAGATCCGGGCCCGGGGCCATACGGTACTACGCAAGTACATCAACCCGGTGAAATATTTTTCCTCTCAAATGGAAGACACACTTTCAACAGTTGTTTTCTAATACTATAGAGACCCACGTCACCTTTAGGTACTTTGTGCCCACGTGATGCTATAAATATCAAATATCAATAGCTATATTAATAGCTATCAATATAGCTCTCTCAGATTTGCTTGCTTAAAGTACCCAGGTAGTTGCCATAATGTGTCTGGCCTATGAATAGACCCCTCTATTTCTTCCCGTGGATGTTGTAAAAATTGACTATGGGATTACATCAGGAGATGGGCTGTAGCATCCACCTGAGTACTCAACACCAATACCACTTCACCTGACAAGCGTGGACTGCATCACAGACATTTTACTCGGAGACCATTGGCACTATAATAGATAAAATTCTGATGGTATATAGGTGTATTCTATAAACAGCTATACAATGGTTTAGTGAAATTACGAATAAAAATCTACGACCGAACCCTTCACTGTGCGAGGTCCGAAACACACTTGGCGGCTTTTTTTAACATACGAAGTTATGAGTACATGAATACCTAAATAATTAGATTGGTCTTTAATTATTTGATCATATGGCTCACTTTACAGTTTTAAGTAAAGCTTGTGAAATATTTTTCAAAACGAGTGAATTCGTTACACATGACGTATTTTCGACGTTTCATTTCCTTAAAAATTGGGTACCTATGTCGTTTCTGATCACAAGAAACAATCCCTGTCAGTTTGTGATATTGTGCGATGAATCACAATATCACAAACTAGGCTAGATTTTTTTACTGATAGTTATTTCTACTTGTCAATTTTATTGATAACTCTACGTTACATACCCGTTTTCCGCCTGTTTTGCAGTCCTGCGCGTGCGCTAGCAACAACACACACACAAAGAAGAACACTGTCCTCATTCTCATTTCAAAAACTACCAAGACTCTATACTTTTTTAAACTAGCTGCTATATTTGAAAATGGAATATTTTCATGAAAATGTCCTTTCCCGCGCATGACCATAGTAAAACAGCGCGACACAAGTATAAGCCACGCGCGCGCCGACCTCGGCGTAGTGACCGAGTTACGAGTAAATCAGCTGCATTGTGTATGTATTACATGTGATGGACACTAGTTACATAATTGCGGAACGGTGAAGGAGTGTAAAATAAAGGCACTTGATCAATTTCATGCTGAATAGGGTATACAGATGCTATTTCAAATAAAATAAAATATTAAGTTATTTGCAGTCTCGCTGAAAAAAATACAACGCATTTTACTTTCTGATCGAATCATTTCAAGTTAGGTCGGTTGTCATCATTTGAAGAATACTTGAGTTGATAATCGCTAAAATTACATTTTAAAGTGCCTGTTGTGACAGAGTTCAAATTATTTACTAGTAATTTTGATGTAAAAAACCAATGATTTCCAACAAGATAAGAATAAATAAATTAAGTGCTTTACATAGCCATAGTATGCGGTACATGTAATTAGTACCTAATGTCGTAATAACTGCCCATACAAATAAGACCTCCATACATGTATTAAGTTTTCCAATCTATTGTCACTTTCATTTGTTTCAGATAGAGGACAAGGCTCCGCTTACACTGGTCCTGTTTGCGTGTTACGCGTGATCAGCTCTTTTATACGGGCATTTAGATAACTCATTAGCCATAGAGAAAGCCGTTTGTTGGTGATTTTATTATTTATTTAGTTATTTCGACGACTGTGGCTTTGGAGTCATTGTACTGTAATAAAAGGATTAGATATCCGTTCTAGTCCAGTGGTTGACCTTCTCATCCGAAGGTATTTTCTTCTACTCTCTGACACACGTTGTCCCTAGTTGACTTTTGATTCATCATTATCATTAGCAGCCTGTAAACGTCTACTGCTGGACGGATGCAATGGAGGATTTGCCATGATCATCACGCTTGGCAGGCAGATTGGTGCCCCTCATTATATTTTATGGGGAGAGAACAGGCCTCATCCAGCAGTGGTCGCTTAAAGGTTGCTGATGATATAATAAATAAATATAAACAAGCGTGCAATGAAATAGGGTCACATGGAAAAACCACAATACCTCCCAAACGATTTTTTTATTTTTTTTATTATAACTTTTTAATAAATTTAAGTATTTTTTTACAAAAATTGTATGCCCTATGAAATATATATTGAATCTGTTTCTTATTTGAATTCGATATCTTGGATTGTAAGTGACCTTATTTCATTGCACGCCAGTTTAATATAAAACCGTTTTGTAACTGCTGATCAATTTCAACAAGGTTGAAAACTTCAGTCCAGTATCATCTTTTCAATTCTTTTTTCCGGACTGCCCGAATACAAAAATATAACTTTCTGGGGCACTGGATAAGCCTACATGCAACACTTTTTAAGGGGTGCTGCTCCGGGAGCTGAGGATCGCTCGTGTTAGTACAGTCAAATTAGGTGATTTTTTGCAAAAGTGTGGAACTAATTAGATGTAGTCATGAAAACTTTTCTAATTGTTTTGTATGGCTTAAAAATCACCTCTAATAATAAGCATCAGTAATTTCACCCCGGAGGGTGAAAAACCAGAGAACAGTGTTCCGGAGAACAGGGTGAAATAGGGTGAAAAACCTTAAAATATCCGTAACTTAATGGGGGAAATAGAAGTAGTCGGTGCAATTTGGCATAGACTTTGAACCGTTATAATCTACATTTGCACCAAGTATTTTTTAAATCCGACATACGGAACATACAAAAAAAAATCATTTACAAAAAAAACTTTTTGTGGTTATTACGGCTCCGGGAAAATTAAGGTAGTCGGTGCAAATTGATAGACTTATCAGAAAAATGTTCGAAATACATTACCAGGTTTGCACCTTGGTGTGTCTCACGGAAGGCACTTTTCCATATTTTATTGTCGCTCTACTTCAGGGAAAATTCATGTAGTTCTGGAAATTGACTTAACCTTATTCATTTAATTAGTACTACATCCGCCGGAAGTTTTATACTGGTTTTTTTTTACGGAACATGCATTTGTTTAACACTGTGTTCCCTACATGCACGTGGTTTTTATTAAAATTATAATGCACTAAGACAGTCTCTCTATACGTAATTTAACTTGCATCAAGTAATTTCTTTCTATTTTAAAATTTACGGCCTTTTTAAGTTTGTACCTAATATTTAAAAGGGTTCCGTAAGCGCCAGAAACGGTGCAAACCTAGGATAAGCTTCTTTTCGTGTCATCTAACGTTTCCATAAGAATCCACGACTACACGATTTAGGTCCACACTTTTTGCTAATTTGCCTGTACTATGCCCGCGTAGTTGTTGTATTTAAGGTTGTATTGTTTTTTTATGGCTGTGTGTGTAATTACTTGTGGCTATTATTTGACATTTTGACATTCACTTTGTAACTATTGTTATTATTATCTTGTTATTTTTATTTCTCCTAGGTTAATTTGTATTGTTATTTCATGGGATTTTTATCGCCTGAAATAAACTAATTTAACTTAACTTAAAAATAACCTAAAATTTCCCATGTGCACGAACTCACGAAAATCCCAGTGCTGTAACTATCCGTGCATAAAAATATAAAAGCGGTCCAATACACATACAAATGAATGTTTTAGTTTGATGAGGGTCGGAAGGTATGCGTAAAAATAGATATTTAGTGTCAGTAAGGTTTCCAGATTATGCAAAGTAGGCCATTATGCAAACCGTTTTTTGCTCGCAATCTGTTTTCAATTTTACTTTAGCAAAACAAATATAATCGGATCTCTTTTGTTCTACGTTCTTGTGGATCCCTATGTTATTGTAATTTGTTTTATGACAGCTGAAAACAATTTTATTTTGACCTATATATACCAAAAACAACAAAATGCCAAACAACATGTTTCGGAAGCCGTTTGGAAACATGTCCGAGGCCCAATTTTTTAATTTAAAAACATTCGATTCGCAGAATAATCTCGTCTCAGTCGCACTGTCACGTATAGTAACTATTACTTAATCTTCGCGTTTCTTGCGAAGAATATGTAATAGTTACAATACGAAACAGTGCGACTGACACGAGATTATATTGTGACTGGATTGTTTTTAAATTAGAGAATTGGGCCTCAGCAGATCCCAACTCTCGTAATTGAACATTCAATTCACAATCTAATCTCAGCTCAACCAACTGTCAGTCTGTCACTGCGCCTAGACGTAGTAACTGTTACTTAATCTTCGCGTGCATACGTTATCTTTCTCGCTCTAACAAACGCGTTCCTTAGCTACAGAAAGGTTGATTAAATGAAAGATGACTGAGATGAGATTAAAAGTATTGTGAATTGAACGTCAAACAATTACGAGAATGCCTTCCAGGTCTACATCACAACTTACTTACTGCATTACAGGTATGTATGAGATATGCAAAGAATGTATTTTCATCACTGATGCTCTGAAAGTAGGTTAACTCAAAAACTGTTACGTACCTAAATGCGAATTACGTCCTTAGGGCCGTAAGTAAATTTGAAAATAGAACGATAATATGCTACAATGAAATACAATCTCCATAACAATTCCTTATTTTAATTTAAAAATTGAACTGGCCAGTCTGGTTGTTAAAAAAATAATAATAAGGCACTCAACCAAAAACCAAACCGAAACTATGGGAACGCAACTTTTCTTATTAGCAACAAACTGCTATAAAAATTGAATCTATTCGAAAAGGACGACTTCGCCTTTAAGTGCGCCCAAAGGTGGTGATTTCTGTAAGAAACTTCTATGTGCGCCGCAATTATCTTTGCCGCGCACTTTTTGAATTTGGAACAGCGCCAAAGAAATCGAACGATTCGATCATAAGGGAAAATATTGTTTGAATAAATACTGGCTGGTACAACGGCAAATAGTCGCGCCGAAGGCTGAATAAAAAAAAATTAAAAACGCGCGAATTTAAAAGCCCGCGTTTTCGTCAATTTTCACGGATTGTTAGAAATTTATGGTTTTGTTTTGAAATGAAATATGAGGTGCCTTTTGTTTTCTCATAGTGGGTGATGAAAAGTAGAGTGTATCACTCGGGCGCAAAAAATGTTTTTGGCTCGGGCGACGTACTTTGAATCCCTCGCTGAATCCCTCACTTCGCTCTGGATGCACCCTCGCCGTAAAAATATTATTTTGCTCCCTTATGATACAATCTACTATTATAATACATTTTTAATTTCCTCGCATTCGTGATAAAAAGTTATGGTATTCTCGTGCGTAAGCGATCAATTACACCCTCTCTTTAGAGTCTCATTCGCGCACGCTCGCTCGTATGCCAAAATATCTCAGGTGTAATTAATCGCTTACGGCCCTTGAAAGAAATATACTATTTCAGCTGTCTTAAAATGAAAAAAAGTTACATCAAATGGTGAACAAATAAAACTCCTTACACGGCTCGAGTACCAACCTCTTTATCATTTGACGTACGCTTTCTAATACTCTAACCAAATATGCTCAAATATGACTAGAATTTATGATTAAATTATACAAAGTCAAAAAGCTTACGCTAGTCGTAATGCAGTCTAGCCGTAAGTCTAGTTGTATATATTTCGTAAGTCGTAAATGCGCAAGTACACGAAACAGGCTTTTTTGATGTCTTATTTATTAGCCGAGTTATTTGACACCTACAATATTTCGTTCCGTCCCTTTCATTTTTAAGGCCTTCACTAAATAAAACTCTCCTATAAAATTGACTTTGGCTGCGATAGACAGATTTTTGGACCCTCATAAAACAATAAGTGACACACTTCAGACATTTACTTATTTTTTTCTACTTTTACTATACATTCTACTGTAGGTTCTATAGCTTTGACGACCTCTGTGGCGCGGCGGGCGAAGTTTCACCTGCGACGCAGTAGGTTGCGGCTTCGATACCCGCCTCGGAACAAATATTTGTACGATCTGTATATATTTGTTCAGGGTGTTCTGGGTATTTTCTTTGTATAATAAAAAATATCTATCTATGTAATATATTTCATTAAGTATATCAGTTATCTAGTTCCATAACACAAGCTCTGCGTAGCTTCGCGCTAGATAATGTTAAGTGAAATGTCCAGCATTTATTTATATTTATTTATTTACTTACCAAGTGTACCATTTCATCAATAGAAGAGCTATCGTCACAATCATAGGCCACAACGAAAATAAAAAAAAATGATATCAAAATCAGATAACTGACATAGACCATACTGATTTATGGTTCTGCGTTCGCAATAATAACCCACAAATGGGGCTCGCAGTGAATTTATTCTTACTAAAACCAACCTAAAATAACCTAAAAATTGAAAAACAGATTTTATTTCTATAGCAATAAGGTGCATGGCATAGTGCAGGGAACATTGTACATAAATCCTAAGGGCATGGGGTAGTCATGCCACATTTAGTTCATAGCGAATTATGAACAAACAGAAAAAAGGTTTGCGTAATCTCATTGTTGTTCCACAATGAAATAAACTGTAGTTCCGAACCGACAAAGGACACAAACCTATGGTTATTATTTGTTTTGGAAAAAGTTTGAAGTAACAAAACATAAAAATAAATAACTTATTTAGAAACTACTTCGCTAACTCAAATAAAATCTCATTGAGCGAGGACTGCTTTCGGAAACCTATGCAAAACAAAAAGTTGAATTATGTGACGACCTTTGTGGCGCGGCGGGTGAGTAACCGGCTGAGATGCAAGAGCTTGCGGGTTCGATTCCGGCTGCGGGACTAATATTTGTATGATCTGCAAATATTTGTTCCGGCCCCTTAATTACAGTAGCAAATGGAAATAAATAAAAAATAATAAATAAATAAATGCTGGACATTTCACACAACATTATCTAGCCCCAAGCTAAGCAGAGCTTGTGGTATGAGTACTAGATAACTGATATACTTAATACTATATACATTACATAGATAGATATTTTTTATTATACATAGAAAAATACCCAGAACACCCTGAACAAATATCTGCAGAACGTACAAATATTTGTTCCGAGGCGGGAATCGAACCCGCAACCTCCTGCGTCGCAGGCGAACCTTCGCCCGATCTTCCAAAATTCGCGCCAATTGCAGAGGGCAATAGGCTGCCAAAATGATCCCCATTGTGCGTTTCCCATTGTTTCCGAATAAGCGAGAAGACATCAGGAGATGATGTCCTGCTATTTGTGAAGGAGAGGTGCCGGGGCGGATTGAGGGGACGATTCGATTGTCCCTCCAGAGGTTGGAGACCAATAGGGCCACTGATTTGAAGTCCTACGCTCTCCAGGTTACGGCGAGTTACAAGAATGAGCTCCTCAAACCTGATTTCTGGCCAGCTGGTATTGTTTACCGACGCTATAGGGAAGCGGTATCGAAACAAAATCCCCCAAAAGATGTAAAGTGTTAGTTTTAAGTGTAAAATATATATGTTAGTCTATAAGGTATATATTCTATGGGCTTATTGTTTAGGTATAATTTTATTATACATTTCCCATGTAGCCTGAAATAAAACATTATTATTATTATTATTATTGCCATTTGCTACTGTAATTGGTGGGCAGGTCTGGGCGTTATGGTACCATGGTACTCGTAGTTCCTGATACCCGCGACACAGGTAATCATAGTGTGGGACAATGGGGGGGAGAATTAGGAATATGTATATGTGACTGTTGAGTGTTATGTTATGTAAATACAAACAAGATGACTCTATTTCACATCTGCTCAAAAAAACAAGAAGAAACAAAGACTATTATGCGAAAATAGGTAAATGCTGTGTTTTTCTTGTTTTTTTCCTAAACAGCCCAATCGAGCCACATTTTCACGATCCCCGAATATTATGTTTCCTGTAATCGACTACGCTGTGTAAATGTTCAGGCATGGTGTGGAAAAGGCCATAAAAATGCTGCGTGCCTCCGAGTCTGTTGAATTTATGGGTAGCCGATTTAATAAAATTTAGAGCTTTGGAAATGGCAGTATTGGAGGAGCGCCAGGTAGTCCATAGGTAATCAAATTGCGTTGAATTTATTTGTTTTTGTCCGACTACAGCAAAGCTAAAGGAGGGTTATGATTTTAGCAGTCTTTAATGTATGTAAGTTTGATGTATGTCATGTGTCAAGTTCTAATTAATGTTAATATTAATTTAAGTGACATTTTATTTTGAATGGTATTCTGACATAGGTATCTATATATTTTTTATAATGACACTTTGAATAATCTTTTTTTTTATAAAAATATAAATAAATAAAATATATAAATTGATTTGTTTTGTTTTATTAATATGTACCTTTTCAAATACAATTGTAAGTTGTTCCTGAATAAATGAAATGAAATGAAATTTTCCCTCGTAGCTCTGAAACTTTTTGACGGGTTTTGACAAATGAGGTATTATCTAGTGTAGTAAATGAGTGCTCACAAGGGGGGTGTGGATGGAAAGGTCTAGAGTAGAAAGTTTGGGTTCGGAACTTTGTTTGGACTAGTTATGACACAAACACACTAAAAGCACCCCTCTGAGGTGAGCCATAGGAAGTGGGGGGGCACAAAGAATATCCCGTTTTTGGTTAATTGATTGCAAAAACCTTTTTAAAAAAAACGACAATTTTAATTTTTAACCGACTTCACAAAAAGGAGGTTCTCAATTCGGTTGTATTTTTTATGTTTGTTACCTCCTATCTCCGGCGTTTATGAACCGATTTGGAAAATTCTTTTTTTATTTGAATAGATATACTTCCAGATTGGTCCAGATATACTTCAGAATCCAGTTCTGATGATGGAATCCATGAGGAACTCCTCAAATATTGTAGGCATACAGCGATTTTGATATTTTCAGCAACAAACCAAGCATTTGCATTCAGAAAGTATCATAACCCTATCACCAATATGGTTTTTTCATCATTTTTTTTTTCATCCAGATACAAATTATTATACAAAAATAACCAAAAACCAGAACCAAACCAGACCAAACCAGAGGTGGTTTATTCGAAAACAATGGTGGAAGTCGGTTTTTTAAATGAAAAGTTATTTCAATTCATTTCAGTTCAATAGTGTGCACAGTCTATTATTATCACTATTCTTAGCTGCAACCATAGATTTCAGGTTACATACCAATTTAAAAATATCAACCCCCTCCACCCCCTAACTTGACTTTGACGACCTCTGTGGCGCGGCGAGTGAAGGTTCGCCTGCGACGTAGGAGGTTGCGGGTTCGATTCCCGCCTTGAAACAAATATTTGTACAATATGCAGATATTTGTTCAGGGTGTTCTGTGTATTTTCTATGTATAATAAAAAATATCTATCTATGTAATATATTGTATTAAGTATATCAGTTATCTAGTACCCATAACACAAGCTCTGCTTAGCTTGGGGCTAGATAATGTTGTGTGAAATGTCCAACATTTATTTATTTATTATTTATATTTATTTAATAGTTGCAAATGGTAGAGCACAGCATGAAGGCCTTCCTACACCGACATCTAGAACTACTGCAATCAGTGGTGCACCGGCAAAATGATGGATGCTGCTGATCATCCCCTGGTGTAATTCCTAAGTCAGCTTTTACGGCATCCACGAGAGGAAACGGAGGGGTATATTCTTAGGCCGGACACAGCACCGCACATAAGATATGATAAGATAAATTTATTTTTGAACTAGGTAAACACGATTACAATTTTTTTTATTTTACTATGTCTTCACACACTCTATACATCTCATTACATCTTTCCATAGAAATCGTCAGACCACACACGACAGAGCTATAATGTTTATTGGATTATGTAGGAATGTAATGTACAATAACATTACCTATAGCTGCCGTGTGTGAAGTCCCTTTAGCCTGCGTTTTAAATCAGAGATGAGCGAGGATGCGTAGCCAGGGATGTGTTTTTTAAGAACCAATAGAATCACTTCATTTACCTAGCCTCGCTCTGCGCAGCTCTGTTGGAAACGGCTTACCGAGTGTGGTTTTTATACGTACAAAACAAGCGAGGTGCGTGCGAGGAATGTGTTGCGAGGGATGTGTGTGAGAGATGTGCGCTGGCGCATCCATTCCAGGGAATGGACGCGAGAGAAAGAGAGAAACTATACTAGCTGTCAGTCTGAAAAGAGCCGCTACACATCCTCACACTGCTCATCTACGCATCGTTCCACAGCCTCGCTACGCATCCTCGCACCGCTCATCTACCTCGCACATCTCTGGTGAAAACACTCGCATCGTTCCACAGCCTCGCTACGCATCCTCGCACCGCTCATCTACCTCGCACATCTCTGGTGAAAACACTCGCATCGTTCCACAGCCTCGCTACGCATCCTCGCACCGCTCATCTACCTCGCACATCTCTGGTGAAAATACTCGCATCGTTCCACAGCCTCGCTACGCATCCTCGCACCGCTCATCTACCTCGCAATTCTCTGGTGAAAACACTCGCATCGTTCCACAGCCTCGCTACGCATCCTCGCACCCCTCATCTACCTCGCACATCTCTGGTGAAAACACTCGCATCGTTCCACAGCCTCGCTACGCATCCTCGCACCGCTCATCTACCTCGCACATCTCTGGTGAAAACACTCGCATCGTTCCACAGCCTCGCTACGCATCCTCGCACTGCTCATCTACCTCGCACATCTCTGGTGAAAACACTCGCATCGTTCCACAGCCTCGCTACGCATCCTCGCACCCCTCATCTACCTCGCACATCTTTGGTGAAAACACTCGCATCGTTCCACAGCCTCGCTACGCATCCTCGCACCGCTCATCTACCTCGCACATCTCTGGTGAAAACACTCGCATCGTTCCACAGCCTCGCTACGCATCCTCGCACCGCTCATCTATTTCGCACATCTCTGGTGAAAACACTCGCATCGTTCCACAGCCTCGCTACGCATCCTCGCACCGCTAATCTACCTCGCACATCTTTGGTGGAAACGCAGCCTTACTATGATATAAAATCTGAGATAATTGGCGTTCCATCACTGTCACACCAGTTTATTCTCCCTTCTTATTCGATTTGGAAGTTCGAAAACAGCGAACTTTGAACGGCTCAAGATCAAGCCCTTGTAAACAGTAGGTAAGTAATCCTGCATCCAAATCTATTGATTTAGGACGTACTAGAGCGCGTGAAAACTTATCACATAAAGGTAAGGGGTATTCGTATTTCTAACCAAATGTTTGTTTGGGAACTAGTCCTTACCACAAGGTACGTACTAGCAAGAAACATTAAATTAACTCTCCTTCTAAGGCACTGGTCCCACCGCCTACGAGTAAGCGATGGGCTATCGGCGATCGTTTTTTGTCCAGTTGAACGAAATTGAATTTAGTGGAACAGAGCATATTCTCGCCCAAGAAACGAACAAAAGATAATCGCTCCCGTGTAAATAAAAGAGAGAGATTATATTTATAGTTCATCGCTGGCTACTCTTTCTACGTACTACGTTCTACTCGTTTATCGCTCGTCGCCGGCGGTGGGACGCCGGTGAAATAATAGGCACATGAGACTCTTCATCTTTATGTCATAAGTGACGGGCACATTGCAATGTCACGTAGGGCACGACTTAGGTGGACGTGACCTAAGAGGTATTGCATTTGTTATGGGCTGGGGTTACCGCTTAACATCAGGTGGGCCAACGGATAGATCCATCATTTACTGCAATAAAAAAACTATATTTTCCGTTTATGCCCGGTTTACATTATTCCAGTCCAGCGATCGAATCCAGCGCTGGATTGCTTACTGGAAAAATGTAAACCGGCACTGGAATGCACTGAGCATTCCAGTCCAGTAACTGGATTGGCGGTCTACTTTTGAATTCAGTGCGACCAATCCAGTACAACTGGAATAATGTAGACGGCCAATCCAACGCCATTCCAGTGCTTTGCCAACATTTTCGAAACTGATCTCTTCTTGAAATCATTGTCACTGCAGTGTTCACACTTCAACAGCTTCTAAATGACTGGAATAATGTAGACGATACAGATCCATTCCAGCACTGGATTGGATTCTCGCTGGATCACTGGACTGGAATAATGTAAACCGGGCATTACCGTGGGAATTTAAACACTTAGGTTCTCTCTCTTAGATTTTTTTTTGGAAACTAAGAAAAAGGACTGTTATGCAATTTTTTTTAAATTTTGGCTCAATAGTTTTGAAATTAGGGAGGTGTAATAGTCAATTTTCACCAGCGATTCTCGAAATCAAAACTCGTATATGTACGCTATACCCCAAACCGGACGACGTGGTAGAGGAAGGCCCTCCACTCGATGGACTAAAGACATAATAAACGTTGCAGGAAGTCGATGGGTGGAGGCGGCTCAAGACCGTCGAGGCATTCTAAGGGGGAGGCCTATTTCCAGCAGTGGACTTCTACAGGCTGATATTTACGCTATACGTCCGGTATTGGGTCACCTACAAACAGACAGACAGACACCTGAGGCCCAATTCACTAACTAAAAAATAGTTAAAATAGAGTTCAGATCATGTTTCGATCTTGTGTCGATGTCTTAAATGTCAGAAATGGTATTCTCCTGACATAAAATTCAACACTGTAATGTGATTATATCGAAATGTGACCGAAACTTGAACGATTCAAAGTTTTTTCGTTAATTTTAGCATAAGTAGATGGAGTCGCTCTTTACTCTTTCCAATTATATATATAACTATCCTACTCTAATGGTGGTCACCATGAATTGAAAGTAGTCTAAATTGTTATTTATGAGGGACTAGAAATTCAACTTTCAGTCAATTTACAATTCAGTCTCGATTCGGTCAACTTTCAGTGTAGTTTTAAATAACTTAGAGAATTGGGCCTCAGAGTGATCCTATAATGGTTCCGTTGGTACCTTTTGAAGTACGGAACTCTAAAAAACATGATAATACAATGATTTTCATAAAATTCCATAAATTACCGACCGTCTCTTATACAACGCGTTATCTAAATGAAAATTGAAATGTTTATTTTCGTTTCTCGATCGAGGTATGTGTTTTTCTTCATTATTCTTTTTTTTACGCGTGATGGCATTCTGGAGCCTGATGATGCTGATGACGTTGATGATGATGATTTTTTCCCTCCATTATAATAGCAATATCAAGATCGAAACAATATGATCACTGCACGTTATATTTCATTTCCGCTAGCTCTTCCCAAATCCGTGTCGAAACTTCGTGAAGTGTAAATTCATTTTACGACTAAACGATTAAACTGTAGTTGTTCTGAATTTTGATGACTTCCTGGGAACCCTTCCTGGGAACCTGTTTCATAGTGTTCTAAATTTCCTATTCTACAGGATTTAGTTTATAATACAAACAGTACCTACGAAACCACGCCATATAATCCTCACTAGTTGCGCCCCGCGGTTTCACCCGCGTGAATAATAATGAAAATTGTTGATGATGATGATTATGATGATGAAAAGTAGCCTATCTGTTAATCCAGGGCGTAAAGTATCTCCATTCCAAATTTCACTCAAATCCATTCAGTAGTTTTTACGTGAAAGAGTAACAAACATCCATACTCACAAACTTTCGCGTTTGATGATGATGATGATGATGAAAAGTAGCCTATGTGTTAATCCAGGGCGTAAAGTATCTCCATTCCAAATTTCACTCAAATCCATTCAGTATTTTTTACGTGAAAGAGTAACAAACATCCATCCATACTCACAAACTTTCGCCTTTATAATATTAGTAGGATAGGATAGGATAGTAGGATTGTTAGTACAATATTGTTTACCTCTTTTTTACGTCACAGCCGAAATACCTTTTGCTCATTTACTTGTTATTTTTTAACCTTTCGCGATCCGAACACATAATAAATAAAAAACCGGCCAAGTGCGAGTCGGACTCGCGCTTATTTTATTGATTTTTTAATATTTGTTGTTATAGTAGCAACAGAAATACATCATCTGTGAAAATTTCAACTGTCTAACTATCATGGTTCATGAGATACAGCCTGGTGACTGATGGACGGACGGACAGCGGAGCCTTAGTTGTAGGGTCCGTTTTACCCTTTGGGTACGGAAATACCCGTGACAACATTAGGTATTAAATATTTTACTTATTTGTTGATATAGGTATTTACTTTAAATGCAATTAACAAATTACACTAAACGGTCATTATCCTCATCAGCCTGTAGAAGTCCACTGTTGGACATAGGCCTCCCCCCTAGAATGCTACGACCAACGTTCTTGAGCCGCCTCCATCTACCGACTTCCTGCGCGACGTTTATAATGTCTTAAGTCCATCGAGAGGAGGGCCTTCCTCTATATACATCATATATATAATATATATATATATATATATATATATATATCTCTATATACTGCGTCGTTTGGTTTGTGGATGCCACTCGAGAACCTTTCTTCCCCAACGGTTGTCAGTTCTGCTAGCTATATGACCTGCCACTTTAACTTGCTAATTCTGAGAGCTATGTCAGTGGTCTTGGTTGTTCTACGGATTACCTTATTTCGGATTCTATCACGTAGTGAAACTCCTAGTATAGATCTCTCCATAGCCCGCTGGAGAGCTTTGAGCTTGTCTATCAGCCAATAGTTAGCGTCCACGTCTCAGTTTAATTAAGTATAGCGCCACACCTGCGTAAGGGCCAGGCCACAACACTGCGTTGCGGCGTCGTATCGCAAAAACAGACCTACTAGTACTATAGTAGTAGTTTTTACGATGCGACGACGCCGCAACGCAGTGTTGTGGCCTGGCCTGAAATTACCGCGCCGATCGTTCGGTTCAATACGCTCGCAGTGTTTTCCAAGTTTCCTATGACATATCAGGCGAAACTACGTCACGTAATAAACTTCAGCCGCTGAACTTTCGGCGCGGAACGTTACGCAGGTGTGGCGCGACACTAAGCCAATAAAAGGGTCATCATCATCATCATTGACAGCCTTTGCGCGTCCACTGCTAGACGAGGCCTCCCCCATAGAATGCAATGAGGGGTTTGCCATTATCACCACGCTTGGCAGGCAGATTGGTGATCGCAGTATTGGTGTTGAGCACTCAGGTGAATACTGCTGATACTCTGGTGTTATCCCCTTAGTCGACTTTTACGGCATCCACGGGAGAAGATGGAGCGGGCCTATTCTTAGGCCGGATACACCTGAATTAATTAATCAAAGTCAAAAGTCAAAAAGAATTTTATTCATTGAAATCACAAGGATCATTTTAAATCGTCTTATAAACTTAAATTACTCCTGTTCTAACGCGACCAAGCCTAGAAGAATCAGGCAAAAAAACAAAGTTACATTTATGTAAGCCAAACACGGCTTGGCTTACATAAATGGTCCGTCTTACCACTAGGTGAGAAGCGCCTATGTGGTGCCTCGGAGCAAGGAGTTGCTAATACAAAGTAAACGAGAACTTTAAAAACCTTAGGAAGGTAGTCAAAATTAAATAAACATCAGAAAAATATGCAAGACAGCACACGCTACGCTTGTTATACTTATAAATAATAATCTAATAGGAACATGTTAATAGGTAAGTACAGATATTGCAAGTTTCCATTTTAGCAGTCGGGGGGCAGAGCGACATCAGGCCACGCGGCTTTATCATTCATATAGTCATCAAGAGTGTAATACGCTTTCTTAATTAATGAATGGATGAATGCCTTTTCACACGTTACTCTGCATTTTTATGCAAAGAAGTATAATACATCTGTTTGTCCCACATCTGCGTAGGCGGGTTCCTTTGTAAGGAAAGTCAGTGACCCCTACGGGACTTGTGGAAAGAGATGTCACCCTTTTATCTGAGCCAGTAATAGATTTTATCCAGTGAATATTAAAATATTCCATAATCGCTTCGGTTTTAGTCAATTTATAAAAAGCAGAGGTGCAAAAACCCTAAAAGGCCTTGCCTTTATAGGGCTGTTGTAACGTTATTGGGCTTTTTTAGGGTTACGTACCTCAAAAGGTAACAATGGAACCATTATAGGGTCACTTTGGTGTCTGTACATCTATCTGCAGCATCATCTGCATCTATCGCAGTTTGGTGTTAAGTACCTACTCAGGCGTATATACTGCAGCCCATCCTCTAGTGCAAGCATGTCAAACATGCTGCCCGCGGGCCGCATGCGGCCCTTTACAGCTTTGACTGCGGCCCGATTCAATTTTAAGAACAGTATATTTTTCTGTAATTTTACTATTAGGTATAGTGATTAAATCAACGATTAGCGTCCTGCCCCCCTATTTCCTAACTGAAAGTCACTTAGTGACTAACGTTTGACAAGTAAGAATAATTATGAAAAATTATCTTAAAGAATTGTCAATTAATAGTCATTTTACTTGTCAAACGTTAGTCACCGAGTGGCTTTCAGTTAGGGAATAGGGGGGCAGTACTACCTATAGGTATATATACCTAGTAGGTAGTACTGCCCCCCTATTCCCCTTAAAGTTCTTAAGAGTCCCTAGAGTTTGTTTTCTTTATGGTTGGGTTTTGCGGCCCACTGATTCTATAGTCTTTAGGCATTTGGCCCACCAATGACTTTGAGTTGGACATGCATGCTCTAGTGTTATCAGTTAGGCTTTTAATACTTCCACGGGAGGAGAAGGAGAGGTATATTCTTCGCCCGGACACACCACGGCATGTTATGAGAAATACTGATATATATTTTATTTTTATTTTAAAAGGTTTAGTTTAAAAGTTAATAAAATATCATTTATATCCGAAACTACAAAGCCTAAAAAGTTGTCAAAAATATGACCTCACTCATAGTGTACAGGAAAACATAAATTAAAATCATAAAACTTTAAATTACCACGGGAAATGGAATATATTCCTGACGAGAAAATGCGTATACAATAATATTGCATGATGTCACGGATAATTAATAAGTACAAAATTGGTTTAGTGATTACTATGGTAGCCTTCTATCTATCTTATTTTCTATGTATAATAAAAAATATCTATCTATGTAATGTATTGTATTAAGTATATCAGTTATCTAGTACCCATAACACAAGCTCTGCTTAGCTTGGGGCTAGATAATGTTGTGTGAAATGTCCAGCATTTAATAATAATAATAATCTTGTATATACTTTATTGCACACAAAACTAAAAGTAAATATACAAATGGAGGGCATAATGCCAAAGTCATTTTCTACCTGCCAACCAAGAAGGTGGTAACAATTAAGGCGTGCTAACACAATGAAAACTAAAAAAAACACAAAAATAAATAAATAAAATACATAGACTAAACGATATAACTTTGATTATAATAAACGGATAGTAGAATAATAACTACTTATACATATATACAAAGCACTGCACTAATTGATCTTGGGGTGCCACAGGTCCGAATCCAAGTTCCCGTGGCCCCCCACAGGTATCCTTGGGTCCGGAATGCTAATATATACGAAATAAAAAAGTAACTGACATGAGAGACTACCAAGTTGAAAAGTGTTTCTTAAATTATTTTTTTTCGTCGAAACATGTTTCACACATTTTTAACCTCGTACAAGTCTCGGTTACTTTTCAATTTAACGGTCTTTTAGAGCATCATTTTCAATCGAATAAACAAAGCTTTTACCAAAAAGAAACGAAACCCAACACAATTGAATCGGTCAAACCAAATAAATGTTCTGCCGAATCCACTGGAGTTCATTGAATTTTCAACTGTTTTTGAAACGTTGAATAATATTCGTTTTCAATTTGTTATTTACCTACATGCTTCATATTTAGGTACTTGGAATGAGGAAAATTAACACGTCAAAAAATCTCGCTACACATAAAGTGGACGATGACTGAAAAGAAAAATCTTTAAAATTCTTGGGGCAGGCATCAACGCATTGACAATACCCCCAGCGTAACACCGATAAGCGACGCCATTTTACATTAGAGGCCCAATTCTCGTAATTAATAAACTTCGGATCACGTTCCGATCTAGTGTCGATGTCTTTAATGTCAGAAATCGTATTCTCCTAACTTAAAATACAACACGGTCATCAGGCATATCAAAATGTGACCGAAACTTGAACGATTCAAAGTTTTTTCGATATTTATAGCTTATTATATGGAGTTATAAATAAAAATAAAATAAATAATAATAATATATATTAATGTTATAAATAATATACTTATGTATTTATTTAATAACGTTATATTTTTCTCAAGTGCAATTAGCGGCTAGTATTTAAAGTAAAGATCAAGTAGTTTAAGGACTTTTTCACACTGCAGTTGGGACAATATTTATTTCAAGGTGAGATGAGTTTATTTTGCAGGTATCTGGAAGTGTCTGATCTGCGCTTTTACAGTTCAGACACAAAGTACATCTAAGCAAGTTTATGGACGCGAATGATGAAGCAGCCTAGCCTCAGAGAACACAATTTCTATGCTTTTTTTGCATAAATAAAAAATACTGTGCCTTTTAAGGTTGTTAATGATTGGTAAGTGAATAATATTCGGTTAGAACCCAACTCGACAAAATCACAGCCTTACTGCTGTCATACCTTTCAGTAGGTTTCCCGAGAGGCCCTAATACGAAAATAGCGCAGGTGTATTCTCAAAATGGCCTTCCACCACTGGATGACAGCCTAGACCCTAATCAACCAGATTAGGGTCTAAAAGCTACGATAAGCTCCTGTATCTTATCGACATTATGGGAATCCCTATCTCGGAGTAGTGTCCCATCAGATACCGTGTTATGACAAAGAGTATCAAGTCGTAAAACGAAGTCTGAGTTATGATCGAAGTCTTGAAACTTTGAAAGAGTACTTCGAAAGTTAGGGCTTTTATTATTGATTCAATTTAACTCTTAGTTTGAAACTCTACATTGTTTAAACTTTTTTATTAGGTACCTATTTGTTTTAAAACTCACTGTGCACCTTTTTAATTTTTAACGGGACGATTTTATCGTGGACTTTCACGATTCGACGATAACACAGTGAAGTAAATTGTATGGAAATATTTGAAGACCCTTTTAAATTTCTTTTAAAGTGCGAATTATAAAATTTGTGATTTTTTCTACAGTTTTGACCACATATTCACTTTTACTTCGACACTATGTAGATAAAGTAGTAGTATTTTCCTTTTCACATTTTTTAATGTAGGTGTTCTCATATTATGTACCAAATACGACTCATAAACAATGACGTCTGACATTGTCGCGTCAAATTTATTTGGCTGTAGCATGGCTGTAGTTTACTGTTGCGTCGGTCTAGTCAAAATTTATACTAATACCCGGTTTACATTATTCCAGTCCAGCGATCGAATCCAGCGCTGGATTGCTTACTGGAAAAATGAAAACCACCACTGGAATGCACTGAATCCAGTGAGCATTCCAGTCCAGTAACTGGATTGGTGGTCTACTTTTGAATCTAGTGCGACCAATCCAGTGCAACTGGAATAATGTAGACGGGCAATCCAGTGCCATTAAAACATTTTCGAAACAGATCTCTTCTTTAAATCATTGTCACTGCAGTGTTCACACATTAACGGCTTCTAAATGACTGGAATAATGTAGACGATACAGATCCAGTCCAGCACTGGATTGGATTCTCGCTGGATCACTGGACTGGAATAATGTAAACCGGGCATAACACCAAGCTGCCTCAGTATTGTCTAACGAACTGTTGATCGCTTTCAATTACGATTTCGCATTACATTGCGCCGCATGCTTTAGCTTACTGTCACAAGCGGAAATATTCAAAGCATAAAGCGCAATGTACTATAAAATCGGAATCTAAAGCGATTATCAGTTCGTTAGGCAATAAAGGGGCTGGCATAGATTACTCTGCTTTCATACAACACAGAGGGCATTATTACACTACACTATTTGGTGTTCATGTGCACGATCATTAAGTTAACCCCTAACAACCAGAGTTTTAGCAAAAGCTCATTACTTAGCTCCGCCAGTGCGCTCATGGGCGCCGTAAGCAAGCTGAAATTATGTTAGGTTGTTATATTATGAAAAGTGGGATGGCAGGTAATTAGGTTATTATGACAAACTACATACTAAATGACATTATATTATAACATTTGAATGAGTGTAGCATCAGGGGCCTTCCCAAGTAAAAAAATCTGAGTAAGGCGTGGTATAATACTAAAATCCAAACATCCAAAAATAAAAAATATAATAAACAAAAGTCTTTGCTTAAAGTTGTAAATCGCATGTCATATTTGACGATGAAACTGGTTTGCATTTCATATTGAATTCATTTTGAGGGTTTTTTTTGATTAATCGAAATATACAAACCATAGATAAAAAAATTGCGGTTAGAACTTTAAAATACAAGTCTATCGGCTATTTAGTTCCCAAAATAATAGTTTTGTTGCCATTCAAAATTAAAAGCATTTGAATGCCAAACCTTTTTTAGGGCGGTCATTTTGTGTGATTTTGCAAATCCAGACTTTTTCAAAATTCTGTTCGTTTGCAATAATTATTAGTATATTGTTCTTCCAACACTATTTTTTGCATTTCATTATTTAATCTCGTCACATCGCACTGGGCGTTCAAAAATACCTACTACTTTTGAGATCAGTCCTCGTATAAACTCTATTCAATTTATAAAAGCTATTATGATAATCCCTTCTGTCAAACGTGTCGCAGGTTCACAGCCATGTAAAAGCCACTGTTTTCCAATAATGGGGTTATTATACTCACAAATAAGGCAAAATTAACTTATACTTCCAAATAAGGAATTTCATTATTTTAAAGGTTCTTCTAAAGCTTCAAAATAGCACAGACCCCATTAGAACCCTTTTCATCCGTCGGTAAATAAGTGTACAAACACGTTTGTTTCCCCAGGAGCTTGAAATATTTGACTAAACCTTGTTGTTTTGGAAGATTATTTAAGTAATAAGCTTGAATTTACTTTATTTGTTCCAATGTTTGTATCGTTACTATCATTTTATTGCTCAACAAAATATCATTTACATATTCATCCTGCATCTGAATAAATATGACATAAACTACTATAGACTATGACAAAACGACCTCCGTGGCGCGCTAGGGGAAGTTAATTCGGTTCCCAGTTCAGTATATTCATGTGTATGTATTTCAATTGATTTCTATGTCCATTTCAATCAAATCACTCCAGCTGTTTCAGCATGAAGGAGTAACAAACATACTCACAAACATTCGCTTTTTTACTTTAAATGAAACGGTTCCCAGCAGTTTTAACACCATGCACTTTCTACCAGTATCAAAATCAAGGACTCTTTTCGTAGCCACAAATCTCAGGGACGACAAGAATCAAAGAAAACATTTAAAAAAATAAATGCAAGCCTACAAAACCTCCGAGCTTTTTTAAAACCTTTCAATTAACTTGATCTGTTAGTACGGATGTTAGTGTGGGACAAATCTTGAAACTGTATTTTGAACCAGTTCCACCCAACCGATTGAGCTGAAATTTTTAATTCCTACCAAATTCAGATGACAATACAATATTATGGTAACATCGAGCTGATCTGATGACGGAGACGGAAGGTGGACAACGGAACTTTTTGATGATTAATAGTAGCCCGCCAGTATATGGACTCATTTTGATCAACTCACGATTCCAATCACAAATTTAATACATGCTTGGTTTGAAAAATACATTTTTCAACATAAAACTTATTTAATTCCAACCTCTTGTAATAATTTTAGTCCTCAAGCCTAAAATTCAGCCTGAAACAGTAAGTAATTATTCAAAGTAATTTGCAAAACCTGCGCGTGCTGTAATTTGAAAGGAATGAGCTCCAGTCTTCAGATTGGAACCATTATGAATTTTACTAAGCTTAAGTTATATTTACCTAAGCCTTTACAATTAGTCTCAAAATTATAGCAATCTTTGTTTGTTATTCTTTATATACATTTATACTTACTCATTTTTATATCGATTATTACGTACATAAAATCTCGCCTGTTTCCCGGAGGGGTAGGCAGACACCACGGATTTCCACTTGCTACGATCCTGACATACCTCTTTTACTTCATTCACTCTCATTATATTTATCACACATGTGCGTCGGTTTAGGGTACTTATGATCTGGCCTTTCTCTTATTAGAATTTATGCTGAAACTTATAAGATCAAATTCAGTCATATTTTTAAACAGATACGTAAACTCCCTAGAGACAACTGCGTCTTTTTCATGCATGTCTAGCCCCGCTAGACAAATGATCATCGGAATGGGACACGAAAGCATCAACGAATTATCTATGATATTATCATATCACAATAGTACCATATCATGCGCTATTGTGTTTATTTGCGATAAATTAATGCATTCCCTATGCATCATATTTGCCAACGTTCACAAATCCTTTTTATGATCATCCCCAATCCAAATCAATTTTTCTAAACTTATATTGCATGGCGGTTTCATATCCCGTTATAATTTTGGAAGAAACTGAAAATGAATATAAATTGCTTTGCCAGCGTTTTCTATTCATCTATTATCATCCCCGACGTTGACGATCTCCGCGGCGCAGTGGCTGAGTAGCCGGCTGAGATGCAATAGGTACTGGTTTGATTACCGCTGCGGGACAAATGTTTGCATGATCTGCAAATATTTGTTTCGAGCCTGGGTATTTTGGTACTCATAGTTCCACACACAACACAGGGAATCCTAGTTTGGGATCAGGGTTATGCATGTGACTGTTATGTTTGGTTTTCCGTTTCCAATATCCATTTGTCCGAGGATCTGAGCATGTCCCGTCTTGTCCAATAAGCAGTCTATTTGTCTCAAGCAAACTGACTTACGACTTGACGTGACTGAAATGTTAAACTTGGCAAAAGTTTCAACAAACATAAACTTAGGAATAGTATCTAGTTCAGCTTTATCTTCGAAATAGCCAAGAGTGCACTCGAAATGCTATTGGCCACAGAAACATGTACCTAACTCAGCTTCTTAGTGAATTATGACTTCCGTTCAGGAAACCAGCTACTTTAAGCTAAGATATCGAATAGTCTGTAGCCAGAAAATAGTTTTTATTTCAACCCATCATGACTTACGCTCTAGTTCAGTCTAGCTCTGGTAGATTACTGTTTTCTTCGTTGTTTTCTAACAATCAAAATGATCTTGCAAGCTTTTAACAAATAAAATAAAATGCTCAGAAGTATTTTTACTAAATTAAATGGCTTGAGCCATAAGCGTCGTTGCAGTTCATACATATGTTATAAAGCCATACATTTTACTGGTATTGGGTTGGATGAAATTGCTATTTGTCAGAAGACAAAAAGAAATCTGTTCTTTTTTCTGTATCATTCTTCAGTTTCTGAAGTAGAGATGCGTCTCTACTTCAGAAACTGAAGAATGCTATATATGCATAGTGATGTTCTCAGGAGCTATGGAGAGCTCAGAGTCATACGTTATCACTGACGTAGCTATCAGAATTAGCAAGTTGAAGTAAGCAGAACAAAATACAGTTGGGTAATAAAGGTTCTCGAGAGACAACCATGAACCGGATAATATAAAGCTCGGAGGAAGTTAGTGAATATAGGTGGCTTAAGCCCGTTTGTCATGGCATTAGGGGAAGGTCTACATCAAGCAGTGGACTTCTACAGAATAATTATGATGATTATGATAAGTATACTTACCAAGGTACTCTTGAATTCGCAAAAATTCTTATTCAATTGTAGAAACACTCAACGTTTTCGTAAGCTACTAAACCTTTGCCTGAGCAGATTATCAAATATCTTGAAACTCGTGAATACGTCTGTTCAGTTTTTTGCTCGCTTACGCGTATGATAAGCCCATTCGAGCTGATGGTTCTCCTTGTCACACGTTCGACTTGCTATTGACAAGGGTTGGAAGTTTGTGCAAGGTTATAAGATAGAAGTTTACCTTTTAAGTAAACTGATAGTGACTTTATCAAATTCAATTGTTTTTGAAACTGAAGGCTGGTTTCCACCGGGGTGGAGAGGAGAGGAGACGAGAGGAGATGTGTTTGAATAAACCAATCCAATTTCATTTTTTCCTTTTCGTTTTTACCTGTCAAGCCTGCCTGCCAATAACTTGCCAGCTTTGCTCTCCTCTCCTCTCCTCTCCGCCCCAGTGGAATCCTTATTGGCGCCCAGACAGTGGTAAATTTTGAAATTCGTTTGGAGTTCAGCTGTCATGATTATCAGCAGCCTTTAAAAGTCCACTGCTGGACGTAGCCTCTCCTATGGAATGCAGTTGGGTATTTTCCATAATCACTACGCTTGGCAGGCGGATTAGTGATCTCAGTACGGTGAGGACACAGGTGGATGCTACAACTCATTTCCTGGTGTAATCTCTTAGTTGGCTTTTACGACATTCATACGGACACGGAGTAATATATTCTTAAGCCGCACACCAACTGATTGGCTGTTTAAAACAAATTGTAATATTTATAATTATAACGGATGTAAAATGACTACTCCCTAAAACTGAAGCAGTGCATTCAGACTCTAAAATAATGATGATTCTAAAAATATTTAAGCTGAACAAACACGAAAAAAAAATTCTTACTCTTGGGCCGCTGTTTTCGTGTTTTCTTTATAACTAGTGGTTCGCCCCGAACTGACACCTCGCGATAACACCTTTATCAGCCCGACTCCTTAACCAAGCAATTTCCATTTTTCTATTATTATTTTTGAAAATTTTCACCTCGAGGTCTACCAGTACAGTACAGGATCTATCAGTAACAATTCTAATTTCCTACACATCATCGTAATAACCTTTGAATAGGGCTAAGCAACGGGGCGTAATACTACATACCTGTTAGTACCTATATCAAGTACCTGACGAATTAATTGAAAACGTCCTTTTGACGAAAACCATAGAACTGTATGTTATACTGGTTTTTGTTTTATGGAGTACAAGTTTCTAAATTCTTCAGTTTCAGACTTTTCCCTGTAGTTGTGACACAAAAGCCACAAGCATACCAAATTTCAGCATTGTGGGATTGCTGGAAGTACCCTAGACTTTCAGATTTTTACGTTTTTTTTTCCCTAATATCTCAAAAACTACTAAAGCTAAATACTTATTAAAAACAGTTTTAAAATTTCCAACCAAAGCGCTTTCATTAAACACCCCACTTGATCAGACAGTCTAACTTTTTTTTTTCTTTACCCTCTCTTGGACCCCAATATCTCAGCAACCCCCTGACCGATATAGCTCATAACCTTACTTACAAATTGTACTAATACTATCTACCCCCATACTAAATTTCATGAAGATCGGATTAACGGTTTGGAAGTTTTCATCGGACAAACATACATACATACATACACACATACATACAAACGCCGATTCTTCCAACTTGACTCAGAGAACTCGCTTCGCTCGTTCAAATATCCATAAAACATCATAGAAGGAACACAAAAACCCAATTTCCATCATTAAAAACACGTTAATAAATAAAAACTCAAAAAAAGCAATGAAAACCACATAAGAAATATTAGCGCTGCGTGTCGATCATCTGACCGGGAGCGTTGAACTCGCGCGGCCGGTGAGCTCTGTGAACTCGCCGGTATTTTATATAGCTATGGCATAGGTAGGTTTACCGGTACCTTCAGTATTCGGGACCTGTCCTTTTACACCCTGTATACATAAATGGTGTAAATATAAAGACGGAAACTCAGACCATCCCCATGCGTCACCTAGGATAATGCGTATTCTGCATCATCCAAGCATCATGCAAGCCTGGCTGCTAGTGCGTATTAAATCAGGTATCGATTAGATTTGTAGTTAGAGCAAATGTATTGTAGAATGTATTCTACGACGTAGCACGCTCGTAGCCCGTAGCCACAAAGCGTAGCATGTTCATATTTTCTGTCTAAAGAGCTTCTTCCAAAGTGTTTAAAGAACAATAAGTCATTTATTACTCGACTACAGCAAAGAAAAAGGTGGGTTGTAATTTTAGCAGTCTATGTATGTATGTTTGGATGTTTGGAATGCTCATATCTTCTCTCTCGTAGCTCAGAAACTACTTGATGGAATTTGACAAATGGTGTATCAAATGAGGCGACTTCGACTTCACGATACTTATTTTTATTTTTATTGAAAAATTAATAATTTGAAGCCCTTTATTATAGAGTCGTGGATTTAACCTTCCTCTACATTTTGATACTCTGTTTTCAGCTGTTACGTTCAGGTTTTTATTATTCACAGTATTATTTATTTTATTGTTCTTGTTCCATCTATAAAACTGTCCTTACGTCTGTAATTTAAAGTTATACGCAGTGAACTGATGCGTTCTTGTCTCTACTGAAATTTATACGTTTTTTTCTATATTATTTGAATAATTTTAAATAAGTAATGCCTTGTAAGCGACGTGACCTGAGGGCTGGTTCTTATGGCATTAGTATTGCCATTTAGCGTGGCAATGCATCGAGTGTCTTAGGGACGCCTCCACTCCAACTGATAGTGATTTGGATCAGATGAGCTATCTTTAGATCGTTTGCAACATTATAAATAGGCTTAGTGAATAATTTGTTTTATGTTGTGTTATGTATCTATGTACTTCTTGTGTTATTATTTTTGAAATAAGGTTTTGGTATTGAAAGCATTCTTACATAATTATTTATGTAAATATACGTTAGTTTATAAAAGGTATATATTTTATATATTATATATTAACATTAGGTAACTAGGTATAGATAATTTGCTCCTATGTATAATTTATAGAAGTTTTAATATTATTAGATACCTATACATATAATATGTATACACATCGAACTTATCCATTCAATTTACGTCTAATACGTTCATCCAAAGATTGACTGGTAGATAATAATAATCAATAATCATTTATTTATAAGAGTGTTACACTATTAGAGATTTCTACTTAGCGATAAGATCGCCCTTTGTTTATCATATTAAGATTTTTTTACTTACCTATAAATATGGTATATTTATGGTGTGCATGTGTTTCCTATCTATCTATCTAACATTTACACGGTTTTAATCACAAACCTCAGCCATTTTCATTCTAGCTTTGTGACGTATTGTCAAAGCCTGCAACAATACCCCTCAACAATAGATCCGTGTGTTGTCGTTCTTTTCATCATACTCGCTGTATCTTTTTTCCGGTGGGAGCCTCGTTCAACTGCAGTGCAGTGCTTTTGATAAGATACAAAACATCTATTTTTGATATGAAAACAAGAAAAATATATATTTATTTATAAAATTAATGAATTAGCCTTTGTGTCTCGGCCTAGGAATAGGACTTCCACTCCTCCTGCGGATGTCGTAAAAGGTGACTGAGGGATTACGCTAGGAGATGGGCAGCAGCATCCACCTGAGTACTTAACATCAAAATGCAAACACCAGTCCTCCTGCCAAGCGTGGTGATTATGGCAAATACCCTCATTATACGCTATGCATGCCTCATACAGCAGTGGACGAGTAAGAAGAAAAAACGAATCAAAAACTAATAAAGCTTCTACTACTTTGAGTCACTAGTTCTTTCTTGGACACCCTGCGTTAGATAAGAGACCAACTTGAAGTATGGTAGCTTTGAAAAGGGCTTAGTGATCTATAGTGAAATAACAACACAAACTCTTTGAAATCAACGCAATTCTTTCGATATGAACCTATTATGAAACCCAAATTGGTCTATTATGACCAAATATCTACAGTTTTTTAAATTATAAACACAGGCGAATCACGCACAAAATATATAAGGTTTTTAGAACAAAAAACTATTTTATTAATGAACTGGCTTATGTGCCATCTCCAGCCCATAACAAATTAAATACCTCTAAGGTCACGTCCCCCACGAGTCCTACTTGCACTGCGCCCATCATCATGAGACATAACGAAGAACGTGTGCCTGTAATTTCACCGGCACCCATACGTTTCAAAGTGGAACACAACAATGCTCGCACAACTGCTTGGTGGCAGAAATGTGTATGGTGGTAGTACTTCCCCGGATAAACTCTTTCACGAAGCTCTCCTACTAATAGACTTGTATTTTTTTGCTTTCCATGTTTCCACACCGTTGAAAATGGAAAAAGTTTATCTGCAAAACCTGTCACGATTATCAGTTCACCCGCTACGACTGATTTCCTATGGGAGCTTCAATAGTGCAAGTAATCAAGTGCACAATGCTCATCTTGATTTCAATCATGGATTTAAATCCTACTATCTTATCCTACTATATATATTATTATAAACGCGAAAGTTTGTAAGTATGGATGGATGGATGGATGGATGTTTGTTACTCTTTCACGTAAAATCTACTTAATGGATTTTAATGAAACTTTACAATAATATAGCTTAAATACATCAAATTAACACATAGGCTACAATTTTTAAATATATTGTGTGAATTGTCCATAATATGACGATAAGTGTCAAGTAGGAAAAAATCTACCATCTGCGAGCTATTCTGGCGTGCGCTGCCAAAACCGCTAGAGTTACACATGTGTAATGTATGATGGAAATGTTTATCTTAAATAGTCCTACAAAAAAAAAAAAAAATTAGTTCTTTTATACGCCACGCTAATATAAGCTACTCGAAATACTAATCCTGCGCCGACGAAGTCGCGGGCACCAGCTAGTTTTTCATAAATATATTTTTTTTAATGCAATTCAGATATATTTATAATATAATAATAATAATAATATCGTTTATTTTAGACCTTGATCCATATAAAATTGTTAGTAGGTACACATTATGAAAAAATAAACTTTAAGTAAATTGTTAGCATTCATTATTCTTAAAATAAAAAAAAATTAAAAAAAATTATAAATAAATAATTCTGGACATTTCACACAACATTATCTAAGGCCCAAGCTAAGCAGAACTTGTGTTATGGCAACTAGATAACTGATATACGTAATATAAATAATAACATTACATAGATAGATATATTTTTATTATACATAGAAAATATCCAGAACACCCTGAACAAATATCTGCAGATCGCACAAATATTTGTTCCGAGGCGGGGATCGAACCCGCAACCTCCTGCGTCGCAGGCGAACCTTCGCCCGCCGCGCCACAGAGGTCGTCAGTACCTACCTTATAAATTACTTATGAATGTGAAGCTGTACGAGGGTGCCACATGACAGGACACTCCACTTTGTCTGCAATAACTTGCAGGATGCTGTTGGTGCTACCACGGACACGGCTTAACATCGAGGCGGCTCTCTTTCTGAGGATGGCATGAAAGCCATCGGTGCTCGCATTACCAAACATACTCGATGCGCTGCAGTACCTAGTTATGTTGCCATCGTCCACTCATCGGGCCATTTTTAATGCAGAGTAAGCATTTCCTCTCTAGTTCGTATGAGCGCCCACGCACGAATGCAGGTGCATAATTGATGACATTGCGTCTGGACCATGGTACGTTTAGGCTAGAGTTAAGTCAGTCGATATTAAGCAACCACTTGTAAAACAGTTCAGTATAAAAGTATAAGTTGTATGTAGGCTAGGTAACCTCCAAGCTTCAACATCATAGAAAAATTTAAGTCACAAACAAGTTTCAACTTGTTTCTGTTGGGTGTTATGTTATGTTAATAAATTCCTTTGATGGTCACCAAGTTGCCAATATGTGTGTTCTGTATATAAACTAACCGCTACACTTTGATCCTCTGAATCTTATCCATATAATTATAACTTGTAAACTAATCTCCACTTAGCCGGGTTTGCTTTGGCACTATCCTTGGAAACTACCTAATTTGGTGATTATTTTAAGGGAGCTTTAGCTCAGGTGGTCAGCAAGTAAGGAGTATTTTGTTGTTAGTGCACATCATGTTTGAAAAAAAGAATTTCTATCGGCTGGTAAAGATTAAAAAATCGAACAATAGTATTTTTTAGTCTCAACTCGCCTCTTTTTTTTTTTAATTACAGTCATTGAGAAAAACAGCTAAAGCAAAGCTAATTTATTGCACCGAGACTAAAATATTTTTATTAAAAAGAAGGATTTATACAAAGATTAATTGACTTTTTTTTGTAAGTTAAATTTCGTAAAGCTTAAATCGAGTTATCGTGATTAAACCCTCCTCAAAACGAGCAAATTTGTAAATTTTGTTAGGTTGCCTAAACATTTTCGGCGAATAGAACTGGGAATTGCCTAGGATTTATATTTTTAGGGTTCCGTTTACCCCAACAGGAAAAAACGGGTCTATTAGAGGATTACTTTGTTGTCTGTCTGTCTGTCATTACCCTTTATCTCAAGAACGGCTTAAAGTATCAACTTGAAACGTATACTTAATATAAAGAGATGTGAGCTTATAGTGCCGTAAAAAATCAAGCTTCCAACTCAATGCAATAAAAACATATGGCAATAAATGTCTAATTTTTGTATGAAAACGCAAAAATTAATAATCTCTTAAGGTATTTTTACCTCACAATTTTGAAATTCGAAATGCTAGGAGGCTTTGTGATACAAATAAAGGAAAAAGTATAAAATTGAGGAATTTGAATATTTTTACCACTAAAACGAAGTTTGTAGGAAAAAGTGGTTGAAACTCGAAAATTGCTCTGATGATTTCGAAATAATTTACAGATTGGAACCTTCAGGGCGGGTCTCGCACTTGTTTATTTACCCTTGGCTGCCGATGCCTTGGTTAAACGCAAATCATTAGGGAACGCTTTGGTTACTACTGGCAGGTGATGGATTGGTCAGTACCCTTTTCAAGAATAACTTACCGAGAACCCAAAACATCTTACAGCTATTTAAAACACTTGGAACCCTAGAAACACGTTTGTTGGTAAGTATACTTTTTAACCTACTGCAAAAAAAGGACGTTCTCAATTCGACAATAAGTTTTTTTTTTGTTTGTTTTTTAAGCGATTACTTATCAGAACACTTTAGTTTTATAAATACCTACATAAAACATATAGGGACATACGTCTATGTGTTTATGCCTGTATGTGGAGTACCATCTGGTAGTGATCTGGGTCAGTTAAGCTATCCATAGATCGTTTGCAATGGTCTTAAGAGCTCAATAGTTTCATTTGTATTTCGTATATACATATATGGATAATTTGTGTTATTGAATAAAAATATAATTATTTTGAACACTTTGTTAATGAGGGTCCAAGATCGGTGGCGTCCAGACTATCTAAAATAATATATATTTCACTAAATTGACATCTATACATTATATACAAGGAATTTTTATACTAACTTTATCCTTGCATATATATTACTAGCGCATCTATATGTAGGTAAAGTGCGTCAAATGTAACTGAAAGCTCCGCTATTCCATTACGTCAAAATAAAATATTCCTTAATCCGTAAACACAAAGACTGTTTTCGAACGTCAAGCTTGTGTCAAGTGCCAAGTAACAACGGTGGAAGGGTGTTCAGTTTTAGACAAGACGCACCCTACTTAGATATACCTATATCATTTTCTTCCTAGTCAGACTATTCGGCCTAGATCCCATTCCAACCAACGTATATAGTATATATATATATATATATATATACACAATCGTTGCGAGTATCTGACTATCAACGCACAGTAAAAGTCCTAGAGCTGAAATTTGGAGGGTAGGTACATTGCTTTTGTAATCTAGGAGTGCACTAAGAAAGGAATTTCCGAAATTCACACCCTAAGGGGGTACAGCTCCAACGCGCAAAAACTCCACGCGGACGAAGTCGCGGCATTCCACTAGTTGGTCATAAATCAACAGCATATTCCCTTTAGTATATCCCGAAAGGCATTTACCACGCCACCAAGTTAATCCACAGAACATATTTACCAGTGATCTGACCGCCATTTGCAAGATATTGGATGAGTGAAGTGCACCCTAGGGGTGTACAAACCAACCCGTCTTTACTAAGGACGTGCCTTTGGCGCCAAAAGTTCTTGAAAATGTTTAATCGCCCATGAGCTGCTCATATATGACATGGGTTTCAGACGCGTTTTAAAGCACCACTAGATTTTCTCCGCGGTTACAGTCGCATTATGTTTTATCGTTAGTCGTCATAGAGTTAGTTTACGTATCAACGAATTCTGATTTCAGGGGTTAATTTAGGGGGGGCAAACTAGAAAAAAAAACTGGTATCAAAATGTGACATATCAAATAAAAGAACTCGTTATGAGTAATACAAACATATATTTTTTTATAATTTTGAAATGCTTAGTTTATTAGATGTTATAGAAAATATGCTACCATTCCAAGCAACCGAGCCAAAAATTAAAAAAATATATTGAATTTTGTAATTGTTTTGTGTGTGTATAATTTACAGGAAAATCTAAATGATTAATAAAATGTTCTTTAAATTCCCGCGGGAAACGGAACATATTCGTCAAGAGAAAATGCGTATAAAATGTTTTGATTGACTAATATCTTTTAGTGGTTACTATGGTAGACTACTTGTACGGAACCCTCGCCACGCGATTCTGACTCGCACTTGACTGGTTTTTTTCTACTTTTGTTGACTGTGTTAATTCGAAGAAAAGCTATATAAATACATATATGAATACAATACATACACGAGTGTTAGGATGTTAAAAGTTCATTATAGAAATGAGACTCCTTAAATATTCTACCAATTTAATAATTCCGATTATGTCCAATTGAATAATTAACTCGGTTTTGAGGAACTAAATTCAAGCAATTATTCTATTAATTGCGTCCGCTAATTGCTGCAGTCATTTGAAATGAAATTTGACATCTTAATTTGAGTTGGGTCCAACAAATCATTTTTTATTCATCAATAAATTCACTGTTGGATTTCAAACGATATACCGTCAAAGCATAGTAGACCTAAAGACAAGTACATCAACAAACGTGTTAGGCTGGTTTAAGAGTCACGCTGACCGCACGCTGACCATCGGTGCTGACAGCCCGAGAGGTGCTGAAACGTATCAACTTCTAATAAGCGTTTTAGAATAACGCGTAGCAATCAGCGCGTGCGGTGGTCAGCGCTGACGGGTCAGCGGCCGTTCGCGGCGCGCGTCGGCGCTGGCGCCGCGAAGCCGCCGGCGCTGACCGCGGCACGCGCGCCTCTGCCTTCAGTCACAGAATAAAATATTAGAACAAGTACAAAAGACTCACTTCGCGATTTTTTTTATTTAAATAGCGACTCTTGCTAGGACGCAACAAAGTGCAATTCAGCTCGCACAAGCGCTTTGTACCTAACGCAACATTCACCTAAACATTGCGGCTCTCTCCTAACGCGTAACTCTGTCGCTGTCTGGCGCGGAGTGATGAAACTCGTAAGGGTTGTCGACTTGTACCTACGATGCTTCAGTGAGCTGATTCTAAGTTTTGACAAAAAAAAAAAAAAAAAAATTGCTACTGTAATTAGGGGGCAGGTTCTAGCAATCCAAGCGTGACTCCTTGAGGGAGCGTTTCAAAGAAATCAATATTCTTACAGTAATATCGCAATATATCTATGAAATATTATTACATACACATAAACACTTGGATAGTTTTATGATAAAAAGTGACGTGCATGGTATTAACACGAGAAATAAATACAAACTAAATATACCAAAATTTCGATTAAAGAAAGTAAGTGGGTCTTTTATGGGGAATTCTGTACGGTTCTATAATAAACTTCCAGAAGGTGCATTTAAACTTCCTATTCGAAGATTTAAATCCTAAATAAAGATGAATCTAATTAAGAAAGCGTATTACACTTTTGATGACTATATTAATGATAAAGCCGCGTGGCCTGATGTCGCTCTGCCCCTCGACTGCTAAAATGGAAATTTACAATATCTGTATTTACCTATTTACATGTTTGTAAATAGGTAAATACAGATTATTAGAGATTTAGATTATTATTTATAAGTATAACAAGCGTAGCGTGTGCTGTCTTGCATATTTTTGCTGATGTTTATTTACTTTTGACTACCTTCCTAAGGTTTTTAAGTTCTCATTTACTATGTATCAGCAACTCCTTGCTCCGAGGCACCACACAGGCGCTTCTCACCTAGTGGTAAGACGGACCATTTATGTAAGCCAAGCCGAGTTTGTTGCCTGATTCTTCTAGGCTTGGTCGCGTTGGAACAGGAGTAATTTAATTTTATATAAGACGATTCAAAATGATCCTTGTGATTTCAATGAATAAAGTTCTTTTTGACTTTTGACTTTTTTTTGACAAGAAAGCACATTCTGCCCAACCGTGTGCCAGTGACTGGAACCGGTTTCCAGCTGGATTCGACCTGACGCTTTTAGCCCGGCCACAATTAAAAAGGAGACAAGTACGTTATGTACTCAAACTATTCTGCTACAGAAGAAATGTACTTTATGAATAATGTATGAGTACCGGATATTTCAGAGTTTTAACCTTATATTCAATCATTTTGTAAAAACGGGAAATTTTCACGTAGCGATATTTTGGTGAAGTGTTTGAGCCTGATAGAGACACTGTTAGTGTAGCCTGTCTGGCCGCTCCTGGCGTGCCCGATGGTTGCGACGGGAGTGGCAGCGACGATGATGGGGCACCGCAACACGACCGGAAGGACGTTACCGAAGAACGTGTAATGACGCGGACACAAGCACTCCCCCCACCCCCGCGCCGGACGAGCCGAGAGGAGCGAGCTCAGAGACGCAGTGCGAGGAAGGACGCGGAGGGAGTGTAGTGCGGATCCTATACCCACCCTGATGAAGATCCTCGATTAGGGTCGAAACCTGTTGGTGCTTCCACCAACATATCGGTACGTGAAAATTTCCCGTTTTTACAAAATGAATGATATAATTCACGAAAGTTACTTATATTCAATGATATATTGACCTGGATCCGATAGGTCACTGGGCTGAATTATCTCGATACACCGATGATAGATGAAATGAAAAACTACAAAAGCAATTATGTAGTATAGAAAAAAAAGTTGTTAAAGAAAAAGTGAATCTCAGTACAAAGTTTTGCATGAACCACTAAGGTAGAACCTTTTTTGGATTCTTAACTATAGGTACTTTGAAATAATATCATGAATATTACTTATATAATCCAGTCAAGGGGCAAAAAAGAGGCTTTGCCCTATAAAAGGTGGTGTAGAAATGGTTTTAATTTGTATTGGTTAAGTATAGGCTATGAAAAATTTAAGTTTTAGACCTCGATCACAGCGTTAGCCGCCATCTTGAATTGAAGGGGCCAAAATTACATGCTCTACTGCTTTCTTTTTTACAGTTGCAAGGTATTATATTTAAAAGTGCCTCGAGTGCCGCTTTCTCATTTGTTGTTACAGGAGTAAGTCTATTATTGATATCATATCTCCAGCCCCATTCTTCTGGATGTTTTTTCAATTCCGTACCATGTTTTGACTTGTTGGTATGTCCTAAAAGCATGATATGTGATGCAGCGTCTTTTGTTGGTGGCAAAGAAGCCAGATTAAATTTACCTTAATGATTTAAATTAAATTTATTTATTTTAATAATAAATAGTTTTTTTTTTATTTAAATGATGATTTTGCGAATCGTTGATATCAGATTTCTTATAAGAATTCCTTTAGATCATAGATGATTTTTTGTAAATATAAAATTTTCTCCTTCTTCAAACTCTGTATCTATACATACATAACACATACATAATAAACATATCTACAACAAAAAAACACACACACTTCTGATGGGCATTTTTGTCATAAAGTCAACTGGTGAAGTAGGTATTATATATTATGAAAAACATAACAAATTTTGGCCCCTTCAAGATGGCGGCCCTCGAGGTCTAAAACTTACATTTTTCATGCCTAGCCTAGCCCTTACTTCTGCAATACAAATTAAAACATTTTCTACACCACCTTTTGTAGGGCAAAAAAACCTGCATACTGGGCTATTAGTCATATAATATTATTGCCTCAATGATTCACGACGTTCTCGTTTTTGTAACAACAGTCAGTTTTTGTCTATTTTTTCCAAAGATCATGAACTGAATTGTATCAAAATGTATGATGCGAAGTAAATGTATATTCTCATACAAGCGTATAGTCTTGAACTTTGGAAGTTGAAAAAGACATAGGTACTTACACTCCATACCATATCAGAATTAACAAGTTTAAGTGGCAATGGGTTGGCCACATAGCTCGCAGAACCGTAAACCACTGGGGATGAAAAGTTATCACGAGTGGCGATCACGAACCAAAGGACGCAGTGTAACGCATTTTAAAGGTAGCAGATAGTCGGTGGATGGAGACGGCTCAAGACCGTTCCTCGTAGCATTTTGTGGGCTATTTCTAGCACTGGAGGTCAACTCCTGTCTGTTGATAATAATACTTTACGCACCTAGTTTAAATGTACCATAAAACAAAATGAACGTTCAATGCATAGGTGTAATAAAATCTTCAGGGTCTTAAATCTGCTTTCAGTTTATAGTGCCGTCTGGCATGAAGTTACTAAGTAAATAGCCGCCGCCGGCAAACACTAAAATTGGGCTTTTTCGTCACTTGGTGCGTAGTAAGGAGCAACGACTCAAGAGACTAATATTTTTGATTAAAAACTATGATGAAGATGTCTGTTGATATTCATCCCTTTTTTCACCCAATTGCCTACGGTGGTTTATTTAACAGTTTCACGCACAATTTTTGAAAACGAAACGATTGTTGACGAAACCATTTGCCAAGAGCATTTTTGTTTCTACTTACCCCCTTATTCATAATAATTTTTAAACCTATGTTAGTTAAAATATGTTTTTTCTTGTTTTGACATCTGAAATTTTACATCGGAGAGAAGAAGACAAAAGCTGTTTTAACTAAAATAGGTTTATAAAATGATTATGAATAAGGCCCATAGTTTATTGTCGGGGTCAAATACCCAAAGAGCCTTGCTTCGCTAGGTCAGTGAGGGCAAAGATAAAACCAGTGTTAGCAAGCAGTAACAATTTGATGCCAATATATAATAAGGCCGATTTTTTTTTACCGAGCATCTTTGTCAAAATTTGCAAATTTTCATGGGCTAAATTGCTTTTTCTGAAATAGAATTTGCCTCTTTTGACATTTGACTACTGATTCTACAAATTAACTGTCACATTTTTAATTGATACAGTAATCAAAATGATGATTATACCTATACTAAGTGTTTTTTGAATGCCTTTGCTCATACACACACGCATTCCAAAACACTCACATTCGCATCCGCATTCGCGAATATCAAAATTACGACATTCGTAACATTCCCGGAGGAACTTTTTATATTAACAAAGAGCTCTACTACTACAACAAAGTATGCATATTCAATTCATATAGATTTTGCCGTGTATGATGGCTTCCTCACGATAGATATCACATTCCCACTTGACTGGTAGTTTAGTTAGAATTAATTATTTGAATTAATAAATTTACGAATGAATTTACGAGTAGCTATTACCACAAATATCGTTAGATTAATTATACAGTCAAGTATCCAATATACACATTGCATATGGTCACTCAGTGATATGGCGCAGTAGAATTACGTCACGATCGTTTTCCGGTATGCGACAAAGCGCTCGAAATCTCACTTCCGGCGGCACTGCAGACGGTAGTGCTAGTGCTAATGTTAATGTTAATGTTAAAGAACTCCCTTTTCCGCATTCGAACTCTTTGATGGTCCATTATGCGTGAGAGTTAACTGGCTAGATAGTTAGCCAGCCTAACTCCGTCCAGAAGCACGGAAGTTTCCTGGGGTCTTCGCAGGTTTCGCGGAGTGACCTCGGTTTGTTGAGGATTTGTTCACGTTGAGCTGCTACTCCCACGCATTCCAGGACTACGTGGGCAGCAGATTCTTCTTCGGTCAGACACCCTCTGCAGAGTGGGCTGTCTGTGGCTCCGATGTTATAGAGGTGTTCAGGAGACAGTGGCCTGTGAGTGTCCCCACGATGGTACGAAGATATAGTCTTGAAAGGTGGAACAGACGACGCGTGAGTCGTGGTGAGACAGCCGGAAGGGCTACTCTTGACTGTCTGCAGTCCGTGGTTAGTGCTAGTGCTACGAACACTATTAATTATGTATCGATGATACTCTATTTTACTTTTTAATTAGGCACGTTTATTTTAGTCTTGCCTAAAGTAGGAATTAATACAAAGTGGTCCTTCATAAAATGCACAAATGAAAGGGGAATACACGCATCATCATCGTCACAGTATATAAACGTCTACTACTGGACAAAGGCCTTCCACCCAGTAAAAACAAAAAATACAAAAAGTATTTTTTGTAAATGTTTTTCTTTTTGTATGGTCCGTATGTCGGATTTAAAAAATACTTGGTGCAAATGTAGATCATAACGGTTCAAATCTATGCCAAATTGCACCGACTACTTCTATTTCCCCCATAAAGTTACGGATATTGTAAGGTTTTCACCCTGTTTCACCCTGTTCTGGAGGGTGAAATTACTGATGCTTTTTTTTTTATGCTTCTTGTCAAGCAGACAAGCTTACGGCCCACCAGATGGAAAGCAGTTACCGTAGCCCATGAACGCCTGTAACACCAGAGGCATCACACGCGCGCTGCCGACCCTGAGACATAAAGATGAAAAGTCTCATGTGCCTGTAATTTCACCTGCACCCGTACCCTTCAAACCGAAACACAGCAATGCGAACACTACTGCTTGGCGGCAGAAATAGGTACGGTGGTAGTACTTCCCCGGACGAACTCTTTCACAAGAAGTTCTACTACTACCAAAGACAAAACACAACACACAAACACAGCGTGCTTATTATTAGAGGTGATTTTTAAGGCATATAAAACAATTAGAAAAGTTTTCATGACTACATCTAATTAGTTCCACACTTTTGCAAAAAATCACCTAATTTGACTGTACTACAAGTAAATAAAATAAGTACCTAATCACGCCTAATAAAATATAAGTTAAAAAACAAAAACCGACTTTTACTAAAGTAACTTTCATGAATTATATCATTCATTTTGTAAAAACGGGAAATTTTCACGTACCGATATGTTGGTGCTTCCACCAACATACATATCGGTACGTGAAAATGTTTTTGTTGTTTGAAGTTTTTACAAAATGAAAAAACGACTGAATCAAAAAGCTCTGAATCAATTTCGATAAACTTTATATGGGACCACCCCTGAAGTGTATGGCCTACTAAAAAAAATAATCAACAAAATAAAAAGCATGCATTTTAATTGAGAAACTACTCATTTTTTTGATGTCGGTAAAAAAAAATTATGCTTAAAGATTTAAAGACTATTTAATTTCACTACCTTTCGTTTCGGATGTGTAATTGATCCTAGTACCGCGCAAACGAAGCCACGTGTGGATGCTAGTTTACCATAAATGCCTCATGTTATTGAAGCCAGCACTTGAAAAACAAACAGGCAAAACAAATCAAGCTTCCAGTTGAACAAATAACGTACAATTTCATTTTATTTGGAACAGCAGACGGAAACTGAAAAGTTAAATAAACGTTTTTTTCAGAAACTCGTTTTGCAGTGGAACATGAACCAATTGAAAAAGTTTTAATTTGTTAGCCATTAGCTGTAGTCGAAGTCTAGATTGATATAGTACTGAGTAAATACTAATGGAAAAATAAATGGATACCAACTAGAAGGTAGTTAAGAATAGTAGTAAAGTTTGTAGGGCTAGTTAAGCTAAGAGCTGAGACGTAATATCTTTGTCATGTCTATCATAATTTGTGTGTCTATGTGGATATCTCTAGTGGTGCTACGGCGCGTAGCCCCGCGCTACGTGCGTAGCGAAACCGTTTACCTAAACTTGAGTTTTATTTTGGTTTCCAACAACAATACAAGATATTAAACAAGATATGCAAGGTTATTTAAACTAAACCAATTGGGCCCACTTTTTTAGAAGTACAATCAGGTAGTTTTTTTGTTTTAAAAACTTTATTCAATACTAGTTGCGCCCCGCGGTTTCACCCGCGTGAATAATGATGAAAATTGATGATGATGATGATGATGATGATGAAAAGTAGCCTATGTGTTATATCCAGGGCGTAAAGTATCTCCATTCCAAATTTCACTCAAATCCATTCAGTAGTTTTTACGTGAAAGAGTAACAAACATCCATCCATACTCACAAACTTTCGCGTTTATAATATTAGTAGGATTGTAAAAAAATATGACCATCAAAATTAATCTACAAAATAAACAAATCGATTATTAAGATTTCATAATACCTATCCCATAAATTACGAACGGTGGAGATCAAACCAACTCAATCAAACAACTCCTTAATACGAAGTTAACCGCTGCGCCACCGGTCGTCAACCCGTCAAAACATTTTAAAAATGAATAATCATTTTCGTTCTTTGTAAGAAAAGTGATATTCAAAATGAATACACAACTTGGGATAAATTGATCTCTCTAGGGCTTATCTAAGGTATCTAAGGTAAGTACATATTGCCTTTATCTTTCGGGAGTTGTAATTTTACACCCTGTATAACTAGATATGCCTACGTATCATTGAATTTATGTTAATCTAATGTATTCGTAACAGTCTAACAGTGAGGAGCAATGCATTAGAATAATTTAACGGCAGTTTCAGTTACTGCTTCATTATTCATGTGATAGTTAATGTCTAGTCTGTTAGAAGCGGCCGTTTACAAATAATTAAGTAGAACAGCTTGTAAGCAACCGTGCTTTAATTTACCCCTGATAAAATAATGCGGGTTCTAGACTCTACAATATTCACTACGGGGGGGTTACCATGGGCTCTTAAGGCTCCTACACACTATGCCGCCGGCCCAGCTGGTGGGCATGCCCGGCGGGTATTCTGTGTACCCGCGGCGTATATCGGCGTACTCGCGTGGCAAAAGCCGCTGGTTGTGCCGCCGGCCTAGTGTGTATGAGCCAGTTCAAAAACTATTCAGATCAAAATATAGGTTCGTCGTTGACATCCGTCATCATTGAATAACTTTAATCGCAGAAGTCTATAGACTCTGTTTCTTTTGCTGGTACAGACGGCAATGCCAAACAAATAACCAATACAACCAGGGTTTTTAGGGTTTGTAAGGGTTTTTAGGGGTTGTAGGGATTTGTAGGGGTTGTAGGGGTTGTAAGGGGTTCGTAGTGATCTTTAGGGGTTGTACGCATTATCTTCTTCCACGTGGACGAAGTCGTGGGCAACAGCTGTTTACAATATGTACGGTCACGTATCATTTTTTAACGCGGACGAAGTCGCAGGTTTTTGCTAGTAACCAATATTTAACCACACTCGGGTGTTTAAATATTGATGTAGAAACTATATGATAAATTTTTCTATACTTTTACTTTTATTTTCCATTTTTTTTTTTACAATTTTTATCTAATACAATTAAATACTTTAGTTTTGAAAGTATTTTTAAAAAGTAGTGAAGTCTAATATAATTATATTGCCAATAGTGTAACTTCTTGTGTGTGTATTTTAATACAAGAGCTTGTTTTATTCCAGTAGCGCCTTTTCATGTTCGGGATTCATCTGCCTTGTAAGGTCTAGACAGAAGCGGTTAAGGCGCGGTATGATCCTAAAATCCAAACACCAAAAAATCCAATTTTTTTTATTCAAATGGATTTGCTTAAATTTGAAAATCGAATGTCATATTTGACGATGAAGCTGGTTTGCACTTCAGACTGTATTCATTTTGAGGGTTTTGTAAATTAATCGAAAAATACTAATCATAGATAAAAAATATGCGGTTAGAACTTTAAAATAAAAGAAAAAAATTATGTTGAAGCCATTCAAAAAGCCATTTAAGAGCATTTGAATGCCAAAGCTTTTTTACGGTGGTAATTTGTGCGATTTCTTTTTCAAAACCAGACTTTTTTTTGAAAATTCTGTTCGGCTACAACAAGCATGTCAAACATGTGGCCCGATTCAATTTTAAGAACAAAGTATATTTTTCTATCATTTTACTAATAAGTAACGATTAAATAAGCGATAAGCTTGTCAAATGTTAGAGACCGAGTGACTTCCAGTTAGGGGATAGGGGGGAGGACTACTAGGTAGGTATGTCAAACTCAAAATCATTGGTGGGCCAAATGCTTAAAGACCGTAGAATCAGTGGGCCGCAAAACCTAACCACAAAGAAAACAAACTCATTGCATAGATAGATATCTATGAACCACAAAGAAAACAAACTCATTGCATAGATAGATATCTATGCAATGAGTTTGTTTTCTTCTACGGTCTTTAAGCATTTGGCCCACCAATGATTTTGAGTTTGACATGCATGGGCTACAACTATTATTAGTATATTGCTCTACCCACACTATTTTTGCATCTCATTATTTAATCTCATCACGTCGCACTGGGCGTTCAAAAATACTACTTTAAACTAATAAAATACTACTAAGTAATTTAATTCTACTTTTTTACTCAGTCCTCGTCTTAAATGCTTCCTTTTAAATTCACAGTTACAGTTACAGTATTCACCAGTGTACTCTTTCTGACAGACATTCCTTCCATTTGCCTAATTTATTTTCTGCGTGGTTTCACCCGCGTAATTCTCCTTAGGGAACTGAATTTCAGGATAAAAGGTATTCGTTGTTTTAATCCAAGTTTTGATCTAACAGTAATCTCCATACGGAGGGTTCCCAACGAGTAACACCCAAACAAGTAACAAAGAAAGAAAGAAAGAAAAAGAAAGAAAAAAGCATTTATTTGTGCCAAAAAAAACAAGAATGACACGGGAAAAAGACACACATACAAACAGAGATTAACAAAGATTATTAAAAATACGCTTCTGCGTATTTTTAATAACATTAGTATTTTTAATGCTTGTCTTCTGACAAGCATTACAATAATAAAAATAGTGTGCCTCTCAATACCTACCAGTCATACAACACTGGCACAAATAGGCGTCCAGCTCAGCATTTGTTGTTAACACTGTTATTTGTTGGGAATTTTATTCCCGTCGAGTAACACTATGTCCTGGGTGCTAATCGTCGGGATAGCATCGATCGATAGACTGATGGAAATTAGGTTTTTGTGAATAAAACATCATAAAAAGAATTTTATGATGTTTTATTTAAATTTAAGAAAACACGAAAAAAGCGGCCCAAAAGTGAGCATATTTTTTCGTTTTTTTTTCATCTTAAATATTTTCAGAATCTTGGTCTGAGTGCACTATTTCAGTTTTCGGAAGTAATCTTTTTACACCCTTTATAGCTATGATATACAGGGTGTTTTTCAATGGGACAGTATGGGGATATCCGAATCCATAAGAGATACGGGAAATCTGTCTTTGGAACCATTTGCTTATTTTGTATGAAAACGATTTTAGCATAGTTATTTTTTTGGTCAAGCGTCTCCATGAAAATGAGTTGTTTTGATCAATTTTTTTCTTAATTCGTATCGACTCAGTTTCATGTAAGGATTGTTTCATTGTATCGAAAGAAAAAAATCTGAGCAGCAGAAGCATTTTTGGTTATGATGAGCAGCGGGTAATTGTTCCTGCTGCTAGCTTAATTATTTGTCAAACTAGCAAATACTTTTACGAGTACCCACAGGGTAGGTACTTCTAATTTTTGTTAGCATTTTAACATCTTTTTAATATTTTCGGCCACTGGACCATCTGTTTTATTTAATAAACTTTTGCGCTGTTTAATGTAATGCTCAACTAAAGCTAGCATGTATGTATTCTTTATTCGTAGGCAAAACCTGCACAATTTAGTTAACTCTGTTTCTTAAAAAGTAATTTAGCAAATATTTGCTTTATAAGTTTTGATAAGCGCTTTTAGCTTAATTTACGTATTTTAATTTATGATTTTTACATTCTAGGATTCAATTTACACTGGAAATGTTTTAGGTTAAGATTTGATATGTCTAATAAATGAATTTTAAAAATGAAATGATACTGCCCATTTCAAAAAAACATCCTGTATATGTAGCTTTACCGGTACCTTCAGTATTCGGGAGCCATCCTTTTACACGCTGTATAGGTAGGTCACATACTCGTACCTCCAAATTTAATACACATAATTTCTGTAGCTCTAAATTCTCCCAAGATTTTCATTAACGAGGGTTTAACATTATTACGCGCGATACAATTTCGCCTCACTTAATTCCAATCCTTAAGATTATAAAATTTTAATTACACACACTCAAATTATAATTAAGAAGTTAACCCTTAGTAAATGAGTTTGTTTAATGGGCTCAAAGTTGAATTAGAAAATCACAATTATGCCTACGGCCTAGGCTGCTATATACGACCTCTGTGGCGCGGCGGGTGAAGGTTCGCCTGCGTCGCAGGACGTTGCGGGTTCGATTCCCGCCTCGGAACAAATATTTTTAAGATCTGTAGATAATTGTTCTGGGTGTTCTGGGTATTTTCTAAATATAATAAAAAATAGGTATCTATCTATGTATTGTCAAGTCAAAGTCAAAGTCAAAAAGAACTTTATTCATTGAAATCACAAGGATCATTTTGAATCGTCTTATATAAAATTAAATTACTCCTGTTCCAACGCGACCAAGCCTAGAAGAATCAGGCAACAAACTCGGCTTGGCTTACATAAATGGTCCGTCTTACCACTAGGTGAGAAGCGCCTGTGTGGTGCCTCGGAGCAAGGAGTTGCTGATACATAGTAAATGAGAACTTAAAAACCTTAGGAAGGTAGTCAAAAGTAAATAAACATCAGCAAAAATATGCAAGACAGCACACGCTACGCTTGTTATACTTATAAATAATAATCTAATACAAACATGTAAATAGGTAAGTACAAATATTGCAAATTTCCATTTTAGCAGTCGAGGGGCAGAGCGACATCAGGCCACGCGGCTTTATCATTAATATAGTCATCAAGAGTGTAATACGCTTTCTTAATTAGATTCATCTTTATGTAGGATTTAAATCTTCGAATAGGAAGTTTAAATGCACCTTCTGGAAGTTTATTATAGAACCGTACAGAATTCCCCATAAAAGACCCACTTACTTTCTTTAATCGAAATTTTGGTATATTTAGTTTGTGTTTATTTCTCGTGTTAATACCATGCACGTCACTTTTTATCATAAAACTATCCAAGTGTTTATGTGTATGTAATAATATTTCATAGATATATTGCGATATTACTGTAAGAATATTGATTTCTTTGAAACGCTCTCTCAAGGAGTCACGCGACTTCATTTTATAAATGGCACGTATTGCCCGTTTTTGCAAGACAAAAATAGCTTGGATATCTGCTGCTTTACCCCACAGTATGATACCATATGACATAACACTATGGAAGTAGCTAAAATAAACAAGCCTAGCTGTAGCTTCATCAGTAAGCTGCCTTATTATACGAACTGCATATGCAGCGGAACTAAGTCTACCAGCAAGAGCCACAATTTGTGGTGCCCACTGCAACCCTGCATCAATATTAAGCCCTAAGAAAATGGTAGACTTGACAAGATCAAGTGTCTCCCCATTTATTTTAATATTAGTTGGATAATGTTTTACATTTGGCAATGTGAATTTGATGCATTTAGTTTTTTTAGCATTAAGCAAAAGATTATTAACTGTGAACCACTCAAGAACACGCGATAGTGAATCATTTACATCATCGTAATTAGATTTAGATCTATCAACTTTGAAAATCAAAGAAGTATCGTCAGCAAACAGAACTATGTCACATATGTCTTTCACAAAAAAAGGGAGATCGTTAATGTAAACTAGGAATAAAAATGGGCCTAGTATTGAACCCTGTGGCACCCCCATGACAATAGTCGATCCTGAAGACCTTTCACCACCAACATCAACTTTTTGGACTCTATTGGATAAGTAAGAATTTACAAGATTAATTGCCTGATTTTGTATGCCATAATGTTTTAACTTGGAAATTAAAGTATCATGCCTCACGCAGTCAAAAGCTTTGGACAGGTCGCAGAAAACTCCGATCGCGTCCTGCGAGTTCTCCCATGCTTCAAATATGTGTTCTAAGAGCATGGTACCAGCATCGGCTGTCGAACGACCCTTAGTAAATCCAAATTGATGACTATGAAGAAGTCCGTGGAGGTTGAAGTGTGACAATAACTGAATAAGAATAAGTTTCTCAAAGATTTTACTTAACGCAGGCAATATAGAAATTGGCCTATAATTACCTGGATCTTTGTTTACCTGGATTGTATTAAGTATATCAGTTATCTAGTACCCATAACACAAGCTCTGCTTAGCTTGGGGCTAGATAATGTTGTGTGAAATGTCCAGCATTTATTTATTTTATTATTATACATTGTATTGCATCATCATCATCAGTCTACTGAAGTCCACTGCTGGACATAGGCCTCCTCCTTAGAATGCTACGACGAACGGTCTTGAGTCACCTCCATCCACCGTATTTAATTATGGCAAATGCCCTCATACTAATGCAGGCAGGCGGGTTGGTGATCGCAGTATTGGTGTTGAGTATCTACTCAGGTGGATACTGCTACCCATCCCCTGGTTTAATCTTTGAAGACTTTTACAACATCCACGAGAGGAGACAGAGGAGTCTATTCTTAGGCCGGACACACCACGGCACACATCCACGAGAGGAGACGGAGGGGTCTATTCTTAGGCCGGACACACCACGGCACACATCCACGAGAGGAGACGGAGGGGTCTATTCTTAGGCCGGACACACCACGGCACACATCCACGAGAGGAGACGGAGGAAAAAGAAAGTAAAAGACCTGCTTAGGCCTCTCTTCCTTGTAATTGTGTGCAAAAGCTACTAGCATCTAGCACAAGCATGTCAAACATGCGGCCCGAGGGCCGCATGCGGCTCTTTACAACTTTGACTCCGGCCCGATTCAATTTTAAGAACAAAGTATATTTTTCTATCATTTTACTACCATTAAGTAATGTTTAAATAAACGATTAGCGTCCTGCCCCCCTATTTCCTAACTGAAAGTGACTAACGTTTGACAAGTAAAAATATGACCATCAATTGATCAAAATTATCATAAAGAATTGTCAATTGATAGTAATTTTACTTGTCAAACGACAACCGCCGAGTGATAGTCACCGAGTGACTTTCAGCTAGGGAATAGGGGGGCAGTGTACTACTAGGTATATGGGTTTTGCGGCCCACTGATTCTACAATCGTTAAGCATTTGGCCCACCAATGACTTTGAGTTTGACATGCATGATCTAGCATGTTTATTTAATAGCACCAAAATTTAGCTTTGTGGGATTAATGGAAGTAAGTAACCCAGAGCTTCTTTTTTACATTTTTGCTCATAACTCAAAAACTACATTAAAAATAAAAGTAGTTTTTAAATTTCCAAACAACGGCCTTTTATATGACGACCTCTGTGGCGCGGCGGGCGAAAGTTCGCCTGCGTCCCAGGAGGTTACGGGTTCTATTCCCGCCTCTGAACAAATATTTGTGCGATCTGCAGATAATTGTTCAGGGTGTTTCGGGTATTTTTCTATGTATAATCAAAAATATCTATCTATGTAATGTATTGTATTAAGTATATCAGTCATCTAGTACCCATAACACAAGCTCTGCTTAGCTTGGGGCTAGATAATGTTGTGTGAAATGTCCAGCATTTCTTTATTTATTTATGACATCCCACTTACCCTCTCTTGAACCCCTAAATCCAAGCCTCGCTCAATTTAGCTAGGTAATACGTAACCCTAATAACAAATTTTACCAACACTATCCACAAATTTATCAAATTTCATGAAGATCGGCTCAACAGTTCAAAAGTTGCCCTCAGACAAAAGCTGATTCGTCCCAGAGGACTCACTTTGCTATTTCAATGAAGAGGAAACAATAGTATATTGTTATACAAGGGTCGTAAGCGATCAATTACACCCGAAATATACTCGCTTGTGCTCGCCCGCTCGTACGCCAAGAAGTTCGAGCCAGGGTGTAATTGATACCTTAAACCTTAGAATAAAATATAACTTTGCATCACGAGTGCGATGAAACTATGAAAGTCATATAAAATAAACTGAATTTCCATAACAGTTCGTTGCTAAAAATAAAATTGCGTTCCAGGTTTCCAGTCTTGTTTTTTTTATAAACGGCCTTTGGCTTGTTCCATTTTTAAATAGAAATACGGATTTGTCATGGAGGTTGTATTTCATTGTAGCATGTTATGAGTGTAATGAGCCTCGTTTTATTTTCAAATCTACTTAGGGCCCTAGGGCCGTAAATCTCGTTTACAGAGCAAGTTCCAAGTTAACTATGACCTACTTTTAGAGTGATGAAATAAAATGTTTTTGTGGCACTTATTCAAGACAGGATAGAAGCCGGACAGTAGTCACTCATTATTCCAAACCAGGAATAAAAAAGTGGTCTTATAAGTAATAAAAACACTTTGTTAATTTCAAAGAAGATAAGTAATAATAAAAATAAAAATAAATAAATTTAGCGAGGATAATAAAACTTATACCTACCTAATAAGTAGGTACCTGGTCATGGTCACCTTTGTCTAGGTCAATTTATTTGGAGTGACTTTCAGCCGGCTACAATCGTTTTGTTGATATTTTTAAAGTGAAAATGTTGATACATTTCAGGACACGCTGCATAACTAAACAAAGGACTCAAAAGACGAAATGTCATAAAGTTCCTCATCTAGCCTTGTTAGTAGTCGTTCTAAGGGTTCAGCAGTAATAACTGTGATGACAGTGACTAATAAAGCCAGTATCTCTAGGGAGAGATGAGTCCACCTACAGCTACATCTATAGCTTCGCTTGGGCCTTCCACACGTTCTTACAAACAGCTGGGAGTCATTTTATAAATCATGTTTCATACTTTTTGTATTTTTTACTTGATTTCTATTTATATGATTGCTTACAATTTCTTATAAATCCTTGTCAGGACCAAACACAGTATAACTTCGTGATGCATTTCAGGATATAAATCCTTTGTGGCATCTTTAATATGAATGAAACGGAAAAATGCTTGGAAAGGAGGACTGAAAACCACTTTATTTTGCAGACGGCAAATACCGCTGTTGAGTGTGAACGAAATGACGATAACGATGAATGAAATAGTGGAATGTCAGCGTGACACTTGCCTGTTTAACGTGTTGCCATAATGTGTAAATAAATTACTCGAGCAAAATTTTTTTTTTATTGGCGTCTGAGTACGTACTCAATTTTGCCAATGTCAAGTATATCATATATTTATCAAATAACTTCAAGTCGTCAAGTCCTCTGCCAAGTCATGTTCTAGTAAATCGATGGTAGTCATGACAGTTTACTAGAATGTTCCTGGACAATTTTCACCCCTGCGAAAAGTCACGCAATAAACTTATTTTATTTAAATTCACTACCATGTGCTCTTTATAAGCTACACCGGTTAAAATGCCACCAAAATTACACGATATAACTCAAAAAAACACTAGAAATTTAAATAAAATAAAAATGGACGACGTCTCCTTTCGAAGAAACAGAAAAAGTCCAAAATAATAATTTTCACCTTCTTGCTTACATAAAATTTTACAAGCAATTTTGAACCAATTAGTTATTTTATATAAAATAAATAAAAATAAAAAAGCCATTTATTCTACTGCAATTTCCATTAGATTACAATTACAATTTACATTAGATGAAATTGTTATTAATTATTGCTATTATTATTTATGTATTGTCATCGTTACTTAATTCGCTGTTATGTAGTAGGCGCCAGTTTGGCGTAGGCCTCCCCCATTTCTCTTTATGTTTTCATGTCTCTGGCCTGTCTCATCCAGTCTAGTCTGTTTTCTTTCCAACTCCGTTTCGTCCTTTGTTTACATTTGTGTGGTATAAGATGAAATCAGGATACTCATCAATCTTTTCTTCTCTTCGTCTTGTCTCACAAGGTCCTATGATATCCCACTTTATGTCCTTTGTCGCTTCGTATAGTTCTGTTATTTTAGTGTCTGCAAGTAGAGTTCTTACGTTGAGGTTTTCTATATTAAGTTGCCGTGATTTTTCCATTTTGCTTCCTTGATTTGGGGGGTATTGGTCATACATCTCCACGGTGACCAGCCGGATTGGAGAAGAAGTGGTGGGGGCCTTTATTACTTTTTTGAGTTTTTTGTCAGGTCCCTTTGACCCAGCTGTTGTTGTTCCTGTGCCTTCTTGTTATTTGGTTGTAGAAATGGTGTTATGCTGTTAGTTGTTTTGTTTTTCTTAAATCTTTGATTTTCCTTATTTTCTTCATTCATATACTGGGTTAGGGGTCTTTTGTTTGTACGGCTGGCGTCGCTATTATGTTCATTATTTTTCTTAAGATCATTATTGTTTCTCATTTCTAATGTTATCATTTTATCGTATCGGAGTACAACATTATTTCCTAGTTCTCTTTGATGTTTTAATTCTTCTTGTAACTCTTTGCGTTTCTGAAGGACTTTCTGTGGGAAGTCTTCCTTGATATATATTTGCGAATTTATCAAGGTTTTACCTTTTTTCAAAATTTCAATTTTTTTACCTAGCGTTGTAAGAGTTACTATTGTAGGTCTTGATCTACTTTGTCTTCTACCCATTCTCCTTACTGCTTCAATTTCAAATTGTTGACAATTTACTTGCATAGTTCCATTTATAATGTCTAGTATCAATTTTTGTAGGTCGCTGTAACTGTGTTCCGTCTCTTCTATTCCAAAAAATATAATGTTTTTCTTTTTTATTTGTTTTTCTAGTATGTCTATTGTAACTTGTTGTTGGTCCAATTTTTGTTCTAACAGATTTGTTCTATCTTCCATAATTTTGAATTTCATATCTATGTTGCTATTTATTGATTTTGTGATATTTTCTTCCATGTTTTTCATATCTAATTTCTGTGCAGCCATCTCATTATAGCCTCCATTTTCTGTTTCAATAAACCGAACTTATCTTTAGACTTATCTTCAAAATACTTCCGACGCGTCAAACGCAGTAACTGCGCTACTGACGCTTTAAACCGCTAGGCCAATCGTTCTTGTACAAATGGTGTGAAATTAGCGAAGGGGTTCTGGTCGCTGTTAATTTGGAATGTGGGTAGGACTTTTATAATTTTATTTCGTGTATGCTTTATCATTCACTGATTAATTTAGAATATATTTTTATGTTATCAAATCACACAGTATTTCGTCACAATGCCACTTTGTTGTTCGAGTTCCAGGCACTATTCTAACAAGAAAAAAAAAACACTGATCAAGTTCCACTTTCCGTATTGTTTTTAGGGTTTTGTCAAATAGTCTGTCGTCACTTTTGTTTTTGCAGTTTTTCCATATTTTTAACCGATTTCCCAAAAAGGAGGAGGTTCTCAATTCGGTTGTATTTTTTTTTTTTTTTTTTTTTTTTAATGTTTGTTACCGCATATCTCCGGCATTTATGAACCGATTTGGAAAATTCTTTTTTTATTTGAATAGATATACTTCCAGATTGGTCCCATTTTTTTCAGAATCCAGTTCTGATGATGGAATCCATGAGGAATTGAGGGAACTCCTCAAATATTGTAGTTATACATATGGCGATTTTGATATTTTCAGCAACAAACCAAGCATTTGCATTCAGAAAGTATCATAATCCTTTCACCACTATGGTTCTTTCATAATTTTTTTTCATCCAAAATTATTTAGTCGAATACAATGGCGGAAGTCGGTTTTTTAAATGAAAAGTTATATTGTCCTTTATTCAGTGAAATAACGTTTCCACAGTCGTATCACTAGACGTTCTAACGAATTATCGGTATTTAAAGCACTGGTAAGCGTTATTTATAATTTATTTCTTCACTTTTAAGCGGAGCCGATGTACACTTAGCGACACCAGCGCCACCACCAGTTATTTTATATGCAGTTTATTTATTTTTGCCAAATTGACGAATAACACGAGATAGCAAATAGTTAGGTTAGTTGGCAATTTTTTTTTAATTAATTCATTAATATTTAAAAAACTTCTACTAAATCATATTGAAGATGTCAATGAATGGCAACATTGACCGTGACGTAGCTTGGGCCATCGTGGGGAAGAGAAATACCAGGCACAGTATATTATTGCAAAGAGGATGCAATTTCTATTATTGTAACGTGCGCATACCTAAACATACAAAGCCGATTTTGCTGCCAGTACAAGTGGAAGCGTTTTGATAGAATCCCATAAACGTTCATAAAACCGTAGGAACTTTTAAAGAATAATAGCGTATCTATATCCATGATGTGAACACAAATGGCTCTTGTCGTAAAAGTGGTAGCGAGAACAGTTCAAAGCAACGGGCATACTTCTGCCCCCCCTATTCCCTAACTGAAAGTCACTCGGTGACTAACGTTTGACAAGTAAAATTACCATCAATTGCTCAAAATTATCATCAATAATTAATAACATTTCATTTAAAAAATCGACTTCCGTCATTGTATTCGACTAAATATTTGGATGAAAAAAAAAGATGAAAGAACCATAGTGGTGAAAGGATTATGATACTTTCTGAATGCAAATGCTTGGTTTGTTGCTGAAAATATCAAAATCGCCATATGTATGCCTACAATATTTGAGGAGTTCCCTCAATCCCTCATGGATCCATCATCAGAACTGGATTCTGAAAAAAATGGGACCAATCTGGAAGTATATCTATTCAAATAAAAAAAGAATTTTCCTAATCGGTTCATAAACGCCGGAGATATGAGGTAACAAACATACAAAAAAAAAATACAACCGAATTGAGAACCTCCTCCTTTTTTGGGAAGTCGGTTAAAAATTGACAATTGATGGTCATTTTACTTGTCAAACGTTAGTCACAGTGTGATTATCAGTTAGGGAATAGGGAGGCAGATCTATTTGAACCACTGTTGCGAAAGTAACGATGCGATATACTCGTACGTATTCTCACTGGTATAAATATACCTACGTAGGTATTTTGGTGTGAACTAATGTCGATGTGTTGAAGCTAGAGCCATATAATATAAAGCCATGTGACAGCTGAATTGCACGCTACACTGCACTTTAATTTCAAGCAGAAGTGAGAATGTACAAAGTAATGCGAATGCGAATAATATTTTTATTCTGTGAGCGGTGCGTTGGCGTCGCGTTTCGCCAGCGTCACATTAAATGTTAGCCTTTCCTAAGAATCGATGACCGTCATTTATCAGCCGTAATATAACGGTAAACGTAATTTTGCATTATATAAAAAAATCGGGCGTTTCCTCGTGGCTTAACTAGGTTGCATAACTAACACATAACATAACAAACCCATCAGTCGCATACGTATTCCTGATCCCACACTAAGATTCCCTGTGTTGTGGGTATCAAGAACTACGAGTGCCATGGTACCATACCACCCAGACCCGAAACAAATATTGATTATATTTGACGACCTCTGTGGCGCGGCGGGCGAAGGTTCACGGATTCGATTTCCGCCTCGGAACAAATATTTGTACGATCTGCAGATATTTGTTGAAAAAACTATCTATGTAATGCATTGTATTAAGTATATCAGTTATCTAGTACCCATAACACAAGCTCTGCTTAGCTTGAGGCTAGATAATGTGTGAAATGTCCAGCATTTATTATTATTATTAAATATTTGCAGATCATACAAACATTTGTCCCGCAGCGGGAATCGATCCCGCGATCTCTCACGGTAAATAAGAATAGGTTGGTGAAAATGCTCATAAGCTGAGGCCTCCCCCATATAGCCATCATCATCAATGTTATCTGCCGGTGAGGTCCACTGCTGGGCATTAAAAAGTCACGGTGAACAATCTTGAGCTGCCACCAAGCACCGACTTCCTGCGACCTCCATTTTAGCCTGCGACAAAGGCTTTTAGCTCTTTGTAAATAAAACATTAGTTTATGTATGATAATACAAAGTGGCACACGAAAGTCAAATAGCTCAGATTTCCTAGTGGGTGTTAGAGAAAGGGAATTCGGAATAAAGATAAGATAAAGATGAATTTATTTTTAACAAACACAATTACATATCACATCAATAAACACAGTTATAAAATATGACATCCAATAAAAAGGAGCTAAAGCTACACTTTATATATTATAACTAATGTTTATTAATGCTACTGACATTCTATCGGGTCCCAAACTAGACGAAGCCTGTATCTTGGTGACCCAGGGGTTTATTATCCTGGCTCAGAGTTGGTAAAGTTACCCAAAAAAATAGTATAAACAGATTAAAAAATAAAGAACAATAACAAAAAAAAAAGTAACTCAAAGTAAGTTATAATAATAATTTTGCTTCTAAAAATATTAAAAGATTTCTCCGGATGTATCCTAGATTCTTCTCTTGGGAAGTCCAGTGTCCACTGACTATCTATCATCCTGCTAATATAATAAATACGAATAGTTTGGATGTTTTTATGTTTATTTTCAATCACGCCGTAACGGCTGAATTGATTTTGATGAAATTTGTTACACAGATAGATTTAATTCTGGGTTGAGCCTTAAACTTACTATCCTTTTTGATATGGATACTTTTCATCCAGAAAAACAATACTAAGAAGAGTGAAATGAGGTCTGGTAGTAATTATCCAGCAGGGCTATTTTAAGGCGTTCCGAACGTTTTCAACAATTTTCTAACAGTTTTCTTTAGTAAAACACAGTAATATACAATATTTATTGTTTTTTACTATGTTTTACTAGAGAAAATTGTTTTAGTTACTACATCGAAATTAAAAACTAACGAATCCGATCGGAAACCCTTGCGAACTTTTCAAAATAGCCCTGCTGGTATCCGGAATTTATACGGATTTTTTTCCAGGCGAGCAACAGGCTGCAGAAGTAGTTTTGTTTGCTAGACAGACATTATCAAAACCTACATTAAAGAGCGCCCTAATAGGAGAATAACACGGGTGAAACCGCGGGCGCCAGCTAGTACCTACATACTAAAATAGTCCTACGGTTGGTAACAAAAATGGGTACTATTTAGTTTTTTTTTTGATACAGACATAAAAACCTCTGTGTGGACGACCTCTGTGGTACAGCGGGTGAGTCGGCATAAACGCAAGAGGTGCGGGTCCAATTCCCGCTGCGAGACAAATGTTTGCATGATACGCAAATATTTGTTCTGGGTCTGGGTGTTCTGGTACCATGGTAGGTACTTATAGTTCCTTGCTACCCACGACACAGGAAATCCTAGTGTGGGATCAGGACTAGGTTAAATTGTGTACTTACCTATGTGTTGTAATTTCTACAGGCTGATGATGATGATGAAGTATAGAAAAATAAAACTAGGACTACGTATGTGACTGTTGGGTGTTATGTTATGTTATAAAACATGTGTGTTATGTCGGCTTTCGTGCTTGCAACACTTTTCCCTGTGTAAAAAATAACAAGAGTGAGCCGAGGTTTAATTTAAAAAAATACATTTTATTGCAAGGAAATTCTTTTAGACCTTCTCTTAAGAACGAGAGTCGTCAAACCGCTAGAGAAAGGACCACGCCGCTAGTGAGCCCTTCGTCAAAGCCTCTTGTTCCGACACAAGAGGACAGATGATCCCTTAGGATACCACGCCATTGCGGACAATGGTCGCCAAATAAGAGCCCAGTTACTATGTCATTTTACCAAATATTACTGACCAGCCCCCGTATTGCCAATGAAACTGGTAATCGCTTTCGAATACGATTTTACGGTACATTGCGCTTTATATTTCGAATATTTCTACTCTTGCAAAATAAGCTAAAACTAGTGACGCAATGTACTGCAAAATTTTAATCAAAAGCAATTAACAGTTTGATATAGGCAATACCTTCCCAGCTTTGCATTTATACGGTTTATTCGAAGTTATTGGGCGACTTCGGTTGGTCAACTGAACTACTTACTGGGAATAAATGGGATTTAGATAAATTAAGTTTAAAACTATGTGTTTGTCCAACAATGGACGTCTACCTGCTGATGATGATGACAATGAACGAAAACAGACAACTAAAATCACTACTAATAAACAGCTTACTATTCCGTTGACCAACTTTTTGCAGCCAAACACTGTAATTTTTTTATTTATTCTGTATCCTATACGGGGTGTAAAATGACAGCTCCCGAATACTGAAGATACCGGTAAAGCTACCTATATCATAGCTATATAAAATAGCTTTCACCTGAGAGGTGATTCATACCGGAGAAAACCTTTTTTTTTTGTTTCGTATCGTATTTGTCAGCCAGCAATGTACGCATTTATTCCGGCCGCACGAGTTCAACGCTCCCGGTCAGCTGATCGACCCGTAGGGCCAATATTTCTCATGTGGTTTTCATTGCTGTTTTTGACGTTTTTATTTATTAACGTGTTTTTAATGATGGAAAATAGGTTTTTGTGTTCCTTTAACGATATTTTATGGATATTTATAAAGAAAACACGAAAAAAGCGGACCAAAAGAGAGCATTTTTTTTCGTTTTTTTGCAGCTTAAGTATTTTTAGAATCATGGTCTGAATGCATTTGTTTCAGTTTTTGGGAATAGTCTTTTTAAGCCCGGTATATCTAATAACTTAAGTATAATAATATGCGGCGCAAGAGTGCATTAGAACATGGACCCTGTAAGGACAGGGTCCATGTACTAATATAATAGCTATACCTACTACGCATTAGATAAGCTTACCATGTAGGTACATTCAGAGACTACCTAGTCTCTGGTACATTGAACATCAATAAATTAACTAACAAAAACAGACCGAAGCAAGTTTCCGTCATCCCAATCACAAACAAAATCAACTTCGTACAATGCACCGTTTTAATATTGCATGCGATCGCGTTGAGATTGCATTCACCACGTGCACAATGCTGATTCAACAATATGTCACGATTGGAAGTGGAATACAAACAATATCACTTTTCAACTCAATAGGCCAGAAAGATAGTGCGAGTTTGGTACGTGTTATTGACGTAGCTTGAACACGAGTTCCAACACATAATTTTTTAATGATTTTTGCTCTATTATATTATTTTTAATATACAATAGTAGCTCGTGAGAGGCAATATGTAATTTTTTTGATTATATTTGCGTTTCCTGATACAGCTTTTTGCAGACGAGAGCTAAGGTATTATCGGGGTTCTTTATTTTGAAGCTCCTGAAAATATGTACTCGTACAGTAGAGTCATAGGTAGATAGATACGAATACATACAGTCTGAAATAAGAAATGTTTATTTATTTATTTAATAAGATACCTAATACAGGCTAACACCACCTTAGAGAATTAAGTACACTACACATTCAAATAATAAATACTAATGTAGTCATAGAACATAGTGTTCCCGTAATTATAGGGCATCACAGCGTGCGAAAAAACGGCTGTGAACGCGTGGTCCGACGTTTGAAAATGGTCCTTGTGGTTACAGATTATGGAATGTTTTATATTTTGACGTAGGTATTTTAATTATATTATACAGGGCGTCCCACGGATATGCCACATGGAGGGAAAGTACCTTGAATATTATAGATGGAACATTTTACTGAAAGAAAACATTATTTGAATTTAAAAAACAGTTTAAACTGCATTCAAAGATATTTAAATAATTACATGGTTGAACCTGGAATCGAACCCGTTACATGAGAAAAATAATCAGCCCTGTAGCTTTATCATACCGATCGAATGGCTTCATCATAAGGAATATTTTTTGCTAAATAACATAGTGTCAAAAATGAAAGGAAGACCAAGAATTTTAACATTTGATGTGAAATTTTGTTCAGAAAAATTATAAGCTGACATTGCCAACATACAACATATATATATAGGACATACAACTGACAGTATCATAAGTACCTATTACTAATAAATGTACCCACTTGAGAAGTACGCATCATTTCCCTATTAATAGTTTTAGTGCATGATCTAATCCCGTCAGATTTTTTTTATGGGGTTATGTAAAAAATTTAGTTTACAAGAACCAGTATGAAAGTGTCCACGAGCTACAAGCAAAAGTTAGACGTAGATATTATTATAAATCTCCACCACAAGATCAAAAAATCGTCAGGGAGCGAAATAATGAAAAGAGTGCGACTTTGTATTCAACAGGAAGGGACTCATTTTGAGCATTTGATAAATTGATTAATTTTGTATTCAAAATGTTAAAATTCTCGGTCTTCCTTATATTTCTGACACTATGTTAGTTAGCAAAAAATAATCCTTATAATGAAGCCTTTCGATCGGTAAGATAAAGCTACAGAATGATTATTTTTCTCGTGTAACGGGTTCGATTCCCGGTTCAACCATGTAATTACTTAAATATCTATGAATGCAGTTTAAATTGTTTTTTAAATTCAAATAATGTCTTCTTTCAGTAAAATGTTCCATCTACAATATTCAAGGTACTTTCCCTCCATGTGGCATATCCGTGGGACGCCCTGTATATATATATATATATATATATATATATATATATATATGTGTGTGTGTGTGTATATATATATATATATGTGTGTGTGTGTATATGTATATATATATATATACATATATATCTATATATATATATGCGTCTATACTGCACGCCACGCTATTTAATTACCTACGTCAAAATATAAAACATGCCATAATCCGTATACCACTAGGACCATTTTTAAACGTCCGTAAGCTTGTGTATATAGTATAATAATATGCGTACACCTATGTATATACGTATATACTATAGACACACTCTACCTACCAAAATATTAAAGGTTACAGCGCACAAAACCCGGTAGATAAAGTTGTAACACTTTATTAATGTCTGCAGCATCTGTGATCTTTCAGTTATTGTCACAGTGCAATCAGTCAATAGCAGTAGGCATTCTTGAGAATTAATAGCGAGCTAAAAGAAATCATAAGCAAATCATGCTCATTGTTGTAAGCTATTGTAAATCGTTTACTTAGCCTCTGGACGACAACGCGGCCATTTTACGCGTTTTGGCGTGTCTGTCGCGACAATTTCGCAAACTTGCGAAATACCGGCGCGCATGATTAAACTTACTTACTTCTATACTTTGTATAGAAACTATCTAAAACACTTATGTCGTTGGAATAGGGTTGAAATAAGTTAACTAGTTATGTAAGGATCAGCACAATTTTATTGCAAATTAAAACTAATTTGCAATAAAATTAAAATTTAAAAGTCGACCAAAAAACCAAAGTAAACCCTTTTTTCAGTTTATTGGTCAAAAAACCCATTAAAACCAATGAGTCAATGAGTAACTATTAGTTCAACTCCACTCAACTGAATTAGTAAAAAAATTATTGAACCATTGCTTCAATAGATTTATAAATAATTATCAGCAGCCTTTAGACGTCCATTGGACAAGGCCTCCCCCATAAAATACAATTGAGCGAATTGCATAATCACCACGCTTGACAGGCGGATTGGTGATCGCAGTATCGGTGTTGATTACTCAGATGGATGCTGCTGCCCATCCTCTGGTGTAATCATGTACCCTCAGTTGGCTTTTATGACATCCACGGGAGGAGACGGAAGGGTCTCACCACGCCACCTACTTTACGACACCTTATGTATAAAATGTACACTGTATCCATGACGTTAATCTGTTGCCCTACTTACAGATTATTGCTTTCGATTTGCTTTTAATATCAGAAGTTTCTACGAAACGTGGGCGAAACTGTATTTTATTGAATCCCTTGAACTGAAACTATTAATTCCTAAAGCTATTAGCGATAACTTTCAAAGCTGAAACGTATGCATGTAGAAGACTTTAAGAGAAAGGTTACCGGTACGGTAGGCCCCTTTACTCCTTGAAACTTTCGACACGTGATCAGTAAACTAATTTCTAGAGCTAGCGTTAGTTTCATATAAAATTATATTGTTGCCAAATGATAAATTAAATAAAAACTATTTTTTAAATAACTGACGCACCACTATAGTATAGATATTAGTGTACTAATCATGTGTACAAAATTTAATGGAGTTTCAAGAAATAATAGCCAAATTAGAATCAAACTTCGTTCGTGCAAAAAGGCACATGAGACTTTTCATCTTTATGTCTCAGGGTCGGCAGCGCGCGTGTGATGCCTCTGGTGTTACAGGCGTTCATAAGCTACGGTAACCTTTCCATCTGGTGGGCCGTAAGCTTGTCTGCTTGCAAAGTAGCATAAAAAAAAAGGCGTATGCGCCCTATATAGCTACCCCCTCTTAATGACTTAGTGATTACACCAAGAGATGGGCAGCAGCATCCACCTGAGTACTGAACACTAATACTGCGATCACAAATCCGCCTGCCAGTAATGGTGATTATGGCAATCTCCCGTTGTGTAATTTGTATTTGTATTTATTTATTGCTCACATGTACATACAATATAGTTAGTAATAGTTCTTATTTTTACTGTTAGTCAGGTAGGTACATGAACCCTGTCAGGGCGCTGCAATTTGGAGTCAAGATCAAGAATAAAAATTACAGAACAATACTTATGTTAGTTATTAAAATACAAGTCAAAACAATTTAAAACAATGTCATAATCACATAAGAGTAGAAATAGGTAAGGTTTATCAAATTTAATCTCTCGCATGTATACAATACAATAATTATGTTTAAACTAAAAGAAGGTAGGCAAATCAAATCAATTATATATGTCAATTAGTAGCTTGGGTAGACAAAAACATTAAATTAAAATAGGTTAATGAGTAGGCTAGTCAAAAACATAGGGGATTTTATAGGGGAGGCATCGTCCAGCAGTGGACGTGATAAATGCTAATATAAATAGATTTTGGTGTTTGATTATTCAACCTGAAATAGACCAAATAATCTTCGCAACATTATAAGCAAACTCTTAGCACAAATAAAGGGAAAAATCCGAAAACCGTAAAGTAGTTACATCACTAACAAATTTAGAAGTAATTACTAAAACTGTCAATACCCTTTTTACCAGGAACAGCTATCCAAAAAGGTAAGGTAAAGTTACATTAAATATATACCAATTATAAAAATCAGTGATTTTATAGTGCTGTACAAAAATGGAACTCAATGCATTAAAAAATGTGGTAATTAATATCTAATTTTTGTACTTATGGAAATCGTGAAAATGAGAAAACACTGGGGTACTTCCGTAACCTCAAATTCTTTTTTACCTCTTAAATGGGATGGTGAAGTTTGTAGGGAATAGTGACTGAAACTCGAAAAGGGACGATTTCGAAATAATTTAACTATGGATCTGAACCCTCACGAGTGCGAGTCTCACACTTGTCTGTTTTATTTGTGTGAGGAATAAGAAAATATTCACACCTTGCAAATAAAAACAAAGCACACGGCTATATTATGTATGATTTTGATGGCAGGGATTGTTGGTTGTTGGACGATTTCGTCATTAGGTAACCCTCTTATTTATAATCAGTAGTTGAACTAACTGCTGTAGAACTTCTTGTGAAAGAGTTAGTCCAGGGAAGTACCTACTACCACCGTACCTACTACCACCGTACCTATTTTTGCCGCCAATCAGTAGTGCTCGCATTGCTGTGTTTCGGTTTGAAGGGTACGGATGCCGATGAAATTACAGGCAAATGAGACTTTTCATCTTCCGCTGGTGTTGCAATCGTCCATAGGCTACGGTCACTACTTTCCATCAGTTGGGCCGTATGCTTGTTTGCTTGCCAACAACAACAACACAATTTTTAAACCTTTGACAGCTAAACAACTATCCTTAGTATGTGCAGCTAAAATAGCTTTTGTTTTGTTCTCTCTGATGTATGTAATACGTCAAAACAAGGTCAAAAAAATGTTTTACCTAAAATAGGTTTCAAAAATGATTATGAATATGAGGGTTAATGTATAAATATACCTTAATACCAGTTTGCTTACTGTGACACTGTGTGTTTGCACTGTGACACATAGCACTTCTAGTCCAATCAATCACGACATATCCACGGCACCTGTCGCTGATTTATATGGTCATTAGTTCGGAAATGGATTGATGTCCAAACCACATCCGAGATATTGGCACAGATTGAAAAAAATAACTGAAGCTGGTAAGTTGAAGTGTATCTACATGCAATGACGACCTCTTTTCCACGACTGGCGAATACCCGGCTAAGATGCAAGAGGTTGCGGGTTTGATTACCGCCGCGGGACAAATGTTTGAATTGATCTGAAAATATTTGTTCCGGGTCTGGGTGTTATGGTACCATGGTACTCGTATTTCGTGATACCCACGACACAGGGAACCCTAGTGTGGGATCATGACTACGTTTTGACTGTCGGGTATTATGCTATGAATGTTATGTTTTTTTGGGATGATAATATCATCCCAAAATGAATTCCCAACATCCGATGCAATTACTAAGTACGTAAAGTCACAATCTATATACGTAGTAATTGGTTACAACCGTGCATCGGATTTAGTTTCAATCCAATCAACCAGTTCCTACGTGTCGCATTGTTTGCTCCCCAAACAATAATTGATAAAATAGAAGGGTCGTGTAACAACTTCCCAATTAAACTGGGGCTTTTGTTTGCGAAAAGCATCTCCTTGTCTATAGTTATATTTGTTACGGAAGTAGAACAGAGAAAGGCTTTATTTTGGAAGTTAGTCTTACAAATTACAAATCATTTATTTGTTTCCAAAAAAACACTGAATCCATACACTTAATCATGTAAATAAGTTATAGGTACCTTAATATTATTGAAGTAGTAAGTACCCTAGGTAGGTACTCACTATAAACAAAATTTGTAAACCAGAATAGAAGGTATACTTATACATAAGTAAGTAGGTAATTTACTAACCCCCACACTAGGATTCCCTGTGTTGTGGGTGGTTAGTCTCTTCCAGGAGTCTAGTAAATAAACAGATTTAGGTAGTATAGTGATATGTGAGCTTTAGTTGAGAACTTAACTGCACTCATCATCATCAACATCAGCCTGTTGATCTACCCCCCTAGAATGCCACGACGAACGGCCTCGAGCCGCCTCTATCCACCGACTTCATGTCTGTATATCGAGAGGGTTTCCTCTATACTGCTTTAAGTCCGGTTTGTCGCCTCTCGAGAACCTATATTCCAAAACAATTTTTAATCGTGCAAATAGACCGACGCCATACTGCTTAACAAGCTGACACAATATGTTTTCACCTATAGCTAAGACCGGTTTCGCACTACTTCCGATCCGAGTCCGATCCGTATCCGTAAAAATACGGATCATATGAAGAAATCGGATGACGAAGCCGGATCTAGTGCGTAAGCTACCATAGAAATAGTTCTACGACTACTCCGGACCGTATTTTCACGGGTTCGGATTGGATTCGGATGGGACGCAGTGTGAAACCGCTCTATATAACCGCTCTATAATCTCCTTTTTTTCCAGAAAAGTTAGCCTTGTATTTTCTCTTGCTCGAAAACATTTTCCCTTGATTAAATATAAACACACAATTTAAATAATCAAATCAATTATTTATTTCAGGCTACATGGGAAATGCACAATAAATTATACCTAAACAATAAGCCCATAATATAAATATATACCTTATAGACTAACATACATACTTTATACCTAAAAACTATAAAAACTATAATTTTACATATAATAGAACCCAAACACAAGCTCATGGGGCCCATGGTCAAGAAACCACAATATGGGCTCTTGTCCAGTGCTCCATGAAAACGCAGTCTGTGTCCAGCCTCGCCGCAATAAGTTGTAGGTAGCTGTTGGAGCTAACGCGCATCCGCCGCATCAGGGACGCGGATCTTTTGCGCATTATCGCCGCGAAACCGTCTACTCAAAAAATAATAAAAAAAAAAAAAAAAAAAAACCGTCTAAATAATGTTACACCTAGTTGATTATGCTGCGTACGTGCATTCGCTACCGTTTGCAAGGACACTGAAGAAATATTACGACCGCCACGCGCCGCCAGCCGCACCAACATGCCTGTTGCCATCGGCTTAGTCGGATTGTGGACGTGCCGGTATAGTAAAGTACCGGTCCCCGTAATCTCTATCTCGCGACAGGTTTGCAACAGGCGTAAATTGTGCAATCAGGGCTGAACGTCGCTTTTCTCATACAAAAGTTAACTTTTGACAGCCCTGAGGCCTTACCATGTGCTCTTACAGCGATTCAGTTCAAAAACTATTCAGTACCTTTTGACTACCATGAGCTCTTACAGCGATTCAGTTCAAAAACTATTCAGTACAAAATATCGGTTCCGTGATATCCGCAGCAATGTTTAAGGCTACAGCACACCGAATGCATATTATGGAGCACGTAATGTCTCTACGGCGTAGACACGCGCGTCTCTACGGCGTAGAGATGCACGTAGACCCCTGACGCACCGGGCTATACATGTTGACGCATACGTGCTGCACACGCAACGCAACCTGTCTGTTACGTACCCAGCTGTATGCATATGCACGCGTTGCGTCTACGTCGTCGTGCATGTCACGCAAGCGGTGTGCCATGTCTCTAGAGTTCCATACATTATAACGTCATTGTACGACGATGTCTACGCGTACGCAGGCGGTGTGCTGCAGCCTTTAAAGGCACAGTAGCAGAAGATATATAGACTTCTGCAATTAAAGTTACTCAATGATGACGGATGTCAACGATGATAACCGATATTTTTTACTGAATAGTTTTTGAACTGAATCGCTATAAGAGCTCATGGTAAGGCCTTAGATTGTTCTGCGGATTATGGAGATTACGTTCGATCACCATCAAAGCCGACCAACTCAACTTAGGTTGTCGAATACATCTGCATCAAAATGATCAAAGCATTTGGGCACAAAAAGTATCACTCTCAAAACATCATACCTTTATAGCCCTAAAACTAATCAATTTTGGTTAACACAGGTTAGTTAGGTACATATTTTACATGAAAAACTATAACTACTTAGATGTTTTAAACCAATCGCGATTCCAAAGCAAAGTGCGAAAACTGCCTAAAAAGTTGTAATTTGTAGCTGAAGTGATTGTGTTTGGTAACTTGAGTTACTCAACCAAATCCGATGGCGATTGACTTATTTTTTTTTTAAATCGATTCCATAAATACAGTTACCTACTCACTTTCAGAGCGAAGTGTGGTAGATCATTATTTTGAATGCAAGCGACGCCAATAACAAACCTCAATTTGATCCCCATTTCTGGCGAGCCCAATTTTGGCTCACGTTAGCTCACTCGCATATTTAGAGCTCCCAGTTCTACATTTTCATATTAGGGCTGCCTCTCGTCAGTCTTAATTTTGTGAGCGTCTGATCCCTAAATGTAGGTGTCCTGAGGCCTTACCATGAGCTCATAAAGCGATTCAGTTCAAAATCTATTCACAGTACAAAATATTTGATTCCTTGATGTCCGCAGCTATATTTAAAGGCACAGTAGCAGAAGGTCTATAGACTTCTGCGATTAAAGTTATTCAATTATGACGAACTAGTTGCGCCCCGCGGTTTCACCCGCGTGAATAATGATGAAAATTGATGATGATGATGATGATGATGATGATGAAAAGTAGACTATGTGTTAATCCAGGTCGTAAAGTATCTCCATTTTAAATTTCACTCAAATCCATTCAGTAGTTTTTACGTGAAAGAGTAACAAACATCCATCCATACTCACAAACTTTCGCGTTTATAATATTAGTAGGAAGTAGGATAGTAGGATGTCAACGACGAACCGATATTTTGTACTTACTGAATAGTTATTGAACTAAATCGCTATATGAGCTCAAGGTAAGGCCTGAGCTAGAATTTGACGTTAGGTTAAATTTAATTGTGCACAAATCAAATAGCTATTCAGTAAAACAGCTTGGAAATGGAGGTACCTTTGTAGAAGGTACCTTTGTAGTGACATTTAAATGATTAATTTTGTTTTTACATATCTAACATTTTGACAAAGCCCCTATACAGCTGCAACTAAAACATGTACATCTTATTACCATGTTAACTTATTGTACCTGTATTGTATTCATAAATTTTTAATTATTTTTTTCTTAACTGTGTAAAACTTGTAAAATTGACGAAACTAAGTGTTCGGCAAGTCCCTATGGTTTTTAAAAATAAATGAAATGAAATTAAACAAAAAAAATGCTGTGGTTGCCGTGGTGTGTCCGGCCTAAAAATAGACCCCTCAACCTCCTCCCTTGAATGTCGTAAAAGCCTTACTAAGGGATTACACCATGGATGGGCAGCAGCATCCATCAGAGTACTTATCACCAACTGCAATCACCAATCCACCTGCCAAGCGTGGTGATTATGGAAAATCCCCCCATTGTATTCAATGGATAAGGCCTCATCCAGCAATGGACGTAAACAGGATGGTGATGATGATGATGACCTGGAATGTTTTTGACAGTATCAGCCCTATCATGTACTAAGAACTAATCTAACCGGCTAAAATTTGACACGAACTTTTGCTGCAGCAAGTTTTATTTAAACGTCTGGAGTGCCGCCAAAACCTCATATTCTTCGCTATACCTACATTTTAAGTATGTACTATATTTTACTTGAAATCCCGTAGTAATGCAAGCAGAAATTGAATATGACGCGTGTAGGAAAATCTTTTCGAGTTGAGTTTTTCGTTCCTTGTGTCACCGGTTTGCTCTTAGCCACTCTGTGTCTTGGTCACTGGTAGCTAAAAAAGTAGTTAACTTCGACCGCGTGCAATTTGACTATTATTTCTTCAAATTCCATGAAACTTTGTACCCATGATCAGTACCTACATTAATATCTAGACCCGTGGTACGTTAGTCCTATCCTACTAATATTATAAACGCGAAAGTTTGTATGGATGGATGGATGGATGGATGTTTGTTACTCTTTCACGTAAAAACTATAGAATGGATTTTAATGAAACTTTACAATAATATAGCTTATACATCAGAATAACACATAGGCTACAATTTATAAAGATATTGTGTGAATTGGCCATAATATATGACGATAATCTGATAATCTGCGAGCTATTCTGGCGTGCGCTGCCAAAACCGCTAGAGTTACACTTATGTAATGTATGATCGAAATGTTTATCTTAAATAGTCCTACAAAAAATCCCGCCACAGTATATAAATATATATATATATCTTATGTGAAAGCCATTATATCCAAAATAGTGAACCATAACTACAATTAAATAACGCTAATATATAAGCTACTCGAAATACTAATCCTGCGCAGACGAAGTCGCGGGCACCAGCTAGTTTCTTATAAAATCTAGTGGAACTTATCAAATCATAAATTTAAAAAAAACTTATTTTAAAAAACTGACTTCCAAAGGGTCTAGATTTTAGTGTACTGATCATGTGTACAACATTTCATGGAGTTTGAAGAAATAATAGCGAAATTAGAAGCAAACTTGGTTCGCGTACAAAACCTCCCCTTAATACAGATAAACCGTGACAGACCGTTGATAAAAAGAGCTCTATAGCTAAACCGGTTAATCAATATGTAGAGACAAATATCAAATATAAAAAATCCTTTTTTTTTATTTAGCATTTGCTAAATTGACCTGCCGCGCCGGCCTAGACAAACGGTATTCGCTTCGAAGCGATTCTTTTTCTACAGTCGTTATACAATACAAAAGACCACGTGACATATCGATAGCTTACGTCAATCTCATACATTTTGGACTTTTCTACTAGCGTCATCGCTATAGAATGTTACTATGTCTACGGCCTCTTATATACTTAGCACCAAAGTTTTTTTAAATCTTTGCTTGGCACCTTATAGTTCACTTTTTATTTCTCTTTATATATTCTCTTCGGGGCAAAAGGGATAGAAAATAAACTAACGCTTTTAAGAAAGCTGGGTAGATAACATAAATCTGATATTTTTAAGCTCCTCTCAAGAGATTTCCTATCATCATTCTACTTGTGATCCATCAAAATGTAGAGATGTGTATTCTATGTATTTTCGTCTTTATTCCAAGTGAATAAGCTACATTTGGTTGTGAAGAATTTGTTCGTACCTACTCGGGTGAAACATGTATCAAGTTTAAGTATGATAGAAGTTCTCCGTATACCTATTCGATCATGAATAGCTTTATACTAGCAGCCATTGTGAAATTCATTTCATCGTGAAATTTACTTCATTGGAACCGAAAAAAAATGTTTAAATGGGAAATGGCATGTGGCGCACATAACCCCATCCCATAACAAATGCAATACCTCTTAGGCCACGTCCATCTAGGACGCGCCCCACTTAGCACTGCACTTCGCCCGTCATCCTGACACATTCTCATGTTCCTGTAATTTCACCAGCACTCATAACCCTTCAAACCAGAACATAGCAATGCGAGCACTACTGCTTAGTAGCAGAGGTAGTATGGTGCTTTCTTGGAAGAGCTCTTTCACAAGGAGCTCTTCTAAGTACTAGCAAATACTACACTGGTACATTACTACTACTAAGTATATGGTAGCATACATATAAGTAGGGAATACAATCCCGCATCAAAATCTCAGTCCCGCGATCCTGACTGAGGTTCTCACAATTGTGCGGATCCGCACAATTTGCGGGACCAGAGACAAATAATAAAGTATTGCAATTTTGTAGATAGGTTTGTAAAACCAAATAAAAAGCATGGAGTTACATCACATATTTATTTGAAATAACATTATTGGAAATGTTTTCGGAGAAAGCACAAAATATTCAACTTTTCATCGTTCAGATTTGACCGTGTCTTGCTGCAGAAATAACCAGCTGCTGAAAATGCACGCTCCGACTCAACACTTGTAGGTGGAATCGATCTAATGTAATTGTACACTGATTCTAGGTTTTTCCACGAGTACCGCCACATTCAAGGCGGGTCATCTCACGTTTTTTTCTGTCCCGCCAATCCCGCAAATCCCGCATAGATAATCCCGCATTTACGATCCCGCAAAAATCGTGCGAGATTGCATTCCCTACATATAAGACTTTCGTGATTCTAGTAGGTAAATTTACCCACTGTGTTACCAGTTCAATATTGAACAAGACCTTCCGAGTTCGAAATGCTTCACCTAAGTTCCGCCCATTGTTCTTGTATGCTTGTTCTTGTATGAACGATTTGTCCCCAATGAGTACCTACTGTTCGCAGAACTACTAGTAACTAGATTACAGCGTCGTAGCTAGGGGGTTGGCCACGGGGGCGGCTGCGGGGCGCAAACCCCAAGGGGTACACTTGCAGACCCGCAACCCCAATTCTCTAAATTATTTTATAACTACCTACACTGAAAGTTAACCGAATCGAGACTGAATTGTGAATTGACAGAAAGTTGGTATTCTGCTCCCTCATAAATAACAATTTAGTCTACTTTCAATTCACGGTGACTAACATTAGAGTAGGACGGTCATATATATAATTGGAAAGAGTAAAGAGAGACTCCATCTACTTAAGCTAAAATTATCGAAAAAACTTTGAACACATTTCGATATAATCACATTACAGTGTTAATATAATATAAATACACTTAAGAGAATACCATTTCTGACTTTTAAGACATCGAGACAAGATCGAAACATGATCCAAACTCTATTTTAACTATTTTTTAGTTAGAGAATTGGGCTTCTGCGTGATAGTAACGTTTGTTGCAAAGTTGGCGGCTCTCGCTCCTAAAGGCCACTAATTTTAGCGGCTCACTCTGCTCGCTCACTCTTCTATTGGTATGTTTGACAACCTATGTGGCGTGGCGGGCGAATAGCCAGCTGAGATGCGAGAGGTTGCGGTTTCGCAACCTCTACACGGTACCCGCTGCGGGACAAATGTTTGTATGATCTGCAAATATTTGTTCCGGGTCTGGGTGGTATATGGTACCATGGTACTCGTAGTTACTAACACTCACGACTGGGATCATGACTACTTATGTGACTGTTGGGTTTTATTTTATGTTATGTTGCCTACTTCACTGCTAAAATGCTTAAATGTAAAACTTAATTACACTTTAAAGTTATTCTATTGTTGCTCTTCCTACAAAATAAGCTTTGGAGGCCCCAAAATTAAAATCATGCCCTGGGCGCTCATACCCTTTGCTACGACACTAAGTAGATATTACTATATCATACCCTTAGCTACGACACTAAGTAGGTAGATATTACTATAGTTTAACCATGATACTAATACTATCTACAAGACGTAACGTGCGTGACTACTCCCCGTTAAACGAGATAAGAGAGTGATTTTATTACCAATCGGTATGATTTATTAAACAATGTTTATACAGGGATGAAAGTTTAGATGGGGCACTGCCCCAGCACTATAAGGGCAGCTACTACAACCCTGGCTACAGAAGTTTTTGAAACTATTTTATTTCGGTATTCACACATTTTCTAAAGGAGTGGTGACTATGATCCTGACGACGCAGTGTAAAAGGCCCCCATCTCGATGGACCGACGACATTTTAAAGGTGTCAGAGGATGGGCTTTGGTATTCTGGGATTTCTGGCGAAGGGTTCCCAACGAGTAACACCCAAACGAGTAGCACTGTTACTCGTTGGGATTTTTTTAAGGAATATTCCCAATGAGTTACATCCAGGTAACCCAGGCCATATGTTACTCGATGGGACAAAAATTCCCAACGAGTAACAGTGTAACTCGTTTGGGTGTTACTCGTTGGGAACCCTACTTCTGGGCGAGGCCTGTGTCCAGCAGTGGACTTCCACGTGAACTCAACATCCCTTTGTTAAAACTTAATAAAACTTATTTTTACAGTAAGCCATTTACACAATTGACCTCCGTGGAATGGCGGGCGAGCAGCCGGCTGAGACGCAAGAGGTTGCGGGTTCGATTCCCGCTGCGAGACAAATGTTTGTATGATCTGCAAACATTTATTCCGAGTCTAGGTGTTATGGTACCATGGTACTCACGACACGGGAATCCTATAGTGTGCTGGTATCAAGACATACCTACGTATGTGACTTTATTTGGGTGTTATGTTTGTTATAACTATTTTTTTGGTGCTGAAGATTGGTAGGTTAATTAAGATAAGATAAGGTAGAATAGTTAGGTAAGTACTTGTATCGGTACATACCTACTGTATTTTATTGCAAAGAACTTCGTACGTAGGTATAAACGGTCAAGGGTTCGCCTACGAAAGCCTAGCAATGGTACCGTCTAAGCTATAAACTTGATTTATGGTAAGCAAAATCCATTATTTTTTTATCTTTTATTGATCAAACATGTAAAGGAAGTCTGGTATTATTGACTTAAATCTAATCTTGAAAGAGACTGTGAAAGTTTGTGAAACGTTTCAATCAGGCGGTAGCAATCCCTCAGCTATCATCCTTTGCCTCTTAGCTTCTTCTCTGGCTTTCTTATCAGCATCCTTCTTCTCCTGTTCAGCTCTTTCTTCTGCAGCCTTCTTGTTCGCCATCTCAGCCAAAACCTTTTGGTCCAACTTGAAGAAGTTAATCGGCTCTTTGATGTACTTTACATCCTTATTATTCATGTTTTCTACAAACTTTGTATAACAAAATCCATTGGTTTCTATATTGTATGTTTTGTCTTTAGTGGCAAGCTTAACCCAGTCTATGAATTCTAATTCTTCTAATGGTTCACCCCAGGTAAAGAGCTCTTCCCTAAGCAACTCAAGGTCACATATCCCAGTCTCTGTGTCATCATTCACTAGAGCCGCAAAGGCTTTGTTGACAGCGAGTTCGAACTCGTCACCCCAGCCCATTTTAGCCTCGATCATGAAAAACCACTCGTGGAGTTCTACGGTGTCTACAAATTCGTCTTCTAGGAAGGTAGCGAAGAGTGTCTTGATTTCATCGGTCTTTGGATTGAAGCCTAGCTTTCTGAGCATCAGTGGGATCAATTTTATTGGCACCTGGAACATGAAAATAAATACCTATGCTGGAGCAGCCGTGGTGTGTCCGAGTGCCGTGGTCTATCCGGCCTAAGAATCCATGTCCTCCCGTGGATTTCGTAAAAGCTGACTTAGGGATTTAGGCAGCAGCATCCAGCTGAGTACTCAACATTGATACTGCGATCAGCAATCCGCGTGCCTAGCGTGGTGATTATGGCAATTCCCTCCCAATATATTTTATTGGGGGAAGCCTCGTTCAGGAGTCGACGTCTAAGGCTGCTGGTGAAGATCATGCTAGAGCAGTTGTATAGAGCATAGTAGAGCAGAGGCAAACACTAAGCTCTGCTTAGCTTGGGGCTAGATAATGTTGTGTGAAATGTCTAACATTTATTTATTATTTATTTATTTGGCAAACAGTTTGCGTTTCTCGCCGAACTCAAACTTCTATATCAAAATTTCGAAACGTTATTTTAATATAAGTGATTTTGAAAAGAAGCGATGAACTGTTAGGTACTTACTGATAACGTAGTGCGTGCTACAAAATAGTTTGTGCTTAATTTTCCCCCTACAACCAAATAGAATGGAGCACGTCTCGCCTTTTACATAGGTTCTATAGTATAGACATATATGCATATTTATATATGCTTCGATTCGTGGGTGACCTCTTTGTCGAAATTGGGCCTTCCTAGTTGAATCGTCTGACCCAAATAGACATGGTGGTCAAGAACTTAAACAATATCGTTCCCAACGTATCTCGGCATAGATATACTTACGGGGTGTATAAAGACATCTCTCGAATACTGAAGGTACCGGTAAAGCTACCTATATCATAGCTATAAAAAATAGCTTTCGCCTGAGACGCGATTCATACCGGAGAAAACTTTTTATCGTATCGTATTTGTCAGCCAGCAATGTATGCATTTATTCCAGCCGCGCGAGTTCAACGCTCCCGGTCAGCTGATCGACCCGTAGGGCCAATATTTCTCATGCAGTTTTTATTGTTTTTTTACATATAAATATATATAAATAAAGTAAATGGTAAATTGTCTCAATATTGTTATGTTTTGTCTATTTTAGTTGGTATATCATCGAAAACCATTGCTATAAATGCGTATTATGGCTATGTTTATCCTCACTTAAGCTATGGTATAATATTTTGGGGGAACTCAGTCAATGTCGTCTTCCTTTTGAATTCAAAAAAAGTGTCTAAGAATCATTTACAATCTCCGTAGCACAGACTCACTTAGAAATGTATTCAGAGACAACAACTTTCTTACATTAACTGGTATCTATATTTAACTAGTCTCTCTCTGGTATATACGAAATATGTTTATTTATTAAAAACAATCATAATTACTTTTTTGAAATTAAGTCTAACCGCAAAAATTGTCGTCGAAATAAACATAAATATAACATAGCTATACCCCAAGTTAACAACAATATGTTTCATAAAAGTTATTTTTACACTGCTACAAGAGTTTTCAACGCCTTACCACTTAGCATAAAGTCATTAAATGGACCACCCTTTCAAAAAAACTTAAAGAAATGGCTAATTTTAAATGTTTTTTTACAATTTATCTGAATACTTTGATAAAGATGTACAAATCTAATAACAAATCTAATACCTATCTAATATTTGATCTCGTTGTATGTAAGTACAAAATAAACAATACTTAGGTACATCTTTAGGTAGAATTTTAGACTTTCTAAAAATCTGATCTCTGTATAGTATAGTTCTACTTGTACCTAACTAGCTTTATATAAATATGTTCTACTTTAGCATAAAATTATTGTACGTCCGAAATGGACAAACTGTTGCAAATTTGAATATTAAGACCACCTTTATATACACCGTTTTTACAATAAAGAATTACTTTACTTTACTTTTTATTTATTAACGTGTTTTTAATGATGGAAAATAGGTTTTTGTGTTTCTTTAACGATATTTTATGAATATTTATAAAGAAAACACGAAAAAAGCGGACCAAAAGTGAGCATTTTTTTTCGTGTTTTTCAGCTTAAATATTTTCAAAATCATGGTCTGAATGCACTGTTTCAGTTTTCGGGAGTAGTCTTTTTACGCCCTGTATATGCTTTATTTAATTAATTGTCATGTGATATTGGTAAAGGCAAATTCAGTTAAGGTCCTAGAAAGAACTCTTAGTTTGACGTGAAGAGGTCATGGTAAGGCCTCAGGTTTCTTTTACATCTGACCTTGTCAATATTCTCTTCATCATGAGCCTTGAACATCTCCTTGAATTTCGCTATGTCCACAGCGCTGAAGCAGGCTGGGGGTGGCGGAGGCTTCTTAAGTTTTGGTGGAGCACCCATCATAGCGGCAGCGGCGCCGGGGGGGGGCTTGCCCTTATCTTTACCTTTCTTTGGTGGCATTGTGATGGATTATAGTTTGTGCAAAAAGCAAAGGATGTATATGTAATGCTGGGCTTGGGTGTGTTCAGAAAATATTTATTTATAGATTTATTTAGGAGGACTTGAATCACGTTTCGATCATGTTTGGTAAAGGTCACAGATTTATAAGTATAGTACTAAAGTAGTATAGGTCACAGATTCATTTTATAAGTAAGGTTTGTAGCAAAGACAGTGAACATAATACTCTAGGGAGCAAAGACTAAATACCTACCGGACCTCAGAATAACGACTAACATTACCTACAAAGCGTACATGGCCAGCTGTCAAATGTGTATCCTTTGGAGCCTTTCGAATTTTTATGTTTTACCTATATATTTGCTTTTTAAAGATATAGTATCATACGAATAAGTTAATAATACATTGCCTTTCATACAGTATTGGAATTAACGTTTGAATTACCTCAATAAGAGTATAAAATTCATTTTAAGATTTTCGTAGATAGTGTTGTGAAAAATGAAATCGATAAGTCTGTCGAGTTTCTAGTCGTAATGTTGTTTTCCCCTATGTGCTCTCCGCTACTGCACCCTAACTGTTCGCACAATGTCCTTTATAATAATGTTGTTGTGTAAAAATAGTAGTTTATAAAACTGTTGCAAAATAAGGGTTCTTAAAACACGAGTGTGAGTGAGAAAAACGAGCCGGAGGCGAGTTTTTTTATAGAATCACACGATGTGACAAATTATGTGCAGTTTCATACCTTTTCATCCATATATATATTATTATCTAATCTCATGAAATAGGTAATATTATATTTTAAAGTCTTGGTAACATTTATTGTAAAACCTCCTAGATTTTGCCGGTAAGAGGTTCATTTGTTCGTTGCAGCTTCGAGAATGTCCAGTCGTGTAAAATTTTCTTCAGTAACTCTACTGGCGTTTTCAGTCATTTTTTAAAACAAAAACTAATTTGACAATGAAATTTGCGTAAAATTACAGCTTATATTTGCATTTATTTGTAAACGTTTATAGCGCCAAAATCCATACGTGCGAGCGTGTTGCGCCGCGTCCACAGATTATGCATAGAAAAACTGAATAGCAACCTCCTTGGTCCAAGTGAAGTTGTATCGTAATGGAAAAAAAGTTATATTATGATACAGTTGTCCATGGAAGAGCTGTATCTTAATGTAATTTTTTTAATTTATTTCGATGGCATGTGCATAAAGACTGTCATTTTTAGTTTTGTTTTTAGTTTTTTCATCTTTATATTTCAGTATGAGAGTAGATAACGTTCATATTGTAATAAATGTAATTTACAAATAACATTGTACCAAATTAGCGATAGGTAGGTACACGAGATTGCACTGGATACCTAGTTACTGGGTTTTGTCTCTCCTGATTTCGGGATATTTTCAATAAAATATGTTTTTTCGTTAACAACATGAGGCTTGTAATCCATTAGAATTAGTACAAAGATCGTGGGGCAAGGGAAAGGTACAATATCTTTTTCGGCCAATAGCAGCACGTTCAAAACTATCACGTCATGTGCGTCCACGGTCATTGGCTGTATGAATAGTACGTAAGTAATCAAAAACAGTCTGCTTCTACAGATTGCTGTAATTGCGAACAAACATTAATATAATTTATTTAATCTTCCAGCTCATGCTTGGTTCTAGACAAAAGTACTGTACAAGTCTCGGCCGAAATAGCAATTAACGGCCTCATTTACTAAAAATCACTGCGGAAGGGCTCGGCTTTGCCTTGTACTTCCAATATTACTCGGCTGTCAATTGCTTTATTTCAGGCCTGGACAGTAATGTTCTATTATTATGAAATATGTAAATGTAACACTGCGTGTAAGGTTATTAGATGTTTAAGTAACAAAAATGTACCATAACAATTAAATTTTATGTTTTTACAACTTGTTTTTATTAGTTCCTGATCGTCATTTTTTGTACTTAGGTATACTTGCGCATTCTACAAAGAATAAAAACATCAAGTTTTATTCACAAAATACAAAAAGACAATAATATTTATAACACAGGTGTGATATTGAATCGACAGTCACTCTTTAATCGATGTCGATAGGTAGACATCATGTTCCAATCCCTAGTAGAATGAAAATGTTAAAACCTTGTTATTTGCCGTCCTGTGAAAACTATATCTCTCTTGTTCTGGCAATAACAATTGTGCCGTAAGAGTAAAGAGCGGTGCCATATTTAATTAGTTTATACTAAGTTTCACTATTTCTTTGTTAGTCGTTATTTTGAGTACCGGACACAACGGTAATATACCACTACAGATTATCTATATATACCGGGGGTTTGTAGTTTTTGGTAAAGGTCTCGGTCGGTACCTATCACAGGGAACTGTTTTAAAGAAGGTGCGTACCTATATACCTACAGTGTATTATCTATGAATTTGGCCGTAGTGATTACATTTTCTTTCGTTGAAGATAAAAATAAGGAGGACTTACCATAGAATAATGACTAAAGCAAGGATGTAGGTTGTACTTTGTCATCTTAGAATATGACTAAAGCACTTTGTCATTATTATTAAGGGTTGTACGTGCTTTAGTCCTTATTCTAAGGGTTATACCGTTATACGCTCAGAATATTATTCTGAGGTTATACGGAGCAGCGGAGTGGTAAGAATACTGTCAATGTTGACACGAGATGTCAATGGCTCTCGCTAAAGAGGTATTCTCTATTCTCTCAGAATAAGGATAGCAGGTATTCTCCTCTCAGAATAAAGGAGATTCTCCTTGTTCAATAGTATTGCGTATTGGTGAGTTTATAACCTCCTTGGATTCAAAAAAACTGATGACGCTGCGAGGTCTCGGTTTGTGCGAACTATTTTTGGTGGTACAAGGTGTCCGAAATATTTTGTATGCAATCCCGAAAGGAGATGATCGAAAATTATCAACTTTTCCCAGAAAAGATTGTCAAATTTCATCTTATTTTTCTTAGGTTTCTGTAAAATCTACGAAAATGTTCTATAGCAACCTTAAATCTGCTTGTGGAAAACTCAACCCATCTGTTTTGTTTATACAGACTATAACAACCACAGACCATTATAAGTCTGTGGTCATTGTATTAGATAGATAGATACTCTTTGGCAGTGTGAAGAAAAAATATACACCGATTAGAATGTTCTCGTGGTTTTTAGTGAAATTTCCTTGAAAAAGCCCTGCAGGCGTAACCTCGGAAAGAGGAGGCAAGAGCCCCACATTATGGCGACCGTGGAAAAGGAAGACATCGCGGTTATAGCCTGCAAACGAGAACGAAAGGTAACGAGAACGTTGTTCACGAAGAGTGCCAACGTGCTCGACGATTTTCTCGAGGACGATAAAGCTTCTCCAATATTGTTAGCGGCTCAACATAATATAGTTCACGAACTCCTTATACAACTGACTGAGTTAGACCGCGAAATTAGAAAGATATTGAGAGACAGCGATGAGGCTATCCTGGAGAAAGAAATGGAAGGTGCTATGGAGTATAGATCTCGCTGGAATTTGCTAGATATAAAATACAAGAGCAAAAATAAAGCGAATCCTGTCGAAGATATTAAAGGAAGACGCAATTTCAATCTTCCAAAAATCGAATTCATCACATTTTGTGGCGATTTGAAGGGCTGGCTGCCATTTTGGGGTCAGTTCCAGAAAATAGACAACGATCCTCATATAGATGTACATGATAAATACCAGTACCTGCTACAAGCTATGAAAGACGAACCAAAGACACTGGTACAAAGTTTTTCTCCAACCTCCTACAAAGAATGCTTGGACCAACTCAAAGCAAGATATGCACGGGAAGAACTGCTGATTCAAGTCTATGTTCGTGAACTTTTAGGTATGATAAACAAAATGGAAAATACGAACCTAACTACACTGTACGATAAAATCAGTGCCATGCTAAGAGCATTGGAAACCCTTGGTGTAACAAAAGATAAATTTGCTGCATTTTTACTGCCAATGGTAGAATCGGCACTCCCACAAGAGCTCCTAAAAGTTTGGGAGAGAAATAAAACACAAAATACAGATATAAGTATAGAGTTGAATAACTTATTAACATTCGTAAGGAGAGAAGTCGAAAGTGAACAACGAATCTCATTAGCCACGAAAAGCCTTAATGGGATACAAAACAGAGACGAAGCTGCATCAGAACCAACAGCTGGTTGTTTACTGACAGGCACCCATAGTAACAACTTTAAGAAAACCACATGTGTGTGGTGCGACAAGGATTCTCACAGTAGTCTAGAATGCTACAGAATGCAAAAGATGAGCTTGGATGAGCGAAGAACCCATCTAAAACAAAAGAAAGCCTGTGCTATTTGTTTAAAGAAAGGACATCACCCGAAAATTTGTAAGGCAGCTGTAAAATGTATCATATGTACTCAGCGTCACTCCGTGGTTCTCTGCACTGGACAGAAGCATAAAGCTAGTGAAAGTGCTCCTAGAACTAGCCAACCTGCTCCACAGTCTGATGCTACAAGTGCTACCACAACAGCAATGCCAAGTGATGAAACTTCAAGCACCAACATGTCTGCGGGTGGTAAGCAAAATACAGAAACAACCTTACTACAGACAGTATCCGTCTGGATTTGCAACGGCGAGAAACAGGTGAAGGTTCGAGCTATGTTTGACAATGGTGCGCAACGCTCATACATCCGAGAAGAAGTTGCACGTAAACTCAACATATCTGCTGTGGGTAATGAAACATTGTCTCATACTTTATTTGGTGGTGTAGAAATAACTCCTAAACAATACAAGGTATATGATTTAAATGTAACAAGTGTAGATAGAACATTTTCATTCCAATTGACTGCTCTAGGACAGACATGCATTTGTAAAAATATTCCCAAATACACACAAAATAACCTGCCAAACTTACTCACCAAACACAAGATAGAACTTTCAGACAAAAACACACAATCAAATGATATTGATTTGCTGATAGGTGCAGATTTTTCTGGTTTGGTACTCACAGGTGATATAGTCCAACTACATGACACGCTTTTTGCGGTCAAAACTAAGTTGGGTTGGACCCTGCAGGGAAAAACTACTATGGCAATGTTTTGTTCTACAGACATAACTAATTTTTGGTCGTTGGAAACTTTAGGTATTCGCGACCCAGCTGAGACCAAGACCAAACAGCAGAACGAAGAGGAGGTGCTGGCGACTTTTGAAGAGAGTGTCACAGTCAACAATGAGGGCCGGTATGAAGTCATTCTTCCCTGGAAGGTAGGTCACGATGAATTACTAAATAACCTTGATATATCCTCACGTCGATTACAGTCTGTAACAAAAAGATTAAGGACAAACAACATGTATGAGGACTATGATAAGGTTCTTACTGAATGGCGTGATAAGGGAATTATTGAGATGGTACCGGAGTCCAAGAAAGACGAAGAATCTTCACATTACTTACCACATAGACCCGTTATAAAAGAGAAGAGTCTAACAACACGAATTCGACCTGTATTTGATGCCTCGGCGAAAGATAGATATGGTAAGTCATTGAATTTATGCCTTAGCAAAGGGGTCAATATGTTGGATACAATTCCTAAATTACTGAATGGATTTAGAAAAAGGGCGATTGGAGTCACTGCAGACATATCAAAGGCATTTTTACAAGTGTCTGTATCACCAAAAGACAGAGATATGTTGCGATTTTTATGGTGGAATAATGAGGGTGACATGATTACTTACCGGCATTGCAGAGTGGTGTTTGGCTTGACTTCCAGTCCATTTTTGCTCTCGGCTACTATCCAACATCATTTAAAAAAGGTAAGTCAAGACTTGAGAGGTTCAGCTGATATTTTAGCCAACTCATTCTATGTAGATAACTGTCAAACAAGTTTAGACACCAAAGAAACAGTCAGAAAGTTTGAAACAGAAGCCAAAGAAATAATGAGCCAGGCAAAGTTCGACCTCACACAGTGGACAATAGCTCCTCTCTCAGATCTGAAGAATGATGCTGTAGTCTCGGTACTGGGCCTTGAGTGGCACACTGCAGAAGATCAACTGAGCTGCAATATACATGATCTACCACCACTATGTGAAATAGGTAAGTTTACCAAAAGAAACCTACTATCTCTGACTCAAAGGATTTATGATCCGATAGGCTTTACTACAGCAGTGACATTAGTACCCAGATTAATCCTTCAAGAAACATGGCGTCGCAAAATAAACTGGGATGAGGAAATATCAGATGACCTGAAAATGAGATTTATTAGATGGTATGAATCATTACATCATTTAAAACAATGTAGGATACCCCGACGACTCACAGCGACTCCATTTGATGAAAGTTCATTGCAATTGCATGTGTTCTGCGATGCATCTTGTGATGGAATTGCTGCATGTGTATACCTGAGAGCTGAAACTAAAGATAACATGTCAGTGAGAATAATTTCAGCAAAATCTCGAGTAGTACCCCCTGAAAAGATAACTATTCCCCGCCTAGAATTATTAGCAGCCTTGATAGGGTCGAGACTACTGGCAGAGGCACGCATAGACCTAAAATTGGAATCTACAGAATACTGCTGGACTGATTCTAGTGTAGCGTTGTGCTGGATTAAAAATGAGCTACCATGGAATACATATGTAGGAAATCGTGTCAAAGAAATCAGACAAAATACTAATAAAGATAACTGGTCTCACATTCCAGGCACGTCGAATCCAGCTGACTTGGCATCCAGAGGCTGTGACGCAACCCAACTACTATCTTCCCGTTGGCTGGAGGGACCTTTATGGTTGTACGCCGCGCCCGAGGAGTGGCCCAAGTCGTCTGTCAGCATGGATGAGACAGAGGCTAATCGTGAGCTAAAGAAAACAGCTGTTTGTAATACAAACATAAGCCCAACTGAAGGTATGACAAGTCAGCTTTCCTACTTTTCTAAGTATAGTAAAACTATTCGATCAGTGGCATGGATACTCAGATTTGCGCACAATACGCGTCATGAAATAAAGATTAAAGGTGAACTAAGCTATGAGGAATATGAAGAGGCTGAAAAAAGAGTTATAAGAATTATTCAGACAGAAAACAAGGATTACATAGAGAAGAAAATTCTGGGTCTTACACATTTCTATGATAAAGATGACCTGATTAAAATTAAAACAAAACTTCTACTTACCGACGTTCCAGAGAGCACGAAGTTTCCTGCAGTGTTGCCGGCGAACAGCTCCCTCACGCGCAGACTGGCCGAGCAGCGACACGTAAACCTACAACACGCCGGAATCGTTACGGTACTAGCCGATTTACGTTCAAGGTACTGGATAATAGGTGCGAGGCACTTACTTAAGTCTGTCATCGCCAATTGTAATACATGCAAACGGCATAGAGCCAAAGCAACGCGAGCGCCTCCAGCTCCACTTCCCGTAGAACGCACCCAGTGTACTGCTCCATTCGAGATAACGGGAGTCGATCTGGCGGGCCCCTTATACCTACGCGGTGGCGAGAAGTGCTGGATAGTGTTGTACACCTGCGCTGTGTATCGAGCGGTGCATCTCGAGGTAACAAAATCGTTGTCAACTGAATCATTTTTAATGACACTACGACGCTTCATAGCACGTAGGGGTAGAGTCAATGTTATCATCAGTGATAATGGTACAAATTTTGTTGGTACAAAAAACTTATTGTCTGATTTAGACTGGGACGAAATTCAAAGACAGTCCACGATACAACGCATAAAATGGAAGCTGAACGCACCTACAGCTGCGTGGTGGGGTGGATTCTGGGAGAGGCTTATCAAAATTTTGAAGGACCTATTGAAAAGAGTCCTCGGGCAGTCGTCAGTCACGTATGTAGAGCTTGAAACAATTTTATGTGACTGTGAAGCAACAATGAATGGACGCCCATTGACTTACATTGAAGATGATAAGACAAATTCCCTGGAACCCTTAAAGCCTAACAGTTTTTTACAACCGATTTCTCAGACTGATGTCACTGACATTGATATGATAGATATGAAAAGTCTAAACAAGAGATTGCGCTATCTACAAAAGCTAAGAGAAGATTTTAGACAAAGATTTAAGACAGAGTATCTGACTACTTTGGTTCAGAGAGGAAAGGAGAAACAAGACAGTCTTAAAAAGGGAGATGTAGTTTTGATTGAAACTGAAGATAAGAGAATTAAGTGGCCTTTAGGAATAATAGATGAGATTTTTCCAGGTCGTGACCATATTAATAGAACAGCAAAGGTGAGAACATCAACCGGCTATAAGGTACGTCCATTTCAACGTTTATTTAAACTAGAAGTTTCTGATCCTGACGTGGAGTTTCCTCATCAAATGGTAGTACCTACCATTCACGTACCAACAGAAGTAGATGTAAAGTCGCAAGTGGTGCCAGTAGTCCCTCATTCTCAGGTACAGCCGGCGGAAAAAGACGTCAAGGAGACGACCACTCGGTCAGGGCGCGTTGCTAGGTTACCTAGTAGGTATCTGATTTAAGGTAGGTATGTACCTACTTGGTTTTATTAGGTTTGTCTTCCCAAAGTCGGGTTGTATGCCTATTGTTTTTCATACACATACACAATTCATTGATCATTCATGACTATAAAGAGATAAAATGTCTGTCTGTCCTTCTAGTAAAGTTCGTTGTCATGTAACTTAATTGATAAATTTTAAAAGATTATTTTGTATTGTGACTAATGTTGTGTAAACTAATAATATATAAATTGTGTAATAATATAACCTAAGATCAGAGACTAGAAGTCTCTGCTAAGATTATCTTTGTTCTTTCTATTATATTATGATTACTTATGATATAATAATAATTGATGTGTCTAAGATTTTATGTTTTTAATGATTCCTGTGTAATAATTGAGGCTACATAATAAATGATAATTCTATAGATAGTACCTATTGAAGTTTGTAACTTGACTAAATTTTAGTTAACTTTGATATTTAGATAGTATTGAAATATTGTGTTGTTTAAGGGTAGGTAAAGTCTTGATTGTTAATGTTAAAATAATATGTTGACACATTCATTTGTTAATTTAGGTATCTATTTTTCTGGGTGTGGAGTGTGTGGAAAACTCAACCCATCTGTTTTGTTTATACAGACTATAACAACCACAGACCATTATAAGTCTGTGGTCATTGTATTAGATAGATAGATACTCTTTGGCAGTGTGAAGAAAAAATATACACCGATTAGAATGTTCTCGTGGTTTTTAGTGAAATTTCCTTGAAAAAGCCCTGCAGGCGTAACCTCGGAAAGAGGAGGCAAGAGCCCCACACTGCTGTTTAGACTACCTACTTTTTGACTATTTTGAAAAACTTGTTCAAGAATATAAGAATAGTGGGCACCTACCTACCTAAACCACCGAGCATATAATCACTACGTGACCGAGCTAATAATAATATTATTTTCTTCCAACTACCAAGTCCAAGTAGGTATACCAAGTAATTTCGAAATTGTTCACGTGGTGAAACACGAGCATACAGCAGCACTTCTATGCACATATAACAAACTTTGCAGAACAGCGGCCTTACCATGAGCTCTTATAGCGATTCAGTTCACAAACAAAATATCGGTTTGTCGTTGAGGGATCCAAACCAACTAACACTCTGTGCAATAAGAAGTCACTTTCTGTTTGGTGCTACAATCCGTTTATTCCAATCTACTATTTTTACTCCTGTATTTAAGTTTACAAAAGTAAGTACTGAGGTAGGTTTTATATAGGTTAGCTATGACCCCATACTCCGTGCCGTGGTGCGTCCAGAGTTCGGCCTAAGAATAGACCCGTCCTATCCTACCGATCACCAATCCGCCTGCCAAGCTTGGAAAATCCTTCCATTGTAGGTATATGGGAGAGACCTCGTCCAGCTGTGGCCGTAAACAGGCTGGTGATGATAATGATGAGAATAAAATGGCTGACACAACCATCATAACCCTGTTTATAGTTAAAGGGCAATTCCATTCAATTTACAGCCCCGGGCAGTAATCTTTGTAGCGCCGAAATTAAAGGTTATTGCGTTCGGAATCGAATTAAAGAAATCGAGGAACGAGGAAACGTACAATTTTCTCGTTACCTTGGCTGTTTGAATGACTAGCAAAAACGTTAGAGGTATACCTGATTACCCAATTTGCCAGTTTACCATCCCCATAAATTCTGGGCTTCCGGGTACAACGACCTCCGTAGCCAGATCAGGTAAGCGAGCCATCTTCATCACATCTGTCCACTGGAAAACGAACAATTTTGCGTTGGAACATTTTTTTTATGAGCTTACTAAAGAGATCAGTAAATTTGAGGCGTCACTTGACTTGAACCTATCCTATCTGTGTCAAGTAAGCTTTACGAAAAAGTGTAATACCACCATGGATATAGTACCTCTATAAAAATTCCTTGAATACCACATCAAAACAAAATTCTAGATGCTCTACAAGTTAAGTGGTACCTACCTAGATTACAATACCCTCCTATTAAGCGTAGTGTTCGTTGGAATCGTACATCACGTAGGTACTTTTAATATCACATAAGACGTATGGTGGGCCTGGTGACCCTATATACAGGTTTTACTACTAAACCTTTTGGGCACCAGCTCTCATTTATCCAGTTATTTTGTGTTAGATTTAAGGTTATCCAGTTAACTATTTGTTTAAGTGAGATAAATAAATTAAAAAAAAAACATTGTATAGTTCCAGTGAAGTCATCATCATCATCAGCCTGTAGAAGTCCACTGCTGGACAAAGGCCTCCCCCGAAGAACCCAATGACTTCCTGCAACCTTTAAAAATGTCGTTCGTCCATCGAGACTGCGTCATCCGGTTCGGTTCGGTTCCACGAGAACCTTTACTCCCGAACGGTTGTCAGTTCTGCGAGCTAGGTGCCTAAATGGTTTGTCCATTGACGCTTCAACTTTCTAATTCTGAGAGCTATGTCTGTGATCTTGGTTCTTCTACGGTTATCATAATTTCGGATTCGATCACAATGTGAAACTCCGAGCATAGATACTTAGGCTAATAAGATATTCGAGCGCTATAGGCATTTAGCTAGAAGGTAACTCCCTCCGAGATCGCGAGGCGAGCGAAATTGTAACAATAACAGCATAGCTTAATTTGTTATAGGTACGTACGAGATTCATTATTTTAGGTATCGGCAGTGGTGGATTTATACTAGGGGCAGTCGGGGCTAGCGCCCAGGGCGGCAAATTTTCTAGGGCGGCAAAATTTGGAAAGTGAGAAAAAAAATTCTATACAATATATAATTAACTAATTCTTTTAAATAAATCTTTCAAGAAATATAATTCAAGTATTATGTATCACATTAAAATTTTGTATATTATTTAATATAAATAAAACATAATGTATAATAAATGCTATATAATACATAATAAATTTCCTGCAATCAATTAGTTATTCTAATTCTTAAAAAATAAGATATCAAAACTATTCAAATAAAATTTAAGTCATAGGGCGGCATTTTCGTGCCCCAGGGCGGCACAAATTTAAATCCGGCCCTGGGTATCGGTAATAGCAGAGACAAGTATTATTTCCTTGTCTCTGGTAATAGGTAATGCGCATTGATTTATAATAACTAGGTACAGCAGCTAGGTGTATAATGTACGTAGGTTACCTACTATAGGTACCTACCTATTGTTTTATTTTAGAAACTAACTAGAACCTTGTTAGGTAACTATAGGCCCGACGCGACATGAGAACATTATTGCGTCCATCAAATCTAACGTAAAATGTGGTTTTACGTGGCACGGTGTTCATTAAAATTGCTTTTAACTTTATGGGTGGCTCGACGGTTTATAAAACGCAATATTGTCAGCCGCTCTATAATGTTTAATAGCTGACTCGGTTGTCCCATCTCAGGTTACTTAATCCCATCCGTAGATCCAAGATCACTGACATCTTCGTTGAAGACTGGTAAATTAAAATAGTTCTTTATTGTTGTTATAAATAACGGCTCCCGAATAATGAAAGTACTGGTAAAGCTACCTAAATCATATCTTTATAAAATAGCTTTCGCCTGAGAGGTGATTCATAACGGAGAAAATCTTTTTTTTCGTTTCTTAGTAGTAGTGAGTAGTTGTCAGCCAGCAATGTACGCATTTATTCCGCTGCCGGCCGCGCGAGTTCAACGCTCCCGGTCAGCTGATCGACCCGTAGCGCCAGTATTTCTTATGTGGTTTTCATTGCTTTTTGTGACGTTTTTATTTATTAACGTGTTTCGAATGATGGAAATTCGTTTTTTGTGTTTCTATAACGATATTTTATGGATGTTTATAAAGAATACATGAAAAAAGCGGCCCAAAAGTGAGCATTCTTTTTTCGTATTTTTTCACATTAAATATTTTCAGAATCATGGTCTGAATGCACTGTTTCAGTTTTCGGGAGTAGTCTTTTTACGCCCTGTATGCAGGCCATATTCGGCTCGGAGAACTGACAACCGTCGGGGAATAAAGGTTCTCCACTCCAGTAGCGACTATGAACTACGTGTAGGAGGTTCCATGGATCGAGGTCGCAGGATGTTGGTGGATGGATGCGGCTCAAGGCCGTTCGTCGTGGCATTTTATGGGGGGCTTATGTCCAGCAGTAGACTTTTACATGATGTTGATGATGATGTTGACTAAGGTTCGAGTAATGAATGGAACTCACATTGAGAGCGATCTTGAGTGCACCAATAATGAAACGTATGATGGGTATAAGTAAATTGGAGCGCACTCAAAACACTATCTTCTTATACTATCTTCAGTTGACAGCGTTCGAATTTCAAAACACCAGCATCAGATAAAACATTTTTGGTGCACTCAAGATCGCTCGAAGATCGATTGACGAGTCGGGATTGTTTCTCGAAAAGTTTCGCCATCATTGTTTGAAGTTCTTCACAACATTACAGACATCTGCTGTTATTGAAAAGCTATACCTACCTAGTGAGCTATATATACCACTAAACATTTTGGCCCTAACTTTTCTATGGGTGAGCATAGGCGTATATAGGGGGGGTTTTAATCACGAACCTTGGACCGTGCAGGTTTCATTGTTGCCACGTTTATGCGGCACAGCGGCAACATCATACTTTAACCCTTCGCTTTGTACCTACCTACGGTAAGACTGTTATCAATAGGTATAGTGGCCCTGAAAAGGGCCGTGTGACCAATAAAAACAACCAGTGTACAGAAAAGAATGAGTGCGCCTCGCAGGTGGGTTCCTTTCATGCACAGAGAGCCTTTATAAAATTAAAGCATTTTCCTCCATGCGCTAGAAAAAAACAATCGTCACAAAACGAACTTAGCGATGCGCGACTATGAATAAAAGTATTCGAACTATTCGACTAATAAATTCATCAAACTAGTGCGACTGAAGTCGTGAACACCGAATGAATTCATTCATCCATCCAAGTCTGGTATGGAAGTAAGTTGATCACCATCACCAATCACAATGTTCCGTTCCACCGCCTATCGTCTGCACCAGTTGTCGCGAGTGAATTCGTATCCATTCGGGGTTTTCCGCTGCGGATCGTACAAGTATTACTGAAAATAGTATTCGTTTATTCGAATAACTTTTCTAGTTTAGCACTATTTTTCAAGTCGACTGAGAAATTCAGTAGTGGCATATTATTCGATAGCAGTGTTGCCAGAGCTTACTAAGCCCTGGTTGCCATTTGTAGGTTCAAATGTTGCCATCAGAGACCAAAGGTTGCCATTAGAAAAAATCTGCAAAAATAGGGGGGGGGGGGTGCGAAAATTTTGGTATTCAAGAAGTGTGAACAGCCAATATTTTAGTGATTTTGGTAACAAGACTGCCGAAAACGAGTTACAACTAAGGTAGTGGCGATTTGGCGAGCAGAGCGAGCCGCGAAACTTTCGTATTGAAGAAGTGTGACCAGCCAATATTTTAGTGATTTTGGTAACAAGACTGCCGAAAAAGAGTTACAACCAAGGTATTGGCGATTTGGCGAGCAGAGCGAGCCGTGAAAATTTCGGAGTGTGAACATTCAAAGTTTTTGTAATTTTTGTAGCAAGATTACATTAAAAATGATTTATTTCTTGCTATCATCATTTTTTTTGTCACGATCTGCCGCCCTTAATATCTGGCCACCCTAGCACAGAATACATATTAGCACAAGTACCTAGGCCCGGAGGCCCGGGCCTAAAGGGCCTTAGGAAAATCCACCACTGTCCACAGGAAGCTTTAGGAGGGTGCGGCGAGCGGAGTGAGCCGCGAAAATTTTGGTATTCAAGAAGTGTGAACAGCCAATATTTTAGTGATTTTGGTAACAAGACTGCCGAAAAAGAGTTACAACCAAGCTAGTGGTGATTTGGCGAGCAGAGCGAGCCGTGAAAATTTCGGAGTGTTAACAGCCAATGTTTTTGTAATTTTTGTAGCAAGATTAGATAAAAAAATATTTATTTCTTGCTATCATCATTTTTTTTTATCATGATCTGCCGCCCTTAATATCTGGCCGCCCTAGCACAGAATAAATATTAGCACAAGTACCTAGGCCCGGGCCTACTGGGCCTTAGGGCAAATCCGCCACTGTCTATAGGTAGCTTCTTCAATTAAAACAATAAAAAGAGAACTTACGAGTAGATTTAAAAACAAAAGTATTAGAAAACCACGAAAAGAACTTTCTTTGCACTGCACTGCACACAGACACACACTTTCTTCCATTTTTGTTTTAGTTTTCATAAAATTACTTTTATCTCTAGCTTCACCAAAATAGACCTTCCTTTTGGCTACTAATTATGTATGTTAATTTTTTATGTTCATTTGGGAATACAAATGCGTTCAAGATTTTGATTTTGTTTAACGCGTTCAGTTCATCTGCGTAAGATATTCGATATTTTTTACTGATAATCGCGCGACTAGTCGAAAAGTTGCCAAAAAGTTGCCATTTGAGCTTGGTTGCCATTTGGTTGCCACGAAGGGTCAAATGTTGCCAAAATGGCAACCAAAGTTGCCAAATGGCAACGCTGTTCGATAGTAAAATTTAGTTATAGTCGCGCATCGCTAACCAACTTAACTTTTTAATTTCAAAACTGGCGGCAAGTATCTATCCGTTTCCGTATTTTCGTTCAAAAACTAGTCGCGAAGCTTTTTATTTTGTGTATATTATGCTTTTTGCATGGTTATAATATATAGAGGACTTCTTTAGACGTTTTAAGTATTAAATAAATAAAAAATTCAGTGCTTTGAAGGAATACAAACTTAGAATAAAAATGCCTGATTGTGTCTGCTTGATTTCCAAACGAATCAATCAGGCAGGACATGACTTCACATGCATGACATGACGCCGATTTTGACAGAAAGAAAAGAAATGCTGATGTTGCTTGACTCGAGAAACCTCGCGTTTACGTGCTGAAAATATTACAAATAACCGTCATATTACCACGTAATACGTGTTTTTCGTATCCGACAAAATGGTTGCGCGTGTGGCGGGCGTTTTTGATGAAAAGTTGACGGAGGCAATAGCTAATTCGAAGATATTGGTAGTCGGTGCCGGCGGCATAGGATGCGAGGTTCTGAAGAATCTCGTGCTTACCGGCTTCCCCACTATTGAGATTGTATGTAATTACTTCTATTTTTAATATTTAAATCAGGTTTTACACAAGAATTCATACATTTACCGAGGAATATCCCATAACCTTTACCATGCACCTCCATCTATACTTTGATAGCTTCTAACGGGATTTGTCGGCTCTTGGTATAGAAAAGACTGTAACATCTTTAGTTCATGCTGATTAATCAGACAAATAACTCATAAAATGTCTAAAAACTGCATAATCAAAATATTCCTTCCTATGTTTGTTTTACCGTGCCGTGGCGTGTCCGGCCTAAGAATAGATCCCTCCGCTTCCCCCCGGGGTGTTTTATAATCCAACTAAGGGATTATCACCACCACCACCACCTGGGGATGGGCAGCAGCATTCACCCTAGTTCTAAACACCAATCCGCCTGCCAAATGTGTTTGTGGTGTTTATGGCAATCCAACCATTGAATCTCGGATAGGTTTTACCATCCACTGTGTTTGTATCATTGAGGGATCACACTGTTTCGCACACAATTAATTCAGGAACTAAAAATAAATAAAATAAAAAATGAATGAAAAAAAAAAAATGAAAATGAATATGTTGAATAAATATTCAACATTGCTTTATTCGGTTAGTCAAGCCAAAACAAAACAAAATAGGCTCTTCCTTAATAGTCTTTCTAATTCAAAGTGAGAAAATAAGTTATGCACTGAAGTCACTGGTCCCTGGAAAACTAATATTCTGTTGTTTTTCAGATTGATCTAGATACGATAGACGTGAGCAACTTGAATCGTCAGTTTCTGTTCCACAAGGAGCATGTTGGAAAGTCAAAGGCCCAGGTAGCCAAGGATAGCGCTCTGAGCTTCAACCCCAATGTGAACATTATCGCTCACCATGACAGCGTTATCAGGTACATGCATTTTGTATAAAATTTGAATGTTCATCTATCAGGGGGCTTAGTACAGGTTTTGATAGTTTACGAAACTATATGAAGTTTTGTTTCCTTCCATAGATTTACTTGCAGCGCCCCTAGCGAAAACTAGAAGAAAACTAAGGACGCTGTCAGTTAATGTATTGGATGGAAACAAAACTTCAAACCCGTACTAAGCCCCCTGAACTTTGGAAGTTTGGACTCTTAAATTTTCAAGTCTTCTTGTGGGAGAATCTCAAGTCTTCTTCAGATTTGGGGAAAGCGATTTATTCCCTTCACAATCCGTTTTTCATTATTTAATTTCAGTAGTGAAAAATGTACAACATACACTGCTGCTAATTACATTGGTCATCAACATCGGCTCATTTTGTTCCCATTTCTTTGGTCCAATGCCATCTCTCTTATCTCCATATCTCCATCTGACTAATCTCATCAAAGAGTGTTAGTTCTTAGTTTCTTGCTTAAAAGGTTATTGAGTTCAATTGAATTGGAATATAAAGCAAAAGAGCTGGATAGTCTTTGCCTAAGAATAGGGGTCCAACTCCTCCTGTAGATGTCGTAAAAGGTGACTAAAACATTACGCCAGGGGATGGGCAGTAGCATCTACCTGAGTACTTTACACTAAACTTTGATAACCTGCCAAGCGTGGTGATTATGGTAAATCCCCCCATTGCACAGTATTGGTTGTATGCTAAGGGGGAGGTGTAATTTAGCAGTGGATGTCTAACGGCTTATGAAGTAGAAGGTACCCCAAAAATTCAGAAGGACTTGAAGCCAAATCTTCACCTAGAATGGGAGCGATGCTTTGACCAATTAGGCCGTATTCAAGCTGATTGGAGGGCACGTTCACAGCAACTCATTATCACCATAAACCTTTTAAAATTACAATTAAATAATGCATCAGATACTTTGTTCTGGCCTTTGTTGAATAAATAACTAAGGCTATAAGCGACCTGGTGCACTTTAACTCGTCAGAATGCAAGAAGTCATTGATGAAATGGCTTTTAAAACTTAGTTATGAGGAAACAGAGCAACTACTCAAAGTTATTCACTAAACATATACACACAAACCCACTCACACATACATAAACACACCCATACCCAATACACGCTTAATTTGATTAACATAATAAGTATGATAGATAATTAATAATATAAAGAGGTATCTATAAATTAAAGTATTGAAATGAAGATAATGTAATAATATAATATGATATATTTGCTTACCAATGATTAGATCACTGATGTGCAGTCATATTTTTCCGGATGATGCGTCCTTGCTACTGTAACACACAGTTGGAATTATTATTATTATTATTATTATTATTATTATGAATGTAGTTAAGTTTTCTCTGTCTTCAGTTTGTTATTTAGAATTACTGTAAAATCAACTTTATGTTTAAATTTCATAACAAACTGTGTAAATGTGTAAATTTTTAAGGCAAATTAATTGATGAAGAATTAATTAATTAATAAATTGATGAAAGAATGGATTAGTAAATTGATGAATTGATAGATTGGTGAAAGGTTGAATTTGTGAATTGATGAATTGGTGAATTGATGAATTGTTGAATGAATGAATTGATGAATTGGTGAATTGATGAATAGATGATTAGATAAATTGATGAATTAGTAAATTGATGAATTGATAGATTAATGAATTTTTGAATGATGTTAATGATTAATTGAATTGTGAATTATTATTATTAGGTACTTACTGCGATTTTATTTATATTACCTACACTCACTCACCATTATAAACCACAACTGGGCTATCCATCAAATTTAATAAATGGAAGGTATAGCGGTATTTACAGCACAAGTTTTTCACTTAGTGTAAATACTGCAAGCCTATCAAATAAGTGCACAAGCCTTACAATGTAATGTATTGCTTTGAGTTAAGTATATTGTACCTAGTTTTTAAAATTGTAATATTGCTTGCTTTGTGGAATAAAAAAAAAAAAAAAAATATTATTATTATTATAACTTTGGAACTGTGACAACCCATAATAAAAAGAGGCCCTTTAAGGCTCTGCTACCCCTTTTGTGTGTGTTTATGTATGTATGTGTTTCCCAATTCTGCTAGAAATAATATAGAAATCTTGTTAACAGGATCACTAATAAAACTAATCAATTCCTATTTATTTTTCAGTAATGACTATGGAGTTTCATACTTCAAGCAGTTCAACATTGTGATGAATGCTCTGGACAACCGTGTGGCACGTAACCATGTGAACAGAATGTGTCTAGCTGCTAATGTGCCTCTTGTGGAGACAGGCACAGCAGGATATGCCGGACAGGTATGTTTCACAAAACTGCCCCCCCCCCCTCGCAATTACAGTAATACCTGGGGTCATTCTGCAAACCAGTGAATCATCATCATCATTCTACTGATTGACTATTGACACTTACTGAAGCTACAGAGCCGGCCAGGAACTAGCAATCCGAGGAAGCATATTTTGCCCAACCGTGTCGTCAGCGACTGGAATCGCCTTCCAGAGTCAGTGATCCATCAGTGAACTTTTTTAAAAATAGACTGGATAAACATTTTAAGTGCACTGACAATTAATAAGATATACACGCATCAGCTTTGAGCTGCCTGTGTTTTAACTAATAATAATAATAATTATCATCAACCTATAGAAGTCCACTACTGGACATAGGCTTCTCCGAATGCCGCGACGAACGGTGTTGAGCCGCCTCCATCCACCGACTTCCTGCGACGTTTGTAATGTATTTAGTCCATCAAGCAGCTTGTATGCATATATATAAAACATTGTAGAAAGCTTCTACATATTCATAATGTTTTGATTTGTTGATAGGTTAATTTTTGGATTGTTTTGTTACTACTGTCATTCTTAGTTTTAACTACCTCGTTTTCGCGTAACTAAGCCATACAGACTTCGGAACCCTTCACTGTGCATTCAATACGAGCTTGGCTGCTCTTATTTTTATAAATTTTGCCGGTCTTGCTGTTATGTTATTTATTGTACATACAGTTTTATTTATGTATGTAGCGATTGAGGCTGTATTTGGGAACTGTCAAGGGGTAAAGACTTGCTTAACTCTTTGAGTTTACTCCAACTGTCAACTATCACAGTTGGAGTAAACCAGCTTAGCTTCAGTAGGCCTAGTGTGAGCATCGCGTTTACGTGACAACCGCGTAAACGCGCGTTGGTTGAGTAACACGGCAAAATTAAAGTATACGTAAAATTGCGAGTGCGAGCAGTTTTTACGTATACTTTAATTTTGCCGGTTACTCAACCAACGTGCGTTTACACCGCGTAAACGCACGTTGGTTGAGTAACCGGCAAAATTAAAGTATACGTAAAAACTGCTCACGTAAACGCGATGCTCACACTAGGCCTACAGAGATAGGGTTATCAGGGGAAGTCCCACATTATAACTAAATACCTATTTGTATTACCTGTGCAAGTCTTTTTTTTAAACCATTAATGATGGAAATGATCAATCTACTTCAGGTGGAAGTCATCAAAAAAGGCCTCTCCCAATGCTACGAGTGCCAGCCGAAAGCCCCCCAGAAGACATTCCCCGGCTGCACCATCCGTAACACTCCGTCGGAGCCGATCCATTGCATCGTCTGGGCCAAGCACCTCTTCAACCAGCTGTTCGGGGAGGAGGATCCCGATCAGGACGTGAGCCCGGACACCGCGGACCCTGAGGCTGCCGGCCAAGCTGGGGCTGAGGCTTTGACTACGGAAGGCACTACGGCAGGTCAGTCTTGTTGCAAGAAATGCATGATCCCATACTAGGATTTAGTCACTGATTTCTAACTCTAAGATATAGGGATATTTGAAAAAATTTAGAAATGTGTGTCAAAATGTAATATGCAATGAGGTTTGTTACAGGTATAGGTACACTACAAGACTCTCTAAAGAGCGAAAAGAAGTTTATAGGCTCTGCTTTCACCAAAACTGGTTGGAATATCACAAAATTTACTGACCGTTATACCCTAGATATGGGGATTCGCTCACCAACTCTGCCACCGGTCCGCTTCATGTCAGGTTGAACTCTTGGGAAGGTATCGGCTATCCAATCCCGTCACTCCGTCCGTACTAAAAAATTTTTTTTATTCTTGGCAAGCAAACAAGCATACGGTCCCACTTGATGGAAGTTAGTTACCGTTGCCTAAAGATGCCTGCTACACTAGAGGCATCAAACGCGCGCTGCCGACCCTGAGATATAAAGATGAAAAGTCTCATGTGCCTGTGATTTCTCCGGCACCCGTATCCTTCAAACCGAACACAGCAATGCGAGCACTACTGCTTAGCGGCAGAAATAGGTACTGTGGTAGTACTTCCCCGGACGAATTCTTTCACAGAAGTTCTACTACTAACTAGTTTAGTTCAAAAAAAATGTTTGTAATAAAAGAGTGAGAAAGAGAGTAGATCGTTACGGCTACCAATAACAATAAAAATCTACTCGCAAAGACTTCAGTTTACCCGTGATCATGGCGCATGAAAATGTGCCGAAATATCGGGAATCAATAAAGCTCAAAAATCATGGTAAATATCCCGTTTCTAGTGATAATTAAGTTTAGTTAATTAATCTGACAAACAATAAAAAGCTGAAACTATTTTAGGAAACATTGAACGCAAGAGCACGCGCGCCTGGGCGGCTGAGTCCAACTACGATCCCGTGAAGCTGTTCTCCAAGCTATTCGGAGATGACATCCGATACCTGCTGTCCATGGAGAACCTGTGGAAGTCGCGCCGCCCGCCCACGCCGCTGCTGTGGGACTGCCTGCCCGGCCGGGATATCGCGCAGCCCGTGCACTCGGGCCTGCCCGACCAGCGGGGATGGACCGTGCATGAGTGCGCTCAGGTGCCTACTTTACATACTGAATACTGATCTTGGTAACCAAGGCTGTCTGAAACTATGCTGGGGCCCTTGGGCACACATGAATTTAGGGCCCTTTAGGAATGTAAAGATAGCTAATTATACTAACATTTTTCTATTATGATCTTCTATTTATTATGGGTAATTGTGAACCCGACAAAAAAATTTTGACGGTGGCGCTGTTAGGTATTGTGCTCGACAAAAATGTTTTGGAATAAATGTGAGAGAAATTGTCGATTTTGGGGGCCCCCTGAGGATCGGGGGTCCTGGGCACGGGCCCCGTGTGCCCTATGGTAGACGGCATTGTTGACAACCTCAGTAGTGCAGTGGCCGAGTAACCGGCTAAGACGCAAGAGGTGCGGTTTCGATTCCCGCTGCGGGACAAAATGTTCTGCAAATATGCCCGATCCTAAGGTTCCGGACCGTGTCCGGCCAAAAAATAGACCCCCTTCTCCCGTGGATGTAGGCAGCAGCATCTACTTGAGTACTTAACAGTAAACTGCAATCACCAATCCGCCTGCCATGTGTGGTGATTATGGCAATCCCCCCATTGTATTCAAAGGTGGAGGCCTCGTCTAGCAGTGGACGTAAACAGGCTGGTGATGGTGATAGCTGGGTAGGGTGCCGTGCTTTGTCCGGCCTAAGACCTCTCCACCTACTCCCGTGGATGTCGTGAAACTAAAGAATTGCACCAGGGTATGGGCAGCAGCATCCAGTACTCGACAAGAATACTGCGATCACCTATCCGCCCAAGCGCTCCGTATCAGAAGGGCTATCAAGGAAAATGACGTAGTTTGCAGAACGTCGGCACATTAAAACGTCTATATGGTGGCAAAACGACTTACTAGTAAAACGTTCAAAATGTAAAGTTGTCAACGATATAAAACGTTAGGGATACTCAATAACAATAACAGAAAATAATTTAAAATTTTTATTAACACAAAAATGAGAAAAAAACATTTTTGCCAATAATAAGAATTTCGATTCCTATATATCATATATAGGTTTTTTTTTAAACAAATTAGTCTCCAAAAATAACTAAATATTATTTCCGCCCCATACTAAGTGGTGATCATGGCATTTCCCCTTATTGTATTTTATGGGGGAGGCCTCGTCCAGCAGTGGACGCATTAAGGCTGCTGATGATGACAATAAGATAAATAACTTGTTAATTCCTGTCCAGGTGTTCGCGTCGAGCGTGGCTGCCCTCCAGGCGGAGCTGCAGTCCCGCCCCGACGGGGACCACCTCGTGTGGGACAAGGACGAGAAACACGCTATGGACTTTGTCACCGCTTGCGCCAACGTACGCGCACACATCTTCAACATACCGCTTAAAACGCGGTTCGAGATCAAATGTGAGTCATCTACATCATCAGGCGGTCTACTGCTGGGCACTGGCCTCCACCATAATATGATAATACATGGCCTGAGAGATAACTGCACAAGACGTGACTGAAAAGAAAGCTATATAACATACCTAACACCCAACACTTACATACGTAGTCATGATCCCAAACCAGGATTCCCTGTGTCGTGGGTATCAAGAACTACGAGTACAATGATACCATAACACTTAGACCCGGAACAAATACTTGCAGATCATACAAACATTTGTCCCGCAGCGGGAATGGAACCCGCTACCTTTCGCATCTCAGCCGGCTAATCGCCCGCCGCGCCACAGAGATCGTCAACATGAAGAAACTTTTCCAGCTTCAAATCTGTCGGGGCTGTCGGGGGAAAAACCCTGGCTGCCGAGTAGTGCGTCATCTGAATTTTGATCAGAGGGCGTATTACGAGTTTTGCATTGCAAAAACCGGAATGCGAAACGTGAGCATTCAACGTGACTTACGTAGTAACTATTTACTAATCAGTACTGTTTCTACCGACTGCGCGGCACAGAATGATGAATAGTTTGTACGTAAGTCACTTTGAATGCTCACGTTTCGCATTCCGGTTTTTGCAATGCAAAACTTGTAACAGGCCCACTGAGCCCTGATTCTCGTATTTATAAAAAAATCACAATCTAATCTCATCTCTGTCAACTGCCACGTCTGTCACTGCGTGCGTCTTCGAGCACCACGGTCCGGCCCGCGCGGAAGTCCGTGTTGCTCGAAGGCGTGCGTAGACTTAGGCCTAGCGCATACATACAACTTTTGCAACGACTAAACTGTTTTGTCGAGTTTTGTGCTAGTCGTGATTTCCACACAACTCAACCGTTTAGTTGATGGAGGTGCTCATACAATTGATGCAGTCGATCGACGATTCTTTAATAGTTTAATTTTCGTAATAGTTCCCACAATGGTGACAAGAGAAGTGACGCCGCTTCAAATGCTTATGCGAGACTGACTGACAGTCGCGGATCGACTGTTTAGTCGATAGTACGCTCACATCAATACAATGCAATACAAATTGAGCGGTTGATCGATAGTTGTCCAACTTTTTAATCAAAAGCAGATTGATACAGCTTTTTGACTTTTTTGTCGAGCAACTATATGTTGTATGATATACAATAGATGTACGATATACGATAGATATCTATCGATATCCAAACTGACCAATGGTCACGGTAAACGCCCGTTAATTTGTTCGTGAAATTTGGCCATAATCTTCGCATGCATGCGTTATCTTTCTCGCTCTAACGAACGCCTTCCTGAGCTACAGAATGGTTTATAATTAATCGAAAGATGGCTGAGATGAGATTATAATGTTTACGAAAATTGGGATATATCTTCAGTCAAGGCTAGCAATAGTATCTACACTGTGGAATTGGGTTGCCAGCTCAAAAGCTGCCGCACTTCCCAGCAACTAAGGAAACGTTGTCTTGAGTTTTCCATTATTGTTCTCAGCAATGGCCGGCAACATAATCCCGGCAATCGCGACGGCGAATGCTATAGTGGCTGGGCTAGCGGTGCTGCGTGCGCAGGGCATCCTGAAGGAAGACATCGCCAGTTGCACCAGCGTGTATCTCCGGCCTAAGGTCAATCACCGCGGACAGCTGTTTGTACCTGAGAAAAGTAAGTCCATCTGTTGATTTCAGATTATATATATATTTTTTATACTTCTTTGGAAGCAAACAAGCATACGGTCCATCTGATGGAAAGCAGTTACCGTAGCCTATGGACGCCTGCAACACCAAAGGCATCACACGCGCGCTGCCGACCCTGAGACATAAAGATGAAAAGTCTCATGTGCCTGTAATTTCACCGGCACCCGTACCCTTCAAACCGAAACACAGCATTGCGACCACTACTGCTTGGCTGCAGAAATAGGTACGATGGTAGTACTTCCCCGGACGAACTCTTTCACAAGAAGTTCTACTACTAACAATTGAACATTTTCATTACGAGTTTCAATGTCTTGTTATCTTATTTTCAAAAGTGTTTTTGGCTATTAATGAATTAGTACCTGGGTATGGGTGAGTGGGAAAATTCGGATAACGCGTTTTCCCAGGGATTAAACCTGGTCCATAGCTAATTAAATCGAAATCGTTAGAGCTGTTTTCGAGATATCAGTATATTCAAATAAATATTACTCTTGAATAGAACGATTATATTGAGATATTACATTATTAGATAGTTTTGATAAATTTGTGTATGACAAAATTATTTATAAATATAACAGTTAAATAGTTCTGATTGATTCTGATTGACGACCTCCGTGGCGCAGTAGGCGAGGAGCCGGCTGAGTTGCAAGAGGTGCGGGTACCATTACCCACTGCGGGACAAATGTTTGCATGATCTGCAAATATTTGTTTCGGGTCTGTGTGTTCCATGGTACTCGTAGTTCCTACACCCACTACACGAGGAATTCTAGTGTGGGTTCAGGACTATGTATGTGTGCTCTTATTCTGATTGCAAACATCGGTAAAAAACTAAGTAAATTCAACTCACATTGTTACTTTCCATCCAGTCCTCACACCACCAAACCCGAAGTGCTACGTCTGCTCCCCAAAGCCAGAAGTATCCCTCGCGTGCAACCTTAAACAACTCACTCTCAAAGACCTGAACGGTGCTCTGAAGGACGGCCTCAACATGCAAGCCCCGGACGCGACCATCGAGGGGAAAGGCGTCGTCGTACTATCCTCTGAACCGGGGGAGACCGACCATAACAACGACAAAACTCTAGAAGAGATTGGATTGAACGATGGCTGTGCTTTACTAGTCGATGATTTCCTACAAAACTATGAAGTAAGAGTCCGTTTGCAGCAAGAAAACGAAGAAAAGTCCTGGAGATTGATAACCGACTCTGACACCCCTCCGGCTCCAATCGAGAAACCTAAGAATGGCTCGGAAGGTACATCGAAGGAACCCAAACCTGGTCCATCGAAACCTAAAGAGGACAGTGATAGTGATATGGAGATTATCGAGGAAGATGGTGATGAACCAGTACCCAAGCCTGCTAAACGTAGGCGTACTGAGCTCACGGATGAAGTTGTTGATATAAGTTAGATTCCTCACTCGTTCATGAAGAGCGATAGACTTAGTTGCTCCTGGGTTTAATTCACCTAGGTTCATTTTGTATACTAATTCGTAATCTTTAATCACCTAATTAGACTGCTAACTCCCAGTAATAACTAGGAAGGTTGTTGTTTTTAGGGTGCCTTAACTAAACAGACGGATCTCGGAATCGAGACAGACAGACAGACGGATCTAGGCTTAGTAATAGGGGAACCCTATTACTAAGCCTAGATCCGTCTGTCTGTCTGTCTCGATTCACTCACAGGCGATATCCCGGCAGCCGTAAGTAGCCAGTACAAATTTCCACAGATTGTGTTGTTTGAGGACGAACCCAATGGAAATATTCAAATGCCCCGTACAAGAGTTCTCAAACCAAAGAATAAAACCGATAGCGCGTTTCAATCTAGTCTTGAGCTGAGTAAACTTTTGGAATCCTACATTATTATGACGCTATAGGTATGAACTAAAGAAGGCGAGCGCACGCTCTGATATCTTGGTTTTGTGCATAAAATAATGATATAAAAATTCCCTTTAAAGTTTTGTCAGATTTTGTTGATGAATTCACTAACCCAATTTACCAAATATTCCAAAAATTAAAACATGTTAGAAGTTAGTCTAAAATTTGATTTCAATTGTAAAAAGGAGGTATCTTTGTTTATTTTTTTATCCAGTGGATTAATACAAATTTCGTACTGAATTTAAAGGGAATTTATGATTTCACTAAACTATAAGAACTCATATCAAAAACTTAAATATTCTAAGGCATTTTGTGAACCTATAGCGTCTTAATGTTAGGATACGCATGTCTGTTTATTTTTTTGGTTGAATAAAATTTTCTTTTAATTGATTTTATACTTTCAATAACATAAATTAGCTACTAGTGATAACGTTTACGAATAGTATATATATGTAATGCAGCTATGTGAATTAAACTTATGTGACCTAATTCTACCGCCCGTCCGTGATGGCATAGATAAACTTTTAAAGTGATATTGTTTATCTATGGTGATAACTAGAGACCGGATATGCACTATAAAAAGCATGCGAATAGGCAGCATGAACTATAGCCAGCTATAGAATACTAGAACTACATACAGGTCGCGCAACGAGTTATGAGCGCTCACCTTCAATGCGCAGTAGTTATTTTTTGGGTCTGTTTAGCGGGGGGAGAGAGGCGGCCGGCGCCGGCGCGTATTGGTTGATCAGTTGCCTTCCGTACCGCGCGCCCCGCACTCGCGTCTCGCGCTCCCTAAATACAGACGCGCACACATGTACACATGCTCAATCAACCCCACCACTTTTGCCGAGCGCTCATAACTCGTTGCGCGACCTATAGCATGCTACTAATAAACGTGGAATATCCTTTTTATGCTTACACCGTGTTTTGTCTCTTTCGATGCAAGAGACAAAACACTAACTATTTCAAAGATAATCCTAGTTTTATAGTAATAAGGTAATTTTTTTATAATACCCCAAAAATTTCCTCTCGAGGAAAATGCCGATCCCCGTCTCCAGATTCCACCTGCGGGACAAATGTTACAAACATTGATCTGCAAATATTTGTTCCGGGTCTGTGTGTTATGGTACCATGGTACTCGTAGTTCCTGATACCCACGACACAGGTAATCCTAGTGTGGGATTAAGACTACGTATGTGACTGTTGGATGTTATGTTATGTGTTTATACATACTAATATGAACGGTCATCAATTAATTAAAAGTTTATTCATTTCTAATTATCTGATCACAGTCTTATGTATTTATACATTTACTTTGCATATTATATGATCCGGTCTTTAGTGATAGCAGTAGGTTTCATTTATAGGAATAAATAAACAAACTGAATTGAATAAACAGTTGTAATAGTTTTGAAATTGGTTTGAATTGCGTTAAACGCAGAATTTTCTATCAAATTACAGTACACGCCGTATTACTATGCACTTGGGAACAATACCCGTATTTTCTCAAACTTATGGGTGAGTACTATGACATGTGTATTCAACCTCATCTGCATAGTTATGTGGCGGGTACGGTAACAAACACTGCCCTTATGCAATAATGAAGAGTTCTAGACAATTTTTGATAAGAATATTACTTAAGAATGTTCGATTGTTGAATATTTATCTGGGCATTGTATTTTGTAGAAACTTTAACTGAATAATGTTACAAAACTTCTAAGCAAAATGTAAAGGATCTATTTTATAATTATATTTCTATTATCTTTATTTTCAAATTGTAAAACTTTATAAACTAAAAGCTTTTACTAGTTTAAAACATTATCGGCTTTAATACAAAACATGGCCTAAATCGGAGTTTTAACCAGTCTAGGCTTAAATATCGACCTTTGGTAACAAACCATCTGCTTTTGCAGATGATTTGTTTTCCAATAGCTTTCCGAGCTTATGCCAAAAATTACATAACCTCTGACTATCTCTGGTTTTTCTAAAACCAGGCAGCCCCCTAGTTTAGCATTGGAAATGGTCTACAAATTGGCAGTTGATTGCTTGTTGGAGGTAATAATTTTGACACTTTCATACAGGATCTGTCAGTTTGACACTTTAGAAATTTATGTAGTAGCGCGAGAGTTTATTTCGGAAAACAAACCATCTGCTTTCGTATTAAAGTCTTATATGTCTAATGTTGATATTTAAGCCTAGACGCCTGCCCCCCTATTCCCTAACTGAAAGTCACTCGGTGACTAACGTTTACAAGTAAAATGACTATCAATCAATTGATGATAATTTTACTTGTCAAACGTCACTGAGTGACTTTCGGTTAGAATAGGGGGGCTGGACTAAATTCAGATTTAAGGGCAATTCTCACCGGATGCGTATGCAGTACGTAACGCAGACATGCGCGTCACTTTGTATGTACACGCTTGTGTGTACGTCACGCAAGCTGTGTGCCTTGTCTCATAGAGTTCCATACATTACAACGTGGTACGACGACGTCTACACGTACGCAGCCGGTGTGCTGCAGCCTTTAGCCACGTTTTGTAATAAGGCCTTATACATATTGTACCTATATCTATCTATTACTATGTTTTCTTTGAACAATTTTATCCTTGAAAATACTCTTTATTATCTCAGTAATATTATCCTCCTAAAATTATTGTAGTACACAGTTGAGATTTCAAGAAATTAAAGTTCTTGAAACCCCAATATTTGTACCGGTTGGTGATGAATGTTGTAAGCCCTTACAGTGTTGTATGATTCTAAACCCCTAAATGAATCCAGCTCCTAATTTTGTAATATTAGTAGGTACTGAACCCTGTATCGATAAGTATTGCCTCTCATTCTCACTGAGAGTTATTTATAAGAACAATTTATAATAAGTGTAATGTAATTTTTCGAATGTCACGAATAAATTATAACAATGATTAATGGATTCTGAATTAATTTGAAATAACTTACGGGTGATGGATGCGGTATGGTGGCTCTGAGTGAAAAAGGCTTTGTGAGTTTTTTTTTTACGTCCATTGCTGCACGAGGCCTCCCCCATTATATACGATGGGGGGAATTACCATAATAGGCACGCGTGACAGGCAAATTGGTGATAGCAGTATTAGTGTTGAGTACTCAGGTGGATTCTGCTGCCCATCCACTGGTGTAATCCCTTGGCTTTTACTACATCCGCGGGAGGAGACGGAGGGGTAAATTCTTAGAATTAGAATTATTTATTTCAGACAGACAGAAAGCGAACAGTATACACCAAAATGCTAACCATCTTAATTATAACTTAAATATACTCTTAGTGAATTAAAAATACAACATGGCTATCATCATCGGTATGTTGGACCTCGTGTACGAATGCGTTTAACAGAGTTAGCGCCCTCAGTGTTGGCGCGTTGCTCGCGTGTTTAGTTCGCGGCGTGACAGGAGCGAACAAGCGGTGACGACGACGGCCGCAGGCCACATAATTATCAGGCACATACAGTGTCATACTATTCAATATGACCGGATTGTTAACTTGATTGCGTAGTATGAGACAGTAGTGCATAGCTAGCTGCATTTTTCGTCTCATTTCCAATGTATCTATGCCGATCATACCCGATAAAAATAAGGAAGGGAAAAGGTACGGGTAATAACCGTACATTCGCTTGTAAATGTACCTAGCAAATTTCCGCTGGAGACGTTCTACCATCAGCGCATATTTGGCCTCCCGCGGATCCCAGCCTAAAGCACTAAATTCCAGTTTGCTACGTACAAAAGCATTATAAAGCATAATCTTAACTCTTATGTCCACAAATTGGGAAGCCGTTCTCATTATAAATCCTAATGTCCTGTTTGCCTTTTTACACATTGAGGTGATGTGCTCACGAAAATTGAGACGCGTATCCTCGATAAGCCCTAGATCCCGGATTTCACTAACTCTTTCCAATACAGACCCTTCTAAGGAATATGATAACATTTTGGGCACTTGTAGCCTGGTGAAGGTGATCACTTTAGGCCGGACACACGGCAATACACGTTGTATACGTAATGTACTATAGGTACATACTTATTTGACGTCTATAGTCCTATCCTTACCTATAACTACAAAAATTACAATTCAATCAGAAAGGATCCCGGAATATGATTCTAAGATCGTAGGTTTGAATCTTGGTTGGATTATGGTATAACTTGTCTATCTAACTATTTATCTCAAACGGCCTACTTTTTAAGTAGGTAGCTACTAGCCTAAATGTAATCAAGTAATAATTTCAGTGACCTACAAAAACATTCATAATAATTGGTAGGTACTAGCGTAAACTATTTAACATTGATAAAATTATTTAGGTCATGCATCATTCTAAAAATATCCCTGAATGACGAAACCGACATATGCAATGCAGACCGCAAACTAAGCAAATATACGCTTAAGTGCCTGACCACATACAAGCACTCGCGCCTGTACTGTGCCCGTATGCAGCCTCCTAAATCCTTCCAGCATCTGTGATCCTGGGCAGTTGTTCTGCAGACTGTATGTATGAAAAGCGAGAGGTGCAAGTTCGATTCCCGCTGCAGGATAAATGCTTGCATAATCTGCACATTACTAGCTCACTGTGTGTGCTATGGTACTCGTAGTTACAAATACACTGAATCCTATAGTGTGGTGTCAGGACTTGTATCTGACTGGTTTATATGTGTCAATCTCGTCTCGCTTCATAATAATTTTAGTAATGAATTTATGCTTAATAGGTTTTTTAAACTCGTGTATCAATTTCACAAACTTATTTAAATACTAACGACCTCTAAGGTTTGTTCACACGCTACGCGATTTTATCTTCTTAATGGCTCGGCACTGTACATAATTGGGGCCAAGCACTACAGTGTACGTAGGTTGGTACCTACTTAATAGAGTGTACCTTAACAACGTTATAAGCGCCGCAAAATGTACGCGTGCACTTAAAACAAGATACCTATATGTAACACAAGAAACGAAGATTAATTTAGAGAAGTTGTCCGTTAGCCATGAGTTATCACTAAACCTAACTGTGGTACCTACCTAACTAGCTGTGCTATTTATTTAATTATGTAGTGTAGGTGAAACAAGTAGCGACTTACCTAAATACAAGCGCAGATAAGATGCGCGTACTGTAACCCTATTAAATTACCTACCTTGATGAGAAACGGTATAAGATCTTTAAAATTACTGTTAATAATAATAGCACTTGAATTAAAAGCATACTTTCACCAACTTAATTGACGATAGAAACCACGGCTTTGTCTACAAATTTAATTTCCGTTCGTTTCACGCAATGGTAGTTTTGCAAGTTGTCCGAGATATTGTTAGCGAGTTTCTGCGTGATTTTGGTTTTACTATTTTATTTAACCTATCTCGTCCCACTGCTCGGCAAAGGTCTCTCACAAATCCTTCCATTTGTCCCTATCCTTCGCAGGCGTCGACACCGTCGTACCGCCAAAGCTTCCTCGGCCGACCCTGTAGGTCGTAGCCGCTGCGCTGACGCTATCTTCAGGCAGCCACGGTATGACATTGGCCAACTTCTTTCTAAAGGCTGGTTCTTCAGAAGGCGCCGAAAATAATGTAGCGAGCAAAAACTTGTGTAAACGTTTCAATAACTTTACTCATATTTTTAATAAACGCTACCTTAGCAAAACAAAATGGACCTATACTACAGGCTATACAAACGAAATTTTGAAAATACCTATGTGATATCGTACAAAAAAGAAAAACATGGTTAGCAATAAAAGTGGGCATTCTCCTTACAGCTAGGAATTCAAAATAATAATTTAAAATTATTTTATCAATTCTTTATTGCATTGTACACTGAGAACATTTATTATAAATAGGACATAACAAAAGCTTACCCTTATAAAAGATTTTTTCCAGCAAACCTTGAGGCATGGACTAACGGGCCCAGCTCGTAGTTTCTCTGAAAGATAAAATCTGCAGCGAGATTATTCGACAGAGAACTAAACTCATCGACATAGCCTACCAGATTAGCATACTGAAGTGGTAATGGGCTGGTCTTATACACATGCCGAAGAACCAACAACTGTTGGGGCAAACCCCAAAGCGATTTCTTGAGTGGAATTTTGTGGGGCGCTCCATGGCTTGATGGAGGAAAGGCTTCGGCAGAAAGTGGATGACAAGAGGCAAACGCCGGACTCAGTGGGCCGTATTTAGAGAGTTTGAGTAAAGTATATTAATAATTTGCTCAAAAAATAAACAAATACGCACTAGGCAACTGGTTTTTGATCCACTTATTATTATACTTAGCAATAGTGATGTTAATACACAATTACAAAAAGAAACATACATTTGAAGAATAAAATGGCAGCGATTCTGTGCATCATTCTCTAAATATAAACTGCGCTAAAATTATTGCGGTCCGCTTTATTTCAGCCTATTGTAGTGGAAAGCTAAATTGACAACTTAATAAAGGAGATTTATCGCTTCACCTTATCTTTTTCGTCAGAGTTATTTTTGAAGTGAGGTCATCCAATATATTGTTCAACATAATTTAAGTAGAGATTTCAGTCTATTAGAAAAGGCACGTAATAATTTTAGTGCACTTTAAGGAAATAATACTTGATTTTTTGCACAGAATCGCTACCATTTTTTATGTTATGTTAAAGCAACATTTTTAAATCATTATTGCTATCATAAACTTATAACCTAGATATTTAGCCTAAACTCATGATTTTAAATGGATGGTGGGTGTGTTGTCTACTTAGGAAAAAATTACTATAAAACAGGTTAAAACATTCCTTAATTCTAAAATAAATGCTATGACAATATTAATAGTAGAAAATCTGTTAACAATAATGGTCACTGTCCAGGTGAGTTCAAAGTATAATTCATTTTTTATGATTTAGTTTAGGTACATAATAATAAAAACACACATTATACATAGTAAGGCATCTAAAACATTCACAAATACATTCATTACTCAAGCATACACAAATATCTTAGCCTAGCCTCAGAAATGTTTAAGTATCAGATTAAATCATAAGTTTTAATTACTTCTCAGGCAATACTCCATACTCTATCAAAAAACGCTCAACGTCTGTTGCAAAGAAATCATTCCCCAACTCTGTGGCTAATTGGACAAAATTGCCAATGATCTGGCCTCCTTTGTATACCAATATAGCCGGCACACCTTCAGATCTAAAAAGTCTGCTCATACCAGTAATATCTGCTAATATCCGGCAGAACTTCATGTCTCTGTATTCCGCCGCCAAGATATCCAAGCAACCATTCATGGCTTCACAAGCTCGCGACTTTTTGTTGTGGATATGAATAATCACAGTAATGTTTGCATCTTCCTTGTCAATCGCATCCAAAAACTCTTCTTTAGTATTCAAAGTTCTTACTGCACCGAACTTGGGAGTCTTTTGTAGCTGGGACATCAGTTCCTGTACACGTTGTTTCTGGTATTGCATTAGAAACTCCTCGTCCATGAGCTCGTTTAGTTCGTCCTCGATTTCTTCGATTTTCTTATCTTCCTCGGCTTCGCAGTCAGGCTTGACGGTCAGGGTCAGTTTCTTGGCGAGAGCGACACGCTCTTTTTCCAATTCGACTCGGTTTTCCGCTTCTAACTGCTTGAATCGGCGCCAGTCTTCAAGGACTCCTTTTGGTCCCGTGTTGTTCGCTGTGCCGTTCCATTTATTGACGGGAGCGGGAGGGAGCTGCGATGTTTTAGCCTCACTCTTGATTGGATTTCCCTCTTCGTCTCCGCTTCTATCATCGTCGGAACCGCCACCGTCCTCGTCTTCGCTACTGCTGCAATAGTTTTGCAGCTTTTCACCCAGGATCTTGTCGTCCAAAGTAGCCATAGTAGTGTTTTAACTTGCGTTCAATTAACTAGGTCACATGAATCAGCGCAAATTAGATTATTGTTTAAAATTTTCTCACAAAAAATCAAAAAATTAAAAACGCTCGGCCGGAGCCACAGACTAAGGAGAGTACTACGGCCGGAGCCAAGAACACAAAAACAACTTTAAGTTTTTTTTTTATATTCTGGATTTCTGGAACGAATGATTATCTATCAATCAAACCACACAGATTAAAAAGTTTATTTTTTTCTTCTTCAGCTACTTCCGGTGCGTTGGCGGCTGCGATGAAATCCGATTATCCGATTGAAAAGTACGAACGAAAGAGACATCACTAAAATCAGAGACAAAAAAAAGTAGCTGTCAAAAAAAAACTTCAAACAAATTATGTCAAAATCGATCGAACTCGTGGGTTTGTTTACTTACTTTTAAATTTTGCAAATAAAATAAATGAAAGTATCAAAAAATATTGATTTAACCTGTGCCAAAAAGGAACAATGAGTGAGTATTTTTAGTATTTCGAATCGGTTTGATAGTTTGATAGTATTTATGCCAGAACCGCATAGTTATTTGTCTTTTGGTGCCATGATTTCAGGTCAAATTTTAAACAGGGTTCGCGACGTGGATGCTAGCGATAGCGAGGCTGTGAAGGAAGTGTTGAATGCTTTTTTCCAGAATTTACTGAAATATAAGGATATCGATTGTAACAGATGGCTGCGCGCATTAGAAAATGTTATAAACCGGTACGTAACCTCTGGGCGCACACCGCACACCGCACCATTTGCATATGTATCAGAAAATAAATTTAAATTAGAGTCACAAAGATTAGATACAGATCTAAAGAAGTAGATGAAACATGTTTGAACTTGATAGGTAGCACAACAATAGGTTGTGCTTGCTGTGGTTGGGTGTGCTTGTAGCTTGTAAGTCTACAATTTTCAAGTGCTTGTATTCAATTGGATTAGGCAACCAACTAGGTTTATTGGGTAACTGCAGGAGGATCACTTAACTTCCCATATATGTATGGGGTTATATTTTTACTAATATAACGGTTTGATGGATTTTAATGAACAAGGTAGGTATTGTGCGACTGGTCTTATTATGAAAATACACATGAAATGTTAATAAATCATATACAGCTATTCCAAACCATAACATTGTCTCATATGTAGGTAAATATGTTTCTCTCTTACACATCACTATTTATTTAGTAGAAAGAACCAATCCAATAAATATTCATTCTATCATCGGACGAAAACCTCAAGTTTATTATATTGACTGATTGGACTGTTGAAGTCATTGTTAATCATACAATGAAAATGTAGTTAATGCCTAGAAGAACTGTAAAACATCAAAAACTGCACTCTTTTGTATCAAATCAAGAAATACTAATCAAATTCTTACTTTTCCAGGTTTCCAAGGTACTGTGGGACACATAGACCCACAATAGAATCATACCTGACCCATTTCTTGAATTCAAACAACTTTTACAATGTTATTGAGGCAGCTAAATGTGCACATGCCGTGCAGCAAGTAAGTTAACTATTCAATTATTTATCTCAATTTTGTGTTTGCACAGTTCTGTATTTCTATATTACTAGGTTTTTTTTTCAACCAAATTGAAGTTTGAATTGATCGTTGACAGATCAATTGTTCATTTGTCCATCAAGTCACTGGATTTTTCTTGGTCACTATGGATTAAATATTATGTAAATTCCAGGTAAGACCTGCACAAGAGAAGGCAGCGACTGCTAAGTCATGCTGGCGGGACCATATGATTGCACTTTGTGACTCGGCACACAAACTCATTGATGCCTTGTTTGCTAAGAATGTGGGCATGTATGGCAACCAGAGGAATCAAGTAAGTATTGGGTTTTGAATGCTTTGATGTTATGGTCAATTGCAGTAAGTTTCTTTCAAATAGATAGTTTTTCAGTAGATGTTCTGTAGGATTACTGTAGGTATGACTACACTACTATGGAGGGAAACTATGTATGCCATATGTTCTCATCACAGATACCGTAAAGCATCAATGCGTGTTGCCAGTGATGACTTACGGTACTGAGGCGTGATCGCTAACTATTTTATATATATATTTTGTTAGTAGTAGAACTTCTTGTGAAAGAGTTCGTCCGGGGAAGTACTACCACCGTACCTATCTCTGCCGCCAAGCAGTAGTGCTCGCATTGCTGTGTTTCGGTTTGAAGGGTACGGGTGCCGGTGTAATTACAGGCACATGAGACTTTTCATCTTTATGTCTCAGGGTCGGCAGCGCGCGTGTGATGCTCCGGTGTTGCAGGCGTCCATAGGCTACGGTGACTGCTTTCCATCTGGTGGGCCGTAAGATTGTCTGCTTGCCAAGTAGCATAAATTGCGCAGCTGGCTATGGAGAGAGCTATGCTAGGGGTCTCACTACGTGATAGAATCCGAAATGAGGAAATCCGTAGAGAGGAACCACCAACATAGCTCTCAGAATTAGCTAGTTGACGTGGCAATGGGCAGGTCATATAGCTTGCAGAAGTGACAACCGTTGAGGAATAAAGGTTTTCGAGTGTCGACCACAAACCGGACGACGCGGTAAAGGAAGGCCCTCCACTCGATGGACTAAAGACATAATAAGCGTCGTAGGAAGTCGGTGGGTGAAGGCGGCTCAAGACCATTTGTCGTAGCATTCTAGGGAGGATACCTATGTCCAGAAATGGACTTCTATAGGCTGATAATGATGAAATTACTTTTTTTTTAGGTCATTTATTAAACCTAAAAAAAAGGGTTTAGTAATAATTTTATTACTCAAGATTTTAACTAACTATAAGTACTAATAATATTCCAGAGATCTGGTGGTTACTTAAAAAATCTTATCATATACATATTTTTTTAGTTTTTTTTACTGACTTTAATCCTAAAATCAAAATGACAACATGGTAATTGAATTTCGACAAAAAATATGGAATATGTGTACTAACTGAATTGTATACATTTTAGAAAGACACAGTTCATGTGCTGGCGGGTTCATCATTACAAGAAGCGTTAACTGATATTGATAGCCTGGCTGCGGGTGGCCAGGAGAATGCAGTGAACAAGGCCACAATTCTGAACACGAGGCTTAAGAATGTGCTCATTTTTATGCAAGCTATGCTGGTGTAAGTATTGTTTATACATATCTTATCCTAAAAATTACCGACCGATCGAACTCGCTACCCTCTTAAAGATAAGGTGGTGCGCTAACTATCAGCGCCACCAGTCTGCTCCACGTCAGGTCAAAATTATTGACTAGTATCGGCTAGAAGAGTCATTCAAGCTCACTCCCTCCCTTGGCAAGACTGAAAAACAGCGTCTAGTTCTCGGACTAGGCAGTAAAAGCTGAGTCGTTGCCTTTTCACCAAACAGGCTTATGTTAGTATCAAACCTATGTTTTATATTTTAGTCCTAAATGTATTTGTACATACTTACTGCACTTGTAGGTACTTAAATGTAATTTTGAACTAGGTTAATGTTGTCAAACAACAGACAGTTTGGTGGATAAATGTATTTTCTTTCTTCTTTTCTTCATTTCATTTAAATACACACATAATTACTACATAATTAATGAAAATAAATTTGCGTTTGGCGATTTCGACCACCTCTGTGGCGCGGTGGCAAGTAGGTGGGTGGGCTAAGACGCAATGGGTTCGATTCCCGCTGCGAGACAAAAGTTTGTATGATCTGTTTTGGATCTGTGTGTACCATGGTACTCTTAGTTCCTGGGGGATTAGTACGGGTTTTGATAGTTTTCGAAACTATATGAAGTTTCGATTTCTTCGATACATTTACATGCAGCGCCCCTAGCGAAAACGAGAAGAAAACTAAGGACGCTGTCAGTAAATGTATGGAAGGAAACGAAACTTCATATAGTTTTCGAAAACTATCAAAACCCGTACTAGGCGTGCTGATACCCACGACACAGGGAATCCTATTGTGGAATCAGAACTATGTATGTGACAGTTGTGTGTTGTTATATTTGCATTGTCGGGTTGCCTGTTTTTTTGCTGAAGGTTTTAAGAACCAGGGTCTGTCAGTGTACCATAAATCGACATTATATTCTTGCCATTTTGATTATCAATTTTATTTAAGTTACATTTCCATCATGAGCCTTTAGAAGTCAACAGCTGACCTCAAATGATGGCTTTCACGCCATTATAAGAAATCGTTGTGTGTCTCTCTTGAAACGCCTACGTGGCAGCCCCAATACCAATCTAAATACTTTGGCAGATAGGTGGGACTCTCCGTTTCTGGGGCACTGGATAAGCCTGCATACAATACTTTTTATGGGGCGCTGCCCCGGGAGCTGAGGGTCGCTCGTGTAAATACAACAACTACGCGTTGTTGTATTTGTTTTTGTATGTCTGTGTGTGTGTGATTGTTATGACTTGTGTAATTATTTGACATTTTAATATATTTGACATTTGCTTTGTATTTTTATTATGATATTGTAGTGTATTATTGATTAGAATCGAATTTGAATGTATTTTAAAATTATGGGCTTGAATAAACTTTTTTTTTTTTAATTCCCCATTAAAACCCCATAAAATGCCACGACGACAGCAACATTTATAATACCGCCGGTCCATCGAAAAGGACCTTCCTACACCTATTATGTTAATATTTACAGAGAGATCTATCCAGTAGCTAAGCCGATCCAACCGCAGTTGATACTAGCAGTGATATTACAAGCATTGAGTGCGCCGGGAAGTGAGGACTCGACCCATGTGACTACTATTAAGATACAGGCTTTGAGGACTCTGGATGCGTTAGTAGCATGGTAAGTACTCGATCTAACTGGGATATAGATTTTGAAACCAATCGGTCAAGAAACAAAAAAGTCCAAAATGGCGTCTATTTTTAAATTTTTATTACAATAGTGGGAATTAACGTGTTTATTTCAAATTCAGTGAAGAAATTCACGATAAAACACTGATGTTTCTTAACAAATAAATACATATAAGTTCTGGTTTTCACTGTCGATTTGGTTTAAATATATGTTACATATATTAATATGATGAATAAAAAAGTGGAGCAGCCAAACCAGTCCAACCGTAGTTGATGGGGTACGCTGAGACAAGTCTAAACCATCCATTTGGCTAATGGAACAACAAGATTGTTTTTTTTATTTCTATTTGCAGCTTGGGGTCAAATCTCATCCCATTCTCAGCACTGGTCTTCAGATTTGTTATGCAGACACTTAAGTGGAGCTCCGATAATCCCACTGAAGAAACCAGGTATGAATTTAAAAAAAAAATCTTGCGATTTTGATTATCTACAGTTGGTTTTCAGTTATTTTCTGTTAGTAGTTTAACTTCTTGTGAAAGAGTTCGTCCGGGGAAACCCGAGGTCAATCTAGCCAGTTAACTTTCACGCATAATGGACCATTCATAGAGTTCGAATGTAGAAAAGGGAGTTCTCTAACATTAACATTCGTCCGGGGAAGTACTACCACCGTACCTATTTCTGCCGCCAAGCAGTAGTGCTCGCATTGCTGTTTTGGTTTGAAGGGTACGGGTGCCGGTGAAATTACAGGCACATGAGACTTTTCATCTATATGTCTCAGGGTCGGCAGCGCGCTTGTGATGTCTCTGGTGTTGCAGGCGTCTATAGGCTACGGTTACTACTTTCCATCAGGTGGGCCGTATGCTTGTTTGCTTGCCAAGCAGAATAAAAAAAATGTAATATACCATTATAAAAAAATATGCTGATAACTATAACAGTTTTACTATGTTTTTTTGAAATATGCCAAACAACACACAACAATTACCTATTAATATATTCACAAATATAAAAAATTACTTAAATGTAGTCCATTTATGTAACATATTATTATGTACCAACAATGTTATGCCACTATAAACACACCCTCCCCTAATAGAATGCAATGGGGGGATTTGCTATAATCATCACGCTTGGCAGGCAGATTGGTGATTGCAGTATTGGTAATAAGTACTCTGGTGGATGCTGCTGTCCATCCCCTGGTGTTATCCCTTAGTCGACATCCATGGAAGGAGACGGAGGGGTCTATTAGGCCGAGAACACTTTTTATTTCAATAGGTAAGGAAACAAGCAGAGGCCCAATTCTCTTAATTTAAAAACATTCAATTCGCAGTATAATCTCGTCTCAGTCGCACTGTCACGTATAGTAACTATTACTTAATCTTCGCGTTTCTTGCGAAGATTAAGTAATACATAGTTACTATACGTGACAGTGCGACTGAGACGAGATTATACTGACAATTGAATGTTTTAAATTAGAGAATTGGGCCTCTGATGTCCCACCTGATGTTAAACGGTAACCTCTCTCTGTACCAATGCCCCATCACAGGCTTCATCCATCTAGGATGCGTAGGCAAGCCGAGGGCCAGGGGTCTCTGTTAACCCTAGGGACTAATGGGGCTCTGCGGTGTAGCCACTCACCGAAGGCTCGACACCCTGTTCTGCGGTTTTATTATTTTTATTATTATCGCCCAGCCACCCTGAGACGAAACATAACTTAAACTCAAGCTCATTAGTCTCCTAATTCCGTGTTCTCCTACAAAATTTGTGTTGCTGTTTTCCAGAAAAGTGCGTATAACAGCATACAGTAGTCTCAGCAAGTGGCTGGACAGCTTGCACGTTCACCGCCCCGCCGACGGTCGGTCCCGCGCATGGCACGATGAGCTGACGTTACATATAATTAGTGACGTTACACCGCCTAAACTCGTTATGCAGCTCACGGTAAGAAACCCATAAGATAACCCATGCAAACGTTTGTCCCGCAGCGGAATCGAACCCGCACTTCTTGCGCCTCAGCCGGCTACTCACCCGCTGCGCCACTGAGGTTGACAGGAGGAGAAGGAAACGTAGCGGTATGCCTACACGGCGAGTTTTTATCTTAAGTTTAAAATGTAACTTGTATGTAATAGATTCAGCTCCAGGGTTCCGTACCCAAAAGTGTGCCAAACGGGACCCTACTGTTAAGCCCACCCACGACGTCAGTCTGTCTGGATTCTGTCACAGGGTTATATATACCGGCATATACCGGGCGTAAAAAGAATACTCCCGAAAATTGAAACAGTGCATTCAGACCATGATTCTGAAAATAATTAAGCTGAAAAAACACGAAAAAAAAATCCTCACTTTCGGTCCGCTTTTTTCGTGTTTTCTTTATAAATATCCATAAAATATCGTTAAAGGAACACAAAAACCTAATTTCCATAATTAAAAACACGTTAATAAATAAAAACGTCAAAAAAAGCAATGAAAAGCTCATGAGAAACTTAGAGAATTTATAGTAGGGAGATGGCAAGCATACGCTTTCCCCTCTGCCGAAGTACATGAACGGTCGTTCGTGTCAGTTAATAAAAACTAGTTTAGCCACGATCGTTCGCCATTCTGCGTTCATACCTGTCGCTGTACGGAGCTCCTAAAAATGGTTGGTTGTGCTGTGGTTTCGTGTAAATGGCGGTCGGAAACATCAAATTTAACAAAATATGGAGTTTCTTATCACATTTAAGTAATTGACAACACAATTAAGCCATTAATTTCACCGTAAAATATATTTTCTTAGTGCAAGCTTACGACAGAAATAACGATACGTAATTTCTTGGTACGGGGACAAGTGATGTGAAAACAACGAACGAATGAATGAACGAAAGAGGCTGCAACGATTTTTATGAAATTAACAGGATAGGGAGTTTTCAGGCCGAAAAAACGATCTCAAAACTGTAAAAAAAAACCTGATTTCAAAGAAAATATCAATAACTGCCTACATCGTTCAATACCAGCCAAAAATATAGGTTAAATGGGCTTGATTATATAGCTGTTTTTGGGGTTAAAAGGGGTTATAAGGTTATTTAAGAGGGTTGTATTTTCGTTATTTTTTTCGGTTTTAGGGTTATTTCGTCAATCACAATATGAAATAAGGCAGGTATGCAAAAGTATTCGGATATTCGAATCTCGTTTCGTATGAAAAAAGCAAATCCACGAAAATACATTTTCTTAACAATAAATTGATCCATTTTAAAACCAATAGCTTATATTTTCATTAAAAAATACAATATAAAATGTCTTGATCCCAGCTTATAATAATTGTTAAATCCATGTATGTAGCACCGAATCATAGACCTTCTTATAATCAATACAAGCAGCCGGGAGGCTTCCCTTGCTCCTCCTGAACTTCTGTCTGATGGCCATGTCAATGAGGAGGAGCTCCATAATACCACGGGACCCAACCTTGCATCCATTCCGAGCAGGAGCCAAAATATTGTTTTTTTTAACACTCAACAGTCACATACGTAGTCTTGATCCCACACTAGGATTCCCTGCATCGTAGGTACCTATCAGGAACTACGAGTACCTGGTACCATAACACCCAGACCCGGAACAAATATTTGCAGATCATACATGCCTAATGCGTGTGATTTGGAAACCATATAATTTTATAAGAAACCAACGCACCACAGGTCTAGATATTAGTGTACTGATCATGAATACAAAATTTTATGGAGTTTGAAGAAATAATAGCCAAAATAGAAGCAAACTTCGTTCGCGTGCAAAAGGACGTAAGTAAGCGTCCTATCAGTGACCTCTTAAATCCTAAAAATCAATTTTAACTGACTATGTTTTTTTTGTATGTTTGTTACGCGATTAGTTTTGATCAATATGAATCAATTCACCCATTCAAACATAATAAACATACATCCATAGACAAGATCAATAGACAATGAATAATCTTAATTACATTCAGTCTTTTACACCCCCATCACTAGTTTTTGCGCTAGTGTGCAACTAACCAATAGTGTAATTACAGAAATTATTTATTTGTGTGCTTGTTTTATGTTTGTGTGACAGCTTTTATTTCCGTGTGCGTTTATAGACACGCCTCAACTTTCTGCATGAGTGAGCGTGAGTAAGTAAATGTGTGCTGTACGTGTTTACCTCGCCTCCCGCAAAAAGTGGCAGAAATAATTTAGTACAAGAAGTTGAGCATGCCATCTCCCTACATAAATTCTCTAAGATGAGAAATATTGGCCTTACTGGTCGATCAGCTGACCGGGAGCGTTGAACTCGAGCGGCCGGAATAAATGCGTTCATTGCTGGCTGACAAATACGAAACGAAACGAAAAAAAGATTTTCTCCGGTATGAATCACCTCTCAGGCGAAAGCTATTTTATATAGCTATGATATATGTAGCTTTACCGGTACCTTCAGTATTCGGGAGCTGTCTTTTTACACCCCGTATATCTCGGGAATATATCTCGGCATCCGTGAGAGGTAGCCAGTTGAAATAATAATAATAATAAATAATGCTGGACATTTCACACAACATTATCTAGCCCCAAGCTAAGCAGAGCTTGTGTTATGGGTACTAGATAACTGATATACTTAATACAATACATTACATAGATAGATATTTTTTATTATACATAGAAAATACCCAGAACACCCGGAACAATTATCTGCAAATCGCACAAATAATTGTTCCGAGGCGGGGATCGAACCCGAATAAATAATAAATAATAAATCAAAGGTTATTGTGTTGTTTGAGCATGAACCCTATGCCAAGAGACCCCCCAGGCCCTAGGGGGGCCCTATGCTTACTGATAGCGCGTTCTAATCTAAAATGAATGAATGAACGCGTTCTAATCTAAAATAAATGAATGAACGCGTTCTAATCTAAAATTAATGAACGCGTTCTAATATAAAATTAATGAATAAACGCGTTCTAATCTAAAATTAATGAATGCGTTTGAATCTAAAATTAATGAATGAACGCGTTCTCATCTAAAATGAATGAATGAATTAGTTATTTGCTTAGAATGTAGGTACAGTAACAAAACCATAAATGATTTAATATAAATTATAGTCTCCAGTTCATTTTACTAGTGATGACATCTAGTCTTTATTTGAGTAAACTTCGGAACACAACACTGTGCGTAATATAAGTATGTCTGGATTGTTAAAATTGTCCAGGGCACATGTCCATGTTGTGTTTTTAGTTTTAGTATTTGAGTAAACACGTTACAAAATATATTTTGAAGAAAAAACTCACTATTTCCTAGGTGAACGCGCAACCAATGAAAAACCTTAGCAAGAAGGCGAGAAAGAGACTCGCCAACACAATGCTGAAGGAGAGTAGCATCGCATCGCACATGCCGGGTGATAAACAAAAACACAACTTGTAAGTATTTATTAAGCTAATTGACCGAGCGAGCGAAGCGAGCTAAGTCAATTAGTGCTTGCAATTATTGGCAAAATTTGATTTCGTCTGTCCGGATGTTGTTTGTATGTATGTAAGTATGTATGTGACGCGCGTACTGGTCGCATTTTTCAATGATTATAATCTTATCTTTACAAAAAAAACTATGGTTTACAGATTCTACAAAACCATAGAGTTTTTTTTGTCGACGGCGATTTTTTATTGGAGTGGTATTTCCCCCAAAACGGGAGGGGAAGTTTGCTGCGGTGCTATTTACCATTAAATGGGGTGTCATAAGAAAGTGATATGTCTGTACATTCCAAAACTATTTAAATTATTATTCTACGCTATGTATAGTTTTTGAGAAAAAAAAAAAAATAGTCTGGTTGAATAAGTCAATGTGTTGTGTGTTGTGTTTTACAATAAGGGGTTTTCACGGGCGCTTCAAATTATGCTTTCAGCGTTGAAAATAGATGGCGCTGCTCTATTACGTAGCTGTCAAGTGTCAAAATAAAGTTAAATGTCAACATCAACAACTTGTATATATTTCATATTCATTTGTTCATTGCTTTTATGTAGTAAGTAATTTATATTAGTAAGTATTGGTCTTATATACTAGGTACTTAGTACTTACACATAAACCCCGTTAGAGAGCTGCAATTTTACTTTTTTTTTTAAATTTTCGTTTCGTGGTATTTATTTTTGCTTACTTATAAAAACACCACGAAATCACAAGCGCACACTCAAGATGCAAACACAAACAGAATATCATGACTAATAGCCACAGACTAGTTAGATAATAGATTATTACGCGTAAACCACAGATAATACATTTGACAATCTTGGCAGGCTAGAGTTTTGAGTCAGCGCCATCTATCGAACCTATTTGAGCTACTTTCTTTTTTTTTTATCGAAGATGAAAAGTCCTCACTGCATGAAAATGGAATTTACTGAATATAAAATAAATAATGTGATAATTATAATGGTGGTAATTATAACATCAACATTTATGCTGAGCTGAACGCCCTTTTTGCACACAGACACATTTATTAAAATAAAACGGCTAATTGCCGCTGTTTTTCATCACTTTTGCTGTCGTTTCGAGATTGAGTTCAGAATCCTCTTAATCATGAGTATGAGTACCGCCCGTGATCGCGACGGTTCTCTGGTTGACTGTTTCTCTAGTTATGTAATTATTGTACCTAATTGTTTGATTTTTGGTATCGGCATTGTATGTCGTTTTTTGTTTTTGGTGTGTCAAATAAACGTTTTTTCAACAACTTGTTTGTTTTAGATCGGACAAATCCAACGAGGAAGTTGCGGTGGCGGCTCTGGAATGTGCCGAGACGTTCCTCTCAGTTTGCGGTATATTTTTGAAGATCACAACGCACAAGGTAATAAAGACAACATCATTATCATCATAAGTCTGTAGAAGTAATGCCTGCAGTGCAAGTATGTAGGACTCGATTCGATAAATTTTACATTAAAATTCGTCGTCGTTCATTAAGTCCCGTTTTGTCGAATTTGAATGTCAAATTTATCGAATCGAGTCCTACGTACCTGCAGCGCTGATGTGTTCAACTGTTTGGTTTGACGACCTCTGTGCCGCGGCGGGCGAAGCCGGCTGAGACACAAGAGGTTGCGGTTTCGATTCCCGCTGCGGGACAAATGTTTGTATGATCTGCAAATATTTGTTCCGGGTCTTGGTGTTATGGTACCATGGTACTCGTAGTTTTTGATACCCACGACATAGGGAATCCTAGTGTGGGATCAAGACTACGTATGTGACTGTTGTGTGTTATGTTATATGTTCTCAAATGGCGATCACAGTTGGAAGGTAGACGACATTTTTGAAGGTAGCAGGAAGTCGGTGGATGGAGGTGGCTCTAGAACATTCAAGCATTCAAATATTTAATTTAAATGTTACCCAAAACATCCTTTCTAACGGGGTTCGACCCCGCATCTTCGCCTCTAAATACCAATTCGGCGATCGAGGACGAAATTTGTGGGCACTATAAGCTCGGGTATACGTAGCAGCACGTAAGTCTAGCGCTGAAGGAAACGTGGAGGGGATAGATGCGCATATTTACTGTTGCGCAAGCAATACAATTAGTATAAGATGGATAGAGATTGAAATCCCGCCCAAGATAAATAAATAAATAAATGCTGGACATTTTCACACAACATTATCCAGCCCCAAGCTAAGCAGAGCTTGTGTTATGGGTCATAGATAACTGATATACTTAATACAATACATTACATAGATAGATATTTTTTAACCGACTTCCCAAAGAAAGAGGAGGTTCTCAATTCCGTTGTATTTTTTTTTATTATGTTTTTTTTTTTTTTTTGTATATTTGGTTACCGCATATTTCCGGCGTTTATGAACCGATTTGAAAAATTCTTTTTTTATTTGAATAGATATATGTACTTCCAGATTGGTCCCAGTTTTTTCAGAATGCAGTTCTGATGATGGGATCCATGAGAAATTGAGGGAACTCCTCAAATATTATAGGCATACATATGGTGATTTTGACATTTTCAGCAACAAACCAAGCATTTGCATTCAAAAAGTATCATAATTCTTTTTACCACTATGGTTCTTTCATAATTTTTTTTTCATCCATTATTTAGTCGAATACAATGGCGGAAGTCGGTTTTTTAAATGAAAAGTTATTTATTATAAGTACATAGAAAAATACCCAGAGCACCCTGAACAAATATCTGCAGATCGTACAAATATTTGTTCCGAGGCGGCAATCGAACCCGCAACCTCCTGAGTCGCAGGCGAACCTTCGCCAGCTGCGCCACAGAGGTCGTCAAGATACCTTACTATTCACTTCTGCGCAATAACGGTCAGCGCTAGAATTTTGTGCCGCTGCTTGTAAGCGATATTAAAATGTTGTTTCTCTTCAGCAACTCCAAGAGCTTCTGGTCCGGGAGTGCTTCGCTATCCAGGATCACGCGTCTGGCCGCGTGATGTGCGTCCTCCGCGCGTTGGAGGCTTGCCGTAAGAGCGGCTCGCTCAAAGTGCCGCCTCCCACGCAGTACTGCCTGCAACTGTACAGCGATCTCATCAATAGTCCACAGAGAGAGGTATAGTCAGAGATAGATAACACAGACATAAAAATAAGCGTAGAAGTATAACGGATGGTCTTATCGCTAAGAGCGATCTTTTCCAGACACAACTTTGAAAGGAGCCCTAAGAGACCAGCAGGGCTATTCTAAAACGTTCGGAAGGGTTTCCGATCGGATTCGTTAGATTTTCATTTCGATGTGGTAGGTAACTTAGTTTTAGAATAGCCCTGCTAGTCTAGAAATCAAGCAAATACACGGATTTTTGTTACACCAAGCGCCCCTAGCGAAGACTTTTAGAACCTCATTTTCCATACAAAAATCCGTGTTACACTACACCATACGTCTGTGTAATTGCTTGGAGTTGACTACGGCTAGAAATATTTGGGTTGCTAAGGCTTAATGCCTAGGTTACACAGTGCGAGCAGAGAGCTGGTTCTAAGTTTTTAGCACACAATTGACACGAACGTAGGATTTTGTATGGCGAAACCGATGAGCGCTCCTAGCGTACACTCTGTGAACCTCATTTTCCATACAAAAATACGTATTACACTACACCATACGTCCGGGTCAATTACTTGTCAAAACTTAGAATCAGCTCTCTGGCCTGCCCCTTTATTGGCTAACCAACTAATAATCGCTTTCGATTTCGATTTTAAAGTACATTGCGCTTTATGTTTTGAATATTTCTGCTTGTGACAATAAGCTAAAGCATGCGGCGCAATGTACTTCGAAATCGTAATTTGGACCAGTTAGTTGGACAATACTGGGACTGGTCAGTTACTGCAGTGCAGCTACTCGCATCGTCTGACCGCATTATACAAGTTACTGTCAACATTTTTCTGAGGGTAATGTGTTGACCGAATGGTATATTATGTGTTCAACGAACAGAGGTCCAATTCTCTAAATTATTTTAAAACTACACTGAAAGTTAACCGAATCGAGACTGAATTGTAAATTGACAGAAAGTTGGTATTCTGCTCTCTCATAAATGTCAATTTAGTCTACTTTCAATTCACGGTGACTACCATTAGAGTAGGATAGTTAAATAATTGGAAAGAGTAAAGAGAGACTCCATCTACTTATGCTAAAATTATCGAAAAAACTTTGAACCGTTGAAGTTTCGGTCACATTTCGATATAATCACATTACAGTGTTGTATTTTATGTTAGGATAATACTATTTCTGACATTTAAGAAATCGACACAAGATCGGAACATGATCGGAACTCTATTTTAACTATTTTTTAGTTAGAGAATTGGGCCTTAGGACTCAGTAGTCAGAAAAGACATGGATTTCTTACTAATTTCAGGTTTCTAAATTCTGCTCGCAAGCGCTAATGGATATAAGGCTGCACCTACACTGCTCGCCCGCGTCGCTCAGCTTCTCTCTAGGAGAGCAGTCACAGAAGCAGAGGGAAGAAGAAGGCAGGAAGATAGTCTCGGAGAAGAATAGGGCGGTTTTGGAAAAACTGCTTGGGATTGATTGGTGTGTAACATAACCTTCCCACTTTATCATTTCCCCATTTAATCATACGGTGCCGATTCTGTACTGCTTGTTCCCAGTACATGTAATTAAAAATCTAATATGTTGATTCTAAACTACCCCGTTTACTATGTTGAGAAGCTTCTCATTACCTACAACATGGGCGTAGCCAGGGGGGTTTTCGGAGTTTAAAACCTGGCTAAGCCCGTGACCTACAAAATTCCATTACATGTTTATACATAATTTTTTTTACTTTAACAAGTAAAAAATCAACAAACATTATTTTTCACAGGATGAACTCAGAAAATCCAACAGCTGATACCGTGATCACGATACCCGATGAACCAGTGAGCAAACGGCCTCGCGTCCGAACCGAAGTCTCCGAGATCACAGAAAACGTCAGCATCAGTTCAGACTCTGTCCACTCAGTCGAGATGAGCTCTGACTCAGACGATGATTCTATCATTGAAGGGGTTGAGTTAATCCTGGAACCTAATGATTCGATAGCAGAAGTTGTTGTCTTTGAACCTGTTATTGCTGAACACCTTAATAGCAGTGATTCGGGGATACATAATGAACCTACGCAAGTTGTAGCTCGTGATGAACCAGCGATCGGTAATATAGCCGAGGAACCAACGCGAGGCATCAAAGACTTGGCGATACATGATGAACCAACTCAGGCTAATCCGAAAATTAATGAAATTGGTAGGCAAAAGGACATTGTAGCAGGAAATAACAAAGATGACTTCGAAGTACAAAAAATAATGGAAACACCGAAATCGCAGCAAAATATAAATGAAGCTACAACGCAAGTTCCATTACAGAACTCTGATACGATAGACGGCAAAAGTCCACTATCAATGGAAGTGGCTTATGATTACCCAAATACGGGTAATGAGAAAATTACCGTTCTCGAGAAAATGGATGATGAAAATCTACCTAGTAGTAATGACACAGATGATATACAAATAACTTGTGGACAAGTCGTCAAAAGCTCTCAAGATTTAGACACTGATAAAAATAAAGATACTGTAGAAACTCCTAAAGTAAATGGAATCGATAAATCAATTGAAACGGCGAATGGTGAGGTAGCTATAGACGAGGTTGAAGCGGCAAGCAAAATAACGCCCAATGATAAAGTATTTACGGTTGAAGATATGTTGGCTGATTTTGTAGATGAAGTTAATGAGACTCAAGCGTAAATTGATAAATTTGATGTAATTGTAGTGCCAAGCTTATCGTATAATCAAAATATTCAATTTTACTAAAGTAACTTTCGTGAATTATATCATTCATTTTGTAAAAACGGGAAATTTTCACGTACCGATATGTTCACCCTGAAGAAAACCCTCGATTAGGGTCGAAACCTGTTGGTGCTTTCCACCAACATATCGGTACGTGAAAATTTCCCGTTTTTGCAAAATGAATATTCAATTTTGTTTGTTGGTGAAGTCAATACATAGTCTTTCATACATTTTATTATGTATTACTAAGCTTTAATGTTAACTTTATTATTGTATGATCATAAAAACTTAATCCATCGCGCGTTGTTTATTCACCAAATACTTGATTTAATTTCTAACGTATGCTAGGATGGATTGTATCAATGTTGATTATATATACAAATAAGACCAATAAGAGAATTCAACTACTTACCTTACTTGCTTATAATTAAAACTAAATTCATATTAAGTTCTATTATGAAGAAATTGAATTTACTTCATATTAAATTCAAGGTCGAGCGAAGTGATTGCATGGAAGATAGAGAAATTACTTTTAATTTGTAATAAAATTAAAAGTAATAAAAAAAAAGTAGTAAAGTAGTAAGTAATTTTTAAAATGTTAATCAGTTTTCTAGTTTTATTACATTCTGTATGAAGTAAATACATAAAAATTACTCAAAAGTTATTTTTAATTTATTTTTTCCATGTCCAAGAGAACAGATGGATTATGAGACTATGCGTACAGTTTGATAATGTGACGCAACAAACGTAACGTACCTAGTAGGTAGGGGAGAGCGGGGGACAGTGAATAAACTTAAGACTATCGAACTGTTGGTAGGAAAGATTGGAATAAACGAATAAATTTCTCTGTATCGTCAGACCATCAAGCTTATTTTGTGACGAAGAAGAGAATAATTAGGTTTTGGTAATGTTTAGAAATCCTCCTATTGAGAGTGGCCGGAGGCGTGGCACAGGAACGTGGTGGTAGATGAACATCATGTCAAATGCCCATGTCGCACCTATGCTGTTAGTTACACGTTTGGAACATGGACAAAGGACAGAAGACTATTTGAATTTGTCATTCTGACATTTGAATAAACTATCCTACTTGACATAGGGAAAAATGAGATATTCCTCATATGCCAAAAAAAAAACGGCATGCAGTCTAATGTCAAAACAAACAAACTAATTTGACATTTACAAATGAATTTTGTTTTTTTTGTAAACAAACACGCGAGAATTTTTAAAAGGTTGAATTAAAACAGCAACAATTTACACTACACGAACAATGGTAATAGCTATCGGTTTTGAAGGGAGCGCTAATAAGCTAGGCATCGGTATTGTGAAAGATGGTGAAATACTCGCAAATTGTCGAAGAACTTACATTACGCCGCCTGGGGAAGGTTAGTCTAAAAATGTGGTGATATATAAAAGTATTCTGAAATGAATATGGGCATGTAGAGGATGGATGAAAGAAGATTGACGAAACAGGTGCAGCGAGATTGAATAGGCCAGTTGGAAGAGGAAGTCTTCGGCGACCTACTTATTCTGACCAAATCGGAGGTTGGTTTTGGGGAAAAGCCGACTCAACTTTCCAATATCGACTGTGAGCTAGGAGGTTCATATATAGCAAAGTCAGCAAGTCTTGATTGCAATCAATTCTATTCTCCGAGCAAAAACAGCTCCCAAGATTTTCAATTATTTTTCTTATTGGTGACTTTAAATTGTTTTTGTTCAGGCTTCCAGCCGCGTGAAACAGCAGAACACCACCAACAGCATATCCACGAAGTATTACAGGAAGCTTTGGACCAGTCAGGCATCAGGCCTGAGGATATAGATGTGGTGTGCTATACTAAGGGCCCTGGCATGGCTCCACCATTGATGGTGTGTGCTATTGTAGCCCGAACGTGTGCTAAGCTGTGGAAAAAGCCTATATTGGGTGTCAATCATTGTATTGGACGTATCCTTTTAAAATTTTAAACCTTCAAGATTTGTTTTATGTAATATATGATGGTTGTATATTATGTAGCCATAATATAAAAACTAATCTGTGGGCTTAACTTGGTTTTTCACTATTGCTACTAATAACAAGCATTGGGATGCGGCACTTACTTATCCTTGGTGGATAGACTATTTGTTAAATATTGAATTCAGTAGTTGCTTGTAATAGTAGATTATTAACCAAGGGAATCAAGTAGTGTCTTACTTCCCAGGCGCTATATTGAATCCCGAGCAAACAAAAGGCAAAATAAAGAAATAAATATATAAAATAGAATAGAAATGTAAATGAAGCAATTATGCCATTGTTTTGACATTTAATTATATTAGAAAAATAACGACTTATACCACGTACTTTACTAATCTCCTGCTGACGTTTCGTTGACCATTTTGAGGTCAACGAAACGTCAGCATGAGGTCTCATGAGCACCGACCGCGACCACGCTCGAAGGTCATGAGACGGCCTTTGAAAAATAAATAAATTTTCTTTCCTTTGACGGTGACCTTTTTTTATTTTTAAATTATGTATTTGTATGTTGTGTGCTTGAAAGAAAGAATTAAATTTTAATAAACTTCATCGTCCAGTTCGTGTTCGCCACTCAAGAACCTTTATTCGCCTGAATTAAATTAATTAAAAACCATACAATACAATAATATACAGTTTTTTTAGTGTTTTTTTTTTATATATTGCTGTGTTAGAATGATTTCTGTATCTGGCTGTTACCACAGTAACTCCTTAGCAGCAACCACAGACATAGAGATGGCCAGACATATAACAAAGGCCAACAACCCAACTGTTCTGTATGTGAGTGGCGGCAACACTCAGATCATAGCGTACTCGCGGCAGAGGTACCGAATATTCGGCGAGACCATTGATATTGCTGTTGGGAACTGTTTGGACAGGTGAGTGTAGAGATGTTAGATGTCCCTCTACTGGGAAAAGGCCTCACCATTTTCTTCCATTCTTTTGCTGTCTCCGGCCAAGTGTCTCAAATAATTAAAAACGTTAAGTATTTATTTATTTAAGGAATAATAATAATAAATGCTGAACATTTCACACAGCATTATCTAGCCCTAAGCTAAGCAGAGCTTGTGTTATGGGTACTAGATAACTGATATACAATACATTACATAGATAGATATTTTTTATTACACATAGAAAAATACCCTGAAGAAATATCTGCAGATCGTACAAATATTTTTTCCGAGGCGGGAATCGAACCCGCAACCTCTTGCGTCGCAGGCGAACCTTCGCCCGCCGCGCCACAGAGGTCGTCAAAATGAATGAGGAAATCCTTATAGAAGATCCTAAATTAAAATTATTTTTATTATATTACTAGCTGGCCCGCTTGCGACTTCGTCCGCACGTAGGTCAGGTAGTAGGTAAGTAGTACCTACGAATACTAACTACGTATTCTAGATGGATGTTCGTCCGCATTCTAGATTAATGGTACTAATGTTAGTTATATAAGATAAATTAATTAATTACATCATGGAAAATATTGTATTAAAGAAAAATTCTGCTCTAAGCTTTGTTTGCAGGCGAAATGTGTCTTTTTTTTACTTGTTTTTTTCCAAAAACATTGTTATAAACTACAAAAATAATGGCATTGAAATTTTGTAATTTTTATAAATCATGCCTTCAGAGTGCGTTACTGACTTTGACTTTTTTTTTTGGCTACCTACTCAGCGTACACTAAAAAGTGCGCTAAAATTTTGTTGCTTTAGTTGAGACAATAATTCTAGCATTTTTATTTCTGTTCCAGATTTGCAAGAGTGTTAAAGTTATCCAATGCCCCAAGTCCTGGCTACAACATTGAACAAGCTGCTAAAAAAGGGAAGAAATACTTGCACCTGCCGTACTGCGTCAAAGGTAAAAACCACTAGAGACATCAAATGAATGATTAGAATGTACCTCAGGATACATAAATTGAGTAAGTTACATACTAAGGAGTTAAGGACCTATATCCCGCATTCTATGTGCTCTATTTTTAACCCCCAACTAAAAAGAGGGGTGTTATAAGAATGAGGCCATAGTGTGTTTGCTTGTATGTATGTCTATTTGTCTGTAGCCCCATAGCTCCGAAACTGGGCCCCAGTTCTACTAAACAAATTGTGTTTGAATCACAAAATTGTAATTTTTGACACTTTTGGTATGGGAAAAGTGTCAAAAGTGACCATTTTGAGATTTCATTAACAATTCAAACACAATTTGTTTAGTAGAATTGGGGCCATGGTGCCCTGCAGGGCTATTTTAAAACGTTCGGAAGGGTCACGGCACAATCAGTTGAGCATTGTGTCCGGAAGGTTTCCGATCGGATTCGTTAGTTTTTCATTTCAATGTGGTAAGTAACTAAAACAATTTTCTCTAGTAAAACACAGTAAAAAAACAATTAATATTGTATATTACTGTGTTTTAGAAGAGAAAATTGTTAGAGAATTGTTTTAGTTATTTCCCACATCGAAATTAAAAACTAACGAATTCGATTGGAAACCCTTCCGAACGTTTTAAAATAGCCCTGCTGATTTCAATGTGGTTTGGTTTACAGCTAGACCTTCAGTTTCAGCTCAAAATTTCCATACAATTCAAGACAAAAAAAAATAAAAAAAACCATAACAATTTTTATGATTCCACTAGCTGCGCCCCGCGGTTTCACCCGCGTAAACAATTATGAAAAATGATGATGATGAACAGTAGCCTATGTATATGTGTTCAGGGTGTAAGGTATCTCTTTTCCAAATGACACTTAAATCCGTTTAGCCGGTTGAGCGTGAAGAAGTAACAAACAACACAAACTTTCGAATTTATAACATTAGTGTGGTGTGATTTGTTTGACCAGGTATGGACGTGAGTTTCTCCGGGATCCTCTCGTACATGGAGGACAAGATAGAGTCGCTGCTGGTGGACTACTCGCCCGAGGACCTGTGCTACTCGCTGCAGGAGACCGTGTTTGCTATGCTCGTCGAGATCACGGAGCGAGCCATGGCACATTGCGGCTCTGATGAGGTAATCACATTATTCCTTGACGACCTCTGAGGCTAAGCAGGCAAGTAGCCAACTGAGACACGAGAGGTGCAGGTTCGATTCCCGCTACGGGACAAACGTTTGCATCAGCAGGGCTATTTTAAAACGTTCGGAAGAGTTTCCGATCGGATTCGTTAGTTTTTCATTTCGTAACAGTAACAGTAACTAAAAAAAAAACTATTTTTTTTTTCTAGTACACACACTTACAACACAGTACATAATATACAATATTTATTGTTTTTTACTAGAAAAAATTGTTTTAGTTACCTACTTACCACATCGAAAAGAAAAACTAACGAATCCGATCGGAAACCCTTCGAACGTTTTGAAATAGCCCTGCTGCTCATATTTGTTTCAGGTATGTGTTGTGGTACCATGGTATTCGTAGTTCCTGATACCGACGACACAATGAGTCCTATTGTATGTGACATTATGTTGGGGTGTTATTAACCACTATCTGACAGTATAAATTCCTATTTCTGCCAATAAATAAATAATATAATAAATAAATGCTGGACATTTCACACAACATTATCTAGCCCCAAGCTAACCAGAGCTTGTGTTATGGGTTCTAGATAAATGATATACTTAATACAATATACATTACACAGATAGATATTTTTGTATCATACATAGAAAATACCCAGAACACCCTGAATAAATATTTGCAGATCGTACAAATATTTGTTCCGAGGCGGGAATCGAACCCGCAACCTCCTGCGTCGCAGGCAAACCTTCGCCGGCCGCGCCACAGAGGTCGTCAAATTCCAGACAAACTTTCAATCAATCTATAATGACGAGACAGTGTTGCTAACAACACCAGCAGATGCTCATAATGATAATATCCACAGGTCCTTATATGCGGTGGAGTTGGCTGCAACGAGCGTCTCCAAGACATGATGGGAATCATGTGCTCAGAGCGCGGCTCCAAGGTGTTTGCAACTGATGAGAGATTCTGCATCGATAATGGAGTCATGATAGCACATGCTGGAGCCTTAGCGTACCAATCCGGGGCTCGGATGGAGTTCAGAGATGCTACGATCACACAACGGTATAGGACGGATGATGTACTGGTTACGTGGAGGAATGATTAAAGTATGGATTTTATAACTTGATTCATTTACGTTTCCTGTGTCCCACTGCTGGGCAAAAGCCTCTCCTTGATATCTACGTTGTTTTATTTAGTCATCAGGGGTACGATTTTTTAAAATCACTGAGTGACTAAATATCCTCAAAAAGGTCGCAAATCACCGTTTTTAACCGACTTCAAAAAAAGGAGGAGGTTCTCAATTCGACCCGTATGTTTTTTTTTTGTATGTATGTTACGCGATTACTCCGTCAATTTAGCATTGATTTTGATGATTCTTTTTTTGTTTGGTAGGTTATTCTTCAGAGCCATATAAAGATTCAGCACTTTTTGAAAAATTTGGTTTTTTGTGGTTCACATAGAAAAATCCTAATATTTTACTGTGCCATTCTTGGTTCTGTCAGCGCTAGATGATACTGCTAGACGTCGACAGATGGCGTTGTAGAAATACTAAAATATCTACCAGCCGATAGATAGCGTTTATTCAAATATGAATTACCTATTAGGCACAGGCTTGAAGGCGGCTTATGTTTTTTCCAAAAAATAATTATTCAGTATATGGACTGTAGGAGGCACTTGTATTAATTGATATCATAGGTCATGTCATAGGTATAAGAATTTTAGTCATCAATGAGTTTCAGTTAGAATATTTTTTTTTTTTGATGGCATCTGAGTGTTTTCTCATTATTGCCAATGTCAAGTTATTGATAATATAATCAAACAATGTCCAGTCGTCAAAGTCTTCTGTCAAGTCCTGTTCTAGTAAATTGATGGCAGTTTACTAGAATGATCCTGGACAATTTCCACCCCTTCGAAAAGACACGCAATACATTATGTGCTCTTTATAAGCTACACCGGTTAAAATGCCACCAAAATGACACGACATAGCTCACAAAAACACTACGAAATAGAAATAAAATAAAAAAGGACGACGTCTCCGTTCGAAAGAGCAGAAAAAGTCCAGTTAGAAATTTGGAAATCGTGAAATAAACGGCAATTTTACTAACGTTTAATCACTCGATGACTTTCAAATATCGCACCCCAGCCCAGTAGACGGAAGTATGGCCGCAAGTTTATTTACTCGCCTGGTAGATTAAAAAAAAAACTTCCTCTGCTGGATGAATCCATAGATTCTATATAATCATCATTATCAGCCTGTAGAAGTTCCACTGCTGGACATAGGCCTTACCCATAATAATAGCACGACAACCGGTCATGAGCCGACTCCATCCACCGAGTGCTACCTTCAAAATGTCGTCGGTCCGTTGACCGTTGCCTTTGCAGAATATTCTACACTGCTGGTTTTACATTGCGTCGTACGGTTCGTGGTCGCCACTCGAGAACCTTTATTCCCCGTTGTCGGTTCCATGAGCTATATGGCCTGCCCATTGCCGCTTCAACATGCTAATACTGAGTGCTATGTCGGTGATCCTGGTTTTTTAATTGATTTCTATAGAATGCCAAAGTACATGGCACATGGGTACATACACAAACACAAAATAGAAAGAAGATTGTATGATGGACGAAACTAGTTAAGTACCTACATAAGGCGAGCGTGAATGGGACAGTTGGAAGAGGAAAATCTCAGCGAACGACGATCGCAGACGATCTGGAGAAAAAAGTAAAAAAAAAAAAAAAAACAGAGTTCCCTAAACCAACGAGCATGTCTGAAGAATGTGAATGAAGCAAAAGAGGTATGTCATAATCATAGTAGTGGAAGTCCGTGGTCTACTGCCTACCCCTCCGGAAAACAAGCGTGAATTATGTATGTATGTATTTCAAGTTTAGTTCAACAGTACATTACAAGTGTAGTGAACATTTAGAAAAAGTGTCTTCGTCTCATAGTGATACGAAATAAATCTAAAAATAATTTAGGGTAAAACTTAACAATTATATTTTAAACTAAAAATAGGAATACAAAAAATCTTAGTTTTTCAGCCAACACTGTCCGTTCTGTGCAGCATTCTTTGAAGCTGAACCATGCAAAATAATTAGTATGAAAATGGACTGAAATAAAAAGGACAATTATAATTTAATAAACATAAATAGTTTTTATAATCATTTAATTTATGTATGTATAATTAAATAATTTATTGAATTTAATTTAAAATAATTAATTTAATAAAACAAGGATAATTTTAGCGCCGTTTAGCTTCAGAGAGGGCACTAATCAACAGTATTGTTACAAGATGAGAAAGAAATTGGTTGTCTTTATTGACTAATTTTATAGTAAGTAGGAAAGTGACTTCTTATTGCATCTAGCGAGGGCTCTAAAAATACGAGTGCAACAAGAAGTCACTCTGAACGAGGTTCCAATCTGCTTTTCTTTCAACTACACATGATTCCATTTTTACAAAATCTGAATAATAAAAACATTACAATGGTAATAATAAAAGTGTAACTTCATCATTCACTCGATTCACGCCAATTTGTTTCGTTTGTGGATAACGGTTGGCTATTTTTCAATGTTTCTTTACGGTCAGTACCACTTTCTATTTTCATAACTTCTTTGTGTAGGAAGTGAATGTCCCATAGCTAGAACTATACTCTGATTTTGAATCTTAGACAATTTTTGTTAACAAAGCAATGACACTGTGTGTATATACATAACACTTAAACACACGGTGGCATACTTTGACATTTCTTTGTTAACAAAAATTGTCTAAAATAAAAAATAAAAAAAATATAATAAATATTGCAAAATGTGCCCGAATCCTAAATCCTCAGAATACTAAATAGCACTTGCTCACTTTTTTGTCCTTGTCTGTTATTATGATATCTGAGATAAACAAATCAAAGTATTATAGAATGGTATCAACTTTAGATAACTGGATAATGATCTAAACTGTCTCTCAGCAACCTTTTATTTAAATTTAAAAAAAAGATCCCAGTCCTTTTCTAATTAGGCTGCGATAATTTTAGCAGACATTTTGTTCCTCGTGGCCAAACTAGTTTGCCAAACTGATTTGGCCATGTGGACTGGGTAACCTCACAGAATCAGCGACAGAATGTTTATATTATTATGGCGTGTAAATACAATTCCAATGAATTTAAAAAAGGAAAAGAAAATTACCATCAGAACACTTTAAAAAACAAATGACTACTAAACAGTATTTTTTTAAATTCATTGGAATTTGAGGTATTTATGTTGGTAAACTAATGACTGTTGAATCTGATTTATATGCAAACAATCTACACAAGTTAAGAAATTTTGATTTTCTATTTTATCCAAATCATTTACAAAAAACAAAACAAAAAATAAAATCTATGCCAAATTAAACATATTCACCAAAACCAATACAAAGTACAATCATATACTGCATTACAACTCTCAATTAAACATTCCGCACTGTAGATTGTTTCAAAACCATTGCAGTTTGATAAAACACTTGATATATGTACAGGCTGTGGTACAAGTTATGTACATTATTTTGTACATGGAACCTTTGCTAACTTGCACATTAGTTCTTGGACCCTCATAAGTCTGAGCCATGTAAGCCTGTGTACACAATTATCCATGTAACCTGAAAAAAAAAGTCATTTAAATTTACTATAACAAACAAACATGAGGGGCTGGGCCGATAAATGATTACTATGGATGAGGGATTCTAGGAATCACTTTTGGCAATATGCTATAAGTTATATGAATATACCTAAGTTTTTTAACCGACTTCCCAAAAAGGAGGAAGTTCTCAATTCGGTTGTATTTTTTTTTTTATTTTTTTTTTTTATGTTTGTTACCGCATATCTCCGGCATTTATGAACCGATTTGGAAAATTCTTTTTTTATTTGATTAGATATACTTCCAGATTGGTCCCATTTTTTTCAGAATCCAGTTCTGATGATTGGATCCATGAGGAATTGAGGGAACTCCTCAAATATTGTAGGCATACATATGGCGATTTTGATATTTTCAGCAAGACACCAAGCATTTGCATTCAGAAGGTATCTTAATCCATTCACCACTATGGTTCTTTCATAAAAAAAATTACATCCAAAATTTTTTAGTCGTATAACAATGGCGGAAGTCGGTTTTTTAAATGAAAAGTTATTATAACAAACATGGCTAGGTCCATAATCATTTACTACTTGCATGGGGTCAACACACTTTCAAGGAGTTAAGTGATTTTCATGGGAGTACTTAACCAGTAGTCGCGAGAAAATAGAAGATAGAATTCCCTAGACTTTGCGCTAGTTTCAATAAAGAATTATTTTGAAAAGTTTTGACTGATACAAATGACCTTACGCTTTTTGTCAATAAAGTCTAGATTAAATGGATACAATTGTATTTTCCGATGATTCCGTGGCTAACCACAATAATTATTATGAACAATACTTTCTATGAAAATTATTCATTTTATTGTGATGAAAATAAATAATTGAAGCTATTTTTAAAGGCTCTACGAACCAAAGATTAGAGTGTTAGTAGTGCATAATGAGGCAAAGTCACCAAAAAGATTTTATTAATTCTTACCAAAAACCCAGCAAAAGAGGTCATAAATCCTTCTTTAGTGATTTCCCACATTCCGCCGTATTCCTCTTCATCTATACTTTGGAAATTCATCACATAGAAATATATAACTGCTGCATTTACCAGAACAAATCTGAAAATCAAATTACATCATATTATACCATGCGATTTACAACAACAGTATAGTATTGTTGGTAAATGTTACAAAGTTTACGTTTTAGACGTAAAATTAAAATTTATACGGAAAGAACAGAAATAAAGGTATTCTTACAGTAGTACACCTACGAATCCTCTCAGAGGTAGAATACCCCAACCCAGCCCCAATATGATGCCTAAAACTTGCCGAATCCAGTAAATAACATCGAGGAGTTCATCCTGAAAGCATAAACAATAGTTATTGACACACTTTTGTAATCTTTTCATTGAATAATATGAAAGTCTCGTGATAAGAAAACTAACCTTGTCGGGCCATTCAGCATTAGCAACCAACGCCCGTTTCCACACTGCTTCACCTACTTTGGCTTTATTGGCACTTTCGAATGATTTGTTTTTATTCGACATTATATTATATTTAATTCTAATTCATGAAATTCAAGTAAAAATGTTCTCTGAAAATTCACCCAAAAAATCAATCAATAAACTACAGAGTACAGACAGCGATTCGTGATCAAAAAAATATACACGTCACGATGACAGTGACAGTTTTTGTATTTGATCATAGATATTTTTTAGGGCATGGATATAATATTCTTTTTAGCCTTAGAGCATGGAACATGTTTTTATTCTTCCGTAGACGATTATTTATTTTCTGTGTGGTTTAGTCTTGGAGCAAGGAACAAAATGGAGCGGCAGTAACTTTTATTTTGTATGAAAATTGCCCACCATTAGCGTGCATTCAACCATTCATTCAATACTCTGTGATCTTTCACTGCCTTCATTCAAAGTTTTGTTTACTTTTTGTGTTTTCGTAAAGTTTCACTATTTTATTAGCAAATACCTATATCTTTTACTACACAAGTTGGATTTCACAATGCCTGAGTGTAATATTGTGCATTGTGGAACGAGGCAAAGTCAGTATCGGCCTGGACTGACTTTACACAAGTGCTTCAACAGTTTACATTGAAATTGTAGTTTTGCTTCATTATTTTGTTCTAAATGTATGTTTCGTTAGTGAGCTTTATAGTAAACATAAGGACAATAGTGCCATTGTTGTGTAAAATATCATTATTTCATAGTAATTATGTATTGCTTACAAGATTGTTTACAACTAGGGATCGGTCGGTCAAATAGCCGACCCAGTCCGACCCAAAAATCGAGCACGCCTTATTTATCATAACAACCGCCCTGTGGTCTACATAGAATGCGTTGCCTACGCTAGCTTTATTACGATCATCACATCAGTACAAGTTCTTCAATTCAACATTTCGATTCTACGCGAAAATATTTTCCTTGCTCCAAGACCTTGGAGCCAAGACGCGAACGAAATGCAGTTCTGGTCAAAGTTGTCAACAGCTGTTGAAACATTTTACCACAGAGTAAATTATATTCGCTCCGCCATATTGTTTTGTCTTGTGTTGCTCTCCGTGAGAAAGATATTTTAGGAACCTGCATTAAATAAAGCGAAATAATCGAAAAATGAGAATGGGAAAAGGTTTTACATATATTTAGCCATGTTTACTCATGTGTACACTGACAAGGGCTAGGCTCCATACATCTTGGAACAACACCTTTCTACTAAAAACTGTTAAATTAATGAATCCCTTAGTTTTGATTGACTACCTATCAGAAAAGGACACTGCTTTATTATATGTTGTATCAATATATCTATGTAGTTGCGTCTTACAGCATTTACAAACGCTTAGATTATGAATATTGACAAGAAAATCCCTTGATATGATAAACCTAATTGATTTTGATTTAATTAGTTAGGTACCTATATAAAATAAATCTAACCCAAACATATTTTTTGTTTTACTCACGACATTCAAATTCTCCCGATTGTTTGACTATATTTATTCTATACTGAATTATTTTTATTTAGTTTGGTAACACCGACTGTAAACAATCGTATTTTTTGAAAGTTGATGCTCTTTTCGGCAACCCGGTGTATAAACATACATAACATTCCCTGGAATCATTTTTATCTAATGGGCCAATCTGCGCCCCTTACGAGGCTTGCAACAAATTCCGCAAATACAGTTTTAACAGACGCTACAAAAATAAGGTATCAAATATAAGCATTTAATAGAAAAGTGAATTATTAGCACAGCTAATTGAATAATCTTATAGACTAGATGCAACCCTATTTTTAACCCGTCTCAGTCGCTCGGTCTCCATACTCTTGGCGATATCCCAGCATTCCTTGTTCAAGGTGTCGAGCCCTCGCGACAGGCTGACAAGCCGCGCTAACACAAGCAGGCGGTGTAGATCGTCGGCAGTCACAGGGTTATCGGTGTCGGATCGACTGCGCATTTCAATGAAGTCTTCTTCTACGAACTGTAAACAAAAGGAAATTATAAGAAGCAAGTTTTGCCAAAAGGTTGCTAATGACAGTTAGTTTCGCTAGTGTCGAGATAAATAGACGTTACTTGGCACAAGCTTAGCACGTACTAATGACAAGACCTGTCACTGTCACACAAATGTTAAAACTCGCGTATTAGAGAGAGACGGGGACGATTTCAAAGTAAGACTTAGACTCACCGTGAAGTACGTTCTATTTATCTGGACCTCAGTGTAGTTTCAACAAAAATCTTATTTATTTAATGAAATTAAACAGTTTGCTTACAGTTTTGACCAAAGCGCAAACTGCCTTAACTAACACATATTACAAAAAAAACGGTTGTCTGTAAAGTCGGTTTACTGACGATAGTTCAACGTGTCAACGTCGTTATTGTGCTTCTTTGTCGCTCGTTCCGCGCTCGCGCGCATGCGGCGTTAGCGCATGCGCTTCGCGCATATATATATATATATATATGCGCATAGCGCATGCGATATATATATATATATCACATGCGCTATATATAGCATAAATAGCGCATGCGTTTTGCGAGGTGACGCATGACGAGGTAACGACGTATGACGAGGTAACGACGCATTAGTCATGTTTTTTCGAGCGTGCAGCCGGCTCCATCGATTTATAAGACGTTAACACGTCAAAAAAAACAAGACTTATTATATAAAACTTAAATATACTCTAAGGGACACATAAATAGAACTTAAACTATCGTTAAATATGTCAACATGCTGGAACTCTAGCATAAAACCATTTAAAAGCGCGAGCGCCCGTTGCGTAGGCGCATTGTTAGCGTGTAGCGTTCGCGTTACGTGCGTGGCGAACAACCGACGATGGCGACGTCCCGCACTGACATAGTTATCGGGGACAAATAGGGACAAACTGCTTAATATGGTTGGATTGTTGACTTTGCCACGAAGTATTAGGCAGTAGTGCAAAGCAAGCTGTAATTTACGCCTTAGCTCTAAGGTGTCCAGACCGACCATACCAGCCACAAACAAGGAAGGGAACATATAGGGATAATAACCATACACCCGCTTATAAATGTATCTGGAAAATTTTCGTTGTAGCCTTTCGATCACAATCACATATTTAGCCTCACGCGGATCCCAACTTATTGAGCTATATTCTAGCTTGCTTCGGACGAAAGCATTATAGCATAGCTTATTACCTGTAAGTCATCAGATATGGTGTACTTGACTAGCTTAAGATGCGTGAGGTAAGTCCGAATGACGTTCATGATGTCCTCTTTTAAGTAGTAAGTGGCGGCCTCGACGATAGCGTCGAATATCTGCAACGACGACTCCTCCGGTTTTAGGGGTAGGTAGTAATCACTCTGGGAACAAAATAGTTAAATTTTATATGCGGCTCAAAATTTACTAACTAGCAAAACTCGAACCAGCGCCTTTGCAAATAGGTCGTGTTTAAAGTTCTCGCGCACTAGGCGACCACGACTGACCGTGATTGTGGTCGCAACCTTGGTCGCAGAAGCTCCGACCAAGATGCGGCCTAACATGCGGCCAGGTTGAGTCCGAGTTTGTTGTAAACAATTTCTCGTATAATGTAACACTATGTACTATGACTATGTATGGAGACACCGATGATTTTTTATGTAATCGAGTGACTAAAAGTCAGTAAAATTGCCTTTTATCCCCGATTTCTAAATTTCTGTATATTGAAACTCATTGATTACTAAAATTCTTATACCTTTGATATCAATACAAATGTCTTCTCCAGTAAATCCTTTTCCATGATATTTAGTGATTCAGTGACATTCCTCCCTACAGAGAAGAGCCGTTAGAATCGTCAACGATCCCAAGCTCACACAAGTACACTAGAGCCGCTGAGCCTGCGCCGAGATATCGGCTCGCTCTGTGTATTTTATCGACTCTATAATGGGGAGTGCTCTGAGGAACTATTTGAGCTTATACCCGCTTCCAGGTTTTATCATCGCACCTCTCGACATCGGTTGGGAGCTCATCCACACATCCCCTTCTGAGGTTTTTCCGCTTAACTACAATATGCACTGCTTCAAAAAAAATGTGAAAAGGGTCCTCCAAGGCAGGCAACGCATTGGCAATGCCTCGGGTGTTGCAGATGTCAATAGGCGACGGTAACCGCTTACCATCAGGTGGGCCGTATGCCAGTTCGTCGAGCCATAAAATAATAAAAAAAAAAAAAAAAAAAAAACTATACAAATCCGTGCCGCCACACGCTACACGCACCCTACATTTACGTCGATAATTACTGCGCTACATTTTAGCTCGTAGCAAATGTATCGTATACTAGCACATCGGATGCACAATTGTGGCGCAGCTTCCAGAATGTCGACATCATCTTCCGACGACATAGATTTCTTGATGTGGCAATGAAGACGCTATAGGGTTCAACGAAAAATTTTGTATGAACTAAAGAAGGCGAGCGCACGCTTTGATACCTTGATTTTGTGTGATAATGATATAAAAATTCCCTTTAAAGTTTTGTTAGTTTTTGTTGATGAATTTACTAACCCAATTTATAACTTATAAGATAGATGGATAGATAAACTCTTTATTGCACACCAAATAAAACATACAAAAATAAAGGAAACATTAAAAAATTAAATATAACGTACAATGGGCGGTCTTATCGCTAAAAGCGATCTCTAAGTTACCAAATGTTCCAAAAATTTAAAACGTGTTAGAAGTTAGACTAACATTAGAATTCAATTTTAAAAAGGTTAAAAAGGAGGTATCTTTGTTTATTTTTTTTATAGAATGGAGTAATTTAAATTGTGTACTGAATTTATGATTTCACTCGATGAAAAGCTAAAGAATACGATATAATTTTTTTCTTTTGGTTGACTATAAGAACTCATATCAAAAACATAAATATTCTAGAGCTTATTAAAGGCATTTTGTGAACTTATAGTGTTTTAATGAGAAAAAAATACTTTATTGGGTTCACCCATTTAATCAAGATACCACAAAATACGGTTATTTCAAATTACCCCTTTAATTGAACTTTTCGGCGGCTGGCCGGGCCGCACTTATGAACTATAGTGAAGTTAAATTAAAGATTATTTTTAAGAAACTTACCGGTAGCAACGACTTTCCCTCCGACAATATAAGCACCGATACGTCAGAATCGAAGTCCATCTTGTAATACTTGAAGTCGTATTCCACTTTCTGTGTCTGTATCATGTTGCCCAACGCGGTGATATTGTTGATCCCGGTCGAATCGAGCCGTCCCTGCTCCATTTTAGTCTCGTCCAGGATGAGATGTGTGTCTTTGCTTAGTTGTAGTACGCCACTGGTCAGCCGATTGCAGTCGTAATCTTTCCTGAAAACAGAGACCCAATTCTCTAATCAAAAATTAGTCAAAATAAAGTTCGGGTCTCGTACCGATCTCGTGTCGATGTCTTAAATGTCAGAAATGGGATTCTCTTAGCATTTATTACAACACGGTAATGTGATTATATCGAAATGTGACTGAAACTTGAACGATTCAAAGTTTTTTCGATAATTTTAGCTCAAATAGATGCGGGTCTCTCTTTACTCTTTCCAATTTATATAACTATCCTACTCTAATGGTAGTCACCGTGAATCGGAAGTGGACTAAATTGTTATTATGAGGGAGCAGAATACCAACTTTCTGCCAATTCACAATTCAGTCAACTTTCAGTGAAATTTTAAAATAATTTAGAGAATTGGGCCTCAGCTTACATTTCATCATCATCCGAAAGAAGTCTTATGTTGGGTAAATAATGGATCTAATCACCGGCCTTTGACTTGCCTTGCAAAAAAAAATCTTACCTATCTTTTAAAACTAAGCTTAATAACTATGCACTTTAATAAAAAGCTGACCAGATTAGAATGCTGTTTTGTTGGATTTGATAAGAGAGTTAGGCACTTGTCCCACCGCCGGCGACGAGCGATAAACGAGTAGAATTTGTACGTAGAATGAGTAGCCCAGTGATGAACTATAAATATAATCTCTCTCTTTCATTTACACGGGAGCGATTATCATTTGTTCGTTTCTTGGGCGAAAAACTCGCCGATAGCTCATCGCTTACTCGCTGGCGGTGGGACAAGTGCCTTAGAGCACACGGCGTATGTTATACGCGCCTGCGACTCATGTTAAACAACACCCAGGTTGAGGTGTTTGACGACCTCTGTGGCGCGGTAGGCGAGTAGCCGGCTGAGATGCAAGAGGTTGCGGGTTCGATTCCCGCTGCGGGACAAATGTTTGTGTGATCTGCAAATATTTGTTCCGGGTCTGGGTGTTATGGTACTCGTAGTTCCTGATACCCACGACACAGGCATTCATATCCTTCAAACCGAAACACAGCAATGCAAGCACTACTGCTTGGCGGCAGCAATAGGTACGGTGGTAGTACTTACCCGGACGAACTCTTTCACAAGAAGTTCTACTACTAACAAAATTCTAAAATTCAGCAGTAGACTTCTACAGGCTGAGCATGATGATGATAATAAATAAAATAATTAAATGCTGGACATTTTCACACAAATAGCCCCAAGCTAAGCAGAGCTTGTGTTATGGGTACTAGATAACTGATATACTTAATACATTACATAGATAGATATTTTTATACATATAAAAATACCCAGAACACCCTGAACAAATATCTGAAGATCGTACAAATATTTGTTCCGAGACGAGAATCGAACCCGCAACCTCCTGCGTCGCAGGCGAACTTTCGCCCGCCGCGCCACAGAGGTCGTAATGATGATGATGATGATGACGATGCTATGAGTATGAGGCTACAGCATTACTTACTTTGGCAATAAGCACATTGTATTCATATTGTCAATGGTCATTGGTAGGTAATAGCTCTTGGTGACGAATTGCTTGATGATGTCATACAACTGTCGCGCGTAGTCCGGGTACTTCTTAGTGGGCAGGTTCGAGAGATTCAAGCAGAACTGACCGAGCGCCATTGTGTCTTGGCGGAGGTAACTGAAATGAAAAATTGCATATTTACGATCCATCTGACTGCGCGAATGTTTAAGACGCTATAGGTTCACAAAATGAGCTCTAGAATATTTAAGTTTTTGATGTGAGTTCTTAAAGTTGACAAAAAGAAAAAAATATACCGTATTCTTAAGCTTTTTATCTAGTGAAATCATAAATTCTGTACACAATTTGAATTACTCCACTCGATAAAAAAAATAAACAAACATACCTGCTTAACCTTTTTAAAATTGAAATGTAATTTGAATTTTTGGAACATTTGGTAACTTATAAGTTATAAATTGGGTTAGTGAATTCATCAACGAAATATAACAAAACTTTAAAGGGAATTTTTATATCTTTATTTTATACACAAAACCAAGGTATCAGAGCGCGCGCTCGCCTACCTACTTTAGTTCATACAAAAATGTTTGTTGACCCTATAACGTATATAATATTATTATATAAATATTATTTATTACTATATTTGTAAGGCCCTTTATGTTATAAGTATTTGAAGCTAAATACAAATTATGAGGATTGGTCCAGTAGATAATTTAAATTATACTAACACACAAGCAATAAGGTGACAGATTAGATATTCAGCAGCCAACTCATCTCCCAGTAGTAGTTCTTTGAGGGCTTTCAGAAGGTGATCCCTCGCTGACTGAGCCCCTTGTAGTATGATAGCTGAAAACACAAGAAAAAGGTTTTATAGACAGACATAAAACAGTGAATAGAGGACTTCTCCCTGACAGTGGATAAAGGACTTCTCCCTAACAGTGTATATACAACTTCTCCCTGACAGTGAATAGAGGACTTCTCCCTGATAATGGATAGACTACTTTTCTCTGATAGAGGATGTCTCCCTGACATTGGATTGACGACTTCTCCCTTCTCCATGACATTGGGATAGAGGACTTTTCCCTGACAGGGGATAGAGGACTTCTCTCTGACAGTGGATAGAGGACTTCTCTCTGACAGTGGATAGAGGACTTCTCCTTGTCAGTGGATTGACGACTTCTCCCTTCTCCTTAACAGTGGATAGAGGATTTTTCCCTGACAGTGGATAGAGGACTTCTCCCTGACAGTGGATAGAGGTTTTTTTTTCTTACAGTGGATAGAGGTCTTCTTAAATTATTTGTAGAAAATTTGATAGGTTATGTAGACTCATTTTAGGTTAATTCTATACCTTGATCAAACCCATCATTGACCAATGGGTTGCAATGTTCCAGCTTCTTTACATAGACTGCATGTAACCGAGGCACCAAGCTCGGAGGTGGATTGTGTGTGATGGTTTCCACGTCTGTCTCACTCGTGGGCTCCAGTAGTGGGTTCTTCTCTGGCTGGAACTCACCAGAGAGAGCCGGGTCTACAGACAGGAAGCCGATGACTTCTACCATGTTGTTTAGTTTTAGATTGTCGCTGTCATCATAGATCTGGAACATAGGTACTTATATAATTTTTTCTAACTTGTGCATAGGATATCCCACACTAGATTTCTGTGTTGTGGGTATCAGAAACTAGAGTACTATGATACCATATTACAAAGACCCAAAAAATTTACAGATAAAAACAAACTAAAATAATTATCCTAATTGGTGTTTGACCATTGAAATTGGTTAATTAAAATAAATCGATAACCGAAAAAAAAAAAATTTTAATTAACCAGCTTCAATGGTCAAACATCAATTAGGTTAATTATTTTAGTTTTTATCTGTAAATTTTTTGGGTCTTTGTAATATGGTATCATAGAACTCTAGTTTCTGATCATCAGAAATTGGTTAATTAAAATAAATCGATAATCGAAAAAAAAAATATTTTAATTAACCAGCTTCAATGGTCAAACACCAATTAGGTTAATTATTTTAGTTTTTATCTGTAAATTTTTTGGGTCTTTGTAATATGGTATCATATAACTCTAGTTTCTGATCATCAGATCGTCATCATCAGATGATAGAGGTCCACTGGACATAGACCTCTCCCATAGAATGACACGACGAATGTTTTTGAGCCGCCTACATTCACTGACTGCCTAAGCTTCATATAATGATACAATTTTTTTGCCATAAATTACCCAGTACTGTACAATTACTGCATACTATCCGGCCAGATGCAGCTTGTTATACTGTCGGATACTGGATATCAAAAAAGCAATATTTGTATTATACAATACTAGTTGCACCCCGCGGTTTCACCCGCGTGCATAATGATGAAAATTGATGATGATGATGATGAAAAGTAGCCTATGTGTTAATCCAGGGCGTAAAGTATCTCCATTCCAAATTTCACTCAAAATTCAGTAGTTTTTACGTGAAAGAGTAACAAACATCCATCCATACTCACAAACTTTCGCGTTTATAATATTAGTAGGAAGTAGGATGTTTTGAGATCTCGAAAACGATTTTTAATAAAGATTTCAAAAGATTTCAATTAAATTTGCTATATGGGAGTTATTGGGGGCAAAAATCGATCTAGCTAGGTTTAATTTAACGTGTTTTTCAGAGTTTTCCGAGCAAAGCTCGGTCACCCACGTTACTTCATACCTTAACAATACAAGATTTGCTCTGTACATCAGGCAGGGGGAAATTCAGTAAATGCTCTCTGGACACCACATTGGTAGCTCCGTTAACTTGTCGAGCTGTCTTCGGTTCTTTATTCCCTCCATCACTTTCTACCATCCTCGGTTCCTTATTGCCTCCATCATTCTCCACATCCATGGCATTTGTGTCCTCATCAGCCTCATCATAACTCCTCTTCAGTTTTAAACTAGTCGTCAAACGTTTTGAGGTGTTAGGTTGATCTTCTAAATGCTTAAGATGGTTTTTTTTGTCTTCTAACTGCTGCGCCCAGGCGTTATAGCCGGGGATCGAGATCACTACCATGGTCTGGCGATTTGCACTTTTTAGGTTCTGCGTATAGTTAATTTTTTCATTTTCCTGAAAATGTTAGTGTGGTTCTGAATTAAAGATCAAAATTATCCGTGGCTTCGCTCGTGCGGTACTGGGATAGAAAGTAGCCTGTGTTAATCCAGGTCATCAATAACTTTACAAAATTTATTTGAAATAGACAATGAGATTTGAGCATCAAACAAACATTTAGACGTTCGCTTTTACACATTTTTGCTTTACCTAGTAACCTTATACTAGGTGCTAACATTACAAGTAACTATTTAATAGTGTAAGGATCCTCTGTGTAGCACTGACTGAATCTTTTCACTACACTGGGTTTTAACAACACTCTTGAACTGCTCTTTTCGGGGCCAGCAAAAATCTCAGACAGAGACAAAACTAGTGACTCACAAGAGTAAGAAAGAGGCTTCCGTATCATTATTTTGGCTTGAAACATTTAATTCTACATTAATTCAGAATCTATCCTCTAGCTAGCCATTCCTGAGAAAAGTGTGTTTTCGGCCGGACAGATAGACAGCAGGGTGATTCTATTATATATTTATTCTATTATAAGAAACTAACTAACACAATATGATCCATGTTGATTGAAATAAATGAATAATAATAATAATAATAATTATGGTGCTGTTGGTACCTTTTGAAGCTGGTGTAGAAAACTTACCAAAATATGAGCAGTATCCTTATATTTCCCACTTTTCATTTTACACTCATTTGTGGCCATGTTGTAGATCTCAAACTCCTCGAAGTAGAACTCAGGGTTATGCATATCCTGAACCATACCTCGGAATCGCACCAGGGTTCCGTCTGCCAAGTTGTGCGAGGCATTTGAATTTAACAACGGGATCTGAAATTATATGTTACATAGACTATTACAGGGACTCCAATTTCCATTTAGGATCTCATCTGATATCAAGCAGATCTATTATAACATGCTGCTAGGGTAGACCACCCCAACTAATGCTGGACAGGAACCACGGAGAGCAGCCATGCCGGCTGTCTCACCACAAATGACATGCTTAACTTTCAAAGACGTAGTTTTAGTGTTGTGCGCAGTACTGTAAAAAATGCCTCATTGGACATGCAAATGGACTATCCATAGAGTTAGAATGCGGAAAAGGTATTTTTATTTGCATTAAGGCTCAAAGGTTTTTAGAGAGCTTTTATTAGTTTTCTCGTAAGCAATAGGCTGACTGGAAGGTTAGACAGGGGTCGCTGGAAGACTCGCTGCAAAGAATGATGTAGATAAATAATAATAATAAATGCTGGACATTTTCACACAACATTATCTAGCCCCAAGCTAAGCAGAGCTTGTGTTATGAGTACTAGATAACTGATATACTTAATACAATCCATTACATAGATAGATATTTTTTATTATACATAGAAAATACCCAGAACACCCTGAACAAATATCTGCATATCGTACAAATATTTGTTCCGAGGCGGGAATCGCAACCTCCTGCGTCGCAGGCGAACCTTCGCCCGCCGCGCCACAGAGGTCGTCAAAAAAGTCGAGTCGTTATGTGTTGATGCGTAAAGCGGTTGGGCTATATTAACAGTAAAACAACGATTTTAGAAAGATTATTTTAGTTTTCTCGTAAACAATGGGCTTATAGAAGGTTAGACAGGGGTCAAACAAGTTTTATTTCAAAAACCGATACAGTTTGATGTGCTTTACGTACCTGATACCAATTCGTTAATTTTAAAAGCCTTTCTTTCCATGCTTCTTCATTGGCAATCCATAAATCTGGTGTAACAGTTTCAAAATCGGTTGTAAGGTCGTGCATGTTTACGAGGTAGAGAGCTTCAAATTTAATTTAGATAGAGATTATCCCGAGCTTTATAGAGATAATACAAGATTCCAAATTAATTTATGTGATACATATTCCACTGTTATTCGCACATAATTCAAAAAACCTCGAAAATTGCAAAATATAAATATTTGGAAGTTATAGGAATTCACTTCACACCACAGACAAAAAGTAGTACCTTTCAGTATATTACTCTGTACCACTTCAAGTTCCTCGACGTAGTACTTATTACTTCCATGGGTTCCTCCACGGAATGGGTTCCTCAAGTCGTTATTCTAAGGTTCCTTGACTCTACTTCACTTCTTGATTCTTGTTCTATGCCTTGGGAGCAAGGAACATCACACAGTAAGGATAGTACTACGTTCTATGGCAAGTTATCTTTTGTTCCTTGCTCCAAGAAGTTATCACAGTTCTTAATCTGTGGATTTGGATGGATTGTCTTTGCTTGCTTGCATCAATATTTTTTTTGATAATAAAGTTGGATTAGGTTGGATTAATTTTTGTGGCGCATTCTTCGGGTTCTAAATTGTTAGGTACATCTTATTTGATTCTATATTTCGTTACGTGATTGACACACTTCAAATAGTTTTTACTAGTGCAAGTGCCAATTATTTACAAAAGGCCATCAATCAAATCAAAAAGCGGCCGCCTTCTGTGAGACGACAATATCTAGGTTATTTCAAAGAGACAAAACTATCAAAATGAGTAAGTAATTTTATTGAAATTAGTCCTATGTTGTTTTGTGTTAGTTGACTTATTACATACCTACTTGCATTACTGTAGCAAATGCAAAAGATTTTAACCTGATTCTTCTAATAATCTAACCTCAAAATTTCGGCTTGCTTTGGTTTGGTAGTTTTGTTTCGAGGGTGGTAGCGTCAAAGACTAAAAATAAAACAATCTTACTCCGCTTTTATGTGAGACTTCCACATATTCATGAATGTATTATTAGCTGTGTTTTATGTTTAAAATTTATTTTTCCAGCGATGGATATTCGACCCAACCACACAATCTACATCAACAATTTGAATGAGAAAATTAAAAAGGAGGAGCTAAAAAAGTCCCTCTATGCAATTTTCTCACAATTTGGGCAAATCCTGGATATAGTTGCAATGAAAACATTGAAAATGAGAGGACAAGCTTTTGTTATCTTCAAAGAGATTTCCAGCGCCACTGTAGCTTTGAGAAGCATGCAAGGATTTCCATTCTATGATAAGCCCATGGTAAGGTAACATTTTGTGTTGGCGTTTTCTAAGCATAAACCATAACCACAAAATACATAGGTACAGAAGGCCAGCTTAATACAACAAGCGATAACAGGCGCACGTACACATAGACGCGTAACCATAACAATCGCGGTAGAACTCGGTCAAACCAAGTTCTAAGCTGTACAAGCAATAACAGGCGCACGCAAACATAGACACATACCCATGACGATCTCGGTAGAACTCAGTTGAACTAAGTTCTATATCTACAGACATCATCGTGGGTATGTGTCTATGTGTGTGTGCATGTTATCGTTTGTTGTACTAAGCTGGCCTTCTGTACCTGTATATTTTGTGCCATAACCTTTACTGAGCCACCTACATATAGGCGGCTTGATATGTTGCACATAATTAAGCAATGGCTTAAATTCACCATGTTTTCTGGATTCTCATGCTGGTTCCATTATTTCCATTCCATTCTGTCCAACAGTGGATGCCTGAGGGCCTAGCCAAACGGCGTTCGCTTCGAAGCGATTCCATTTCTACAGTCGTAATTCAATACAATAGACCACGTGACATATCGATAGCTAATGTCAATCCCATACATTTTGTACTTTTCTACTGGCGTCATCGCTAATAGAATGTTACTTTGTGTAAGGCCTCTGATGATGATGGTTTCCTCACAATTTTTTTATTCACTGCTTTAGGCATGTGCACATCAATTTTGAAAGAGTTCAAAATTATTTGGTGCACTCCCAGAAAATCCACTAAGGAGATTGGATGAGATACTTCCCGCTGGGTCAAACACGGTTTCATGGTTCAAATTTGAAGATGTTTATGTGTCAACTTACAGAGAATTCAGTATTGCAAGAGTGACAGTGATCTCATTGCTAAAGTAAAGGGCACATTCCAAGAGAGACCCAAACGTCCCAAGCTACCCAAAAGCGTGGAAGATGCCAAGAAGAAGAAGAACAAGGAGATCAGCCGTCCTGGGGTGGTACATGGAATCAGTGTTCCGAATCTCCTCAACAATGTCAACGTTGAACAACCTCCTAACCAGATTCTGTTCTTGACGAACCTGCCCGATGAAACTTCAGAAATGATGTTGTCTATGTTGTTCAACCAGTAAGTTGCTTTGTTTTTTTTTATTCTCTGAAAAATGAAAGCCAAAGATCTACAGCTAATCATACTTACATTGATAAGTCTGATGACTGAACCTTCGGCACATCAGTGTGGCATTTTTTTGCTGATGGGCTGATCAGGCATAAGTCACTTATGGAAAGGTATCAAACCGCCTTTCCCCCCTACCCCCTACCTCAAGGGGCTGAGCCTCTACAAGCTATTCTACGAGTTACCTAATTATCTCATGATTAGCCAGTAATGGACGAGACTTCTTACAGTCCATGTTTTTTCTTTGATCTGATATATCACATAGTCACCTACATAGCCCTGACTCACTGTGCCCAGGATACACTGTGTGTTGTGGGTGTGAGGAACTACGACTACAACAGTACCAAAATGAAGACACTGAAATAGTGCTGCTACTAACCCAGTCTTTCTCTATCATTATAAGCAGTTGGGATGGTTGGGGACTTGTTAGCCCCTTGCTAACAGTGCACAATACTGTAATACTGGACATGCTGCTATTATTTCCCCCATTTTGAATTAGAATTTGTTGGTAACACAGCAGCCAGACCAGTAACAAATATAAGCCAATTTCATAACTTTAATGACTTCCTAACTTTAATCTGTATTTCAGGTTCCCTGGTTTCAAAGAAGTCCGTCTAGTACCAAACAGGCACGATATTGCATTTGTGGAATTCGCCAATGAAATGCAATCAGCCGCCGCGAAAGAAGCACTCCAAGGATTTAAGATCACACCCACTCATGCAATGAAGATTACTTTTGCAAAGAAATAGTTGGTTGTAGCTATTTGGTCATAAATCATAATAAGTTACTTTTTAAGAAATAAACTTTAAGATTTGAGAACTGTTTTGAGCATTGCACTTCGCTGGAACAGCTCTCTGGCTGTGACTAGTCATAAGTTTACAAGTTACGATGCTTTTTATTTTCCTCGTAATCTAGCCTAGTTTGGTATTAGTAGATCCTGAAATAGTATTTTTCACGAAAGAAGTTGCTTGACTGGAGCGCTATAATTTTCTTTGCTGCAAAGAAAAGGTGGCCGTGAGGTGAGACCAAGTAACATAATACTCTCTTACTGACTTGGTGAGACTTTTTTCGTGGAAAAAAGAAAATGGGGGACTTGCTCGCTACATGACCACCTCTGCCGATGTTTACTTTTATCATTCCGGACCCATGACACCCCTGAAAGATACCCCTTATCAGTCATCATAGATTCTTTTGTTTCTGCTTACTTACGTTCTGAGGAAAAATTAAACGGACAAGTGGGTGCAAGACTCGCGTCTTGAGGGTTCCGATCAGTTAATTATTTCGAATTCGTTAAGACCTTTTGGAGTTTCAGTAACTTTTCCCTACAAACTTAACCACCATATTTAGGGGTAAAAAAGTCACATTCCTCAACTTTCGACTCTTCCCTTTATTTGTGTCGCAAACCCTCATAGCATTCCTAACTTCAGAATTGTGAGATACCTACCCTAGAGGTTTTTCATTTTGATTTGATTTCCAAACTAATTAGACATTCTTTACCCACATCTTTGCATTGAGTTAGAAGCTTTATTTTTTACATCGCTTGCTCTCAGAACATTTCTTGTCCGGACTTTTTGGAGTGTGTATTACTGGAAGAAAAAGTTAGCGGAGTTGGTCGTGGAAAGCAATGGCGGCGATGAGCTCACCACTTGTCGTGCCAGAACGCGGTTTCGAAACGTTCGCAAAATAACGGAAAACAAGACAAATTGATGGACGTAAAAATCATCAAAATCGTCACACGCGTTAGAGCGCCACAAAGGATCATGATAAATACATTACCCTCGTTTGCGTCGCCGCAGTCGGGTAAAAATTTAGTTAGCCAAGCTATACTATTAGTAGTAAAAATGGTAGAAAAGTGGTAAACGAGCTGGCAGCATTATATTATGTTTATTCGGCTAAATAAAAGAGTGAGTTACACCGATTCATGGTTACACTATTTTATCAGATTCTATCTATTCCGTAATGCGTTATTTTAATTTGGCTGGGTTCAACTTTATTTTTGGTGATTGCGAAATTTACAAATACAAATGTATGAAGTCAATTTATGAATTTTTCACATAATATCGTCAAAGTTTTTCGTCCTCCGCTCTGTTTGTGATTCCACATCAAGTACTGCAGTGAAATTAGGTGCTTTCTGCTGAATACTTGACGAAATTTGTGCTGAAAACATGGAAGATATATTTCAGTGGTGTCGAGAGGGAAATGCCCTTCAAGTGAGGGTTTGGCTGGATGATACCGAACATGACATGAATCAGGGGTAAGTTCAATGTATTCCCTTTATAATGATGTATCAAGACCCCATAAGGGACGGCCAGATGTTCCGTAAATGGCATTGAGAGGCACGCCCACAATACAGTCATGGCCTAGTAGAATGCGTCAGCTTTGGTCCAAATAGCCTAGCTAAGATCAGCCATAATACGTTCCATATATGACTGGTATTTACTTTACGAATTAGCTAACGTAGAGCCATAGTTTACATGGTCTTTGGATCTGCAAAGCTTTATACTACAAATACTATGTTTGTTTTGGTATTCAAACTGGCTTCATAGCATTCAGCACTTCAGTGCTTCATTTCTATAAATGACATTAATGATTTGATAGGCTTATCAATTTTTGATTTATATTATTGTACCTAATTTTAAGTTTTCGTTATGACCAATTGGAGCCATCATTACAATATAATACAAATAAGAATAATTTAATTCCTAATAATACCAGGAAAACTACAAGGATAAAATAAATGTCACATCCTGTTTTTCAAAGGAGCTATAATTTAGCTAATAGTACAACATCTGGCCTAAGAGATGACTGCTTTCATATGGATTTTGATGAGACATGGCTGAAAAGAAAGCTAAAAGTATGTAATTGATAAAATATTTGGTCAAAATCCAGAACTTACTCTCTTTTCAGCCACATCTCGGCAAAATCCAGAGTCGTCACATATAATCTTATGGACCGGATCTCATACTATATGTTACATGTTTTATTTGGTGACTAGTCACCAAATAAAACACCATTCAACGGACGGAGTGTCCCACTAGTGGAACACTCCATCCGTGTGGAGTTTATCCATTACAAACTTCTACTGCACCACCCATTAAGGGGTAAATTTAGGAAATTCCCTTTTTAGTGCACCCCTTAGCCATAAAATAAATGTACCCTCCAAATTTCATGTCTCTAAGACTTACTGTTTAGGCTGTGCGTTATGATAGTCAGTTAGTGTGTGAGTCAGCCAGTCACGCAATGATTGTAGGTATATGTATATATATTATTTTCATATAATTCCACAACCTGAATGAGTAACTAATCATTTGGTAGCATCTTCCTGTTAGTGGTTTTATAACTAAAAAAGGTAAAACTTTGTGAACTCATTCTTCCAATACCCATTTTAGAACCTTGTACCTCATGTTTCCAGTGACGATCATGGCTTCAGTCCCCTCCACTGGGCCTGCAAAGAAGGTCATCTCAAGATAGTTGAGATGCTGATCAGACGTGGTGCCAGGGTAAATTCCACCAACATGGGTGATGATACACCCTTGCATTTAGCAGCTGCACACGGCCACAGATCTATTGTACTATTGGTAAGTAAGGCAATTCATGCCAAGATGGCAGTGGCTGGCAGCCACCTTTAACTTAATAACTAAAATGCATAATGCGGACGACCTCTGTGGCGCGGTGGGCGAGTAGCCGGCTGAGGTGCGAGAGGTTGTGGGTTCGATTGCTGCTGCAGGACAATTGTTTGTATGATTTGCAAATACCTATTTGTTCTGGGTCTGGGTGTTACGGTACCATGGTACTCGTAGTTCCTGATAACAACAACACAGGGAATCCTAGTGTGGGATATGTATTTGACTGTTGAGTGTTGGGTGTTATGTTATGTTGTAATATCGCTTGGCGTAACGCCGGCGCCGCTGCGTGATTGGTCAGAGGCGGCGCGCGAATAATGAATATATTCATAATGTCTTTTGTCCATCGAAAGGGGGGTCTTCCTACCTTGCGCCGTCTGTTTTGTAATCGTCATTCGAGAACTTTTGTTCCCCAACAGTTGTCAGTTCTATGAGCTATATGACCTGCCCATTGCCACTTCAACTTGCTAATTCTGAGAGCTATGTCGGTCGATGACCTTGGTTCTTCTACGGATTTCCTTATTTCGGATTCTATCACGTAGTGAAACTCCTAGCATAGTCCCCTCCATAGCCCGCTGCGCGACTTTGAGCTTGTCTATGCGGCCAATAGTAGCGACCACGTCTCAGTGCCGTAAGTCATCACTGGCAGCACGCACTGATTAGAGACTTTCGTCTTGAGGCTCTGCGGTATCTGTGACGAGAAGATATGGGTTTCCCGAACGCTGCCCATCCGAGTTGGATTCGTCGGTTGACCTCTTTGTCGAAGTTGGATAAATATATGTTTCAATAAATAATTAAAATAATAATAATATAACCCAGGGTTGGTAAAAGTGATGATTGTTTTATTTCACGATTTTTTTGACTTTCTTTCCGGAAATGGTCCGTTTGGCTTAACTTATAATTTTCTACTAAAGCTACCATTTTTTATACTAGCAATACTTAAACGGACGAACTACAACGAACAAAGCACGGGGATTCCCCATTTTCTAACCTCTTGACTGTCACGGCCATTTTTCGCATAATAGCGTAAGTATAACCTATGTTTCTAGCTACTACAAAACAGGGTGGATGTTAACTTCACTAACGAGCACGGCAACTCGCCGCTGCACTACGCGTGTTTCTGGAACTACGGTGACATCGCGCATGAGCTCGTCATGGCAGGGGGGCTCGTGTCGCTCGCCAACAAGGATGGGGACACGCCTCTTGACAAGACGAGGGGTCAACTTGTGCAGAGGTGAAAATCCCTTCATAATCCTGTTACACTGGTCATACAGCATTAACCTTAAGCCTTGTATCCACTTGAGCATGCTCGGGCGAATGAGCCGCTCATTCGCCTGAGCATCGTCGACCAAAACATTCATTTTGTTCCTCTGAAACAAAATGAATGTTTTGGTTGAACGAGCCTCAATATTGAAAAAGCTGTGCTCAGGCTGCTCAGTATATGCTCGGCTCCGTCATGTCTTCACGTGTCCGTGTAGCTGCTGCTGCCTTTATAATCATTCACTGTGCCATAAAGAAGAAGAGAAAACCACCAAGGTGGTGGATGAGAGAAATGTATCGTCATCGAAGAAACAACTCGGCTAATATAATTCGTGAATTGACTTTCGAAGGAGATAACGAACCATTTAACAACTTTACAAGAATGTCAAGGGTTGATTTTGAATATTTACTGTCATTGATCAAATAACAGAAAAAGTAAACGTAATTAAAACTCCGGGAATTCGACGCGCTCGCCTCAAACACAAAAACAACTGTCCACACTGAGCGCCGAGCGAATACTGAGCGCCTTTGAGCACGGACAAAAACCGACAGATGCCGGCTCGCCCTGAGCGCGCTCGGATTTGCTCGGCCCGAGCGTGCTCAGGCGTCTCCACTTGAGCGGCTCGGCCAAATGAGCCGCTCATTCGCCTGAGCATGCTCAAGTGGATAAAAGGCTTTAGATATACAATCAAATAAAAAGTAAATTTTATAAAAAAAACATAAACCCAACCTCCAGTGTCACCAGGAAGGTTCCAGGAAGTCGGTGGATGGAGGCGGCTCAAGACCGTTCGTCGTGGCATTCTAAGGGGGAGGCTAATGTCCAACAGTGGACTTCTTCAGGCTGATGATGATGATGATGATGAATTTCAGTGTTCTATTAATTATTCATCCTATGCTGATCATAATCAGACCCTGGAGTCTTCAAGCAATAAATATGACAAAGTCATTTTATAAAATTATCCCATTACGGCCTTTACTACATCCACACGGGAGCAGAAGGAGGCATGGGCGTGGCCAGGGGGGTTTTGGGGGTTCAAACCCCACCGAAATATTCAAAATGTTGACAAAATCTGATACTTTTTGAAGAAACACCAGTGTGGTGAATTTGTTTTTTTTTCACATGAATGTAATTTCGTATAAGTACGTTTTTATTGTTTTATTTTCTTGACCCCCCCCCCCCTGAAACGAAAACCTGGCTACGCCCGTGGAAGGAGGCGTCTATTCTTTGGCTTTACTCTTATTTTTAACCGACTTCCCAAAAAAAGGAGGAGGTTCTCAATTCGGATGTTTTTTTTTTATGTTTGTTACCGCATATCTCCGGCGTTTATGAACCGATTTGGAAAATTCTTTTTTTATTTGAATAGATATACTTCCAGATTGGTCCCATTTTTTTCAAAATCCAGTTCTGATGATGGGATCCATGAGGAATTGAGGGAACTCCTCAAATATTGTAGGCATACATATGGCGATTTTGATATTTTCAGCAACAACCCAAGCATTTGCATTCAAAAAGTATCATAATCCTTTCACCACTATGGTTCTTTCAGCATTTTTTTTCATCCAAATATTTAGTCGAATACAATGCCGGAAGTCGGTTTTTTAAATGAAAAATTATATTTAAACTTAATTGCCCAATACAGACTACACGAAATGGCAGTGAACCAAAACCAAGATCTGAAGAAGATTCAGTTCAAAGATCAGTCGTGGATTGGACTGAAGACTCGCAGCCGCGACGCAACGCTATCAAGGCACAAGGGCATAAACATCAACGAGCTGACGCTACATACCAGGATTGCTATCACACCTTCTGGTAAGTTAATTATTGTATTGGAAGAACGAGCAATACTCAGGAGCTGAGGCCTTACCATGCATGACCTCATAAAGCGATTCAGTTCAAAAACTATTCAGTAAAGTGTGTCACACACGTAGCAGATGCGGTAAGATATCTGTATCTGAGCGCGTATCTATCCATATCGCTCTCTATACTAAACTCAAGGAGCAACAAACACGTAGCAGATCACTTATATTTTACCGTCAAGCATCTGTAGGCACCGACATATATCAAAAGAGGGACAGATGATATCTGTGTATACAATCCGCATCAAGAAACAAGTATAGACAGTTTGAAGGTTTCCGCGTGAATGTATCATTTTCGTATATTATTGTATCTGCTACGTGTGTGATACCTTCAGATGTGATAAGTTTTTATACGCATATAAAATATTACCGCATCTGCTACGTGTGTGATGAACTTTAATACAAAATATCGGTTCGTCGTTGACATCCGTCATTATTATATTGAATAACTTTAATCACAGAAGTCTATAGACTTTTTGGTACTGTGCCTGTGCCTTTCAATATAGCTGCGGACATCACAAAACCAATATTTTGTACTGTATTAATAGTTTTTTAACTGAATCGCTCTAAGAGCTCATGGTAAGGCCTCTGGGCACACAAACAACTTGATTTTTCCTAGCTGTGGAACCTAGGTAGGTCGTTTTCTCGTACCAACAATAAATCTAAATTGTTACTGTTTTCTAGATCAAAACAAACTAAATAAAAAAAGACGGGAGGGTCTATTCTGAGACCGGACACATTCGTTAAGTGTCTCTTAAAATAAGTATTGGTGTGTGAAAATGGTCATTAATCTTTAAAACTTTAGTTTAATTTGAATTATAACATAACACCCAACAGTCACATACATAGTCCAGATCCCACACTAGGATTCCCTGTGTCGTGGGTATCAGGAACTACGAGTACCATAGAACCAAAACACCCAAACCCGGGAAAAAAATTTGCAGATCATTTGTCCCGCAGCGGGAATCGAACCCGCACCTGTTGCGTCTCACCATGGAGGTCGTCAACAATCAACAGCATTACATTGAAACATGTTTTCTCCTCAGGTGAAACCTGGCGCGGCAGATGGCAGAAAAACGACATTGTGGCGAAGATTCTCGCCGTGCGAGAGTGTACGCCGCGAGTACAACGAGACTTCAACGAAGAGTTCCCCAAGTTGAGGATATTCTCGCATCCCAACATTTTGCCTGTGGTATGTATCGTTTTTACAAGTGACTGAAATTAGTGGTGAAGTAACATTTGTGGCTGACTGTACCTATTTTCAAAAATACAAAAAAGTAAGTTTTGTTTTTTATTCGCATCATCATCACCATCCGTTTGACGTCCACTTTTGGACAAGGTCTCCCCTATAGTGCAATAGGCTACGGTAACTACTTTCCATCTGGTGGGCCGTATGCTTGTTTGCTTGCCAAGTAGTATAAAAATAGTAGTTCATGAAACTGTTGCATAGTAAGGGTTCTTAAAACACGAGTGTGGGTTAAAAAAACGAGCCGGAGGCGAGTTCGTTATGTATAGATAAACTGCATTGCAACCTCCTTGGTCCAAGTGAAGTTGTATCGTAATGGAATAGTAGATTATGCACTAAGGGAATAAAGCAGTGTCTTAGGTCGCGGGCGGCATATTGAACCCTGAGCGTGACGAGGGACTCTAAAGTTAACTCCCGAGTGTAGCGAGGGAGTTATATAGAGTCCTGAGTGAAGCGAGGGGTTCAAGCTGCCCAAGATGAAGACAGGCTTTATTCCAGAGGAGCATACTCTACTTTTCACACTTTCTGCGAGACAATAAAAAGCCAGGGCTTGTTTTGATTTTTGCAGTAGTAGGATCAATAATCTCTAAAACGTCTATTTTGATAAACTTTGGAGTAGAATCACTATGGTTTGTAATTTTTTATCAACATGAATATTTCAATAAAATTTAATGAAAATCACAGCACCAAACACGCGCACCAGCGTGTAAAGAATCTTTTGTTTCACTTTCTTTGTAAACGTACCTTTTTCTTTTTTTTTTAGTTCTGCTTATGGTGGCATGTGCATAAAGACTTTTTAGTTTTGTTTTTAGTTTTTTAATCTTTATATTTCAGTATGAGAGTAGATAAAAATAATAATAATGATCGCCGCGCCACAGGGCCAGTTATTTTTACATTTCTACATTATTCACACAAATATATTCATATTCATATTCATATTTCTCTACCTTCTTCTGAAAGATGGTCATCTAAGTAATGGTATTAATTTGATTCATACTGGAATTAATCAAGTTTAATCACCATTATTTTGCAGGTGGGATGCTGCGTGGACCCACCGTCTCTGGTCGTCATATCGCAGTACATGTCGTGGGGCTCGCTGCACGCGCTGCTGCACGCGGCGGGTGGCGGGCGGCTTGTCGTCGATGCCGGCGCCGCGCTGCGGCTCGCGCACGATGTCGCTAGTGGCATGGCCTACCTGCACTCACTGCCGAGAGACAAGATCCTGCCTACCTTCCATCTCAACAGCAAACACATCATGGTACATACATTATCATTGATTCGCCTGCGACGCAGGAGGGTGCGGGTTCGATTCCCGCCTCGGAACATTTGTATCTGTATTGTGATCTGCAGATAATTGTTCAGGGTGTTCTGGGTATTTTCTATAACTATATATATATATATATATTCGGCACTGAGACGTGGTCGCTAACTATTGACCGTCTTTGAGCTTGTGCTCAAAGACGCGCAGCTGGCTAGGGAGAGAGCTATGCTAAGAGTTTCACTACGTGATAGAATCCGAAATGAGAAAATCCGTAGAAGAACCAAGGTCACCGACATAGCTCTCAGAATTAGCAAGTTGAAGTGGCAATGGGCAGGTCATATAGCTTGCAGAAGGAAAGCCCTCCACTCCGCTCGATGGACATTATAAACGTCGTAGGAAGTCGGTGGATGGAGGCGCCTCCAGGCCGTTCGTCGTGGCATTCTAAGGGGGAGGCCTATGTCGAGCAGTGGACTCTACATGCTGATGATGATGATGGTGATTAACTTCATTTAAAAAGTTCAACCGTACCTCATGTCATAGCCCCGACGCTCATATTCTGTTACTAGCACAGGTATTGTAAATCATGTACAAGAAAACATTTGTAATTCCAGATCGACGAAGATTTGACAGCGCGCATCAACATGGCGGACTCCAAGTTCTCATTCCAGGAGAAGGGACGCGTGTACTCGCCGGCGTGGATGTCGCCCGAGGCGCTGCTGAAGCCGGCCGCTCGTCGAAACTGGCAAGCGGCTGACATGTGGAGCTACGCCGTGCTGCTGTGGGAGCTGGCTACCAGAGAGGTAACACATACATACATACATAGCGCTAGGGGCACGTTTACTCGCTGCAACTGCCATGTGTCTAAGGCAAACTGGTTTAGTCTAAGCAATTCATTTTGACTGCTGTTTTATTTTTGTCTAGTTGCGCCCCGCGGTTCCACCCGCGTGAATAATGATGAAAATTGATGATGATGATGAAAAGTAGCCTATGTGTTAATCCAGGGCGTAAAGTATCTCCATTCCAAATTTCACTCAAATCCATTCAGTAGTTTTTACGTGAAAGAGTAACAAACATCCATACTCACAAACTTTCGCGTTTATAATATTAGTAGGATAATCGATCTACCCTAGTCTAACAAATCTATTTATCATATTTTACAAATCGATTTATCATATTCATGGTCAGCCAGTGGCGTAGCGGTTAACGTATCTCCGTATCAAGGAGACGATCACGGGTTCGATCCCCGCCTGCTAGGTAATTTTTTCGATTTATATCCTATTTTAACAAATCGATCTGTCCTTTTCTAATAATTTATCATATCAAATCAATCTATTTTATCTTAAAAATTAGATCTATCCTGTTCTAACAATTTAATTGATCTTTCTAGATTCCGTTCGCGGACCTCTCCCCAATGGAGTGCGGAATGAAGGTGGGGCTGGAGGGTCTCCGCATCACGATCCCCCCCGGCGTCTCCCCCCACATCGCCAAACTCATCAAGATATGCATGCACGAAGACCCCGGGAAACGACCCAGCTTCGAGATGATCCTGCCGATTTTGGAGAAAATGAAGCGCTAACTTGAGATACACTTATATAAGAGTCTGTGTTCTGAGAGAATTATAAAAAGAGTGAGCGTGAGACAGAGAGAGAAATATATGGGAGGTGAGAGTATTAATTTTGATGGGATAAAATAGAATGTTAAAAGTGCTATAACACTTCCTGCCCGATATATTGTGTCGACCATATGGATAAAAATAAAAAATATTCAATTTTACCGTACTTTTGAGAATGCTTTAAATACCTGTATAAAAAAGATGTATAACTAGGTAATCAAAGAAATTGAACTGAAATCATTTTGATTAAATATCTATTTATCAGCTAATATAATTATGCAGTATCTATTGAATGCAATCAAGTGCCATTATGAAATATATTCCATTTATTTGCCATTTAAATAAAATGGTCTAATGGTGCAACTTCACTTGGTATATATTCGCAAATGTTTGCGTTATTTATCCAAGGCAAAATCAACCATGACTCCAAAAGAATACACTGTTGTTTGCCTTGGCAAAATAATGCAAACATTTACACAAATAGTGAAGTGAAGTGCCACCATAAAAGTTAATGTACCGTTCAATCAAGATGTTTACTTAGTACAGTTACTTTTTTTGATGTATAAACTAATTACTTATAATGGTGCTAAAATTCTAACAGACGTAACATAGATCCTTACCGATATATAAAAATGAAACGTCTTGAGTGTTTGTTTGTCGTGCTTTCACGCCAAAACGGATGGGACACGATTTTGATAATTTTGTACACGTAGACCAAAATCTGTATCAAAACATAGGATACTTTTTTGTACCTCAACAGGATCTTTTTTTTTGTCTGTCTGTCAAGACCCGTTGTCTCAGGAACGACTAAAGGGATCAACTTGAATTTTATACCAAGTATTGAAAAAAAAAGTATTCCAGTTTTGATTTAAAATAAAAAAAAAAAATTTTTTAATAAAAGAATATCGAAAAGTCCCGCCCAAAACCACCTTGCTTATAAAATAGAATCTCCTGTGTGCAATATGTAATTTTGAGATTGTTATAGTTTTAAACAATTTATGTACTATTTAAAGAAGTACCTATTTGAAATTAACGAACCAAAATAAATTATATAGACGTATTTTAATATATAATTTATCCTGTTATGTTGGATTTTGACATGATAACTTTTGTAGTTATTTATTATAATGATAAAAACGTGCTTTTGTAATGGAATAAGTGCCTAAAGTAATGTATATTGTAAGTAGCCTCCAAGGATGCTTGCTAATGTAATTGTGCCTTACAGATTTTTGCCCATTTACCATAATTTAACTTTATTGACAAATTATAACAATTGTAAAATTTTAATTAGATTAAGAAATTAGTTATTATAGAAGTAAAATTTTTCGACTTTCATAAAGTTGTCTAATGGACTAACATTTTGTAATAAAATATTTGAAATAAAGTAATTCTGTTTTATTTATAAATTACAGAACCCATTTTATTTTATTATAAAAACAATCTATAAAACTTTTAGTTTAGTAAAAGCTTGACGTAGGCTCCTGAAACTCCCTTACAAAGAGGAAAGCATCATCACCAGCCGATAGAAGTCCACAGCTGAACAGAAGGTCTACTCGCAGAATTAATTAATAATAGTATTAATATATTATTAAGTACCATTATTCTGATCCATTATCATAATTTCTGGTTGATGTCCACTGTGTGAACTTGTGAAGTGCAATAAGTTCCTTGGTGAAGTGTGAGTCATGTTTGTTGTGGTGTGAGTGAATGACTATGGAAATCCCATAGCCGGAGGTCGTAGACAGAGAAACCAAGGAGGTCCATTTTAAGATTTGTCCATGAATCCATCATCCATGGGAAAACCCAGTCGTAGTTTTGATCCTCGCTCCAAGAGTCGTAGACAGAAATCAGTGAATCAGTTTCAAACTGATGGACGACATTGACATTTATTTCTGTTATGTCATTGCGAGTACGAGAAAATAATTGTGTACAATTTTTTTTATCAATTTCTTTACATTATATTGTAGGTTAATAGTTTAAAAAACTGCACATACTCTTCGTGCGATAAATGCAGAAACTAAAATGTATTTATAGCCGCCTATAACGCCCGAGCATGGATCCCAGCGGCAGTCAAAATGTGGGCGTTCTCCCCAACATTATTGATGTTGAGTGGAAACTTGAAGTTGCCACAAATTCTCCAGGAACTGGATCCGATAACCTCCTATACACTGTGATATTAAAGACTGACGTGGGTGAGGATATCAGGTTTACATGTGGAAGCCAGCAGCTACAAGATTTGGTATATAAATTGAAACATTTAGTTCGGCACTGCGAGAACGTAAAAGTGGAACTTTCGTAGTGTTTATTGGACTTGTAGTGTGAAATTTGTGTGTAATTTATTTATCGAGTACAAACCATTGATATAATTGTATGTAGAGTAAGTAAAAACTGTTTTGTAAAAAAAAAAACTCCTTTATGTTATAGTTAATACCGTGGTGTGGCGGCCTAAGAATATACCCCTCTGTCTCCCTTCCGTGGTTGCCGTAAAAGGCAAAAGTATTACACAAGGGGATGGACAGCAGCATCCACCTGAGTACTCAACAACAATACTGAGATCATGCAATCAATTTGTCAGTGCCAAGTGTAGTGATTATGGCAAATCATCCTATTGCATTCTATGGGGCAGGCCTAGTAGTAAGATGAAAAATAATAGACTGATGTCTTATTTAAATTACTTTATTTCAAAAACCTTAAGAAGTACTCTGTGCGGAAAGAGAGGTTACTGGTTATGTGCTGTCACCATAATGTATATGTATACAAGATCTTTTTAATACAAAAGTATAATAAAAATCAAAGAAAAGAATTTATAAATTATCATGCCTTGGTATAATTTAAGAAAAAAATTGCACTATACACCACATATTAATACACCCAACAGTCACATACAAAGGCCTGAGACCCAATTCTCGTAATAAAAATTAGTCAAAATAAAGTTTGGATTATGTTCTGATCTAGTGTCGATGTGAATGTCAGAAATGGTATTCTCCTAACTTAAAATACAACATGGTAATGTGATTATATTGGAATGTGACCGAAACTTGAACGATTCAAAGGTTTTTCGATAATTTTAGCTTAAATAGATGGAGACTCTCTTCATTCTATCCAATGATATATATAACTAAACTATCCTAATATAACAGTGGTCACCGTGAATCGAAAGTAGACTAAATTGTTATTGTGAGGGAGCAGAATACCAACTTTCTGTCAATTCACAATTCAGTCTCGATTCGGTCAACTTTCAGTGTATTTTATTAAGAGAATTGGGCCTCTGACCCCACAACATGGGTTGTGCAATGTACTCTTCTAAAAATCTAGAAAGGCTGGATTTGACATGCTAAAATCTAGTTAAAAATAATGCTAGTCTCGTTTATCGCCACACCCCTCTTTCTGCGCAGACTAGTAGGTACCGTATTACATATAACATATCACTTGCACAAAAAAATACTCAAAAATAAACTAGAGATCTTAAATTAATAGGTAAGCTGCTACTTGTCTACAAAATGTTAGCTTCTTGGGTGCAATGTACACACATTAGTATAGATAAAACATTCTTTAAAGTAAATTTGTTATCGTCAAAAATGTTTCCGCTTAATGGTAAGTGCAGATAATTTCAGTGCTGGCCCAAACACATCTGACGGAATTTAAATCGCCAATCTTTGCCGGCACTTTCTTCCATACAAATATCTGAACGTACACATTAGACAGATATTTTGTGTCTAGGCCCTTAAGAGTGGTGCAAGAGAACCAACACAACGTAAATACTCAATATCGTCATCATCATCAATCTGTAGATGTCCACAGCTGGACATAGGTCTCCACCATAGAATGCCACGACAAATGGTCTTTAGCCACCTCAATTTACCGACTTCCTGCAACCAGACCACCCAGATTGACCAAAGACAGTATAAATACTGTCTTTGGTCAATCGAAAAAAATAAAAATCCATCATAAAATATCACAATATCAACAACTACACTGCTAGAAAGACGTATTAAATAAAGGTTTATAGCCAGCAATTTCATAATCTTTTAATTTGAACACATCATTGTTTGGTTTGAAAGTCCATCTTGTTATGTAACCGGCATATTTCCTCCTGTGCGGCCGCACGGTAGGGTACAAAACGACCGAATTATATGCATTATTTAATAAAATATAAAAATTACATACTAATTATCCTAACGTGAGTCCGATGTTAGGTACTAAAGTAAATATAAAAAAGTCCATTATTCACACCGGTCCTACAGTGGCGGGAAAAGCAACGTTGACGTTTTGTTTCTCTTGTTCTTGGTAACCAGCGCACCTGGTGTGATGTGCAGGTGATGATTGCGAAACGTGGCCAGAATCGCTGGAAATATGCCGGTTACATAACAACCTCACCATTTTTTGTGATAAATAAATAAACACCCCCTGGATTATCAACTGTCTTATTTTATTATCTTATACAATTTTAGTCACAGATCACAAAATTACCAAAAATATTCAACAATCTAAGAATATTTAGTTTAATAATTTTCTGGCTGCACCTTTTAGTGCTGAAAATACTTATCCATTATTTTATTTTGTATTAAAATATTACTTTTCTTAATAATTTATTAGCTGCATATTATTTTTACTATTGAACATTTACTAAAGTAAGGATTACATGACTAATCTATGATTAGTTAAGATATTAGTAATACTTCTGATTATGTTATTACTTGCATTGATTTATTTTAACAAGTTATTTAAAATTGGTTAACATATTTGATTTACAGGAAGCAAGCCGCGGTAATTGTGTGTTTAGTGCTGAAATATTGTCAAAATTACAGTTCTGCCGATGGATCTTGGCTGAGCGAAAATTGCCATTTACTATAATACTACAAATTAGTTCCTAAATATCTATTGCACAGCTAAACAGCTAACTTCAACTCTGCCAAGATACATACATCAGCAGTACAGGGGGCTTACCATGAGCTTGTATAGCCATTCAGTTCTAAAACTATTCAGTACAAAATATCGGTTCGTCGTTGACATTCCCCATCGTTGAATAATTTTAGTTGTACTGATTTGTTTTGACTTTCTGCAACTGTGCCTTTAAATATAGTTGCGGACATCCCCCTAATGCCACGCCACTGACATGTTGATGTCAGTGGCGTGGCATTATTACATGTGATATACCCAAAGTTGTTTGGGAATATCACATGTAAGAGTTTTTTTCATAGCGTTAGTGCAAAATGAGTAAAACTTTCAACAAACAAAAACCTACCCCCTTATTCATAATCATTTTTTAAACTTATTTTTGTTAAAAAAACTTACGGGTCGAATTGTGAACCTCCTCCTTTTTTTGAAGTCTGTTAAAAATAGCTTTTGTCTTGTTTTGTGGTATAACATTTTACACCAGATAAAGCTAAGCTATTTTAACTAAAATAGGTTCAATATGATTATGAAAAAGGCCCTTAGTTTAAAAGCATAGTAACAAGTTTCGGCAAAATCTAAATTAACGTTTTAACCGACCAAGCATTTAATGGAAGGTTAGTTACGTCAAGTTTTTTTTTAAATCAGGCAGTTAACAGAAAATTAAATTTCCTTGTTAAAATGGCGACTGATGAATTTTGGAATCGAATTGTAAGTAGCAATTCATTGAAACAAATGAAATATAGTATAAACAAATAAATAGTATCTAAATGAGCACTATTGAAGCAAAAGCGCCAAAGTCCATAATATTTACATGGACTAATTCATTCATTTTATTGGATGTACACATAGTACATTACATACCTACAGTCAGGGTTAAAGTTTCATATCTTACACACATTCATTTGTTATTTAAATACATTAAAATACATACTAATAACAACTTACTTTATAACAGCAAAATCTAGGCAATATACGGAACACATTTTTTTCATATTTTTTTTATTTTTTTCTAAACAGAGCTATGTAATATATTCTAGAATTAGTTATAGTTCTATTAGATAACTTTCGCTTGCACTTTTAGGGTGAGCGTAGACCAAGGGGAAAACTGCAGTTTTCCACAAGCAGGAAACTGCTAGAGCTGTTTCCACTGTTAAATAAATAACGTCCTTATTCTTCTTCTTCTTTATTAACTCTGAACAGAGTTGAAATGAGCGTGCGTTACACGCTTGCATACAATTTTCAACTCTATTTTAAATAAATAAATGCTGGACATTTCACACAGCATTATCTAGCCCCAAGCTAAGCAGAGCTTGTGCTATGGGTACTATATAACTGATATACTTAATACAATACATTACATAGATAGATATTTTTATTATACATAGAAAAATACCCAGAACACCCTGAACAAATATCTGCAGAACGTACAATTATTTGTTCCGAGGCGGGAATCGAACCCGCAACCTCCTGCGTCACAGGCGACCCTTCGCCCGCCGCGCCACAGAGGTCGTCCTCTTGACGATCTTGAATTGAGTTAGTTAAGGACAATATTTATTTATTAGTGGAAAAATGGCGCTTGGCCTGTTAAAAACTAAATTACCTCTCTCTAGTCATGGAAAATAGCTTTGATAGATCGCACCATTGTAAATAGGCCAGTCTGCCTGAGATCTTTTATAATCAGTCACTTCCGAAATAAATTCATTACAATCAAATGTTATTCGAATACAATGCACCGTAACTGGACGCACGGTAGTGCACCAGCCAAGTTTAAGTCGCACAGCCCGTGCCCAAAACACAATTATAGCATTATTATCAGTTGCGGAAAAGAACAGTTCAAAACGTTTGCAACCTTTCCAAAAACATTAATTTTAAAATTTCACAGAATTAAATATATTAATGCATGTATTCGAGCTTAGAGAATTTATAGTAGGGAGATGGCAAGCATACGCTTTCCCCTCTGCCGAAGTATATGAACGGTCGTTCGTGTCAGTTTATAAAAACTAGTTTAGCCACGATCGTTCGCCATTCTGCGTTCATACCTGTCGCTATACGGAGCTCCTAAAAATGGTTGGTTGTGCTGTGGTTTCGTGTAAATGGCGGTCGGAAACATCAAATTTAACAAAATATGGAGTTTCTTATCACATTTAAGTAATTGACAACACAATTAGGCCATTAATTTCACCGTAAAATATATTTTCTTAGTGCAAGCATACGACAGAAATAACGATACGTAATTTCTTGGTACGGGGACAAGTGATGTGAAAACAACCAACGAATGAATGAACGAAAGAGGCTGCAACTATTTTTATGAAATTAACAGGATATGGAGTTTTCAGGCCGAAAAAACGATCTCAAAGCTATAAAAAAAAACCTGTTTCCAAAGAAAATATCAATACCTACGTCGTTCAATACCAGCCTAAAATATAGGTTAAATGGGCTTGATTAGCTGTTTTTCGGGTTTAAAGGGGTTTTAAGGTTATTTTAGAGGTTTGTATTTCCGATTTTTTTACGGTTTTAGGGTTATTTCGTCAATCACAATATGAAATTAGGAAGGTATGCAAAAGTATACGGATATTCGAATCTCGTTTCGTATGAAAAAAGCAGATCCACGAAAATACATTTTCTTAACAATAAATTGATCCATTCTAAAACTAATTGCCTATATTTTCATTTAAAAAATACAATATAAAATGTAATCCCAGCTTATAATTGTTAAATCCATGTATGTGGCACAGAATCATAGACTTTCTTATAATCAATACAAGCAGCCGAGAGGTTTCCCTTGCTCCTCCTGACCTTCTGTCTGATGGCCATGTCAATGAGGAGGAGCTCCTTAATACCACGGGACCCAACCTTACATCCATTCCGAGCAGGAGCCAAAATATTGTTTTTTTTAACACTCAACAGTCACATACATAGTTTTGATCCCACGCTAGGATTCCCTGTATCGTAGGTACTTATCAGGAACTACGAGTACCTGGTACCATAACACCCAGACCCGGAACAAATAGTTGCAGATCATACATGCCTGATGCGTGTGATTTGGAAACCATATAATTTTATAAGAAACCAACGCACCACGTGTCTATATATATTAGTGTACAAATCATGAATACAAAATTTGAAGAAATAATAGCCAAAATAGAAGCAAACTTCGTTCGCGTGCAAAAGGACGTACGCGTCCTACCGGTGAGCTCTTAAATCCTAAAACAATTTTTAACTGACTATGTTTTTTTTATGTTTGTTACGCGATTACTTTTGATCAACATGAATCAATTCACCCATTCAAACATACATCCATAGACAATTAATAATCTTAATTTCATTCAATCTTTCACACCCCATCACTAGTTTTTGCGCTAGTGTGCAACTAACCAATAGTGTAATTACAGAAATTATTTATTTGTTTGCTTGTTTTATGTTTGTGTGACAGTTTTTATTTCCGTGTGCGTTTATAGAGACGCCTCAACTTTCTGCATGAGTGTACGTGAGTAAGTAAATGTGTGCTGTACGTGTTTACCTCGCCTCCCGCAAAAAGTGGCAGAAATAATTTAGTACTAGAAGTTGAGCATGCCATCTCCCCACATAAATTCTCTAAGTATTCGAGCATTGATTTTTGCAATGGTCATTTTGAATCTGCATACATCACAAATCCTTCTTTCTGTATCTCCACAACAAGGACGGATCTAGAATCCTATTAGCAACGTCTACTGAAGTTGCCAGGATTAAAAGTTATGCCCTACTGGGCCCATAACCAGAAACCAAAGATCAGCCCCCGCTTGGAGGTTTATAGGCGAAAGACGCATACCACCATCATACGAACGTAGTTTAAAGCGAGAAGAACTTTAGGAAATCAGCTGGAGGCACCGGGTACGGCGGCAGAGGACCGCCAGCTTCCTTCAGACGCTCGCGGTATTCCGGACACTGGTAACATAATCAAAGATGGCGGTCAAAGAAAATCCTTTAAAAAAATCAGCTGTGCTTAAGATTTTATGCAAAATTAATTCAAACAATTTGAATACCTAAGGTACTATGGTATAAAAGGTATGTTTTCGTAATTCTGACCGGCAATGATGGTGCAATACAATACAATTTATTCATGAGCCAATTACATGGTCAAATTTTAAAATACAATAAAAAAGGTAATAATTTTGTGTATACGAATAGTACCCTATACAAGTGTCGTCCGTCTACTCCCATGGGTGTCGTAAAGTCGACTCAGGGATTACACCAGGCAGGGCCGGATTTAAATTTGTGCCGCCCTGGGGCACGAAAATGCCGCCCTATGACTTAAATTTTATTTTAATAGTTTTCCTATATTATAATATACAAAATTTAATGTGATACATATTACTTGAATTATATTTCTTGAAAGATAAAATGTTTATTTAAAAGAATTAGTTAATTCTATATTGTACTAGTTGCGCCCCGCGGTTTCACCCGCGTGAATAATGATGAAAATTGATGATGATGATGAAAACTAGCCTATGTGTTAATCCAGGGCGTAAAGTATCTCCATTCCAAATTTCACTCAAATCCATTCAGTAGTTTTTACGTGAAAGAGTAACAAACATCCATACTCACAAACTTTCGCGTTTATAATATTAGTAGTATAGAAAATTATTTCTCACTTTCCAAATTTTGCCGCCCTAGAAAATTTGCCGCCCTGGGCACTAGCCCCGACTGCCCCTAGTATAAATCCACCACTGACACCAGGGGATAGGCAGCAGAATCCACCGGAGTATACTAAACACTTATACTGCGATCACCAATCCCCCTACCAAGCGTGGTGATTATGGCAAATCCTCCCATTGCATTAGAATGCAAGATATAAAAGACATAAGATTGATGGATTCATGGGATTTCCCCATAGATGGGGGAGGCCTCGTCCAGCAATGGACGTCTAAAGGCTGTGCTGATAATGACTTTTGTTTACTTATTTTAGAATAAAACTGTCACTTTTTTTTACTTTACTACTTAATCATTTTTTAAAAATAAGTATTGGTGCACCCAGTGCAGCAACTACAGACTCCGTGCTGGAAGGTCCAGATATCATTCTACGATAGCAGAGGGCCTAGCCAAGTGGCATTCGTTTCGAAACGATTCCATTTCTATAGTCGTAATTCAATACAAATGACCACGTGACATATCGATAGCTAACGTCAATCTCATACATTTTGGACATTTCTACTGGCGTCATCGTTATTAGAATGTTACTTTGTCTACGGCCTCTGAACTCACACTTTCTGGGACACAATAGAACGGCTAAAAACGATAGCTATTGAAAGCACACTAATTCAGCACACGTCACAAAAATTATATGGTAAATAGAGATTTTATTAGACGTATGGTCCAGTGGTAACTCGTCTCCGCTTATCCTCGTACCCCCCCGCTCGAGGGACGTGTCCGCAAATTGCATCGAGTGCCGCTACGAAATTAAGCTAGCATAGTAGGGGAACCTAGCCCCAAAGAATAAAAAAAAACGGTCTGAAGCCGCCTTCATCCACCGACTTAACGTTATTAACCAACTAACCTGATCAGCGATACACGGGTGTCCAAGTGACCGCCAGAAAAGGCATTTGCAGTGACGACACAGTGACAAAGTTTCGGAGTATTGCGCATCCTCGCGAAGACCATACACCCTGGAAAAATTATATGTCCTTTTATATCTCAACCTCTATGGCGCGGCGGGCGAGCAGTCGGCTTAGATGCAGAGGTTGCGGGTTCGATTCCCGCTGGGGGACAAATGGTTTTATGATCTGCATATATTTGTTCCGGGTCTGGGTGTAATGGTACTCTAAGTTCCTGATACCCACGCCACAGGGAATCTTAGTGTCGGATTAGGACTATGTATGTGACTGTTGGGTGTTATGTTATGTCATCATCATCACCCTGTAAAAGTCCAATGTGTCGTTCAGCCAAAAAGGGAATTTTCAATTAGAAAGAAAAAAATAGTTCTTAAAATTCCGGTAGATGGCGGAGACTCGACATGGTTGTGTCTTCTGAAGATTTTGTAAAAGGACCACAGAGAACAAAAACTTTTTATTTTCTCTTTTTTTCCTCCAAGTTTCGCGTTGCGATTCCGAAGCTCGTTTTTCGAATCTGCTATAGACCGATCTACTTGGTCCGGCTTCAACAATAACAACAAAAAATTATAACAAAAACGTAACACTAACAAATATATCAGAATTTCAACAAAAACTTTACGTAGATATTTACTTTACTTCACCAACGAACAGCATGAGCGAGTGAAGTCAGTGACACTGACAGTTGGTGGCTGACCGACAAAATTTAAACAACCATATCTGGACTGCGCCATCTAGGCATGGATTTAGAACTATTTTCTTTCAGCTGTCAGAAAACTTCCCATGGCATAGATCATTTCAGTTTTTTTTTGTATTTTTTTTTTAAATATTTGAGTATATGATGCGCTTTCTACTCACTTCCTGAGCTGATGGAAAACCTTCTTCCAGTCAGTGTCCTTGTCTTCCTTGGCTTCCAGCTTGGCGAGTTCCAACTCGGTCTGCTGCGGGCTGAAGTGGAACGCGATCAGCGAGCGCCAGATGCGCTGCTCATTGCAAACTGACGCCATGACGTTCCACGCTGACGATGCTGACTGAAGATCAATAATGTCAAAGTAAAAAAGGAAGCTGGCTGAGAAGGGAGAGGTGCGGGTTCGATTCCCGCTTCAAATGTTTGCATGATCTGTTAATATTTTTGAAATCACAAGGAGCATTTTGAATAGTCTTATACATATATATGGGGTGGTTATATATAGGGTGTTTTTTTTAAATGGGACAGTATGGGGATATCCGAATCCATAAGAGATACGGGAAAACTGTCTTTAGAACCATTTGCTCATTTTGTATGAAAATGATTTTGGCATAGTTATTTTTTTGGTCAAGCGTGAGTTCTCCATAAAAATGAGTAGTTTTGATCTAAAAAATTTTTTATGCGTATTGACTCAGTTTCATGTAAGGATTGTTTCATTGTACCGGAAGAAAAAAATCTGAGCAGCAGAAATTAGTCAAATTTTATAAAATGTTTTCTCATACAAATTGTAAGTAATCTGGTACCTACGTTAATAAAACTATCGCAATAAATTTTCAAAATGGCCTCCCTCTTGCTGTTTCCAGGTACGGGTACGTTTCAGAATACCTCTTGTGGCCGTCGATCGTCGGTTCTTTTATGGATCTCCCTAGTTTCGAAGTTAAAAGTCATTATGAACTTACATCTAAATCCCTGTGGTCTGCTATCCTCAGCATTATCTCCCTGATGCACTCCTCGGGCATGTCGTGCAGTTTAGGCATGACTTCTGGTCCGGGCTGAAAAAACAAAGGGTTTCATTGCAAACTTTTTTATAAGTGAAGTGTTTGAAGTTCGATTTTTGAAACGAGCAAAGTAAATTTAAAAAACGCGTGTGAAAAAAATAATAAAAAACCTAAGAACCTAACATAACACCCCCAACAGCCACATACGTATAGTCATGATCCCACACTAAGATTTCCTGTGTTGTGGGTATCAGGAACTACGAGTAGTAGAACTTCTTGTGAAAGAGAACGTCCGGGGAAGTACTACCACCGTACCTATTTCTGCCGCCAAGCAGTAGTGCATGCATTGCTGTGTTTCGGTTTGAAGGGTGCGGGTGCCGGTGAAATTACAGGCACATGAGACTTTTCATCTTTATGTCTCAGGGTCGGCAGTGCGCGTGTGATGCCTCTGGTATTGCATGCGTCCTTAGGCTACGGTAACTGCTTTCCGTGGGCCGTAAGCTTGTTTGCTTGCCAAGTATACTACTTAAAAAAAAACCACGGTACCAATAACACCCAGACCCGGAACAAATATTTTCAGATCATACAAACATTTATCTCACAGCGGGAATGAACCCGCAACCTCTCGCATCTCAGCCGGCTGCTCGTCCGCCGCACCACTGAGACCGTCAAAACTCCCTTACCTCTTGAATGCGGATCGCATTGGCGATGCGGTTGATCCTGGCAATGGCGTGGTCATGGTGACCCCACAGCGCCCTGGAGCCCAGAGGCCTGCCCCAGCAGGCGGCACGTTCCGCCTCTCTTAACGAAGTCAGAGCTACCAAGAGAGCACGAAGTGCGTTCAAGTTCTGTTTTGACGAGGACACTGAAATATAAGTTTCTACTTAGTTCAATCGTTCGTTTGTCGTGTAACTAGATCTATTTTGAAATCTAATGCAGCTGGCCATTCCACAGCATCGTACGGCAGCGTTTAGAGGCAGCTTCTGGTACGCTGCGACCAAGTGCTGGAACAACATGCCGCCCCCGATCCGTGATATGCAGAGACATTTATGGGTTCAGGAAAAAGTTGAAATTGTTTCTTTGTTGTAGACAGAAGGAGAGTGAACATCTCATTAATGAGGTGTCTTTTATCTGATGCTGCCGGAGTAGGTGCACAGGTAGTGGAATGGAACTGATATTGTCTAATGCCAAAAGACAAATAAATAAGTTATTTTGTCTGTTTATGTAGGTATTTAAATGTGCGTGTTGCGAGTAGCCGAGTTATTTTTAGTTGATTATTGCTGATAAATACGTTCTTTTTTGTTTTGTGATGAGAACTATGTAGTTAATAATGTAGTTGTTACTGCTTCTTAATAGTGACGCTCAATGGTGAGCGGATATCCGTGGTTCACTCTGGGCTCAACGGAAGACCAGCGCTAGGTTGTTTAGGCGGCCTAGCAAATGCTGTATTGTGGTTTGCAACTGGCACACACATTTTGTCATTGTTATTTAATATGTTTGATATTTTAGTGTTTGTGTGTTTTTTGTTTGATAATAAATAAACTGTTTTTATTTCTTTGTTTTTTAATGATCATCTTACCCTGATCAGCAAGTTGCTCTAACATAGACAGCAGCAACTTCTGTGCCGCTCCAGGTAAGTGTGTCAGTCTCTGTCCCCCAAGCAGCAGTTCCAGTAAGGCACAGATATAATTGAACCGTTTGACGTCACGGACAGCTGACGAGAAGTCCAAGCGACGCACTGCTTCTGATAGGCCATTGAATCCTGCTATCTGTGAGGTAAACGAATAAATAAGATAGATGCAGAACACACCGAATCACAAGTAAATAGAACCAAGATCACCGAAATAGCTTTCAGACTAATCAAGTGGCGATGGGCAGGCCATATAGCTCGCATAACCGACAAACGTTAGGGAATTGAGGTTCTCGAGTGACGACCACGAACCGGACGACACAGCGTAGGTAGGCTACGATAAAGGTCGCAGGAAGTCGGTGGATATGGAGAGGTGTCTCAAGACCGTTCGTCGTGGCAAGTCCTATATGTCCAGCAGTGGGCATCTATGATGATGATTACATTGAACTTGGCTAATTTCTTTATTGGAGTGATTTTGCAACAAACTTGGCTTGTTTTAGCAGTAAGCATCTACAGGTGATTACATTGAACTTGGCTATTACGAAAATTTAATTTCTATGTTGGAATAAGTAATTATTTTGCAACAACCTTTTTTTTTATACTACTTGGCAAGCAGACAAGCGTACGGCCCCACCTGATGGAAAGTAGTGAAAAGCCTACGGACGCCTGCAACACCAGAGGCATCACACGCGCGCTAACGACCCTGAGACACAAAGATGAAATGTCTCATGTGCCTGTAATTTCGATTGGTTCCCTCAACGTTTGATTGATTCACCGGCACCCGTACCCTTCAAAATTGGCTTCTTTTGACATTTTAATTTTTTGACTTTTACTATTTCTACATTTTAGTTAGCATATTGAGAAGTGCCTCTCACCTCTTTGGTGCATTTGATTGTGATGTGGCAATGAGGAGGTATTCTCGATGAAAAGTTGTCTGAATTCTTATCTGCATCCTCGTTTTCTGACCTGGGAACAAATAATCATGCATATTATTGATTGTAAAAAAAGCGTTCTTTAGAGACCTAGCTGTGAAGTATTGAATTCAACGTTAATGTTTCAGTTTTGAACTTTTGTTGAAAACACAATTAACTTGACCTGTTAGTATGTAAGTGTAAGAATGTTAAAAAGTTAGGTGTGGGCAAATCTTAAAACTGAATTTTGAACCAGTTCCGCCCAACCGATTGAGCTGAAACTTTTCATACCTTTCAAATTCAGATGACAATACAATATTATGGTGATGGCGAACTGATCTGATGATGGAGACGGAACGTGGACAACGCAATCAGCTCACGGTTCCGATCATTAATTTAATAAAAGCTTGTGTTGATAAACATATTTTGCATCAAAGAACTATTTATTTATTTTATTTTTTTGTATATCGGCCCATATCAATTTGTATATGGCAGGTGATAGATTGTTAGAATTGAGGTATGGACGTTGCCGGGGTGTAGGTTGTGTGGAATCAGACGAAAAATTCGATGTCTAATTGGGAACCTTAATTGCAATAGGCAGGTAAGTACACGAAGTAGTTACGTGGTATACCTACCTCGTAATCGTATGTGATGTGATGACAATAAAATAATTAATGAAGTAAGTACTACCAACAGCATTAGGTCTATACGAAATGACCGTTTAGACATTAAAATCAATTTGAATGGCATTCTTACTTTAGCGGTGTTTTTATTGAAATAACAATCACAGAATCCCATTGATGTAATCGCAGACATTCAGAACAATATCGCTCGGTCATTAGAAAGTTTTTACGTAACGAATCGGCACTCTCGTAGGTCATTATAGTTGCGAACGATTGTTATGATTTTCATCTAGGTACTTATAGGTTTTTATTTTTTAATCTGTTTATACTGTTTGGGAACTTTACCAACTCGGAGACAGGATAACATACCCCTGGGTCACCAAGATACAGGCTTCACCTAGTTTGGGGCCCAATGGAATGTCTTTAGCATTTATAAACATTAGATATATTTAAAGTGTAGCTTTAGTTCAACATAACAATCTTAATACATTGGATGTCATATTTATAACTAATGTTTATTGATGCGATTTGTAATCGTGTTCACAATTTTTTTTATCTTATCTTATCTTACGAAAAACGACCACTGATCATCGATTTGAATGCAATAAGCCTGCCGGCCATCCTGCCCGCAAGTCGACGCTCCATATAGACGGACAGACGGCACCCTACACATAACATAACACCCAACATTCACATACATAGTCTTGATCCCACACTAGGATCCCCTGTGTCGTGGGCATAAGGAACTACGAGTACCATGATACCATAACACCCAGACCCGAAACAAATATTTGCAGATCATACAATCATTTGTCCCACACACTACGTCTGCGTTTGTTTTTTTGATGTCCGCTCCGACTATTTATTCTCGTAGCGGAATCATAATAAGATAAACCTACAGTTTATGTTCACCACCGCCGGTCTTATCGTAGACAGCGATCTTTTCTTCCAGACAACCGCAGTTCATGTGACACGCTGAGGTAGCGCCTTTTATATGAATGGCTGAGTTTTATAGGTATTTCGCTAGTCAACTGACATCGCTTTAGGGACTCCGGAACAGCCTTGGTTTCTAAAGAGTCAAATGCCTAGTCACATCGTCCACAAACGTTAACCTCATGGGCTGATATTACTTCTCCGATTTGTATAATCTGTCGCACTATGAGTGCGGTATCAATCTCGACACCAAAGCCTACTCCCGGGCTTTTAGTCATCAAATCATCTCGCAAGACGATCTGGGACGCATTCTCAAGACAAATTCAACTAATCATATTACTTACATCAACAAACAAAATGCCTAAGCATGGCTTAGAGTCTAAGCCATGCTTAGGTCTAAGCCTTAGTTAGACCATGCATGTCAAACTCAAAGTCATTGGTGGGCCAAATGCCTAAAGACCGTAAAATCAGTGGGCCGCAAAACCCAACCACAAAGAAGACAAACTAGATATACCTAGTAGTAACTGCTCCCCTATTCCTTTACTGAAAGTCACTCGGTGACTAACTCGTCAAACGTTAGTCACCGAGTGACTTTCAATTAGAGAATAGGGGGGGTAAAATATCATAAAAATATACTTTGTTCTTAAAATTGAATCGGGCCGCAGTCAAAGCTGTAAAGGGCCGCATGTTTGACATGCTTGGCTTAGACAGTGCAATCCTAACTACCACATCATGAACTCTTGCATTATATATTTTGCACTTCGCAACGTTCTGAACCAGTGAAATAAGGCCTCTTCGTTTTGTCTTCTCAACCTTCAACGAGCCACATAAGATGGTTTAAAGTGAAAGAAGCAGTTCAGTTTACACTGGTTCTAGCAAAATAATAGTTGCAATAGCTAGGTCGTTGACGTCTAGTCTTTGAGATCCGCCAATGTTACAAATTGTTTAGCTGTTAACCGTTTTGTACCTTGCTGACATATAAAACTAATGAATTTTATGAAAATAGGTACTTAAATCGTAAACCGAATGGCCGTTATTACCAGACTGACATGGTTAAAACTTGTACTTACCTACATTTTAGAAGTAAGAAAGAAAGTAAGATATATCTTAAAATAACTTTTCATTTAAAAAAACCGACTTGCGACTTTTTTTTTATTTGACTAAATATCTGGATGATATGTTGACGGTGTAAAAACCAGGTGAAAGGGTTATGATACTTTCTGAATGCAAATGCTTGATTTGTTGCTGAAAATATCAAAATCGCTATATGTATGCATAATGTATACATATGTATGGAGTTCCCTCAATTCCTCATGGATTCCATCATCAGAACTGGATTCAGAATGGATGGAAAAATGGGACCAATCTGGAAGTATATCTAATCAAATACAAAAAGAATTTTCCAAATCGGTTTATAAACGACGGAGATATGAGGTAAAAACATAAAAAAAATACAACCGAATTTAGAACCTCCTCCTTTTTGTGACTTCACAAAAAGGAGGAGGTTTTTAACCGACTTCGGTTAAAAATCGTTGCAGACGATCTAAAGATAGCTCAACTGATCCAAAACAATACCAGACGGGAGCATCCCAAAGATGCGCTGGCTACTATTGCCACGGCTCAATGGCAATACTAATGCATCGAGTCAGATAAGTACCTACCCTTGGTTTGCAAAGAAAACAAAATAGGCAAGAAAGCAGAAAATCATTTTTCCCGCATTTGCCGAGACATAAAGGCCTCGTTACACCAGGTATACTACCGTACCTAATGACTGTAATTATGTGTACTTACGTTACGTTTGTACGTTACTCGAGAAAGTTGACAAGGATTTCACTATCAACGAGTCATAATTTTAGGAAAGCACGTAGTCCACGTACTTTTTGCATTACGATGGAAAAGCGAAAGTTTTCATTAGACACCAATAATGTTTGCTTTTCAAAGGTAACTCATAGAAGTAGAGATAGGTACCTAATTACACATTACAAAACATTCGGTCTTGCAATTTCTCTACGGTTGGGTTGCGCGGTACTGTGTGGTATCATCAGTGCCAGTACGGTGCTGTGTCGCTCATCAGTGCCAGTGCGGTACTGCGGCCGAACAGTTCGGATTATCCGATTATACGGATTATCGAGCACCAGTTTATTTAATTTTGACTACCTTCCTAAGGTTTTTAAGTTCTCATTTACTATGTATCAGCAACTCCTTGCTCCGAGGCACCACACTGGCGCTTCTCACCTAGTGGTAAGACAGACCATTTTTGTAAGCCAAGCCGTGTTTGTTGATTGAAGCCCGATTCTTCTAGGCTTGGTCGCGTTGGAACAGGAGTAATTTTAGTTTATAAGACGATTCAAAATGATCCTTGTGATTTCAATGAATAAAATTCTTTTTGACTTTGACTTTGACCAGGGCAAGATTTCCCGCTAAGCTAGCCTTAATGTTATTATTCGCCGGGCCATATTAGATGTGTCGTGGCGTGTCCGGCCTAAGAAAATACCCCTCCATCTCCTCGTGGATGTCATAAAAGCCAACTGAGAGATCACACCAGGGGACGGGCAGCAGCATCCACCTGAGTACTCAACATGAATACTACAATCTCCAATCCGCCTGCCAAGCGTGGTGATTATGGCAATCCTCCCATTGTATTTCATTCGTCCAGAAGTAGGCGTTTAATGATCATGATGATGCTAAAAAAAAATATTTTTATTGCAATAAAAAACTATTTAGAAAGTAAGACGATGCAAAATGATCCTTATGATTTCAATGAGTAGGTATAATACTTTTGACTTTATCTTGTATGTCGAATAAACAGAGGCCCAATTCTCTAAATTATTTTCAAACTACACTGAAAGTTAACCGAATCGAGACTGAATTATGAATTGTCATAAAGTTGGTATTCTGCTCCCTTATAAATAACAATTTAGTCAATTCAAAATGTCAATTCATGGTGACTACCAATAGAGTAGGATAGTTATATATATAATCGCAAAGAGTAAAGAGAGACTCCATCTACAATGCTAAAATTATCGAAAAAACTTTGAATCGTTCAAGTTTCGGTCACATTTCGATATAATCACATTACAGTGTTGTATTTTATGTTTAGTTAGAGAATACCATTTCTGACATTTAAGACATCGACACAAGATCGAAACATGATCCGAACTCTATTTTAACTATTTTTAAGTTAGTGAATTGGGCCTCAGTTTTTTAAAAAAGAAACACATCAGAAAGAGTTAGCCCATTCTCCTAAAAAACATATTTCTTTCGCAAATAGAGCAGTGTTGCTGCAATCCATAGAATTTAGAGCAATCTAAAAATAAAACGGCGAAACTGAATAGGTTTGTAACCACCATTTTAGGAAGACCTTCTCACCCTCCTATGGGCCTTGAGGAAAATACGGTTTGGAGTCCAGTTTACATTGGTGACGATGCATCAGTCATTCCTGTAGTGATTCCGGGTCGGCTCGTGTGCCAGCCCGAGTGTAGTGAAGATATTTGAATCACGGCTTAGCTTTGGCATTATAATAGCACTAATGCACTTTCATTTCGAAGATAGAATTACGAAATTTCAAGCTTGGTTCAAACCATTCTCTACGGAATCCAATGTCATAAAATGTCATAGTACCTTATAGCATTGGGTTTCGTAGAGAATGGTTTAAAGGCGGATATCTCCTCTAAAGTTAGGTGGAATGGGCCATCTATACCGAAAAGGATCAACATTACCTTGCGTGTCAAAAACTCAAATTATACAATGGATCGAATTTGAATAACTATTTTAGTAGTTTTCTAATGAATAACCTGGTATCCCAAAACTTTTTCAAGCTGGCAACTCCGACAGTGAGTTGTCAAAATTTTAAAATTTTTTGCTCGAACGGTTGCTCTTTTTTCTTATCCTCTTTCTTTCGTTTTATTAATTATCTAGTTTTCTTACTTAAGTATATACAAGGAGAAAACAGTAGCAGGTAAAGTTGGCAAATTTGTGTCATCATAACCTATCTCTTAAAATTTTTTATATAAGGAATAACCGGCATTTTGACATGAACAATGAATAACAAACGCTACTCGAAACAAAAGAAGGCAAATAATTTCTTTAAAAAAATGATTAAAGGTGGCCCATTCGACCCCTAACTAAACGGTTTTCAAAATACGGAAGAAAACGACACAACAGTCAGTTAGTCCGTGGTAAACATCAGCTGAACCTTGCAGTAACCAACATTGCACTAGAATTATAGGCGACAGCACAAGGCTAAATCAATAACAATACAGTTGAACTTGCATCTATCCATTTGTCGCGACAACCGACAGCAAGGCCGGTTGATGGATTGCATATACTTTTATTGATACGGTACCCTAGTAAGACTGGAAGGTCATGATGATATCTATTGGCTACCCTGGACTGGAAAGGTAAGTATGTACACAATACAATAATGTATGTACACAAAACAGTGGAATGGAATATTGATTTTAGAGATTTTATTCTGCTAAGGTGATATTCCAATCCACTATTCTATACGATTCTTGTGTTCTATACATATAGCCCTAAGTTACTTGGCATTAATGTACGGACTGACATATTAAGTTCCTTACTTGTTGAATTTCGGTGATATTAAAAACAAAAGTACTGACCTAGGTATATGAGGATCATCATGGACACGCGTAAGTGATAGGTATAAGTGCACAATAATCTAATATAAAGTGACATCACAATTGCTAATACAACCACTACGCACGACGACTTACTGTCGACCTGCCAAATATAATAATTTAAAAGAAACATACGAAATAGGTACCGAATCAAGCCAAACAAACCAAATGACACAAGAGCCCAAGCTTTCTAAGAAACAATAGAATAGTCTAGTTTCATAGCCATTGCCGGCGAATGCTCTTTTTCACCTATAGAGAAATACACACAGAGCACATAATAAATAACTACTAGTAGGTTCCATGGTAGTCGGTGGATGGAGCCGGTTCAAGTCCGTTCGTCGTGACATTCTAGCATTCTAAGGGGGAGGCCTATATCCAGCACTGGACTTCTACAGGCTGATAATGATGATGATGAGGTGACATGAACTGTACAATAATTTTGGAAGCGATATTATATAATAATAATTATAATAATATCAATATAAATAACGATATTACGCAATTTCAAAAACTAAAATGTTCACATGTTTTGTGTCTGTTGCTGAATATTTTCAGCCCGGTGACAATAAAATATAATGTAGCCTAGAGAGGCCTTTTTGGATATTTTTTTGCCCGAGTCTCTACTCGGATGGTAAAAAGATTGATCATCCCTCCTGGTAAGGTAAGTAAGCCCTGCTTGCTAAGTAGTTCTTTTCTTAATGGAACATAATATTCACCGATTATGTTTCTTAGTTTGCTTCCAAACAGAAACTAAAGATCTTCACTAAAGATCCATAAAAAAATCGCACCATGTCGAAAGTAGTTCAGGTCTATTTGAGCACCAGACATTAGCCATTTCTGCCAAGCAAGGCAAGATCTTCCCTGGCGGTGCGCCAAGGATGCTCTGACATCAACCAACCTTTAATCACCCCTTCTGTGTGCAACACTTTTAGCCTTCATCTGACTTCATCCTAATTTAGAACTTAAAAGCGTTTTATTGTTTTTAATGTCGAACATTTGTAGAAGCTAAATGTCGTTCCACGCGTTTCGAATAGACTGTGCCTGATATCTTCCGGATTCTTGGAGACATCTCTTATATCATATATAAGAGATCATCATATCATCTCATATATCATATATATCTCTTATATTATATATTTTAGGTATATCTGTTAGGGAGAGTCACAGCAACGATATTTCGTTATAAAAATAAATGATCTTATTTATAGTATGACTGCCTTTGACTCTGACTAAATGGTTTTTATTGTTGGACACATCAAATCCCGTTCCCACTTTATCGAGAATCAAGAAATATTTTAAGCTTGGTATGTATTGTAACTATGGAATAGACCCCTCCATCTCTTCCCATGGATGCCGTAAAAGTCAACTAAGGGATTACAGCAGGGGATGGTCAGCATTCACTTGAGTACTGGTGATGCTGATACTGCCATCACCAATACGCCTGCTAAGCGTGGTATCTATGGCAAACCCCACCATTGCATTCTATGAAACAACTCAATTGCAAAACGGAACCAACTCTAGGGTACCTACTTCCAGTGGCCTTAGGGGATGGGTGTTGCCCAATTTGCCCATCCCCTGGCATCCATCGTAGTACTGAACACCAATACTGAGACCTTGCAATCAACTTGTCAGTGCCAAAAGTGTGGTGATCATGGCAAATCCATTCATCATTGCATTGCAATGAGGGGCATGCATATAAATGGGGGCGGCCTCGTCTGAAGTAAAAGCCTTTTACAAAGTAAAAGGTCGTCCTTAGCGTTCATTGGTATTTCGTTTCATGGTTTCCGAGCGAATAGTCAATAGAAACGAAACGAGAAATTATTTTGTTTCGAATGTATGTTTGCATGGTCCAAATCTTGCGAGACGACTTTGGCGCAGTTCCCGCCCGCTATCATATTGAACTGAAATGATGCACTATTTGTCGAGTTTCGAAGCGAGCTGATCTGATGATCTATTTAGTTACTCATTAGATTCAGGGTTAATTTTGACCGAGTTGCATTTCCGAATACAAATTTCAATTCTATTATGCCCATAACCATAATAACTATTTTTAAACTTCCTCAGATGAAAATAAACAGCACATCGGGAACAAACTGAGGACTTTCACTCTCTATCAGCTATGATGCTTTACGATTTTATACTGTATCACCACTACACAAAGGTGATTTCTTTTTAGCTAGAGGCACATGAGGTGCAGTTATGTAAAATTAAGTTGGTCACGCATCTAATACAAATTCATGAGATCGGATGATGATGCAATTTAGGCCGTATTACTATAATAAGTTGATTGGTATATATCTTAAAAGAAGTTGTTTCCGCTACGGATTAAAAAGTCAAACGTATTTCTTTTCATGTAATTGAGACTTAGAGCATTCTAAGAATTGAGATGATGATCTGTTGCAATAGTTAACTGAGAGAAGGATCGGTTTAAAATTGTATTTCATCAGAGATGATTAAATATCAGAAAAGAAGATGAAGCAACACTGTCGGCAAACTATAATGTACTTGAGAAATACATGCGATTGTGCCTTTTTGGGACACACGTTTACTCAAACTTGAGTGAGTAACCTAACTTAACCTATGTAATAGCATAGGCAATTTAAAAAATTCATCAAATTGTATCGAATAGAAATAAATATTCAAGAAGCTTACCTTGCAGACGGTTACAAAGCCAGACACCTTAATACTAACTATCCTTTGCATTGAGAGAAGATAATGGTGTCAAAATAATTAACATCCACAAATAAAGTACTTGAGCATACTAATTAGCTGGCAACAGAAGTATATGCAGACAATTCAAGCAATGAATTGCAAGCAATTCTTAAAGAAGAATAACCTAATTAGCTAGCAGAAGATTGTAAATAAGAACAGCCTACCTAAGCGGTAATGCACGATGTACGTTTTGTGATTGGCCAATCAATACATCCTGCCAAATAGCAACCATGACATAAATGTGTGCTAAATAAGTCGTGTAAGCACATTACGCATCTTTAAACTATTTATTTGGACTGTAAAATTCAAAAAGAAAACTAAATAAGTATGTGACTGTATTCAGTTTGCAGTCACCATCGTTGTTATTTCAAGGACGAGGATAGCGTACGATCTAAAGGAGATGAACATTAATGTTCATTGACTACTCTGGGGAAGAATAAATTTAAAAAGTCTACAATAGAAGATTCATCATTATCCAATGGACAAACGAATTTTAATAAAGTTCGGCTCGGCTAAATTTTGAATAAAATTCACGCTGGGGATTTGCACGTAAAATATAGACTTATAATCATTGATGAAGATGAAGAGCATTTTATGAAGATTAATCTCGTTTGTATTCAATCTCCGAGACTCCTTCCTCACGAGAATCATTTCCGTTCTTACATTTTTCCAATACAGAAACTTTCCAATGCTCGCAAAAATAGCAACGAAGAGTTTGCATTTTACAAGAGGTCTTGTTTGTTGAATAAAGGTTTTCGTTATTAAAATAGTGTCTTCAAATAAACAAAAACTGTAGAAAAGGGGAATAATTTTCGTGAGAAAGGTGTAATTTTTGAGCTGCTAGTTCTATTTCTACTACTAAACAGAGATTGATGTTGTCATAACTAAATTGTGAACAAAAGTAATTAGTGTCGTTTCTTTCCCTCTCTTCGCAATCTCGAGACAAGATTACAAGGTCCATGACGAAATAATTGGATGCTTTCTCTCTGATATAGAAACTTCAGTAATTGGGATCAGGAGACAATATTTAGGAAATAATTCAAGGTGATACAAATGCAGATATATATTTGACTCAGGGTTAGGAAAATTGGTAAGTAGGTACTTAAGTATTTAGCTCTAAAGTATTTCCAAGTCTAATTCTATGTAATGTTTATTGGATCCAAAGGGTCTGTGAAAAGGTTACGACTTTACGACCTTTCTAATGGGCGTCACCACTTTACTTGATCGAAGATACAGGGTGCGGTATCCATTACCATGCCATGAAGCCCAGTCATGGCTAATCTATCTTGATAAGCTAAGCTATTGTCAAAGGGCAAAGACTTTGCAAACAATGCTAAGTCAAGCGAAGGGGTGAATGCTCCTCGCATTGTAAAGACAATCATGAAAAGATGTAGGTACAGAAAGAGATGTAAACAATTTATCGTGAAACAGATTATTGTTAACGTTTGGGTTGGAACTTGGGACGTTGGGTAGAATAGTAATGGCAAAGAAAACAGAGTGAGGTCAGTGAGGGACGAATCCAAGTATAGGTGTTTTAGCTTGGTTATCTAAGAAAAAGCTTGTTTTCCGAAACCAAAATTGTTTTCTTTTGTTTGCCGGGGTAATTTAATTTAATGTAATAGGTTTGGGGGCCAATAAACCTCCTACTACATAGCAAGGTCTATAAACATTCTTTTGTACAGATACCTACGCTCATGGATTCCTTCCAGATTTTTTCACTATTGAAAGCAAATACTTACATTAAGAATATCAAATAACTATTAGATTTCCTTACAAATATTCTTGCAATATAAAAGCACTTCCTAGCAGACCAAAATAAAACAAAATTCGCGTGTTTTACATACAGACGTAAGATGTACCAAGCGCATGTAATTTCACCGGCAGTGCACTTCAAACCGGAACATAGAATGAATTAATACATTCAGTACCTAACCTTCGCTTCGCACATGCATCACGAAATCGAGAAATGTTTTCAAGAAGACAACGTGAATTGGCTCACGTTGCTCAATTTGAAATGTATCTTTTTTTTTTATGTTATGGCTCGACAAACTGGCATACGGCCCACCTGATGGTAAGCGGTTACAGTCGCCTATTGACATCTGCAACACCCGAGGCATTGCCAAAGCGTTGCCTGCCTTGGAGGACCCTTTCTTGAAAAATTCTCACTTCGTTGAAGAATTGAAGTTGATAAAACCTTTATCTAATTGACCTAATACTATGCATCTAAAAGTTAAATAAACACACATAAGAAACTTAGGGAAATAGCCAAGAACAAGAAATTCAGAACTTTTTCGTCTCATGAAACACTGAATGAGCAATCTATATCGGGTTTAGACCGGATTATGCTCAAGCATGAATCGAGAGATCGAGACCCAAGGATAGATTTGATTCTAGATCAGTGCTTGAGTACAGATTCATTGATCTTCCCTGCACTGTCTTATTTTAAAACGTCAGTCAGAGGCGAATCGGTGCTCAAACTATTCTCAAGCAGAGATTAAACATTGATCACTCATGTGACGTCTAGACCACTCTTGAGCACTTACATTGCAATATTGTTGGTTGCTATCTCATAGTCGTATCTCGCCATGAACATCTCAGACAACATTGATTTGTATGATCATACATACATAAACACACGCCTTTTTAATCCGAAGGGGTAGGCAGAGCCTCAAAACGCCTGTTTTTACCGTGGGTTGCACAGTCGCAGGAATACAGACGGGACAAGTGGTGAGCTCATTGCCGCCATTGCTTTCCACGACCAACTCGACGAGGTTTTCCAGTAGCACCTAGATAATTTTATTTTTCTGGCAGACATCGACCAGTATTCTAGAACTATGTACGTTTGCACCACAGACTAACTATTTGCACGTTCAGCTATACGAAGTTGAAAACATTTAGTCTTAAATTTATTCGCTTCCAACATCAGAAAATATATACACAGTAGTATTTTAACACATTTTTTGTGACACAAATTTTCTATTTTTTTTTCAAATGATTCTAATGTAACCTATATTCCATTCCAAACTAAAATAAAATAGCGTACTGTTCAAAATGTCCTTATGTGATTTATCTTTTCCTAGGGAAGGTCACACAATATCCGCATTGCAATGGGCCTTGACCCAATTCAGCGTTGATCGGATACAAGGCTTTCGAAACGTATCCCTGAGAGCTGGGAACATGGAAACAGTCGTAGGACCTTCCTAGAGGTAGTTTGTGTCGACCAAGTTCTGTGACCGAGGGTGGATCCGATATAATGTGGAAACATAAACAACACCTAACATAAGTATTGTCTTCTAATTTTTAATTTTATTTAGATCTTGACTCCAAATTGCAGCGCCCTGACGAGGTTTATGGATGGAGTCGGTGGATGAAGGCGGCTTATGACCGTTCGTCGTGGCATTCCAAGGGGGAGGCCTATGTCCAGCAGTGGACTTCTAAAGGCTGATGATGATGACGGGGTTCATGTACTAACCTGACTAATAGTAGTAATGTAGTAGTAATGAGTAGATCTTACTTCTTCTGTTATAACAGTAAAATAAGACCTATTTCTAACAATACTGTACGTACACGTGAGCAATAAATAAATACAAATACAAAGCATGCCTTTTATTGTTAGAGCTGTGCTATGGAATGGATTTCAGAGGGTTATTTCGAATATTTGTTTTTCTACACCGTTGTAGGTAAGTAACTATATGGAATTAGGGTTACCAGATAGAAAATTTAAAAGTCCGGAGAAAAAGCCTGATTTCCATTAAAAATCCTGAGATTTTCTCAAATTTTACGGATCGGTTATTAAACCTATCCGTAAAATTTGAGCAAAAAAATGTAAATTTGTAAAAAAAAACTTTTCGCATTATATTATTGTATTTATTAAAATATAATAATATAATGCGAAGCATTTTTTAAAACAGTGTTATTTACTTATATTGGTATCATCGTCAAATAAATATGATAAAACTGATGATTAGAATAGGTTTCACATAGATTTTATCTGTACAATTAACACGACCAAAGTAGATTTTTAAGTTAGGCTCTATGTAAAGAAGATTACCTACTATTTGTTTTTCTAATAAGAAAGATCTGGAAAATCTACTCTATTTGAAAGTTCTAAAAATCCTGAGATATGGTAACCCTATATAGAATAGCAGATAGACGGTTGGGTAACACCTAGATGTGCAACAGTGTGTCATAACGGGTCCCCTACTGTTTAGTCACTGTTCAAAATGTTTAAATACAGCAACAATAACGTTAGTGGTGATTTTAATGGAATCAGGAAAAGCATTATTTCAATAACTTCATAAAAACTTAAGTTTTCTTGCAAACGCATCACAAGGCATGCAATGCAGTTGAGTATAGTTACATCATATTATGGTATAACGTTCTTTTTCAAGAATAACAATCCAAGAATAACAAGTCCAAAGAGGATAAAGATAAAGCAGAGGCAACTTCATAACATAAAACAATCCACTCAAGATACAATCTTGGAGCTACATCAACCCAGTTTCACGTTATTTAGCATAGCAAGCCAAATGCCCAAACAGTTGATAAATACAATGAGTTCACTCACCCAGAGAGCTGATTCTGAGTTTTGACAAGCAATTGGCACGGACACGGATTTTTTGGAAAATGAGGTTCACAGAGTGTACGCTAGGGGCGTTCATCGGTGTTTGCCAAAACTCAGAATCAGCTCTCTGGGAGCTGATTTAGAGCTGATTTTTAGCTAAGTTTTTTAGCACACAATTGCCACGGACATATAATACATATTATGGTGTAGTGTAACAAGGATTTTGTATGGCGACACCGATGCGCACCCCTAGCGTACACTTTGTGAACCTAATTTTCCCTACAAAAATCCGTGTTACACTACACCATACGTTCGTGTCAATTGGTTGTCAAAACTCAGAATCAGCTCTCTGATTGCGATTTGATGTGTGACTTGTGAGTCACTGGTGTTTAGCTGGTTTCCTTCAAAACTACATAATCAAACAAACGAATTTTCTTTTCAAACCTGCCACTGAAATTGCCCAGATTAACACAATACTTAATGCATTCGGTGTTTGTGAGTCAGATCTCTCGCGACCTGTAAGGTTAGTAGCGTAGCTTATATTAATCATAATGGGCGGCAAAAAGGAGGTTTTTGCTTACGTCACATTTTTTACAAACGATATTATTCATATGGATATGTCTGGAGGTAATTTGAAAATCGATGTACTAAAGATATTAAAAAAAACGGTTGTCTGTAAAGACGGTTTACTGACGATAGTTCAACGTGTCAACGTCGTTATTGTGCTTCTTTGTCGCTCGTTCCGCGCTCGCGCGCATGCGGCGTTACCGCATGCGCATATATATATATATATATATGCGCTTCGCGCATGCGCATATATATGCGGCGCGTTATATATATACATGCGGCGTTAGCGCATGCGCATATATATATATATATATCGCATATATATATATATATATATAGCATATATAGCGCATGCGCATGCGGCGTTAGCGCATGCGCATATATATATATATATATAGCGCATAGCGCATAGCGCATGCGGTGACGCTGCATGCGTTTTGCGAGGTGACGCATGACGAGGTAACGACGTATAACGAGGTAACGACGCATTAGTCATGTTTTTTCGAGCGTGCAGCCGGCTCCATCGATTTATAAGACGTTAACACGTCAAAATGTCGCACGAAATCGGTGGATAGAGGCGGCTCAAGACCGTTGGTCGTGGCCTATGTTCAGCAGTGGAGTTCTACAGGCTGATGATGATGATGAATTTGAAAATAAGAGCACATAAATTGAAAAAGATTCTGTGTTGTGTTGCATATTTATTTTTAATTAATTGTTTGGTAATTTATTAAATTATAAGATAATTTTAAATTCATAAACAAAATCAAACAATTTTTTAATGAGACCAGTCTAGGATAATTTTTATCGTCACCCAGACAAATATATTAGTGTGACTCGTTGGGAACTTTTTCCTAGTACCAAAGAGCAATTTATAAATCATATAATAAGTGCAAATTATAATATAAGTGGCCAGTAATTCATAATTATAATAAAAAATAACCCTCATTCATAATCATTTTTTAAACCATTTTTAGCTTTTTTGTTCTCTCTGATGTAAAATGGCATACGCAAAAACAAGACAAAAGTTATTTATCGAAGGTTTAAAATAAGATTATGAATAAGAGGGTTAGTACAGAAATATCCATGTTATGCTTTTAAGATGAAACGAATCCTTCCAGCCGCCCACAACCACATATGATTAACCCAAGCGGGAAAAAATGCAGATCAGAGTATTTTGTCGCTGTGAAAATCCCTCTAGCGTTTTCACACGAAATAAATTCAAATGGTTGAACTAATAGTTAAACTTATTGAAATAGGTCGAATTTAAGGCCAATTCAGACCGGATGCGTATGCAGCACGTAACGTAGACACGCGCGTCACTTTGTATGTGCACGTCACGCAAGCGGTGTGCCATGTCTCATACAGTTCCATACATTAAGGCAGTACCCCGACCAAACACGGCGTCAAGCTGTTTTTTTCCTCGTTAAATAAAGCAAGTAGAAAAAAAATTAAAAGTCACCACATATATTTAATTTTGACATTTTGTCATCAAGTTCCACGATTAGTTTAATGATTTTACGTCGTAAGTACTCGACAATAAACCCATGAAAAAATTTAAATAAATCATGATTTTGTACATCTTCTCTTAAAGTTCACGTTACTGAATTTTTTTGTTTACACAATTGGATAATTAATTTAATAGTAGAATTATTACACGATTAATTTAAAAAAAATGGGTTCTCTTTATTTTTTATGAATTATATTTCATGAATCCGTGCGAATCTGGCTGTGCGCAAGGAGCGGACCAGTCAGCCGCCGGTTCTCGGACGGACGGCTAGATGGCAGTACTATTAGAACGGACTACATAGGTGTCACTAAAATAAATAATTTGCGATGTATTGTAGAGGCGAACACCTCAAGGTCATTCGGTCAGGGTAGCGCCTTAACGTCATTAAAATGTTTTCTTTCTTTTTAAATGTTTTCTTTCATGTTACGTCGAAGTGCACGACGACGTCTACGCGTTCGCAGCCGGTGTGCTGCAGCCTTAAAGGTTATATAGAACCGAGCCTAGCCAAATCTATCCATACAGATAAGAGTCAACGACTTCCATCAGTTGTATGGCAATAAAAGCATTGAGGAGCGTGTACCATTTCAAGTGTTGCGGTTTAATTTACAAGTTTGTTCACCCGTCCTGCATTAGTCACTTGTGTTTACGGTAATCTCGATTGACAAACCATTCGTCCAAATTGGATTTTGATCCATCCTTTAGTTTGCATGATGCTTCAGTCATTATTCTGAGTTTGCAGGCTACAATTGACAGGTTTTATCATTGACAATGCTGTTTGTGTTTGTGGTGGTGTTTGCCAATTGATTCTGAATTCTGAGGCCTTAGGGCGGTTTCGCACTACGTCCGACCCGAATCCGTGAGAAAGTCCGGAGTAGTTGTAGAACTATTTCTATGTTAGTTTACGCACTAGATCCGGCTTCCGTCATCCGATTTCTATATAGATCCGAATTTTCACGGATACGGTTCGGACTCGGATCGGACGTAGTGCGAAACCGCTCTTACCATGAGCTCTTATAGCGATTCAGTTCAAAAACTATTCAGTACAAAAAATATCGGTTCGTCGTTGACATCCGTCATCATTGAATAACTTTAATCGCAGAAGTCTATAGACCTTCTGCTACTGTGCCTTTAAATATAGCTGCGGACATCACGGAACCGATGTTTTGTACTGAATCGCTATAAGAGCTCATGGTAAGGCCTCTGATCTTTCATTGGATATTGCATTACTTTCGGTTCTACTAGCACTCATCATTTGCTCATTCTATTGATTGGGATGAGCAGCATCACCCATCTGTAAATAGCACCAAACTGCGATCACCTTGTCCGCCTGCCAAGCATGGTGATTATGGCAAATTCCCCCATTGAATACAAAGGGGGTATAGCCTCGTCTAACAGTGGTCGTAAACAGGCTGGTGATGAAACAGTGTGTGATTTTGCGATTCGTTTTCGCTTTTGTGTACCTGGAATTACAAAGTGGTCTGTTCGATGTATGCTTTTATTGGCCACTGACTGACCCAATTCACTGAATACGATTTAATCCACATTTTGGCAGCGATTGAACGGAAGTTATCAAGCTCGTCTCTTTGTTCCAGTTTCTACAATAACATTTATATCTTTAATATACTTTTACGTCTAGCATGTCTTTTAAGTCTACCATGTTTGTCTGAGGAGTCTTCAGAATGTAATATTGACTTTTCTTCAGGTAGGTAAGCCATCAGGCAGTAAGCATTCGTCTATCGTCCTGAGAAGAATACATCCACAGGAAAGAAACCTTGTTATGTGTATATTGTTTCGTCAGCAATTATATCCTTGAATAAATGACAGCAGCGATGGACACTTTATATTATACTAGTTGCGCCCCGCGGTCTCACCCGCGTGAATAATGATGAAAATTGATGATGATGATGAAAAGTAGCCTATGTGTTAATCCAGGGCGTAAAGTATCTCCATTCCAAATTTCACTCAAATCCATTCAAAGTGTTTACGTGAAAGAGTAACAAACATCCATCCATACTCACAAACTTTCGCGTTTATAATATTATAGTAGGATACATATTATTACTATTTGGTGGCAGATAAAGTCAGAGCTTTTAACAACATTTCAGAACTGAGTTCTAGGCTTATTTTGTGCCCTAGCACATACATGGCTCAGCGTCAGGTATTGAATTTAAACCTTGGAATTAAAACAACTACACCCGTAATTTCACCAGTCGACAATCCTAATCCTCAAGCGCAAAGTGCCTCTCTGTCAATGTATTGTCGAGAAACTGTCATGACGTGCGATTGTCATCTATGTTCACTTTCTAATCGTCGACGCAATAAATGGTGCTGAACTATCTATCGTTTAGGAATAACTTGCTTCGGGAATAACTGGAACTATAATTTAGGAAGTTATCATTAGGAATAACTATCGTTTAGGAATAACTGGTTCGGGAAATTAGGACTGAAATTGACCGGTAGTGCTGGCAGGAGCGACAAGGTACTTGCGTAAGATAACACATGGCATAAGACCACATAAACACGGTACCTATTTCTGCCGCCATGTAGAAATAATGCTTGCATTGATTTGTTCCGGTTTGAAGGGTCTGAGTCATACCTAATCTGCGGATCTTTTTACTGCGCGTAGGCGGAATCTTAGGTATTATAATACTTTCATATTACAACCTAATTATGAGTTTCATAACATATTTCTAAAAGTACCTAACCTAGGTAAGTACCTACTTCAATTATCTGTAGGTAGGTACCTAACCTACCTATCACTGTCGTCTTCATTCAAAATCGATCTTAAAGCTTAAGGCACTCTTAAAACAGGTGGTGATGATGAGGAAGTATGGTGGTGATGATGATGTCATCGAGGGTCCAGATTCCAGCCAGATTCAGAGGTATCAGCCACGGCGACTTGGGAAGAGCTATACGAGATTACCCTCACGCAAAGATTTAAATCTTTGCCCTCACGTGCATCTTCTGCAAACGCACTTTTACAGCAAGTTCTAATTCTCTGACCACAACATACCTACGCCTCCCCCATTCGCCTCCATCCACCGACTTACTGCGATCTTTAAAATAACATATCGAACCACGGAAAATAGTTTTATGAAAATAAGTCAAACTAGTTCGTTAGACAAAGAACTCTTAAATAAATTAGTGGCCACCAGGCGCTGAATTTGTATTTTAATGTGGTTTGACCTGGACTGTCATGAAAAGCTTTCATGACCTAGATAGGTTTATATGGACATTTCTCTCGTTTTCTTTTTTGAATAAACATTCTTTTTAAAATTGTGTTGAATAAAATCTTAAAGTTGGAAGAGATATTAATGTTTTCTTCACTTGGGTGGGTAGGAAGATATGAATCCTTATCAGCGGATGATAGTTTTAATTAATACCTAAGTAAAGTAGCTAGGTAGGTACAGGTACCTACATAGGCACTGGGTAGACATTCTTTTTATAAGTACTTAAGTTTTTGTGTGTACCGTTTTTGTTCATGGAAGTGCCTAGGATCTTACTCATTTTTAATTTACTATACAAAAATGGAGCATAGATTTACGTAGGTGCCTTAACGGTTTACGTGTGATAAGTTTTATTAAGTACATGGTTTAGACAGGTATATTTCTAGTTGTATGCTAGGTATATAGGTACTTGCCTACAAAGCACAATTTTATTTTATAACAATTATTTTGGGATGCTATTGCAATAAAAGAGAAGGGTAAATTTGTCGAATCACGGCTCCACCTCGAAAGTGCTCCAAATTTTTTTCTATCGTTTTTTACCACTAATATGGAGTATCCCGAGTAATATTGAGGAGGCGCATGGCTTCGGACCCGTAAAAAAAATTAAAAAAGTCATAATATTAAATGCACAATGTTAATGATATTATCCCAGTTACCAATGGGTCCCAGTGAGTTCCAGTTGTAACGACACACAAACACACATACAAAAACACACAAACCCAAACATACGCAAACCAAAACAAAACCAAAAGGCAGAACCGACACGGAGCACCCCGACTCCACGTGGTCTTGTGCGTCACGCCCCTAGAGTGTATATAAAAACGCGGAGCCAGTAGCTCGCGTGGGAGGTCCTGAGTGGAGTAAGCCCGCGAGGCCGAGCAGAGCGAAGGGGGGAGGTGGCGAGCGAAGCGAGCCGGCGACCTCCGTAGTGTAGCGAAGGTCGAGTGGGTGAAGCGACACTCAGGGGCGACTGCGCGAGAGTACTGGCGAGAGCCCATACTGAAGTCCGACACTTCCAATTTTAAAAGTTCATAGGTTTTCAGGTTTAGGTTTTTTTTTATGAACAACCGGAAACCCTTCCTTTGACAGAACTACTCGGTTAACAGTAGGTTAAGGTTTTTTTTTATAAACAACCGGAAATCCTTCCTTTGACAGAACTACCCGGTTAACAGTAGGATAAGGTTTTTTTTTATGAACAACCGGAAACCCTTCCTTTGACAGAACTACTCGGTTAACAGTAGGTTAAGGTTTTTTTTTTATAAACAACCGGAAACCCTTCCTTTGACAGAACTACTCGGTTAACAGTAGGTTAAGGTTTTTTTTTTATAAACAACCGGAAACCCTTCCTTTGACAGAACTACTTGGTTAACAGTAGGTTAAGGTTTTTTTTTTATAAACAACCGAAAACCCTTCCTTTGACAGAACTACCCGGTTAACAGTAGGTTAAGGTTTTTTTTTATAAACAACCGGAAACCCTTCCTTTGACAGAACTACTCGGTTAACAGTAGGTTAAGGTTTTTTTTTTATAAACAACCGGAAACCCTTCTTTTGACAGAACTACTCGGTTAACAGTAGGTTAAGGTTTTTTTTTTATAAACAACCGGAAACCCTTCCTTTGACAGAACTACTCGGTTAACAGTAGGTTAAGGTTTTTTTTTTATTAATAATCGGAAACCCTTCTTTTGACAGAACTAGTTTTTTTTTTTTTTTTTTTTTTTTTTTTATGAACAACCTAACCTAACCTAACCTTAACCTAACTTTAACCTAACTTAACCTTAACCTAACCTAACTTAACCTTAACCTAACCTAACCTTAACCTAACCTAACCTAACCTTAACCTAACCTAACCTTAACCTAACCTAACTTTAACCTAACCTTAACCTAACCTAACCTTAACCTAACCTAACCTTAACCCAACCTAACCTTAACCTAACCTAACCTTAACCTAACCTAACCTAACCTTAACCTAACCTAACCTTAACCTAATCTAACCTAACCTAACCTAACCTTAACCTAACCTAACCTTAACCCAACCTAACCTTAACTCAACCTAACCTTAACCTAACCTAACCTAACCTTAACCTAACCTAACCTTAACCTAACCTAACCTTAACCTAACCTAACCTTAACCTAACCTAACCTTAACCTAACCTAACTTAACCTTAACCTAACCTAACCTAACCTAACCTTAACCTAACCTAACCTAACCCTAACCTAACCTAACCTTAACTTAACCTAACCTAACCTTAACCTAACTCAGGGCAAAGGTCAAAGGTCAAGTCCCAAGGTCACTCAAGGTCAAAGGTCACTGTCAAGGTCACCGGTTCCGCGTGGTTCCCCCCACCCTAATACTCCCACATCCCCCCGGTCCCGAATGTATGTTTTGGCATTTTTTTTTTTTTTTTTTTTTTTTTTTTTTCGAGGTGGAGCCGTGATTCGACAAATTTACCAAGAGAAGTGTAGGCCTTGGATGTAATAATCTTTTACATTTTACGAAGGCAACAGGTACCTACCTACCTAATAGGTCGGCCTCTTGTCATTAGTTACGGCAAATGAAACACCGACCCTGGTTATTAGTAGGTAGGTACCTAGGAATCGTAGGTAATGCTGAAGATGTCTAGTCAGTAGGTAGGTAGGTATACATACTATAATACCGAAGTAATAACGGATATAGGTACCTATATAGGTAGGTAACGTGTATGACTACCTACGAGGATGTGCCGCCAAGCAGAGAAGCCACGCAAACACAAGAAAATCAATACAAATGCGTAGGTCAAAACAGCTGATCCACAATAACAAGACAGGAGAGCACTTACCATGACTTTTGATTGCGATCATCTGTGTTATTTAAGTTAGATAAAGCAGGATATCTGCAATAGAGACACAAAATGCATTTCAATCACAAAACACACCAAAAACAAGCTTTAAACGTTAGTTTACTATCGAAATTATTGTAGTAAATAATCTGAAGAGTTCCGAACGAACAAAGGAACGTGTTTATTTTGCAACGCAACTCACCGCTGAGAAGTGCACTCCAAGACCTTCTTCTTTTCCCAGCCCTCTTGAGTTTTAACCCACTCTTCACCAGGAGAACGCCAGTCTTTCGATATAAATGGCATTTTTAAATTCACAAAACCACGACAATGTTCACGTGTTGTGCGCAAATTTTGACGCACAAGCAAACACTTCGGGTGCGAGACGAAAATTGAAGAAAAATAAATAAATTCAGCCTTTTTGACGGTGTATCGCGAAGTTGCCATTCAGTGCGGGGTAAACGCAACAAGTGCAAAGGAGAACCAGCGTTTGAGCGAGACGACTGCACGCATGCCGTTTGTTTTGTTTCTTTGCGGAAATCAGCTGTTGTTTGTTTACAAAAACATTTTCTTTTAAATTGCGGCACATACAACGATAGTTACAAATTAGAACAAGATATTATAACAAAGAACAAGATATTATAACAAAGTGAATTTTTCTGAGGAAATATCGAAACGAAACAAAAGGCCAGTTCAATAATTTTTTCATTGGACCCAAACTTATTATTCGTTGTCTGTGGTCTGGTGACTCTGTGGCCGGGACCGTCATTCTCTTTTGTTTCATTCATTCGATTTGTTTCGTTCACTCCTAAGGACGATTTTGTTTTTGAGGTTATATTTTCGTAAAACTATTTCGTAATGGGAGATTCGGATTTCAAGCCAAAACTCACCGGCACAAAACCAGATCCTGTGCTGAAGGAGGCAGAAATCACATACATGCGATTGATTGAGGAGATGAATAGGGAGCGCGTGAAAAAACTACAGCTGATCGCAAAAAAAAACAGAATCACTGGTTTGTCCATTGGTCTCGGAGTTTTGGGGGTTTACGCGTACTCTATCTTCGCAGTGAAACAGGAAACATTCCTTGACGATTTCAACGAGCCGGTAAAGGTCCAGCAGTAATGGCAGCGGCTAAGAAAGCTCTTAATGTAAGGTTACCTCCTCTACCAAGCATCAAAGACGTCATCAGACTGTACAAGCTTCGTGCTCTCAGGGAGCTGTCTCAAAACTTCCTCATGGAGCCCAGACTGATCGATAAGATCGTACGCGCCGCTGGCAACATCACAGGCAACGTTATTTGCGAAGTCGGACCCGGCCCGGGAGGAATCACTCGCTCCATCATACAGCAAGCACCAAGGAAAGTCATCCTCATAGAAAAAGATCCGCGATTCATCCCAACATTGGAACTAATAGCTGATGCTTGTAAAGATAATGTTGAAATGGACATTATCACTGGAGACATACTGAAGACTGACCTAACAATGTTCATACCAGCTGATACTAAGAAAGAATGGACTGAACCACCACCACCATTGAATCTAATAGGAAACTTGCCATTCAGTGTGTCCACAATTCTAATAATCCGATGGCTAGAAATGATGTCCAAACAAGAAGGTCCCTGGGCTTACGGACGCACTAGAATGACACTAACATTTCAAAAGGAAGTTGCAGAAAGAATGGCTGCTCGTATACTGAACCACCAAAGATGTAGACTGTCAGTCATGTGTCAGAACTGGTGTAATGTGAACTACAAATTTGATATATCTGGTGCTGCTTTCTTGCCGAAACCAGATGTGGATGTCGGAGTTGTTACCCTCACACCACTGAAATATCCGTTGATAAAACAACCTTTCAAAATGGTGGAAAAAGTTGTCCGGCAAATATTCTCCATGAGACAAAAGTACTCGATCAGAGGGGCTCAAACATTATTTCCCGAAGAAGTCAGAGAGGAAATGGCACTCAAAATGTACCAAATGGCAGACATGGATCCAGTTACAAGACCATTCCAAATAGCCAACATGGAATTTGCCAGAATATGCGAAGCCTACAGTGAAATTATCAAAAAATATCCTGAATTTGAAGATTATGATAATAGGGCACCAAAAAATAAAAAAGTTGACGGTGAGAAAGAAAATGCAGTAGAGGAGAATGTATTGCTATAGGTTTTGATTGTAAATATTATTTGTAGAATGTAATAAAACGATGGTTTTCGTTTTCTAATTGTTTTATTTAAAACGCACTCTAAACAAACTTACACATGGTTAATTGAAGCTTCAAATGATTTATTTTGTTTCTTCATTAGCTAACTTCCTCTCACATTGTTCTTCAAGTTTCTTTTTCGATTTCAAGACTTTCATGTGTTTGTGTGATTTCAAATGTATCGAATAAACATTGTCTCCTAAAAATATTCTTTTGCAAACTTCACAGTAGTTATAAGAATTTCCATCAGCATTCTTCTTTTCTTCAGAAACGTAAGATTTCAATGGTTCAAAATCACACGTAGAATTTTTCAAATAGCTTTCTACAATATGTATGGCTTTATTTTTTACATTTTCGTCCCATTTTGCAATATCGGTAGTGTCCAACTCATAAATTGGTGGAACCTGAAATCAAAATGAAAACATTTGTTTACCGCCATCTATTGTCACCACAAAAAACATTAACTGCCAGAAAACGAAAAAATATCTACTCGGCACTAGATGGCGCAGTAACCAATTTCATACTAAAACCTCAAATTAAAACGGAACCCAAGTAAAGGTTTTTACTTCCATTCTGTTTGTGGCTGGAAGAACCTGAATACTTTGTAGTTTTACTACTCGCCGCTAGATGGCACTGTACAAATTTATTTTCTTACAGTCAACAATTCTACAAAAGAGAATATTTTATTTTGACGTAATGGTATAAAGTGGGGCTATCAGTTTTGGATTATACACAGTCTAGTCTCTACCCAGTTCTTTTGTATATGCACCTACACAAAGATTAGGTGTCGACGATAATAAATTCCAAATTCAGGGTTTTCCACAGATTTATGTCGTAAGTAGGTAACCTACTTACCTATTTCAGTTAGTAACAATCTTAATAAACTGTAGGTAGGCATCTTCCTAAATAAGCTACTCGTGGGACAATGAGGTGCTTACATTTTCTAGGTAAGTATATCTCCAAGTTCCCACAATATCTATGTAAGTAAGTATAATTAATTAAATCATACGAACCCAGGTAAGTACCTCTATCAACTAACTCAGACAGGTACCTACTTGGAACCTACGAGAATTAGTATATATTTAATATGTAAGGTATTCTATCTCTGCAAACCTTGGAATATACATTCGTCTGGATGTAGCGTCAAGCAAAAAACTCAACCTAAGTGAGTACCTATAGGTACCTACGCTGTAAGTATCAAGCGTGACAGTGTGAATTTAGGTACTTGTACTAATATTTATTCTGTGCTTTAGGCCCTAAAGTCACAGAATAAATATTAGTACAAGTCTAAAGCGCACACATTCCTAAATGGGTTTCCTGTACGATGTACGAGTACCATGGTACCACATCCAGACCCTAAACAAATATTTGCTGATCATACAAACATATGTCCCGCAGCGGGAATCGAACCCGCAACCTCTCGCATCTCAGCCGGCTACTCGCCCCGCCGCGCCGCAGAGACCGACAAACCCCTCCTAACCCCTCATTTCCCCTTCATTTAAATTGTTTTTTTGTATTTTCGTGTGGTGATCAATAAAGAGTTATCTATCTATCAATCTATATAGATTATGATCTTATAGATAAGTTAATTATTAAGTATGTAGGTACTCACTTCTCTAGAAGGATGTTCCAAAAATCGTCCTCTGACCATCTTGTTCTGTCTCCTTGCGTATCTCCTTGTGCCCATCTTCATGTTTTCGATGCTCTCTTCTAGAAGCTTCTTGCCATGTTCTGTGTTCCTCTCTTTTGGGGCCAGCATGAGGTAGTCGTGGAATTCCTTGAAGCCAAGGGTCTGGAAGATTCCTTTTGTGTAGTCGGGTGGGCTGGAAAAAAAAATGTTGACAATCATCGTTCATCATCAGACTGTACAATGCCACGACGAACTGTCTTGAGCAGCCTCCATCCACCGACTTCCTGGAACCTTGATGTCTTAGTCCATCGAGAGGGCAGGGGGCCTTCCTCTACCGCGTCGTCCGGTTCAATCATCGTTATGGACGTAGTAATAATAGTATTCTTTGGTTATGGTAGGAACTTACTACCTATCAAGAATGGACAACCTCTGTGGTGTACGGGCGTGTAGCCAGCAGAGTCGCAAGAGATGCGTGTTCGATTCCCGTTGGAGACAAATGTTTGCGTGATCTGCTAATATTTGTCCCGGGTCCGTGTGTTGTGGTACCATATTATAGGTACTCGTAGTTCCTGATACCCAAGACACAGGGAATGTTAGTGTGCGATCCCCACACTAGGCCACACTAGGATATTACTAGGTGTAGGTATGATGCAATATTGGGGGGGGGGGGGGTATTCAAGAAAATGAAACAACAAAAATGTACACGAAATTACATTAAAAATAAATTCAACTCTTAAGGAGAATGCAATATACCTAATAGTACCTAATGCAACATGTTGAATATTTCAGGGTGGGGAGAGGGGGGGGGGGGTTGGTTTGGGGCCCCCCCTGGCTACGCCCATGAACTGTTAGGTGTTAGTCAAAAAGAACTTTATTCATTGAAATCAAAAGGATCATTTCGTTATCAAAAATATATTACCTATTTGAAAGAGTAAACAAACACTCCAGCCCAGTTCCTCGTCAGTGGAGTGAATTTGGTCGTGAAACAGACAGAGGTGTCGGTGTCAGGGTCAGCTTACACTTCCCGTTAACCTCTGGTTTCCAAAGAAGCAGTGACCGTCATCATTATCATCAGCCGATACACCTACATCCAGGACGAGGCTACCCTCATAGAATGCCATGGAGGATTTGCCATACTCACCACGCATGGCGGGCGAATTGGTGAATCGCAGTATTAGTGTTGAGTACTCTGGTGGATGCTGCTGCCCATCCCCTGGTGTAATCCCTTAATTGGCTTTTACGACATCCACGGGAGGAGATGGAATGGTCTATTCTTAGGCCGGACATACCACGACAATTTTTATATAATATGATTAAATATCATTAGCGTGACATCCCTAATGCTTGTCTGTTTTTTAAATTTGTTTTGTTATATAGTACAGGCAAATTAGCAAAAAGTGTGGACCTAAGTCGTGTAGTCGTGGATTCTTATGGAAACGTTAGATGACACGAAAAGAAGCTTATCCTAAGTTTGCACCGTTTCTGGCGCTTACGGAACCCTTTTAAATATTAGGTACAAACTTAAAAAGGCCATAAATTTTAAAATAGAAAGAAATTACTTGATGCAAGTTAAATTACGTATAGAGAGACTGTCTTAGTGCATTATGATTTTAATAAAAACCACGTGCATGTAGGGAACACAGTGTTGAACAAATGCATCTTCCGTAAATTAATACCAGTATAAAACTTCCGGCGGATGTGGTACTAATTAAATTAATAAGTTTAAGTCAATTTCCAGAACTACATTAATTTTCCCCGAAGTAGAGCGACAATAAAATATGGAAAAGTGCCTTCCGTGAGACGACCACCAAGGTGCAAACCTGGTAATGTATTTCGATAATTTTTCTGATAAGTCTATCAATTTGCACAGACTAAATTAATTTTCCCGGAGCCGCAATACCCACAAAAAGTTTTTTTGTAAATGATTTTTTTTGTATGTTCCGTATGTCGGATTTAAAAAATACTTGGTGCAAATGTAGATCGTAACGGTTCAAAGTCTATGCCAAATTGCACCGACTACTTCTATTTCCCCCATAAAGTTACGGATATTATAAGGTTTTCACCCTATTTCACCCTGTTCCGGAGGGTGAAATTACTGATGCTTATTATTAGAGGTGATTTTTAAGCCATACAAAACAATTAAAAAAGTTTTCATGACTACATCTAATTAGTTCCACACTTTTGCAAAACATCACCTAATTTGACTGTACTAATTTTACTGTGCGTATAACAAAGCGTACTGGGTGAAATAAATGAGTATAATTTTTACAAATGCCGCGTCTTCGCTATTTTACGGCCGTCATGTGACAGTCACAATTTCTCAAAATCCAAGGCTTAACTAAATGCGCTTACTTTACATTTACACTAAACCTGCCTTAGGGCAAAAAAAGTAGGTAGCAAGTTGGCTTATACCGATTTTGTCTTAATTAATTTTGAGAATTAATTTTAAACAGCCTAATTGAAATATTACGCCATGCTTAATTTGGCTAAGCCAAATATTAATTTAATTCATTAAATTCATAAGTATTAACAATATTTAAGCTAATTGGGGCCGGCATGCCCAAGAAAACATTACATTCGTATACATTCGAAAAACATCCAACAATTAATATAAGTACCTAAATGTTCTGGCCACCGGCGTAGCCAGGTTTTAGTTTCGGGGGGGTTAAGCAAATAAAACAACAAAAATGTACATTAATATTGATGTCAAAAAAACACATTCACCACACTGGGTTTTCTTCAAAATGTATCAGAATTTGTCAACATTTGAATATTTCGGGGGGTTTGAACCCTCAAAACCCCCTCTGGCTCCGCCCATGGTTCTGGCAATCTGAGGCCCAATTCTCTTTATTAGAGACGGGCTGGAGACAGTAAAACGGGTTAACTTAAACGAAAATATTTGAAAAATCTTTGTTTTTATTCAGGAATCGGGATTTCGAACATTATAATGTCTGAAAATTGCCCAATGTATTTCGTTCTATACCAGCCGGTAGACATTCACACTGCTGGACATAGGCCTATCACATAGAATACCGCAACGAACGGCCTTGAGCCGCCTCCCATTAGTTATACAATACACCCTGTACATCGAAGAAATATTTTTTTCACTATGTCGTATCTGGCCAAGTTTTTAAATTATGATAATTCGCAATCTTCTAAGGGCTTTTCTCCATCGAGTAATTTCGTCATCAGAAAACCAGTGCTCATAATAAATTAGAACCAATCGTTTTAAGTCTAAGGTCATGCAAAAACGGAGGTTGTTGAACTCAAATCTCTTTTTGTCTGTATTGACCAATCCTACCATTGATTCCGCGATACTTAAGCACAGCACTTCCTGCTAAATCTCTTTGTACCTACTTTTAGACGACCTCTGTGGCGGGTGGCGAAGGTTCGCTTGCGACGCAGGAGGTTGCGGGTTCGATTCCTGCCTCGGAACAAATATTTGTACGATCTGCAGATATTTGTTTAGGGTGTTCTGGGTATTTTCTATGTATAATAAAAAAATATATATCTATGTAATGTATTGTATTAAGTATATCAGTTATCTAGTACCCATTACACAAGCTCTGCTTAGCTTGGGACTAGTGTTGTGTGAAATATCCAGCATTTATTTATTTAGTCGTGTTTTCCATTATTTAGCCTTAAGTTTTTTTAGTTTTCTTCGTTTTTTTCAGAATTAGCAAGTTGAAGTGGCAATCAGCAGGCCATATAGCTCGCAGAACTGACAACCGTTGGGGACAACCGTTGGGGTTCAGTGGCGACTACAAACCGGATGACGCGGTAGAGGAAGGCCGTCCATTCGATGGTCTAAAGACATAATCGTCGCAGGAAGTCGGTGGATGGAGTTGGCTCAAGACTGTTCATCGTGGCGTTCTTGGGGGGGGGGGGGAGGCCTATGTCCAGCCGTGGACTGCTACAGGCTGATGATGGTGATGTTTTTTAACCCTCTGCTAAAAAGAGAGGTGCTATAAGTTGAGGCTATTGTGTGTTGTCCGTATGTCAGTGGCCTCGTAGCTCCAGGACGGCCCCCAATTACAGTAGCTAATGGCAATGGGGATCATTTTGCCAAAATGATCCCCATTGTTGCGTTCCCCATTGCCATTTGCTACTGTAATTGGGGGGCTGGTGCTCTGAGGCCCAATTCTCTAAGTTATTTTAAAACTACACTGAAAGTTAACCGAATCGAGACTGAATTATGAATTGACAGAAAGTTGGTATTCTGCTCCCTTATAAATAACAATTTAGTCTACTTTCAATTCACGGTGACCACCATTAGAGTAGGATAGTTATACATATAATTGGAAAGAGTAAAGAGAGACTCCATATACTTATGCTAAAATTAACGAAAAAACTTTGAATCGTTCAAGTTTCGGTCACATTTCGATATAATCACATTACAGTGTTGTATTTTATGTCAGGAGAATACCATTTCTGACATTTAAGACATCGACACGAGATCGAAACATGATCCGAACTCTATTTTAACTATTTTTTAGTTAGTGAATTGGGTGTTTTTTTTGTATCAAAGATGTTGCTTGCGAGATTGTTCTTAGCTTTGTTTGGTGGAACTTGGTGAAGCCTAGAGCAGTGGAGGATTTAAAAATACTTAAATATGCCGTTTTCCGACAATATGCAGCTGACTGAATCCCATTTCACCACATCCATCTATAGACCAATATTTTTCTAAAACCCATTGAAAACGAAAGCGCAACGTAAAACTCAAACATTTTTACCTATGAATTTTACCATTAAAATTAATTACAAAAATAACTATGTAAGTTCGTACCAAACAATGGCCCCTTGCTGGACGCACGCATGTAATGCGAAACCATAGACGAAACCATAGACCGCACCACAGAAGAAATTATAGTTACTAGCGTACAGAAGTTTCACTCAACGCACTCGATCGATTCATTAGGGCACGCGTTCGAGAAAACGCGACATACTACCTACCGGTAAGTAGGTACCTACCGGTTTTGTAGAAATCTACGAAATCCGATTTTTATCCATCTCATTCGGTTTAACATTCCCCACCAACTAACCCGTCTCTATGAATGCCTACACAAATCTTATTTCGAACTTTTTCTGTTTTTTTCGAAAAGAGACGTCGCCCATTTTTATTTTATTTCAATTTATAGTGTTTTTCGTATCGTGTATCGTTCATTTTGGTGGCATTTTAACCGGTGTAGCTTAAAAAGAGCACATTATGGTTAGTGAATTTAAATAAAAGTGTATTGATTGCGTGTCTTTTTGAAGGGGTGGAAATTGTCCAGGAACATTCTAGTAAAACTGCCATCGGTTTACTAGAACATGACTTGACCGAGGTCTGTAACTACTAGACCTATTTTATTGAATTTATTTTAATAAGTATGTTGAATTGAATAATTTACCTACTTGACATTGGCAAAATTGAGGAGTTATTCCCTCCATGATTTGGAGTGACACAGGGATGACCATAGACCGCACGGCAGATGCCGCTCGGACGTAGCTCGTTCCCGCCATTTTGTTTTTGCGTGCTTTTTTTCGCTCAGGCATTTATGAGGCAAACTATTTATGACTTGAAGCGAAAAGTTATGATGAAATGGTTATTTTTTCAATGGAAACGAAGCTCATAATTACTATAGAAAAGTACAATTAATGTTTACTCCATGATTTTTCCATGAAAAGCAAAAGTTTTTAATTTTGTTCATACAATAGAGCTTTTTCTACGTACAAACTAGGTTACCTACAAATATTCCTTTGAATTCAAACATAACAACCTTTACTTACCTACATACTCGTCTTTATAGTAGTTTTTTGGTATGTTATTAGTATCTTGAAGATCTATTTTTTCTGTCCCCAAATGTATATATATATATATATACAGGCTGGGGCAAATTTTTGGCCCCTTAAGGGTAGCTACCTTTTCTTTTGTAGTTAGAAGGTTTTGTTCTTAGGAACCTTCTATTTTATTTTGAAGAAAAAAATATTGTCATTTTTAGATTTTTGAAAAAAAGTACGGTTCACACATAAAATTACATTTGTCAAAAAAAACAAATTGGTCTTAATCGACTCTATTTCCAACCAGGAACACTTTTCCTAAAGTAACATACCAAATCAAATCGTAAGTTTTGGCAATAATTAAAAAAAACCATTCCCATACATTTTATATATATATGACCACCACTGTATATATAAATATATATGTATATATGTATATGTATATATATATATATATACATATATACATATATATATATATATATACAGTGGTGGTCATATATATATAAAATGTATGGGAATGGTTTTTTTTAATTATTGCCAAAACTTACGATTTGATTTGGTATGTTACTTTAGGAAAAGTGTTCCTGGTTGGAAATAGAGTCGATTAAGACGATTAAGAAGAGAAGAGATATGTAACCTAGGGTATTTTTGGTTTTCCACGAAAAAAGTTTTGAAATCGTTCATTATTCCATTCACAGAGTATAAAGTTATACAAGTAACCTACCCGCGGTATTCCCCAAGCAAGATAGATCCGCAAAACGTTTAATTTAACACCTCTAATTTCACGGATAATTTGTGTGGATCGAATGCCCTTTGTTTCGTTTATAAATTAACTATCGATCGACGGCCATCTTGTTTTTTTTAGAGACCAACACAGATGGTAGAGATGAATCTGTAGTTTATTAAAATAACTGCCATAAGGTAAAGTCTAGCTCTACGGTCCAACTGTCACTATGTATACCTATCGCAGGCAAGGTGACCAAGAAAGAACCAGTGAATCATGGGAAGAATGTAATTTGAGGGTTGGCTCAGGTTGAAATTTAGGAAATGAGTCTAGAAATTAGAATTAGACACTTAATAATACGGTACTGGCAGATCCCATTTCAGCTGCAATACCTCCTAGTCTTTGGCGTACGTGACCTACGTGGTATTGCATTGAATTTATCATTCTGAGACATGAGATAAAAACTATCATGTGACTGGAATTTCACCATTTTAATTTGTTAGGCACTTAAGGTGCTACAACAGAGGCCCAATTCTCCAATTTATTTTATAACTACACTGAAAGTTAACCGAATCGAGACTGAATTGTGAATTGACAGAAAGTTGGTATTCTGCTCCCTCATAAATAACAATTTAGTCTACTTCCAATTCACGGTGACTACCATTAGAGTAGGATGGTATTATATATAATTGGAAAGAGTAAAGAGAGGCTCCATCTACTTAAGCTAAAATTATCGAAAAAACTTTGAATCGTTCAAGTTTCGGTCACATTTCGATATAATCACATTACAGTGTTGTATTTTATGTTAAGAGAATACCATTCCTGACATTTAAGACATCGACACAAGATCGAAACATGATCCGAACTCTATTTTAACTATTTTTTAGTTAGAGAATTGGGCCTCAGGTCAATCAACATTTATGTATGATTTTTTTTAATTAACAGCTAGACCTAAAGGCCTGCAAAACATACAAACTTGTAATTATTTACATAACCGTCTTAGAAACATCTAACATGTTCCCATTCTGTACAAGTCAGGACCTTAACACACAGAAGACAAAAGTTAACTGAACTTACTTCCCATCCTGTATCCTATGCTGGTTGTGCCTCATGTGGAAGTCCAGCAGCTCTTCAATCAAACCTTCTTCTAGCATCGTATCCACTCGGGCGTTGAGGCGTTCATCGTGAGCTTTCTGAAAGAATAACATAACCTTCAACTACCTTATTGATTCTTCATCATCATCATAATTGGCATCTTATACTAGCCCACTGCTGGGCATAAGCCTCATCCTTCAAACGCCACTCCAGTTAGTGTTCGTTTCTTACGAAATTTTGTTTTAATTTCGAGTGCATGAAGAAATGAACGAGTGAGCGCACTGAATTCTTTGTCCATCGGTCTCAAAGCCCTTTCTAAGGCCACCATACCTACCTCAAACTGGTCACTACCTTAAAGCAGAGTACCAAGAAATAACCATTAGACAACGACAATTATTCTATAAGTAGGTATAGGTACATTAAACAGTTGATCAAACACAATGTAAAGTTGCATTGCTTGTTATGTTGATAGGTATTGTGTTTTTAAGGTTCCGTAGTCAAAGGGTGCCAAATGGGGGGAGTATTATCTAACGAAATGGTAATCACTTTTAATTACGATTTCGCATCACATTGCTCCGCATGCTTTAGCTTACTGTCACAAGTTGAAATATTCAAAACATAAAGCGCAATGTACTGCAAAATCGGAATCGAAAGCGATTATCAGTTCGTTGGCCAATAAAGGGGCTGGTCCGCCCCCACGCTCACTACCTACGCTACGCTGGAGCCTACGCTCGTCCGTCCATCCGTATGTATGGCTGGTCTGTATTCTACGACAGGGGTATATCTTTGGCAGCAGTAAGATACGGCCAGTTGAAATTTTCACAGATTATGTGCTGGCGCATGAACCCAATGCAAATAAAATAAAATAAATAAATTTTATAAATAAAAAATAAAATCCCCATGGAAGAATTTTCCGAGCAAGGAATAAAACTGCTGATAGCGCGTTCTAATTTACTAGAGGCGACAAACACTAACGGTACGTTCACACGGCGTCGAGTGTTTCTCTACCGAATCGGTTTTTTGCAGGATTCGGTTTAGTGGCATAAGTATTTCAATGAAGGAGTTCACACATGCATTCGGTTTCAAGACACGACAAAAAAACCGAATCTTGCTGAAGTTGACATCCGATTTGGCGACTACAAACCGATCCGACCGTACTGCAAAATGTAGGATCCGTCGCAGTGGCATAGCGCATTCAATACATCTGTTCATACGATACAAGCAGGTGTAGATTCGATTATGCCGTCGGATACGGCCAAGCAAGATGTGCTGTGTGAATACAACATTCGGTTTTTCCAGATCCGATGAAAATAAGATTCGGCAAATCGTGTCTCCGTGTGAACGTACCGTTAGGTCCAGATAAATAGAACGTACTTCACGGTTACTAAGTCTAAGCCTTACTTTGAAATTGTCCCTGTCTCTCTCGCGTGTTTATGACAGTGACAGGTCTTTCGTAAGTCGTATTTTGACTAACATGTAAGCACGTTCTTTTTATCTGGACCCTATAGTCTTGAGTTGAGTAAAGCTCGGAACCCTACACTATGCGTAGTTCGCGAAGTTTAATTTTTATTGGCGGCACTTTTATTAGGTTACTCTACTAACCTACATTGATAAACAAAGGTAGATCGTGATGTTTTTATCGTATTTCGATCTGAAGATTTTTTACTTAGTAATTATTTTCTTGTGATAATTTGCTATCAAAGTAGCATTATGGGATTAGGATAAAGAAACAGTAAAAACCCATTACCTTACCTATCAGGATTTATTAGGAATTCTATGATTGTGTATTCTGAAATTAAAGATATCTCATTAATGCAATTTTTTTTTAAATAGCTGGTCTTGCATTTGGCCCACCTGCCTAATGTTAAGCGGTAAGAAAAACACAATGAAATAGGTTTGATATTATTATTTATTGTTTCTTTTATTTTCGAAGTTAACAGCATTCTTGTTCAATTTCGTCTGCATTAGTTAGCGCTATGCGCTTGCGCTCGGGTGCTCTGTCTAAAGAAGTTCTAAAGGGGCTTTACACTAAATTACCTTCACACTCAGTGCAACATGTGGTTATGTCATGTAGGTCGTGCGTGTACGTGCTACGACCTCTGCAATGCGATGCGTTCTATTCACGTTCTATTAATACGATTGCAGGCAGGTGTAGCAGTAGAACAATAACTAGTTATGTACAGTTGAGCTTAGAAATTCATATTTAATTTCATAAAACGACGACTGCTGAAAACATAGATGTCTTTTGTCTATGGTTTTTTTTTTCTACAAGCATACGGTTCACCTGATGGAAAGCAGTTACCATAGCCTATGGACGCCTACAACATCAGAGGCATCAAACGCGCGCTGCCGACCCTGAGACATAAAGATGAAAAATCTTATGTGCCTGTAATTTCACCGGCACCCGTACCCTTCAAACCGAAACAGCAATGCGAACACTACTGCTTGACGGCAGAAATAGGTACGGCGGTAGTACTTCCTCGGACGAACTCTTTCACAAGAAGTTCTACTATTAACAACTTATGTTGGTTTATGTGTGAATGCCTTTTTAACCGACTTCCCAAAAAGGAGGAGGTTCTCAATTCGGTTGTATTTTTTTTTTTTTTTTTTAAATGTTTGTTACCGCATATCTCCGGTATTTATGAACCGATTTGAAAAATTCTTTTTTTATTTGAATAGATACACTTCCAGATTGGTCCCATTTTTTTCAGAATCAAGTTCTGATGATGGGATCCATGAGGAATTGAGGGAACTCCTCAAATATTGTAGGCATACATATGGCGATTTTGATATTTTCAGCAAGACACCAAGCATTTGCATTCAGAAAGTATCATAATCCTTTCACCACTATGGTTCTTTCATAATTTTTTTTTCATCCAAATTTATTTAGTCGAATACAATGGCGGAAGTCGGTTTTTTAAATGAAAAAATATTTTTTTTCGTTTATCGACTTTTTTCCTTTACTAGTGCGGCGATACGCAACCATGTGTTTGTCACGGCGCGTCTGTTTCGACTCGAAAAAGCGTATTTACACGGGAGCCGCCTCCATCCACCGACTTCCTGTTGCGACCTTTATAAATGTCTAGTCTATTGAGAGGACGGAATAAGTCAGGAGTGATATAGGAGGAGGGAATTAGCAAGTAAAAGTGGCAATGAGCTATTGATGACCTCTCGCCGTTCCTGAGAAAAACAGTCTTGACGGACAGAGAGACAACAAGCTGTTTCATCAGGGGTGCGATTTTTTTATGTCATCAAGTGACTAAAAATCAGCAAAATGGCAGCAAATCACCGATTTCCAGGTGATCAACCGGCAGGCAGTTGTATTGATATCATAGGTATAAGAATTTTAATTAATTTTCTGTCTGACCATTCTCGAAAGGTTCTGGGGGGTTAGTACGGGTTTTGATCGTTTTCGAAACTATATGAAGTTTAATTTTCTTCCATACATTTACTTGCAGCGCCCCTGCGCGAAAACGATAAGAAAACTAAGAACGACTAGACGTACTGACGACGCAGTGTAGGAAGGCTCTCGTCTCGATGGATTGACAATAAGTATGTTATGTTATTGTTATTTTAATAGTCGTAAGAAATCAGTGGATAGAGGCTGTCCAATGACGTTTGACGCGGCATACATGCTTACTATTTGACGAACTCTGTGACGCGGCGGACAAGGTTCGCCTGCGACGCAGGAGGTTGCGGGTTCGATTCACGCCTCGGAACAAATATTTGTACAATCTGCTGATATTTGTTCAGGGTGTTCTGGGTATTTTCTATGTATAATAAAAAATATCTATCTATGCAATGTATTGTATTAAGTATATCAGTTATCTAGTTGCCATAACACAAGCTTTGCTTAGCTTGGGGCTAGATAATGTTGTGTGAAATGTCCAGCATTTATTTATTTATGACGATGAAGAGAATGCTATCTAGCATGTGTACAGTACTTTTAAATTGTGCTATAAATACATTTATTTCTATTTATCTATCTATGATTAGCAGGTGGAAAACTTGAAAACTGGGAGGGTTCCCAACGAGTTACATCCAAACGAGGTTTGGGTGTTATTGGTTGGTATTGGGAACCCTGTCGAAAGCTGTCCTTCGATACATTTACACTTGTGGCAACGATTGTACCCACATGCAACTGCTATCCTTGTACCAGATATGGCTGTGATAATTTTAATGATTGAAATTATTTAGTACCTATCTTATCTACTAATAGTCATATGTGCTAGGAAAGGGCGTAATTATCATCGTTTGTACAAAGCAGCTAAACAATACTATACTATGCATATAAAAAACTTTACTGACTTTGACCACAAAGTACTTTAAGGCGGAGCGCTATTTGACGTTGACTATGAGGAGAAGCAATAAAGATTAGTCAAGCGAACTAGAATTGACACTCGCATGCCCAAGGGTGCGATTTTTGTCACTGAGTGACTAAATATCATCATAACTTTTCATTTAAAAACCGACTTCCGCCACTGTATTCGACTAAATATCTGGATGAAAAAAAATTATGAAAAAACCATAGTGGTGAAAGGGTTATGATACTTTCTGAATGCAAATGCTTGATTTGTTGCTGATAATATCAAAATCGCTATATGTATGCCTACAATATTTGAGGAGTTCCCTCAATTCCTCATGGATTCCATCATCAAAACTGGATTTTGAAAAATGGGACCAATCTGGAAGTATATCTATTCAAATAAAAAAAGAATTTTCCAAATCGGTTTATAAACGACGGAGATATGAGGAAGGTAACAAACATAAAAAAAAAAATACAACCGTATTGAGAACCTCCTTCTTTTTTGTGAAGTCGGTTAAAAAAGGCCGCAAATCATCGTTTTTCAGGAGAAGTACTGGAGGAGGCACTTGTATTAATATCATAGGTATAAGAATTTTAGTCATCAATGAGGTTCAGATGTATAGGAATTTGGAAATCGTAAAATAAACGGCAATTTTACTGACACGCTCAATGATTTTCAAAAATCGCACTTCAGACTTCGCATTCCCGAACTGAAAGTCACTCAGTGACTAACGTTTGACAAGTAAAATTACAATCAATTGCTCAAAATTATCATAAAAAATTGTTAATGGGAAGTTTTCAGGGAGGCAATTAAAAAGAAAAAATAGTTCTTAAAATTCCGATAGATGGCGGTGACGCGACATGGTTGTGTCTTCTGAAGATTTTGCAAAACCACCACAGAGAACAAACTCTCTTTGATTCCTCCAAGTTTCGCGTTGCGATTCCGATGCTCGTTTTTCAAGTCTACTATAGACCGGTCTACTTGGTCTGGCTTCAACAATAACAACAAAAAATTATAACAATAACGTAACACTAACAAATATAGCAGAATTTCAACAAAAACTTTACGTAGATACTTACTTTACTTCACCAACGAACAGCATGAGCGAGTGAAGTCAGTGACACTGACAGTTGGTGGCTGACTGACAAAATTTAGACAACCATATCTGGACTGCGCCATCTATGCATGGATTTAGAACTATTCTCTTTCAGCTGTCAGAAAACTTCCCATTGATGGTAATTTTACTTGTCAAACATTAGTCACCGAGTGACTTTCAGTTAGGGAATAGGGGGACAGAACTGGCTGGAATCCCAGATTGATAATAAAATCGTGGGACATGTATTATTGAGCAGGTAATAAAGTCTAGTCTCGTCGTGACCAGCCGGCATGACCTGTTTATCTGATTGCAGTGTCATACATACTCATACATGCCATAGGTGCCATTATAGGACGTGACTAGGTGACTATGGCTATGGATTTTAATTGGTACATGTACGAATTAGTGATTATCTGAGTGGATGTGAACGATTTGAAATTGATGATACAAGAAATGCATACTGATTGGAGACAAAATTAGAAGCGGTTTTTTTTTCATTCATGCCATACTTAATTCGATAATTTATCTGTGATGTCATCTCGCAGTTTGTTTATTCTGCCACGGTCTAATAAGGAGTAGTGGTATATACACATCTTTAGAATTAAATAGAATAGGTTCACGGTAACTTATTTATTATTATGGCATTCATTTATTTAAAATCTCGTTACAAAAATATATTTTTCACTATAAAGAAATACATACTATCTACAAAAACATAATATGTATAAAAACATTATAGTAAAAAATATATATCTAAACGGGAAACCGCGGAGCAAGGCCCAAGCGGTCGGAGGCTAGGGCTGCAGAGAGAGGAACCTCCTGACTATGCGTGCCGAGTCCAGGAGTACAGCCTTCTGAATCTGACCCTTGATCCAACTATTTAGTGAGAGCCTCTTAAGGTTTTTTTTTTTTTTTTTTTAAAGGTCTTTATTACTTATAAAATATACAAATTATTAAGACTAAACACAGTTTAGTAAAAAATGCAGCTTAAAATTACAAAGTAACTTGGCAGGCTAAGGCGCCTATAAAAGTTTTTTGACAAAATTACAATTTTTTATGAATATTGGGCACTTTATAAATCTAGGTTTTGCTATTTATATACTAATAATATATAAGGTAAGGTAATGAACCGTTAGGTACATAGTATGAGCACTTTGAGTAGCGCGCATTTTTAAAGTTTTCAAGCGTATAGTTATACTCGGTACCTAAACATTAATTAGGTTAACTATTTAGTAGCAAAAACTTTGTCAAACATAAGAAAACATTTAGTACTTACTTAAAAAAAATAAAATAAAACAGAGGGTACAAAAAGATCGTTGCGAACGGCATACTCACTCAGCTACCCGCGGACCGAACTAGAAAACCCCAGGCAGAGCGGTCGGCCGGCTCCCAGCTAGCGCGTAGCAACTAAAAGTTAACCGGTCGGACGCGCTGGCCAATGATTACATCGAGACAACTTATTATAACTTAAGTATTAGGAAAATACGTTTAATTTAATGCTGGGTTAAAATAGGTACCTACTTAGATTATTGTAAATACATAAAACTGTAACTTATTTATTTAGCAAGTAGATAGGTATGCAGTAGTAGGTACACAATTACATACTCGTACGCAGGTAGGTACATACCTACTTTGCTCCAGAAATGAATTATGAATGACTATCAGATAACAATATAATAATTAAATATAAATTATACTTAAATGCGTAAGTATTTAATTATTTTCCAATGAACCAAAATATAAAGTACTTAACAGATAAATAATTTTAAATAGTTTACTAACCTAAACGTGTAATATTTAAGACATAACAACAATAATTAACTATTAAACTGGTGAATTGCACTGACCATCTAACTGAGGGTTAAGCTGTGACGCCGTGGTCATGTTTTCGTACAAGACGTAGTGATGGGGTAAGCGATACCGTTTGTAAGTGTCGATATACGTAAGATTCGATGAACGAGTTTTACCTAACGAGGAAATTAATTTATTTTTGTGGTTACAATTACGCAATAAATAGAAGGTTTTTGTTAATTTTAATATAAATTCATTAATAGATGGGAAGTTAGTTTTTTTATGCAGCTTAGTTAAATTGGTGCGGAATAGGGTATTATATGCTATCTTAAAGGCTTTATTTTGCAGAACTTGTAGTTTTTTGTAATTAGTTAAGCAAGTACCACTCCACACAGGCGCAGCATATGTCATACAGGGGCGAATTAGGGTACTATAAATGTTGATTTTTGTTTTAGTGCTTAAATTACTGCGTCGGTTCATTATTGGGCTAAGTGCACCAAAGCCCTTAAGTGCTTTGGTACGTGCATAGTCTATATGATGGGTCCAGTTTAGTTTAGTGTCCATGTAAACACCAAGATATTTGACAGATTTGTTCCAAGGTATATGATGATTGTTAATGATTAATTTTTTGTCAGGAGGCTTGCGTTTCCGCGAGAACATAATCGCTTCTGTTTTAGCTTCGTTCAACTTAAGCTTCCATTTACAAAAGTAGACAGCAAGTAGATCTAAAGATAGTTGCAGTCTATCAATAATTAAATCTTCATCACTGCTGGAAGAGTATGATGCTGTATCATCGGCAAAGCATGCCAAGTATGTGCGAGGCTGTTTAGGTATATCATTTAAGTAAGCCAAAAATAACAAGGGTCCCAAGACAGACCCTTGGGGCACACCAGCTGGGACAGGGTAGTAGTCGGAAGACACGTTTCCAATAAAAACTTTAAATTTTCGTTCAGAGAGATATGATTGGATAAGTTTGACCAGTCCAATTGGTACTTCATTAACGAGAAGTTTATGGAGAAGACCTTCGTGCCATACGGTATCAAAGGCCTTCTCAATGTCTAACATAAACATTCCAGTGGATAGTTTCAGGTTCAGGTTGTGAGACGCGTGCTCACTAACACGGACAAGCTGTTGGATAGTTGAGTGAGATCGACGGAATCCGAATTGTTCATTTATGAAACGACGATCTAATGAGGTTAATAAGCGATCATAAATGATGCGCTCAAACAATTTACCAAGAGAGGATAGCAGGCTAATAGGGCGATAGTTCACAGCATGATTATGATCCTTTCCTGGTTTAGGAAGGGCTATGATCTTAGCTGTTTTCCATGCCGATGGGAAGTAATTCAATTTAAAACAGGAGTTAATAACTTTAGTAAGCAGAACAAGACATTTTTGAGGCATATATTTCAAAAGTAAATTGTGTATGTTGTCATCTCCTGGAGTTTTACGACTTTTTAAAGATTTAATATGTTTACTTACCTCACGAGGAGAAGTGATAACTGACATAGAAGTGACTATAGAAGAATTTAGATTATTTAGAGACGAAGAGACGACAGCGTTGATCTCATCGTCAACCCAATCAAGCGTTAATCTCATATTTCCAGTAAATGCTGTAGCTAGTTCGTTGCATTGTTCAGAAACAGAAGTAGTTACGCAATTATCTGACTTTATTAAGGGTAGTATAGCATTTGATTTCCTTTTAAGTGATTTGGCAATGCGCCACACGTCAGAAGGATTATTATCAGCTCTAGATAATTTATTCTTCCATGTATTGTCATTATAAACTTTGACCGCTGATTTAATTCTAGCTTGAAGAGCATTGATTTGTGTTCGAATGCCTCTGCGGATAGTGGGATCAGTTACACGAAGTTCACGGTAACGCAAGGAATCTTTTATTTTGATCATTTTTTTAATAAATTTTGGCAGACGTTTCGGTTCCTGGTTAGAAAGGTTGAACCTAGGCACAGACTTGTCTCTAGCACTCGTAAGAGCACTAGTCAGTGATAATACCTCATGGTCAACTGATTCAATGGACTCAAATATCTTGCTAGAGAGAGAGACATTATTGTTTAAATGAGAGCGGAATTTAAACCAATCTGCAAGCTTGTAATTGAAACTGTTTTTGACATCCCGTTGTATGAATCCATTTAACTTTAAGAATACAGGCAAATGGTTTGACGATAAAGCAGCCATAGTCACGATGTTACTAATTAAATTAATATTTGAAGCAACAGCTAAATCTGGCGTGGAGGGCTGAAAATCTGAGTTATAATGTACCAATGTTGGATTAGATGGAGCGTGAATAATATAGTTCTTGTTTAACATGTCATGAAATAATATCTTACCATGACGATTAGGTTCGCTAAATTTACACCAATGGGGATGTCTCGCATTAAAATCACCTACTAGCAGTACATGTCTTCCACAATTCAATAACGCATCCATATCGCGTTGTAAAAGTGCTAGATTGGGGGATTGATATATAGAAAATATTATGATCTTTTGGCTAGAAATTTTAAGTTCAATTCCTACTGCTTCCATGTGCTCTGTTTTAGGACTAACTATTTGGGTATGAGGTATATCGACTCTTACAAAGATAGCCACTCCCTGACCACGAGTGTTTAACTTGTCATGACGATAGCAACAATATCCTGGAAGCTCAAGAGAGACTTGTTTGCCAAGTTTAGTTTCAGAAATCGCTATAACGTCTGAGGAAAGTTCACAAACCGCTAAGTCCGCAAGTTCAGTGAGCTTATTACGTATGCCGTCCGCATTCCAATATAGTAGACGCAATTGTTTTGTATTAAACATATTGACCAAGATGTGTTAGAACAAGGATTACCTTGTCCATCATGTTGGTACATGATGTGAATTCGTGTTTAATGCGCTTGATAACATTAAGTATCTGCAGCATTTCATCAGTTGCCGCATCAGGTTGTGTTGGTGCTTCACCCGAGGATGCGTCAACACCCGCAGCCTTTCCTGAAGTAGCAACACTAGCGCGTGGCTGACTTCGTGGTTGAGTAGCTGGTTTCACTCGGGGTACTGCTGAGCGTCCGAGGACTCCTAAGGCAGCAACGGTGGCCTTTTTAGGCTGGTCGCTTGGATTCAGACTGTTATGCTGCAGGCGCTGGAGATAATTAACGCGAACAGCGCATTGCCTAAAGTTGGCAGGGTGATTTTCTTTGCAGTTGCAGCACTGGGCTGGGCTGGTACGCTCTTTCTTCAGACAGTCTTTCGTTGCATGCGACCCAATGCACTTGACGCATCGTTCAGGCAAGTTACAATTCCTGGAAGCGTGTCCAAAGTGTTGGCAGCGGTAACATTGCGTGCCTGAAGATGTGTTAGGCTTAAATCTCTCAATTTTAATAACGCAGCTGCAAAGATATTTAATCTGCTTGAATTTAACAATGTCCGACCCTGCAGGAAGCTGTACCAGTAGTGGTGGGCATGTCATTTTGGCATCCGGAGACGAGCTTTTGAGCTTAGTTATTGAAGCATGGTTAAATCCCATTTCCGTTAATTCATCACTTACTGAAGGAATAGTTTCAGTAGGAATGCCTCGGATGACAACCTTGTAAGTTCTCTCCTCTTTGCGAGAAAACGTGTGGAAGGGCACGTTTTCTGCCCGTAGGCCATCAGTGACCATGCGGTGACTATCATTAGCATAGCAGTGAATTGCCACTTTACCTTTACGACGGTACTGCAAGTGGAAGGTTTTGGTAAACTTACTAATCAGTTCAGTTATTGTCTGATGAGACCAATCTTCCTTGACTTCGATAACAATTGGAGGTATACGACTTGTCTTTGCACGGGATCCAGAGACTGGATGCGCAGCTTGGCTTTGTTCACAGTCCGAGTCATCTGCGAGGTCCTTGAAGCGATTGCTGGTGCTAAACTTGACTTGGTTAGATGTACTGCTGAGATTTGCAGTGCGTTTAGGTTTTCTCCAAATATTTTCTTCCGCCGGTCTTTTGTTGGACAAGCTCTCATTGGACGATGTCCGCGCAAGGAATTTGTCCATCATAGACGTAGCCACCGAAAACAATGAAACTATCGATATTCGGAATATCGAGTGGGTCAACCACTAGCATGAATGCTTTCAACCGGTTTACTCGCGCAGGGCACTTGCGTAGTGACTGCGTGCATGCACCGTGCGAGCCGAACGATGAATCTTAAGGTGTTATTATTATTATTATTATTATTAAGTACCTTATGTATTGATTTATTTAATAAAAAAGTTACTTTTTAAATATTATTTTAGTCACAGTTGTTAGTTAAATTGATCCAGCCCTTCCAGGCCCGCCTTTCCAAAGGTTGTCTGCAAGAGACCGCTCTTAAGCGATAAAGCCCCCCCCCATTGTAACTCTGATATGAAACGTTGTTTCTCTTTTTTTTGTAATTCTTGGTGTACAAAAAAGATATAACCTATCAATCTACCTAACTTATAGAGAAGATATGAAAATAACGAACAAAAGAATTAAAAAAAAAAAAAAACAAAAAAAAAGTGACTCACCACGTGACTAGATATTAGTGTAGGTACCTAGGTACTGATCATGTGTACAACATTTCAGAGAGTTTGATGAAGTAATAGCCAAAATAGAAGCTTACTTCGTTCGCGTACTTATGATCATTTGGGATGAATAGGTTGTAAATTAATGTGGTGGTCCGGCCTAAGAATAGACCCATCCATCTCCTCCCGTGGATGTCGCAAAAGCCGGGGGATTACACCAGGGGATGCAGCATCCACCTGAGTACTCGACACCAATACTGGCGATCACCAATCCGCCTGTCAAGCGTGGTGAATCACAAAATGTTCAAAATCCAAATGAATCACAAAGTGTACGCTAGGGGCACTCATGGGTGCCTCCATATAAAAATCCGTGTACCACTACACCGTCAATTGCTTGTTAAAACTCAGACTTCGCTCTCTGATTACTCCTGTGCCAACACGACCAAGCCTAGATTGCATTGTATTGTATTGAAGGAAGCCTCGTCCAGTAGGGATGTAGGTATATCGGCTGATGAAAACAGAGGTTAACGGGAACTGTAAGCTGACCCTAACACCGACACCCCTGTCTGTTTGATGCCCAAATTCACTCCACTGACGAGAAATGGGGCTGGAGAGTTTGTTTACTCTTTAAAATAATATTATTATTGTTATAACATCCAACAGTTACATATCATACTCATACAAAAGGAGGGGTCTAAAGCACGTCTAAAGGCCATAGGAATATGTAATTACACCCATATGCCAACAGCTACTAGGTACTTAGATTGTAGCACCAATTCGGCATTCGGACATCCTCTATATTGGGCTAACTCCGGATACACTCACGCGCCACCCACAATCGAGTTACAAACGGTTTACGATCGAGTCCATTGAGAGCCTGGCCACAGCTTATGAATATTGGATAGCTGGTTTACTTCATGATTAATGGTAGGCATCCAAGCAGTTTCACGCAAGTGTGTGCTGCTGGCTCAGACGAACCGAATAATAGCTTTACTTTCATGGAAATAAGGATTAGATCCAACAATATATAATATAATTTTTTATAAACTAACAATCATTGAAATCAAACTAACAATGGACAGGAGTTAGGGCTAGCACGCACTGCGGATTGTTGTTAAACATTGCCGCGCGGCGTAAAACCGCGTACAATTTGTAATTATAAATCCGTAGCGACGCACGCACGCAGTAGTCATCCACGCGCGGTTTTCTGCGCACAATAAAACCTGCTTTACAAAAGTACATCTTCTTAAATCTAGGGAACGTCATTTTACGTGTAGTAAAACGTACGAATCACACCACACAGCGGGACGTCAGTGCAGGTCTGAACTGAACACCCCCACTTAGAATTAGAATTAGAATAAGAACGTATCTCCATCTTCGTTGTTTACTTTATGTCTCAGGGTCGGCAGCGCGCGTGTGTTGCTTCTGGTGTTGCAGGTTTCCATAGGCTACGGTAACACTTTCCATCAGGTGGGCCATACGCTTGTTTGCTTGCCAAGTAGTATAAAAAAAAGTGTGACTCGTATAACAGATGGCAGAAATAATAGATCTTCAAGTTTATTCACAGATTTATTTTATTGAATGTTTTAACACTGTAATCTTTAGAACACGTGTTCACTCTTCCAATTTCAAACGACCATTCCGCGCACGAACAACTTCTAGCCACTTTTCCTTTTTTGCCGGAACAAACCAAGTCACATCAGTGTCTTGAACGGAATTTATTCCGAAAGTTATTCGTGTGCGTTTACAATTTTAATAATTTTAACTATCTAATATATTTTAAAATTAAACAAATAAATAATTATTAATTAATGTACAGTACATCTATAGATATATATAATATTATTGGTATAAATTCTGGCAGTACTGATACAATTTCTAACAGTCGGCCTTTCCTGATTAATTTCACGTCCCGGGAAAATCTTGTATATTATTATTTGATCAGATACAATAATCAGATATTTTAATCAAGACATTTAAATTATCCTTACTTTAATCTTGATCTTAATTATACATATCAACTATCCTGTATTAAAACATTGGGGCTGTATCCCCAACATTTGTCGTAGCTTAAATCATGCAGCTAAGCCATTTTAAAGTAAAACATTGGGGCTGTATCCCCAACATTTGTCGTAGCTTAAATCATGCAGCTAAGCCATTTTAAAGTAAAACATTGGGGCTGTATCCCCAACATTTGTCTTAGCTTAAATCATACAGCTAAGCCATCTTAAGGTAAAACATTGGGGCTGTATCCCCAACATTTGTCTTAGCTTAAATCATACAGCTAAGCCATCTTAAAAATAAAACATTGGGGCTGTATCCCCAACATTTGTCTTAGCTTAAATCATACAGCTAAGCCATCTTAAAGTAAAACATTGGGGCTGTATCCCCAACATTTGTCATAGCTTAAATCATACAGCTAAGCCATCTTAAAAATAAAACATTGGGGCTGTATCCCCAACATTTGTCTTAGCTTAAATCATACAGCTAAGCCTTCTTAGAATCAAACATTACAGCTGTATCTCCATTAGCTATTTGTCTTAGCTTCAATCATTCAATCATTTAACATTTTAACTTATGCATTGGGGCTGTGTACCCAGCATTTATTTAAGACTATCTTCGTTTGATCATCAAATTACATCATAGTTTCTTTACTTTTTACAAGTATTTAACATCAATCAACTAATTACATCATAAAACATATTATTTGATATAATTTATAATAATTACAACTCAATCAAACTTGCATCTTCTTCATTATTAGAAGTTTCTGACTCTGAATCTACACTATTGAAAACCATCCAAGGATGTATTTTATCTACCGAGAAAGTTCCGCTAAATTTCTTATTCCCTTTTCGTGACAACGGCGTATCTTCGATACATACCGATCATTATTCAACACTTCGACTATGCGATATGGACCTCGAAGCTTTGGAACTAATTTTCTACTTTTACCTGTAGATGGAATCTCTCTTTCCACTCTAACTAGTTCTCCTATTTTATATGTGACTTCCTTCCTATGTTTATCAAATCGTTCTTTTTGTTTATGCTGATTTTCTTTAATGTGTTCAGATATCTCTTTCCTAGTTTCTTCTAAAGAAAGCCTTGCATTTTCTGTGTCATTTGTAATGTTAAGTTGTAGCAGAGAACTAGTAGTACCTACTAAATTCAGACCAAATAATGCCTGTGCGGGGCTTTTCCCCGTTCCTTTATTAAGAGTATTATTAATTCCCCATTGTATGTCCGACACGCATTCATCCCATAAATTCTCAGGTTTGCCATGGTTGGTCGCAGTTAATGCAGCCAAAACAGTTCTATTGTATCTTTCAACCTGGCCATTGGCCCGAGGTGTCGCTACAGCGTTTAGTATGTGTTTGATTCCAAGTGAACTCAATTAATTCTGAAAGCTCTTGGCAGTAAATGAAGTCCCTCTATCAGACACAACACGCTTTGGGACACTAAAGGTGTGAAAATAACTTTTGATTGCTTTGATAGAATGAACTGACTTAGTACTTTTAACTGGCACTATTATGACAAATTTGGTATAAGCGTCGATAATCAATAATAAATACATATTATTTCGCTTACTGCGTACGAAAGGGCCCAAGTGATCTATATGCAAGGTGTGAAATGGATAATCGATCTTTTCAATTGGATGTAGCTTATCCGCCTTTTTTTTTATTGTTTCATAGGTTTTATCAAAACCAAAATGGCCTATGTCATCACGATGTGATTTCAACACCTGCCACCGGACGCCTTTCGGTACAACCCAACGATCACCATCTTCTGTTTTTCTAAATAACAAACCTCTTTTTACTAAAAAGTTTTTTTTAATTTCAATAACACTATCGTTTTCCTTATCATCTAATATGCTCATAATCCGCTGTAATTCAGGATCGTTCTGTTGTACCGTGGCAACCCAGTTAGTATCGATTTGTCTGACTTGGAATTCATTTATTTCTACTGGTATGGGATTTCGGCTGAGTGCATCCACGTGAGCCATAGCCGTCCCGGGTTTGTAAATAATTTGTAAATCAAATTCTTGCATTGTGTTCCACCATCTCGCGACCCTAGGTAGCGTATCTCTCTTTTAAAACGTTGCACGCAAAGAATTACAGTCAGTGACAATGGTAAAAGGGATTCCTATTAAATACACCCTGAATCGTTGTAACGAACATACCACTGCCAACGTTTCTAAATCATAAGATGTGAATTTAGTTTCTTCGGGAGAAGTTTGCCTACTATAAAAGGCTACTGCACTAAAAGGAGTTTCTTTATTTGGTTTTTGCATCAACATTCCTGCAACCCCAACTTTTGATGCGTCAGTATGTATCTGTGTTTCATACTCTGGGTTATAAAATGAGAGGATGGGACGTTTAACTAAATCCGCCTTTAAAGTTGAGAATGCGGTTTCTTCCGCGTTACCCCATTCCCATTTAACATCTCTTTTCAAGAGGTGTGTTAATGGCTTTGCAATAATTGAAAAACCCTTTATGAATCTACGGAAAAAACTAGCCAATCCCACAAATTGTCTGATCTTATGTTGGTCAATAGGCCTCGGAAAGCTTTCTACTGCTTCAATTTTCCTTTTCCCTGGCTTAACTCCTGCCTCACTAACTTCAAAACCTAAATAATCTATTGATTGCCTCAAAAAATTGCATTTTGATAGGTTAAGAGTTATGCCAGAGTCACGGAACAGTTCTAAGATAGCATGAAGTTTTTGTAGTCCCTCCTCTATGGTTTTTAAAGGTATAATCACATCATCCATATATGCATACGCTTCCTTGAATCTCGCGTTACCCAGTATATTATTTACAGCTCTTTGAAACGTGGACGGAGCATTGACAAGTCCAAAAGGCATTCTATTGAACTCATAATGTTCGTCCGGCGTCACAAAGGCTGTCAAATGCTTTGATGATTCAGCCATGGGTATTTGGTAATAACCAGAAGCAAGATCCAAAGAAGTATAATACTTATGGCCCGACAAACTATCTAATTGATCATCTATGCGTGGGAGAGGGTAGTGCTCTTTGACCGTTTTTTTATTCAAAGCTCTAAAGTCAATGCACAGGCATCTCCAGTTTTATTTCGAACAAGTATAATTGGTGACCCGTAATTGGACATAGACTCCTTAACAATGCCAGAGTCTACCAGTTCCTCTACCATGTCACGAACTACTTTTCGCTCCGAATGGGATAAGCGATATGGCCTGTATACAACAGGAGTTGTATCATTAAGATTTACATTCATTTCATTTTTAGTTACACATCCTAACTCTTTGACAGAAAAGGCAAAGCAATCCCTAAAGTCATTTAACATCTGGGTCAACTTAACTGCATAATCAAAATCAACATTACTATCTATATTCACCATAGTAGGTTCAATTTGTGATACTACGTTGTTATCAGGACAGTGCTCAATCCTATTCACTTCTAGTACTTGGACTTCGTTTAAAGGGAGCGCGCGAAGCAGTAAAACGTCGTTATCTAGATAGAAACCCGGGAAGTTAATGGCCTTAACTATTACTTTACCTTTGCCTTTCGTTATTCTAATTACACTTTGTAGTACCTCATATGGTCTTTGAAGATTTTGACACATGCTAGGTTCAATAAATAAATCTCCAGTGTAATTTGGTTTAGTATAGATATCTATCTCAGTGTATCCATGAACAGTCGCAGGACTATCGGTATATAATTGAATATTTTTAGTTGCATTCACAGAAATCTTCAGTTGATCATTGGTTTTGAACACCAATACGTGATCTTGTTCGGTGAAAGTTTGTCCGAGTAACAAGGGTACTTGTAAGAAATGATCAGGAACAATATAGGCTTCTACATCAGCTTTAGCTGAATCTACATCTATCTCAACGTTAAGTTTGCCTAAGCAATTAACAACACTATCCCCGAATCCTCTTAATACGGGAAGATCTGACACTGCCCAAGAATCTACCAATTTTTTTGCCGCGGACTCTCGCAATAGAGTACATTGGCTTCCAAAATCTACGAAGCAGTTGAGATTTTGTCCGTTCACAGTAGCGACCTTGAAATACTTGGAATCATTATCTGGTTCTTTAGATATTCGTAAAACTGTCTTACTACTGTTATTAGAATTAGTTTTGTCGGAGCAATCTTCAGTTAAATGACCTACTTTATGACAGGTACTGCATCGTTTGATTGGTTGTTTACATTTGAAGTAAGTATGCCCTTCTTCTCCACAGTTAAAACATTTTGTAAACCTATTGTCTCTGGGTGTTCTTACATCAACTTGGCTATGAGTCGTTCTATTAAACATCCTAGTTGGCCTATTTTCGGACTTGCTTGGTTGCACAATCAAATTGGGTATGTCAGGTTTTTTCGTTACTCTTACGTTTCTGAGAAAGACTAGTAATTTATCTGGTTCTTTAAACTGAGCTGCTTCCGCACTTGTCCTTACGGACCTGTCCTCTATACCAAATAAAATACAATCTATTGCATTTTTCCCAAATATATTGCAACGATTTAACAACACCATTTTTTGGTAGTAATACTCTTCCAGAGATTCTCCATATTTGGCTTTGCAAACAAGCATGTCCGTTAATAATTGACCAAAATTCTCGTCACTAGGAAAAGCTAGTTTAAGTTTACTTTGCCACTCCGTCCATGAAAACAACAAACTGGGTAAGCCTTGGTACCATTTTTGAGCTAATCCCATCAGTTTTGGAAGTGCATAATGAATTGTTTGTCTGTCAGTCCAGTTATAAATTTTGGCACACTCATTGACTTTGCTAATCCAAATGTCAATGGTTTGATTTCGTTTAGAAGGATCAAATTCGGGTACAACATTTAAAACTGGGTAACGCTCAGTGCTCCCGTCTGTTGCCTTCATGTTCTGCATAAGCTCTTTAAATGCCGTCACTAAAATATTACTACTAGAGTCTATATTTATTTGTGGAACATGGTCACTCACTGTTGGCGAAACTGTTGCTGAAGCGGCTTCCCGTTGAACTGCATCGCGAGCAGCACTAGGATCTGATGTAGGCGCTGAAGATTCGAGCTGGGACAACCTTGGCGCACTACCACGATGTCTTGGCCGTGAAGGCCGCAACGTGCTCGCCTGGCGGCGGTGGCCGCGGCTGCGGCTGCCTTCCTTCTTTTGGTCCTCCTTCTTCGTTGTCTACGCCTTTCTTCAGACGACCCAGACTCACTCTGCATGGAGTCATCGGGGCTTCTCTTCCGCTTATAGGATTTGCGACCCATTGTTTCCCTGAAGGAACATAAAATTTCAAAAAGTAAATGTCCTAAAACTTGTTTGTCGTAACTTAAATACTGTTTAGTGATTATAAAGTAATATAAGACAAAACAATATGGTGTAGGCATTGGCTTTGTAAAAGCAAAAATAAATTAGAAAAATAATTCAACAGCGCTTCGTTAATAGCCTAAGCAAATTTATTTCACACTAAAATGGCTAAAATTTAGTAAGGTAAGAAAAGAAATATGCAATCAATAAGCACTATAAAAGGCCAAACAATTAACTGTTACAGTTATATTCCAACCAACCGTAAATGCATATCAAATTAGATGCCTTGTAAAGCCTGGTAACACTAGCCTCCTCCATGATCTCTTTATTTGTGTTGATAATCCACGAACAGGCGAAAGAATAAAGATTTATATAAAAAAAAATAAGTTATATTATTTTTGTAATATGCCTAAGAAATAAGCCCTTATTACATCAAAAGAAAACATGTCCAAACCTTTTCCTGGGCGTAAGTCCTTTCACTGAGCAGGATTTTGATCACCGATCACCAATCACCATCACAATTTAATCCCACCTTTCTGAACTATAACAGATGGCAGAAATAATAGATCTTCAAGTTTATTCACAGATTTATTTTATTGAATGTTTTAACACTGTAATCTTTAGAACACGTGTTCACTCTTCCAATTTCAAACGACCATTCCGCGCACGAACAACTTCTAGCCACTTTTCCTTTTTTGCCGGAACAAACCAAGTCACATCAGTGTCTTGAACGGAATTTATTCCGAAAGTTATTCGTGTGCGTTTACAATTTTAATAATTTTAACTATCTAATATATTTTAAAATTAAACAAATAAATAATTATTAATTAATGTACATCTATAGATATATATAATATTATTGGTATAAATTCTGGCAGTACTGATACAATTTCTAACACTCGCGCCTAAGAAATGGAATTGTGTAAGAATTGCCGCGCCAGCGCCAATGCGTGCTGTTTTGCGGTGAGTAGCTAACAACTGCCTGATGCGGCAGAAAATAGTAGTGCGTTCTACACTTATAGGTAAAATTATGTTTGTAGATTGCTAGCTATTCTTTTCTGGCTATGCCGCAGCCCACTGACACCGTTGCACCCGTCTGAATGAATGACATAATTGAAGTGACTCATGCGATGCAATAGTGATTGTAATAGTAGTGCCAGTCGTAACTATTATTTAATCTGTGGTGCGGGGTTCAAGGAGTGTAGGTACTAGCTTGTAGCTCGCAAAGGTAATTGGTGTATGTATAAAGTGTGTGAGACACTTAGCAGATGCGGTAAGATATCTGTATCTGAGCGCGTATATTTCCATTACGCTCTCTATAATAAACTCGAGGAGCAACACACACGTAGCAGATCCCTTATATTTTACCGTCAAGCATCTGTAGTCACCGACACCGACATATATCAAAAGATGGACAGATGATATCTGTGTATACAAATTGAAATACAATACAGTGTGAAGGTTTCCGCGTGTATGTATCTTTTTCGTATACTTATTATCGTATCTACTACGTGTGTGATACCTTCAGATGCGATATGTTTTTATACGCATATAAAATATTACCGCATCTGCTACGTGTGTGATGCACTTTAATGGCTGTTGCCTGGTTTCGCGATTATGATGACGTAATTGTGGATAGATTTGAGTTTGAGAGACTAGTAGAGCTCTTGCAAATAGGAGAGACGCTGAAAGCAATATGCAAGTATATTCTTGAATACCGCCATAATAAACGGTGTTACATCTCGCTTAGAACATGTAGTATGTCAAGGACCAAAGCGGACGAATTAGAAATCAAAAAAAATAAAAACGTTTGTCATAATTTTCTGGTTTTGAAGAGATTAAAACTTATTAAGTTATAGTTAGGTATAGATAGTAGATACCTTGTAATAATAATACTAACTAATGTAGTGTATTACATAATTTACGAAACTAAGCGACGATTAGTGTGAATATGAGGGTAAGTTAACCGGTGGCCGGGCCATCTGTGGCCCGAATTCTTGATGTTTCACTTTGGCCGTCGTTTAAAACCTTGTATCGCGGTGGCCATTTTCATTTCGATGTGGTAAGTAACTAAAACAATTTTCTAACAATGTTCTCTAGTAAAACACAGTAATATACAAAAATTAGAAAGAAAGAAAGAAGAAAGAAAAAGCATTTATTTGTGCCAAAAAAAAAACAAGAATGACACGGGAAAAAGACACACATACAAACAGAGATCAACAAAGATTATTAAAAATACGCAGAAGACAAGCATTACATTAATAAAAATAGTATGCCTCTCAATACCTACATTACCTACCAGTCATACAACACTGGCACAAATTGGCGTCCAGCTCAGCATTTGTTGTGTTGTGGCAACACAACGCTGATTTAATTATTGTTTTTTACTGTGTTTTACTAGAGAAAATTGTTTTAATTACTTACCACATCGAAATGAAAAAATAACGAATCCGATCGGAAATGTTTCCGACGTTTTAGTATCGTCCTGCAGGTCATACTGACAAAATGAGTGGTGTCTTAAATGCCGCCGTAAATCAACGGGGTTACATCCTAGAACGATTCTGGGCTGGGTAGAGCAGAGGTCAAAATGTCTATACGGACCGGCTGTCCGATTTAGCAAAAAGTGTTGATGTAGCAAAAAGTATGAACGTCAAAATGCCCCAGTGTCAATTCATTAAAATCACAAGGATCACTTTGAATCGTCTTATAAACTAAAATTACTCCTGTTCCAACGCGACCAAGGCTAGAAGAATCAGACAACAAACACGGCTTGGCTTACAAAAATGGTCCGTCTTACCACTAGGTGAGAAGCGCCTGTATAGTGCCTCGAAGCAAGGAGTTGCTCATACATAGTAAATGAGAACTTAAAACCTTAGGAAGGTAGTTAAAATTAAATAAACATCAGCAAAAAAAATATGCAAGACAGCACACGCTACGCTTGTTATACTTATAATAATCTAATAGAAACATGTAAATAGGTAAGTACAGATATTGCAAATTTCCATTTTAGCAGTCGAGGGGCAGAGCGACATCAGGCCACGCGGCTTTATCATTTATACTATAGTCATCAAGAGTGTAACACGCCTTTATGTAGGATTTAAATGTTACAATGTTATAGTGACAAATGGTACAAATGAAAGTACATCAAAAGGTGTGATAGACCAAATGCTCGATTGTTATAACGACCAAAGCGGCCGAATTCGCAATCTTAGAAAAACTAGTCATAAAACCATAATTTTCTGTTTTTGAAGAGGTTAAAACTTAGTAAGATAGTTATAAATTATATTATATCATAGGTATAGAAAGTAAACACACCTTATTGTGGGCAAATAATACTAAAAATGCCGGGTCATAGTGGCAAAATGAATGGGAGGTTAGGAAAGTCAGGTAATGCTCGAAAGACCCCTTCTTCGAGCATTACCCGACTTTCTGGTCTGAGCTGGAGGTATACCTACTTGTAGACAGTGAGTGACAGCCGCAAAGTAACGTGGCGGGTCCTAAGGGCGGGTCTTACCGAGGTCTTACCTAACAGGCAGATAAAAAAGTGACATCTAAATATAAAACTATCAGGTAAGTATCAAACTCACTCGACCATTTCATATTAGTTTTAACTACAAGTTTATACAACAAACTTGTTTAAGTAATTAAAGCTTGAGTCACTATTACTAGCATTTCCCCGCGGCTACGCCCGCATCGAACCTGAGTACTATTTACAAAGATATTTTTTACAATAAAACTTTCCTCAATAAATACCCTATAAGACAATGGAAACGTCATTCAAGGCTGTCTACGCAACTACTAATCCAGTTAAGTGCTACATACCAAATACATCTGACCGACATGACGGCCCCAGATCTACAGATGATTAAATACGACCTTAGATCTACACAGATAGTTAAATACATCTGACCGACGCGATGACCTTAGATCTACAGATGATTAAACACATCTGAATGTGGCGACGACCTTAGATCTACAGATGATTAAATACATCTGACCGACGCGATGATCCCAGATCTACAGATGATTAAATACAACTGACCGACGCGACGACCTTAGATCTACACAGATGGTTAAATACATCTAACCGACGCGATGACCTTAGATCTACAGATGATTAAATACATCTGACCGACGCGATGATCCCAGATCTACAGATGATTAAATACAACTGACCGACGCGACGACCTTAGATCTACACAGATGGTTAAATACATCTAACCGACGCGATGACCTTAGATCTACAGATGATTAAATACATCTGACCGACGCGATGATCCCAGATCTACAGATGATTAAATACATCTGACCGACGCAACGACCTTAGATCTACAGATGATTAAACACATCTGAATGTGGCGACGACCTTAGATCTACAGATGATTAAATACATCTGACCGACGTGATGATCCCAGATCTACAGATGATTAAATACAACTGACCAACGCGATAACCCCAGTACGGCTAACACAGGCTGACTAACGTTACCAAGACGCTAGCGAGGCGATCGTAAATGTTAATATTGGTCAATGACATCGGGGTTATTCGAAATAGTTGTACTTTGATTGGTTAATATTTGACATTTATTATCGTCTCGCTAGCGCCTATCACTATCGATAAAAACGTTAGTCACCGGTGCTAGCCGTACAGATCTACAGATGATTAAAACTTGACATGATAGAAGTGCACATCCATACAAACAGACATACGTTGCCTTTTACAAATATAAGGGAACTGTCTGATCCATTGACGGCGTTATGGCCAATTGAAAATACTATTTATGGCCGATAACGAATGTTATCAGAATAATAGTTTTCTAGACATTTCATTCGTAAAATATTCATGACTTCATGAATTGGAATTACGAAACATTGATAAGTGTGGACTTCATACCTATCTACCTACGCCTCTTCGTATTTACTATGGTAAGTAGCTGTTACGTATTCAGCTATTTGAAGCTTAAGGACGTCAAAAGGATGGTGATGATGACTAAAATAAAGTATCTGTAAATGGATGATGCAGTGTCAGAGAGCTAAGACAGTATGCAACCGCCTTTCGCAGATATTTTCTACTAGCATTTGCTCGCGGGTCTGCCCGTGTGGAAGCTCTATTATTCGTTGGATTATTCTGATGTAAATCCTATTGTGGCGGACGATAAGTCCCGCAGTGTTTAACTTACAATGTATAATTTAATACGAAATAAATATTGTTGAAAAATAGTCGCTCCTTCCATTAGCCGCTAGGGCCGGGAGTAAAAATTGTATAATATTAGAGCAAAGTTGAGAGAAAAATACAGTCCATTTTTACAATCATCGGAGTTTTACTAAGAACCTAATAGGAACCCTCACAGTTTATGGTCCTATCGGAGCCGGATCTTCAGGAACCAGAGCAACGACGCGCCAGAGCACGGGTGTGCTTGAAGAACGCCCAACGGCGCAACGTTGTTGAAGATGCCGAACACCAGGAGCCGAGCTGCTGCCGAGGAGAAGACCCTGCGGGTTTATGAAGACTTCCCCGCGTCTCCATCTGCAGAAGAAACACGTCCCGCGACCGCGACCGCGACCGCGCCCGCGTGCGCGAGTGACGCCGATCTGCGTCCCGTGACGGCGTCCGCGTGCGCAAGTGACGCCGAACCGCGTCTCGCGACCGCGTCCGCGTACGTGAGTGATACCGAACAGCGACCCGCGTCCGCGTACGTGAGAGGTACTGTGCCGCGACCCGCGACCGCGACCGCGTCTGCGTCCGCGAACGTTGCCAGACAGCGGTCTGCGACCGAACTACCGCGTTCCGCGCCGCACGCCGCACCGGAGCGTCGTGAGCGAGCCTCTTCGATCCGATCGCAGAGCTCCTCCGCTAACGCGTTAAGTCGTATTCGACAGGCTGAATTTGAAGCAGAAAAACTGTTCGCCGAGATCAAACGCCAGGAGCTACAAATTCAAGCAAGGCTCATCGAGAAAAAATTGGCTGTTGACGTTGCTGTTATACATGAAGAAACAGAGCAAACGAGTGTATGCGCAGTAGATGCCACAGAGACAGAGCACAGAGTTGACGAATGGATCCAGCGCCACCAAAGACGGGGGGAGCGAAAAGATTTCGAACAAGTGGATCTTAACCAGGATAACAGATATCGCTCATCGACCAGAGAAATATCAGCCGAACGCCCACCGATCACACCGAATCGCGTCACGTTTGAACCGACAACGCAACGTCCTAGATCACCTACGCCGACACGATCACGAGACCGAGGAATCGACCGATTAGCCGAAGCTATAGAGAAAATGGCCCAGCATAGAGCACCACCGAGGCAAACAACAGATCTGCCAATCTTCGGTGGCGCTACAGTGGATTGGCTACCGTTCAAGGCTTCCATGCGGGAATCGACTTTCCAACATAAGTTTTCATCGGCCGAGAATATAGCAAGGCTTAGATCGTGCCTGCGAGGTGAAGCGCGCCAGACAGTGTCGGCACTATTGTACACAGCTACAGAGCCGTCTGCTATTATGCAAACTTTAGAACAATGCTACGGTCGCCCAGAGATGATCATAGACCAAGCGCTAGAAGACATAAAAAAGCTACCACGTCTCGGAACGACTGCTAGCGAGCTGAACTCTTTTGCCATCAAACTGCAGAATATAGTGACAATAATAGTGAGCCTAGACGAAAGAGGAACAGGAACTACCTACAGAATCCTATGCTAGCGCGTCAGGTTACCGAGAAGCTGAGTCCACATATTAGATCGAAATGGTGCGACTTTGCGGAAGACCATGGTAACCGAAGCGAAGCGGAAATAGTGACATTATCCCGATTCCTGATGCGAGAAGCAGATCGTGCCATGCGACATACATATGTGACTATACCATCGCGAGGTGCAATGAACGCAGCCCCAACATCGCGAGGCACAACAAACGCAGCCCCGTTTTCACGAGGCGCAATAAACTCCCGACCCACAGAACAACAGGCCCGTGCGAATGAACGTAACCGCGGAGCCGTGTATGCTACGACAGAAGCCACAAAAAACAAGACCGAATGTTTCTGTTGTGGAGCTGAACACGGAACTCCTGAATGCGAGAAACTCGCGGCCATGCCGGTGGGAAAGAGATGGGAATGGGCAAAAGAGACGCGCATCTGTTTTCGTTGTTTGAACAGCAAACATAGACGTTTTAACTGCAAGAGCAAGCGGTGTGGAGTGAACGAATGCCGCCATCCGCATCATGCGCTTCTACATGACCAAGACCAAAAAGAGAGAGATACTGAATCTACTAAGGACGAGGATTCGGTGACCACGGCGACGGCGCATGAATCTGCACAAACGAATCAAGTTCTATTAAAAGTGTGTCCAATCTCGATAAAAGGCAGTAACGGGAAAGAAGTGAGTACGTACGCGTTATTAGATGAAGGATCCACAATAACGCTGGTCGATGAAGAGATCGCCGAGATGGTCGGAGCGCAAGGTCCGACACGAGCCTTAAACATCATCGGAGTCACATCGAGCCAACGAGAACCCGACAGCCGAGTAGTGGACATTGAGATACGAGGGCGAGATCAGTTGAACTATCAGTCGATAAGAGCGCGCACGGTAAAAAATCTGACATTAGGAGGTCAATCAATCAGCCGAGCCGATATTCAACAAGCGCACCTACGAGAACTCCGACCAGAAACCGTTTGTTATGCACATGCGAAGCCACGAGTACTTATTGGAGCCGACAACTGGCATCTCATCGTGACACGAAAACTGCTAACGGGGAAGAAAAACCAACCAGCAGCGTCACTTACTCACCTGGGTTGGATTATCCACGGATCCATACCTAGGAGCACCATAACAAAAGAGGAAACGGTTTTACACGTGCGCACTTTACAAGAAGTTCAGAGTGAACGGATAACGAACGATCGAGACGACGACTTGAACGAACTCGTTAAAGCGCATTTCGACATAGACGCATTGGGCATTTCTACCAAACGAAAACCGGTAGCAAAGGATGAGCGCGCCAAAGAGATATTTGAGCTAACCAGCAAACGAGTAGATGGTCGTTTCGAAGTAGGGCTACCGTGGGCCACCGATGACGTGATATTGCCACCGAGCTATGACATGGCATTACACCGGCTACGAGGTATTGAACGCAAAATGGACAGATCACCGGAGTTTAAGAGCGCGTACACAGAGCAAGTGACCAAGTTACTGGATAAAGGATACGCAGTCCTATGCGCTCAGAACCATGACAAGAACCCACGTCTATGGTACCTACCTCACTTCGCGGTGACGAATCCGAACAAGCCTAATAAAGTCAGAATGGTTTTTGACGCAGCTGCGCGTGCGAATGGAACATGCCTCAATGATGTGCTACTCGACGGACCAGATCTTCTACAGAACCTATACGGTGTTTTGTTCCGGTTCAGACAGAAGCCGATCGCTGTGACTACAGATATCCGAGAAATGTTTTTAAGGGTGAAAATTAGACCAGAAGATCGCATAGCTCAGCACTTCTTATGGCGCGGTAACGACCGCTCAGGACCGCCACAAAAATACATAATGACTTCAATGATTTTTGGAGCTCGAAGCTCACCCTTCCTGGCACATAGCGTGAGAAATAAGAATGCGATGGACTACAAAGATTCACATCCACTCGCCTTCAACGCTATTACCCGAAACCATTACATGGACGATTGGGTTGAGAGTTTTGCCAACGATAAAATAGCTGCCCAAGCAATAGCTGAAGTGCGAGAAGTACATAGTAAAGCGGGTTTTGAGCTAGCGGGTTGGAGTTCCAATTGCGATCGTCTGTTGAAAGAAATTCCTGACGAAGAACGAGCACAAGCACCAAAAGAACTTGCTGCTAACGCTGATCTATGTGGAAAAACACTAGGAATTCTCTGGATACCGACTACGGACGAACTCGCTTTTAACACAGCCATGCATCGTGTACCTGATGACGTAAAGAACGAGGCACGGACGCCGACCAAACGAGAAGCCCTAGGAGCAGTGATGTCCTTGTTTGATCCGCTGGGCTTGCTCAGTCCGTACACGATTACCGCTAAGATCATGTTACAAGAACTATGGAAAAAGAAGGTTAGTTGGGATGAGCCACTACCACCTGAAGAAGCAAACACTTTTAGCGAATGGCAAGCTGACTTGAAGTACATAGCCGACCTGCGGCTGCCACGCTGTTACAATATTAGATCAGACACAACGCAGCAACAATTACATGTCTTTTGCGACGCCAGTGAACAAGCTTTCAGCACGGTCGCATTCTGGCGTTTCGTAAACCCTGAGAGCGTAAGCGTAATGCTAGTCGCAGGTAAAGCCAAAGTTGCGCCACTAAGAACACAAAGTATACCCAGAATGGAACTGCAAGCCAGTCTAATAGGGGCGAGACTCGCCACAGAAATCGTCAAAAGTCATCAAATAGCACCTGAAGTAATACTATGGAGTGACTCGAAAACTGTTTTACACTGGATCAGGAAAGATTCAGCGAAATACGCTCCGTATGTGGCACACCGACTCAGCGAGATAGCCGAATTGACTAGACCCGAGCAATGGCGATGGGTACCCACGACGCAAAACGTAGCCGATGACGCGACACGCTCCGGGAACACTCGGCTACATAATAGCGATCGCTGGTTTGTAGGCCCAGCATTTCTATATGAAACAGAAGATCGATGGCCCAAGGAAGTCGAGTCAGATCCAGAACGAGACGAAACAATAGTGGCCCATGTGAGCGAAAGATCGCCGCTTATCGATGTATCAAGATTCTCATCTTACGAACGCCTCGTACGAGCAGTCGCCTATGTACTAACATTCATAGATAAATGTCGGCGACGCGCAAATGAGCTTGGGATTAAACATATACATGACGCTGAACACCTGCTCATTAAAGAAGCGCAACGAGAAAGTTTCCTGAGCGAACTAGAGCGATTAGGAACCAGAAAGAATGTCGATCGCTCTAGCCGACTCTATAAACTTGACCCAAAATATGGCGATGACGGGATAATCCGTTTGAACAGCAGAATCAACGCTACGACGGTACCTGATCACATGAAAGACCCTCCGATATTGGACGGAGCACATCCAGTAACGCGCTTATTAATCCGACAAGAACATGAAGCAAACAAACACGCTGGCAGAGAACAGATCGTGAACAATCTTCGCCAGCGATATTGGATACTGCGTTTACGTCCAACCGTCAGAACAATGCTGAGTAAATGTACGTTGTGTAAAGCAAGAATAGCTAAACCCGCTATACCAGTGAAGGGAAACTTACCCCAAGTTCGCCTGAGTACCCACACCCGACCATTTGCACACTGTGGGATTGACTGCTTCGGCCCTATGTGGGTGACGATCGGAAGACGTAAAGAAAAGCGATGGGGGATGTTATTTACATGCCTAGTGACAAGAGCAATTCACGTGGAACTCATCGCTAGCCTGAGCACCGACTCAGCCATTATGGCCATCAGGCGAATGGCTGCACGCCGAGGAACTCCGATCTATATCGCATCTGACAACGGGACAAATTTCCATGGATCGGACGTAGAGTTGAAAAAAGCATACACAGAATGGCTCCCCGCCTTTAAAAACTATGCTCTCACCAAACGCATAGAGTGGAGGTACATTGACCCTGGTGCGCCAAACCAGGGGGGGGCCTGGGAGCGAATGATAAAGACCGTAAAGAGCGCCCTCGCTGTAACTCTCACGGAACGAGCCCCGAAAGAAGAAATCCTAACCACGTTGATGGCGGAAATTGAACATACAGTAAATTCACGCCCTTTGACGCACGTACCTGTAGATCCAGAAGACCCAGAAGCGTTGACTCCAAACCATTTTTTACTGGGAACGGCGGTTGGACTACCGTACGTAGGAGACTGCGACGTGGCCGACAAGAGAGCATGGCGAGCCGCGCAAGCTTTAGCCAACACATTCTGGGCTCGCTGGGTCACTGAATATTTGCCCACGTTAGCACCGCGAGGTGACGTCAGAAGACATTTGAAGAACGTCAAAATAGGCGACATCGTGGTAATAGCGGATGGGACATTACCAAGGAATATATGGCCCCGAGGACAAATAGAACGCGTATACACTGGACCCGACGGGGTGGTGAGGAGCGCGGAGATACGAACAAGAGGGGGAATCTTCAGGAGGCCAGTAAGAAGACTGATCGTCCTCCCGATTAATGAGGAAGGCTGCGAAGATCTGCGCCGGGGGGAGAATGTGGCGGACGATAAGTCCCGCAGTGTTTAACTTACAATGTATAATTTAATACGAAATAAATATTGTTGAAAAATAGTCGCTCCTTCCATTAGCCGCTAGGGCCGGGAGTAAAAATTGTATAATATTAGAGCAAAGTTGAGAGAAAAATACAGTCCATTTTTACAATCATCGGAGTTTTACTAAGAACCTAATAGGAACCCTCACACCTATCCTACTAATATTATAAACTAGTGGCCCGCTCGCGACTTCGTCCGCATTGGCCCGTTGGTCCAGGCAATACTTAGTCCAGTTAGTACTTTTATATAATTTGACTCTATTATAATATTAAAATTGCATCGCCCTACATGTACTTTCATAAGCTACTCTTTGACCTAAGCTATAAATTATGTACTTACATGTTGACAATTAATAATAAACAAATAAGTGGTAAATTAATATTATACATATAATAAATATATTGTTTATAGTCTATTTAGATGTACTTTAAAGTAATATAAATAATAAAATAATAAATATTAAATATTAAAAATAATAAATAGTAATATAATAATAATTCTGTAAAGTTTCATCAAAATCCGTTCAGTAGTTTTTGCGTGAAACCGTTACAAACATCCATCCATCCATCCTCACAAACTTTTACATAATACAATATTATTTATATTTTTTTATAATATTATCTGTCACGCCATGTGTTTTATAAATTTTCCTTTTCACGAGTCGGTTACTAGAATTTGGAAACCAGACGCGACCTTGGACATTAAACAATTACGTCGCGTACAAGTACAACACTCGTATAATTATTCTGTTCAATGCACGATGGGCCGAATTTGGCAAGGTTTTAAACGAAAGCCACACAGGAAGATCTACTTTAAGAGCTAATGTATCTAACTGGTAAATCTAATGCAGATTAGGGGGAAACAAAAGTACTACAGGAAAGTGTCCTAATTATTTCCCATACTAGTACTGTCGAGTGCCGTGGTGGTGTCCGGCCTAAGGCCGCGTTTCCACCTGCAAGTAAACTCAAGGATTTCTTGCACGAGTTACATGCAATATCGTTTACACATTGTAGTAATTCCTGCAATTTATTTCTGCAATAAATGTCTTGCTAGAAGCTCGCGGATCATACCATCGCAACTTATCGCAGAGGTGTTTACACACGAGAGCTTACGAGTGTCGCGAAAACTATTGCAATTTAGTGTATACTGTGAAATCATGCCGTCAAGACGCGCTCGTAAATTATGCAGTTTTCGGGAAACTTCAGTCTCAGTTGTAGAAAACTCTTGTGCGATGACATTAAGTACAGAGCATTTTCTAACTCTGTTTTTATAATCCGCATGCCGATTATCCCACAAACAAGGGTTGCAATCATAAAATCCTATTAATTGTATAGTTTCTTCACGAGACCATTCACGTCTCTGCCGTTGACTCATTTTTTTTCCATTCAACAAAAACACAATCCGCGCGTGCATAACTTCCTGACAGATATACGAAACTAGACCGATAAGCAGCAAGATCTGTCGTGAGTCGATGCGAACATGTTTAGACCTGCTATCTATTGCTTTCGCAACTACTCGCAGGAAGTGCTTACAAATTGTCGCGACAGCACTTACTACGGAGTTTACACTAGCAAGTTGCTGTCGGAAAGACTGTCGGACATTTCTCGCGGAAGTTTTCTAGCAGCGAGATCTGTCGTGAGTCGATGCGAACATGTTTAGACCTGCTATCTATTGCTTTCGCAACTACTCGCAGGAAGTGCTTACAAATTGTCGCGACAGCACTTACTACGGAGTTTACACTAGCAAGTTGCTGTCGGAAAGACTGTCGGACATTTCTCGCGGAAGTTTACTTGCAGGGAAACGCGGCCTAAGAATATACTCCTGCGTCTTCCCCCGTGGATGAAGTAAAAGCCGACTAAGGGATTAATACCAGGGGATAAGCAGCAGCATATTATGTACCTACCTATTTTATTATTGTATTGTGATACCCAGACTCTTAAGAGACTGGTGGTAGCAGGAGAGACACACACACACACACATACGCACACACACACACACACACACACACACACACACGCACGCAAATCTCACCTTTGCCCTACTTTGTTTATTTTTTGCACAGTTTAAATTTAAACTTTATTATTTTATTTTTATTTTTTAATACCTAGTTATCTTTTTGTATAAAATTGTATTTCTAATGTTTGCCTCGCATATTGTTTTTCTGCATTAGTATTTAAACTATTTTTGCCAATTCCAGTCCGGGTATCCGCGATACAGGCTTGTCCTAGTGCGGAGCCCATTGAAATGTAATCATCAGCTACTATTATTTTGTAAAATAAATTTTTTTTTTTTTTATTTTTGATTGTATGCCTATTTATTGCAACCCGGTGTTTATTGATGTTCGTGGCTTCACCTAGGCTCTGTCTGAAAACCAGCGCCGCGCCGACCTGGGAACGGCACGCCTTTTCCAGGTCTGGTGCAGCTTATGCTGAGACAGGGACCTATTTCACCTCACACAACACATTAGTCTATATACTTATATCTTCTTTATATCTTTTTTATGTTAATTTTTTTTTCTGTTTGCGGATGCAGGATTTTTTTCTGGGACACAAGGCCGGCCCTTGTGTCCCAGAAAAAAATCCTGGATCGGGCAAAACAAATCAACAATAACTGTTAGAAATAAACTTGAAGTATCATACTTCAGTTTTCTTTTTCTACAAGTTCACTTCTCTTCACTTCTTATTTTATGGCATCTGTGACTAACTGTCACAATTCTGCCAGTGTCAGAGTCATAATAGATTCATAAACCTTGTTGGAGAGTGTCGTAAGAATATGACCGGTTTAATAAAAAAACAAAAAAAAAACAAAATGATTTCTCTACAAATATTGTAAAGATTGAAGTTAATAATATTAAAGTTAGAGATAATCTATACACAAAGTAAATTACACCAACTTAATTACAATTTAATTTTATTAATAATATTAATAATTATTAAGGTTTATGAAAGTGTCAAAACAATAGAAAAATCAAATGTTTAATAAAGACAGTTTTCTTTTATGTTTCCTGCTAAAGATGTGCAGCACTTCATTAGCGTCTATTTTTGCCGCAACGCCTTGATGGATATGCATAAAGAATTCGCAATTCCAGCCAGGAAAAGAAAAGAGTTTCACTCATGATCTTTCTGTTATTTTATTCAAATATTTTAACAACTCTGATAATTTGATTTTTTCTAAGTATGTAAGTACTGTGATGGAATCTCCAGGGGGCGCTTGCCCCCGTGCCCCCCTTAAATCCGCCTTTGGGCCGGACACAGCACAGCACGCATGGCGTATTTTATTAGCGCGTTCTTGAAACACGCTGATGTGCATACTATGCTCCTAATCTTATACTAAGTACGCGCAACCTTGAACCTATTCGTAAAATGTTATTATAGTAATCGTTCTATTAGTATGCTATGGAGCCAACTATGCAGTTCATTGCACTAACGTTTCGGCAGGCATTCCTTTGGTGTTAGTCAGTGCCGACGCCCACTGCTCAGCGAATTGAGCACGTGTGCTAGTGAATTGTGGATGACAACCACATCCACTATTTACTTGTCCAACACCAACACAAATCACACACAGTCACATTCCTATAGTAAAGTTGACGAATGAAAGAGATAGTGATAATAGAAATACTTAATAATTTTAGGACTTTTTTCTGCTTCTTCGAAAAGAGACGTCGACCATTTTTGTTTTATTTAAATTTTTAGTGTTTTTTTTGAGTTAAATATCGTGTAATTTTGGCGGCATTTTAACCAGTGTAGCTTGTTTAAAGGGCACATGGTAGTGAATTTAAATTATATGTGTATTGCGTGTCTTTTGAAATAGGTGGAAATTGTCCACTAACATTCTAGTGAAACTGCCATCGCTTTAGAATATGACTCGACTGAGACTGACGACTTGACCTAACTTTATCAAAATTACTTGACATTGGCAAAATTGAGGAACATGCCACAGGCCATGATCAATCAAAAGAATTTTATTTATTGAAATCAGCAAGGATCATTTTGAATCGTACAAAAATACGTAAATCGTATGAGGATAAATAAAGAATAAATAAATAAAACAAAATATTGTTTCTTCTGTTTAAATATGCATTAAGTATGTAATTATTAAAGACAATTTAAAGATGTTATTATTAAATACTGACCGGGAAAACGGACGGTGCAAGTCTATACAGACCGTTCACCGTAAGATGTCCCCTGCCTTGGGCGGTATCACAGCACGGCAGGGGACTCGGAAGTATTTTATTAATTGAAATCATAAGCATCATTTTGAATCTTTTTACTAATTATAATTACTCATGTTCGTTGCAACCAAGCCTCAAGAGTCAAATCCCCCCCATTGTACTCAATGGGGGAGGCCTCGTCTAGCAGTGGACGTAAACATGCTGATGTGTTCCTCTTGTGACCTCAAATGGTCCATTGCGCAGCCAAACGATCAACTTGAGGGCTTGGTTATATCGGCAGTGAGGAGTGCACTCAAACACTTATAGAAGCACGCTTGACAGGCAGATTGGTGATCGCAGTATTGGTGCTGAGTACTCAGGTGGATGCTGCTGCCCATTTTCCGGTGTGAGTCCGCTTTTATGACATCCACGGGAGGAGATGGAGGGGTATATTGTTAGACCGGACACGTCATCATGACATATAACACAAGCTCTGCTTAGCTTGGGGCTAGATAATGTTGTGTGAAATGTCCAGTTTTTTTTTATAAACTAAACAGCTATGGCCGACAGTGGCCTTGAGATGGTCAACTTGGTGACTTATTTATTTACCAAGCACAAATATCTAACGTACCATGACCATCGTAAATGTCAAATATTAGCCAATCAAACCACAAAAAAATTTCAATGTCAATGGCCACTAATTGACATTTGCAATTGTCTCGGTAACGTAAGTGCTGATCCCACAGGAATCTACCATATATATATATATATATGAGTTAAGACGGAAAGTAAAATACTTATTAAATTCTAATCATCATTACCAGCCTGTGTACCCCCACTGCTGTACGAGGATTGTATTCAATGGGGGGATTTGCCATAATCACCAAGCTTGGCAGGCGGATTGGTGATCGCATTGCAGTTTGGTGTTAAGTACTCAGGTAGATGCTGCTGCCAATCCCCCTGGTGTAATCCCTTAGTAATCCACGGGAGAGAAAGAGGTGTCTATTCTTAGGCCGAACACACCACGGCACGGAGTATACGGAACAGTTCCGCTCATTTAAATTGAAATCCACTCCAGCTTCCCATGACAGTAGCAAATGGAAATGGGGAACGCAATAATGGGGATTATTTTGGCAGCTTTAGCGCTGTCCAAATCTTTTGAAACTTGAAAGGAGGAATATTTAGACTAGGAATATAGGACTTAGGAATTATTTAACGACCTCTGTGTCGCGGCGAGCGAAGGTTCGCCTGCGACGCCGCGTCGCAGGAGGTTGCGGGTTCGATTCCCACCTCGGAAAAAATATTTGTACGGTCTGCAGATATTTGTTCAGGGTGTTCTGGGTATTTTCTATGCATAATAAAAATTATCTATCTATGTAATGTATTGTTTTAAGTATATCAGTTATCTAGTACCCATAACACAAGCTCTGCTTAGCTTGGGGCTAGATAATGTTGTGTGAAATGTCCAGCATTCATACTTTTTTTAATTTTTTTTATTTAGGTCAAAAAGTTTCCCCTATTCAAGTTTCATAAGATTTGAATAGCGCTAAGGCTGACAAAATGTTCCTCATTTCCCTGTTGCTACTGTAATTGAGAGGCCGATCTTTTAATAAGCCATAATACCAAGTTTATTGACTTCGTTCCCATAACGTACAAATAACCTCCAAATTACACATAATAAGAGGTTACCTGAAAATTAACTTACAATCGCGTTACCAGATCAAAAGCAGGGACACTGACCACCAATACGGTGTTCTAGAAACATACACGGCTTTTAATTGTGCACATCTTGCCGAAAAACTGAATCGCTAAGAGAGCTCATAGTGAGGCTTCACTATGAGCTCTTTTAGCGATTCAGTTCAAAAACTATTCAGTACAAAATATCGGTACGTCGTTGATATTCGTCACCATTGAAACTTTTAATCGCAGAAGTCTATAGACCTTCTGCTACTGTGCCTTTAAATATAGCTGCGGACATCACGGAACCGAGATTTTGTACGGAATAGTTTTTGAACTGAATCGCTAAAATAGCTCATGGTGAGGCCTCTGTCATCGTAATGTTATACGTAACCTGTGGGGTAATCATGAATTTTTAAGTTATCCAGACGCTTGCGAGACTATCTCCAATGTCAAATATTGGCCAATGATATTAGGGTGCCTACTATTGTAAGTTGATTGGTTAATATTTTGAAGGTTACAATTGTCTCGTTAATGTTAGATATTCGTGCTTTTGCCTCTGTTATACAATTCTAAGCCTGTTTTGAATTTACCCCCATTCATCTGAACTACAAGATATAATATAATACATACAAGAAAATACAGGATGTTGACTTTGCGGCTCAAGGTTTGGGGACCATTGACTCTGCATCCCATTTTTCATTATTTTCGTTGACGTTGTGTGTTGAAGTTAGTAACAAAAGTATTTATTTTTTTGTTGACTATAAAACATTGCAAGAGAAAAAAAAAATATTATGAAGAATTGTCAATTGATGATAATTTTACTTGTCAAACGTTGGTCACTGAGTGACTTTCAAGATAGGGAATAGGGGGGCAGGTATGTCCTAAAATTCGAAAGCAGTGACATGCACCAATTTGCATTAGCCTATCAGCTTGGTGGATTACAGCCCATTTGCTATCATTGAGAGGGCATGGGTTCCAGATGAGGAATATGATAATGCCACGCAGAACCACTCCAGTGGACAGTAGGCCTTATTCTGGTGCATCGTTCGAAAACGCGCACTTTACTATTTAAGCGTTTTTCAACGAAACTTATTTCTTCCGTTACGCCTCATAAATCGTCTTAAACATCAAAATGAGTCTGACAGCCTAAAGCCGAAGTAATAGTCGTACGTATCTGACCTTGGCGCCCAGAAATTTAGGAATAATTAGAATTATATCAGTCTGTAACTGACTTAATTTATGTAAAACAATTTAATGTAAGTGTCGTCGAATGAATGAAACATTCAACTGGTTTATGCCGCCATTGACATCGTTGCTTTGAAAATCTATTAGGAAAAATAAATGAACTGTCAGATTTGAAAATAGAACTGCATAACTCTGAGTAGATTAGGAAAGGAACGTATTAGAAACTTCTCTATGGAAAGGAACGATGCAAAAATGCAACACAAACATGAACATCGCTGTAATTTTTTGGAGAAAAAATCAAAATTGGTTAATATTTAATATACTCCTTGTTATTTGTTATCAATATTCCTCATTTTTAATTTTGAGAACTTTAATTTACAAATATTGAGCTAAACAACTTTTTCCTAGGCTCCTGGTATAAAAGATATTCCAATATATTTAGTCACTTACTGTACTACTTCAATACCAAGTTCGTCACAGGCCTCAGTAATTCAAAAACTGTCTAAAAATTTAAAGGAAATAGATCCTTCAAATTTTTAGACAGTTTTTGAATTGAACAATTTTTTTAAATCATTGTGTTTTATCTGTGAGTTCTCTGTATATCTGTGAATGTTACTTTTTTCCTTGAACAGAACAGCCTTGGCGGCTCAATAAAATATTCGCATCATTTTCCTAAAATACACGTTTTTAGACTCCGCGTAGTTACCGTCTGACCTCGAGAGCGGTCATAAAACCAGCAATATCGCAGAAGAAATAATAGTAAGTACTTACGTACAAAACTGGCACTATGTGTGAATCTGGGGCATGTTCGCAAGCTATATTATTCCACTGTGAAGCCGGGCTCGCAGCGTTGTTTTGGTGTTTTGAAAACATATAACATGTTATATTAACATGTTTTGTTAGCAAAAACACAATATAGCCGCGTCCGCTGCACCATGTTTTGGTGTTTTACAAACATATGTTGTTTGTTGCCTGATTCCTCTAGGCTTGGTCGCGTTAGAACAGGAGTAATTTTAGTTTATAAGACGATTCAAAATGATCCTTGAGATTTATATTAATAAAATTCTTTTGACTTTGACTTTGATATAAGTACTTAACATGTGTTGCTAACATGTTTTGTTAGAAAATTTGACGCAGCAAAGTCATAGTAAACCTAGCTGTTGACACGCACAGCTCCTTAGCAAAGAAAATCCCCCAATAACAGTAGCAAATGGAAATGGGAAACGCAACAATTGGGATCGTTTTAGCAGCCTTAGCGCTATCTAAATCTTGTGAAACTTGAATAGGGGATACTTCTTGACCTAAATATTCTCTAAATAGCTCCTTAGCAAAGAAAACCCCCAATTATAGTAGGAAATGGCAATGGGAAACGCAACAATGGGGATCGTTTTAGCAGCCTTAGCGCTATCTAAATCTTCTGAAACAATTCACAACAAACTCCTTTCGAATTAAAAAGATTTGGACAGCACTATTGCTGCCAAAATGACCCTCATTGTTGCATTCCCCATTACTATTTGCTACTGTCATTTGGGGGCAGCTCAATTCTATTTGACCCAAGAAATAAATCGCGAGCGTCAACCATTTAAATCTTCCGAGATTTTCATTGCATATTGAATCTTAAACTAAACAACATAAAGCTCATTATACTCTACAAACCGTTTATAAGTGGCACGCGTCTGGGCAATACCGTCGTAATTTCGCAATCGCTGGTATTAGAATTCTGTAGGAAGCCAGCTGCTTGAACGCCCTTGACTTAGTACGTTTATACCTACTAATTGTAAAACTAGACGCGCCAGTGACGGTCGTAGAGTTGTGCTAGAGGTTTTAGTTAGCCGGATGTATATAGTCCGGTTTAAAAAAGTCGTCAACCCGCGTACCGCAGTGGCTAGCGCATCCCTGAATGGGACCAAGGATTCAAGGATTCGATGCCTGCTAAGACGGTAATTTTTGAAACCTTATACGGGGTGTAAAAAGACAGCTCCCGAATACTGAAGGTACTAAAGCTACTATTACTACTAGCTATTATCATAGCTAAGTATATAAAATAAGGTAAAGCGATACTTCACACCGGGACAGCTTCTCAACTTATACAAAGCACAAGTCCGGTCTGGTATGGAGTATTGCTGCCATGTTTGGGATGGCTCGGCCAAACACCAGCTAGCTGCCTTAGACTCGATTGAACGCAGAGCTTTCAGGCTTATAGGGCAGCAATATATGGCGGAGACTAAGATCCAGAGTCTCGAGCACCGCCGTAATGTTGCTAGCCTTTCCATTTTCTATAGGTTGCATTTCGGAGAATGTGCCCAGGAACTATATGATTTGATCCCACCATCTCCTTTTCATCATAGGACGAGCAGGCGCACGGCTCAGTACCATCCTTACCTCATTAGTATACCTTCTATTCGTACTAAGCGTTTCGGTTCCACCTTTATTATGCGAACTGCTAAGGAGTGGAACTCGCTGCCGTCGTCTGTCTTTCCTGAAAACTATAATTTGGGTCTTTTCAAGGCAAGAGTGAATAGGTGCCTTCTAGACCTTCGTGCTCCATCGTCGGCTGCATCATCACTTACCAACAGGTGAGATCGCGGTCAAACGAGGGTCTATAATTGTAAAAAAAAAAAAAAAAAAAAAAAAAAAAAAAAAAAAAAAAAAAATAACTTTCGCCTGAGAGGTGATTCATACCGGAGAAAACTTTTTTTCAATTTTTCAGCCAGCAATGTACGCATTTATTCTGACCACCGCGAGTTCAACGCTCCCTCCCGGTCAGCTGATCGACCCGAAGGGCCATTTCTCATGTGGGTTTTATTGTTTTTTTTTTTTACGTTTTTATTTATTAACATGTTTTTATTGATGGAAATTAGGGGTTTGTGTTCCTTTAACACGAAAAAAGCGGACCAAAAGTGAGCATTTTTTTTTTCACGTTTTTTCAGCTTAAATATTTTCAGAATCATGGTCTGAATGCATTGTTTCAGTTTTCGGGAGTAGTCTTTTTACGCCCGGTATAGTCTTAGTAATTGACAAAAAAGTCGAACCATTAAGTATATAATTTATAATCATTATTATCGCTGTTATTATGTACATTCTGGCCGGTATAACAATTGCTTATGATTTTTACCGTTTTTTTTTGTGATTTTCGCTAACTTTTCATTTCGCGAGCGCTGTTCTGTCACCTTCTAACTTATCTAAACTGAAATGTGTTAAATAGTGACAAAATTTGGCGTCTATCCTAGTCCAGCTGTGAACGTCTAAAGGTTGCTGATAATGGGTATGTCCTTTCTGATCACAAGAAACCAATCAGCCCCCCCTATTCCCTGACCGGGGTGAACTGGGTGACCAACGTTCGACAAGTAAAATTAAGTATGCGAGAAGCCAGAAGACGTGTACCATGTCTTGATGGAATGTGTCCGGAATCAAGTTGAAAGGCAGAAGGTTTTAAGGAAAATAGGGATTAACATTGTTAATATTGGAGTTTTCCAGAGTATTTTATGTTTTCCAAATTCTAAAGAAGCACAAATTATTTATAGGTTAGTGAATGAATGAATGAATGAATGAATGAATGAATGAATGAATGAATGAATTATTTATTTGCTTAGAATGTAGGTACAGTATAAAACATAGATGATAAATATAATAATAGTTTCCAGTACATTCTGCCGTCAAGCGTGCAAAATTTAAGCAGTCCTTACAAGCTAAATATGGAGGCTAAATATATTACATGCGAGTCAGAAACAAAAAAGGTCAAATAATTATAAATCGACCAAATAGGTGGCACATAAAATAAACACAATGTCAATAAAAACCAATTCATAAAATTCTGAGAGAAAGAAAACCAAAAAATTAATTCATTAAATTATTATTAAATGCTATTTTTATAATTAAAATACTCATGCATGGAGTAAAAACACTTTGACAAAAGCCAGTTATGTATTTTCACCTTAAATCTGTTGAGGGGTATATCTTTCAAATCTTCCGGTAGAAAATTAAATATTTGAATCGCCATTACATAGGCGTTTTTCCTAAATAATGCCAACCTGCAATGTGGCAGTTGAAGTTTACTGTCAGTCGTATGCCTTAACTGCACGGCACGCCGTGAACGATTTTGAGGGAAAAACTCTGGAAACTGTTTGACAAATATAACAGCTTGTTTAATATACATACACGTTAATGGTAAAACCCTCAGTTTATTAAACAGTGGCTTACATGAGTCCAGAAAATCTGCCTGACATAACGCTCTTATACACTTTTTTTGTACCCTAAAAGCCAGTTCAACGTCCGTGGAGTTGCCCCAAAATAAAAGTCCGTATTGTAACACTGATGATACATAACCGTGATACGCATTCAGGGCGGTTTCCTGAGAAGAGATTTCCCGGATTCTCCTCAGAGCATAAACAAACCTATTAAGTCTACCACAAACGGATTTAATGTGTAATTTCCAAGCACAGTTTTCATCAATTACCATGCCAAGAAACTTTGCGCTAGTTACGCTTTGAATTGGATGTCCATTGAAATTTATATTTTTTAAGTTAAGTCGCCTACTAATGAATGTCTTAAATTGAATTAAATTAGTTTTTTGAACATTTACAGTCAAATTATTATCATCTAGCCAATTCTTAATGTCAATTAAAGTATTATTTATGTCAATCTCAAAATTATCATGATTAATACACTTAAATATAATGCTTGTGTCATCTGCGAAAAGGATTGTCTCATGCTGCGTTATTGAAGGTAAATCATTAATATAAAGTAAAAACAAAGTAGGCCCCAGAATACTTCCTTGGGGGACGCCGTAGCGGTTTAACCTATATTGCGAATAAACTTTACATTTTTTCATTTTTCCATTCAGGTGGCTTATTTCTGTGCACTGATAACGATTCTGTAAATAGCTAGCGAACCATTCATTTACTGTGCCGCGTATTCCATACTTGTCAAGTTTATTTAACAGTTTATCATGGTGGACGAAGTCAAAAGCTTTACTTAAATCTAGAAAAAGGCCGATCACAGGAATTCCTTTATTGATGCATTCTGTTACGCTCTTAACCAACTTAAAAGTGGCTAGGGTGGTTGATTTGTTTCTTAAAAATCCATTCTGAGCTATATCCAAAATACCATACTTTTCCAGAAATGAGTTAAGACGCTTTAATATGGCTCTTTCAAACACTTTTGATAAGACCGGCACTAATGTCACTGGTCTAAAGTTTGTGACATCCAAAATGTCTCCTTTTTTGTACAAGGGTTTTACAATGGAGTACTTTAGTCGATCTGGAAATACTCCCTGAGAAAATGATAGATTAATAATATGACTTAAAACTGGTGAAATATATCTCGAATTTTGCTTCAGCAATTTAGTGGGTAATTTGTCATATCCAACCGAGTTAGTATTATTCAGCGATAATATAATACAATTAATTTCGTCAGCGGATGTCGGTTGCAGAAATAAGCTAGCACTCTCAAAATCTAAGTTCGTATTGTTTGTAACATTAACATTATCTTTATTTGAAATATCTATGAAGAAATCGTTGAAGATATTTGCTATGTCCTTCGCTTCATTTACAATTTTACCATCCACTTTGATTTTATCTATGTCCTTGCTTTCACCCCCTTCACCTACTTCTGATTTGACAATGTTCCAAACCGCTCTACATTTGTTATTCGCGCTAAATAGATATTTTTTATTTCCTTGTCTTTGGGACTCCAGGATACATTTCTTTAAAATTTTAGAATAACGTTTGTACCTTAATTTATTCCTTTTTTTATTACTTGCTGAAAGTTGATAGCGACAATACATTTGCCTCTTTACAATGCAGGACTTTTTTATACCCTTGGAAATCCATTTAGTTTTATTCGATTTTAAAGAAACCTTTGCATTCATAATCGGAAAGCATAGGTTGAAATATAGCAAAACAGTATCATGGAACTCAGAAAAAACTGTGTTCGCATCACCACCCGAATATATATCTGAAAACGATAAAGCAGCCATGCATTCCTTAAATTTTTCTGAATTTTCTAAGCTAAAGTCTCTCCTCTCTTCAGTCCAATATTTAATAACTTTTTTAACATTCATTGTAAATTCCAATGTCTGTCCAGTGTGGTCTGAAAACCCTAAACTGTGAATAGTACCTTCCGCTAACTTTAAGTTACTGAGTACGTGGTCAATGCAAGTATTAATTCTCGTTGGCGCAGTAATATGTTGAGTCAGATTATAGTTATGAATAATGTTAGTGAAAGCTCTAGAGAATTTAGTATTTTTTAATGTGTCTATATTAAAATCTCCCGTTAAAATTATTCGTTTCTTATATTGTTTCGTAATAATTCTTAAAATGTCATTGAGTTTATCTAGAACATTCTGTTGATTAGTTTATTAGTTTATTTTTTGTTATCAATTCTACTTAGTTTTTTTTTTGAATGTTTTTATGTATTTTAGAAGTATTTTTTTTGTTAATACGGGCTGTCATGAACATTATGTTCAAAAGCCGACAAATAAAAGAATTAAAAAAAAACCATCATTTGCTATTGTCAATTTATGGTGATTTTACTTGTCAAACGTTAGTCACCGAGTGATTTTCAGTTAGGGGGGCACGTCTTGTCTGATCACACGAAACAATCCCGTCTGATCACGACACCAGACAGGAATACTAAAAAAAAAAAATTTTAGTCCTTTCTGATTACGCACGACCAGGGCTTGCAAATATTCGGACTTTTTGTTATTCGAATATTCGTTTTTTTTTCGAATAATATAATAAAATTTAAGCTATTTCATTAATTCAAGTAGAGTAGGTACTTATTCTTTGTCAACCTCATTTTGAGTTTTTGGTTCGTTGTCATAGCACTTAAATACAAAAACTAAGGGCCTTATTCATAATCATTTTTTAAACCTATTTTAGTTAAAATAGCTTTTGTCTTGTTCTCTCTGATGTAAAATGTCATACGTCAAAACAAGACAAAAGCTATTTTAACTAAAATAGGCTTAAAAAATGATTATGAATAAGGGGGTACACAAAAAAATGTTACAGTAAAATGTAAAAGAGCTATGTTAGGCTAGAAATAAGAAATTTATCATTAAAAGAACGCAATGATCTGAAGAGACCATTATCTCTCAAATTATATAGGTATCCGGTTATTCAGTTTATTTTCCGACAACACTAGTTACGTTTAGTTTTTTTTATTTAATCGAAATGTGTTTTATTTCCGCAAGTAAAAGTGTTCTGAGGGGCCGGTGGCGATTGTTGACGATTTTTTATGAGCCGTGACAAAAGCGCGGGAAAGAGCCGTTTACACATTGGCCAAGCTTGCATTCATTAGAATTCTATTCACAGCTTAATACAGGTAATGCAAAAACTTCTTTACTTTAAATACTTCAACGAAATTTAAAATATGGATTTTTATAGTAGGTAGTTACTAGAATCCCTAGAATGTTGCTGAAGTTACATGAGTAACAAAACTCAAACGCTGATTAACGAATACCTAATTTACTAATCGTCTGTCAAATTCTTTAAAACTGGAAATCAGCTTGCGTGTTCGTTAGTTAGATATTAATATTCGACAAAACGGGACTATGTAGAGGTTTAAATAGTCCTGTTTTGTCGAATTTTAATGTACAATTTTATCGATTCAGATATCCATACTTGCAGCCCAGTTAAAACATAACATAACACCCAACAGTCACATAGATAAACAACTAATGTCAAATCATTATTCCTAGTATATATCCAATATATATATATATATATATATATATATATATATATATTGGATATATACTAGGAATAATGATATATACAAGTTGAATTTGAGAAAATCGTGGAATCCAAAAAGGAAGACTGTTATGTGAATCCTGTGTGTGGACGAGGGCTCCCCCATAAATACAATGGGGGGAATTTGCCATAGTTACCACGCTTGGCAGGCGGATGGGTGATCGCAGTATTCATGTTGAGTACTCCAGGTGGATGCTGCTGCTCCACCCCTGGTTTAATTCCTTATGACATACACGGGAGGAGATGGAGGGGTCTATTTTTAGGCTGAACACACCACGGCAGCACCAAATCACACACGGACACTAATTTTATCTACATAGACGAGGAGGTAGGCAGAGCCTCAAAGGGCCTCTTTTCACCGTGGGTTGCACAGTCGCAGGAATATGGACGTGACGAGTGGTGAGCTAATCGCCGCCATTGCTTTCCACGACCAACTCGGCTAGCGCTGTTTTCCAGTTCACTCTCCTAAATAAGTCAGCAGCCAGGAAAAATCCTAAACCAACGAAAATTGCCCGACAAGTAAGATAATCAACTAAAAAAAATTTCCTATGATGTATTCTCATCTTTAAGATTTAAACTTTATAGATCACGCGATTTTTTTATTTTTAGGTGTTATTTAGTAAATTAAATTGTATGGAAATCGACAATTCGCGTGCGCCGATTTGCGTAATTGAAAAAAAGTTAATTTACGATGATGTAGCGAAAACTGATCGACCAATGAACGTTCAAGTAAATGTTATGTAAAAAGTAGCCTTTGTCCCATTGTTCGATTGGTGGCTTTAGGAATATATCGAAGTGGAAAAAAACCTAGGGCCTTCTTATTACAAACAAATACAAATATGCAGAATGCTAGGCAGTTCCAACAGTGTTCTTGGGGCTGCAAGGTACGACAGTCGTCTGCAAAGGCACTAGGTATCGGCCCTTATAAACCTCAACTCTAAAGTGCATCACACACGTAGCAGATGCGGTAATATTTTATATGCGTATAAAAACTTATCGCATCTGAAGGTATCACACACGTAGCAGATACGATAATATACGAAAATTATACATTCACGCGGAAACCTTCAAACTCTTTTTACTTGTATTGTATTTCAATTTGTATACACACATATAATCTGTCCATCTTTTGATATTATGTCGGTGCCTATGATGCTACAGATGCTTGACGGTAAAATATAAGTGATCTTCTACGTGTTTGTTGCTCCTTGAGTTTAGTATAGAGAGTGATATGGACAGATACGCAGATATCTTAGCGCGCATTAATTTTAATTAGTACCTACTCCGCAGAATCGCTACCATTACCTTACTAAAGTAGTTTGGCAAAAAAGAGTCTCACACACTGACAGAAAATTCTAGATCATCATTGAAATCGTGCCGAAATCAGACGTTATCTAGTGGGGGGGGGGGGGCTAGTTTTTGTGTATTTACAACTCACGCGTGCTTTTTGTTATCGTGGGGTCTACGAACCACAACCTGTCGGTGCCTGTCCGAATCTACGGATTCGTGGGAGCTTGTAGCACCGAAAATCAAACAGAGTTGTATTGAGGGCTTATAAGGGCAAAAAGGGGCATCAAAGGAGCAATGGTACATACACAAAGAATAATAAAACGTAACATAACATAGCACCCAACAGTCACATACGTAGACTTGATTCCACACTAGGATTCCCTGTGTCGAAGGTATCAGAAACTACGAGTACCATAGTAACATAACACCCAGACCCGGAACAAAATTTTGGAGATCATAATTTTTTTAGATCCCGCAGCGGCGAATTCGTTCTTCATCGGCGCTGCGCTGAAGATGAAGAACGAATTCTTATCTACTTATTTGAACATAAGATTTATCTAAAAAATGAATCGCAACACCTTTAAAAAGAAAAGTTAAGTTAAGTAAAGTTTTTCAGCCTCTATGTGGGCCCAATATACTTTGACTTTGGCTGTAGATGGAAACTATTTGGAACCTAAGGCATATCGCCCCCTGCTGAACCCATACCACTCTACATACTTCTAATACATGTGCCCCCTTCATACTTTCCCCATATCCTGAATCCATCTCTGCGCTGCTCATACCGATATTACTATCTAAAGTTGTCGGTGCTTTGATACACAGTATAGACATCTGACGTCGCATGATTGAGAGGCGATGAATAAACGAAATCATTTATTAGCCAGCGTTTGATGTATCTGTTACAGTTAAAGTGTGAATTGAAAGTAGATTAAGGTTTGACTATGTATATAGCCTGCACGTATACTCTAATACACCGAACTACGAAATTTCGAAAACCGAAGCTTCGGCACGAAGTTCGTAGTTTCACAGCTCGAACGTTACGCACCCTATTCTAGTACACGAAATTTACGACCGCAATATTGAATTTGACAGTTTTTGTTTCGTAAATTAATGTCAATTCGCACGTTAGCTTCAGTGGGGTCAGCACGAATAACTAACGTTATCGAGACGCTAGGGAGACGATCGCAAATGTCAAATATTGACCAATGATACCGGGGTAACTTGAGAAATCTTTTTGAGTTGATTGGTTAATATTTGAGGCTTCGCCAAAAGACTCTATCATCACTCCTTCACTTGGGTTGACCATTGTTCCACTCAGGAGGTTGCCACCCCCATACTTCCGGTTCCCGGTTTCTAAAGCTATGTAGTGGTAAATAACCAGCAGTGTAGTAAAACCTAGCCTTGCCGGTACTTAGCCATTGACTGCAACACACGCATTATCCAATGATAAAAAAACGTGTTAACGTGTAAATACAAATTAAATGATGTTAACCAGGCAATCGTGATAGTACAGAACAAAATAATAATAATAATACTAACTGATGGTAAAGAAACTACTTAAGTACTTACAATATTATATTTTTTATACTACAGTGTAGCCAAAGTTCAGCTACTTGCATGATAAGTTTTCGAGATTATTCTGAGTGTTTCCGATTACGTATTATCCTATGTAAATAAAAAGGATGCATCGAAGTATCGACCTTTTTTCTCCACCTGTTAATGTTTTTTTTTGTTGTTCGTAAAAAAATTCAGCAATGTTTTATGGAAATATGCTCGAATTATAAATTATTTTGGTATTGCGTTTTTTTATTATTAGGATATAAATAAATATAGCCATTGTATGGGCTATTTATATCCTCCGCTAGCCTCACCCCCCTTTTTTGAAAAGAGACGTCTGCTGCATTTGTTTATGTGTTTTTTTGTGTTATATCTTGTAATTTTATTGTCATTTTCTCATATTGATGTAATAAAAGTTATAAAAGTAAATGAAAGTATTTTATAAAAAAAAACTTACCCTCATTATTTATGTACAAATATTTCTTTATGAAACCTATTATGATGAATATGAGCATTTATGCCATCGAGGTCTCCCAAGAATAGGACTCTTCCAACTCCTCCTGTGAGGATGTCGTGAAGGGCGACTAAGGGATTACACCTTTAATAATAATGATAATAGTAGCTTTCGGAGACAATGTCCCTCAGATCTCTCTCCGAAGTCGAAACCTACAAATACCTTGGTATGTCCGAGTCGTTGGGCATGGTAGATGGGGACATAAAACAGTCGGTGAAGGAGCGTTTCTTATGCCGCCTGACAAAAGTTCTTAATAGTCTTTTGCCGGTGGCAACAAGGTCCGCGCCTTTAATGGCTGGGTTATGCCCCTACTCATATAAACCTTTGGCATACTAAGGTGAACTCAGACAGAGTTAGATGCCCTGGATTGTAAAGTTCGTCAACTGTTAACAACCCATCGTATGCGCTCGTCGGTCATGAGAATGTACATCCCGCGGAAGTGTGGAGATCGGGGTTTTTTAAATGCCAAGACCCTCTACAACCACGAGGTGTACAATCTCAGGGAGTACTTCCTCCACGTCGAGTGTGGGATGCACCACGATGTCGTTGCAGTTGACAAGAACTTTACCCCGCTTTCCTTAGCAAACAAGAACTGGCGCAAACCATCCGTGCTGAGCACTCAGGACCGCAAGACTGTATGGGAGAGCAAGGAACTACATGGGCGGTTCTCCAAGGCCCTCATGGGGACCGATGTGGATCTACTCGCTTCGGTGAACTGGCTACGTTTCGGTGACCTCTTTGGGGAAACCGAGGGGTTTGTCTGTGCAATTACGGAAGAAGTTATCAAGACGAATAACTACCGGAAGTACATCATGAAGGACGGGACGGTTGATATCTGTAGAGCATGTCACCGTCCCGGAGAGTCCCTCAGGCATGTACTTTCGGGTTGTTCGCATCTTGCTAACTCAGAGTATTTGCACAGACACAATCAAGTAGCCAGGATCATTCACCAGCAACTTGCTCTTCGATACGACCTTGTCGGACCTGAGGTTCCGTACTATAAGTACGTGCCGCAGCCAGTTCTTGAGAATGGCCGTGCCACGCTCTACTGGGACCGATCTATCATCACGGACAGGACTATTGTCGCCAATAAGCCTGATATCGTACTGGTAGACCGGTCGGAACGTCGGTTGAGCGATACTCGTTGATGTAGTAGCATCATGTAAGATAGTAATCCCACATGATGCTAATCTTGTGCAGGCCGAGAAGGACAAGTTAAGCAAGTACCTTGATTTGGCCCACGAGATTACCGCCATGTGGGATGTGGATTCAACGATTATCGTCCCGATAGTTGTTTCAGTGAATGGACTGATAGCGAAGAGCCTTGACCAACACCTTAAGAGGCTCTCACTAAATGGTTGGATCAAGGGTCAGATTCAGAAGGCTGTACTCCTGGACTCGGCACGCATAGTCAGGAGGTTCCTCTCTGTGCAGCCCTAGCCTCCGACCGCTTGGGCCTTGCTCCGCAGCCGGAGGTTTCCCGTTTAGATATATATTTTTTACTGTAATGTTTTTTATACTTATTATGTTTTTGTATAGATAGTAGGTATTTCTTTATAGTGAAAAATATATTTTTGTAATGAGATTTTAAATAAATGAATGATATAATAATAATGTTTTATTTCAGGCTACATGGGAAATGTATAATAACATTATAAGTACCTAAACAATAAGCCCATAGAATATGTACCTTATAGACTAACATATATATTTTACACTTAAAACTAACACTTTACATCTTTTGGGAGATTTTGTTTCGATACCGCTTCCCTATAGCGTCGGTAAACAATGCCAGCTGGCCAGAAATCAGGTTTGAGGAGCTCATTCTTGTACCTCGCCGTAACCTGGAGAGCGTAGGACTTGAAATCAGTGGCCCTATTGGTCTCCAGCCTCTGGAACAACAGTCGAATCGTCCCCTCAATCCGGCCCCGGCACCTCTCCTTCACAAATCGCAGGACATCATCTCCTGATGTCTTCTCGCTTATTGCTTAATGCTGACTGATGAGCAGCAGCATCCACCTGAGTACTTAACACCAAACTGCGATCACCAATCCTACACCTGCCAAGCGTGGTAATTATGGCAAATTCCCCCATTGCACGATATGCATACTACCCGTAGTAGTGGATGTCTACCAGCTGATAAAGAAGAGGATCATTCGCAGAACGCCTCACCAGCTTTGCTCCACCAGGGCTTATGGGAAAAACAGCTGAACACAAAAAGAGCGAGCGAGTGTGTGTGTGTGTGTGCGAGGAGGGATGCGCAGGGAGTGTAGCGCGGATCCTATACCCACCCTGATGAAGACCCTCGATTAGGGTCGAAACCTGTTGGTGCTTCCACCAACATATCGGTACGTGAAAATTTCCCGTTTTACAAAATGAATGAACACAATTCAATTCAATTCATTTTGACACAATTCTAGGCACTTAGACATGTCAGACAGGAAATACATATTACCTAATTAATTAAATAGTTTACACTAATTACTACCTATCTATTCATAATAGCCAATATTTTAAATATTATAACAACAAATAATCAAAATCTAAATAAAATTATAAAGTAAAATAAAATGACAAAATGTCAAACAATCAATCAATTAGAACAAGTCAAAACAAAACAGATTCTAAATTAATGTTACCAACATTCAACACAAAAACATAACATAACACCCAACAGTGACATACGTACAGGAAATAGCATAGGAGGATATGGGAAATATTCTTAATCCCACACTAAGATTCCCTGTGTCGTGCGTATCTGGAACAACGAGTACCATGGTACCATAAGCCGGAAAAAAAAGAGAGAAAAAAGCTATTAAAGCAATAATACGAAGTCATTATTACAAGGTTGGAATTTTGCAAACGTACGCCGTGTTCCGGATGCAAAAACAAAAAAGAAACAAAACACATACGTAAAGGTTAAATAAAATACTGATGTCAAAATGACCTACCATAATGCAAGTCGGGTTGTTACACTCGCCAACTTAGGGTTAAAGATAAAAGAAGAAAAAAAACGGGAAAACGGCAGGTGTTGTGCCGCTTGTTTTGTTTTGTTACTCGTGTGTACAGGGGGATGTCAGCATGAGACACATCTGGCGACTTCATAAAATATGTCTAAGTTAAAATATATTTTAAATTTTTACATATTTCACAACAAAAAAAAACTCTTCTTTCTAAGAAAAAAATATTTTAATCTGTGTCGGTGTATAGTGAAAACTAGCATCGGAATGCTAATTTCTTCTTTAGGGCGGAAAAGTGGAATAAACCAGAAAAAATATAGCCTGATATGCATAGTTCAATTGCCCTGTCAATCTTTATCCTGATAAAGAAATATACACAAATCTTTCTAGAACAATTCCACTGTTACGATAGTAATAATAGCAATAATAAATTACGATAGTAATAATAGTAATAATAGCAATGGTCTATAAATTGACAGTTGATTGCTTGTTAGAGGTAAGAATTTGGACATCTCAATTGTGATGTGACACAATCCGTCAGTTTGATACTTTGGAAATTTGCGAAGTAGCGCGAGTATTTATTTCGGAAAACAAACCATCTGCTTTCGTATTTAAAGTCGCATATGCCTAATGTCGATATTTAATCCTAGACTAGTACGCCTGGACTAAATTCAGTCCATGTTCTGTAATAAGGCCGGTTTTGTCTAAGATACGGACTAAAGTGATTCCTCACTAAATATTTTACAAAAATGTACAGAAAACCCGTAAGCAAATAATCACTAACTTTTGGTAAGAAATAAAACAGGGATTATGTAAAAGAATGGTCAATAACTATAAGGTACAGGTAAATCTCAGGCTGATAGGCCATTAGCAGAACTCAGGCAGAAATCGGCATTCTTCTTTTAATTTATTTCAGAAGTGGATAAACTGGAGCAGCCTGTGTCACCGTTAGGGTGCACACACAACAGGTGGGAGACGAACGCACGCGTCGTTGCTCGCGTGCCTCCAACAAACGAACCCGGCCGATTTTGAAGACCCGCTCAAGTCTGATGACCACGTCTCGGGATGCAGGTGTGTTTTAACCTCAAGATTTCATACCGATGAAATGGTCATTGAATTCTAATTAATAATAATTATAATTCTGGACATTTCACACAACATTATCTAGCCCCAAGCTAAGCAGAGCTTGTGTTATGGGTACTATATAAATGATATACTTAATACAATACATTACATAGATAGATATTTTATATTATGCATAGAAAATATACCCAGAACACCCTGAACAAATATCTGCAGATCGTACAAATATTTGTTTCGAACCCGCAACCTCCTGCGTCGCAGGCGAACACATTAAAGCAAAAAGCGACGCATTATTTGGAAGGAGACATTTAGTTTTAGAGGAAGGAATTGTATACCTGCCTTACATATTCTTATATATTCAACGCATCAATATTTAAGTAAGTACACCATAAATTTTCTATGTACATTTTATGCAAACATACAATTTCGCTACAAAGCGATAAAACTACTCATTGTATAACATAGTTAGTTTTATGTTTTGTTTGTGAAATTGTTTCATTTTTAGGCTTATACCCTAACCTGTACCTGTACTGTACCTTACCGTACCGTCCCTGTACCGTATTGTACCGTACATGCACCGTACCTGAAACTACATGCAACGTACCTGTACTGTACCTGTACCTACTGTACCTGTACTATATCATAAACATGGAGCATAACTTCTGAGCGTAAGGGGGATTTCTAGACTTTTTTACGTAAGGGTCCAGTTTCCCCCTAAGGGGATTCTCTCAAGGGGGAAAAGTGGAATAAGCCAGTTGACCTTAAAAAATCTAAAACTGTGCACGTTTTATGTCAAAGAAGCTACGAGTATGCATAATAATTAATAAATAATTTAAAAATAAAGTAAATAAATTAATAATTTTAAAATGCGACCAATCTGATATTTCTATGCAGTATTAAAAAGAACAGGTAAACTCGAGTAACTAAGTAAGTTCCTATTTGGAAAGGCTTTTTAAAAAGCTTTCAAGACGGACATTTTAATAAAATTTCCGTCTTGAAATCTAATTACTTACTCAACACTTTCCTAATAAATTTACATTAGGGTTTATTTCCAAGCAGTAAGGACACTATGCCATTTATCTTTTGCTTGTATCCATTCCATAAACATGCCCCAAATAAGCGCAGAACCACACCAGAGGCCTTACCATGAGCTCATAAAGCGATTCAGTTCAAAAACTATTCAGTACAATATATCGGTTCGTCGTTGAAATTCGTCATCATTGAACAACTTTAATCGCAGAAGTCCTACCTTCTGCTACTGTGCCTTTAAATAT